>CM077671.1:395913418-397259251 GCA_039707655.1 Elymus sibiricus
AAATTATTCCTACCAACCAAATTCACATCCATAGATTCATTATTATTTCCAATCAAAGAAGACAAAGGCATATCATTAGGATCAATAGGAGCACTCTTACTAGCAAACAATTTCATTAATTCATCCATCTTTTCACTCAAAGTATTTATTTCTTCAACAGCATGCACTTTTTTACTAGTAGGAGATCTCTAGGTATGCCATTGAGAGTAATTTGCCATAATATTATCTAGGAGTTTAGTAGCTTCTCCTAATGTGATTTCCATAAAAGTACCACCCGCGGCAGAATCTAAAAGATTTCTAGATGCAAAATTCAATCCCGCATAAAAAAATTGTATAATCATCCATAAACTCAAACCATGTGCGGGGCAATTTCTAATCATTAATTTCATCCTTTCCCAAGATTGTGCAACATGCTCATGATCAAGTTGCTTAAAATTCATTATATCGTTCCTAAGGGAGATGATATTAGCGGGCGGAAAGTAATTGGAAATAAAGGCATCTTTACACTTATTTCATGAATCAATACTATTTTTAGGCAAAGATGAAAACCAAGTTTTAGCACGATCTCGTAGTCAGAACGGAAATAGCTTCAATTTAACAATATCATTATCCACATCTTTCTTCTTTTGCATATCACACAACTCAACGAAAGTATTTAGATGGGATGCGGCATCTTCACTAGGAAGGCCAGAAAATTGTTCTTTCATAAGAAGATTAAGCAAAGCGGCATTAATTTCATAAGATTCCGCACTAGTGGCGGGAGCAATCGGAGTACTAATAAAATCATTATTATTAGTATTGGAGAAGTCACACAATTTGGTATTCTCAGACATTGTGACAAGGCAATCAATTTAGCACACAAGCAAACAGAAAGCAAACGAAAAGGCGAACGAAAGAAGGGCGAATAAAAAGGCAAATCGTTTTGGTTTTTTCTGAAAATCATTTTAGAAGTGGGGGAGAGGAAAACGAGAGGCAAATGGCAAATAATGTAAATGCAAGAGATGAGTTTGTGATGGGTACTTGGTAGGCTTAATGTAGATCTCCCCGGCAACGGCACCAGAAATCCTTCTTGCTACTTCTTGAGCTTGCGTTGGTTTTCCCTTGAAGAGGAAAGGGTGATGCAGCAAAGTAGATAAGTATTTCCCTCAGTTGTTGAGAACCAAGGTATCAATCCAGTAGGAGATACAAGCAAGTCCCCAAGAGATGTACCTACACAAATAATCAAACACTTGCACCCAACGCGGAAAAGGGGTTGTCAATCCCTTCACAGTTACTTGCAAGGATGAAATCCGATAGAGATAGATATAAAAGATTACTAAAACAAAAAGTAAAAAGATTGTAGCAAAGTATTTTTGGTATTTTTGGTTTATAGATCTGAAAATATAATATGGAAAATAGACCCGGGGGGCATAGGTTTCACTAGAGGCTTCTCTCTTGAAGGAAAATAATACGGTGGGTGAACAAATTACTGTCGAGCAATTGATAGAAAAGCGCAAAGTTATGACAATATCCAAGGCAATGATTATGCATATAGGCATCACGTCCGTGTCAAGTAGACCGAAACGATTCTGCATCTATTACTATTACTCCACACATCGACCGACTCCTGCCTGCATCTAGAGTATTAAGTTCATGAAGAACAGAGTAACGCATTAGGTAAGATGACATGATGTAGAGGGATAAACTCAAGCAATATGATGAAAACCCCATCTTTTTATCCTTGATGGCAACAATACAAATACGTGCCTCGCTACCCCTACTTTGTCACTGGTGAGGACACCGCAAGATTGAACCCAAAACTAAGCACTTCTCCCATTGCAAGAATTACCGATCTAGTTGGCCAAACCAAACCAATAACTCGAAGAGACTTGCAAAGATATGAAATCATGCATATATGAATTCGGAGAAGATTCAAATAAGATTCATAGATAATCTGATCATAAATCCACAATTCATCGGATCTCGACAAACACACCGCAAAAGAGTATTGCATCGGATAGATCTCCACGAAGATCATGAAGAACATGGTATTGAAGAACATAGAGAGAGAAGAAGCCATCTAGCTACTAGCTATGGACCCGAAGGTCTGAGGTGAACTACTCATGCATCATCGAAGGGGCAATGGTGTTGATGTAGATGCCCTCCGTGATCGAATTCCCCTCTGGCAGATTACCGAAAAAGGCTCCAAGATGGGATCTCACGGGAACAGAGGCTTCCGGCGACGAAAAAGTATTTTCGTGGCTCCTTATGGTATTGGGGGAATATTTGAGAATTTATAGGAGGACGATTAGGGTTAGGAGGCCTGCAGGGGGGCCACAAGCCAGGGGGCGCCCCCCCTAAGGCGCGCCCTGCAGGCTTGTCGTCTCCCGGCAGGTCTCCTGCCCCCCTCTCCAAGTCTGGCAGGTTTCTTCTGGTCCAAGAAAAATCATAGCGAAGATGTTATTCCGTTTGGACTCCGTTTGATATTCCTTATCTGCAATACTCAAAAACAAGGAAAAACAGAAACTGGCACTGGGCACTAGGTTAATAGGTTAGTCCCAAAAATAATATAAAATAGCATATTAATGCATATAAAACATCCAAAATAGATAATATAATAGCATGGAACAATCAAAAATTATAGATATGTTGGAGACGTATCAGGATCCTAAAGCCCACATGTTCCTTCCCTAAAGCGCGCGATCCCTTAGGTTCTCGTTCACATGGTCGCGAGTCTGATCACATCCGACTCGGCTAGTCGGTAGCGGCCTCTAGCAAAGCGTGCCGACTCTAAGTGTCCGATGAAGCTGGTTAGGCGAACCTGTACATCACACTTCTATTCCCTTTGCCCCACGATATATGTTGTCGGGCTCAAGGCGAGTCTGTCATCCTTGTGCTAGCCCGACCTCTTTCTCGTTCCAGTGATGCCGACCACAAACCGGATTATCTCATAATCCTTGTCGCATGGCCATGCTTATCTTGGTT
The DNA here is from genome assembly GCA_039707655.1 of Elymus sibiricus. NCBI lineage: Eukaryota > Viridiplantae > Streptophyta > Magnoliopsida > Poales > Poaceae > Elymus > Elymus sibiricus. The sequence continues at coordinate 395,916,383 of CM077671.1, forward strand.
GCATCACATGAGGGGCCTAGAGTGTATCTCTCCTGGTCGGATTGGCAAATCCCATCTTGCTCGACCATGTCTCGCAGCATGGGTCTGGACAAGCCCGAAACCTACCTTTGTAACTTCCCAGTCACGGAGTAGCATTTGATCGGCCCAAAGCAAGTCTGTCACCATCCTGAGTACATGCGCCAACTCAGGTCTTAGGACATAGAACGTGTGTTGTACTAGAGACTCACAGATGACCTATCGCTACGTCTCATAGTTGGGTCTGTCCAACTCAGACCTTATCTCGACTCGGATCCGACTACGTCGAATTTGATCAGATCTTTCTGAGTCCATATTATCCGGCTAGCATCCAATGCTACATGGTCAGTGAGACCGAACCATCCACCGTGTCATATGCTAGTCTAACTAGCTACGCGTCCACACAACCCTTTCGACTAGGGAACTTTTAGGATAGTCATCATACAATGTATAGTCTCACAAACAAGTCACGTACTTGTTAATACACATCAGTGATAATGTCGAAGGACTATCTTTATTCATAAACACATAGGAAATATCATCATACATGATTGCCTCTAGGGCATATCTCCAACAGTCTCCCACTTGCACTAGAGTCAATCAAATAGACATTGAATGCCCATAGCTCTAACGTGCCCCTCATGCTTGGGTTGTGGAAGCGGCTTAGCCAACGGATCTGCAATATTTGTATACATAAGAATCTTGCATAAATTAGTATCACCTTCCGCTACGAGCTTTCATATCAGGTGATACTTTCGATCTATGTGCCTGGTCTTGTGGTGTTGTCTCGGCTCCTTGGCCTGTGCGATGGCACCTGAATTATTGCAATAAAGGTCCAACGGTTTTGACCAGCCCGGGAACACACCAACATCTTGCAGGAACTTCCGAATCCAAACACCTTCCTTTGCGGCTTCACTAGCCGCAATGTATTCAACCTCTATTGTGGAGTCAGTCACCGTTTCTTGCTTGAAACTCGTCCAGCTCACTGCTCATCCATTCATGACATACACGAATCCAGTTTGCGATTGACAATCATCCCTGTCGGTTTGGAAACTAGCATCAGCATAACCCTTTACGCAGAGCTCCTCCTCACCTCCATAAACTAGGAACATCTCCTTAGTCCTTTTCAGGTACTTCAGGATAGTTTTCACCGCTGCCCAGTGACTCTCACCTGGGTTAGCCTGGTATCTGCTTGTTAAGCTTATTGTAAAGGCAACATCAGGCCGAGTAGATAGCATGGCATACATGATGGATCATATTGCCGAAGCATACAGAATCCTACTCATCCGGTTTCGCTCATCAGAAGTCATAGGACTCTGAGTCTTGCTTAGCCTTATACCATGTGAGACGGGCAAGAACCCTTTCTTGGCCTCACTCATGTTGAACCTCTTCAACACTTTGTCTATGTACGTGCTCTGACTTAAGCCGAGCAGCCTCCTCGATCTATCTCTATAGATCTTGATGCCTAAAATGTACACTGCCTCTCCAAGGTCTTTCATCAAAAACTTGCCATTCAATGATTCCTTGACTAAGTTCAGCATCGAAACATCATTTCCGATCAGCAGTATGTCATCCACATACAAGATCAAAAATACTACCGAGCTCCCACTAGACTTCTTGTATAAACAATAGTCCTCTTCGTTCTTGATGAAACCAAGGTCAACGATGACTTCATCAAAACGAATATTCCAACTCCGAGCTGCCTGCTTCAATCCATAAATGGATCTCTTGAGCTTGCATATTTTACTAGCATTATTTGTATCGACAAAGCCTTCAGGCTGTATCATGTATACATCCTATTTTTAATTTTCATGAAGGAAAGCCGTTTTGACATCCATCTGCCATATCTCATAATCGAAATATGCAGCTATAGCTAGTATGATCCTTACCGACTTTAGCATCGCTATCGGCGAGTAGGTCTCATCATAGTCAATTCCTTGAACTTGTCCATAACCTTTAGCGACAAGCCGAGCTTTATGGATCTGAACATTTCCATCCACATCGGTTTTCTTCTTAAAGACCCATTTCCAACCAATGGCAATTACGCCAGGTGGCGGATCAACCAAGTCCCAGACTTGATTGTCATCCATGGACTTTAACTCGGATCTCATGGCCTCCAGCCATGCCTCGGAATCTGGGCTCACCATCGCTTCCGCATATGTGGCTGGCTCGTCGCTTTCTAGCAACAACACATCGCGCACTCTGCGCAATCTTTCCAACCTCCGTGGCTCCGGTGCCGATTCCACAACGGGTTCCCTGGCCGACTCCTGTATGATCTCATCACCAGCTGAGTTGTCCCCAAGTGGCTCTCGAACTTCTTTGAGTCGCACTGTTCTCCCACTGGCCTCCCGACTGAGAAACTCTTTCTCTAGGAAAACCCCGTTCCGAGCAACAAACACTTTGTTCTCTTCTCGGTTGTAGAAGCTGTATCCCAAGGTTTCCCTCAGATATCCCACGAATATGCATTTATACGACTTGGGTGTAAGCTTGTCCGACACGAGTCTCTTGACAAATGCTTCACAATCCCAAATCTTTAGAAAAGACAAACTAGGACTCTTCCCAGTCCACATCTCATGTGGTGTCTTGTCTACGGATTTAGATGGTACCCTGTTAAGTGTGAAAGCTACAGTTTCTAGAGCGTATCCCCAGAATGACAAGGGTAAATCCGATTTGCTCATCATCGATCGGACCATGTCCAACAAGGTTTGATTTCTCCGTTCTGACATGCCGTTTCTCTGCGGCGTACCCGGAGGCGTGAGCTGAGGTACTATACCTCGGCTTTTCAGATGATCATCAAACTCCTGGCTCATGTACTCACCTCCACGATCTGATCGTAGAAGCTTTCGTCTTGCCGAGCTGATCTTCAACCTCGTTCTGAAACTCTTTGAACTTTTCAAAAGTTTCCGACTTGTGCCTCATCAGATAGAAGTCACGAAGTACTGATAGCCACCTCTGGCCGTTGTGCTCATTGGACCACACACATCACTGTGTCTAAGCTCCAATAGCTTGAACGCCCTTTCGCAAATCTTTGCAAAATGAGACTTAATCATCTTGCCTAGCAAGCATGATTCACATGTCTCGAACGACCCGAAGTCCGACGAAGTTAGAAGTCCATCATCATGGAGCTTCTTCATGCATTTCAGACTAATGTGTCCAAGCCGGCAATGCCAAAAGTATGTCGGATTTATTTCATTAGGCTTATGCCTCTTGACATCCACGTTATAGATTGGTTCCATTTCTAGATTTAAAACAAATAACCCATCTACAATGGGTGCATAGCCGTGGAACATTCCATTCAAATAAAATGAACAACCATTGTCCTTTAAATTGAATTCATAACCCTGACTCATCAAGCATGAGGCAGAAATAATATTCTGACTAAGTGCGGGAATGTAATAACAATTATTCAATTCCAAAATAAATCCAGAAGGAAGCTGTAGCTGTATCGTGCCGACCTCCAACGCAACAACTCTTGCTTTGTTGCCGACCCTGATGTCGATCTCCCCTTGTGCCACACGCCTAGTTCTTACCAGCCCCTGCTTCGAGTTGCAAATGTGAACAACCGATACGGTATAAAATACCCAAGAGCTACTAGGTATGTCAGCAAGGTAAACGTCTATAACATATGTAACAAGTGCACCTTTGCCTGAAGAAGCATCCCCGGCCATCTTGCCATGCTCAGCAAGCCACTTGCTACAGTTCCTCTTCCATTTACTAGCTTCCTTGCAATGAAAGCAAATGGTCTTTGAGTTTGGTCCGGACTTTGGCTCAGCGGCAGAGACAACCTTCTCCGTGCCCTTTGCCTTACCCTTTTTCTTCGACCAACTCTTTTTGAACTTAGCCGATTTGTACACCATCAACACTTGATGCGTGCCTTTCTTAATATCCTGCTCTTCCACCTTGAGCATTCCATGCAACTCAGTGAGCTTCGTATCCATGCCGTGCATATGATAGTTCGAGATGAACGTCCCATAGCTAGCCGGAAGAGAACCCAGAATTGCATCGGTGGACAACTCGTCCCCAAGTGGGAAGCCTAACCAATCCAAAGCTTGCACGTACCCGATCATCTTGATCACATGCGGGCTCAGTAGATCACCCTCTTTCAGCTTAAAATCCGTTAAGGATTGCCAGACGTTAAACCTTTCAGTCCTAGCCTGTGTCTGAAACATGCTCTTGAGACTCTCGATCATATCGAAAGCCTCCACATTTTTGAAATACTGTTGCAAATCGAGCTCCATACAAGCCAGCATCAGACAGCTGATAACGTTTGATTCATCAGTGAGTTTCTGGTGGGCATTCTTGGTTGTGGCATTAGCATTTTCGACAGGTTCCTCTGGAAGTGGATCCTCTCGAACATGTTCCTTTTTATCGTGCTTGAGAACAATTCTCAAATTTCTATACCAGGTGGTAAAGTTTGTTCCATTCAGTTTATCCTTTTCCAGAATTGATTTCAAAGCAAAGTTGGGTTGAGCAGGTGGTGCCATCAATCTACAACAGAAAATATGCAATCACTAAGCAATGTGTTTATGTAGAGTAATTCAAGCCTTAAACAGAACTACTCCCACTGAAGTCAGCATCCGTCTGCAAACTCTCAGTGATTCAGGATCCGACAAGCACAAGCGACTAGTGAGCTTTAGCATCACTGCTAGCCAACTTGCCTATTCGGTAAGCAACTCCATGCTAATCGTATCTCTATACGACTCCTGTCGGTCGGGTAGGTATCTTATACCCCGGCTCCCAACCTTCTTTGCCACAAGGCCCAAAACCGTTTTGATAGCCTTGTCAAGTTAACCTCATGCAGTGCATGTCCGTGTCCGACACGAACCCTCCAGTTCAAGGACACCTAGTAGCACCTCAATTTTAGGAGCCCACCACTAGACGTACTTGACGTGCGAAGGTGCAACATCCCGAATGGCAATGTGCTTGATATTAACGAGGGATCTGTCTACCATTCTAACATGCATAGAAACAAGAAGCGATATCAATCACATATAAACATAAATATGTGAAATAGTATGGCTCCCTCAAGATGTCCTTCCAGGCCGGCTCCAACTCCGATGACCAGGGCGGAACTCCATCTTGTTCGTCACACCGGGACGCCTAGCCACGAACTTTATCTCTGTCCTCCAACTACTACAACTAGTAATGAATTTACAGAGAATCACAAGTTGACACGCAGGTCGTTATACAATATAATGACAACACTTTGGCTCCTGCCGGCTGACAATCATGACACGTAGGTCATGTTAAATTACACACATGCATCACATACATATGAGCCATACTATTCACATCAAACCTGCAAAAGAAAGTTATGCATAGAATCGCATTCTACCAGTTTGTGTGATCGTGTATGAAATACAAGGCGCTACGCAGCGCCCGACATTTTTAGAAATCACAGATCAAATCTTATTCCGATCACGCCGAATTTTTTGATCTGACCGATCTCATAGATCATCGCGAACCCAATTTGGATTTACGTTTCACTGTTAACCCCGATGGCGAATACCGACCGGTAGGGGTAGGTTGTGTCACGACCTCATCAATTCCGATTGACAGAAAACATAGCCTTATCGATCCCCATGTGCAGTTGATCTCATCAACCATGCACATAGCCAATCTCATGAACGACAACAGATCTCATCTACCGCCTCCAGATATCAAATATTCGTTCGATCTGAAACCAAAACCTATAGCAGAGGCTCTAATAGCACTGTTGGGTTCTACCGTAGGTGCATCGCATGCAAATTAAAAATTTCCTACGCGCAAAACATCCAAGAACTTGCTAAGGAGATGGATCACAGATCGTTACCACTAGACGCGCAGTGCCGTGCAGCGGAAGTAGAGTTGGGGAAGCGTGTCCTCGTGGTCCGTCTCCTCCTCGCCCGATCTCCCTCGATCAGCCAATCTGATCTCCTTCGAAACGCTGGTTGCCGGATCCCACGTACAGGTTCGCCGGAGCGGCGCAAGTGCACCGCCTCTAACGGTATCCGCGCGTGCAGGAGGAACACCGTGCGGCGGACTGCTAGGTCCGATCACACAGTTCGGCGGCGGGTGGAGGTGGCTAGTTGCAACACATGCAAAGCCCTAATGACGGCACCGAAGCGATCAACCAGATGGGTGTGCCGCACCTCCACTATATATAGGCATCCGTCGCAGGCTCAACTCTTGGGCCTCGCACGGATCCTAAGGACCACATGTTCCTTCCCTTAAGCATGCGACCCCTTAGGTTCTCGTTCACTTGGTCGTGAGTCTGATCACATCCGACTCGGCTAGTCGGTAGCGGTCTGTAGCAAAGCGTGCCGACTCTAAGTGTCCGATGAAGCTGGTTAGGCAAACCTGTACATCACACTTCTATTCCCTTTGCCACACGATATATGTTGTCGGGCTCAAGGCGAGTCTGTCATCCTTGTGCTAGCCCGACCTCTTTCTCGTTCCAGTGATGTCGACCACAAACCGGATTATCTCATAATCCTTGTCGCATGGCCATGCTTATCTTGGTCGCATCACATGAGGGGCCCAGAGTGTATCTCTACTGGTCGGAGGGGCAAATCCCATCTTGCTCGACCATGTCTCGCAGCATGGGTCGGGACAAGCCCAAAACCTACCTTTGTAACTACCCAGTCACGGAGTAGCATTTGGTCAGCCCAAAGCAAGTTTGTCACCATCCCGAGTACATGCGCCAGCTCAGGTCTTAGGACATAGAATGTATGTTGTACTAGAGACTCACAGATGACCTATCGCTACGTCTCATAGTTGGGTCTGTCCAACTCAGACCTTATCTCGACTCGGATCTGACTACGTCGAATCTGACCAGATCTTTCTGAGTCCATATTATCCGGCTAGCATCCAATGCTACATGGTCAGTGAGACCGAACCATCCACCTTGTCATATGCTAACTAGCTGCGCGTCCACACAACCCTTTCGACTAGGGACCTTTTAGGACAGTCATCATACAATGTATAGCCTCACAAACAAGTCACGTACATGTTAATACACATCAATGATAATGTCCAAGGACTATCTTTATTCATAAACACATAGGAAATATCATCATACATGATTGCCTCTAGGGCATATCTCCAACACATACTTACCTATGGATTGAATAAGATCCTTCAAGTAAGTTGTCATCGGTGCACTAAGGCAATAAAAATTGCTTCTAAATGTGTTTGATTAATTGGTGTAAGAGAAAATTGAGCATTGTACAAACTTATGATGGAAAAGTAATAAAAGAGATAGACTGCATAATAAAGGTTGCTATCATAAGGGGCAATATAATGTGACGTTCTTTTACATTAAGGGATTTGGCATACAAACTAAAAAGCGCATGACAACCTGTGCTTCCCTCTGCGAAGGGCCTATCTTTTACTTTTATGTAGTTATTTTTATGCAAGAGTCAAGTATTCTTCCCTATTCCTTTTTACTCTTTCTTTTCGCAAGCATCATGTGGTGAGGAAAGATCTAGGCAGATATATCCAGTTGGATATGTGTGAGCATGAGTTATTATTGTTGACATCACCCTTGAGGTGAATACGTTGGGAGGCGACACTATAAGCCCATATCTTTCTATGTGTCCGGTTGAAACTTTTTGCTCATGGGTATGACGTGAGTGTTAGCAATCATAGAAGATTAAATGATGGTTGAGTATGTGGACTTCCCAAAAAGGCTCCGACACAAGACCCTTCCTGATAATATGATGAATTGTAGTTTCAAAGTTGACTGAGAACATAGTTTGTTGGTTTTCAATAAGGTTTATGCTTTATACTTCTATGTTGTGATGAATTGTTACTTATTCATGAGAAGTTATATGATGAAGTTATATAATAAAATTTGTATGAATAAGATCTATGACAAAGTTTGTTGATGTTATGATAATAAGCATGATGCTTCTATGTCCGTATTTTGTTTTTATCGACACCTCTCTCTCAAACCATGTGGACATGTTTTTCGATATCGGCTTTCGCTTGCGGACAAGCGAGGTCTAAGCTTGGGGGAGTTGATACGTCCATTTTGCATCATGATTTCGTACTGTTATATATAATGTTTTTATGCATAATAATGCTTTATGGAGTAACTCTTATGCCTTTTCTCTCATAATTTGCAAGGTTTACACAAAGAGGGAGAATACCGACAGCTGGAATTCTGCACCTGAAAAAGCATATCAGAGACACCTATTCTGCACATCTCCAAATAAGCTGAAACTTCACGGAGAATTATTTTGGAATACTTAAAAAATACTGGAGCAAATAACTACCGGAGGGGGCCACCTGGTGAGCACAAGACACCAGGGCGCGCTAGGCCCCCCCAGGCCCTGGTGGGTTGTGCTCAGCCCAGCCCACCTCCGGTGCCCATCTTCTGGTACTTAAGATCTTTTGACCTAGGAAAATTAAGGACAGGACTTTCGGGACGGAACGCCGCCGTCTCGAGGTGGAACTTGGGCAGGAGCACTTTTGCCCTCCGGTGGAGCGATTCTGTCGGGGGGACTTCCCTCCCGGAGGGGGGAATCGAAGCCATCATCATCACCAACTCCCCTCTCATCTTTGGGAGGCCAATCTTCATCAACATCTTCAACATCACCATCTCCTCTCAAACCCTAGTTCATCTCTTGTGTTCGATCTTTGTACCAGAACCTTAGATCGGTACCTGTGGGTGACTAGTAGTGTTGATTACATCTTGTAGTTGATTGCTATATGGTTTATTTGGTGGAAGATTATATGTTCAGATCCATTATGCTATTTAATACCCCTCTGATCTTGAGCAGGAATATTATTTGTGAGTATTTACCGTTGTTCTTGAGGTCACGGGAGAAGTCATGTTGGAAGTAATCATGTGAACTTGATATGTGTTCGATATTTTGCTGATATGTATGTTGTGATTCCCTTAGTGGTGTCATGTGAACGTCGACTACATGACACTTCACCATCCTTGGGCCTAAAGGAATGCATTGTGGAGTAGTTATTAGATGATGGGTTGCTAGAGTGACACAAGCTTAAACCCTAGTTTATGCGCTACTTCGTAAGGGGCTGATTTGGATCCAAACGTTTAATGCTATGGTTAGATTTAACTTAATACTTTTCTTGTAGTTGCGGATGCTTGCGAGGGGGTTAATCATAAGTGGGAGGTTTGTTCAAGTAAGAACAACACCCAAGCACCGGTCCACCCACATATCAAATTATCAAAGTAGCGAACACAAATCAAACCAACATGATAAAAGTGACTAGATGAAATTCCCGTGTACCCTCAAAAACACTTTGCCTACTATAAGAGACTGTTCTGGCCTGTCCTTTGCCACAAAAGGATTGGGATACCTTGATGCACTTTAATTACCGTTGCCGTTACTTGCTCGTTATCAATTATCTTGCTATCAAACTATCTGTTACCTACAATTTCAGTGCTTGCAGAAATTACCTTGCTAAAAACTGCTTGTCATTTCCTTCTGCTCCTCGTTGGGTTCGACACTCTTACTTATTGAAAGGACTATGATTGACCCCCTATACTCGTGGGTCATCAACTAATAATGCAGCTGAGTATGAAGATTTGCTACATGGGCTCCGCATGGCTAAGGAAATGAACTTAAGCCGAGTCAGATGCCTGGGCGACTTAGATCTCATTGCACATCAAGTTTCAGGGACGCGGGACTCTAAAGACCCGCTCATGGCGGTGTATCGCCAAGCAGTAACTAACATTGCTGCTCACTTCAAAGGATATTTGGTGGATCACATAGACCGGCGGCTTAATGAGGCGGCTTATGCTTTATCCCGGCTAGGTTCTCAGCGTAAGCCGGTAACCCCCAATGTGTTTCTGGATGAGTTGCATAATCCTTCTGTCAAGTTGCCTTCAGAAGAAGATTTGGCTGTCCCAGACCCGGAAGGTCAGTTGGTGGCGGCTCTACGAGCAACCCCAGATTGGACAGTCCCTTATCTGGCTTACTTAACCCGGGTTGAGCTTCCAGAGGAAGAGCTCCTAGCTCGGCAGATCATCCGGCAATCTAAGTCTATGACTATCATCAATGGCGAGTTACATCGATGGAGTGTCACTGGCGTGTTTCAACGTTGTGTTTCCCCTGACAAGGGCAGAGAGATTCTGCATGAAATTCATGCAGGAGATTGTGGTCATCACGCCGGGTCATGATCTTTAGTGGCCAAGGCTTTCAGACATGGTTTTTTCTGTCTATCTGCTCATGCTGACGTAGAAGACATTGTTCGCAAGTGTGGTGGCTGTCAGAAGTTTACACGACAAGCTCACGTGCCGGCTCAAGAGTTACAGATGATCCCAATAACTTGGCCATTTGCAGTCTGGGGGCTTGATATGGTTGGGCTTTTCAAGAGGTCTAAGGATAAAAAGACTCACCTTTTGGTGGCAGTTGATAAGTTTACCAACTGGGTTGAAGCAGAGCCAGTCAGCAATTGTGAGGTAGCAACTGCAGTTCAGTTTGTGAAAAAGTTGATCTTTCGCTTTGGTTATCCTCATAGTATCATCACTGATAATGGGACAAACCTATCCAAGGGTGCTATGAAGAAGTTCTGTTAGGAGGAGCATATCCGGCTTGATGTTCGTTCTGTGGCTCATTCTTAGTCCAATGGCCAGGCAGAACGTGCTAACAAGGAAATATTACGAGGGATTAAGCCCCGACTCATGGTTCCTTTGGAGCGTACCCCGGGTTGTTGGGTTAAAGAGCTTCCTGCAGTTCTTTGGAGCATAAGGACTACCCAACAGATCAACGGGTTACACGCTGTTCTTCATGGTTTATGGTGCAGAGGCGGTTCTTCCAAGTGATATACGTCATGACTCGCCCCGCGTGGCGGCTTATGTTGGGACAGACAATGAGGCGGCTCGACAAGATTCTATTGACGCTTTAGAAGAAGAACGTGATCTTGCGGCGGCTCGCTCAGTGATTTATCAGCAAGACCTTCGTCGTTATCACAGCCGAAGAATTCGCAGACGCAGTTTCCAGGAGGGCGACTTAGTGTTCCGTTTGATTCAAGTTCAGACAGGCATGCATAAGCTTTCACCTCCGTGGGAAGGGCCCTTTGTGGTTAGCAAAAACCTCAATAACGGGTCATATTATCTCATTAATATACACGAGCACAATAAATCGCGCACTTCTGAGGAGGAGACCAACAGACCCTGGAATATTGCTCATCTTCGGCCTTACTACACTTAAGCCACTGGCTTCCATCATTGTACATACATATATCATGTATATACTTTTTATGATCAAGCATAATAAAACCGACATCCCTGAAATTCGGGGCTTCTGTCGTTTCATCTCATATATTGTGCCTGAGCTTTTATTAACTGATTATTTGGCACTTGGGGGCTTCCAACACATCGAGTTTAGCTTTCTCACCCTCTTGACCCAGAAAAACGCCACAATACATTGGGCACTTGGGGGCTTCCAACTCATCGAGTTTAGCTTTCTCACCCCCTTGACCTGGGAAAACGCCACAATACATTGGTTACTTGGGGGCTGCCAACTCACCAAGTTTAGCTTTCTCACCCTCTTAACCCGGAAAGAAACGTCACAATATATTGGTTAAACCTGCCTGTTTGCAAGATGCTACTCCAAAAAGGTCACCCTGGGTACTCTTGATAAGTCAATACATCTGGACCCTGAACTTATCAAGGTTAAAACACATGCTTAAGTCACGTGAGAGCCGGCTTATAGAGAGCGAGAATAAGCCAAGGCTATCATGCCAGCTTCATTGAAGCAAGACTTGACCTTTGAAAGCCAGTCTTTTTGTCGAACCTCGAAAGCCGACTTATAATTACCGGGTTAAAGAAACCCATGCTATTCAAGCTCATCATTGAGCATGCATCGACCATGAGTTGCCAGATTATTATATCTGAATCTCTCTTTTACATAACCATAAGTCACCGGTTGATAACTCGCTGGATTTTTTCACTTCAAGTATTGCTTGGTGGAATTTGTTTGCAGGTTTATTTTCTGCGCACACATATTGTTACAAGCGATTTATCCACAGAAACGTGCAAGCAAAACAGGTTGTACGATTTTAAAGTAAAGGGATAAAAGGAGAGTTAACAAGACTCGTTGATCTGCCCATCATTTCACATTCAATGAAGATTGGAGCAAAAGTTTAAACATGCACGAAGGCACGGTACAGTCAAACCAGCAGTTTACTTAAAGCTACCACAAGTTTTTTACATGAACTACTCCTGTAATTCGACTGCTGAGCCTGCCGGGTTAGATCCATCCGGATTAGCACTGTGCTGGTTTCTAGCATGAGCTGTCGACGGGTTATCCCGCGCTGCCTCCTCTGTGTCTTGGATCTGAAGGTTGTCCACATCCCAATTGACATTGATCAAAGCTTGGAAAACAACTTCTTAATTCAAGATGGGGGATGGGTCAACATCAGGGGCAAAAGTATGCTTACGGCTTCAAGGTGTTAAATCCACAACTTCATAAGTTGGTGGTGGAACTCGAGAATTGTTGGCGTCATAAGCCACCTGATATTTCTTTAGCTCCATCTCTGCAACCAGTTGGGCGGCCAATACTCGAGACGCCCTCACACATCGAGCATAGTCAGCGTCAGTAAATTCTGACCCGTCGTCGTTATACTGAGGGAATCCTCCGGTCATCTCTGTAGGATCTAATTCTGATGAATAAGCAAGGGCCTGGCTCAACGACATCACGGCGCCTTCTCGGGCGGCTGATCTTTTTAGTTCTTCAATTTGCTTGGGAATAGTTGACAGGAATCTTAACACGTCTTGGATAAAATTCACCGGCTCTTTATCACCCATGACAGCTTTGATGGTGCAGAGGCTTCTTGTGTATAATTGTTCAACCAGGGATAGGCAACCTTTAGCTTAAGCAAGCTGTTGTCCTAAAGATTATGGGTTCGGGCGCCTGCAAACAAGTTCAATATGTGAGTCACCGGATGAAGGTTATTCATACATGATCATAAATTCCAAAAAGTACTTACCAAAGATGGCTTGAGTCATATGAGTGATATGCTGTTTTAACCCTGCCAGTTCATCAGTCACGGGTTTCAATTTACCCTCAACGTCTTCTTCACGCTTGATTAAGGTGGCTCTTTCAGACTTGATGGATTCCTTCTCTGCTTTGATGTCCGCCTTGGTTTTTTTAATTCTTCCAAGGAGAGTCGCAGCTTCGATTCAGCCTGGGATCGGGCAGTTTGCTCATACTCCAGGTATTTTTTCAAGCCGGCCGCATTTGACTCAGCCGCATTCACTGCTTCCTACAGTCAGAAGTATATCAAGTAAAAAAATATGAAAGTCCCAAGCAGATTGCAAGCAATATACTTGCACTTGGGGGCTAATGCATCTCAGTTCTTTTTCAAACATATAATACGGAATGACCCAGCTCACCTCATGATGATGAGCCGGCCCTTGGGGGCTAAAGGTTAGTTCTTCAAAGCATATTATAAGAAGACCCGACTCATTTTTATAAAAATGAGCCAGCCCTTGGGGGCTACAGGTTGATTCTTCAGAAGTTTATAAGACCAGACTCATTTTCATAACACTGAGTCGGCCCTTGGGGGCTACAGGTTGAATCTTCAAGTACTCTATATTATCGAAGACCCGACTCGTCTCACAAAGATGAGCCGACCCTTGGGGGCTGCACAAGGATATATAAGAGTGCAAAACAATATTGGGCATACCTCATGTTTTTTCTTCATCATACCAACCAGGCTAATTTCCATTTTCCGTCTGGTAGAGAGGCGGCTTAAATAGCCGGCGTGCAACTCTTCTGCACTGAGGTCTTCATAATTGGGAAGCTCAAGCTTAGCTTTCCCCTTGTCAGTTAATGGTGTTTCATCCTTGGCAGCATGCTTAGTCAATACTTTGGAGACCCCTGGAGCTATATAACCCATCCCGGTGACAGTGAGGTCCTCATCATCCTTTTCATGAGGGGCATCTTCAGTTGCTTTAGGAGGACTGGGCGGGTTAAGCTTGTCTGCTGGGTCAGCTTCAACATCAGTAGCCTCAGTGTTAGCCGGCTCAGCATGATGGGCCGGTTCATCCTCGTCGTCTCGATGATCTTCAGGATTTTCGATATGAGCTTCAGGAGTCTCCAAAGCTGGATCTTCTGGGTCAGCGACCTCCGTATTTGCTCATGACTCACCAACCTTCCTTTTCTTGGTCTCGGCCTTAGCTCTGCAAGCAAAAACGACAAAATGAGGCATGTGCAAAGCTAATTATGAATAAGCAATATATGGCCTAAAACAGAAGTTTACCCTTTGTTGATAACAAGAGGTGGCAGCTTGGTGGCGGTTGTGTCACCCGACGAAGGTGGGGATTCCTGATAATTTGAATCAGGAGGATTAAGAGGTTGCCGGACAAGGCCAGCTTTTGGAAGAGAAAGGGTCGGACTATGAGGCACCTCGTTCTGTCGCTTACGGGAGGCTGACTTTTGCGGTAAGCCGGACACAAGACCACCAGAGCTGCTCTGAGTATGTCGTCTTGATTCATGCTGAGTTTTCTTCAAAATAAAATTGGGATCCAAATGAGCGTCCGGGTGAGAAAAACGTACTTTCCGAATGACCCGACTTGTTTTCTTTGGAGACAAGGATTCTGAGCCGGAGGAGATGCAAATTACCTCAGCTTCGCGAGCCCGGCTTGTTGCAGCATCACCCTGAGAGTAAGAAGTGTCAGCAAGTTTAAACAAAAGATAGCCAAGGAAGTCGAAATTATACCTCTGACTGGGCATCAACTGCTGGAGACTCGCCCCTAGTTGACGACTCGGCTGCAGCTGCCTTATTCTTCTCTGCGGCGGTTTTTGCCAGAGTTCTGCTTCTCTTATTCCAGAATGAAGAGTCTGCTTGTAAAGTGGCAATTAAAAGGAACAACTAAAGCTTTAGAGTCTAAATTTCTACAAGCCGGACAACTGATTATCAAAGATTCTTACCGAAGGAGCCGGGTTAAGAGCATAGAAGGGTTTCAATCCATCTTTGCTGCAAGTGTCTTGATTTTCACCCAGTAAGTTCTTCACAATCCGGTTTATCTCCTCAGTTTCCAAAGTTATGTTGTCGTATCTTTGGGCATCGTTCAAATCACCGGAGTAATTATACATTAAGTTGTCACGGCGGCTTAATGGTAAGATGATCCACGATACCCAACACCGGGTTAGATCGATTCCAATCAACCCATTATCCATCAAGGCCCTCAACTTGGGATATACGGGAGCGTGTTGAGAGCGTTCTTCTTGTGGAGCCCAGCCAGGAAGTTCAAAGTCCATAGGGAGACGATCTGGTCTATAACCAGACAGAGGATTCTCATCCGTCGGGGCTGTGTTCCGGCAATAGAACCAAGTTTTATTCCATCCTTTGGGGTGGCTTGGCAGAGTAGCAGCAGGAAAAGAACAGTCTCTTCGCCTTTGGATTGAGACCCTACCAAGTTCTTGACTGGGGCCATCAGCACATTCAGTTTGGCGATTGAAGTAGAAGAACTCCCTAAAGAGGGAGACAGTGGGCTCTATTTGCAGATACACCTCACAAAGTACTTGGAACTGGCAAAGATTGGATATAGAGTTGGGACCCAGATCTTGAGGATGAAGATGGAAAAAGTTCAGAACATCCCGAAAGAATTTTGACCCGGGGGGAGAGAAGCCCCAGAGAAGGTAGTCTGTGAATAATACTATTTCTCCTTCACCGGGTCTGGGAATTTCTTCTCCAAGGGCAACCCGCCAGCCAATTACCTCCTTAGGCGGTAGAAAACCCTGATCTTGGTAATCCTTAAGTATAAGCTCAGAAACTTGGGAAGGCACCCAGTTGCAGGTGGTGGATTTTGACATGGTCAGTTGCCTGAATAAAAGTAAAAGGGGCGGCTCAAACATATGGTTAAAGATAAGACGGCCTAATTATTTACAATGGATAAGTCACCTTATGAGAAGTCGGCACCTAAATACAACAGTCTCTAACATGGCGGGTTACAATTACACAAATAAGCCGGTAATTACACTACTAGGGAAAAGCTTATAGGTAGACGCTTACTGGTAGCGCGGGTTTATGCCCCTCACTACCGCTATTTACTAGTAGCGCGGGTTTATACCCCTCGCTACTACTAAGCTGATAGTAGTAGCGCGGGTTTATACCCCACGCTACTACTAAGTGGTCTCTACCGTGTCCCCACGGGACATGCCATAGTAGTAGCGAGGGGTATAAACCCACGCTACTACTAAGATAGTTAGTAGTAGCGCGGGTTTATACCCCTTGCTACTACTAAGTGGTCTCTACCGTGTCCCCCCGGGACATGCCATAGTAGTAGCAAGGGGTATAAACCCGCGCTGCTACTAACTTGATAGTAGTAGTGCGGGTTTATACCCCTCGCTACTACTAAGTACAAGGTAGGTGAAGTCCCCATATCCTCGGCCGAATCCCTCCTCTCTCCCTCACTCTCCCCCTCTCTCCATAGGCTCTCATGCCCAAGAACACCTCCTCCTCCATGGCGCCCAACGAGGCCGCCTCTTCCCGTCGCTGGCGTCCAAGAGCTCGCCCGTCTTCCCCCTCGCCTCCATGCCACCACGACGGAGCACCTCACTACCGGCGACCAGACCCAATGCGCCCTCCATCTCCTTCCTCTCTCACTTGTTCTCCTTTCCCCTCTCTCTCCCTCTGGTTTTACTCACCTCCGTCTGCGCAGCCCCTTGTCGCCCCGCCGCCGCACCACCAGGTCCTCGTCGGAGCACTCCGCCTCCCCCGCGCCTCATCTCCGCCGCTCAACCTCGCCGGAGCGCGCCCCGCACCACCGTGCCATGGGAGCACGGATCTCCGCCCGCCGCCGCATCCTCCTCGTCTAGCCAGATTTGGTCATGGGACGACCAGATCCGCCGCGCGCCGACCCTTCGGCCTCCTCCGCGACACCCCTCTGACCCTCCGGCGAGCCCTATCATCGCTGGATCGAACCATTGACAGCACGCACGGGATCGGGTTTTTTTTTTGTTTTTGAAATTAATAGTAGTAGCGCAGGTCACAGACGCACTACAGATAGTTAGTAGTAGCGCGCATGGAGCCCGCGCTACTACTAACACACGTACTAGTAGCGCGGGATGCACCGCGCTACTACTACCAGTTAGCTGTAGCGTCGTAGTAGTAGCGCGGGCACCCGCGCTACTACTAGGTGTTTAACCCGCGCTACTACTAGGCTTTTTCCTAGTAGTGGGTAATTATAAGGGCGTCTTATGGTGATCAGGGATCTCTGGTTTTTGCTAAAGTATGTAACAAACAAGTTTCTACCAGAGCAACTACGATTATGGATCTACAAATGGTTCAAAAAGAGAAATAATTGTTAACCTAGCCATGGAGCATCGGAACAGTGGTGACCTAGATTATGGTTTCTAGAGAGAGATCTAAGTACATCATGTATTAAATGGTGCCGTTGATCAAGCCGCTCTATTTCTATGGGGAAATTCATTAAACATAGGTCTGAACTAGCAGTGATAAGGAAGGAACTATGAACTCCGACGAACTCCGATGAACTACGGCGAGCTCAAATAGATCTAGGAGAAATAGATTGACCTACTTGATGGTTGCAGAAGGCAGCGGAGATGTCTCGTCGGATCCCTGCGGGGATGGAGTGACGCAGCGGTCCTAGCGGAGGGACGGCCGACGATGAACGTACGGCAGCGGCAGCGCAGGCAGGCTCGGGCTCGAGGAAGAAACAGACGCGAGGGGGCAAGGTAAAAAGTAAATCCGAGGACCCCCTGCAGGTATTTAAAAGGCTAAGGGATAAATGAAGGCGCGAGAAATAAGTTTTTGGATCCAGAGACGCCTCGACTTGCGGGTTAAATGGATATATACAAAGATCTGTTGTGATGTCATCATTGAATCCCTGGATTTCCAGCGAGTGATGTCATCATTAGATTCCTGATTTTTCGGCGGGTGATGCCGTTAAAGGGAGAAGAAGAAAATTATAAGTCTGGAAGAATCCTAAGTTGGCATTTCATGACTCGGAGAAGATGAAGGTGTGAACAGAGGATAAGCCGCCAAGTCAAGTGCTGGAGATTGACATGAATGAATTCAAATCAAACAGGGGGCTAATGTCGGGGATATAACCGCGCCGGGTCATCCTGATGGCGGCTTGGAACCAATACACTAAGTGATACGGTTGGCGGCCCAGTACCAAAGGCGGCAACTCAAGGCCCAAGAGGTAGAAGCCGCATAGAGTTTTCTTGCTTACGAGGCAAGGCGAGTTAGAAACATAGCCGGTCACGAGTCACAATATGACTCAGACTCTTGTAAGCCCAGGGCTCGACCTGTATATAAAGGCAAGTCCCTTAGGCTAATAGACTTAAGTTACAATCGATCAATAGCTAGGTCAAGCGAAGTCGCTCCCTTGTAATTGATCATCCAGCAATACACACAAAGCAGGATGTAGGCTTTTACCTCAATCGGACGGGCTGAACCTGGGTAAACTCCCGTTTCTCGATTCCGATCAACCCCGACAACCTCCAGAAAAAATTCACCATTGCTCTCTCCCTCGTGTTCTTGCTCAAGGACCCGTGGATTTCGATCTCTTTGCTCAAAGCTCTATTTTCGAAATAGATTTAGGGGATTGCTTCTCGGTATGTAACTCCCCCATTGCTCCAATTAGTTTTTGATTTAGTGGTTCATTTTCATAATAATTAGCTACTCTAGGTGCTGCTGTAGATGAGCTTGCATGTTGAATTCTTAGAGTTCTAAGTAGTTTGAATGCTTGATATGGCCTCTATGCATCCCTAGGAGTAGTTGCTATCAATCTTATTTCGTTTTGTCAACAAATTTTTTGTGTCACAAAAATTTTCAGAAAGTGTTCGCAAATAAAATGCAATTCTTCAGGAGGTCTTCGAGGAGGAGATCCTCGGGGGCATCGTCAAGTGATAGTTCCATACGGCAATCTTATGTTGAGCCTAGTGCAAGTTCGATACAGGACGCTAAAACCAAATCATGCCTTTGGCCGTGCAATACCTTCATGGAAGGTGAAGGTATTAAGGAAGAATTTGAGCAGTATGTTTGCAATGCCAACCTGGTTCCCTTCATCGAAGATAAGTGCACTCAACACCTCACTCTCGATGAGACATTTACTAAGAAATTCAAATATGTCCCTCGTGAGTCTAGAGTTTCATTTAGTCTGTATGATAATGCTTTCACCATGCCTTTAGACGTATTTTGTGACGCGTGTAAAATTCCATATTGGGGTTCGCTAGACGAACCAACAAAACCTGAGTATGAATCATTTTTGAGAAACCTTTGTTGTGGTGAAATTAGAGGGGTGACACAAGGTAGAATAAAAAGCATCCATTTTCCGTCTATTCAATACCTTGCACTCTTTAACGGTAAATGCATTGTAGGCAAGCAGGATTGTAGTACGCTTTGTGCTCATGATTTGAGTCTTATACACACTACTTTAACTGGAATTAAGGACTACAACTTAGGAGCAATTGTTGCACGAAGACTGACTCTTAATGCTTCTAATGGTAATTTATGTGGAGGGATTTATGCCTCTCGCCTCGCTACGAGGTTGGGAGTTTCCCCTTTGGCCTAATGATCCTATCTTACGAACCAATACTTAGACTTTGATGCCATGAAATGCCATAAATTTCTTACAGGCACAGTTAATAACTATACTTACAACTTGAGGTTTGATAACGGTCCCATTGTGCCTATTGTATTGCCTGCTCCTGCTCTCTTTGATTTTAACAGCAAGGGAAGATGCTACGTTCTTGAGGGCGAGGCCCGTGCATACAATGCAGAGGTGGAAGCTGCCAGGAGGGCTGAGGTGGTTGCACCAAGAGCCTCGATAGGCTATCACTCAGAGCATTATCCAGACAACGGATGGTGATTACCAAGCTAGGCCAAAAGCCTAAGCTTGGGGGAGTACGTATTTCCACCGACATTACATTCATCTTCACGCATTCCATTCCAGTTGTCGGTGTTCACACTTTTTCATTGTAATATCCATGCTAGATTTGTTTTCTCGCTTTCTTCTTGTGCGTTTGAAAAACTTTGAGAAAATTCAAAATTATTTCCTACTTCTTTCCAGTTTTTCTTTCTAGCTTGGTTTAATTGTAGTATTGAAAGAAAACCCAAAAAGATTTCTCGTTTCTTCTTTTGCTTGTGGGAGCTTTCCCGTGTAAATAGTTTTTCTCGTTTTTTGTTTTTCTCCTTCAATTTGCCTGCTTTAAGAAAAACCAAAAACTCCAAAAATATTTCAGTGTGTTTCTCTGAAATTCTTTTCCTTTTATCGAGTCATACCAAGGAGAAGACCACAATGAAAATGTTGAGTGGCTCTCATATGCATTGATCTAACACAGAGCCCATGTTACCTTGTCTTCTCCTCTTGAATAAAATGTTTGCAGATTCCAGCTTAGTCCACGACACTCTTGCACTATTATTATTTTCATATCATTCGATTGTGCAAGTGAAAGGCAATAATGACGATATTCGATGAATTGGCTGTGGCAGAGAAAAGCGGGTATGGACTCAACTTGTTCTTGTTTTTGTAAATATGTTTAACCTAGTATCCATGATTCAGCATGTTATGATTGAACATGTTTGCAATGACAATTAGAGATTATAGTGATTCATGCCATGCTCAAGTAGCTAGGAGTGGATAATAATTTATCTTGGATGTCAACATGCGTTAAAATGGTTGTGATGTAGTATGATGATATGGTATCCTCCTCTGAATGTTTCAAGTGGCTTGACTTGGCACATGTTCACGCATGTAGTTGAATCAAAAACAACATAGCCTTCATGATATTTATGTTCATGGTGTCCATATCCTACTCATGATAGCCTTCAATGTTTATTATTCATAATGCATGTTTATGACCGTATTCGCTCTCTAGATGACCGCTTCTTAATCTATTTGCTAGCCTTCACTTGTACTAAGTGGGAATTCTGCTTGTGCATCAAAACCCCTAAACCAAAGTTGTTCTAGATGAGTCCACTATATCTACCTATATGCGGTATTACCCTGCCGTTCCAAGTAAATTTGCATGTGCCACCTCTAAAAATTTCAAATGAACATCTGTTTTGTGTGCCTGGACCGCTCATGGAGCGACAGGGGGTGGTCAGTATCTTCCATGTTAAGCGGGTTACTCTCATGATGAGTGTTTATTCACTTGTCCTTGCACGATAAGGGCGGTAATAGGGATTCACAGTCCCGAAATCAAAATAAATGCAAATAATTAAACAAAACTCCCCCAGGAATGTTGTTGGTTTGGACGGTACCCGTGGATTCGGCTAGCCGTGGAGTGTGTTTTTTGGTGGAGGGGGAGTAAACATTTACTTTTACCGCTTGGGAACCGCCGCTAATTCATTTAACATGGAAGATATTGATAGCTCTTGGTCGTAACGTTGACAGGAAGGGTGTACCTCCGAAAATCATACTTATCTCTTATTTAATCCTTGAGCTCTGGCACATCTGCAAATCCTTGCTTCCCTCTGCGAAGGGACTATCTATTTACTTTAATGTTGAGTCATCACCTTCTAAAATAAGCGCCAGACCTGAGAGCACTATTGTCATCTTCATGCATTGTGTATAGTGAATATTGGATGCATCATGACTGGATCTTTTCTACCATGAATAACAATGTTTAGTCGCTGCTTGAACTTTGGAGGTGCTCTGCATTTATGTTTTGTGGTCTCAGAAAGGGCTAGCAAGATACCACTATTGTCATATTATATCATGATTGTTTTGATAAATGTTTACATTTGAGATATCTTATTATTGCTCGCTAGTTGCTTGCCTCATTGATATGAGTTAATATAATCTTTAAGAGTTATTGTTGACATGGTTAGTCATGATCTTTGCTAAAAACCTGGGTGCTACTTAAGCATATGTATGTAAACAAGAACAAAAGAGTTCGTAAAAGTTTTTCTTTCTCACTTTCAGTTTGTCAACTGAATTGCTTGAGGACAAGCAAGGGTTTAAGCTTGGGGGAGTTGATACTTCTCCAACGTATCTACTTTTCCTAACACTTTTGCTCTTGTTTTGGACTCTAATTTGCATGATTTGAATGAAACTAACCCGGACTGACGCTGTTTTCAGCAGAACTAACATGGTGTAGTTTTTGTGCAGAAATAAAAGTTCTCGGAACGGTGTGAAACTTTTTGGAGATTTATTTTGGAATATTTGAGGAATTATGGTGCCAGAAACCACCTGAGAGGGGGGGGGCGAGGTGCCCACGCTCCACCAGGGTGCGCCAGCCCCCCCATGGCGCGGCCTGGTGGAGGTTGTCCACCTCGTGGGCCCCTCGACCCTAATTCCAATGCTATAAATTCACAAATCTCCGAAAAAAAATCAAGGAGAAAGAATTATCGTGTTTCACGATACGGAGCCGCCGCCACCTCCTGTTCTTCATCGGGAGGCCAGATCTGGAGCTCGTTTGGGGCTCCAGAGAGGGGAATCTTTGGTCTTCATCATCATCAACCCTTCTCCATCGCCAATTCAATGATGCTCCCCACCAGGAGTGAGTAATTCCTTCATAGGCTTGCTGGTCGGTGAGGAGTTGGATGAGATTCATCATGTAATCGAGTTAGTTTTGTTAGGGCTTGATCCCTAGTATCCACTATGTTCTAAGATTGATGTTGCTATGACTTTGCCATGCTTAATGCTTGTCACTAGGGCCCGAGTGCCATGATTTAAGATCTGAACATTTTATGTTATCATCATTATATCTATGTTCTTGATCCGATCTTGCCTAGTCATATGCACCTATTACGTGTTATGAACTGTTAACCCCATAGTGACAATATTTGGGATACTTCACGGTGATGACCGTAGTTTGAGGAGTTCATGTATTCACTAAGTGTTAATGCTTTGTTCCGGTTCTCTATTAAAAGGAGGCCTTAATATCCCTTAGTTTCCTTATGGACCCCACTGCCACGGGAGGGTAGGACGAAAGATGTCATGCAAGTTCTTTTCCATAAGCACGTATGACTATATAAGGAATACATGCCTACATTACATAGACAAACTTGAGCTAGTTCTGTGTCGCCCTAGGTTATGACTGTTATATGACGAATATCATCCAATGAATATACCGATCCAGTGCCTACGAGTTTTCCACATATTGTTCTTGCTAAGTTACTATTGTTGCTGCTACTGTTACACTTGCTACAAAATCACTACCGGTACTGTTACCGCTACTGTTACTGTTACTACTACTATCAACCTATCATATTACTGTGCTACTGATCACTTTGCTGCAGATATTTATCTCCAGGTGTGGTTGAATTGACAACTCAACTGCTAATACTCTCAAATATTCTTTGGCTCCCCTTGTGTCGAATCTATAAATTTGGGTTGAATACTCTACCCTCGAAAACTGTTGCGATCCCCTATATTTGTGGGTTATCAAGCACCATGCTGCCGCCATCGAGCTCGTCATTGACCTCCTGACCGAGCGTCATCGTCGACAAATTCATCGTCTTCATGACCTCCCCCGAGCAGCCAACCAGCCCATCGAAACCCAGTGAGATCTATATCTTTTCCCCCTCTCCCCATCGTTAATTGCGAGTCCTAGCCAGGGCTGCCACTGATCCCGATCGCCGCCGTCCGCCATGGACGACGAGCTCGACATTGCCGTGCTCCTCCGGCCACTCCGCGCTGACCATCGTGTTCCTGGCCGCTCCACGAATCCGTAGAACCTTTTGGTTTGAACGCATGACCACCGTAGCATCGCCTCCGTCCAAGCCCGAGCGCCGGCCGCCGCCCAAACACCCGCCGGCATTGTTTCCGGCCTCCCCACGCCCAGAGTCATAAACCACTGGATGTGGTCGCCGGAGTAGAGTTTCCGGCATGCCATCATCATGGCTCGTGGTCGCCGACGACTAATCTTTGGCCGGCTGATGTGTCAGGCTAGTTTAGGCTTAATTACTCCCACTAACTAAACCATGAGACACTCACAGTGGGCCCCTTGGCATGTTAAACTAGTTAAGTTAGGTTAAACTAATTTAGTTAGCCACTGTGTCACTTACAGGAGGGTCCTACATGTAAGCTTTGACCCGGCCGAGTCAGCAGTTGACCTGGCCCACTAGTCAGCCCCTGTAGCTGCCCCTGAGCCACTGACCGGTGCCCCAACTGATCAGGTTTGACCCTGACCAGCCCGGTTGACCTGCTGAGGTCATCTTGACGTCAGACTGACGCAGTAAAGCTTTTCTAGATTTTAAATAAGTCTAAATGATTTTTTAATTTTAGAAAATGTTATGAACTTTGAAAAATCATAGAAATTCAACCGTAACTCCAATGAAAATAATTTATACATGCAAAATGATCAGAAAAATAAAAGGAATCTGTTTATGCCATGTTCATTAATGTTTGAGAAATTTAACTTCACCAACTAGGAAATTTCATGATTAAGGCAAATTTGATAAATAGTTTGGAGTTGGAATTTGAAGTCTATTTGAATTCCACTTCAATTAACTTGGTTAATTATTCCTCTAGGTCCATTCAGTACCTTATATTTTCATGTCATACATCATGATTGAGCATTGCACCATGTTCAAGAATTCATCCGATTAACTAGTTAACTTGCCGATTAATCCCTACTCGTAGGGTCACCGAGTAGCCGATAAACCGATAAGTCGGCCGATTAATTGATTAAATGGCCGATTAACTTGCCGATTAGCCGATTAATCCCCTACTCGCCAGCCAACCGAGCAGCTACCAGTTAACGATTTCCTCAACAATGGCATTGCATGAATTGAATGTTGTTCCTTCTTGTTTGTCGGTGGTTGTTCTCTCTCGGTAGACGTTGTTTCGACATTGAGATCAATGTCACCGATGAAGACTCATTGTTATCTTCAGAAGTGTCAGGCAAGCAACTCGCCCCCTTGAGAATTCCTTTAATATCCTACTCTCTTATACTGCATTAGGACAATGATGATTCAACTATTACATGTTCTCGGTAGTTGAACCCATTCCTTTGCATGACATGTCCTTGTCACACTAAATAGTTGAAACCACTTAGCATGAGTAGCAACTGCTTGGGCCTTGTTGTGCTTACTCATCAATGATTGCTTACTATGCCTGCTATGCTTAAAGTCTTGTCGGGTCTGATCCATCTTCGTGATGAATTGGAATGGTGGTGTTCATGTACTACTGTGTGCGAGAGTTAAGTGTGTAAATCCGATTTGGTAGAGGTGGCGATGAGAGGCCATGTAGGAGTACATGGTGGGTTTTCTTATTGAAACCGTTCTTAGGACCTGAGATCTTGTGTTTGTGTTCCAAGACAAGATACTACCGCACATTGGGCTCCGGTAACTCGAGCTCTCTTGGCCTATTAACTTCCATGTTCTCAGTCCAGGATTCGCAGTAGTTCAAAACATTGATAGGTGTGGCACGGCCTACGAAGTGGATGAACGGCCCAATTGAGACCGGCTTGGGGCCCTACTCACAACATTTGAGGCCATGTTGGAAACCTCGGCCGGACTTCCATTATGGATTCCAACTCAGATAGGGGACTACCTTGGGCGTGAGTCGTTGTAAGTTAGCGTCGGTGGCCGACTCCCTCGCTCGGCTTTCGCTTGAAGGTTGCCGATATGCCTTTTTACGTGCACATGGCGATAAGTGGCGGGAGCATGTGTGAACAAGTATATCCCTGCAGGGTGAATGATCTGTTCGAATAGCCGCGTCCTCTGATATGAACTACTTGGAAACTTATATGGTTCATAAACAAGTGAAATGGTTACTCTAAAATGCGCAAGATAAGTGTGAGTGCTATGGATGACCTTCTCGTAGGGAGACGGGAGCGGATCCATAGTGGTGTCTTGATGTGGTGACTATGTGGACTCGTGTGCGCTCTCTACCTCAAAGAAAGTACTACTTGTGGTCGTAGTACATGTTAGCCAAGAGTCAAAGATGGCTTGCTGCAATTAAACTCCACAACCCCCTTGTTGATACTGATGCATATGTAGATAGTTCTGATGTAAGTCTTGTTGAGTACCTTTATACTCACGGTTGCTTAATTATGTTTTTGTATAGGAGACGTTAGTCTCATTAGAGATTCCTATGACGTGAAGTTCGATGTTCACCGGGTTAGCTTGGGAATCCCAGACAGAGGTCTGGCCCCTTTGGTAGGGTCGTTGTAGCTTTTCAGGCTCTTCTAGCCACCTTTAGTAGATGTCTGTACCTAGAAATGTATCTTCCGCTTGTTGATTGTATGCTCTGAATGTTGGGTCATGTGACCCCCTGCTTGTAACATTATACTATGTAGGCTCTCTGGAGCCTTCTAAATAAATGTAATGTTATAGAGTTATGTTGTGATGCCATGTTGTATCTACGCATATCGTGCATATTGCGTGTATGTTTGAAATGCATTGGTATGTGTGGGATTCGACACCTAGCTGTATGCCTTTGGTAGCCTTCTTTATGGGTAAATGCCTCTTGTGCTTCCACTGAGCCTTGGTAGCTAGCTACTGCTCCGGACACAACTATTGATCGGCGTGTATCTTTCTTTGTTGCCGTGTCTGTCCTACGGGGAAATGTCACGCAGTGTAATGGAGTCCTTGTAGCTTGCTATGACTCGTCTACACACGCTGATGACTGACACCTGCACTGCTGGGTTACGTATGCCCGTCCCTGTATGGTTGTTGTCGGGGATATTACCCACGGTTTGACCAGGCCAGAAGTATGACCCGGTCCACCATTTGGCGTCTTATAAAGTCACCATGTTTACCGGGTCAACCTGGACGTCAAGGCCCAAGGCCCAGCGTGCACCCTGTGGAAGGTGGCTCATGGAGAGGCCAGAAGGGCCGGCTCACAGACAAGGCCCAAGGAGAGGAAAGATTCCCTCACAAAGGAAATAAGACCCGGATTAGGATTCAAGAGAGACTAGTCCTAGTCCTACTCCTAGTAGTACTCTACATGTAAACCTGCCCCTTCAACTTATATAAGGAGGGGTAAGGCACCCCAAGAGGGACAAGTTCAAGTCATTAGAGATAGACAAATTAGAGGCTCTCGAGACTAGAGGTAGCAAAACAACACCCTCGTAATCGAGATCATCCTCATCATCAATACACACAAAGCAGGACGTAGGGTTTTACCTCCATCGGAGGGGCCGAACCTGGGTAAACTCGCGTCTCTTGATTCCGACCAACCCCTCTCAAGCCGCCATCTAGTTGTGATGGCCTCACACCTAAGTTCTCTCACGAGGACATCTTGTCGTGACAAAACCACGATAGTTGGCGCCCACCTTGGGACTAGCGCACGGTGGTGTTGTGTTCTTGGAGAGAGCTCTTTACGAATTGTGAAGCTCACGATTGGCGAGATGAAGAAGAGTCGGCATGGGTCAACCTTGAACATAGCCGGCAAATTCATCGATCATCTACAACAACTCATAGACGAGAAGAAGAAAAAAGATTCGGCCAGAATTGAATTCGAGAAGAATTAAGGTTGCGGTTTGTCTGCCGTCGCCGTACTGTGATCTGTCAAAACGCAGCAAGTCGCCGAGACCGACAGAAAGTTTTCTTTCCGCACGGCTGCAGAAATCCACCAAAGCCTTGGCTCGTTTTTCCGGATCAAAGGCAAACCTTGCTGTAGCCGCGTCGCCGAGTCAAGAAAACACGGCCACGTTTTCTTGTCTAAGTACAGGATCGAGTACCGAGACAACAACGTCGCGTGTGCTTGGTGTATTCCAAAAACCGAGGAAACGTTGGATCATGCCAAAACTGCTACGCTGCAGCTGTTGCTTCACATAAAATCATATTATCTTAAGTGCTACTGATGTCCGATCTAGGATCCACGTGAATCAATCAGATCAATTCCCTGTTCTCTTCAATTACTACATCTACCAAAGACTGTACCAGTACCCACGACAATACAAACACTACTGGAATCAGATGTGTTGCCGTCTGCCATGGCGGACGGCAAAGGGCAGTGATGTCTACTACACAACTATATTCTTGTAGACTCGTGTTGGGCCTCCAAGCACAGAGTTTTGTAGGACAGTAGCAATTTTCCCTCAAGTGGATGACCTAAGGTTTATCAATCCGTGGGAGGCGTAGGATGAAGATGGTCTCTCTCAAACAACCCTGCAACCAAATAACAAAGAGTCTCTCGTGTCCCCAACACACCCGATACAATGGTAAATTGTATAGGTGCACTAGTTCGGCGAAGAGATGGTGATACAAGTGTAATATGGATAGTAGATATAGATTTTTGTAATCTGAAAATATAAAACAGCAAGGTAACTAAGGATAAAAGTGAGCACAAACGGTATTGCAATGCTTAAAAACAAGGCCTAGGGTTCATACTTTCACTAGTGCAAGTTCTCTCAACAATACTGACATAGTTGAATCATATGTAAATCCCTCACGTGAGACAAAGAGTTCACTCCAAAGTCACAAATAGCGGAGAACAAATGAAGAAATTATTGTAGGGTACGAAACCACCTCAAAGTTATCTTTTCTGATCAATCTTATGAGCTATCCCTATAAGTGTCACGAACAGCCCTAGAGTTCGTACTAAAATAACACCTTAAGATACACATCAACCAAAACCCTAATGTCACCTAGATACTCCAATGTCACCACGAGTACCCATGGGCTTGATTATACGATATGCATCACACAATTTCAGATTCATCATGTTCAATCCAACACAAAGAACTTCAAAGAGTGCCCCAAAGTTTCTACCGGAGAGTCAAGACGAAAACGTGTGCCAACCCCTATGCATAGATTCCCAAGGTCACGGAACCCGCAAGTTGATCACCAAAACATACATCAAGTGGATCAATAGAACATCCCATTGTCACCACGGATATCCCATCGCAAGACATACATCAAGTGTTCTCAAATCCTTTAAAGACTCAATCCGATAAGAAAACTTCAAAGGGAAAACTCAATTCATCACAAGAAGATAGAGAGGGGAAAACTCCATATGATTCATCTATATTAATAAAGCTCGCGATACATCAAGATCGTGCCATCTCAAGAACACGAGAGAGAGAGAGAGATCAAACACATAGCTACAGGTACATACCCTCAGCCCCGAGGGTGAACTACTCCCTCCTCGTCCTGGAGACCGCCGTGATGATGAAGATGGCCTCCAGTGATGGTTTCCCCCTCCGGCAGGGTGCCGGAACGGGCTCCCGATTGGTTTTTCGTGGCTACAGAGGCTTGCGGCGGCGGAACTCCCGATCTAGGTTTCTTTCTGAGGGTTTTGGGATTTATAGGAGCACTTGGCGTTGGAATCACGTCAAGGGGGTTCCTGAGGGGCCGACAAGCCAGGGGGTGCGCCCTAGGGGGGGCGCGCCCCCTAGGCTTGTGGCTGTCTCGGGTCTCCTCTCCGGTATCTTTTTGCTCCAGTATTTTTTATATTTTCCAGAAAAAATCTCCGTAAATTTTCAGCCCATTCCGAGAACTTTTATTTCTGCACAAAAAACAACACCATGGTAGTTCTGCTGAAAACAGCGTCAGTCCGGGTTAGTTCTAATAAAATCATACCAAAATCATATAAAATTATTGTAAACATGGCATGAATACTTCATAAATTATAGATACGTTGGAGACGTATCAGCATCCCCAAGCTTAATTCCTGCTCGTCCTCGAGTAGGTAAATGATAAAAGAAACAATTTATGAAGTGTGAATGCTAGCAAGTGCACAAGTTTGATCAATGATAATTCCAATCACTTTTTCTAGCATCAATACAAACCATAAACAGTAGCTCATCTCATAAAACTTCTCATGATCAAGTAACAAGCTATTCACATGTTAAAGTATAGACCAGAAAGTTTCTTGAAAACTAACAAACCATATTCCTAGTCATCAAACAATTGCAATTCATCTTATTTTCAGGAAGGGTCTATGTAAGAGCTTTGATTTAGAAAATTCCACATACTCAACTATCATATAGTCTTCCATGATTATTGACACTCAAAGCATATTTTTAGAACAAATAGCTTCCATCGAACACAGAGAAAGATAGGGGCTTAATGTTTCGCCTCCCAACTTATTTACCATATAGATAATTGTCAACAATAATAATTCATGATCAAATATATTTGTGTGGATATATATGTCTAGATCATTCCCCAACACATGACGCTTGCCAAGAGAAAAAGGCGACATATAGGAAGTGGTGAAGATCACCATGACTCTTGCATAAAGGTAAGTACTAGAAAATAAAAGATAGGCCCTTCGCAGAGGGAAGCATTGATTAGCAAAGGTGCCAGAGCTCGAGCTTTTAAAACAGAGATGAATAATAATTTTGAGCAGTATGCTTTCATTGTCAACATAACAACCGAGAGATCTCGGTATCTTCCATGCTAGATACATTATAGGCGGTTCCCAAACAGAATGGTAAAGTTTTTACTCCCCCTCCACCAATCAATCACACTCCACGGCGAGCCGAATCCACGGGTACCATCCATACAAACAACAATCCTGGCGGAGTGTTGTTTCATCATATTTTGACTTGATTTTTGAGCATGAAACTGGGCATCCCGAATACCAGCCACTTTCTCGTGAATGATAGTGAATCAACACATATCGTGAGAATGACCCGCCTAGCATGGAAGATACTGCCAGCCCCTAGTCACTATATGAGCGATTCGGGCATACAAAACAGAATATTATTTGAAGGTTTAGAGTTTGGCACATGCAAATTTACTTGGAATGGCAGGTAAATACCGCATATAGGTAGGTATGGTGGACTCATATGGAACAACTTTGGGTTTAAGGGTGTTTGGATGCACAAGTAGTATTTCTACTTGGTGCGGAAGTTTTGGCTAGTATGAGGTGGAAGCAAGCACCACATGTTGGAGGATCCATAACAATATAACTTCTATACAAATATACCCAAACATAACTCATTAAGTTGTCTTCCTTGTCCAATTTTAACTAATTTGCTCGAGTTTGAAAATAATTAATGAGCTCACAATCATAGAAGATGTCCAAGATAGTATATTTATATGTGGAATCTCTCTTCCTTCAATATTCTTTCATGAATTGTTCAAGTGACCAATGCGGTGTTTGCTAACTTTCAATAAATTTTACCACCTATACTTATTATGTGTGAAGCCATTACTCCCCATGGGATAAGCATATAAAACATATATAATTTCAGATTTATGATATTCAATTCATTCAACCATTTACTCATAAGATATAAGTGAAGCACAAGAGTAAACATCAAACTACTCTCTCAAAAGATATAAGTGAAGATCAATGAGTAGTCAAACAATTAAGTAGCTATGTGAGGACTCTCTCTCTCACTCAATAAATATTTTTAGATCTGATTATTTTATTTAACAGCAAGCAAAATAAAAATAGCACTCCAAGAATAGCACGCAACAAGTGAACGAATAAAGATTTAGGCTCAACATAGGCTAACCGATAATTGTTGATGTAGAGAGGTGGGATGCGTAGCATCCACAAGCTTAGATGCTTGAAACTTCTTGAAATATTTACTTGGGGTGCCTTGGTCATCCCCAAGCTTGAGATTTTGTATCTCGTTCAATCCTCTCATATCATGGTTTCACCTATTCTCAAAAACTTCATCCACACAAAACTTGAAAAGAACTCGTGAGATAGGTTAGTGCACATAATAATAAATCAACTCTTTATGTACTGCCAAGACAAGTTGCATAATAATTTCAAACATCATTTACTGTTTACTATTGTTTCCACAATTTATATCTACAAATATAAGTCATGAAAACTATAGGAGAAGTAGATAACAAAACTATGACAGCAATCTGTCCAAACAGAACAGTCTGTAGAAATCTATTAAACCAGTGTACTTCTGTAACTCAACAAATTATGAAAATTTAGGACATGCTATAAAATTTATATGACAACACTGTGTAAAAATTTCAGAAACTTTCCACGTTCCAGTAAAATATGAAAATTCAAACACTACAGCAAAAGTTTTCTGTTTTTACACAGCACACATCAAACATGCAATGCAAGCATCCTAAAGGCAATTCTTGGAACTTTTTATTGAAAAACAAGATTATAAATAACACCTAACAGAAAATAAAAAAATATAATGATGCTCCAAGTAAAACTCATATTATGTGAAGAATAAAAATATAGCTCTAAGTAAGATATACCGATAATGTTGAAGACGAAAGAGGGGATGCTCCGGGGCATCCCCAAGCTTAGGCGCTTGAGTCTTCCATGGATATTACCTTGGGGGTGCCTTGGGCATCCCCAAGCTTAGGTTATTGTCACTCTTTATTCTCCTCATATCGGTGTCTCACCCAAAACTTGAAAACTTCAATCACACAAAACTTAACGGAACTTCGTGAGATGGGTTAGTATAATAAATAAAGATAATTCACTTAGGTACTGTCAAGACAAGATTCATAATTGTTCCCACATGATACCTACTGTATTATACCATTCACGTAATTTATATCACTGAATATAAGCTATGGGAACACTAAAACAAGCAAACTATGCATGCAAAACAGAATCTGTCGAAAACAGAACAGTCTGTGAAGATCTATAGTGTAGCCATACTTTCCTGTCTCTAAAAATTCTGAAAAATTAGAAAAATGCATAGAATTTGCATAGAGAGAATTTGTAAAAATTTCAAGGATTTAACAGGCTCCATCAGAGAACAACAAAGTCTTCACTGGAGGCAAAAGTTTCTGTTTTTGCACAGATTCAAACTAACAAGTTTCCACACTATCCCAAAGGCTTTACTTGGCACTTTATTGAAATAAAAGACACAAAACATGATTACTACAGTATATTAATCATGTGAACATATAAAAACAGAAAGTAAAAGTGTTGGGTTGTCTCCCAACAAGCGCTTTTCTTTAAAGCCTTTTAGCTAGGCATGATGATTTCAATGATGCTCGTATAGGAAAAGTATTTGAAACATGCAAGGGAGCATCATGAAACACATGAAAAGCACATTTAAGTATAACCCACTTCCTATGCATAGGGATTTTGTGAGCAAACAATTTATGGGAGCAAGAATCAACTAGCATAGGAAGGCAAAACAAGCATAACTTCAAAACTTTGAACACATAGAGAGGAAACTTGGTATTATTGCAATTGCTACAAGTATATGTTCCTCCCTCATAATAATTTTCAGAAGCATAATGAAGGAATTCAACAATATAACTATCACATGCAGTATTCTCTTCATGCTGCACAAGCATAGAATTTTTATCACTCTCCACATAAGCAAATTTCTTCTCATTCATAATAGTGGGAGCAAACTCAACAAAATAACTCTCATGAGGTACTTGATAGACATAACCACTTTGAATATTAAAATCATGATAACAAGTTTCATGGTTACTATCACTCTTTATATCATACATGTCATCATCATAATCATCATAGATAGGAGGCATGCCATCATCATACTAAATTTTCTCATCGAAACTTGGGGGACTAAAAATATCATCTTCATCAAACATAGCATCCCCAAGCTTGTGCCTTTGCATATCATTAGCATCATGAATATTCAGAGAATTCATACTAGCAATATTTCTATCATGCTCATCATTCAAGGAATTCTCATCAAGTATTTTCATAAATTCTTCCTCTACCAATTGAGCACAATTTTCCGAACCATCATTTTCACAAAAGACATTAAAGAGACGAAACAATTGATGCAACCTAAACTCCATTTTTTTGTAGTTTTCTTTTATAAAACTAAACTAGTGAAAAACAAGAAACTAAAAGATTTGATTGCAAGATCTAAAGATATACCTTCCAGCACTCACCTCCCCGGCAACGGCGCCAGAAAAGAGCTTGATGTCTACTACACAACTTTATTCTTGTAGACTCGTGTTGGGCCTCCAAGCGCAGAGTTTTGTAGGACAGTAGCAATTTTCCCTCAAGTGGATGACCTAAGGTTTATCAATCCGTGGGAGGCGTATGATCAAGATGGTCTCTCTCAAACAACCCTGCAACCAAATAACAAAGAGTCTCTTGTGTCCCCAACACACCCAATACAATGGTAAATTGTATAGGTGCACTAGTTCGGCGAAGAGATGGTGATACAAGTGTAATATGGATAGTAGATATAGATTTTTGTAATCTGAAAATATAAAACAGCAAGGTAACTAAGGATAAAAGTGAGCACAAACGGTATTGCAATGCTTAAAAACAAGGCCTAGGGTTCATACTTTCACTAGTGCAAGTTCTCTCAACAATACTGACATAGTTGAATCATATGTAAATCCCTCACGTGAGACAAAGAGTTCACTCCAAAGTCACAAATAGCGGAGAACAAATGAAGAAATTATTGTAGCGTACGAAACCACCTCAAAGTTATCTTTTCTGATCAATCTTATGAGCTATCCCTATAAGTGTCACGAACAGCCCTAGAGTTCGTACTAAAATAACACCTTAAGATACACATCAACCAAAACCCTAATGTCACCTAGATACTCCAATGTCACCACGAGTACCCATGGGCTTGATTATACGATATGCATCACACAATTTCAGATTCATCTTGTTCAATCCAACACAAAGAACTTCAAAGAGTGCCCCAAAGTTTCTACCGGAGAGTCAAGACGAAAACGTGTGCCAACCCCTATGCATAGATTCCCAAGGTCACGGAACCCGCAAGTTGATCACCAAAACATACATCAAGTGGATCAATAGAACATCCCATTGTCACCACGGATATCCCATCGCAAGACATACATCAAGTGTTCTCAAATCCTTTAAAGACTCAATCCGATAATAAAACTTCAAAGGGAAAACTCAATTCATCACAAGAAGATAGAGAGGGGAAAACTCCATATGATTCATCTATATTAATAAAGCTCGTGATACATCAAGATCGTGCCATCTCAAGAACACGAGAGAGAGAGAGAGAGAGAGATCAAACACATAGCTACTGGTACATACCCTGAGCCCCGAGGGTGAACTACTCCCTCCTCGTCATGGAGACCACCGGGATGATGAAGATGACCTCCGGTGATGGTTTCCCCTCCGGCAGGGTGCCGGAACGGGCTCCCGATTGGTTTTTCATGGCTACAGAGGCTTGCGGCGGCGGAACTCCCGATCTAGGTTTCTTTCTGAGGGTTTTGGGATTTATAGGAGCACTTGGGGTTGGAATCACGTCAAGGGGGTTCCCGAGGGGCCTACAAGCCAGGGGTGCGCCCCCTAGGCTTGTGGCTGCCTCGGGACTCCTCTCCGGTATCTTTTTGTTCCAATATTTTTTATATTTTCCAAAAAAAATCTCCGTAAATTTTCAGCCCATTCCGAGAACTTTTATTTCTGCACAAAAAACAACACCATGGTAGTTCTGATGAAAACAGCGTCGGTCCGGGTTAGTTCTAATAAAATCATACCAAAATCATATAAAATTATTGTAAACATGGCATGAATACTTCATAAATTAGAGATACGTTGGAGACGTATCAGTCCACTGACGGCAAAGGCTTTGCCGTCCGCCAGCAGACGACCACATTTTTGGCACTGTGAATTCCGGCAAAGTGGTGCTTTGCCATCTGCCTGGGCGCAGCGGACGGCAAAGAACTTTGCCATCAGGCTGCAGACGCCAAAGGTACTGGATGGCCTACTACTGGAGCTAGCCCCGTTAGTGGCTAACGGCAGCCTTTGCCGTCCACCACCGACGGCAAAGAGGTAGAATAATTTGCCGTCTGCCCCCGGACGGCCATGCTGGACGCCCCTTTGACGTATGCCCCCGGAGGTGAGGCACCGGGGTTGCTCGGGCCGGTTTCACCTGGAGAAGGCTGCCCTGGAGAAGGGTCGTGCGATGCGTTTCGGGAGATATTCTGCACCAAAGATGATTTGCAATGTCTCGTTAGCATGATGACACTGAAAAGATCATTGCATTCAAATGAAACTCACCGTTCCAGCCGTGGTAATGACTGGCATCGACGGAGGGCTCTGGCCGGTCTTCTCGCACATAGACTACACATTTGGTTTTCACAAGTCAATGATATTAGTTATTAATGAAACGAACATTAAATGCAAGATTTGACAAATATGAAGAAGAAACTTACCACGAAGAGCTCGTAGATGGCCCGGTGAGACGAATCGTTCCGTGCACTCTCCTCCTCCAACAACCTAGTCGTCCTCTCCTCCATCTCCTTCTCCTTCGCCCCATAAGCGCCTGTGTTGCCTCTCTTTCTTTCTGAATAGCAGCCTGCAACACAACTCCTCATTAGCATTGTAATAATTTTTGATCACACACACAACGTAATGAGGAAAGATATCTGAGTCCGTATAACTAACCTCGATGGCGAGCTCGACTGGCCGTGGACGAGGCCTTATCTCAGGACAGGATCTCGTTTGGCGCACCTTGATCTGCCGGAGGTTGCTAGGACAACGTATAAGGGCATCTCCAATGGAAATCGAGCGATGGGGCCTCCCGCCGCCAGCTATCATCACCAGCTCTGGATCAATAGGCTCCTGGCTCAGGTTAAAGTCCTCCCCTTTCCTCGCCTTCCCCTCATCTCTGTATCTCACGAGCTTGTGGTAGGAGGCGATGTTGGTGAACTTCTCGGGATGATCGAGGTCAGACTCAGAGAATGCCTTGACCTTCTTGTACGAGGCAGTATGGGCCATCGCATAGAGGTCGTACATCTATGGCACCTCCGTTTTATTGTGATGCACCTAAAAGAGAGAGAGATGAACAAAGTATTAGTAAAGGGCTCAAGCTAGAATCAAGAATAAATTGCATGAATCATGAAGCTAACCACATACCCAGTTCTGACCAAACTGATTTAAGTTGGCGCTCCCTTGATGGTGTGGCACACCAACCATTTTGTTACGCCGGTCCTTGGCATTGTTGTGGACGGCTAGCCATTGTTCTGAGCACCATCCATCCACCAACGCCCCCCAAAAATCCATCTTATCCACACACCATCTCGGCGGCACCTAAGTTAATAAAGAGATATTTGAGCGCTACGCGTAGGAATCAAATGAAGGAAACTAAGTACAAGGCCTTAAGAATACGTAATTACCTTGTAATGCTCCTTCTCCATCTTCTTTCCGCGGCACGTTGACTTCTCCTTCCTAATACGCCGCGAGGCGTAGTAGTCTCGAACATCCTGCACCCGAGCCTCGTGCCAAAAGTTTTGCAGTAGGTGCCTGCATTGGTGATCGATAACCTTTGCCGCGGCCTCCTCGCATCCCTCCTGACACCTGTAGAAGGTCTGCAATCAAACGAGACAACACTTATTAGTACAATAACTAGCTATTGTTGATTTTTAATTGTGTAAAGGAGAAATTGCCCAAAAATGTCTGATTACCATCTCCGCCCTCGTGTGGCACAAAACACCGTCAATCCTCTCCTCAGGCAGGGCCGGTGCAGCCAAGTAGTGCTCCCAGGTCAATCCTAACTCTGGAACCTGACCCTCACCGGGCAACGTGACAAACCCCGGGAAGTTTTGCCTGATAAGGACACCAAGGATGTTGTTGGGCCTGTGGGCATCCTTGGGTTGATGCCAACCCCTGTAGTATGACAAAGCCAACGTATTAGATATTTGAAAAAACGTGAAGGCAAAAGGTTAAAAAAGAGTACAGGCACTTACTTCTCCCCATCAGGCCTAATCGACCACCTCAGCTCGCGGGTCGCCGGCACGGGCGGGAGCCATGTACAACCACGCTGGTAGACGGTGGCCCCCTCAGGCAGCTCCTCGTCGCTATCAGAAAAATGATCCCCGCCACCATCAGCATGGCCACAAGGCTCCTCCGGCCAGGTATCCCATGGGGTCTGCCGGGACATGCCCTCATCCCTACTCTGCTCTGGAGTCTCGTGGGACGAAGCCTCTAGGACAGGAGTCTTGTAGGTCGAAGGCTCGTCGACCCAAGGCTCGTGGACTGGAGTCCGCGTAGCCTCGTCCTCAGACGGGTCCACCCTAGCAGTCCTGTGCTCGGGTGAATCAGCTGGGGGTGGCGGCGAGGAAGGCGTAGCGGCCACCCTACCTTTGCCGCAGCCTCCTCTCCCACCTCTACTACCTCTCTTCTTCCCCCGACATCCTCTCACGGGGGTCGACGAAGAAGCGGCCACCGGTGTATGCAGACTAGAGAGCAACGCTCTCCGGAGAGAGTCGGCAGGAATGGAAGTACCCATCCCACCACCCTCCGACAAAGGAGCCGCGCGGAGTGCTCTCGACCCTTTCCCACCATCTTTCAACAACTGCCATGACAAATAGTAAACGAAATTAGTACAACATAAAATTGAATACCGACATGAATAATAAAATGTATATAATTTAAGTGTATACCTAACATGAACTAAAAGTTGATTACCTGACATGAATTAATAATAATCTTCGTCTATATATTCTCCGGGATCAATAAATGCATCATCATCATCACTATCATCAATAAATGCATGATCATCATCACTATCAGGAACAACGAGTGGAAGGCCTCCTTCATGTAATCGGTTAAGCATTGACAGGTCATCCGCATCAGTAACCTCTTCTTGTTCCGGCTCTTCCTGTTCTGGCTCAGGGGTTAAGTCGGATTCATTGTCGCTGTCTACTTCAATGTTCCGGGGTAAAGTAGAGCGGTTCTTGAAACGTTTTTTGGAAATACGTGTTTCTTGGAAGAATTCTCGTCCAACGCACGGGGAGGTCGTCGAACACCAGACCCTCGTAGCGACGAAACAACTGGACATTGAAATCCAAAGATGAGTAACATAGCATTATTGTTTTTTCCGTCAACCTAACTAAATATTTAAAATACGATGTCACCGCCAAGTTGAAATTTAGGGTTCCATCGACGCCGAGGTACGCCCTCCGCCGACAGGCCACCTTGGCCCTCTCTTTCCTATCCTCCTCCTCCTCCTCTTCTTCTTCTTCTTCCTTCTTTTCCTTTTTCCTCTTCTCCTCTTTTTCTTCTTCTTCTTCTTCTCCTTCTTCTTCTTCTTCTTCTTCTTCTTCTTCTTCTTCTTCTTCTCCTCATCCTCCTCCTCCTCCTCCTCTTCTTCTTCCTTCTTTTCCTTTTTCCTCTTCTCCTCTTTTTCTTCTCCTCCTCCTCCTCCTCCTCCTCCTCCTCCTCCTCCTCTTCTTCTTCTTCTTCTTCTCCTCCTCTTCTTCTTCTTCTTCTTCTTCTTCTTCTTCTTCCCTTTTCCTTTTTCTTCTTCTTCTACTTATTTTTCTTTTCTTCTTAGTTTTTTTTCATCTTTCTTCTTCTTCTTCTAATTATCTAAACCTAAACTAAACCTAGCCCTAACCTAAACCAAACACTAATTAACCTAAACCTAAACAGTAAAAAATAGTAAAAAAGAGAAAAAAAGAAAAAAAAGTCACCTTGAGGGCCGGCGCGGTGGTGGAGGAGGGCCGACGCAGGGGGAGGAAGGCCACGGAGAGGGGGCAGAGCCGCGGCCTGCTCTGGCGGTGGGGCGGTGGGGCAGAGCCGCGGCCGCTCCGAGGTCGTCGGGGGAGGGGCGGCGGGGCAGGTCATCGGGGAGGGGCGGCGGGGCAGCTCGTCGGGGGAGGGGTGGGCATAGGGCCGGGGAGCAGGGTGGGGCAGCAGGTAAGGGTGGCGACGGGGTGAGGGGCGGCCGGTGAGGGTGGCGGCGGGGTGAGGGGCGGCCGGTGAGGGTGGCGGCGGGTGAGGGGCGGCCGGTGAGGGTGGCGGCTGGTGAGGGGCGGCGGGGCAGGGGCGGCCGGTGAGGGTGGCGGCGGGTGGTCGTGCGGGGTGAGAGTGAGATGCACAGAGAGAGAGAGAGAGAGAGAGGGGATCAGGGCCGGCCAGGGGGGTTTGTTAGGCAAACCTCTTTGCCCAGGCGTCTTCTTTGCCGTCTGCTCGCGGACGGCAAAGGGCCCAACGGCAGACGGCAAAGATTCGGCCGACGGCATCCAGGCTGTCTATTTGACCTAGCCAGCTTCACGGCCCAGTGAGGCCCAGCTGGCCTCTTTGTCGTCTGCCTTTGTTCCCTTTGCCGTCTGCTGGCCGATGGCAAAGCACTGGCGGACGGCAAACGCTATCTTTGCCATCAGCCTGTTTTTTGCCGTCAGTTGTTCGTCAACGGACGGCAAAGACATTCTTTGCCATCTGCCAGAGGACGGCAAATAACTGGCAGACGGCAAATTCTCTGATTCCGGTAGTGAAAGCAAAATACAGTGCTCATCGATCTGCAGCAAGTGATACTAGCGACGCGCTGTGCTCGGTGCGCCGACTTGGGCGAACGACGCGCGGTATCATCAATTAGAGCTTCCGGCTGACAAGCGCGGAACTCGCCGCCCTTGCAGGTCGATCCAGAATTTGTGAACGGATCATCAGTATTGCATCCAACAAAATATATCAGGTGCTATTCTTTCTATTTATTTTATCAATACATATTAATTTTTCGAGAACAATTATTCTCGCCTGCAAAACCTTATATACAGGGTAATTGCTCCCTACCATGGATACGATAGCTTGTCCTATACTGGCGGACAAACATGCAGACCGCCATCCCCGCTGTCTGGGTTGCTCCATGGACATGCGCACAGAATGTTGTTCCCAAGTTCTCGTCTACAATTGCTTCCAGGGCAGAAGACAAAATCATCAGGATGTATACGCAATACAATTGATCACTTTTCATGAGAGACATGGGGAAGAAAAGAAAAAGGAGGTTGACTGGGCAGAATCAGGTTCATATCGCTCCAATATCTACGCATGGAGATCAACTGACGATCGGTATTATGACCTATGTCCCAATCATAGGAAGAACCACAGCCAGAGAAATTGCAAAGTCCAGGAGCTAAAAAGACAGTCTTATTAATCATAGTACTACTGCTTGATGAGCATGGGAATCAAGGCTGCATCAATCCAAAAAGCATTCTCATGTTCAACTAGGAGTACTACTTCCCGGGTGTACGCAATAGTCATGAAAGCGCTTGGATCAAAAGAAAAGAAAAAAACAACAGACAACCAGCAAGAGACCAGGAACTACAAATTCCAAGGCCGCGTCCAGTCCACCAGCGAGCTATGCGTGCGTGCATGCATTGAGCAACTACATATCAGACCGATCATATCATTCCACGTACATCTAGATGCCGGACATATACGGTGAAGACCGACTGCACTCCAATTGATGCATCCGCACACATCCGAAAAAGCAACAGGCGGTCGTCGTACTGCGGATATAGAGCTCGCACCAGCATTATTCGGCACCAACGTCCGTTCGCACGATAAAATTACTAGGTGCTATTCATCATATCTATTTTTATACATATTATTCTTCTAAGAACAATTACTCTGTCCTGCAATATATTTTATGCAGTACAATTATTAATTATAAAAGCGACATTATACCGCGAATACGGGCTCGCACCAACATCATCTAGCGCCAGCATCCGTCCATGCCGCACTGCTCAAGGGACGTGTGCAAGCCGCCGCCCCGCGGTCCGGTCTACAGCAACAGCGCCGCGACCGCCTCACGCGTCCGCACTGGCTTACAGCGTCGCGACCGCCTCACGCGTCCGCACGGGCATACAACGACGTGGCCTACTCGCGCGTCCGCGCCGGCTGACAACACCGCGGCCGACTCCCCAACAGACGCACGCGAGCCGCCGTTCCCGCGGTCCGGTCTACATGAACACGCAGGGGCCACGCTCGCCCGCTGGTATGAGCCCAACGGACGTGCGCATGACGCCGCCCGTGCGGTCGAGTCTACATCAACAACGCCACGGCTGACTCGCGCGTACGCGCCGGTTTCCCACGCCGCGGTCATCCCTCGCGATCGCGTCGGCTTACAACGTCGTGGCTGACTCACATCCGCATCGGTTTTCAATACCGCGGTCGACTCTCACATCTATACCAACATGCCAGGGCCGCGCCCGCCCATATGAGCTGCCAAACGGACGCGCCCAAGCTGCCGGCCCCATGGCCACGTCTCCTCCAACAACTTTCGAGCAAAGGAAAAAATGACATTCGGAAGCATGCCTTACGCAACATCGCCAAAACACGCGCTAGCCTCCACTTGCACCAGGTTGCTCAATGGATAGACGCATTGGCTTGTTATCCCAGCGATATGATCAAACTTTAAAATATCAACAGAAACAGGAGAGCTTGCCATGAAGGAAAGATCCCTGGAGAAGCTACAATTTGAGCCGGCCATTATTGAGCCAGCAATTCAAAGCCAGCAGCAAAGAAAAAGAAAATGGCCCTGGAGAAGCCAAGAAAGACGGATTACATGAGAATAACAAAGCATGAATCAAGAGGCATATGCACTCAATTTGGCCACGATATTTACCATAAGACATATGATGAGCA
The DNA here is from genome assembly GCA_039707655.1 of Elymus sibiricus. Taxonomy (NCBI): domain Eukaryota; kingdom Viridiplantae; phylum Streptophyta; class Magnoliopsida; order Poales; family Poaceae; genus Elymus; species Elymus sibiricus. The sequence goes on from CM077671.1 coordinate 395,958,534, forward strand.
TCACGAAGATCATCATCTCACTACATCGTCTCCAGTATCAATAAATTCCATCGTTCAGCCATCAACCTTATGCCGACTTATGCCACAGCCAAGGATGAAGACTCTTAAAGCAGCCTCCTTGAGTCGACTGAAGACTCGAGGGCTACACAGATATGTCTCGGCAGACTCAACCGGGCTCAAAAATTCAATAACCCCGGGTCATTGCAAGGAAGATAACCCGGTCCCGGGGGCTGCTGCCTTATTGGCGAAAAATTAAAAGTCGCCCAAGAGGACTAGCTGCCATCATGCGCAGTTCAAACATGGGTGCCCTGCCTTATGGGCAAAAAATAAAAGGTTGCCAAAGAGGACCAGCTGCCATGATGCGATGTTCAAACATAGGTATCCTACTTTATTGGATCATCATATTATCATATTGTGATAAATGGAATAAAGCCTGCTTATCTGGACCCCAGATGTTTTGCAGTAGTAGCATTGTCTCACTGTATATCCTATGTTGAGCTTTTCCATGATCAAAGGTCACTTGGGGGCTTCCAACTCATCGAGTTTAGCTTTCTCACCCTCTTGATCTGGCAAAGACGCCACAAAATGGTTAAACCTGCATGTATGCTTGATGCGACTCCGATCAGGTGACCCCATGTACTCTTGACAAGTCAATCCATCTGGACCCTGACTTATCAAGGTTAAAACATCGGCTTGAGTCACGTGAGAGCCGGCTTACAGAGAGCTAGGATAAACCATGGGTTATCAAACCCGCTTCATTGAAGCAAGACTCGAGCCTCGAAAGCCGATCTTTATGTCATGTCTTGAAAACTGGCACTTTCTATTCTGTTATCATATACATACATCATCCTGCATTACATCATGCATCATACATACATATCAAACCAGTCATCAAACCGGGTTACATCATAACCTCTATAAGAACAAATAGATCTTTGATAGCCAAAATGGTTGGATCTTCATCATGGTTTATCATAACCAGTATTAAACGATTGGGGTTTTTCAAGCCAGCTCGGAAGAAATGACTATTCTCGAAGAGCCGCCCTATCACATATAATGTCGGGTTATCTAATTGACCGACTCTAGGGATTTTTTCAACTTGTGCTATGTAGTAAACTACAACATTTATGGATTTCTCAAAGATATATTTGCTGGGTTGTACCGCGACCACGAGCAGGGATTTCATTTCAAGGACAAATGCATTGTTCCAAGATATTCGTTCAAACAATAAAATACCGGGTTACATTATAACCACGGACAAGGATTCATTCAAGTCAGATCAATATCAGTTCAAAAGAACTTCTGAAGTGCATTATGATGGGTTATATTATTCTCATACAGTCCCAAGTCGCTACAGGCATACGACCCGGCACTTGGGGGCTACATCATATGGTGTTTTTCTTTTCAAAAGGAGAAGTACATGTAAGTCCCAAGTCGCTGCAGGCAAACGACCTGGTACTTGGGGGCTACAGTGCTCAGATCAAATTTTCTAAAGTCCCAAGTCGCTGCACGCATGCGACGCAACACTTGGGGGCTACAGTATTCAGCTCTTTAAATAGATTATAAGGTCCAAATTGAAGACCCGGCCCATCACATACTGATGAGCCGGCCCTTGGGGGCTACACATGTGAAATGCAAGACATTCAGTTTATAACTGGCGACTCAGACGCCAACCCGGATTTTCTCCAAAGCTATCTATATACAACATTCAAAAGCAAGTTCAAAGTCCCAGGTTGTTGCAGGAAAAACAACCCGACCCTTGGGGACTACACTGGCTGAAGTTTTATAAGTATAAGACAATTACAAGTCTCAGGTTGCTGCAGGCAAGATAACCCGGCACTTGGGGGCTAGACCGTCAAAGATATTATTGCAAAGCACCAAGTCATCATGGATAAACTCGGAGCTTGGGGGCTACAGGTAATATGGATATATCAAAAAATTGAAGAACACTTTCAAGCTGTCAATTGTGAGCGAGACTGGTCTTTCTTGAGGAAGGTTTGCAAAGATCATCTTCTCCAAGTTATTCATAGAAAGGCATAGAAAGCCAACCCAACATCACAACGGATTTCTTTATTCCCAATAATTTTATCAAGTCAACTGGAGTCCAGTTGTTTGACCTGGCGTCACCAACGGTCATGACCCGGCATTATCAAAGATCATGACCCGGTAGAGTCTATATAAGCAACCCGGCTTCACAAGTTGGCAAGTTCTACATCCATAAATCAGCAATATTTTTATCCTAAGTTGGCATCCACTATGTCTGATGACCTGGCAAGATCGCGTCCCATGAACTGGTTTAACAATGGACGAATTTCTATTCCCAGTATTTTGATCAAAACTGAAGCAATGGAAAGCCAGATCAACATCATGTGGATTTCTTATTCCCAAAATTTTCATCAAGCCAAAGCATTGGATGCTGACTCAACCGCATATGGGTGTTTTATTCCTAATATTTTATTGCAAAGGACATGTACCTGCAAGATGATTGTGAAGACGTCTCGTTAATACGAAGAAGAAATCCGAATTTTCAAGGAGCCACTTCATTAAATTAAGCTGGGCAATGGAGCAAGCTGGTCGCTTAACATATTTATTATTATTATTTCAAGAGCTTACCATGAATAAATTCAAGCTAACCTGGGGGCTACTGTTGGGGATATTACCCACGGTTTGACCGGGCCAGAAGTATGACCCGGTCCACCATTTGGCATCTTATAAAGTCACCATGTTTACCGGGTCAACCTGGACGTCAAGGCCCAAGGTCTAGCGTGCACCCTGTGGAAGGCGGCTCATGGAGAGGCCTAAAGGGCCGTGTTGGGGATATAACCCGTGGTGTAACCCGCCCAGGAGGGGCCGGGTTAGGAAGTTGTCGACTCATAGCAGTGAGGCCTTAAGCAGGCCGAAGAGTTAAGAGGAAGGCCTGGAAGTCTCTTGCCAGTCGGGCTGGGCAGAGGCCCGGAGCCAGAAGGCAGTGTATGACCCGGAGGTATAAGCCGCCGGGAGAAGACTTGTCAGAAAAGGCAAGGCAATTTAGAGATAGGGTCGGTGATGAGGAACACTAGATGAAAAATAATAATAGTCATATGTCAGATTTGTTTGGCTACTTCTAGATGCTTCCACACTAGTGTAGTATTTCTTTTATTTTCTACCTTACCTATTGTTTTCTAGAATCCTCTAGTTGTGAGTAGCCATGAGTAGAATGGTGTATCTTAAGTAATGATCTCTGGAATGTTCTAGCCATAAGTAGAAGTATGTGAAGGCTTCCCAAAGCCCTATAAATAGAGGTCCTCACCTCTAGTTTGTAACCAGACTATGTACCAACCACCTATAATAGAACTTGTTGTTCCTATCTAAGATCTTGGACTAGATTGTGTGCTCTAGGAGTTTTGGATTGAACTCCCGCTGGCATATCAGCCCTACTTCCGCCTCTAGAGCAATATCTAGCGCATCACGTTGAAGTAGTTCCTTCAACACTTGTGTTGTACACGTTGTAGCAGCAAGGTGGAGTTGCTCCTCCACAACCTTGTGCTGCTTCAGGTGGTATCAGAGCCCCGTTGATCCATACAACTTCTTGCTATACTCTTTGAGAGCAAGCTGCAGCAAGCAATGGAGCACTTGGAGAAGAGGATGGATGCTGCAGAACAACAAATCAAAGAGCTGCGTGAAGATCTTAATCGGAGATTTGACCAGCTGGTTGAGATGATAAGAAAGGGTGTTCCCCCTGCTGCCAATGAAGGAGATTCATCTAAAGAAGAAGATGTTCAACAAATAAGGAGAGGTAATCTTGGAGGAAGACCACCCCAACAACGTGCTGGTCAACGTAAATCAAGAAGGCCAATTTATGTTGAAGCTTCTGAAGGTGAAGAATATGATGATACCCTTGAAGAACCTGATCCCTATGCATATCGGAGAGTACCCAACCCTACATATGCAAGGGATACATACAAGGTGAAAGCTGAGATCCCAACTTTTAATGGAAATGTCAATATTGAAGGGTGCCTTGATTGGTTATATGAAGTGGAGACTTTCTTTGAGGTGATGGAGGTTTCGGAAGATCGTAGAGTTCCTTTGGTCGCATACAAGCTGAAAGGAGGAGCCGGTGCATGGTGGCACCACGTTCAAGAAGAGCGCAGGCTGAGAGGAGAACCTCGTGTGAGAACTTGGCGGCAAATGAAAAGTCTTTTGAAGGGGAGATTTTTACCCGCTGATTATGACCAGATCCTATTTATCCAATTTCAAAATTGCTCTCAAGGGAATAGGATTGTTTCAGATTACACGAAGGAGTTTCTAAGGCTACAAGTGAGGTGCAACCTTGCCGAAACTGAAGATCAACAAGTTGCAAGGTACATCATTGGTCTCAATGATGCTATTCAAGATCGATTGATGATGCAACAAATCTGGTCCATTGATCAAGCACAAGCTCTAGCCTTGAAGGCCGAGAGGTTTGTGAGGACGAGAAAGACAACTAAGGCTCCATATCCTCCATACCCCCATACCAAAGGCTCGTCTAGGAGTCAGCCTAATAGAGTGGAAGAAAAGACCGCCCCACCAAAGGCAAAACGAGCCATCCAGAAGCCAACTAAAGGCAAGGCTAAGTCCAATGAAGGACCAAAATGCTATAAATGTGGTGAAGAGGTACACGTATCCAGCGGTTGCCCACTAAGGAAATTTGTTAACACAACTATCCAAGATGGTGAAGATAATGAGGAGGAATACGAATCTGGAGATGTAGAGGGACAAGAGGTTTGTCAAGAAGAAGGTGAAGAGGTGGTATGTGTGATTCAACGTCTCCTATGTTCCACACCACAACCTAACGACACACAACGGAAGAAAATATTTGAGAGCAAATGCACGGTGAATGGCAAGGTATGCAAATTAGTGATTGATAGTTGCAGCTGTGAGAATCTTATCTCCCAGAAGTTGGTGGACCATTTAAAACTTGAAACCCATGATCACCCAAACCCCTACACTATTGGATGGATCAAGAAAGGAGTGAATATGAGGATCACCAAACAAAGCAACCTACCACTTTCTTTGGGCAAGCATTACCACTCAAATGTGTTGTGTGACGTAGTTGATATGGACGCCAGCCATGTTCTTCTTGGGAGACCTTGGCAATTTGATGTGGATACTACACACAAGGGCAAGGAAAATTCTCACTCTTTCATTTGGAACAAAAGGAAGATCATTATTCTACCAAATAAAACCGATGGTAATATCTCTAAGGAGGAGGGGAAAAGTATGTTAACTATTTCCCACACCTCTAATGAGTTTATGGAAGATTTGAAGGAGGCAGATTTATGTGCTGCACTTATTGTAAAAGGAGAAGAGCACCCGGCTGTTGAAATTCCAGCAAAGGTACGTGGCTTATTAGCAGAATTTCATAACATACTTGGAGAGCCACAAGGCCTGCCACCGATGAGAGGAATTCAACATAGAATTGACTTAGTTCCAGGAGCAAGTCTTCCTAATCTCACACACTATCGAATGAGCCCAAAAGAACATGATATATTAAAGGAGAAAGTGGAGGAATTGCTGCAAAAGGGGCACATTCGAGAAAGTATTAGCCCATGGGCTGTACCAGCCCTGCTCGTGCCAAAGAAAGATGGGTCTTGGCGCATGTGTACGGACAGTAGAGCCGTTAACAAGATCACTGTAAGGTATAGATTCCCTATTCCCCGTCTGGATGATATGTTGGATCAGCTTAGTGGAGCAAGAGTGTTCACAAAGCTAGATTTAAGAAGCGGATATCATCAAATCCGTATCAGACCTGGGGATGAATGGAAAACAGCCTTCAAGACAAAGGAAGGGTTGTTTGAATGGCTAGTCATGCCATTTGGACTCTCAAATGCACCAAGTACCTTCATGCACTCAATGAATCAAGTCCTTCGACCCTTCTTATCCCACTTTGTTGTGGTCTATTTCGATGACATCTTGATCTATAGCAAGGATGAGGATGAACACTTTGGCCACATTCCGAAGGTGCTAGAAGTACTAAGGGAAAATGAGCTCTACGTCAACTTGAAGAAATGTGTTTTACTGCAAACACAACTTATTTTCCTAGGATTCATCATAACATGTGACGGTATTCGTGTTGATGATTCTAAGGTTGAAGCAATCCGAGAATGGCCAACTCCGAAGACCATTTCTGAGGTAAGAAGGTTTCATGGCCTTGCAACTTTCTATAGGCGATTTGTGAAGAATTTCAGCACTATCATGGCACCAATTACCGAGTGCCTAAAGAAAGGAAAGTTCCAATGGACAGAAGCGGCTGAAGCTAGTTTCAATGAGATCAAGCAAAAGCTCTCACAAGCTCCTGTCTTGGTTCTACCTGATTTCAACAAGACCTTTGAGTTGGAATGTGATGCAAGTGGAGTAGGCATTGGAGCTGTTCTATCTCAAGAAAGGAAGCCCATTGCTTTCTTTAGTGAGAAGTTAAGCGAAGCTAGACGGAAATGGAGTACCTATCAGCAACAATTGTATGCCGTTTTCAGAGCCTTGAAGACTTGGGAAGTCTATTTGCTGCCTAAAGAGTTCATTGTTTATAGTGACCATCAATCCTTGAAACATTCTAGAAATCAGAAGCATATTGATCGCATGCTAGCAAGATGAGCAGCATATCTGGAGAGATTTAACGATCTCATCGTGCATAAATCTGGAACAACTAACCGAGTGGCCGATGCTTTAAGTCGTCGTGCATGCCTCCTGACTTCTTTTGAGGCTGAACTTCCAGGCATGGATCAAATAAAGGAGTTGTATGAGGATGATGAAGACTTTGGCCATGTTTGGGTAAAGCACATCAGGGGCCAGCCATTTGGTGATGACTATTTGGTGCAGGATGGCTATCACTTCAAAAATGATCGTTTGTGCATCCCAAGGAGTTCTCTGCGTGACAAACTAATTAGAGAACTCCATTCAAGTGATCTTAGTGGCCATGTTGGACGAGACAAGACTATCGCTAACCTGGAAGCTCGCTACTTTTGGCCACAACTAAAGAGAGATGCTGGAAAGTTTGTTCAGCGATGCCCTATATGTCAAACCTGCAAAGGCCAAGTGCAGAACACAGGGTTATACATGCCTTTGCCTGTTCATGTTGCTCCATGGGAGGACATCTCTATGGACTTCATCTTGGGCTTGCCAAGAACAAGACGAGGGAGTGATGCTGTGTTTGTGGTCGTGGACAGATTCTCCAAGATGGCTCATTTCATCCCATGCCGCAAGACAACGGATGCTCATCATGTAGCAAACCTATTCTTTCGAGAAGTGGTAAGACTTCATGGAGTTCCAAGGTCCATCGTCTCAGACCGTGATAGCAAGTTTCTTGCTGCATTTTGGCTCACTTTGTGGAAGCAATTCAACACTGAACTGAAATTTTCTAGCATTGCTCATCCACAAACAGATGGACAAACGGAAGTGGTAAACAAGTTTTTGGGTAATCTGATCCGTTGCATTTGTGGAGAAAGAAAAGGACAATGGGATTTGGCTTTATCTCTTGCAGAGTTCTCCTACAATAACTCCAAGCATAGATCCACAGGAAGGAGTCCTTTCTCCATTGTCTACACTAAAGTTCCAACACATGTGGTGGACCTGGTGAAGCTACCATCAAGGGGAAACTCAAAATCAGCATTGTCCTTTGCTGATAATTACACCGAGCTATTTGAAGAGATTCGTGGTGTTTTGGAAGCACAAAATCAGAAATATAAACAACTTGCTGATTGCAAAAGGAGGCCAAAATCATTCCAAGTTGGTGATAAGGTGATGGTCTATCTTCGAAAAGAGAGGCTGCCTTTAGGTGTTAAAGGGAAACTTAGGCAGCGAAAGTATGGGCCCTTTTCTATCATGAGGAAGATAAATGATAATGCTTATGTGATAGATCTTCCAAGCGACATGGGTATATCCAACACTTTCAATGTTGCGGACTTGACTCTCTACCATCCAGAAGAAGCGCTCTATGAAGATAACTCGAGGGCGAGTTCCAATCAACAAGGGGAGAATGATGAGGAACACTAGATGAAAAAAAAATAGTCATATGTCAGATTTGTTTGGCTACTTCTAGATGCTTCCACACTAGTGTAGTATTTCTTTTCTTTTCTACCTTACCTACTGTTTTCTAGAATCCTCTAGTTGTGAGTAGCCATGAGTAGAATCGTGTATCTTAAGTAATGATCTCTAGAATGTTCTACCATAAGTAGAAGTATGTGAAGGCTTCCCAAAGCCCTATAAATAGAGGTCCTCACCTCTAGTTTGTAACCAGACTATGTACCCACCACCTATAATAGAACTTGTTGTTCCTATCTAAGATCTTGGACTAGATCGTGTGCTCTAGGAGTTTTGGATTGAACTCCCGCTGGCATATCAGCCCTACTTCCGCCTCTAGAGCGATATCTAGTGCAACACGTTGAAGTAGTTCCTTCAACACTTGTGTTGTACACGTTATAGCAGCAAGGTGGAGTTGCTCCTCCACAACCTTGTGCTGCTTCAGTCGGTTACTAGATGTAACCCGGCCCGGACTCTTGTAAGCCCAGGGCCTCGACCTGTGTATATAAAGGCGGGTTCCCTAGGCGGCTGAGACTAAGAAAGCATTGATCGAGAGCTAGGTCAAGCGATTCCGCTCCCTTGTAATCGATACCCAATCAATACAACACAAAGCAGGACGTAGTCTTTTACCTCCTTCGAGAGGGGCCGAACCTGGGTAAACTCGTGTCTTTCGTCCCGACCAACCCCTTCGAGCAAGCCGCCATAGCGATGGCCTCACCCCTAAGTCCTTGCCTTAGGACATCTGCCGTGACAATCCCACGATAGTTGGCGCCCACCGTGGGGCAGATGCACGGTGGTTTAGAGTTCTCGAAGGGATCTCTCCCAGGGATCGAGGGATACGCCGTTGGCATGATGACTAAGAGTCGCCGCGGCAAGCTCTACATCGACGACGCTGGCTGAGGACCGGAGGCCGATTCAATCGAGTATGGGTACCGGGTTCCCTTCGGCGGAATTCACGTCTTCATCGAAAAGATCAGCGGATCTAAGCCTGGGCCGGACATCTGCACTGACCTCGTCAAGCCGGCCCGGCGTGCGCAACCCATCCGGTTTCAACCCGGCCGAAAGCATGTTTTCGTTGGTTTCACGCAGGGCGTGGAACTCGCGGAGGACTTCGTGTCAGGAGGAGAGACCCTCGTTTGTTCAGAGGATGGATCTTCAAGTGGAGAAACAGAGTCAATTTATCAGCTTCATGACGGCGGGCTTGGGGGCTATTATGAAAGCGACAGCACCTCGGAAGCCTATGAGCTGCCAAGCCAAGCCGTCATATTCATGGTCGGCACGGCACCGACTTTCAACAGCACGGCGGCTGGGGCAACCGCGGCTGGCGGTCCGGCAGGGGCCGGGTCGATCAGGCCGCCGGCTCAAGTCTTGTTGGACTTAATGAATGAATTAACAACTCTGATGGGCACTGAGGTTACGGCTGAAAATCAGGCGCAACGTAATCTAGAGATCACGAGGCTGAAGGAGCAGATGGCCAGGGCCCAGGAGGATATCAATGCAATGCAGATTAAGATGGATACTGAGTCGGAACGTTTGAAGGCCGAAGCTTTCCGTTTGAACTTGGATCAGAATGCTTCGGAGGCGGTTCATCGGATGAGGCATCAGACCCGCCTGCCTGCGCGGTATGAGCCCCGAAACCTCTTCAATACTCCAGGAGCAGGACCAAGCACGGAGGTTCCAAGGAACAGGGCGGCGGCTCAAGCTCGGTAGTTAAACCCACCCCGTATGGATCAGACTCCGCCGCAGCATTTTTTGACACCACCTGGGTATTATTCTAACCCGGTGGATAACATGGTAGCAGCAGCTACTAGGCTTAACGCATTCCCCCTCGCTGACGGGACGCCCTTTGCGGAGGAGGCGTGGAATGCTATCGAGCTCTTGCGGACGGCGGTGGCTCAACAGGAGAAGTATACATACAACCGGAGTCGCGTGCATTCAACCCCTCTTCCGAGTCGCAGTTACAACCGGCGTCTGGAGTCGTCGGCCGTCTCCAGCAGCAGGCAAAATCGAAACCTGTCCCATGACACCCCACCCATTGTGGATGCTCAGGCAATTGTGGATAACGCCAGAGCTCAGCGGGAGGCGGCGGCTGCGGCGGCGGCTGCGGCGGCTTATCATGAGCCGCCCCCGGTGACACCTTCAACTTCGGTAGGAGCCGGAGTCACGTCCAGGGCCGTTGGGGTGCCATGTTTAGCACCGGCTCTCCGGAACGAGCGCCTGCCAAAGGATTTTAAGGGTCCGCGCAAGGTGCCCAATTACACGGCCGATCTACCCCCAGAGGCTTGGATTGAGAGTTACGAGCTAGCCATGGAGATGCTAGACGTTACTGATGCAGTCTGTGCCAAGTACTTCATCATGATGTTGGAAGGACCGGCTCGCACTTGGTTAAAGGGCTTGCCCTCCAATACCATCAATTCCTGGGCCGAGTTGAAAGCATGATTTATCAAGAATTTTCAAGGAACGTGCAAGCAGCCTATGACGATTGTGGATTTCGATCATTGTGTGCAGAGGGAGGATGAGTCGGCCCATCATTGGGTCCGACGGGTCTCAACCATTATCCACTCGTCTGATAATATTACTGCGACTCAGGCGGTTCTGATTTTGGAGAAGAATTGTCACTTCGTGCCCCTCAAGCAGAAGCTTGGGCGACTCAAGCGTTCTTGTCAGGACATGGGGGAGCTGATGGCGGCTCTCACCAAATATGCAGATTCTGATACCACAAAGGATCCAAGCTCTGATGATGAGAAGTCTGGTAAGGGTAAGAAGAATGGCAACGGTAAGGGCCAGCAGCAGAACACTGCAGGAAATAACAACTCAGGCAATGGCGGCAAACGTAAACACCCAGATGGCGGGTTAGATCTGGTAGCTAATACCAACACTGGCAACAACCGCGGTAAGGGCAATGGTAAGCCGCCTTTCGATAAGTCCAAACCTTTCAACACGGAAGCAATGCTGAATAGCCCTTGCCTGAAACATAGTTTTCCCGATAAACCATCTACTCATGCTTGGAAGGATTGTTGGATTATGCGGGAGTTTCGGAATTACAGCCTTAACCAGCATAACGGTAACGGCAATGGACCGCCCGGTGGGTCAGGATCCGGTTCTCCTGGGTCAGGCTTCGGTGGAGGCGGCTCAAGTTCTGGTTATCAGGGTCAAGGTAATCAGGGTGGTCACAATCAGCACTCCGGCAATAGCAACCAGCGGAATAACCAGTCAGGTTACCAAAGCAACCCGAAGTAGCTCAATGGAGGTCAGTATCATGTCTTTACTACGAGTATTGACAAGTGAGATCAGAAGCTACGCAGGAGGGCGGCTCATGTAACAACGCCGGCTGTTCCGCAGTATTTGAAGTGGTCAGAGCACACTACCTCATGGAGCAGGGCAGATCACCCGCCACGAGTTGATAACCCGGGGCACCTGACCCTTGTGGTTGCTCCTCAGGTAGGAGGCTATAAAATCACAAAGGTGCTGATGGATGGGGACAGCAGTATCAACATCCTATATTATGAAACTTTCCGCTAGATGAACCTGACTGACAAGGATCTCAAAGCCTCATCTACAGTTTTTCACGGTGTGGTACCTGGCAAGTCGGCTTATCCAGTTGGAAAAATTGCACTTGAGGTGGTTTTCGGTGATGATTTCGACTACAGGATCGAGACCTTGTGGTTTGAAGTGGTTAAAATTAAGAGTCCATATCATGCTCTGTTTGGACGGCCGGCTTACGCCAAGTTTATGGCCCGTCCTTGTTATATTTACTTGTAGCTCAAGATGCCAGGCCTGAAGGGGACGATTACAGTGCATGGTGATCGGAAAATTGCTCTTGACTGCGAGGAAGGTGATGCTGCGTATGCAGAGTCAAGCTGTGCTGAGGCTGAGCTCAAGTTTTATAAAGCTAATGTTGACCCGGCGGACATGACCCCGTTGAAGAAGCCCAGCATAGAGTCTGAGCCACCGTTGAAGTTTATGGCAGAGGATACAAAATTGGTGGACTTTACCCCTGGCGATTCTTCAAAGTAGTTTACTATAGGGGCCAATATGGACCCCAAATAGGAAAGCGCGCTCATCGAATTCATCCGTGAGAATTGGGACATCTTCGCATGGAAGCCTTCTGACATGCCTGGTGTACCGAGAGAATTTGCTGAGCACCACCTTAATGTGGATCCTAAGTTTAAACCCATCAAGCAGTTCCTTCGTCGTTTCAATGAAGAGCGGCGTAAAGCTATTGGTGAAGAGGTAGCCCGGCTCTTAGCAGCAGGGTTTATTGTTGAGGTTTTTCACCCGGAGTGGTTGGCCAACCCGGTGCTTGTTCTTAAGAAGAACGACGTGTGGCGTATGTGTGTGGATTACACAGACCTTAACAAGGCTTGTCCAATTGATCTGTTTTCTCTCCCCCGTATCGACCAAATCATTGATGCAACGGCGGGTTGTGAGAGCTTATGTTTCCTGGATGCTTATTCAGGGTATCATCAGATCAAGATGGCAGTTGCAGATCAGGAGAATACGTCTTTTATAACGCCTTTCGGAGCTTTCTGCTACGTGTCTATGCCCTTCGGGCTCAAAATCGCTCAGGCGACTTACCAGCGATGTGTCCAGAATTGTCTTCATAATCAGATCGGGCGCAACGTTCACGCTTATGTGGATGATATTGTGGTCAAGTCAAGGAAGAAGGAGACCTTAGTTGCAGATTTGAAGGAGACCTTTGATAACCTCCGGGTCTATAAGATGATGCTTAACCCAGCCAAATTCATTTTTGGTGTGCCTGCAGGAAAACTTCTGGGATTTCTGGTCTCGGAGCGGGGCATTGAAGCTAACCCGGAGAAGATCAAGGCTATAACTTCGCTTTCTAAGCCGGCGTGCATCAATGACGTTCAGCGACTGGCGGGTCGCATTGCCACCTTAAGCCGATTCATAAGCCGTCTGGGAGAGAAGGCTATCCCTTTGTATCAGATGATGAAGAAGACAGATAATTTTGTCTGGAGTGACGCTGCTAATGATGCGTTTGAGGCGATAAAGAAGCAGTTGGCTGAGCCGCCGGTCCTGGCTGCTCCCGTAGACAAAGAGCCGTTGCTCCTATACGTGGCGTCTAATAACAAGGCCGTCAGCACGACAGTTGTTGTGGAGCGCAAGGAGGCAGGCAAAGAATACCCGGTCCGGCGGCCGGTTTATTATGTCAGCGAAGTTTTGATTGAGTCCAAGCAAAGATACCCACATTGGCGGAAGCTCATTCTTGGAGTATTCATGGCGAGTCGCAAGTTGAAGCACTATTTCCTTGGACATCCAATCATAGTGGTTAGCTCTGCTCCTTTGGGAGATATCATTCAAAATAGAGAGGCCACTGGCAGGATTGCTAAGTGGGCAATTGAGCTTGGACCACTTAACTAGAAATATGGGCCTCGCACATCTATCAAATCTCAAGCCCTGGTGGATTTCATCAATGATTGGACAGAGTGTCAAGCACCTGAGGAGAAGCCAGATAACACATATTGGACAATTCATTTCGATGGGTCCAAGCAGTTGGAAGGCTCAGGGGCTGGAGTTGTCTTAACTTCCCCACGAGGTGACAAGTTTTGCTATGTTTTAAGGCTAATGTTTCCTTGTACCAATAATGCAGCTGAATATTAGGCTCTGCTTCATGGGCTCCAGGTGGCCAAGGAGATGAACCTGAGCCGGGTCAGATGTCTAGGCGACTCAGACTTGGTGGCTCAGCAAGTTTCGGGCACTTGGGATTCCAAAGACCCTCGTATGGCAGCTTATCGACAGGCGGTTGATAACATCGTTGGCCACTTTAAAGGTTATCAAGTGGATCACATTGATCGGCGGAAGAACGAGGCGGCTGATGCGCTGGCCTGGCTTGGGTCTCAGCGCAAGCCGGTGCCTCCTAATGTGTTTCTTTATGTGTTGCACAGTCCGTCTGTCAAGTTACCTTCAGAGGAGGATCTTGCTATTCCTGACCCGGAGGGGCAATTGGTGGCGGCTCTTCATGCAATTTCTGATTGGACGCTGCCTTATTTGGCATATCTGACCCACGGTGAGTTACCTACAGATGAGATTCTGGCGGGGCAAATCACGAGGGGATCAAAGTCCATGACAATTGTCAATGTCGAGTTACATAAACGCAGTGCGGCGGGTGTTTTTCAACGCTGCGTCTCTCCGGAAGAGGGTCGTGAAATTTTGCAAGAGATACAAGTAGGCGACTGTGGTCATCACGCCGGGTCAAAATCTTTGGTGGCTAACAGCTCATGCAGATGCAGAGAGCATAATCAGTAAGTGTGACGGATGTCAGAAATTTGCACGGCAAGCTCATGTGCCGGCTCAGGAATTGCGGATGATCCCTATAACCTGACCATTCGCAGTCTGGGGGCTTGATATGGTTGGACCGTTTAAAAGGTCTAAGGACAAGAAGACCTACCTCTTGGTGGTGGTTGATAAGTTCACAAAGTGGATTGAGGAAGAGCCGGTTAGCAAGTGCGATGCGGCGACTGCAGTTCAACTTCTCAAGAAGCTGATTTTTCGTTTTGGCTACCCCCACAGTATAATCACTGAGAATGGTACAAATCTGTCCAAGGGGGCTATGCAAGAGTTTTGTCAAAGTGAACACATCCGTCTTGATGTTTCTTCAGTGGCTCATCCACAGTCTAATTGTCAAGCAGAGCGTGCTAACCAAGAAATCTTGCGAGGAATCAAGCCCCGGCTTATGGTTCCTTTGGAACGAATGCCGGGTTGTTGGGTTGAGGAATTGCCTTCAGTTCTTTGGAGCCTTAGAACCACCCCAAACAGATCAACGGGATATGCGCCTTTCTTCATGGTTTATGGCGCAGAAGCAGTTCTCCCCAGTGATATACGTCATGACTCGCCGAGAGTGGTGACTTACATTGAAACTGATAATGAGACGGCATGTCAAGATGCCCTAGATGCTTTAGATGAAGAGCGGGATCTTGCAGCAGCACGATTGGCGATTTATCAACAAGACCTGCGTCGCTATCATAGCCTTAGAGTTAAGACCCAGACATTCCAGGAAGGCGATTTAGTAGTGCGTTTGATTCAAGACCAGATAGATATGCATAAGTTATCACCCCCTTGGGAAGGGCCTATTGTGATTAGCAAGAATCTCAACAATGGGTCATATTATCTCATTGATATAAGGGGGAACAGCAAGTCACGTACTTCTGGAGAAGAGACGGGCAGGCCGTGGAACATTGCTCATCTACGGCCTTACTACACCTGAGTCATTGACTCTCGTCAAGGTACATACCTCTGTCATTGTATATATCTTTATCAATATAATAAAGCCGGCATCCCCATTATACGGGGCTTCTGTCGTTTTCATCCAACAATTCTTGAGCAAGAGTTGGTTCTTCATATGGGCACTTGGGGGCTTCCAACTCTCTGAGTTTAGCTTTCATACCCTCTTGACCGGCTTTATATGCCATATTCGAGTTAAACCTGCCTGTTTGCAACTTGCTACTCCGCCATGTGACCCGCCGTACGCCTGACAGTTAATCTTTTTTAAGACCCTGAACTGTTCAGAGTTTAAACGGCGGCTTTTGTCACGAGAGAGCCGGCTTACAATGAGCTAGGATAAATTCGCCTTGTCTGTTGTAGTCTCTCCGCTATGTGACCCGTTCGTACTCTTAACAGTCAATCTTTTTTAAGACCCTAAACTTGTTAAGGTTTAAACGACGGATTTATGTCACGTGAGAGCCGGCTTATGAGGTTTCAGGCTTTTATGCCTGGCTTCTTTGAAGCAAAACAAGTTTTTCTCAAAAAACAAACACAAGAGTTGATCTCTTCTTGCTGTGCCTTTAAAGCCAGCTTATAAAATTAAGAGTTGACCTCTTCTTGTTGTGTCTATAAAGCCGGCTTACAAAACAGGAGATACACAAGTATATATTCTATTGTTTGTTTTTCCAAGAATTCTTCGTCAGGAGATTCTAAGTACTTGAGTGGTAACGGAACCGGCTTAAAAGGATTTCCTGGTCAAAATTATAAATATTATGACCCGCCGGCAAAGGTGTTGATAAGAATTGAAGTGTTTACACCACCGATGATTCCAGTTGGCCAAGTTCAAAATGTGCACGAAGGCACAACACAGAAGGATAGTTTTATACTATAGCTATTACAAGGCTACATGGAGCCCAAAATTTTGGATCCAAGTTTTTCAGACATAACCCGACAGTTTAGCATGCACGATTTTACTTCATGAGAGGCCAGCTCCTCGCTTAGCTTGTCGCCGGGTCATCCTGCGCCGGGTCTTCTATGTCCTGGATCTGAAGGTTGTCCACGTCCCAATTGCAATTGATTAAATCTTCGAATTCAGCTTCGTCATGCAAGATTGGAGACGGGTCAACATCAGGGGCAAAGTAATGCTTATGGCGTTGAGGAGTCAGGTTCTTCGTCTCAAATATGGGCACCCGGATTAGCATGTTATTTTCATCATAAGCCGCCTGATATGTCTTCAGATCCGCTTCAGCGGCCAGCTGGCTAGCCAAAGGTCGCGATGCCTTGATGCAACGAGCATAATCCTCTTGAGTAAATTCTGAACCGTCGTCTTTCAGCTGTGGAAAGCCGCCAGTCATTTCCTCCGGGTTAAGCTCGGGTGCATAAGCCAACGCCCGGCTCAAAGCTGATATTGTGCCTTTGCGGGCGGCTGATTTCTTTAATTCTTCAAATTGCTGGGGAATTGTGGAGAGGCACTTCAACACATCTTTGATCAGTTTTGGTGTGCCCTTCTCGCCCATGAAGGCCCTGACAGTGAAAAGGCTTCCAGCGTATAGCTGTTCAGTGAAGGCATATAAAGCCTTCAGTTTCAGCAGGCTATCCTCTAACAGCTGGCGAGTTCATTGGCCTACAAGCAGATCAAGTTTTATAAGTCGCTAGGCGAGTCTTTATAAGACTATTTAGCAAAGACTGACCGTAACATAGACGAGTGCTTACCAATGACAGCCTCAGTCATCCGAGAGATATGGCCTTTCAGGCTGGACAGTTCTTCAGTAGTGAGCTTAAGCCGGCCTTCGGCGTCTTCTGTGCGTTTGACCAAAGCAGAGTGGTCAGCCTCAGCAGATTGCTTATAGGCTTCAAACTCAGCCTTGGTCTCCTCCAGCTCTGTTGAGGAGAGCCGCCATTTTGTGTCAGCTTCAGCTCGGGCGTCTTGTTGCATGGCCAGATTCTTCTTCAGGTCGGTCAAGTTAGACTTGGCCGCATTTAGAGCATTCCGCACACAAACATTTTCAAGTATAAGCCGCCAGCACGGGTCATAATGGAACTTGGAGGTTCTTGCAAGTCTCAAGCAGATTGCAAGCAATATACTTGACACTTGGGGGCTAATGTGTGTCAGTTCTTTCAAAAGTTTACAATACAAATAAGACCCGGATCATCTTCACAAAGATAACCCGGCCCTTGGGGGCTACACATTGCTCCTCAACTCTATGATCAGATCTATATTCAGTGCCGGCTCATTATTCACATAATGACCCGACCCTTGGGGGCTACACTTGGCATTTTCTTTAACATGCATAAGTGTCGGCTCATTATTTACATAATGACCCGACCCTTGGGGGCTACGAGCTGATTTATTGACGTATGCATACTACTGAAGACCCGGCTTATCTTCAAGAAAATAAGCCGACTCTTGGGGGCTACATAAGGGTATATGGAAGGCAAGGAAGGTTGAGTACCTCATATTTTTTCCTCATCATGCCAACCAAGTTGGCCTCCATGTCCCGGATCGCGGAGAGGTGGCTCAGATAGCCAGAATGCAGTTCATCAGCAGTCAGTTTCTCCAAATTAGGCAGATCAAGTTTGGATTTCTCCTTATCAGGTGAAGGCGCCTCATCCTTGCTAATATGTTTGATTAGCACGTTGGAAGGGCCTAGAGCTATGTAAGATGTTCCAGTAACGGTAATGTCTTCCTCAGGCAAAACCATATCTGTAGTCGTTGGTGAAGGGTTGGGCGGCTTAGGATCAGCTTCCGGATCAACTTCAGGGATCACAGTATCAACGTCCGCCGGCTCAGTAAGCTGGGGAGTCTCGTCATGAGCACCTTGTTGAGCTTCAGAGGGCTCAACATGAGTTTTCGCAGCGTCAAGGTTTGGATCCTCCGGCTCAGGGGCGTCTGGATGGGCGGATGACCCAGTAACTTTCTGTTTCTTAGCTTGGGCCCTGCGAACAAAGATTTTATTGTCAGTTATATGCAAGGACAGAATATTAATAAGCAGAAAGGGGATGCAAAGAAATTTACCCCAGGTTGATAACAAGGGGAGGCAGTTTGGAGGCGGTTGAGTTGCCAGACGAAGGAGGTGACTCCTGATACAGTTAAATTGAGCAGTATGAGCAAGTGACAGCACAAGACTAATACGCAGAAGTGAAAATAAGCTTACGAGTTACCTCATTACGGTGTTTCTGAGGCGCCAGAGCATTCGATAAACCTTCGATCAAATCTTCAGAGCCGCCGCTCCGGGTCTGGCGCTTGGAGGCATGTTGTTGTTTCTTCAAAAGAAAGTTGGAATCCAAGTAAGCAAGAGGGTGAGAGAACTTTACTTTTCGGACGGCCTGCCGTATTTTCTTTGTTGGCAAAGTTTCTGAGTCGGAGGAGATGATAGTTACCTCTGATGTGCCAGCTTCACTAGTCTCAGCTTCGGCCTGAGAAGAGTCAGCATCAATAAGTTGCATGAAAAGACGACCAAGGGAGTCAAGTTCTACCTTTGAATCATCCAGCTCGAATAGCTCCTTAGTGGAGGTTTTCTTTTTACGAGTCGGAGCCTGAGCCTTGGTCTTGGTTGCTTTGCTTTTCTTCTTTGGGGGAGTTGTGGTTAATCTCCTCTTCCAGAAAGAAGAGTCAGCCTACATATAAGAATGCATTGGCAGAAAAGTTAATGAGGTGTATGAAGTATAAAATTCAAAGGAAAAGAGAGAAGGTTAAGATAAAGGCTTACTGCGGGAGCCGGGTTGTGAACATAGAAGGGTCTTAACCCCGTATTATTGCAAACCTCCTGAGGTTCTCCCAGCAGAGATTTGACAATCATATTGACGTCCTTGTCTGTCAAGGGTGTTTGATTGAAGCGCTGAGGGTCGTTCACTTCACCAGTATACTCACACATTAAGCCGTCGCGGCGACTCAATGGAAGGATTCTCCAAGAGACCCAGCAGCGGGTTAGGTCAACGCCAGTTAAGCCGTTGGCCAGTAAAGCCCTTATCTTCGAAAAAGTGGCAGCGTATTGGGCGCGCTCTATGGTAGTTAGCCGCTCTGGGAGCTCTGTGTCAGTCTTGAGCCGGTAAGGGCGATAACCCGGCAAGGGATTTTTGTCAGCCGGAGAAGTGTCTTGGCAATAAAACCAAGTGTGATTCCAGTCCTTGGGATGGCTGGCCAGAGCCGCCGAAGGAAAGGAAATGCCCCTCCGCCTCTGAATGGAAACGCCACCAAACTGAAGGCTTGGACCATCTGCGATTTCTGTCTGGCGGTTGATGTAGAAAAAATCCCTGAAGAGGTCAACAGACGGCTCTTCTTGCAGATATGCCTCACAGAATATTTGGAATTGGCATAGATTGGTAGCAGAGTTGGGGCCAATATCTTGAGGGTGCAACTTGTAAAAATGCAGGACGTCTCGGAAGAACTTTGATCCGGGCGGTGAGAAGCCCCGAAGAAGATGATCCGTGAAGACTATAACCTCCCCATCTTTGGGTTCGGGAGTGATTTCATCACCAGTAACCCGCCAGTGGATGACATCCTTAGCCAGAAAAACTCCCATGACCACAAAGTCATGGAGGGTCTCCTCGGTAACCCCCGAGCCTACCCAGTCGCAAGAGGCGGGGGTCTTAGCCATAATGGCGGTTAAATGTTGTGGGAAGGCATGGAAACACGGCGGGTTAAGAACGCTGCGTGACCAAGACAACTATGACTTTAAAGTGACAACGTTACGTGACGGGTTATCATTGAGCTATGAGCCGCCGCAAACTACAAGTATGAGGCGGGCGATATCTTGCCAGGAAGAGTCAGCAGTGTGATGGCGGGTCAAATTGACGGCAAAAGTTGAAAATATTGCTAAGTATGGACAAACAAGTTCCACCAACTACGGCTGCCTTTACAAGATCTACGGACGAAGATAAAAGGAAAATATTTCCTAGACCTAAAAAGTCAGTGGAAGAACAGGCAGTTCCTATACGGATTCCAGTGAACAAATGATCTACAATGAGTATGGCATACATATTGAGCAGATTGCCGCATGATTTGGCTAACATTATAGAGCCTAAAGGAGTGTTCTTTTTTGATCTACGGTGAGCGCTCCAATGAGCGGCGGCGAACTCAAAGAAAACTCGATGAACTAATGCAGATCTAAAAGGGGGACAAAGATGGGACCTAGAAGATGCAGAAGGAGCGGGCGAGCGCCGGAGAACTCTGGACACACTAAGGGTGATGCAGTGGCCTTTGATGGGGACGACGGCGAGGTCCAGACGGCACGGAGGAGCTTTGGCTATGCGAGCGTCTGGAGGAAGAAGAAGAAGGAGGCGGCAGCGGGGGAAAGTGAAAAGGATGGGACCCCCCCCCCCCCCCGCGCGCCTCTATTTATGAGGAGATGATGGAATGGCAACACTCCGGTGCGAGAATCGAGGAGACACGATGATGATTGACTAAGAAAGTGCCTCGATTCTCGGGTTGACTGGTTAAATACAAAGATCCGTTGTGACGTCAGGGGAATCTTTTTTCATTTCCCTGAGATGACGTCATCCATTTCATATATGGCGGGTTAAGAAGAATTCATTTATGAAGAGGAAGTTAAAGAGGACGCGAGACTCGCCAACCAGAAGACTTGAAGATTGACATGAACAGGTTCAAGCCAATCTGGGGCCTAATGTTGGGGATATAACCCGTGGTGTAACCCGCCCAGGAGGGTCTGGGTTAGGAAGTTGGCAACTCATAGCAGTGAGGCCTTAAGCAGGCCGAAGAGTTAAGAGCAAGGCCTGGGAGTCACTTGCCAGACGGGCCGGGCAGAGGCCCGGAGCGAGAAGGCAGTGTATTACCCGGAGGTATAAGCCGCCGGGAGAAGACTTGTCAGATAAGGCAAGGCAATTTAGAGATAGGGTCGGTTACTAGATGTAACCCGGCCCGGACTCTTGTAAGCCCAGGACCTCGACCTGTATATATAAAGGCGGGTTCCTTGGGCGGCTGAGACTAAGAAACCATTGATCGAGAGCTAGATCAAGCAATTCCGCTCCCTTGTAATCGATACCCAATCAATACAACACAAAGCAGGACGTAGGCTTTTACCTCCTTTGAGAGGGGCCGAACCTGGGTAAACTCGTGTCTTTCGTCCCGACCAACCCCTTCGAGCAAGCCGCCGTAGCGATGACCTCACCCCTAAGTCCTTGCCTTAGGACATCTGCCGTGACAATCCCACGACAGGCCGGCTCACGGAGAAAGCCCAAGGAGAGGAAAGATTCTCTCACAAAGGAAACAAGACCCGGATTAGGATTCAAGAGAGACTAGTCCTAGTCCTACTCCTAGTAGGACTCTACATGTAAACCTACCCCTTCAACTTATATAAGGAGGGGTAAGGCACCCCAAGAGGGACAAGTTCAAGTCATTAGAGATAGACAGATTAGAGGCTCTCGAGACTAGAGGTAGCAAAATAGCACCCTTGTAATCGAGATCATCCTCATCATGAATACACACAAAGCAGGACGTACGCTTTTACCTTCATCGAAGGGGCCGAACCTAGGTAAACTCACATCTCTCGATTCCGACCAACCCCTCTCAAGCCGCCATCTAGTTGCGATGGCCTCACACCTAAGTTCTCTCATGAGAACATCTTGCCGTGACAAAACCACGATAGTTGTGCCACTTGGGTCTATAACTAGTCATGTCGACCCGGGTTGTTGACATATGGGTGCTAGCGACATAATCATATACGTGAGCCAAAAGGTGCAAACGGCCCGGCCAAGGTAAGGTGGCAGCCGTTGGGTACCGTGCGTGAGGCCGCAAAGCTATATGATGTGTTACATGATAGATCTGTGTGGCTTAGGATCAGGGTCCCGACAGCGTTAGTATCAGAGCTTGACTGCCTGTAGGATAACCAAGCCAAACTGGTCGATGTTGAGTCTAAAACTGCTTTAGTTATATAAGGGAATTGATTGTGGAAGGGAACGTAAGATTGTTTTTACTCCTTTCCTTGTGTCATTCTTACTCTGAGTCACCCTCTGCCTTATTCTATGGGGTTTAAGAACCAGGCATTCTCATCTATTTATTAGGATGACGAGTTACTATGCTGGAGATTTATAGGAAAGTTGTTGTCTTCCTGGATCAATGTTTCCATAAGAATTCAATGTTAGGTTGTAAGTTGTCTTGCAGGTTGCCTCATATTTCACGCCTGTACAGCCGTTATGCTGTCCGAGTTGTCCAAGGTTTATAAAATTTGATGCAATTGCAAATTCCTTCCCCCTGTTCCTGATGTCTTTTGGCCAGACAAGGCACAATAATTATTGAGTTGAGGTACCGCATTAACTTGACGTATCTGATAAAGTATTAGGAAACCATGTCATGTTGTCTGAACCACCCAGTAATCTAGTTGTGCTTGTGTTTCCAGTGTGATGATTCTGGTCTCATTATTGAAAACATCCCGTGATGTTATTTAGACAGTAGGTATTCTATCTCTGGGTTCTTTAACCCAAGGATCATTCTGCTCACTCCTATTGATAGTGTTTGCTCGTTCCTTTAGGATATTAGTAACCTTGTTCTAGTCTTCGAGGTCTGTAGTATATCATTCTTCCAATACCATGAACCATTACGGCAAAAGTTCCTCATGAACTAAATATCACAACATGAGTGCTCGTGATGAGTTCTCCATTCTATATTGGTGACTCTGCCAATCCTACCATTCTGCATGGGTTATCCAGAAGAATTATGTCAAACTTGTTTGGCATTCCAACCTATGCATCTACAACTCAGAAAAATCATGTTCTCTTGAGTTGCCCCTCTATAGTTGTATTCTGACCTTTTTCTATCTGTGGATAGACAAGGGTACTTGTGCATCCATGTTCGTCGATGCATATTATTCTTATGGTCTGTTAAGCCATTCTATTTCAGAATGACTAGGAGAAACAAACTCCAGTAGCTCATCCATTTCTTGGATTAGGTCAATGCAGTTGTATTCCACAGATCAAAATGCCAATCCAGCTTTTGTTCTGTTCTACGTTGAAGTATTACCCCCTTCATGTCGGGAATGTCATGAGAATTGCACAACCTCTTATGAATTCTTGACACCGTGGTACTTCTCACCGTTATCGTTCATTCCTCGTCCTCTGTATTGTTGAAACCGTAATACCGATAAGTGAACCATGATGTGTGAACTCAATACTCCTAGCAACCCTGTTGCTTGATAGTTAATGGACAATAACTTCACTCTTGGTGTGATGGTTATTGAATCACCATTCTAAGATTGATCGTGCTACCTAGTCCATCTTTCATGGTGCACTCTTAGATCAACGAGTTAGGATTGTGTTAACCCCTCACTCTTTTGATCATATCATCTTGCACCGAAAAGCAAGATTGCTCTCGAGCTCAATATCATATCGGTGGTTCATGGTTTTCCGACTATCTTCTCGGAAGTATTAGTAGGTTGTTCCCTGACCGGTATGTTGAGTTCGTGATCAAGTTGGTTTTCTCCATAAACCACCCCTTCTCCAAGAATCTGTGTTGGATATCCCTGAGCTAGTTGGTTAAGCCAAACAACAACTTGGAGAGTTGGAAGATAAAAGCTTTGAATAACTACGTTCAACCCAAAGCGATATCTTGTGGTATGAGCGTGTTAAAGAAGGATGATATCTTCACCGGTTGATCCTTGTGATCAATTGTTGCATCTGTTGTCTTGTACCATCTTTGATTTGTGTATGGGCTATCGTCAAATCAAAGTCAGTACCAAAGATCTTCGTAATGTTGTCTTACTCATGGAGTTTTCCTCAGGTATACACCATTATATATTTTGGTCAGGCCAATGCTATCAGTTGTTCACATAGTTATGGAATTCCATCTTCATGGATATTTTGATGAATTGTTGTTGATCCATCGACAACATCCTTATCTCTTCCATAAGTCATGATGATTATTTTAGTTAGTATTGGAAAATTTTGTAGGCAATATCTTCATGCCCCGTTCATGAAGTATGTGTTAGGTGTAAGAGGTGACTCCCTCTCAGTTCATGTGCATTTGATGCAAGTTGTGGCTATGAATTCAAGGAAAGTTATTTTTGCTCCCTCGGGAATCATTACCAATTTAGTCATGCACGTGCGAAGTATACTACGGTTTGGTAGATTTGCAACCTCCATGCCATATGTATCTCCTAGCACACCAAGACACTGATTGATTTGTTCAAGGAAAAGAAGTTCCTTCCTATGAGCTAGACTTATGCAAGGACTTCGGTATCCTTGATGTTGGTTCCCAACAAGAGATCAGAAGTGTTTTGTTGTAAGACTTCCATGTGGTCATGTTGTCTTGCACACTGTGTTCACGTGTTTCTTGCAATCCAGCTCATATTTTGGAGTTGGCTTCCGTACTTCATTTCCTGAGAATCCTGCAACATCATCTCATCGATTTGTGTTGCAAACTTTCTTCCTCAGACATGCTGAGTCTGAAGTATCCTATCCCCAACTAGATCCGAATCTCAGGCAGATACGATGGTTGGAACATTCCCCAAGAATTATAATATTGGTCTCACTATAAACCGGTGAAGTGAGGTGTGGCGAACCCACCCAGCCGGAAGACCATTGCTATAGTATCTTGTACCAGCAATATTAGCCACTTTCCCATGAGGACTTCGTATGACTTATTCTAGAAGTTGTCCCTCATGGACCCTTGGAGCCCCGAAGTCCGACCTATGCTTGATGTTCTAGATACCAACCAGTGTATAGTTGGGTTACCCTATTACATCGAGGAGAACATTGGAAGTGGAGTGGTAAATGTCTCTCGGTCGATCATCCAAATTTTGTTCCCTTGGAATATCTAAGGTGAAATCTGAGAAAGTGTTATCTTCCTTTGCATCTGCATCCTCCATCGTTATTCATCATGGTAGTATGATGAGTACCAAGATCTTGGCATAAATGTTGGTAAAACCTTGATGAATATGTAAATGCTCAAGTTCTTGAGAGCATGCTCAGACACTGGGTTATATCCTCGGTATCAACCGGAACGTGCCTTCTGGTTGCCGAGTTGTTCTATAGCCACGGTTTCCTTTCCAAACTAAGGATGCCATTCCTTCGAATTCCTTCAAACGATCGTTGGTGAATTGCCTTAACCTGGTACGAAGAGTTCCAATGATCTTTGTATCAAAAGTAATTCTTTTTGCCACTTAAGGGAATAACTCTACAAGTCACCTCCCTAAGGTGACCCGTTATGGAATCATTGCAACTAATTCCTCGCTACTTTCAAACCTTTTCACCATCTATTTTAGCATGGGATTGTAGCCTACCAATTGAACCCTCGTTATCTACTTCGTCTCATCGCTCTTGAAATGTGTTTGATGTCTCAACTCAAGAGACGTTCGTACATCTCACTCTATGAGTTGATCATGAATTGCTCAATCTCTGAGAAGATCGATTCTAGTAGAGTTTTCCATTCCTTTTGTGGTTATGTTGGATGAAGATACCCAAGGAAAAGATGTCATAGTGAACATGATGCAATGACTCAACAACTTCGAGCAGGACAATTGGATCGTGAAGTTGGTGATAGCTAATGCCCCCTCTGTCCTCTTACCCTGCGCCTGAATCTCGGGACGATATTCTTGTCTAGTGGAGGTGAGTTGTCACAGTCCTAGAATACTTTCTTGCAAATTGTTATATTAGTTGCATTTGAGGGCATCATGCATCATGTTAAATTCAAGAAAATTGAATTGAGGATTATTTTTAATGCCTCAAAATTTTAAATAAAAGAAGGGGAAGAACCCTTGAATTTTCATTCAATGATTCCACAAACTCCTTCTTTAATGTTTGAAATTTTTTGCAAAGGTTTTAAGCCCAACAAAAAATTATGGACAATTCTAGGGAATATTTTGGGCATTGAATTTAAATCAAAATTGTATTTGAATTTGAACTTATATTCATAATATGTGTAGAATATATTTTCAAATACCCTGAAATATTTTATGTGCTTTGTGATTAATCCATAGCGCAACAAAAATATATTTCAGAGAAGTTGGCAATGGTTTAGAATTCTCTTGAAATTGCAAAACAGTGGAAAATGTGTGAAATAAAAGAAAACAGAAGTGAAATAGGAAAACCCCCAAGGGTCGGCTCATCTTTATGAAAATGAGTCGAGTCTTGTAAACTTCTAAAGAATTAACCTGTAGCCCCCAAGGGCCGGCTCATCTTTATGAGATGAGTCGGGTCTTCTTATAACATGCTAGAAGAAACGACTATAGCCGCCTGATACGTCTCCAACGTATCGATAATTTATGAAGTATTCATGACATATTCACCTATGTTCACAATACTTTTATATGGTTTTGATGCACTTTATATGATTTATTTAGAACTAACCCAGACTGACGCTGTTTTCAGCAAAACTACCGTGCTGTTGTTTTTTGTGCAGAAAATGAAAGTTCTCGGAATCACACGAAACTTTTTGACGATTTTTTTGGAACAAAAGAGGCCTTAGACGCTTCATGGGAGGGCCAGAAGAGTCACGAGGTGGCCACCCTCCACCAGGGCACGCCAGGCCCCCTACCCGCGCCCTGGTGAAGCGTGCCCACCTCGGGGGCCATCTCCGCGTGAAACCAACGCCAAAAATTCCTATAAATATAGAAGCCATCAGAAATAACCCTAGACTCCTCGTTCGGCTGCCGCAAGGCCTCGGTATCGACGAAAACTAATCTGGAGAGAAAACAGTACACTGCCGGAGAGGGTAGATCATCTTCGGTGGCCATCTTCATCATCCCTATGGTCTCCATGATGAGGAGGGAGTAGTCCACCCTCGGGGCTGGCGGTTTGTACCAGTAGCTATGTGTTCAATCTCTCTCTCTCTCGTGTTCTTGAGATGGCACGATCTTGATGTATCACGGAATTTGTTAATATAGTTGGATCATATGGTGTTTTCCCCTCTCTATCTTGTTGTGATGAATTGAGTTTTCCCTTTGAGATCTCGTTATGTTGGATTGAATATTTTGGTGTGAGAGCAAATGATGTATGTCTTGCATGCGAATAGCCGTAGTGACATTGGGGTATTCAAGTGATTCACTTGATATATGTTATCGCATCAACTAGAGGATTCCGGTGACCATGGGAATCTATGCATAGGGGTTGATTGCACGTTTTTATACCATGTTCTCCGATAGAAATCTTGGAGCACTCTTTGAGGTTCTTTGTGTTGGATTGAGTATTATGAATCTGAAATTGTTTGATGTCTATCGTATAATTAACTCATGGATACTTGTGGTGACATTGGAGTATCTAGGTGACATTAAAGTTGGTTGATGCGTATCATATGGTGTTATTCTAGTACGAACTCTTAGATAGATCAATCGGAAAGGATAGCTTGGTTATTTTAGTACGAACTCTTGGATAGATCGATCGGAAAGGATAACTTTGTTATGTTAGTACGAACTCTTGGATAGATCGATCGGAAAGGATAACTTTAAGGTGGTTTCATACCCTACAAACAATTTTTTCTTATGCTCTCCGCTAGATAAGAACTTTGGAGTGATTATTCGTTGCACGTTGAGGGATGGTTATGTGATCCAATTATATTAGCATTGTTGAGAGATTGCACTAGCGAAAGTACGGACCGTAGGCCTTGTTTTCAAGCATTGCAATATTGTTTGTGCTCACTTTTATCACTTGCTACCTTGCTATTTTTATATTTTCAGATTACAAAAATCAATATCTACTAGAATTACTACACTTGTATCACCATCTCTTCGCCGAACTAGTGCACCTATACAATTTGCCATTGTATTGGGTGTGTTGGGGACACAAGAGATTTCTTGTATTTGATTGCAGGGTTGTTTGAGAGAGACCATCTTCATCCTACACCTCCCACGGATTGATAAACCTTAGGTCACCCACTTGAGGGAAAATTGCTATTGTCCTACAAAACTCTGCGCTTGGAGGCCCAACACGAGTCTACAAGAATAAAGTTGCGTAGTAGACATCAAACTCTTTTCTAGCGCCGTTGCCGGGGAGGTGAGTGCTTGAAGGTATATCTTTAGATCTTGCAATTAATATTTTAGTTTCTTGTTTTTCACTAGTTTGGTTTTATAAAAGAAAACTAGAAAAAAAATGGAGTTTAGGTTGCATCATTTGTATCGTCTTTATAATGTCTTTCGTGAAAACAAGGATTCAGAAAATTGTGCTCGATTGGTAGAGGAAGAAACTATGAAAATACTTGATAAGAATTCCTTGAATGATGAGCATGATAGAAATATTGATAGTATGAATTCTCTGAATATCCTTGATGCTAATGATATGCAAAGCCACAAGCTTGGGGATGCTATGTTTGATGAAGATGATATTTTTAGTCCCCCAAGTTTTGATGAGCAAATTTATGATGATGATGGCATGCCTCCTATATATGATGATTATTGGGATGACATGTATGCTAAAAAGAGTGATATTAACCATGAAACTTTTCATCATGATTATAATATTCAATGTGGTTATGTCAATCAAGTGTCTGATGATAGTTATTTTGTTGAGTTTGCTCCCACTACAATAAATGAGAAGAATTTTGCTTGTGTGGGTAGTAATAAAATTTCTATGCTTGTGCATCATGAAAAGAATGATTTATGTGATCGTTATATTGTGGAATTCCTTCATGACGCTACTGAAAATTATTATGAGGGAGGAACATATGCTTGTAGGAATTGCAATAATATCAAGTTTCCTCTCTATGTGTTCAAAGTTTTAAAGTTGTGCTTGTTTTGCCTTCCTATGCTAGTTGATTCTTGCTCCCATAAATTGTTTGCTCACCAAATCCCCATGCATAGGAAGTGGGTTAGACTTAAATGTGCTTTCCATGAGATTCATGATGCTCTATTGCATGTTTCAATCACTACTTTTTATGTGAGCATCACTGAAATCATCATGCCTAGCTAAAAGGCATTAAAGAAAAGCACTTGTTGGGAGACAACCCATAATTTTTCCTTTCTGTTTTTGAGTGTTCGAATGATTAAGCTACTGTAGTAATCATGTTTTTGTCTTTTATTTCAATAATGTTCCAAGTAAAGCCTTTGGGATGACTCACAAGATGAGTAGAATTGATGCTGAACCAAAACAGAAACTTTTTACTCCAGTACAGGAATTTTCATTTTTTACTGGAGCGCGATAATGATCTGAAATTTTTACACAGTGTCTATATACAAATTATTCAGGTTTTCCTAATTTTTCAGAAATTTTAGACACGGGGACGTATAGTTATACTATAGATCTTCACAGACTGTTCTGTTGTCGACAGATTCTGTTTTGCATGCATAGTTTACTTGTTTTAGTGTTTCCATAGCTTATATTCATTGATATAAATTATGGGAATGTTATAATACAGTAGGTATTATGTGAGAACAATTATTAATCTTGTCTTGACAGTACCTAAGTGAATGATCTATCTTTATTATACTAACCCATCTCATGAAGTTTCGTTAAGTTTTGTGTGATTGAAGTTTTCAAGTTTTGGGTGAGACACCGATATGAGGAGAATAAGGAGTGGCAAGAACCTAAGCTTGGGGTGACCAAGGCACCCCCAAGGTAATATTCAAGGAAGACTCAAGCGCCTAAGCTTGGGGATGCTTGGAAGGCATCCCCTCTTTCGTCTTCAACATTATCGGTATATCTTACTTGGAGCTATATTTTTATTCGTCACATAATATGAGTTTTGCTTGGAGCGTCATTTTATGTTTTTGTTATCTGTTAGGTGTTATTTATAATCTTTTTTTCAATAAAAAGTTCCAAGAATTGCCTTTAGGATGCTTGAATTGCATGTTTGATGTGTGCTGTGTAAAAACAGAAACTTTTGCTGTAGTGTTTGAATTTTAATATTTTACTGGAACGTGGAAAGTTTCTGAAATTTTTACACAGTATTTTCATATAAGTTTTTTATCATGTACTAAATTTTCATAATTTTTAGAGATACAGAAGTACACTGGTTTAATATATTGCTACAGACTGGTCTGTTCGGACAGATTGCTGTCATAGTTTTGTTATCTACTTATCCTATAGTTTCCATAGCCTATATTGGTAGATATAAATTGTCAAAATGATAGTATACAGTAGATAATGTTTGGAAATTATTATGCAACTTGTCTTGGCAGTACATGAAGTGTTGAATTATTCTTATGTGTACTAACCTATCTCACGAGTTCTTTTCAAGTTTTTTCTGGATGAAGTTTTTGAGACTTAGGTGAAACCGGGATATGAGAGGATTGAACGAGACACAAAAGCTAAAGCTTGGGGATGCCCAAGGCACTCCAAGTAAATATTTCAAGAAGTCTCAAGCATCTAAGCTTGGGGATGCTACGCATCCCACCTCTCTTCATCAACAATTATCGGTTAGCCTATGTTGAGCCTAAATTTTTATTTGTCCACATGATATGCGCTATTCTTGGAGTGCTATTTTTATTTTGCTTGCTGTTTAAATATAATAATCAGATCTGAAAATATCTATTAAGAGAGAGAGCCCTCACATAGCTACTTTATTGTTTACCTACTCATTGATCTTCACTTATATCTTTTGAGAGTAGTTTGATGTTTACTCTTGTGCTTCACTTATATTCTAAGAGTAAATTGTGAATGAATGAAATATCATAAATCTGAAATTATCAATGTGCTTTATGCTTAGTAGTAGCTTCACATATGGTTTAGAAATTAAAATCTATTGAAGTCCGACAATCACAATATTGGTCATACAAGCAATTCGTGAATGATTAGTATAAGCAAGAGAACTTTCACATACAAATATATTATCTTGGACATCTTCTATGATTGTGAATATCCATTAATTATTTTCAAACTTGATCAAATTAGTTGAAGTTGGACAAGGAAGACAACGTAATGAGTTATGCTTGCTTATATTTGCATAGAAGTTATATTGTTATGGATCCTCCAACATGTGGTGCTTGTTTAGAACCTTTTGCTAGCCAAAAATTCGTACTAAGTAGAGATACTACTTGTGCATCCAAAACCTTAAACCCAGTTTCTTGCCATGAGAGTCCACTATATCTACCTATATGCGGTATTACCCCGCCATTCCAAGTAAATTTGCATGTGCCACCTCTAAAATTTCAAATGAGCATCTGTTTTGTGTGCCTGGACAGCTCATGGAGCGACAGGGGGTGGTCAGTATCTTCCATGTTAAGCGGGTTATTCTCATGATTAGTGTTTATTCACTCGTCCTTGCACGAGAGGGGCGGTAATAGGGATTCCTAGTCTCGAAATAAAAAATGCAAATAATTAAACAAAACTCCACCAGGAATGTTGTTGGTATGGACGGTACCCGTGGATTCGGCTTGCCGTGGAGTGTGTTTGTTGGTGGAGGGGGAGTAAACCTTTACTTTTACCGCTTGGGAACCGCCGCTAATGTGTTTAACATAGAAGATATTGATAACTCTTGGTCGTAACGTTGACAGGAAGGGTGCACCTCCCAAAATTATATTCATCTCTGTTTTAAACAATGAGCTCTGGCACATATGCAAATCCCTGCTTCCCTCTGCGAAGGGACAATCCGTTTACTTTCATGTTATTTACTTTTCATGTTGAGTCAACTTGTTATTCCAACCTACTTCTATTAGTTGGCAATCATCATGTGGTGGGGAAAGATCTAGGAACATATGGCCAGTCAAATATATTTGATCATGACTTATTATTGTTGACAATTATCTTTATGATAAGTATGTTGGGAGGTGAAACATTAAGCCCCTATCTTTCTATGTGTTTGATGGATGCCATTTGTTCTAAAAATATGCTTTGAGTACTAGCAATCATAGAAGACTAAATGATGATTGAGTATGTGGAGCTCTTACTTAGACTTTGTTGAGAATAAGTTGAATTGCAATTGTTTGGTGACTAAGAACATAGGTTGTTAAGTTTCAAGAGAATTCATTGTTTGAACCATAACGCGTGAATTGGTTGCTACTTTATCGTGATGAGTTTTATGAGAAAGAGTTGCTGTTATGATGCTAGGAAAATTGGTTGAAATTATCATTGATCAAACTTATGCACTATGCTAGCATTCACACTTCATAAATTATTTCTTTTATCATTTACCTACTCGAGGACGAGTAGGAATTAAGCTTGGGGATGCTGATACGTCTCCAACGTATCAATAATTTATGAAGTATTCATGCCATATTCACCTATGTTTACAATACTTTTATATGGTTTTGATGCACTTTATATGATTTATTTAGAACTAACCCAGACTGACGTTGTTTTCAGCAGAACTACCGTGGTGTTGTTTTTTGTGCAGAAAATGAAAGTTCTCGGAATCGCCCGAAACTTTTTGACGATTTTTTTGGAACAAAAGAGGCCTTCGATGCTTCGTGGGAGGGCCAGAAGAGTCACAAGGTGGCCACCATCCACCAGGGTGCGACAGGCCCCCTACCCGCGCCCTGGTGGAGCGTGCCCACCACATGGCCCATCTCCACGTGAAACCAACGCCAAAAATTCCTATAAATATAGAAACCATCAGAAATAACCCTAGACTTCTCGTTCCGCCGCCACAAGGCCTCTGTATCGACGAAAAACCAATCTGGAGAGAAAACAGTACCCTGCCGGAGAGGGTAGATCCTCTCCAGTGGCCATCTTAATCATCCCTATGGTCTCCATGATGAGGAGGGAGTAGTCCACCCTTGGGGCTGACGGTTTGTACCAGTAGCTATGTGTTCAATCTCTCTCTCTCGTGTTCTTGAGATGGCACGATCTTGATGTATCACGGGCTTTGTTAATATAGTTGGATCATATGGTGTTTTCCCCTCTCTATCTTGTTGTGATGAATTGAGACTTCCCTTTGAGATCTCGTTATGTTGGATTGAACATTTTGGTGTGAGAGCACTTGATGTATGTCTTGCATGCAGATACCCGTAGTGACATTGGGGTATTCAAGTGATTCACTTGATATATGTTATGGCATCAACTTGCGGATTCCGGTGACCATGGGAATCTATGCATAGGGGTTGATTGCACGTTTTTATACCATGTTCTCCGATAGAAATCTTGGGGCACTCTTTGAGGTTCTTTGTGCTGGATTGAGTATTATGAATCTGAAATTGTTTGATGCGTATCGTATAATTAACTCATGGTTAGTTGTGGTGACATTGGAGTATCTAGGTGACATTAGAGTTGGTTGATGTGTATCATATGGTCTTATTCTAGTACGAACTCTTAGATAGATCGATCGGAAAGGATAGCTTGGTTATTTTAGTATGAACTCTTGGATAGATCGATCGGAAAGGATAACTTTATTATGTTAGTACAAACTCTTGGGTAGATCGATCGGAAAGGATAACTTAAAGGTGGTTTCGTACCCTACAAATAATTTCTTCTTATGCTCTCCGCTAGATAAGAACTTGGGAGTGATTATTCGTTGCACGTTGAGGGATGGTTATGTGATCCAATTATATTAGCATCGTTGAGAGATTGCACTAGCGAAAGTACGGACCATAGGCCTTGTTTTCAAGCATTGCAATATCGTTTGTGCTCACTTTTATCACTTGCTACCTTGTTGTTTTTATATTTTCATATTACAAAAATCAATATCTACTATAATTACTACACTTGTATCACCTTCTCTTCGCCGAACTAGTGCACCTATACAATTTGCCATTGTATTGGGTGTGTTGGGGACACAAGAGATTTCTTGTATTTGATTGCAGGGTTGTTTGAGAGAGACCATATTCATCCTACACCTCCCACGGATTGATAAACCTTAGGTCACCCACTTGAGGGAAAATTGCTACTGTCCTACAAAACTCTGCGCTTGGAGTCCCAACACGAGTCTACAAGAATAAAGTTGCGTAGTAGACATCACCCCCAAGGGACCGGCTCATCTTCATGAGATGAGCTGGGTCTTCCCGTATTATGTGTTTGAACAAAAAAATGGATATGCATTAGCACCCAAGTGTCAAGTATATTGCTTGCAATATGCTTGGGACTTCATAAAAATGTTGCTTGTCATAGCCTCAAAATACCAGGCCGCACCTTGCTGCCGACTTAGGACCAAAAATATCTAAAATGATAACTCTGATTGTGCAGGAAGCTGTGAATGTGGCCGAGTCAAATGTGACTGGCTTGAAAAAACATCTGGAATTTGAGCAAGTCGCCCGATCCCAGGCTGAATTGAAATTGCGATCTTCCTTGGAAGAATTGGAAAAAATCAAGGTGGGCTTTAAAGCAGAGAAAGAATCCTTCGAATCTGAAAAAGTCGTCTTAATCAAGCGTATGGAAGACGCTGAGGGTAAATTGAAACCCGTGACTGAAGAGCCTGCCGGGTTGAAACGACATATCACTCATATGACCCTAGCCATCTTTGGTAAGGATTTTTATATCTCATGATAAACCGCTCAAATATTCATGTATGACTAACAACTCGCTTGGCGACTCACACATTTGACTTGTTTGCAGGCGCCCGAACCCGTAATCTCCAGGATAATAGCTTGATGAAGCCAAAGGCTGCATACTCATTGGTTGAACAATTATATGCTTGAAGTCTCTGCACCATCAAGGCTGTCATGGGCGACAAAGAGCCGGTGAAGTTTATCCAGGATGTGCTGAGATGCCTCTCCACTATTCCAAAGCAAATTGAAGAGCTGAAGAGATCAGCCGCCCGAGCAGGTGCAATGACATCTTTGAGTCGGCCTTTGGCATATTCAGTAGACTTGCATCCTGCAGAGATGGCCTGAGGATTTCCTCAGTACAAAGACGACGGGTCAAAATTCTCTGCTGCTGACTATGCTCATTGTATAAAGGCGACTCGGGTGCTGGCCAGCTAACTAGTTGCACAGATGGATCTGAAGAAATATCAGGGGGTTACGATGACAGCAACTCACGAGTTCAGCCGCCAACTTTCAAAGCTTTAGATCTAACTCCTCAACGTCGTAAGCATACTTTTTCCCTTGATGTTGACCTGTCCCCCATCTTGAATGAAGAAGCCGTTTTTCAAGCTTTAATCAATGTCAATTGGGATGTGGACAACCTTCAGATCCAAGACACGGAAGAGTCAACACAAGATAACCCGGCAACATCACATGCTGGAGGTCAGCCCGGAGCCAATCCGGATGGAGCTAACCCGGAGGGCTCAGCAGCCAGGTTATAGGAGTTATTCGTGCTAAAAAACTTGATATAAAATTCTGGGCTCAATGTAGCCATGTAATAACTTTAAGCAAAACAGCTGGTTTCCTGTACCGTGCCTTAGTGCATGTTTCACCTTTTGCTCCAATCTCAATTAGATAACGAAGGATTTGCATATCGACAAGTCTATCAGCTTGCCTTTATTATTTTGTTTTGAAATCGTAAAGCCTTTTGCTTGCACGTGTGTGTTGATAAATCGCCTGTAGCGTCATGTATATGCAAAAAATATACCTACAAAACAAATTCCACCAAGTATTACTTGAAGTGAAAAGATCCGGTGAGCTATCGACTGGCAACTTATAGTCATTTAAAAAGAAATTTTCAGATTAATAATCTGGCGACTCATGGTCGATGAAAACTCAATGATGAGCATGAATAATCCGGAATTCTTTGACCCGGTGATTATAAGTCGGCTTTCGAGGCTCGACAAAAAGATTGGTTTTTGAGGCTCAAGTCTTGCTTCATTGAAGCTGGCATGATAGCCTTGGTTTATCCTCGCTCTCTGTAGGCCGGCTCTCATGTGACTTAAGCCGTCGTTTTAACTTTAACAAGTTCAGGATCATAAAGATTGACTTGTTAAGAGTATGGCAGGTCACCTTTTTTAAGTAGCATCTAGCAAACCTGCAGGTTTAACCAATATATTGTGGCATTTTTGCCGGGTCAAGAGGGTGAGATAGCTAAACTCGGTGAGTTGGAAGCCCCCAAGTGACCAATGACCAGTAAATAAAAACTCATGCACAATATATGAGATGAAACGATAGAGGCCCCGAGTTTCGAGGATGCCGGCTTTATTATACTTGATCATAAGCGGTATATACATGATGTAGGTATGTACAGTGACTGAAGCCAGTGGCTGAAGTGTAGTAAGGCCAAAGATGAGCAATGTTCCAGGGCCTGTTGGTCTCCTCCTCAGAGGTACATGACTTATTGTGTTCACGTATGTCGATAAGATAATACGACCAATTATTGAGGTTTTTGCTAACCACAAAGGGCCCTTCCCAAGGAGGTGAAAGCTTATGCATGCCTCTCTGATCTTGAATCAAACGAAGAACTAAGTCGGCCTCGTGGAAACTGTGGCTGTGAATTCTTCGACTGTGATAACGACAAAGGTCTTGTTGATAAATTGCAAATCGAGCCGCCGCGAGGTCACGTTCCTCCTCCAAGGCATCAATGGAATTTTGGCGAGCCGTCCCATTGTCAGTCTCAACATAAACCGCCACACGGGGCGAATCATGAGGTATGTCACTTGAAAGAACCGCCTATGCGCCGTAAACCATAAATAACGGTGTGCAACCCGTTGATCTGTTGGGGCTAGTCCTTATGCTCCAAAGAACTGCAGGAAGCTCTTCAACCCAACAACCCGTAGTACGCTCCAAAGGAACCATGAGCCAGTGTTTAATCTCTCGTAATATTTCCTGGTTAGCATGCTCTGCCTGGCCATTGGACTGTGGATGAGCCACAGATGAAACATCAAGCCAGATATGCTCCTCTTGACAGAACTTCTTCATAAGACCTTTAGACAGATTTGTCCCATTATCAGTGATGATAATACGAGGATAACCAAAACAAAAGATCAGCTTCTTCACAAACTGAACTGCAGTTGCCACCTCACAATTGCTGACCGGACCTGCTTCAACCCACTTCGTGAATTTATCAGCTGCCACCAAAAGGTGAGTCTTTTTATCCTTAGACCTCTTGAACGGCCCAACCATATCAAGCCCCAAAACTGCAAATGGCCAAGTTATTGGAATCATCCGTAACTCTTGAGCCAGCACATGAGCTTGCCGTGCAAATTTCTGACAACCATCACACTTGCGAACAATGTCTTCTGTGTCAGCATGAGCAGATAACCAGTAAAACCCGTGTCTGAAAGCCTTGGCCACCAAAGATCTTGACCCGGCGTGATGACCACAATCTCCTACATGAATTTCCTGCAAAATCTCCCTGTCCTCGTCAGGGGAAACACAGCGTTGAAACACGCCAGTTACGCTGCACCGATGTAACTCGCCATTGACAATAGTCATGGACTTAGATCGCCGGATGATCTGTCGGGCTAAGAGCTCTTCCTCTAGAAGCTCACCCTGGGTTAAATAAGCCAGATAAGGTATTGTCCAATCTGGGGTTGCTCATAGAGCTGCCACCAATTGCCCTTCTGGTTCTGGGATAGCCAGATCTTCTTCTGAAGGTCACTTGACAGAAGGATTATGCAACACATCTAGGAACACATTGGGGGAACCGGCTTACGCTGAGAACCTAGCCAAGATAAAGCATCAGCCGCCTCATTAAGCCGCCGATCTATGTGATCCACTTGATAGCCTTTAAAATGACCAGCAATGTTAGTCACTCCCTGACGATAAGCCGCCATGAGCGGGTCTTTAGAATCCCATGTCCCGGAAACTTGCTGTGCAATGAGGTCTGAGTCGCCCAAGCATCTGACTCGGCTTAAGTTCATCTCCTTAGCCATGCGGAACCCATGTAACACAGCCTCGTACTCAGCTGCATTGTTAGTACAGGTAAACACAAGCCGTAGGACATAACAAAACTTGTCACCTTGTGGGGAAGATAAAATAACTCCAGCCCCCGAGCCTTCCAATTGCATGGATCCATCGAAGTGTATCGTCCAGTATGTATTATCTAGTTTTTCCTCAGGTATTTGTAACTCTGTCCAATCATTAATGAAATCTACCAAGGCTTGAGACTTGATAGCAGTCCTGGGCACGTATTTCAAATGATGAGGCCCAAGCTCAATAGCCCAATTAGCAATCCGGCCTGTAGCTTCTTTGTTCTGGATGATATCTCCCAGAGGAGCTGAGCTGACCACACTGATTGATTGTCCTTGGAAATAATGCTTTAATTTGCGGTTAGCCATGAACACTCCAAACACCAACTTCTGCCAATGCGGATACCTCTGCTTGGACTCTGATAAGACTTCACTGACATAATAAACCGGCCGTTGGACTGGGTACTCCTTCCCTGCCTCCTTGAGTTCCACGACAACTGCCATGCTGACAGCCCGACTATTAGCCGCCACGTACAGGAGCATAGGCTCTTTGTCGATCGGAGCCGTCAAAACGGATGGCTCAGCCAACTGCCGCTTAAGTGCTTCAAAAGCTTCATTAGCAGCATCACTCTAGACAAAATTATCTGTCTTTTTCATCATCTGGTAAAGCAGAATCGCCTTTTCACCCAGGCGGCTTATGAACCGGCTGAGGGCTGCAATGCGACCTGCCAGGCGATGCACATCATTGATGCAGGCCAGCTTAGATAAAGAAGTGATAGCCTCAATTTTCTCCGGGGTTAGCTTCGATGTCCCTCTTCGAGACCAGAAAACCTAGCAGTTTTCCTGCAGGTACCCAAAAAACGCACTTAGCCGGGTTAAGCATCATCTTGTACACCCGGAGATTGTCAAAGGTTTCCTTCAAATCCTCAAGCAAGGTTTCCTTCTTCCTTGATTTCTCACAATATCATCAACATAAGCATGAACATTACGTACAATCTGTC
Organism: Elymus sibiricus; assembly: GCA_039707655.1. Lineage (NCBI taxonomy): Eukaryota > Viridiplantae > Streptophyta > Magnoliopsida > Poales > Poaceae > Elymus > Elymus sibiricus. The sequence continues at coordinate 395,997,381 of CM077671.1, forward strand.
CATGGAGGGAATTCTGAACACAACGCTGGTAGGTTGCCTGAGCACTCTTGAGCCCAAAAGGCATAGACACATAACAGAAAGTTCCAAAGGGCATGATAAAAGTTGTTTTCTCCTGGTCTTCAACTGCCATCTTTATCTGATGATAACCAGAATAAGCATCCAGGAAGCACAAACTCTCACAACCCTCCGTTGCATCAATGATTTGGTCAATACGAGGGAGGGCAAAGGGATCAGTTGGACAAGCCTTATTAAGATCTGTGTAATCCACACACATACGTTAGGTGCCATTTTCTTGAGCACAAGCACCGGGTTAGCCAACCACTGAGGGTGAAAAACTTCCACTATGAACCCGACAGCTAGGAGTCGGGCCATTTCTTCTCCAATGGCCTTACGCCTTTCTTCACTAAAGCGACGGAGGAACTGCTTGACTGGTTTCATCTTAGGATCCACATTAAGGTGGTGCTCAATGAGTTCTCTTGGCACACCCGACATGTCAGAAGGTTTCCATGCAAAAATGTCCCGATTCTCACGGATAAACTCGATGAGCGCGCTTTCCTATTTAGGATCCATTCCTGCCCCAATGGTGAACTGCTGAGAAGAGTCGCCAGGGACAAAATCAACTTTCTTTGTATCTTTAGCCGACTGAAACTTGAGAAGAGGGTCCTTCTCAATGGTGGGCTTCTTAAGAGGAGTCATATCAGCTGGGTCAACATTGTCCTTATAAAACTTGAGTTCCTCAGCAACACATGTTGTTTCTGCGTAAGCAGCATCTCCTTCTTCGCATTCCAAAGCAACTTTACGATCTCCATACACTTTAACCATTCCTTTTGGCCCTGGCAGTTTGAGCTGCAAATATATGTAACAGGGGCGAGCAATGAATTTGGCATAAGCCGGTCGTCCAAAAAGCGCGTGATATGGACTTTTAATCTTGACCACTTCAAACAACCGTGTTTCTGCCCTGTAGTTATATTTGTCACCAAAAGCCACCTCCAGAGCAATCTTTCCTACAGGATAAGCCGACTTGCGTGGCACGACTCCATGAAAGATAGTAGAGGATGGCTTAAGATCTTTTTCCGTCAGATTCATGCGTCGAAAAGTGTCATAATACAATATGTTGATGTTGCTGCCACCATCCATAAGTACCTTGGACAACTTGTAACCGCACACTTGAGGGGCCACCACTAAGGCCAGATGACCCGGATCATCAACACGCGGTGGGTGATCTGCTTGGCTCCAAGTTATCGTGTGCTCAGACCACTTCAAATACTGTGGCACCACTGGCTCAACCATGTGAACCACCCTTTTGTGGACCTTCTGGTCATGCTTGCAAGTGCTCGTAGTGAATACATGGTATTGGCCACCGTTCAATTGCTTAGGATTACTCTGATATCCCGATTGATTATGCTGGTGCTGATTACCTTGATCAGATTGCTGATTATGACCACTATGGTTCCCTTGGCCCTGATATCCAGAACTTGAGCCGCCATTGCCAAAGCCGGCTCCCTGGAATCCTCCTGACCCTCCTGGCGGCCCATTACCATTGCCATGATGTTGAAATGTCTGGTTCCTGAACTCCTGCATGATGTAACAATCCTTCCAAGCATGGGTGGATGGCTTGTTGGGATAACTGTGCTTTGGACACGGCGCATTAAGAGCCTCCTCATAATTTTTGGGCTTCCATCCAGTGTATGGCTGCTTGCCATTACGACGCTGATTTTTGAACCCTGCATTGGTGTTAGCCACAAAATCTGACCCGTCATCTGGGAACTTGCGTTTTCCACCATTACCCTGGTTACTATTATTATGCACCGGGGCATTCTGTTGCTGACTCTTACCACCGCCGTTTTTCTTACCTTTTCCAGACTTGTCATCATCTGAATTAGGATCCTTCGTGCCATCAAAGTCGGCATACCTGATAAGTGCATCCATGAGATTGCCCATATCTTGGCACTTGCACTTAATCCGCCCTAACTTTTGCTTAAGAGGCAGGAAGTGTGAAAGCACATTTGCTCCCTTGGTGGTTTAGGTAATTAATAACAACATATATCTCATTGGACTCATGTTTCTGTAGGAGATATGCCCTAGAGGCAGTAATAACAGTTATTTTGTATCTCCGAGTTTGTAATGAATGTTTATGATCCATGCTATAACTGCAATGATTCTCGAGTCTACAATAACCACGAGGCTTGGAGGGAAACTCATGTGCACGTGTGGTATAATAAATGGAAAAGTATTCCTAGTCATGCCTCTATCACTGGTTCAAGTATTGCATGATGATCCTGTTTTCCTGATCATGGGCATGGCTATGCCGGCAATTTTGAGGGCACAATGTTAGTAGAACACTTGTGTTGAATCGACCCAAATTGATGTTATGCTATGAGATACATTCGTCATGAGTTAATGGTTAATAACACAGAGATAGTTATTGTTTGCATAATTACTTAGACCATGAGAGTGTCGAGTTTCTTCATGCTTGCTTCATGAACTTTGGGGTTTGTTAAACGTCATCCGTAAATGGGTGGCTATTACGGCGGCTTACGGGTTCATGGAAAAGTATGTCAAGTAACTTGATAGCTCAAGATTGGGATTTGCTCCTCCGACGATGGAGAGATATTCTCGGGCCCTCTCGGTGTTACGGTATCCATCATCGTCTGGCCAGACACATTGTGATTTGATCACTGGGATGCCGGAACACGGAAACGAGTAAAGAGAACAAAACCGGTTACGAGGTAACTTGCATAATGGACAAGTTGTTGATCCACGGGGATGCATAAATCTCACCTCGGGTTTTGTAATATATCGTGAAGCAACAGGAATAGCACACGGCAACTGGAGGTTCACTCGAATATTCATTCGTGTGTGTATAGGGTTCAATATGGGTGTCCACGGCTCCGATGTTGATCATTGATCGGAAAGTGTTCCGGGTCATATCTATACTTCACCGAACCTATAGGGTCACACGCTTAAGGGTCATCTATCTGCTGAATACTAGACGGGGAGTCTGAGAGAAATTCACCGGAAAAGTTTCGGACGAAACGGAAACGTTCCAGAGAGGATATCGGAATAGTTCCGGTAAAGCTGAAAAGTTGTTTCAGGGGATACCATAAAGTCAAATTGGTCTTGGCACATGCCTGATAATTCTTGGAGGGTGCCAGAATCGTTCTGGAAACTTTTTGGAATTTTCTGGAATGAAAACCGGAAATGTTCCGGAGCTACCGAAACCGCTTCAGATGCTTTTCGCAGATGAAATCACTAAACCGGAATTGTTCCGGCTCGCGTTGAAAATTATTTTGGTGGGTACTGGAATTGTTCTAAGCCCACATGAATATTTTCAGTTCGATCAGACGCTGAAAAATGTCGTCGTGAATAGTGAAAGTGCTTTTTGGATATTTGTGGAAAAACACCTTTTTGGATATTTCCATAAAGGCTTCTAGAAAGGATTGGGGAGCAAGCAAGCTCCTCATGGGGGACCCCCCAAGGGTGGCCGGCCAAGGGAGGTGGGGCTCCATGGAGCTCCACTTGCCACCCTTCTTTGCTTTATTCTTTTTAGAAAAGGCATAAAGTGGGGGCACTTTTGGTATTTGTGAATACCATTTTTACCCCTTGTTTTTCCTATAAATAGAGGGGAGGGGGCAGCCCCATATGCTTCATCCTTGCTCTCATACACATGCTATGCTTTGCTAGCTCTCTCTCTCATCCTCCCACGAAAAGAGTTTTTCGTAGAGCCGAAAGGCTGTCTGGGTTCCGGCAGGAACTAGCTCCGGACGGCGAAGCCCTGCCGGATAGCTGACACGGTATGTGTGCAACCCCGTAGAGAGATTGTAGTTTCGATCTTTTGCCCGAAGGGCTGTTCGAGTTACCGTTCGAGTTTCCGGCGTCCTCCCGAAGGGCTGTCCGGGTTACTGTTCGGGTTCCGAGGGTCCTCCCGAAGGGCTGTCCGCGACATTGTCCGGGGGACTGTCCGACCGCCTCCCGAAGGGCTGTCCGGAGTGGGAGTACATCCTTGCGGTTGGGAGGTTGTAAATCCTAGCAGCAGGGATCTGCACCGACGATCTACACCAACTCTTCTTCCGCTGCGCTTCGAGTTGGTATGGATCAGATCAAACCTTGTATGCAGTCTCCATAGTGATCCTGGGCGTGCTCGCTGTACCGAAATTTTTTGTTTTCTGTCGCGTTCCCCAACAGTGGCATCAAGAGCCAGGCTATGCGTAGATGCAGGTTACGATCTAGAATACATGGTGATGTATGGGTATTGCATAATATAATTTTGGAGTAGATGAGATCTATTGCTGAAAATTATTTATGCGGGTAGCAGATGAAGTCTGTTACCCGATGTTCTTGTTTCTTCCCTGGAATTTGCGTTTGCTCAATCTCGAGACAGCATGGTGGAATTTCACAAAGTTCTGGCAATCCGCGATCCTGATTGATCAACGAAGTGCTATCAGTTCTTTGGGTTCCACCATAGTCAACAGAAAGATGAAATTCGCAGATGAAAGGGCATTGCAGATATGATCTGCACGGGGGTATGACGAAGTTTAGTATGGGGCTCGAGATTTAATTATCTCATGTTTCATACACCCCGAGATGTTAATCTAGCAATTTTGAATTATCGTACTTGATGATAAAACGTTGGTAGCTACGGTTTAAGTCAAAACCTTAGAAGCCACGTAAAATGAAATTTTGCATAAACCGATTAGAGTCGTCTAACTTGGTTTTGCAGGATGTACATGTGATGTGGTATAGCAAAGCTCATATGAATTCGATTATGTATGAGATGACTATATGATGTAAATTTGTTAACATGACCTGCGTGTCATGATTCGGCATGATGGCTGGAGCCATATGATTGCACTTTAATGACCTGTGTGTCAACCTTATGTAATGCACTTATTTTATTAGCTATAGAGATAGCAATATTATCTGGTGCATCGACAAGGTGGTGGCAATCTTCGCAAAGGTGAACACCGACGCGAATGCCGAAGACGAAGAATACATGACTTCTCCGTCAGAAGGGGCTATACCATATCATGCTATTATGAATTGCCTGAGATGTTTATCTCTCTTGATGCACCCTTCTTGATTGCGCGGTAGTCGCTTTTTATTAGGGTGATCTCTCACAAAATTATCAAAGTAGTTAGTGTTCACCCAAGTGTAGCACCATCTGAAATTCGTATCTTTTCGGGGTGCGCCATGTCCACATGGGTACGAACGAATCGAGAGGAATGAGGCGGGTGAGGTCAGACCTCGCAGCAAGATCACTTGGTTGTCTTTGACATTCAGGCAGGATCGTCCTGAGCTCGGAACACACCCATCGAAAGATGAACAAGAGTCACATGGAGATGTGATCGGCAAGTTTGCCTACCGATTGAAATTCTCGTCATCAGTGATGTCCACATCAATGGCGTTGAATTAAATGTGGGTCTTGTATCACTCATAATCAATTTTGAGAGATATTGATTTGAGTGGGAGCGCACTTTAGAATAAAATTGTTTATTCACTAGTGCAAAAATCATTATGAACAAAGTCTAAGTGAACTTGTGTTTTCCGTTGTAGATCAAATGGCTCGCAATAGCGCGTTCAACTTAGGCCCGATGTTAGAGAAAGAGAAGTTAGCTGCGAATGGAAACAACTATGCGGACTGGGTCCGTACCCTGAGGATTGTCCTCAGGAGTGCTAAGAAAGTGTACGTGCTTGACGGACCTCTTCCACCTAAGCCGGCGGAAACAGCCCCGGCAGACGAACAAAATGTCTGGGCCACTAAGGATGATGATTTCAACTTAGTGCAGTGCCTCATGCTGTCTTGCATGAGTTCAGAGCTTCAAAAACGTTTTGAATTCCATAACTCCTTTGATATGATCAAAGATCTGGATGCTCTGTACAAGTTTAATGCACGGTCTGAACGTTTTGATATCATGAAAATGATGGCGGAGACCAAAATGGCTGAGGGCAGTTCAGTTGGCAAGCACGTAGTCAATATGATTGGCAACGCTGAAAGGCTTAAAACCCTGGAATTTCCACTTCCGCCAGAGCATGTTATGGACTTGTTGCTAGGTTCACTCCCCCCGTCTTATAGCGGTTTTATCATGAACTACAACATGAATGGGATGAACAAAACGCCTAATGAGGTGCTTGCCATGCTGAAAACTGTTGAAGGAGGACTGTAGAAAAATCGCAAGCAAGTGTTGTTGTGAATAAAACTGCCAGTTTCAAAAAGAAAGGCAAGCCAAAGAAGGGCAAGGGCGCCGGTAAGACCGGCTTCCAACGCAAATCTAATGGCGGAGCTAAGAATGAAACTGAGTGCTTCTACTGCAAGGGCACAGGACACTGGAAGAGAAACTGCAAGAAGTATCTGGAAGATAAGAAGTCCGGGAAAACCGGAAAAGGTATAATTGTTATACAAGTTAATGTCATTGACGTTTTGCTTGCTAGCGAAAATTCTAAGTCTTGGGTATTTGATACCGGATCGGTTGCTCACATTTGCAACTCGATACAGGGGCTTCAGAAGGTGTGCAAGCTAGCAAAGAATGAAGTCGTGATGCGTGTCGGGAACGGCGCTGGGATCGCCGCTCAAGCCGTCGGCATTATGCCTCTACGTCTCCCTTCAGGATTTATTTTGGAACTTAGTAACTGTTATTTTGTTCCGTTGTTGTGTAGAAACATTATCTCTGGATCATGTTTAGTACACGATGGGTACTCCTACAAGTCTGAGAACAATGGTTGTTCACTTTATTGTAAGGATATGTTTTATGGATTTGCACCCATTGTTGGGGGCCTTTTCATACTAAATCTTGAATGTGAAAATGGTGTTTTTAACATAAATGCTAAACGCCTTAAGAAGGCTAATACCACCACCACTTACTTGTGGCACTGTCGGCTTGGCCACATCGGAAAGAAACGCATGCAAAGACTCCATAAAAATGGAGTTTTACCGTCCTTTGATTTTGAATCATTTGACACATGTGAAGCTTGCTTGATGGGAAAAATGACCAAGACGCCGTTCACGGGTCATCCTGAACGGGCGAGTGATTTATTGGAAATAATACATAGTGATGTATGTGGTCCAATAAGCACAATCGCACGGGGTGGGTATTTCTACTTCGTGACTTTTACTAATGATTTAAGTAGGTATGGCTATATCTACTTGATGAAGCATAAGTCGGAAACCTTTGAAAAGTTCAAAGATTTTCAGAATGAGGTGGAAAATCATCGTAACAAAAAGATTAAGTTTCTGCGGTCTGATCGCGGAGGCGAATATCTTAGTCATGAGTTTGGCCAACATCTGAGTGACCGTGGAATCGTTTCACAGCTTACGCCTCCCGGAACTCCACAGCGAAACGGAGTGTCGGAAAGACGTAACCGAACCCTGTTAGACATGGTAAGGTCGATGATGTCTCTTACAGATCTACCGATATCTTTTTGGGGTCACGCACTACTTACTGCCGCTCACACACTAAACAGAGCACCGTCTAAGTCTGTTGAGACGACACCATACGAGTTATGGCATGGGAAGAAACCCAATTTGTCGCATCTCAAAGTTTGGGGTTGTGAAGCTTATGTAAAATGTTTACAACCGAGCAAACTCGATCCCAGATCAGACAAATGTAACTTTGTAGGTTATCCCAAGGAAACAATTGGGTATTTCTTCTACCAACCCTCTGAGTGCAAAGTGTTTGTCGCTAAAACTGGAGTCTTTCTTGAGAAAGAGTTTCTCGCTAAAGAATTGAGTGGAAGGACAGTACAACTTGATGAGATTAGTGAATCTTCGGCAACCGTTGATATGGCTAAGGAACCGGAAGTAATTCCGCAAATTATCCCTACAACCGAGCCGGAAGTTGTCGCATGTGATGCGGAAACTTCAAACAATGTTGTAACTGAACCGCGCAGATCAGGTAGGGCTATCCAGCCACCTGAGTGGTTTCATAACGAAATCTTCATTCTTGAAGACGATGAACCTACGCACTACAAGGAAGCGATGGCGGGGCCTAGCTCAAGGGAATGGCACAAGGCCATGAAATCCGAAATGAAATCCATGTACGAAAACCAAGTTTGGAACTTGGAAGAACTTCCAGATGGCGTAAAACCCATTGGTTGTAAATGGATTTTCAAAAGAAAGACAGACGCGGATGGTAACATTACTATCCACAAAGCTAGACTTGTCGCGAAAGGGTTCACGCAAGTTCTAGGGGTAGACTACGACGAGACTTTCTCGCCCGTAGCTATGCTAAGGTCTGTTCGGATATTACTAGCAATTGCTGTTTATTTCGATTATGAAATATGGCAGATGGATGTCAAAACGGCTTTCCTAAATGGAAACCTTGAACAGGATGTATACATGATACAGCCAGAAGGTTTTGTCGATCCTAAGAATGCTGGAAAGGTGTGTAAGCTTCAGAAAGCCATTTATGGTCTGAAGCAAGCATCAAGGAGCTGGAACATTCGTTTTGATGAAGTGGTCAAAGAGTTTGGCTTCATCAGGAACGACGAAGAATCTTGTGTTTACAAGAAGTTTAGTGGGAGCGCAAAAGCATTTCTAATCTTGTATGTGGATGACATATTGTTGATTGGAAATGAGGTGAATTTTCTTAGCGAAATAAAAGACTCATTGAAGAAGAGTTTTTCAATGAAAGACTTAGGCGAAGCGGCATATGTATTGGGCATCAGAATCTATAGAGATAGATCAAGACGCCTGATAGCGCTTAGCGAAAGCACGTACATTGACAAGGTGTTGAAAAGGTTCAACATGGAGAACTCCAAGAAAGGCCTACTCCCCATGTCACCTGGCACAATGCTTTGCAAGAATCAGTGTCCTCGGACACTCGATGAGCGAGTACAAATGAATGATATTCCATATGCTTCGGCAGTTGGTTCTATTATGTATGCCATGCTATGTACAAGACCGGATGTTTCCTATGCGCTAAGTGTTAGCAGCCGGTACCAAGGTGATCCAGGATTGGAGCACTGGGCCGCAGTCAAGGGTATTCTTAAGTACCTCAGAAGGACCAAGGATTTACTCCTTGTGTACGGAGGTGATGAAGAGCTCATTGTAAGTTGTTACACTGATGCAGGCTTCATGACTGACCCAGATGACTTTAAATCTCAATCTGGCTATGTTTTCATATTGAACGGCGGCGCAGTTGATTGGAAAAGTTCCAAACAAAAGACTGTGGTGGATTCTACAACGGAGGCGGAATATGTTGCTACTTCAGAAGCCTCCAAGCAGGCTGTCGGAATCAAGCAATTTCTAGAAGACCTTGGTGTGGTTCCAAGTGCTCTGGACCCGGTGGAGATCTATTGTGATAATAGTGGCGCCGTGGCTCAGGCAAGGGAGCCATGTTCGCACCATAAGACAATGCATATTCAACGCAAATATAAACTCATTCGACATCATGTCGAAGAAGGTTTAGTGAAAGTACGCAAAGTTCACACGGATCTGAATGTGTCAGACCCGATGACAAAGCCTCTACCACGAGCAAAGCATGAGCAACACCGGATAGCCATTGGTGTTAGGGAAGCCATGTAACTGGATTATGACTCTAGTGCAAGTGGGAGACTGTAGGAGATATGCCCTAGAGGCAGTAATAACAGTTATTTTGTATCTCCGAGTTTGTAATGAATGTTTATGATCCATGCTATAACTGTAATGATTCTCGAGTCTACAATAACCACGAGGCTTGGAGGGAAACTCATGTGCACGTGTGGTATAATAAATGGAAAAGTATTCCTAGTCATGCCTCTATGACTGGCTCAAGTATTGCATGATGATCCTGTTTTCCTAATCATGGGCATGGCTATGCCGGCAATTTTGAGGGCACAATGTTAGTAGAACACTTGTGTTGAATCGACCCAAATTGATGTTATGCTATGAGATACATTCATCATGAGTTAATGGTTAATAACACAGAGATAGTTATTGTTTGCATAATTCCTTAGACCATGAGAGTGTCGAGTTTCTTCATGCTTGCTTCATGAACTTTGGGGTTTGTTAAACGTCATCCGTAAATGGGTGGCTATTACGGCGGCTTACGGGTTCATGGAAAAGTATGTCAAGTAACTTGATAGCTCAAGATTGGGATTTGCTCCTCCGACGATGGAGAGATATTCTCGGGCCCTCTCGGTGTTACGGTATCCATCATCGTCTGGCCAGACACATTGTGATTTGATCACTGGGATGCCGGAACACGGAAACGAGTAAAGAGAACAAAACCGGTTACGAGGTAACTTGCATAATGGACAAGTTGTTGATCCACGGGGATGCATAAATCTCACCTCGGGTTTTGTAATATATCGTGAAGCAACAGGAATAGCACACGGCAACTGGAGGTTCACTCGAATATTCATTCGTGTGTGTATAGGGTTCAATATGGGTGTCCACGGCTCCGATGTTGATCATTGATCGGAAAGTGTTCCGGGTCATGTCTATACTTCACCGAACCTATAGGGTCACACGCTTAAGGGTCATCTATCTGCTGAATACTAGACGGGGAGTCTGAGAGAAATTCACCGGAAAAGTTTCGGACGAAACGGAAACGTTCCGGAGAGGATATCGGAATAGTTCCGGTAAAACTGAAAAGTTGTTTCAGGGGATACCATAAAGTCAAATTGGTCTTGGCACATGCCTGATAATTCTTGGAGGGTGCCAGAATCGTTCTGGAAACTTTTTGGAATTTTCTGGAATGAAAACCGGAAATGTTCCGGAGCTACCGAAACCGCTTCAGATGCTTTTCACAGATGAAATCACTAAACCGGAATTGTTCCGACTCGCGTTGAAAATTATTTTGGTGGGTACTGGAATTGTTCTAAGCCCACATGAATATTTTCAGTTCGATCAGACGCTGAAAAATGTCGTCGTGAATAGTGAAAGTGCTTTTTGGATATTTGTGGAAAAACACCTTTTTGGATATTTCCAAAAAGGCTTCTAGAAAGGATTGGGGAGCAAGCAAGCTCCTCATGGGGGACCCCCCAAGGGTGGCCGGCCAAGGGAGGTGGGGCTCCATGGAGCTCCACTTGCCACCCTTCTTTGCTTTATTCTTTTTAGAAAAGGCATAAAGTGGGGGCACTTTTGGTATTTGTGAATACCATTTTTACCCCTTGTTTTTCCTATAAATAGAGGGGAGGGGCAGCCCCATATGCTTCATCCTTGCTCTCATACACATGCTATGCTTTGCTAGCTCTCTCTCTCTCTCCCTCCCACGAAAAGAGTTTTTCGTAGAGCCGAAAGGCTGTCTGGGTTCCGGCAGGAACTAGCTCTGGACGGCGAAGCCCTGCCGGATAGCTGACACCGTATGTGTGCAACCCCGTAGAGAGATTGTAGTTTCGATCTTTTGCCCGAAGGACTGTTCGAGTTACCGTTCGAGTTTCCGGCGTCCTCCCGAAGGGCTGTCCGGGTTACTGTTCGGGTTCCGAGGGTCCTCCCGAAGGGCTGTCCGCGACATTGTCCGGGGGACTGTCCGACCGCCTCCCGAAGGGCTGTCCGGAGTGGGAGTACATCCTTGCGGTTGGGAGGTTGTAAATCCTAGCAGCAGGGATCTGCACCGACGATCTACACCGACTCTTCTTCCGCTGCGCTTCGAGTTGGTACGGATCAGATCAAACCTTGTATGCAGTCTCCATAGTGATCCTGGGCGTGCTCGCTGTACCGAAATTTTTTGTTTTCTGTCGCGTTCCCCAACAGTTTCCACTAAGTATATTTCAGGAAAATTTCAATGATGGGATGGCTATAGATTGTGAGGAGACCCCAAGATGCAAGGAATGGAATTGGCAAAGCTTCAAGCAAGGAGACTCTACATTTTACTTTGTGAGAAATCACTTTGAGTCCATAGGAAAGTCAATATTGTTAAAAGGGGGTGAGGTAATGTTGGTGAACAAATTGCTCCACGTGCACAAGTGCTAGCCACCAAAAACACCCACAAGCTCTCCCACAAAATACTCTGTCTAAACACTACCATACAAAATCGATGCCACCAAGTTTCCCACTTGGCCCTACCAATTTTCCATCTCACACAGAATCCTAGCCAAACCCTAGCTTCTCGGTACAACCAAGTACTACATTGGTGCAACCGAGTTTCGGTGACCAACTTTCGGATGACCAAGTTTATAAAATCGGAATTTCCGAGTTTTATGGATCGGTCTCACCGAGTTTGGAAACTGCCCTCGACCACTCATATCGGTACTACCGAGAATCATATATCGGTCTCACCAAGATTCCTAAAGTTAGCCACATTTTGAACAAATCGGTACGACCGAGTTTTACTTCGGTTTCACTGAGTTGGTCAATAATGGTGTAACGGTTGGATTTTTGGAGATGCCTATATATACCCCTCGACCACATCCCACTCACAAGAGAAGCACTCAGAACTATTCCACACTTGCCATATCCAATTTTCTGAGAGAGAACATACCCTTGTGTTGAGGTCAAGATTATCCACTCCAACCATATGGATCTTGATTTCTAGCCTCCCCAAGTTGCTTTCCACCCAATCAATCTCTTCTACCAAGCCAAATCTGTGAGAGAGTGATTGAGTGTTGAGGAGTCTATCATCTTGAAGCACAAGAGCAAGGAGATCATCATCATTACCACATCTATTACCTTTTGGACGGTGGCGCCTCCTAGATTGGTTAGGTGTCGCTTGGGAGCCTCCTACTTCGTGTTTTTTAGTTGAACCAAGAAGTTTGTAAGGGCAAGGAGATCGCCTACTTCGTGAAGATCTACCCATAGCGAGGCTAGTCCTTCGTGGACGGAAGCCGTTATGGCATAGTCAAGGTTGCTACTTCGTGGACCCTTATGGGTGGAGCCCTCCGTGGACTCTCGCGATTGCTACCGTCCGTGGGTTTAAGACTCCATAAACATGGACGTACGATAGCACCACCTATCGGAACCACGGGAAAAATCTTCGTGTCTACATTTGCGTTTGATCTCTCTAACCCTATCCTCTACTACATGTGCTTGTCTTTACTTTCCGCTGATATACTCTTAGACATGCATGTGTAGGGTGTGCTTGACTTGCTATCATTGCTAAAATTTGCCCACAACTAAAACTGGGAAAAGGTAGAATTTTTATTTGGTCAAGTAGTCTAATCCCCCCCACTCTAGACATACTTTCGATCCTACAAAATGACAGTTCTTCTCGAGAATCAGAACAACTTGAGCCTCCGCGATGTTATCTGAGGAATAAATAATGGTGGCGACCCGGCGAGCCCAATGATGGGCCGACTCATCCTCACGCTGCACACAATGCTCCAAATCCACAATTGTCATAGGCTGTTTACAAGTCCCCTAAAAATTCTTGATGAAGCGCTCCTTCAACTCTGCCCAGGTGTTGATAGAATTGGGGGGGGGGGCAGATTTTTCAACCATGTACGAGCCGGACCCTCCAACATCATGGTGAAATATTTAGCACAGACTGCATCACTGACATCCAACATGTCCATTGCCAGCTCATAGCTCTCAATCCAAGCTGTTGGCTCAAGATCCGCTGTGTAGTTTGGTACCTTACGAGGTCCCTTAAAATCTTTAGGCATGCGCTCGAGACGTAAAGCCGGCACCAGGCACGGCACTCCGATTGTTCTAAAGTTCCAACACATGTGGTGGACCTGGTGAAGCTACCATCAAGGGGAAATTCAAAATCAGCATTGTCCTTTGCTGATAATTACACCGAGCTATTTGAAGAGATTCGTGGTGTTTTGGAAGCACAAAATCAGAAATATAAACAACTTGCTGATTGCAAAAGGAGGCCAAAATCATTCCAAGTTGGTGATAAGGTGATGGTCTATCTCCGAAAAGAGAGGCTGCCTTTAGGTGTTAAAGGGAAGCTTAGGCAGCGAAAGTATGGGCCCTTTTCTATCACGAGGAAGATAAATGATAATGCTTATGTGATAGATCTTCCCAGTGACATGGGTATATTCAACACTTTCAATGTTGCGGACTTGACTCTCTACCATCCAGAAGAAGCGCTCTATGAAGATAACTCGAGGGCGAGTTCCAATCAACAAGGGGAGAATGATGAGGAACACTAGATGAAAAATAATAATAGTCATATGTCAGATTTGTTTGGCTACTTCTAGATGCTTCCACACTAGTGTAGTATTTCTTTTCTTTTCTACCTTACCTACTGTTTTCTAGAATCCTCTAATTGTGAGTAGCCATGAGTAGAATGGTGTATCTTAAGTAATGATCTCTGGAATGTTCTAGCCATAAGTAGAAGTATGTGAAGGCTTCCCAAAGCCCTATAAATAGAGGTCCTCGCCTCTAGTCTGTAAGCAGACTATGTACCCACTATCTATAATAGAACTTGTTGTTCCTATCTAAGGTCTTGGACAAGATCTTGTGCTCTAGGAGTTTTGGATTGAACTCCTGCTGCCATATTGGCCTCCACTCGCCTCTAGAGCGATATCTAGCGCAGCACGTTGAAGTAGTTCCTTCAACACTTGTGCTGTACACATTGTAGCAGCAAGGTGGAGTTGCTCCTCCACAACCTTGTGTTGCTTCAAAGACGAGGAGGAAGTCGAGCCGCTGCAGGCGCCATGGTGCCGAGCCGGTCACCCCCACCCTTTCTTACACCTGATCGGACCCTCACTATTCCACTTCCTGGTCTGACCCAATGGCGACTGCACGTCGTCGACCTCTCGGACGACGCGAGGTCCTAGCGGCAGCGTCAGGTACCACACAGGAAACAGGAATAGGGGGCGCCTCCCTGCCAGCGTTGGCAAGCCTCTTCTCCTCGCATCAGTTCGTGGCGTCGTGTCAGACTCTCTTGGGCTCCGACCCTCTGTCGTAATCAAATCACGATCGCTGTTGTTGAGGCTTCAGTTCACATTCCCAACTTCATGCCACTACAACGATTATCAGGTACATCCATGAGTCACTGAACCAAAGTTGGCGTCTTCATTTGTATTTCTCAAATTTGAGATATATAGTAGCGAGTCTTTTTTCTTATTTCTATGATTTACTGAGTGGTTAATTTATTGTATAAGATGCAGATATTTATACGGCATTTGATTCAATGACTACAAACCGAAGAATGTGGACTGATTTGTTGATTCTTTGCTGTAATGAATATCATATGTCATCGAAGCCTTCAATTGGTAAATTTTGTTGTCGGATTTTTTTTTTGTTGCAGATCAATATTCATAAGAAGCATATAATGTGGCATTTCCTTTTGTCAACATTCAGTTTAAACTAATTAGACCAACATTTCGTGTTAATTTCTATTCATACGTGGTGCTGTGTATAGGGGCTCCAAAAAAGAAGGATGCGTGTGCACCTGCTTCAAAGCTGAGTATCCATTTCTGTTATGGTGCACCTCCGGCTTCCAAATTATAACGAGGATCGGCAACTGTAGGTCAAATGCAATGGCTTACAATACTATCTTATGTACTAACTTGGCAAGTGGTTTCTAACCAAAATACACATCTTATTTACATTATTCATGCTATTTGGAGGTGAATAACTGTCTTTCAGAATTGTAAGTCATTAACTATTGTCATTCCTGGCTAGCAACTTTCAGTTCACATAGAAAAATAATTTTATGACACTACATGATCCAGGGAGAACATGAACACGGTTGGGACAAAATGGCAATGGGTGCGGACAACGAGTTCCTCTCTCACAGAAAGCATAAGGTGGAGGCTTAGTGGCAGAGCCTCACCGGTTACAGCGATGGCCGCTAGCGTGAGTTGTGATGCACCTGGAGGCGAGAGCCTCATGGCTGGTTGAAACGTCGCATAATGCAACCCTACAATTCATGTAAGTTTGTGGATTGTGTTTTCAGTTGCCTATAGCCGCGGATAGTATGGAAAACGGTGGAATATAAATACCTATATTGTGAAAGCGAGTCAGACATTTAAACGGACTCTGAATTGTTAGCTACTTGCCGACCGGAAGCTATCATTGATAGAGTCTTACAATTATATATTACTCTGTATTAACTTTTGACTTTTCATACTGGCATCAGTATACTTGCTAATTGCTATATATTAATATTAATTGTGTAACTAAAGTTACCATTTTTCAAGTCAATATTTCTTTGGCCTGCTTCCGCTCCCATTACATATATTATGGGTCTTGCTTTCATATATTTAGGCATTTACATTTTGCAAGTTATTACATTCCTGTTTACTGTTACGAGACGTGCCAAGTTGGGATTCCACATGGCATTCCTGCTATTGTTTTGCATAACTGGAGGAAGGATTGCACTACACGGTGTCCAACGGAACAAACGATCTTCACGAGAAGAGCAGTTTCAAATATGGCTCTTCTTGGCACCACTATCTCTTGCTTGAATGTCTTTGTCGTGTCGATGTCGGTGCGGTCATTAATGCACGAGTATGATGTTGTGAGGTACTGCACATTGCCTGATTATGAACTACTACAACCTTTACTAAATAGATGGCATATTGGATAGCGTGCAACCTAAATTTGGCTCATGCCGTACTACAGAGCATTTGTAGTGTTTTCTTGAGAAAAGAGAGTACTCAAATTGGTTAGGCGAAAATAAATCATCATTGTTTCATGAATAAATAATTATATAATTCTGCACTAACATATATGGAAGTTGGTTTTACACGATTAATCCCGAGTTGAGAACTTATATGCTGAAGAACTCTGGTTCTTGATCTGAGTACATAGTCAACGGCGGATGGAGGGAAATTCTGGATTGGGTACCTAAGTGACTCTGGGATCATTTCTTGATATTTGATTGGTTTCTGGTTAGACTTTGAGAGGCTAAAATTTATGATGGCCAAAGGTGCTTCTACTTGTGGACGGAACTGAGATTTCTGGAACTCTGCATGATGCTACTTGTGGGAAATTGCCACGCTAGGCATGGTATCTGTTCTCCTCGCTTCTGCTGAGGCGAAAGCTTTTTTCGGAGTCTCAATGTGGAGGTACAGCTTCTTGATATATCTTCATGTTTTACCTTGTTGCTAATGTCCCCAGAATTAGCTACCTCTTGCTTTGAATCCAATAAAATAGCAGCCATGATTTGTTCTACTTTTCTCTTCTTACAAAAGTCCATGTACATGATTCGCCCGGCTCAGCTGCTCTAGGTCATAAATTGTAGAAATTCACTAAAACCAGTGTTAAGCATCAGCTGACATTATTCACATAATGTTACTACAGTGAATGTACAGATTAGTTGGTGCTCACACAAGAAGAACAAGAAAAACATTCCATGCTCATGTTATCTATTTCTTTTGCCTTATAATTAATTTGTTTCCTTTTTCTGATATTATGCTTCTTCAATTTTAGCTCCTACCATGGTTAGCCTTCAAGCATCAATCTTTAGCTGAAAGATCTGTTGATGTTTGCAAATCAAGATTAATTTATGAACAAAAGATATATATAGTGAAAGGTATGGTTCAAGATTGCAGCTAAAGCTCACCTGTGCATGTATCATTTAATGAAGGTTAGAGAGCACCCTATCATTTGACTGCAGAATTGTAAGCTGTTTTATCTAGAGAGACATGGTGTTGGATCATGTAAAAATTATTAAAATAATAATTAAAAGGCATGTACTTGCAGTTTGTGAAACTTTTATTGGTGAGCACCAGGATTTTGTGAAACTTATTGGTGAATTTTGCTAATAGTTCTTTGCTGAATTTTGTTAATACGGAAACAATTCTTATCTAAATGATACTTTGTGTATATGTGTATGGAGAATGGACATGTACCTTTTAAATGGTCCATTATCCAACTAGGGGATTCTAATTTCTGATTGGATTATACTGTAATACTAATATAATTTGAAATTTTCAAACGGTTGTATATTTGACCCAGAATTTGATGGGTCGAAGCCAGCCTGGACAGTTTGCTCACATACTGAAATTTATTTACAAAACATTATAATTGTTTGGGCACTATGCATTGGGGAAGTGTGCATTTAGATAAGAGATTAGATAATTGATGATGCAAAGATGTGTGATATTTGTTTTAAGAGGAATGTTTATTTATGAAGAGTGGTGTTTCAAATTATTTGTACGAGTCAAGAATTAGGTATTATGCACTTCGTGCGAAATTTTAAAAAATTCAAGAAATTTATGCTATAGTTGGCTAGAATGTGTTAGGTCTCATATGGTGTGTTAATAAGACGCGCGTTGCACGTGCATGTTTACTAGTAAGTAATTAAGTGTAGGACTGAATATTGCTGCTGTTTTCTTGCAATGTTCAGTAGTAGTGCAAGGCCTTCAAATTATTGGACTGAATATTTCCATGCTAGATATTGCTTCCAATACAGCAGTGTAGCGAGTGCAGAAGTAGTGCATTGCTCTTGTTCAGTTAACTGAAACTTTTTCAATTAACTTGCCCATGTACTCCAGATTTAACTTTTACAATAGTGCCCTCTTATGCCCTTTATCTTTTACAGGATTTAACTGAAACTAAATGAAACACATCAAGCATGACGAACTGCTTAATTCCTTGCAGGTGACACTTCTAAAAAAACTTGCTAACCTGTTTGAGCCATCTTTCAGAGAAAGGAAACTCATCTGTAATTCATTTGTTTTTGGAATGGTTTATTTCCCTAATTTTTTTAGAGAAATGAACAATATTACTGTGCTTGTGGCTGATCAGTGCTTTTTATGCCTCGTCCAATATTACTGTGCTTGTGGCTGTGCCTTGTGGCTGTGCCTAAAAGCCACAAGCACAGTAATATTCCCATACTCTCAAGTTCTCAAGTTACTATGGACATGCATCACCACTACGTGTTCAAGTTTTATTCCAATCCAGCTCTCAAGTTACAGATCAGTATACGTATGGACATGCATCACCACTACGTGTTCAAGTTTTATTCCCATACGCATACGTAGTTTGGTCTTTGTTAAATACTCCAATGTTCTAGGAGTATGTTTCAGAGTGGTGTTGAGGTGGACGATGATCAGAGTTTTTTCAACTGCGAGTATGGTATTTTTGAACATTCAGGAATGGTGTTCTTCCATGCTTTGAAGGTAATTACAAAATCTACTGTAACACGCTGCTGCTGGACATGATTGACCGCTGTAGAGAAGCGATAACTCAGTTTGCATTACTTGGAATACTCTTGTGCTGAAGTTTGCACAATCATAAACTTGTTGTAATGGATTATGTTGGGTCTGAACTTTGAACTCTGAACTCTGAACCAGATTCATTCACCATCTTATTTTCAGTTCATTACAGTCCAAATTCAAGCCATATTGCACTAAGACACGCGTCAAAAAAAAATATTGCACTAAGACTTTCTTTGATTGATTGATTGTACTCCTGTGCAGGAAATTCAGCTCTGCGGTCGCGGCGGGGAAGGAGCAGCACCGGTGGCCCTGCGCCGTTCACGGCGAGCAGTGTTGGACGATCCTACGTATCCACGTCTGGATCGACTAGGAGTTGTAGCTTCATCTGTACCATTAGGTTACCAATTAGAGTTCAGACCGACTTTATCAACTTGTGATGCAAGTTTGTAATCCATGTACTACCTCCTTTCCGGTTTATAGGGCTTAATTCAAAAATCTCACCAACCAAGATAGATGGTGAGTAGTGAAATAGTTTTGGTAGTTTGAGAAAATACTCAATTAATATGCTCGTTCTACTCAAAAGGTTGTCTTTACCAATGCATTAATCGCAATGCATGCATGCATGAACAAAAACTTTAACATGCATTGGTCAATGTTCTCTTAATCTATATCTTTGCATGTAACAATTTAATGCACCTTGATATCATAACATGTGATGGGAAACAATCAAATTAAGACTTATAAAATGGGAAAACTAGAACTTTAAGATAAAACATATAAACCGGAAAGGAGGGAGTATATACTCCCATTCTTAATGGATAAGGTTTAAAGTTGTGGACGATGCTAATTATCTGAAAAGACTTAACTAATTTAGTTTGCATGCGCAGGTGCTCCCTAAAAAGAAGGAACCGTGCATGCTAATCTATTTGTTTAACATGGATGTAAGTTGTTTGGACGGGGCCATAATACTCTTTTATCCTATCGTTGAGTATTACAACTTTTCTATTTTTGTAGATATGGGAGTATATATGCTTCTGTCATGAGATAGTATATACTATACTTATCTACAAGATAGTATATACAACATTATTTCTTAGAAGTATATGCATCTTTTTATGAAAGTGTATATACCTCATCTTTTGTGAGGAAGTATATAGTACTCAGGGACAAAGCTAGAAAAAATGTTTGCTGGGGTCATGTCCACTAGTAGAAAACAGGGCTTTGATCCGGGCCAGATCAGAGCATTAGTCCCGGTTCTGTTATGAACCGGGACCAATGGATGCATCAGTCCCGGTTCGAGCGGCCAGGGCGCCGGCCGGGCCTCGGCAGGAACCAGTCCCGGTTCGTCTGACCACTTTAGTCCCGGTTCCAGACACGAACCGGGACTAAAGGGCCTCGCTCCTGGCCCAGCCCCTTTAGTCCCGGTGCTAGCCACCAACCGGGACCAAAGAGACACCATTAGTCCCGATGCTAGCCACCAACCGGGACTTAAGAGATGCCTATATATATGCTCGCCACTGCCCGCTCACTCCTTTGTTTTTTGGCCGGTCGGCGTGTGGGAGGTGTGCTGCTCTCTGTTCTCACCTCCTATGCACATGAGGTATTCGATGAAATGCCGCAGCCACACTTAAGCTTTCTCCTCTCCAAGCTACATTTTCCCCAAGATTTGTTTAGGTTTGGCGGTGCACCAACTACACAAGTGTTCTAAAAGGTTAATGACTTCATCGTTTCATCTCTCACTGCTAGTTTAGCTCATTTCAAATGCTCTAGAAGTAGAGTGTGGTTTGTGGGTTTTAGTGGAGGAGTGTATGTGGGAGTTCTTTTGATTTATACGCACAATTAGAGCTGAAATTAACTTCTTAGAGTCTGCACATGTGTAGGGTGCCGTCCCCGTCCCCGTCCTCACCGTCGTCGATCGCCCGCGCCGATCTCGTCGCCGGCACCACTGTGGTGAGCCTCTTGTTCTTATCTTCTTTTCAAAAGAAAAAAATTCTTACTTTTATGATTTAGATAGATACTTGTATAATTTTCTTACTTTTATTATTGTTTATTATTATATAGTGCCATGGTTTTGGTATCCTCCCCCGTGGGCCCTCGTCCGGTCTATGATTCGGATGTGGTATATTTTCCTTTATAACTATTTGTTTCATTTAGTGTTTATGACAATTATGCCGACCAACATGACATAGATGTTTTTATCTAGGAGGTATGTGAACCAGAAATTTCATTCGACCCTATCGTCGAGAGGTTAAATTTGGTTGAAAAAGAAAACAATTACTTGAAAGAAAAATTAAAAAGAGTTGAAGAGGAGAAGATGAAATTGGAGTTGCATGTTACCGATGTCGTCGACGATCACAACCGCAAGGACTATCAGATGATGGTTGTTGTTGACCATGTTTAGAACTAAGTCATGAATATATCATCTGGAGAACTGTTAGTTAATTAATTAGTATGTTAAGATGAATGCGATACATTGATGTTTGTTTCTTAAGTTGAACAACTTTCAAGTGATACTGATGGTTCTTTCTATATATTGATGTTTGTTTCTTTCTAAACCCCTCATTTCAAAAAAAAAAAACCCAGAGCCTAGCAGCCGCTGACGCGTGGCTGCCTTTTAGTCCCGGTCGGTGTTACCAACCGGGACTAAAGGTCCTCCTGCCAGGCGCCCCACGGCAGCCACGTGAAGCTCCTTTAGTCCCGGTTCGTAAGACAACCGGGACTAAAAGTTATCAGCATTAGTCCTAATCGTTTTGTCCCGGTTTCAGAACCGGGACTAAAGGCCCTCTGAAACCGGAACTGATGCCCTATTTTCTACTAGTGGTCTATGACAACGGGGTCATCTACAATAAATATATAGTGTTTAATACTAAATTAATAAAGGATTCCTTAATTTCATCGGGGTCAATTGACCCCAATGCCCACAAGGCAGCTTCGTCCCTGAATATACTACACGTTTTGCGTGTGAGTGCGTACAACTTCATTTCTGAGGAAGTATATACTTAATATCTTATGGGAGTGTATGCAACACATCTTTTGGGAGGAAGTATATACTTCTCAATTTTATAAGCGATAATATAGTACATGGCTTGTGGGGAAATATACTTCATCTTTTACACTAGTATATACCACTTTTTCTAAAGAAGTATATACTACAACACCCGTGAGCAATATACCACAAGAGAGTATATACAATATTATTGTGATAACATATCTTTTTGTTTTTATGAAGAGATTATATACCACATTGTTTATGAAGAACTATATACAATATTTTAGAGTATATAAATAAAAAATGCACGTGCATAAGGAGTATACACGCCTTTCACCATTAGTAGCAACACATGCCAGAATTGTACACGTGCAAAGGAAGCTGCTACAGTCATTCTCATACAAATAGTACATGATAATGAATAGATATATGCATCATAAGTTGCTAGGTGTATGTTCATGCATGTGTTCTTCAACCCAGCATCCTTTTTGCATCTCTGGCTTGTGAGCTTGTCCCAAATCGGACGCGGGGCAGCCGGACTGGGGATTTCAGGGTGTTGAAGTTCAGTTGGGTTGTCGGTTGTATGCAGGAAGTGAAGAAACTCGCTTCACCATGGCCGCGCCACCGTCCATGGTTGCCGTCATCTTCCTGTTGACCACAGTAGCATGAATATTAGGGAGCATTCATACGTCAGTTGCATGGTTTTCTTAATTAAGATACATGAATTGGAACCTGATCTATGCATAATACCACGAATCAATTAAACAGCAAGAAAACACTCATGCATGAACCTGACCAAAGCTACTGAATGAAGGAGGGCCCCAGTGAGAGAATCTGCCAGATGTGGTTGACCATCGGGAAGAATATGACTGTACAGAGGTCGATCTGCTGCTAATTAATTAGGGGATGAGTTGCTGCCATGGAGGAGATGACAGGAGTTCTCCGCCTAATCAAAGCCAATCTATGCTGGCCTTCCGCCGTAACCTTCAAATTGCTACAAAAAATACACCGGTCAATAAATCATTGCACGAAAAGACTAGTTGCCATGGGAAAAATAGGATCAGTCACAAGATACGGTACTAGATCATCTAATTATTTTGAATCTCACCTACCTTTAACTATCCACTGTGTATGCATACTGCCGGCAATGTTGGCACAGTTGGGAGTCGTTGCACCAAAAGGCTCATCCCAACTGAGTTCTTGCCTATGCAGGACGGTGCTGCGCGAGCCGTCGTGCAGCCGTCGTCGGGTGCCGATGCAGCGGGAGGGAGGAACGGATGTGTACATGGCAATGAGCTGGCCCAATATATACTGAACAGAAACCCAACAAAATAGGATCACCAACGTCCTGGTTTAATTCTTTTTATTTTTTCACTTTAAATCCAAATGGGTCCAGCATGAACGTAGGTGAGAGCCAAATAAATGCCACGTGTCCTAGGAGTACATACTCCTAGGAGTATAGACCTATTTTCCGGAAAAAATGGGTTAGTACTCCCAGGAGTACATACTCCTGTACATGTGTCCCTCGCTGGCTCGTAGAAAAAACAATGCACACAAAAACTCAACTGAAATTGTGGTCTTTGATCCGATTTTTCTGCGTTTTTATAGTTCCACCGGAACACCTTATCCATTTGACCGCTTATCCATCTCTTATTCAGTTTCATTGGTGTCTAGATGCGGCGGCGGCGACGGGCTCGCACGGATGGGCGGATACGTCGGCCTCCAAGAGAAGCTCACCCGGCGCGGCCATATTCTCACCGACCAATGGCGACGACGTGACTGGCCATTTTTGTTTTTGGCACGGCGGCCATGTGTGGAATAAGATTGACGGTGCACTCAGTTCATCGGAGCCCTGTTCTTTTCGGTCGATGTTGAAGCCTGCTCCAAGATCTCCAACCGCAAGCAACTGTTTTTGAAGCCCACCAATCACATGCTAGGTACCTGTTCGATTTGTCTCACGGCAACAATTCTAGTAGAGCTTCATGGAATCTGGACGGTCTTCTTCTTATTCCTTATTCCAGGTCAGGCCAGGAACCAGCACAGATCTAGTATGTGGCACGATAGGGTTGTACCTCCTCGTACATGTACTCAGGTAGGCAACTCTTTTTCTTCTATTCTTCATTTGGTCAGTCGAACATGAGGATGCATTCTATGCCCATATGCCCACAGGCCACAGGCAAATAATCTACATTCAGAATAAGGATTTTTCTTTTGTTCACGGTTACTATGAATTTAATTCCAAATTCTGGTAATCCATAATGAGTAGAAACTGTATAACATTGACCAATAATAGTATTTCGGTTACATACGTTTTTATCTATAGTACTGCAAGCTTATCCTTATTCGGCATAGTAATGGTTTCTCTGTTTCGCTTCAGATCATTCCACCGTCAAAGTGTTCTTCAACTCTGAAAAACTGTTCTCTTTGTTGATCACATGGATTGATCAAGAGGGTACCACAACACTAGTAGAAAACAGGGTACTAGTCCCGGTTCCAGAGGGCCTTTAGTCCCGGTTCTGGAACCGGGACAAATCAAACGGGACTAATACCCAAAACCTTTAGTCCCGGTTTGCTTACGAACCGGGACCAAAGGGGATCCACGTGGCTGCTGCGGGGCGCCCAGGCAGGAGGACCTTTAGTCCCGGTTGGTAACACCAACCGGGACCAAAAGGCAGCCACGCGTCAGCAGCTCGCAGGCGCTGGGTTTTTTTTTTGGAGGGGGGGGGGGTGGGTTAGGGGTTTGGGAGGGTTAATTTAGGGGTTTCATATTGTGTTAGCTAGCTAATAGAGAGAAGTGACCTCTCTTTCTCCGTGCCTGGTCGACGCTAGCTACTATACATATAGAGAGAACTCGACGCTAGCTAGTAAGCAAATGAAGGAAACCATTAATTACACAAGATCGTCATGAACATATATAGAGAGAAGTGACATCTCTTTCTCCGTGCTTGGTCGAACAACAAGTTTTCGTATATCTATCCGACGCTACTACATATGTATAATATAACATCTCTTACAATCCCTAACATCATCTACCTAAGATCCATTTGCAATTTCACATGGTATTCTCCGTGTTCAGGTATGACGTGGTCAAGAAAGAATCCCGCCAATTCCTCTTGAATTGCTCGTATGCGGTCATGTGGTAGGAGTTCATCCCGCATCTGCCAGATCTAATTTAAAGAAGGGGGTCAATACATATATATGAATGAAACTCAACACAATTGATGGTAATATATAAAATAAAATTGTGAATATTGTTTACGTACTTCAAATTGTTTCTCAGAGAAGCCCCGCTCAGAGGTCGAGTGGCGAATGAACTCGCATACGTAGTATCCACATAAATTATTCCCGGGTGCCTGGTACAAGCACTTTCGAGAATAGAGTTCAATCAAACTAATAAGCAAGCATGATAATGGTATTGATGAAACTAGAATCAATGAGAGATGCGCGGAACTAGCTAGTACTACTTACTTTGGGGTGTGTAAATCGCAGCTCGTTGTTTAGACCGGGAACCATTCCGGTGAACTTTTTCCAAACCCTGGCAGGCAAAGAAAATGATTACTTGATATCAGGAAATGAACGAAAGTTGCTGATATGGTCCCGGTATTGATTGAACTTACTTCTGGAGCATTGCAGTAATGTCCGCATAATTCTCGGGATCTTTACGTCTCGAGTCTAAGACAGTTACTAATGCCCCGTCAAGATTAATGGATAGCAGAATATAGTGGAACCTGCGCACGCATAACTCATCAATTACATTACTTAACCTCGAGTAAGCGAAACCGAATATGCACAAGACAGTAACACTCACTTGAAGTTGTAAGGAAAGAGTATTTCTCTTTTGTTTTGATGTCTAAGGAACGATTCTAGCAAGTTCTCCTCAGTATCTTTGGCTTCCTTTTGTACCGACCATTCATTTACGGTATTTGGCCTAATGAACCCAATGTCATAGATTTGTTCTTTTTTGCATTCGACCATCTTCAATCTACATAATATAGTGAGGATAATTATATATACATGCAATGAACGAGCTGAGCTAGAGACTTAATTATAGAAGTAATACTTACAGACAGTAGCAAGTCATGAGTTGTTTGTCGAGGGCCTCTTGATTGAATAACTGAAATAACTCCACAAATTCAACAGGAAGCAGGTCGACTCCAATGAAGTCGTGCTCTTTTTTAATTCCGACAAACAAACTGTCGGTCCCAGACTTCCTGCAGGTTTTCATGTACCACTCATGCAATTTTTGCATCATCGTTGTTAGATGAGGATGATCAGGTTTGACGAGAGGCTTCCCGTGCTCGTATCTAAAGTCCTCTGCTACTACTACCTTAGCCGTTTCAAACTATACATCATCGCCCACGTAATCACCAAGAGTGGTACCGGGCAGTAGCACCAGATGATTAGCGATATCGCTAGACACCTTTAGCGGGGGGCATGATTGCTTCTCCTGTTCGCCGAGCTGGGGAATTGTTTTCCCACTTCTTCGTTCTTTGGCTCTTGCAGCACTTTCAGTACTTCCCGACCGCCGCGCTTCATCATATGTCTTTGTAATTATGCGGTCATAGTTGGATAGCCGAGGCGGTGGTGGTGGTCGCTTCGCTTTCACCGGATCTACCGTTTCCTTCGGAGGTGGATGTTTCCGTTCAAAATGGGCCTTCACTTCGGCTTCACTGATATCAGAGATTTCCTTGTAAGTCCTCTCATATGATAACTTTGGAAGAGGCTTGAGGCTTGGACCAAATTTGTATTTCTTCCCGCCTATTGTACTGCTAGCCGCCGGAGCGGCGGCATCGACTCTCTTCCGCCGTTGCTGACGCGTCGGAGGAGGCGGAGTGCCCTGACGCGCCGGAGGAGGAGGAGGAGGAGGCGGAGTGCCCTGACGCGCCGGAGGAGGCGGAGTGCCCTGACGCACTGGAGGAGGAGAAGGAGGAGGCGGAGTGCCCTGACGCGCCGGAGGAGGTGGAGGCGGCGGAGTGCCCTGACGCGCCGGAGGAGGCTGAGTCTGCTGAGGCGTCCAGTTTGGAAGCTTGATGTACTCCTTTCTCCATAGACAGGTACTTCTCAAAGCATTTTCCAGAAGAATAATATCCTCTTCACCTGTAGGGTTGTCAAGCTCCAGCCCGTGAAATCCATCCATTATTTCATCCACCGTCACAACAGCATAGCCATGTGGAATCGGACGGCAATGGAAAGTTCCCTCAGCTCGAGGAGGTACAACAGAGCCGACCGCCGCCTTGAAGGTCAGGTTCTGGCATTTCGTCATTAGCTTGCAATGTTCAGCCTCCGTGATACTATCCACGGGGTAGCGAGGAGCCGTGAAATCAGGCTGAACGAGCTCCGTGGAAGCCACGCTGCTTCTCCGCTGAGATGGTGGGGTAGCTTCTGGGGCAGCATCGAAGGAAGGATCTTCGTGCCGCTCAGATGGTTGGCCAGTAGCTCGCTGGCTCTCAAGTTCCTCTAGTTTTGCTAATCTTGCACTGAGCTTCTGCATTTCGCTTGCTTCCTGTTTCCTCTTTCTCTCTCGGCTTCTATAACCGCCATTGTCGGGAAACCCATGCTTCCACGGAACGGAGCCTGGTGTGCCTCGTGTTCGTCTAGGGTGTTCAGCATTCCCGAGGGCCTCTGTCAGCTCGTCCTTCTCTCTGTCGGGAATGAACGTCCCTTCCTGCACTGCCTTGATTGCTGCCTGAAGCTTCTGGAAGGGTATTGCAAGTTGCTCGTCCGTCCAAACACACTCCCATGTTTCTGGGTCCAAAGTTCCCCCAACCCCGAAGAACCAAGTCCTTGAACGATCTGGCCAGTGCAATGTCGCTGGTTGGACATTCTTAGCAAGCAGGTCTTGCTCAGCTTTGTCCCACAACGACCGGGCTTTGTAGTAGCCACCTGACCCCGTGTGATGGTGATACTTCTTCTTTGCAGCATTTTTCTTGTTTGTCAGTGACCATTTCTTACCCTTCTCCGATTTCTTGTAGGCCACAAATTCGGGCCATTGATCTCTTATCTTCTCATATTGACCGATGAATTTCGGAGTCTCCTCTTTCTCGACAAACTTTGTGTTCAACTCTTTCTTCCAGTTCCTGAATAGTTCTGCCATCTTCTTAAGAGCAAACGCCTTGACCTTTCGCTCTATAACTGGGTTATTCGGATCCTCCTCTCGCGGTAAGCTGAAATTTCTCATCAGCTCGGTCCAAAGATCATCTTTCAGTCTATCATGGACATAAGAAACTTCAGGGTCCTTATTATTCTTATTCCATTGCTGGGTGTTGATCGAGACATAGTCCCTAACAACAACTCCACACTGATGTACAAATGCGTCCTTGGTCCGCTTGGGAGCAATCGGTTGGCCATCTTTCGCGACTTCTGTAATCGTGTACCTTTCATCCGGGCGCAACCTTTTCTTCGGGCCTTGTCTCCTTACCTCGTCGGCCTTTGCAGAAGTTGAGGCTCCCTCCTCTGTTCGGTCACCGGAGCCATGATCATGATCGCCTTCCTCCGCCATTCGGTCACCGGAGCCATCATGATCTCCTTCCTCCTCCATTGATGGATGAACGGAGCCGTCATCCTCTCCTTCCTGATCATCGGTGTCGTTGAGATACGACAAGGGATCACCTTCGGCGAGGATTATATCCCCCAACAACTGTTCTTTTTCTAAGTCTCGGTGATCCATAGTTTCTGCAAATATTACAACATGGCAATATACAAACATGAGATATGCAAATCAATAGAATGCAACAATACGATCATATAATATCACTAATACATCATCGAATAGTATCGCTAATACATCATCGAATATTATCATTAATACATCTCGAATATTATTATATAATATCACTAATACAGATATAGTTGACGTCTCGCGGCGCAGGCGGTGGACACCCAAAGAGAAGGAACTATCACAGGATCATAGCTCGGGTGAGATCCCTGAAGAACCTGCCAGGTATTGGAGAACCTGGCGTCCAACGCAGCCATGTAGCGTTGGACGTGCTCGTCCTCCTCCCTGACACGGCGACGTACCACCTCCGCGGGGGCCGGCTCCCTCTGCACCGACAGTGGTCCACGCGACCGCCACCAAAGAACCTCCGGGTCGATGACGGGACCCTGATTCCTCACCAAGCTGGGCGCCCCGGAAGGCAGCACCTCCCAGTGCCAGCCCGGCGGAGCCCAGTCCCGGACATGATGTCGCCTCTCAAGCAGGTGGTCTCCGGCACCGAGTCGACGACGAGGATGTGGGCCGGGCATCGTCGACGTCGAGAACAAATTCTACAACTATTTAAATTCCTACTCTTTAATAAACTTTAATAAAGATAATTGCATTTGACAACTATGACAATAATAACATATTTAACAACAATGACACATTTTCTACTTAAGCGATCGTCGGGGACTCCTCCCCGGCGATCATCGGGGACTCCTCCCCGGCAATCCTCGGGGACTCCTCGGGGTTCGCCGACTAAAACAACTAAAACTTTTTTACAACTAAAACAACAAATTAATAAAACAAACTAAAACAACTAATAAAACAAACTGAAACAACTAATAAAAAAACTAAAACAAACTAAAAAAACTAAAACGCAGGCGAGGGCTGGGGCAGGCCAGCGGCGCCGGCGCACGCGGCCACGGTGGCCGCGGAGGAGGGGCAGGAGCTTACCGGCGACGACGGGGCTCGGGGAGGAGGCGCGGGCGGCGACGACGGGGCTCGGGGAGGTGGCGTGGGCGGCGTCCAGCGTTGGGGGCGGCGACGACGTCGACGAGGACGAGGAGGCACGCGAGGACGGGCTCGGGGCGGCGGCGAGGTCAGGCTCGGGGGCGGCAGCGACGACGGGCTCGGGGGCGGCGGCGACGACGAGGAGGACAGGCTCGGGGGCGACGGCGACGACGAGGACGGGCTCGGGGACGGCGGCGACGACGAGGACGGGCTCGGGGGCGGCGGCGACTCCGGCAGCCTGGCGGCGTCGGGGCAGGGCGTCGGCGTCGGGGCAAATGGGAGAGGTTGGGGGAGAATTCGACAAGTCCCGCCTTATATGCGAACACCTTTGGTCCCGGTTGGTGGCTCCAACCGGGACTAATGCCCCCCTTTAGTCCCGGTTGGAGCGGGCTGGGATTCCCGCCCCTTTGCCTGGCGAAAACTACCTTTAGTCCCGGTTGGTGGCTCCAACCGGGACTAAAGGGGGGCATTAGTCCTGGTTGGAGCCACCAACCGGGACCAAAGGGTTGGTCCTGGCTGTGGTGGGAGTTTAGTCCCACCTCGCCAAGCGAGAGGCGCTCGCACCGGTTTATAAGCCCGCCCCTCTCTGCCTTGTTAAGCTCCTCTCAAAGTGAAAATAGATGCCCTTATACAGGAAATTCGACCTAAATTCAAATTGCATACTAGCACTTTGAATTTAGGTCGAATTTTCCCTATAAGCGCATCTATGTTCACTTTTGCTATTTTTTTATGTTATTTTTTTTTGCATATTAAAAGTTCTTAATAAAAAATACTTTATGAATATTCTTTTTGCTATTAAAGTTTTTAACAAAAATAACTTTGATAATTTTAGTTGCATAAATTTTATATAATATTAAGTTAAATAACTTTGATCGGACGAAAACATGTCTATTACAAAGGGATTTCAATTTTTTAAACATATTTGAAATCAAGACTTTTTATGCATTCAATATGCACCATTCAAAGCCACATCATCACTTTTCAACCCTTTTCTGACTTCATTTGCTATTTTTCATGCATTTCACGATTTATTTTGAGCTAAAATGACCCTGAATTGAAAAGCACTGCAAATGAACTCTGAAATGGTTGAAAGTTGGCATGGTATCATCATTTCACCCACATATCATGTGCTAAAATGTTGAGAGGGTTACGGGAAAAACTGGATGCACTTCGTGTACAAACTGGACAATCTCTTTCGAAGTATCAGGGTTTCAGACGAAAACTCGTCTATTACAAAAGGATTTCAATTTTTTAAACATATTTGAACTCAAGACTTTTTCTGTATTCAATATGCACCATTCAAAGCCACATCATCACTTTTCAAACCTTTTCTGACTTCATTTGCTATTTTTCATGCATTTAATCATTTATTTTGAGCTAAAATGACCCTGAATTGAAAAGCACTGCAAATGAACTCTGAAATGGTTGAAAGTTGGCATGGTATCATAATTTCACCCACATAGCATGTGCTAAAAAGTTGAGAGGGTTACGGGAAAAACTGGATGCACTTCGTGTACAAACTGGACAATCTCTTTCGAAGTATCAGGGTTTCCGACGAAAACTCGTCTATTACAAAAGGATTTCAATTTTTTAAACATATTTGAACTCAAGACTTTTTCTGCATTCAATATGCACCATTCAAAGCCACATCATCACTTTTCAAACCTTTTCTGACTTCATTTGCTATTTTTCATGCATTTCATGATTTATTTTGAGCTAAAATGGCCCTGAATTGAAAAGCACTGCAAATGAACTCTGAAATGGTTGAAAGTTGGCATGGTATCATAATTTCACCCACATAGCATGTGCTAAAAAGTTGAGAGGGTTACGGGAAAAACTGGATGCACTTCGTGTACAAACTGGACAATCTCTTTCGAAGTATCAGGGTTTCAGACGAAAACTCATCTGTTACAGAATAGTTGTGAAGAGAAAGTCTTCACTTTTTCTTCACATGTGTCCCTTGCTTATTGCGCCGTAACCATGGATAATCTTCATCGTTTAACAGGGTGCTTGGGCCAGCCTTCACTTTGAAGGGAGGAATTTCATGAAACTTTTCATAATCTTCAGACATGTCTGTCTTGCCCTCCACTCCCACGATGTCTCTTTTCCCTGAAAGAACTATGTGGCGCTTTGGCTCATCGTATGATGTATTCACTTCCTTATCTTTTCTTTTCTCGGTTTGGTAGACATGTCCTTCACATAGAAAACCTGCGCCACATCATTGGCTAGGACGAATGGTTCGTCTGTGTACCCAAGATTGTTCAGATCCACTGTTGTCATTCCGTACTGCGGGTCTACCTGTACCCCACCTCCTGACAGATTGGCCCATTTGCACCGAAACAAAGGGACCTTAAAATCATGTCCATAGTCAAGTTCCCATATGTCCACTATGTAACCATAATATGTGTCATTTCCCCTGTTGGTTGCTGCATCAAAGCGGACACCACTGTTTTGGTTGGTGCTCTTTTGATCTTGGGTGATCGTGTAAAATGTATTCCCATTTATCTCGTACCCTTTGTAAGTCAATACAGTCGAAGATGGTCCCCTGACCAACGAGTACAACTCATCTACAACAGTGGTGTTACCCATGAGATGTGTTTGCAACCAACTGCCGAAAGTCCTGATGTGTTCACATGTAATCCAGTCGTCACACTGCTCCGGGTGTTTGGAGCGCAGAATATTCTTGTGTTCATTGACATACGGGGTCACCAAGGTAGAATTCTGTAGAACTGTGTAGTGTTCTTTAGACCAAGAATGCCCATCCCTACATATTATTGAATTCGCTCCTAGCGTGCCTTTTCCAGTCAATCTCCCCTCATACCGCGATTGAGGGAGACCAATCGGCTTAAGGTCAGGAATAAAGTCAACACAAAACCCAATGCTTTCCTCTGTTTAATGGCCCATGGAGATGCTTCCTTCTGGCCTAGCACGGTTACGAACATATTTCTTTAAGACTCCCATGAACCTCCAAAAATTACTTGTAAATCATTGACCATATCAAGTATGTGATCACCAGTACGGAGGGTGGGCTTCTTTCGATGATCTGCCTCACCTTTGAAATGCTTTCCTTTCTTTCGACATTGATGGTTGGTCGGAAGAAATCGACGATGCCCCAGGTACACGTTCTTCCTGCATTTGTCCAAATATATACTTTCGGTGTCATCTAAACAGTGCGTGCATGCGTGGTATCCCTTGTTTGTCTGTCCTGAAAGGTTCCTGAGAGCAGGCAATCATTGATGGTTACAAACAGCAACGCTTGTAGGTCAAATTCCTCTTGTGCATCCTCATCCCACACACGTACACCTTTTCTATTCCACAGTTGTAAAAGTTCATCAACTAATGGCCTTAGGTACACATCAATGTCATTGCTGGGTTGCTTAGGGCCTTGGATGAGCACTGGCATCATAATGAACTTCCGCTTCATGCACAACCACGGAGGAAGGTTATACATACATAGAGTCACAGGCCATGTGCTATGCTTGCTGCTCTGCTCCCCAAAAGGATTAACGCCATCTGCACTTAAACCAAACCATACGTTCCTTGGGTCACCTGTAAAGTCCCCTCACTTTCTCTCGATCTTTCTCCACTGCGACCCATCACCGGGTGCTCTCAACTTCCCATCTTTCTTACGGTCTTCCTTGTGCCATCGCATCAACTTGGCATGCTCTTTGTTTCTGAACAAACGTTTCAACCGTGGTATTATAGGAGCATACCACATCACCTTGGTAGGAACCCTCTTCCCGGTGCGTTGGCCCTCAACATCACCAGGGTCATCTCGTCTGATCTTATACCGCAATGCACAGCATACTGGGCATGTATTCAAATCCTCGTACGCACCGCGGTAGAGGATGCAGTCATTAGGGCATGCATGTATCTTCTGCACCTCCAATCCTAGAGGGCATAGAACCTTCTTTGCTTCGTACGTACTGTCGGGCAATTCGTTATCCTTTGGAAGCTTCTTCTTCATTATTTTCAGTAGCGAACCAATTCCCTTGTCAGATACACCATTGTCTGCCTTCCATTGCAGCAATTCCAGTGTGGTACCGAGCTTTGTGTTGTCATCTTCGCAATTTGGGCACAACCCTTTTTTGTGATCCTCTAACATGCGATCGAACTTCAACTTCTCCCTTTCACTTTGGGATTGTCTCTTTGCATCAATAATGACCCGGCGAAGATCATCATCGGGCACATTGTCTGGTTTCTCTTGAACTTCAGCTTCCCCCATTGCAGCATCACTGTATTCAGGGGGCGGATAGTTGTCATCATCCTCTTCTTCTTCGTTGTCTTCCATCATAACCCCTCTTTCTCCGTGCTTGGTCCAAACATTATAGTGTGGCATGAAACCCTTCTCAAGCAGGTGGACGTGAAGGGTTTTTGAGTTAGAGTAATCCTTCGTATTCCCACAGATAGTACATGGACAATACATAAAACCATTCTCCTTGTTTGCCTCAGCCACTTCGAGAAAATTATGCAGGCCCTTAATGTACTCGGAGGTGCGTCGGTCACCGTACATCCATTGCCGGTTCATCTGCGTGCATTATATAATTAAGTGTATCAAAAACCATTACAGAACATCATGAATAGAGAAGTGACCAAATTAATAGAAGTTCATCATCACTTTAAAACCAAAGTACAGTAGTGACCAAAATAAATACATAAAGTTCATACATAGTTCTCATTGAACAACATATAGCTCCCTAGAGCATCTAATTAAAACATACATTGAAACTATATAAAACATTTAAATGCAACAACAAATGCGATCATAACCACAACTAAGGTACCAATTGATCCAACGGCATAATGATACCAAGCCTCAGTATGAATGACATATTTTCTAATCTTTCTAATCTTCAAGCGCATTGCATCCATCTTGATCTTGTGATCTTTGACGACATCGACAACATGCAACTCCAATTCCATCTTCTCCTCCTCAATTCTTTTCAATTTTTTCTTCAAGTAATTGTTTTCTTTTTCAACTAAATTTAACCTCTCGAGAAAAGGGTCGGTTCGAATTTTCGGTTCACATACCTCCTAGATAAAAACATCTATGTCACGTTGGTCGGCATAATTGTCATAAACACTAAATGAAACAAATAGTTATAAAAAATAATATACCACATCCGAATCATAGACAGGACGAGGGCCGACGGGGGCGGATACCAAAACCATGGCACTATATAATAACAAACAATAATGAAAGTAAGAAAATTGTACAAGTATCTATCTAAATCATACAAGTAAGAATTTTTTTTATTTTAGAAAGAAGATAAGAACAAGAGGCTCACCACGGTGGTGCCGGCGACGAGATCGGCGCGGGCGATCGACGGCGGTGAGGACGGGGACGGGACAGGACGGACCGCCAAACCTAGACAAATCTTGAGGAAATTGGAGCTTGGAGGTCGAGCTTGGAGAGGAGAAAGCTTAAGTGTGGCTCGGGCATTTCATCAAACACCTCATGTGCATAGGTGGTGAGAGCTAGAGCAACACACACCTGCACACGCCGACCGGCCAAAAAACAGAGTGAGCGGGCAGGGGCGGGGGTATATATAGGCTTATCTTTAGTCCCGGTTGGTGACTAGAACCGGGACAGAAGACCGGCCTTTGGTCCCGGTTCAAGCCACCAACCGGGACTAAAGGTGCTGGGCCAGGAGCGAGGACCATTGGTCCCGGTTCGTGTCTGGAACCGGGACCAAAAGTGTCATACGAACCGGGACCAATGGCCCCCGAGGCCCGGCCGGCGCCCTGGCCTCACGAACCGGGACTGGTGCACCCTCTTTGGTCCCGGTTCGTAAGTGAACCGGAATTAATGCCCTTATCCTGGCCTCAACCAAAGCCCTGTTTTCTACCAGTGCAATATGGTCAATGGAAGCAGCAGGTAACGAATGGATCATATGGACGATCAAAGAGAAAATCACTTCTCTGTAAAAAAGAGAATTACGCTGGAGTTTTGTAGTAGTATATTTTCCTATGTTACCATGTGTAGTCAAACTGAATGTACTACTCCCTCCATTCCATAATGTAGTGCATATAGATATTTTAAAAAGCCAAACTTCACCAACTTTGCGGAAAAAATAAATTACATCTAGAACGCCTAACATATATCATTGGATTCATCATAAGACGTAGTTTCATATTATATATATTTGGTATTACAGATATAAATAGTTTTGTCTATAAACTTGGTCAAAGTTGGCAAAGTTTGATTTTTAAAAAAATCTATATGCACTACATTATGGAACGGAGGGAGTACTATCTTTGATGAAGTATATGTAATACCTTTGTGTTGACTATTTTCTCTAAGTAATTTTTCTCTGTATCCATGTTTATTTTGGATGGACTGATAGTCGTTCGTTAGGAAGTATATACATTTTAGTTCAATTTACCACTTCTGTTGTCATATATACTCTTTCTCAAGTGGTATATACCCATTAAAAATGCAGTATATACTCCTTGAAAAATGGTGCAACATACAGCCCTTCTAAAATGTAGTATATATTCCCGCAAAAGATGTATATATACCCATATTTTTGCAGTTTATGCCCTTCATAAATCGTCCAATGTATACTCCTTCAAATATTGTATATTACACAAACGGGATACTGCATTGTTTGCTTATCTTTCAAGATTATAGTATACATCCTGGATACTACACGGGTATATATACGTACTACCGGTTCTCTTGGAGACATGACGTGTGTGTATATATATATATAACTCCTCTTTTATACTCCCAAGAATATATTTTTCACCCTGGTCTATTAAACACCTAGGGTGAAGAATAAGTAATTTTTCGCCCCGGTCGACCAACCGAGCCACTTTTGTCTCTCGACCGATCGCACCAGCACGTCACGTTGTAGCTCCACCGCAAAAGCAGCGAGGTAAATTTCTGTTCGTATCGATGTAAATTTACACCCATGGTGGCGAACCAACCTGTGGTTGGATGGTTAGAGGGACTGTGGTATCCCTAGCCCACCAGGGTTCAAATCCTGATGCTCGCATTTATTCTTGTATTTATTTCAGGATTTTCGGCGATGACGAGGTGCCTACGGTTACTTCGTAAATTTCAAGATGATATGCCGGTTCAGTCTCTCGGAGGTGCTCATAGGGATAGGATGTGCGTGTATGCGTTCATAGGGGTGAGTGTATGCGCGTGTATATGAACGCTTACGTCAGTAATGTGTTCAAAAAATAAAAAATTTACACCCATGGTGAGCGACGGTTTCGACTAGTGGCCCGCGGCTGCTGGCTTTTACGTGTGGAGAGCAGTTATACACGGTGGCTCAGTGAGCGGCGGCGGGTGGACGCGACCACATCGCCTCGGCCATCGTCGTACCGTGATCTTGCCCCACCCGGCAAGTCGGCTGAAGAGGTGGTGGTGGCGACCAATCGTTGTGGCTGCTGCTCCATTACTTCCGCTGCTCGAGGATCTCCTCAGCCCGCCCAAGATTGGGATCTTCGTCGGAGGTTCACGCCACTCATTGTCCAGCGTGACCCCGCAGCAGAGAAGAAGCCTTCGAGCTCGTGCTCGTCAACTCCATGTCGGTCCCTCTGTTTCCTATCTTCGACGCCGGCGCCGAGATGGCTCCATACCACTTGGACCCTCATCATATGGAGATGTGGTGTGTGGACACGGCGGTAAAATGGCCCTTGCAGCCAGGCGAGGCAGGATTCAGAACCCTTTTGCCATGTGAGATAGCTCTGCCACCAATTATATGCCATTGCATAGGAGTCAATCTGTTTCATAGAAATCAATCTTGCACGTGTGTTCCCTTCGTAGTTTCTTTGAATCCGTAGCAGACTGAGTTGCTCACAACCTGTTTGTTGGAATGCCTACAAGGAGTCATTTTTCTATCTCCACAAATATCCTTGGGCTCTTCACATTAATTCCATCTCAATCCAACTTCCCATTTTTGAAGATTAGTTTGTTTGTCTAATATTTATTTTTGTACCTGTGTTGATCAAGTAAGTTATTATTGTCAGGAATCACCAGCAGGGTGCATAAATATTTGTTTCATGCAACTGGTTGCAACAGCCTAAAAAATGATATGTTGTATTCACGTCTTAGTAGTAATACGAGTATTTGTTTATTTCGTACTCCCTTTTACTCATTAGTCACCCTTTAAGTTGAATGCACATGTATAATATGTGTGTCATGCCTGCATTTTGTGGCCCCTGACTACTGTAAAGTAATCTCCTTTGAATGATTTATATTTTTTCTGGAATTTGAACTTAGATAGCACATCCAAGGAAGGAAGGAGATGAGGTCAGCTCCTCCTAAAGGCATGCTCGTCGCCGAGAGAGGGAAGGGCATCCTTTTCTTGGGCTGCAGCTTCCACCTTGTTGTTGGTTGAGGTGATCCATGATTGCCCTCCTCCCGCTTTCTTTTTTAGTCCTCTGTAACTTCAGAAAATTCCTAATTTCTTTGATCTATATGTACGTAAAAATTTATGATTAGGATCCCTCTATCATTTCTGTTTTGTGCTCATGAATTGCATACTTGGAGTTGGAGGTTTATTCGATTTAGAGAGATCGACACAGACAGACAGGTGGAGTAGGTAGCTGCTACGGATTTTATACTACGGCCAGTGTGTAGTTGAGTCAACCAAATTACTGCCTTATATTTTAGTTCTATTTATTTCTATGATCGAGAAGAGAAACTATGATTTTGGCAATAGATGCTTGAGAAAGTAGTGGTTGGTGTTAGTTTTGTAGGCTTATATGTAATAGTTCTCTGTGTGCTATGCGTTCAGCAGCATAAGATGAGTTAACATGTTTTAGTCAGTTATCAAATGTTTTGCCAATAACAAAAGATTAGCTTGCTGATGAATTTTATGTACTTCTGTTTCATGGTCCGGCTGGTTTGTCGTTTGTCAGACCTGTTGTGGATAATAAGACATGTGGTGAATGGCAGGAAGGACAATGGCAAAACTAGGACAGACTGAAGGCAGTGGAGTCCACATTGACCGTGCACTTTGAGGAGAAGACATTGTCTTTGTGTAAGTGCCCCCCTACAGTCATCTCTCTGTAGCCACAGATAAGGACTTAAGGTAGGCCAGACCAAGTGTCATACAATTATGTATTTGTATCTGTGGTGATCATTTTAGCTTTTTTATTTGATGAAATTTCTGAAAGGATATGATCCTCGGCAATGCATAGTTATCTTTCGTACTATTGTAGTCTCAAATTTCACATTCGAACTTAACTTGTTATCAAATAAGTTTGGAACAGAATTTTATTTGTTGAACAGTAGTTTCTGTTTTCTTCTTCTTTTTACCTTTTATTTATTGCACATGGTACCTTCCACATGGTTTCTCCAAAGAAGATCCACCATTTTTCAGTCACATTTTTACATTAAGCAACCTTCTCATTTCTTTTATCTCTTTGTTTTATAGTTGATCTCATGCGATGGCTAAAAGTGTTGACATGTTTGCAGACATAGGGGTTTGTGGTATATCTCAATTACACAGTTATTCCTGTGCGATAATTATTGGGTAATTCAGAAGTGATTTGGGTTGCCTTATGAATGATGCTGTCAACTTGCTCCATGCTTTTTTTTTCATGTTTATTATCGTTGCAAAGATGAAACCATTACATAATTTTTGAGGGATAGATTTGTGAAATTATCTTTAAATTAAAGACGACTTTATAAATATTAAGGTCCACAATCCAACTCATCCATTTTGCTAGCTTGTTTTCCAATTTGCTGCGCAAAATGTCGAGATCATCAAATATTTGAAATTGTACCTGTAAAATATAGAGTGGTTGCAGTACATTTAAAGCATCTTTTACCATTATTTGATTCTTGATATCTACCCCCTCTGTACCCAAATATAAGACGGTTTTGTAGTTTAAGTTGACCTACAATAACGTCTTATATTGTGGTACATATGAGTATTTTACTGCTGCCACAAATTACTGGATACAATGGAAAAAATGTCTTCTCTGCTGTACAGCATATTTCATCCGCTGAATTTTCTCCTGCAGGAGACCCTTATTAACCTCAACATATA
Source organism: Elymus sibiricus (assembly GCA_039707655.1). Taxonomy (NCBI): domain Eukaryota; kingdom Viridiplantae; phylum Streptophyta; class Magnoliopsida; order Poales; family Poaceae; genus Elymus; species Elymus sibiricus. The sequence goes on from CM077671.1 coordinate 396,037,069, forward strand.
TCATCATGCTATTACTTGGTTCTTATGTTTTGTTGTTAGATCCAGACATTAATCGTTTGTTCTGCCAATACAGGAGGGGAGGTTTGTTTTCTGACTTTCTGCATTTTGTACATATATGAACTTGCTACTATTTCTTCTAGATTGTTCTCGGTTTGTTCCTTATGATAAAAATTTGTTTCACTTTCCTGGAAAAGCCTTTGGAGCCCAATACAAGTATACTTCTCTGACTTGGAAATAGAATTTTCTTTGTGTAAAAAAAAACGATTTGATTACATCCGATTTTAAGTTATAAATTATAGTAGCTTACCACTACTTGTGTCATGTGGTACAATTTAATTACATAGTACAGCAGCTTATTATGTCACTTCTATTCTTGGGAGTCCAAATTTCCTTTTTTTCCCTTACCGCTCTTACATCTAGTTCAAAATCACCGAAACTATTTTTTATGTATCCTTTTGTTGTTTTACCATGCTTATGGAAATTGATATATTTTACTTTTACCTACTCTCACCAGAATTAAATGTTCAGGAGGACTTTTGTTGCTCTAATGCTTCTTCTTCTATGACTGTCTCGCCGGTCTCTCTTGCAGATGGAGATGGCCGCATAAAGTGCACCGGTGCTCCAGTTCTTCACCAGGCCCAACGTGCCCCACACCGGCCTCAAGCAAGTGAGCCACTATTACCTTGTGTTCTAACTGGTTAACAAAATCAAATCCATTTTTCCTCATTTAAATTACTTAGCTCGGTTTGTAATAATTAAGTTTCATTGGTAGTATATACTGCAGTGTCTTTGGCATTCTGTTTTATAATATAATCTAATTGTCAGCATTTTTTCTACATTTTTGGTATGTAGATTTTAGGGAGATTACTGTACTGCCAATGTCTTCCCTTCAGGTCATTTAGTCAACGGATCTCTTTCAACATGTGTATGCTTGCTCTCGTGCTCATGTTGTAATCGTGACCTGTAATAAGTCCATGATCCTTGTGTGACGTGATCGCAGAAGTTGGGCATAACTGCACTGTTACGGAGAAGATGTGGATATTAACTTAAGGATCGGAGATGAAGCTTTAGCCAATAGAAAAAATACAAAGCCTGTGGTCTGTCTATGTTGGCAAGTATATTGATGTAACTTGACATCTTGCCCCCATTTTGGGCAGATGCTAATCAACCAAATGTATGTCAGCTTTGAGAATGGAGTCACTCTTATGTGTACTGCCGCTGTAACCACATAGCATGCATTTTCCGTTTTCGTGATCTGAAATTCTGGCAAGAAACTTGTTGGGATTAACTACAATTTTGTCCTATTTACTACCATACCATTTATTCTAATCTTAACTAATTGTCGCCTCAGTCATGGACAATCAGAAGAAGTGTCTGGGAAACTGCGTGTTCAAGCAACACCTCTTGTTGAACCACCCAAAACTAGGAGACACTCTTAGATTGCGAGAGGCCTGGTGTGTTTAGTAAGAGACTTGGAGTAATAAATTATCCAAAATATCAGGAATAATATGTATTGGGCAGACTTGAAATACAGTACTAACATAAGCGTATCCAATTGTTCCTTCAAATCCCCTTCCCCACCCATACACCCAAACTATTTTTTTTTATGTTTTGTGAGTAGCCTAAACTAGCTGTTATCGTGTAAAAGGTTCCCATCGATCTGTAATCAATAGATTTCTGTAAGTGTAACCCAACTGGGCACCTCCATTAACGGCCGGAGGCACATCGTGGAGTCAAGGCAAGCATGTTGACCCATGGATGTAAATGTGCAATGTAAATTTACCTCGGCTCTTTTGTGTTTGACTGTGATGGGCGTTGGTCCGATAGGTCTCTTCTGCACCATAAATTTACCTTGAATCGGTTTATTTTCTTACGTTGGTTGTGGCATGAGGGGCCTGGTTTGTATTCAAGCGTGGGATTATTGTGATGCGTACATGATGGGTGGGGTAAAGAATAACAATTCTTTACCCAGGGTGACAAATAGTTGATATATAAGTAATTCCTCACCCCGATTGAACGTCCGGCCTGGTTGTCTCGAATCGCACCCCACCCCACCGTCCACCAGTGATCGCTGTGCCGTAAAGTTTCTCCCTCCTCGAGGTAACTTTACGGTGGTCCTGGCCCAACCGGGTTATTCTTTTTTTCTTACTTTATACTACCTCCGTCTGGGTTTATTGGTCCCCTTCGTATTTTGTGCCCAACTTTGATCGTAGATTTGACTAACAAATTATAAGTTGTATGTCACAAAATTTATATTGTTGGATTCATATTTGAAAGAGGTTTCAATGATACTATTTCTAAGGTATATAACATATTTTTTACTAGTTAAATCAAAGGTTCAAGTTTAACCCAAACTACAAGGAGGACTAATATACCAGGACGGAGGAAATCACACGGTTATTAGTTTGCTGAGTAAAAAGTATCTACGAACAGCCGGAGAGCATCAACCGCGAACAACACGGCAGGCGATGGCGGCGTGGTGCTCAGCGGTTTGGCTCGGAGTGAAATTGTTGGTTGGCTGGCTGGCGGGCGGTGTGGCGTGCTGCTCGGCGGCATGGTCTCAACGCTGTGGTGGTCGCTGGGCAGTTGGCGCGGCCTGGTGGGCGGCAACTGCCTAGGTCTTGGCCGGCGGCACCGTGCGGGGTCGTCGCGGCAGAGCTGTGGTTGGTGACCGCGCTGCCGCTACATTGGGTGGTCGTCCCCTTACCTCCTTCCTTCCCTCCACCTGCAGCTAAAGTAGAATCGGATCTAGAGTCTCCCGCTGCCGCCAATCACCATGTCCTCGACGGGCAGGTTCTCCACCTTCCTTACTCCGCCTCCCTCTTCTTCTCTTTGTGCACGTCCCATCATCTGCTCACCCTGCTAGATCTTCTTTGCCTTGCAGGGATGAAGGTCAAGGTCCGCGAGCCGTCCAGAAGCTATCCGACGGCTGCCTTAAGTTCCACCCAGGATAACTAATTTGTTTGTCCAAAAGTACAAATATACAAGGTGCATTCTCCATACAGGATCTAAACTTCTCTCTCTTTTATTATATACAAGAATCAGCTACTTAGGGCCCGTTCGGGAACACTCCGGCTCCCAACTCCGCGGTGGAGCGGAGCGGCGCGCAGTTCATTTTGGCGGAGCAGCCATTCTGTCGCTCCTCATTTCCAGCACCGAGCGGAGCAGAGTCGCGGGAGTGGTCCGTTGCCGAACAGGCCCTTAATTAGTAATTTGGTAGTAGAAAGATCGATCTGCTATTACTGGACATCAAGCAGCTTTTAGTTATGCTATATAGACGGTTCATGCATTAACGAAAGGAACATTGCGTGGAAATTGATTTGAGAAATTATTGTCGAGATAGGTAATTAAGTACTGGGCAACAATTGCTCTTTAAGATGTCTTGAGCTTTACCATGGGTGCTCAACAGCTCAAGTGAAACAATTACTTCTCACTGAAGGGTCCGTTTCTGTCTTGGACGGGATCTGCAACATATGCTTCCAGTATATGAATTCTGTTATTCGTTTATGGTCAAAAATTTATGTTTTGTTCAGATGTTCTTTGGACTTCTAAATCAGAAAGAGTGACGCTCAATAAGGTTTAGATTGTGATAAGACATCGGCAATCAATGCCGTCAATCCTTCACTCTACATTGCAGAAATTAAGTACTGTATTGAGCGATTTAAATGAGGAATGTCAGAACCTGTATTACGGAGGGTGTAGTCGTGAGAGGTATGGGGCGAGATGGTTTGGGTTTAGGCGTCGTTGAGCTTGAGATAGATGAGGCGACTGTGGAGGAGAACCTTTCCTTTTCTTGGTTTATTTGTCTCATGCCAATTTCATGAGTATCCCATGCCTTATATAGCAGCAGCCAGTTACAGATACAGACAGTATCAACTAGGACTCATGATTCTAAACAACGACTAATACAGAAAAATAAAAAAGCTGACAAATCATAAGGTACGAAGGTTTATCTAAGATTTAGTTGGATCCTGCACAGGGTCCGGATTATCAACGCCTTTTGCGTCCCTTGATGTGCAGCGGCGCCGATGGCCAGACTGTTTGCTCCACATGGCAAGATATGATTCTTACCCGTTTGATATTGCCCTCTATTTTTTCTCTTCAGAAAATGGTAAAATTATTTTCGAGAATAGGATGGAAATTCGTTTTGGGCCTGCTTTATTTCTGCCTGATGTACTTCTCACTATGAGGTTTGCAAAATCAGTCATCTTGACAAACAGTTCGGTTTTAGCATTTAAGGATGAAAAATCATTTGTTCATAAAACCAGCAGTAAACACTGCCACTGTATTATCTACTGTTATTTTCTAACATTTGAAAACAACCCGCTATGGGCATTCTGCACCCTGCGGTTCTAATACCATATCTTTTCAAAGGATTGTGATTTTTGTAAATTTCTCATGTGCCCTATGTGCTGGGTATGTTATATTTTGATGCGCGTTGATCTCCTCTTTAATAAATTAGATTAGTTGTTCAAAATTTTATGCTTAGTGGGTCTCATGCTTTCTCCATCTCCTCTTCTTTTCAGTGTGATTTGCATATTTTCATAATCAATGTCACTGCAATGTCAGAAGATTTCAGAGAGAACACAGGGTAGACCTGGAAACACAATGGCTAGGGAGATTCATCTTCAATTAAACCGGAAACACCGTCAAAAGATCGATCTGCTCTCTGTACCTTTTCATTTCTTTTAGCACCACTTCTCCCCATATTGTCTATGTTCAGCTTTCCAGTTAACAGATTATAGGCCTAATGAATTTATATACAATCATTCTGGATTAATATATTATTCTTCCCTGCTACCTATAGTGGCATAATCATCTAGAGCTGAAGATACTAACAAGAAAAAATTTCACTAGAAGCATCCCCAAATGTATACGGCCGTACAATCTTATAAACCACATCTTTCAGTTTGGCCTTGTCAATTTCATAGTGCAACTGTCGATGCAAGCATGATTTTAATCATTTTTAGTGAGCCTCCATTTCAAAGTTATCTTCTATTGGGTTCATCATGGAATCTCATTCTGTACTATTTTTAATACATCACCTCTCAGTTTTGAATTGCTTTTTTATACTATTCCATTAATGAAAACAAGAGTTGACGTGATTGTACATTGATGCCACTCTCTTCGTTTTATATCCTTGCAAAATTTAATATAAATGCCTGGAAACCCATTTTGGTGCTAATAGCAAACCAATGATCTTTTTTCTTATTGCCCCATAGTGTTGCTACTACAAATTCTACTCCTTGTGCAATTGGAACTTTGCAACTTCTGTTAATACGTCTAGCAGTTGAACTGACAAGGATGCAGCCACATTTGCAGGCATGTTAGCCGTTAACACAGCCACTATTGCAGATAGAAGGATGCAGGTATGGGCACGCAACAATGGAAGTGCATGGGCTAACATGTCACTATTGTCAACCCCTAAAGTATTCTTCTGACATGCGTAAAAAAAGTATTCTTGTGACGCCAGCTGACTTCCTTTTAAAAGACCAAAGAAGTCAACAGACTTCCTTGTGTAATTTGTCATACAGATTAATTACAGTATTTATTTTATGGTGCATGAGTCCACGCTTGATGTTTTTTGTTTTTGCGGGTAGATGAGGCCACGATTGAGGTTGTGTAGTTTACTTCTTAAGTACTGTAATTTTTGGTTATCAAGCTAGTGGTGTAATTCATATGTACTGTTGGCAGTGAGAATTCTGATGTTGACATAAGTTATTGTGTACATTAGCACCGTTGGTTTTCAAGCTAGTAGCACAATTCTTATATATTGTTCATTGTTGGCAACGAGAATACTTTTGTCGACATAAGTTATTGTATATACATTAATTGGTACCGTGAATTCGAACCTTGTCAACCAGTCTGTAGCAGCAGTAGACATTGTTATCTTATACGCTGGCTTCTAGATTTCTTACATCAGTTGTTTGCAAAATGCCTCTCGTCGGCTGATTTTTCTGTTTTAGGTTGGCTCCATTCTTATGTATCAGCAGATTTCCTTGCGATGGTGGTTCTGCAAAGGCTCGGCTAGTTTAGATGGTTCCAATTCTTACATCCGCTTCTCATTCCTTGCTTCCATTTTATTCGGGCAAAACGGCTCGGGCGTGGGCTTGCTAGGATGGAAGTGCATGTGCTGGCTGGGTGTAAAGTTATGGTGTAAGATTAGGGCATGTCCAATGCATAGCCTCAGGGTGATGCTTCACGTGCCATGTAGACTCGGATGTAGGTTCGGATGGTGTAGCGGGATCTTCGGCAGGAGGCGGGTGCTTGAGGAGAAAAAGTGTGGTGCGATGCAAAAAGCTGAAAAGTTGAAGCAGAAAGTAGAGACGCATGTGTACCGAAATCTTTATCTTTTTTTTCTTGATGAGATCATTAGTGATAGCTTGCATTGGAGAGAACAAATCAATGTAGATGCCTCAAGCTATTTTTTATCATGAGGCATATGTATCCATATGCCACCATTGTACATGCCCTTACCTTGCACCTGCCACCTGGTCTAAAGATACGTGGTGTAAGATTACCTTTCACCTGGTCTAAAGTTACGTTCTTTGGGACTGACTGGTTCAGCCCCATTGACTAGACGTGCAAGATGGGTGGGGTGAGGAATAACTATTCTTCACCTTGGGTGTCGAATAGTCAATCCTCCCCCTATCTATCTATCTATCTATCTATCTATCTATCTATCTATCTCTCTCTCTCTCTATATATATATATATAGAGAGAGACTGTCTATTCTAACATTGGGTGTAGAATAACTATTCTGATAACACTTTCGAACTGCACAGTTAACGCGGGTGCACTGCATCCCTATCAAATAAACAGTGCAATGTCAACAGAAAAAACTGCACACGTTTTTTCGGCACCGTTTTCACTCCAGTTTCTAAATAGTTTGTCGGAACGAGACGTATAACATACCGTTGGATAGCTACGGAAAATGCGCAACTTTTCGATGTTGACCACTTTTCGCGATTCCTCACGGTTTAAGAGCAGTTTTGAAAACGGTGGCCGCCCGATGAGTGGCATAGATCGTATTTTCGCATTTATTTCTAAACCCCTCGTCGGAATGAATCAAATGATACGGCGTTGGAAAGATATCGTCGAGGCGCAAATTTTTCATGTAGATCACGCTCTCTAATTCCTTGCGGTTTGAGAGTAATTTCAAATTTACTAAAAATGGAATTCTGTTTTTCAAATTTAACGAATTTTTTGTGTACGGTTTTCGCTGTGGTTTTCTAACCGTTTGTCGGAACGAGGCGTGTGATACAGCGTTGGAAAGATGTATAATAGGCGCAACTTTCATATGTTGGTCATTTGTTGAGATTCCTCACAGTTTTCAAAGAATTTTAAAAACAGTGCCGCTGCCTACGAGTGGCAGCGAGTGTATTTTCGCAAATTTTTCTAAACCGCTCGTCGGAACAATGCAAATGATATAGCATTGGAAAGATATCGACTAGGCGCAACTTTTTCATGCAGAACACTTTCTCTAATTCCTTACGGATTATGAGCAGTTTTGATTTTACCGAAATACGGATACTTTGTTTTTCTCAACACCAAAATCGACAAAGTAACTGCATCGTACAGAAAACCGCACTGCTTCATTTGGACTTCCACACTGCATCCGACAGGCAAGTGAACTGCATGATTTTTTTCTCAGACAAATTTTTTTCTAAACAAAGAAGTTGAAAGCAGTTAAATTGTTTTGAACCACAACAATTTTTGTTGAAACTAAAATCATTTAGTGAACTACATGAGAGAGACAATTGAACCGCGCAAGGTGAATGCAGTTAATTTGTTTTGGGTGTACGAGACGACGAAGTAAACTGCTCAATGAAGCTCGACAGAAAGGGACTGCTCGAGACGATGGAAGTAAACTGCTTGTTTTGTTTTCTTTTTTTCTTTCATTTTATTTTACAAGGTTATTTTCGCTTGCGCTCAGGAACATGAATGAGAGCAGCGCACTTTTCTCGTATTTGTTTTTTCCAAACTACCTGATTCTCTCAACAATTAGAAAAACAGGACCCAATTTCTTTTATTGAATACACGCATAAACAAAAAAAATAAACCGATCTACCAGGAATAGTGAACCGCCAAGCTTAGAATTTTTTGTACCTCACATACTGCATTGGATTTTTTGTTTGTTCTTTCTTCTCATGCAGAAAATAACATATCTAGAACGAATATAAAACAACACGCTTTTTGAACTGTAAATGAACTAAACTTTTCTCCTGGGCAGGGTCGCACAAAACCGCACCAAGCTCCTTCAATTTTTTGCTCACAGGGAGGAGTACTGCATGCAAAACGCCAGCGAGCTGGATGCGTGAGGTTTTGGGCTGCACCCGCACATGGAGAGAACTGCAGCACTGCACGCAATCTGTGGGGCGTGTGCGTTTGTTGACTGCTGCTTCGGCAACACTCCTCCCCACTCCCAAGTAGGGGCTCGGCAAGAATGACTCCCCTGCCGCCCCATCGGACATGGCTGTATATTGGCAATTTCTCTTATAAAAGACGCTAGGCTCGTAGGAAGGAGGAAGCCATCCACGTCGCCCCCTAAATCGCTATGAACAGTGCTACCACCGCCTGTAAATTCCGTGCCCCGCCGAGGGCATTTTAGTAATTTCGCGTGCAGGTGTATAAATCGCAGCCGCTGCCGTGGAGAAACCCTAGCCGTCGCCCGCTCCCGCACTCTCCTCCCCCTCCTGCCCCCGCCCCCTCCCACGTCGCCCGCTCCCGCACTCTCCTCCCCCTCCTGCCCCTGCCCCACCCACGTCGCCGCCGACCTCGCCGCCGCGGACCTCTCTCCCACCCCCCCTCGTCATCCCGGAGCAGCCACCGCCGTGCCCGGCCTCGCGTCCAAAGACCCCGCTCCCTCTGGCGATTGGTGGCGGCTCCCTCGTCCCCTCTTGCCGCCGCCGCTCTCCTGGCTCTGCCTGGCGGCGCGACGGAGCTCGTGGTCGGCCGGCGAACGGCACCAGGCGGCGACACGACCATCAGCCATCGGCGCCAGAGCGGGGGGCGCGGGGCGTGAGGAGAGGGAGGGGCAGATGCGTGCCGCGACGGAGGCCGTGGTCGTGGTGGCGCGACGGAGGTCGTGGCTCGCCTCGCGCCACCTCTCTCGCGCCCCCCTTTTCACCGCCCCCTCCCAGGCGTCCTTGCCTCTGCCATGGCCTCCGCCCTCCCTCGCTATCGACCTTCCCGAGCTCTCCCTCTTTGGGGTTCCCGAGCTCTCCCTCTCCGGGGGGCCGCACCTGCCGTCCAGGATCTGGAGGAGGAGGTGGCCCTGTACAGGGAGATTCTCAAGGACGAGACGGTGCTCAGGCTCAAGGAACTCGGCAAGGTCAGATTCTCTCTCTGTATCATATATGAATATGTACTAGGCTGGTGATGAAGATGCAGTGTGTTCCAAGTCGTGCATTACATGCCCACCAAAAAAGATGCAGTGTGATGAAGATGCAGTTGGTACAGCTCCATGTCGTGCATAGCTTTCTGTTTTGTGTAAGTGGAAAGTATTAGTGGTTTCACTTTGTCCAATTTTTGCAGGGATAGCTTGTGAGAGTTGGTCCAAACTTAATGCATTCATGGGATCACCATTTTTTGGCGCTGGTTGGGATTGGGCAGGCTGGACCATGAATTCTTAAAAGATTGTGGCAATTATCATGCTTTCTTGCAAGGATGTTTCATGAATTGGAGAGATTGGGGCCATGAATTCCTAAAAGATTGTTGTCAGATGGCAGTTGTTTGTGATCTGGTAATAGTTTTACTTGGTGTTATTTAATTATCCCCTGGTATTTTCTGTTGTTTCCATACATGTTAACCGGGATAATAACATATACAAAGGCTGCATTGGTAATGGTCACAACAGATTTTAATTGCATGATCTTACTTAGATGTAGAGATAGCTTTGGTGATGTCGAGATTGATGCCCAGCCCCAGCGTACACACTCATGTTGATATTTAAAAAAATAAAAAATGTAATACCTGAGATGCATTGACCTGAATTTTGTAGGACAATGGCTGGTGTTGATATTTTTTAGTGCTGAACCAAGAATCATATATAGACACACTATTTGCGATTTTTTATGATATTAGCTGGACTTCCTTGACTCTGTGGCCAACGTGGTCTTACCTCCAACTTAGCGCTACCGTGTCCTTGCCTGCTGGGTTGGAACCAAGACAAGGTCGTCGTCCCGGCCTTCGATGGTGCTGCTGGTGCTGGACGTTGCTCCTGGTAGCGCTGTTGATCTCCCGCACCTCCAATGCGACCGGTGGTTCCACTTTGACTTCGTCTACTCAGCTAACTATCTCGACTACGGCTTACTGCAACCCTGACGCCCACTGGTTATGCAGTAACATGCTTCTGTGAGCGCTCCTTTTGGATTTTTGTCTACTCAATGTTACCCACTTTGTATTACTTACTTAAATCGATGGTTTGACTTATATAAGATCTTTGAGAGGAAAATCACAAGGTCTGCAGCCATTCTTTATGCATGAGATGTTGTTCTGAAGCAAGTTATCTTCCCCTCTTATGTTCTGCTCTTCCATTGTGCCGGATTCGGTTGTTGTGTTTTGCAGAGGCTAGAACTTTGATGCATAGTTCTTACTAAGATTCTATGGATATAGTGCCCAGGTAAATCCCTTCTCATCGCCTATTTTTTCAGTGTGCAGTGGTTTGTCTATTATCTTAGTATACCATGCATTTTTCAGATACAATATTTGATTGAATGATTTAGATACAATATTGTCTTTTGATCCTCCATCAATAAGCATGTTGAGTACAGCTAACTTCTTGAAAAATAAACTTATATTTGTTCCTGCAAAAAGATTGGTTGGACTATGAGATTGGAACAAGTCTGCTTTCATCGTATTTCTCTTTTGATTTTATATATTGATATCCCGCTTCCATGCATTGGTTCTTTTACGTTTTGTTTAAAGGCGCAGCTCCATAATTTGTAGTGTTGTGTACTTCTTTTATGCATGGTTGACCCTATATATTGGAATTTTGGATCAAACACTGCTGAATTGATTGCAGTGGCAGGGAATGAATGGGGTTCTGAATTGCTTTCTTATAATGCAATGCTTCTTATTTGAAAAATAGTGCATAGAAAACATAAGGATTGTATGAGTTGTTCGTGTTAATGAGTCTTCTACTCTTGATGTTCTGCATGATTACTAAAAGATAACAGAGAAACTTTTTGCATATAGATCGCTGAATTGGATAATTCGCATGTTTTTATCTGTACATACTGACAAAAAAAATTCAAACATAAAGAGACATCCGAAATGGCAAATAACATCCATTAAAAAATTTGTGCAGATCACCACACGCAGATAATTCATTCGTTGACAAACTGCACATACTAACTACTGTTTGAAGATGACGCTATGCAAAATGCATCAGCTTGGATGGCATGGCCGTGCATGGTGATGCCACCAGTCAAGAATTACCGTCCGGGTGAGTACTTCCTCTATCCGATTGCTTCGATTTGCTCTTGTTGAATGGCAAATTTATGCTGTGCTAGGATCATATTCATGAAGTTTGGTGCGTCCGCACTGAACTTCTTGCGGAATTTTGTAGGGCGCGATATCATTTGGTTCATAAGTGAAGCTGAACACTGTTGTAGCTTTCCGGATTTCTCTACACTCCAATCATTCAAATATTTTGTGATGCCTTAGTTCTTATCTTCAGAGATAAATTTAAAATCACCAGTGATTTGAGAATGCAAACAAGCACACTAGGATGTTCCATTTGAACTGGTATATTTATCTCTCTCCTTTTAGATTCCTTGCTAAATGAAAGTTGCAACGACGCTTGATTATGGTATATGCTAATATGGTGGGCTGGGTAGGTTGAATTAGTGGTGGTATTCGGTTGATTGTATAGTACTGCTGAACACTAGAAGAATTAGCTTATTTATAATTTCTTCCAGTGTTGTGCCTGCCACAGATCTTTACGGTTCCCTTGGTTGCATTCCTTCTGCCTTGCCATCCATACGTGCCCTCACTTTTGTTCATCAATTCGTGTGCAGGTATGGGTCAGTGATGTTTTTAGACGTAAAAGGATGAGTGATGTTTTTCACACCTCATGAATGTGTATTTTGTGTGTGCCAGTTTGCCGGTTAGTGGGTGATAATGTCTGTATGAGTGTTTCATCGGTGTAGCAAGTGATCAGCAATAGACATCTCTTACTTTTGCGTTGGAATGCAGATCTTGCTAAAGAGTTAACTATGGCTCATTTATGTATTCTTATGCCCCAATGCTTCATTAAGTATTCTTATTCTGCAATATAAAATTATTTCTTACCGTCTTCTATTGTTTCCTATGTTCTACTCAGTTATTCAGCGAACACGACATATCATATGAATTCTAGACTACTTGTCTAGAGGTAATTGTTAGAATCAACTTCTTGAGTTTGCTTGATTAGCATGTAATATTTCACTCACCAATTGTAATATTTCACGCTTGCCAATTGGTAGAATCAGGTTCTTGAGAGTTTGCTTGCTTAATTGTGTCCTTGTGTGATTGCTCACCTGAGCTCACCAACTGTGATTTTGTCTCACATAGTGGAGTTTCTGCGAGGTTTTTTAGTCTAGAATTCTTGGAAGTTCTCTTGTTGCTGCTATAGTATAGGTGTGTTCGGCTTCCTTCATTGAAGGTGAATCCTTGCTTTCAGGTTGGCCGACATGATGCAGTTTATGCTGCAAAATAATTTGTTATGCAATTATGGTTAGGTTGCCATTTTTCATTCATATCTGCATTTATTGGGTAGCTGTTATGCCCACTTTGCTCAAAGCAAGGTTGTGTAGCCGTGCTACTTTGGGAGGTGGATAAACTGGGCTCGATTTATGTTTGTGGTGACTACCTCAAGTGAGACAAAGGAATAATTTGTCACAATTCACTTTAAGAAGACTATATTGTTGTTCTGCCATATTATGCACTTATTACATGAAAAGGACCCATTTGGCAATGCTTAAATCATTTTATGGCGCCTTTGTTTCTGATCTAGAAAACAACAACTTTTACCCTGGCTTGTTATTTATAGTTCATTCCTTTTTCCTACTTGCTTATTATATTTGATTCAATTTCATATATATCTGAAGCAGGAGAAGCATGCCAAAAATATATCTGATTCAATTTCATGCATGTATTTGATTTATGTGGGTGCTGAAAACAAAAAAGTTGTTTCTCATATGAACATGTAATTGCTAATCGAGATCTTTATTACAGGAAAGCACCTATTAAGATAACATGATTATCTCGTTGCATTAAGGGTAAGGATAACGGTTCTCAATATCACTCTCCAAAAAGTTGCATTGTACTAGCAAGGTCTGCTTCCATTGTCGATGGCTCCATTGAGAAGAGCATGCCAGCACCCACAGATTAAACAATCATCTACTTATTAGCTTCATGATGTGTTATTGCTTCTAAATAGACATGTCTATTTATTTCACTGTCATTGCACAAACTTTGTTATTATATATACTGCAGCATTGAGCTTTCAATTCTTTTACCCAGTTTAACACATACTCAAGGGCAGGAGGATATAACGGTGCAATGGATGGACTAAGACTATCAAGAAGTCAATTGTGAGAGTATATGCCAACTGTCCGAGGTGCATATGGTGTGATACTGACGACCCATACAGTTCCTCCCTGAATGTTTGCTTGCTGACTGCCAGGCCTTCTTCCATCGGATATTCCTGTGCACTGATAATTTTGTTAGTTCTCATCCTCCCTGTTCAAACAAAACTCAAGCATATTACGTGTTGTATGTATAAGAAGCTTCGTCGTGTGTCATGCTTTGCAAATAAAACTTAGAGCTCACGTAGTTCAGAATCATACTGAATGTCGTTTATCATGTATCTATAATAACATTAGTGTCTCAAGTGTTGGTTGTTAAGCTTTTTTCTCGAAAACTGATGGAGTTGGTGTTGTGATTACTAAACTTCGCATGTCAGCCTTCAGTTTCCTGATTATCTTTCTTCAACCCCTGCCAAGATGGATACATAAATTATTGTTGATGATGGCACGTACAGTTGCTTGCTAAGTTAGCCAAGGTAATAACTGAATTCTTTTATACCGCACAGCAGATTCAGGATTCACAATTATTTTGATGAGCCCAAGGATAATTCTCTTTAGGGTTTTGTCCTATATGATTCATGTTCATGATTAATTACAAGTGAGAACATTTGTTGTCGTTGAAACAGAAAGATTCCCCCCTGCATTGCGATAATTAATTTACGTCTGCATTATACTCCCTCCGTCCCAAAATAAGTGTCTCAACTTTGTACTAGCTTTAGTACAAAATTGTACTAAGCTTAAGACACTTATTTTGAGACGGAGGGAGTAGTAAGCTCAAAACCTGATTAAGTGTGTCAGAAATGAGTATGGAGTAATTTATAAATAAGAAGGCTTTGTTACTTTAGTTGGGCTTAATTTCGCGGTAATATCCCTGTTTTGTTTCCCCGCAAGAGCTCTATCTATATGTAATAGTGGTATAACTTTCAACATCTCATAAAGTACATCTTAAATTGTCCTCAATCACCGCTGCTGTTTTAATTCTTGTTGCAGCTTTCGGAAATAAGTTTTGTAATATCACTGAATGTAAAAACAAATAGAGAGTTTAAGTCTGTGTGTTGAAATTCGGCCGAAAAAAACGGATTTCGGCCGAATTTCGGCCATCTCGGCCTGGGGCGAGATCTATCTTTCCGCCGAAATTGGTCAAATTTGGCAAATTTTGGTCAAATTTTAGTCAAACTTCGGTCAAATTTTGGTCAAATTTCGGCCGAAAAAATTGAAAATGGCCGAAATTCTGCCATCTCGGCCTAGGGCGAAAAAAATGTCAAACCGAAAATCAAAACGCTGGTTTAAGTACAACCATAGAACTGCCAAGTAGCACAATCCTTTCAAAGGAAAAATGTTGACTCACTATTTTGATTCAACAGGATTGATTTTCAGATAATATAGAAGAGTGGATGGTTCTATTCTTTGGTTTGGAATGGCTTACATAAGGAGAGCGCCCTGCCTTAAATTTTGCATAATGATCTATAGATATCAATCCTTCTAGGTGATTTCCATCGTGATCTTGGTTAAGTGCATTTCCAATGTGAGCATGAGGTTACAATCTATATGCATCTAAACAATTTTTTTTCCAAGTTATTGCTGCTCTGCTATGACACAGTTTCTAGCTCTTGTTCATAGTGTTCGAGTTTACATAGTCTCAATCTTCACTGAATAATATGAGAGAATTGATTGATGCTATATATACAACAAAGTTTCTACACACTTGCATCAGTTTGTAGATATTTCCAGTTAAAAGATTGTGCTCTGCTCTGCTCTGAGCTGGGCATTCTATTTCTCTGTAAAAAAAAAATGCTTGCTCTGTTTGTCAACCCTTGCTTATTTATTTTTTGTTCGTTTTGGATGCAGTAGGTGCCCTCCCTACATGTTCAATAAGTATTTGTTTTCTTCTCAGAATTTGATATACTTCTATTCTCACATTATTCGTCTACTTGATTTGGTAACTTTTGTAGCGTATGCTGCTTTTTCATAAGTTCCAAGCTCGCTGCACTGCAGGACGCCGCTCGCATCGGGGCATTCGGCAGGAGGAGGGCCAGCGGATCCAGGCTGGCACTCTCCCTAACCCTAGCGTTGTTGCTGGTGGTCAAGGTGCGCCCATTTTGATTTGTTCTTGGCCCCTCCCCTCCCCTCATGCTGCTGCTGCTTTTGGTCACACAGGTGCACGCACGGTCCAGCGGCGAACCCTAGCCTCGGACGGCAGCAGCGGCCATCACCAATGGCGGTAGCGACAGGGGGTCGGCACAACAGGAGCGGCCAGCAGCGCAGGTGCACCTATCTCTTCCAGAAGCACGGCGCCCACCCCACCACCCCACCTCGGCCACAACCACGACACCGGCACCGGCAGCCATGTGCTTCTTCTCCATCATCACAAAATGAGAATGCAAGGTCTCTCTTCTCCTCCCCCTCCCCCTGCTGCTTGCTTGTTTTGATTTGCCCGCTCGCCTCCCTCACTCACTCCCTGATGCACGCAGACACAAGCAAGTGAAGACCATTGCTTCGCTCCTCCAGATCGCCACTGCTCCAACCCTACTGGACGCCATGGAAGGTATCTCTCAGCCCCCTCTCCCTCTCATGCTATGCTCTGCTTGTCCACGCCCATCAATTTGGTTACTGCAACTTTCGTTCTTCAGAGAGGAGAAAAACTGCAGAATTCTGAATCTTTAGCCGTGTTCTGAGAAGAAAACTGAATCTTTCTTCAGAGAGTAGTCGTGTTGTGACAAGAAATCCGAAACAATGAATGTATGTGACCGCTGCAGGTCATCGACGTTGTGGAGCTGAACGAGGTTTAATCCCCAGTCATATGGTGTGCTGCAAGGAAAGATTACTCTCTGTAATATTAGTGCTCCATTCCCTACTCAATAGTGTCTTTTTCTTCTTCTGAAATTTAGCTGCAGTCATGGAACACTTACCTGTACATTATGTTACATCTCACGGTTATCTGACTTGTTTATTCAATATATCTCTATCATTCATATATATATGATTAGTTCGTGGAGAAATACATTTTTTGCTATGTTGTTTGAGATGTACACCCTCTGTTCCATATGAGCCAAGAGGATATTTTAGAGGTTTCCATTTTTTTTACTCATATAGGTTTGGTAGTTATATTTTGGTTAGAACGTTGCTGCTCCTAACCACTGGTTATGTGTTTTTGGGACAAGGTGCTTTGTACATTATGATTGCTTATAAATGTCATGTATTAAATGTATTTCAAATCAATTTGTTCGGGCTGAGAACCAGTCTATATTATGCGAGCCATTTTTCCGTTTCTATCTAATGCTAGCCATTTTTTCATTTCTTTTGGTCTAGGACAAAGGGTATGCGGATGTTTCTGTTCAGATAAAAGACTGAATTAGATGCAACCTTCGAGAAAAAATTACATCCTGCTAATTCCTATCTTTGTTTTATTATTTTGGCTATTTTAGACGACAACGGGATACACCACCTTGATGAAAATATATCTACCTAAAGATTGTATTTGTTTGGATACAACCTCTGAATTCAAAAGCAAAACATGGATGTCATGATAGCGGTGGAAGAAACACTTTTATATATCTTTAGGCTCGGGCCAAGTTTCTCATGCTACATGGCTTTTCTGGGAGCAAAAAACTGAGCTATACAGTCTGCACTTCTATGCTTTGGGTTAGGCATTACTTTTTTCTTCTGTTTTTTTAACAGAACTCAGGTTTTCATTATATGATCTCTTTTTTACTGATGCCTGATGCTCGAAAATATAGCACATGACAGGCAGACGGGTAAAGAGGTTAAAGTTGGATGAGCAGGGCATGGTCCACTAGCGAATTCCTCTTCTCTACCCGGAGGTGGTGTTGAGTGACTTCATTAAGCAGAAATTTGACCTCCACATTATGATGTTCATTTTCATAAATGCAGAAATAGGTTCTATCATGCTTTCTTAAAAAAAATCAGCGTTCTTTCTCCTCTGCTGCTGGGCGTTGTTGTTCCGGATCCAGTGCAGGTTGCCTCCATGTGAGAGCAGGGGGACATGGTCTTCGTGATGGGCATGGACGAGCACAGCAGGACGGCAATGGGGCGAGGGAGCAGCGCAGCCGGAGCTCTAGGCGGCGCTCGTGTCACGCCTGCCATCACTTCCGACACCGTCCCCAATCTGCGGCCTGCTCATCTTCCTCCCCCAGTTTTTTCCTCAGTTCTAGATGATTTTGATTTTAGTTTCTTAATTCATGGTTTTCCAGATCTGAGATAGAAAAGAAGATAAAGTATCATGTGGAAGAGTTTGATGAAGAACAAGGTGAATCCTGGTGGTTCATGGCGGCGTCCAGCGGGCGTGCATGTCCTGAGTCGGAGGCATAGACGTCGAACCGGACCGAGGGCTGACGTATCCTGCCGATTCCTGCGGGTGGCTTTGCAACGGCGACCGGCGCCCCCCGACGAGCTGGACAAGGAAGGGGATCCAAGAGAAGATGAAATGAAGCGAGGAGGGAAGTAGTGGGGTGGAGTAGGAGAAAAGGTGAAGGGGCAGGGGTTTGCGGGCACGTGTGGTGTGTCCTTGCGAGATGGCGATGCTGGACTGCCAAGGAGACCCACTGGTCAATGGCAAAGGGAGGGGTTAAAAGAAAATAAAAATAAATGAAATGGGCTGGAAATCCTTCTCCTTTACTCCTTACTAAGGTTCTCAGGATCACCATTATGTTTCGGAATATCTTGAAAAATTGCAGATGCTACTACTTAGACAATATAACTGTGAAATTTTCAGTATAAATGACGCATCCAGGCAAAGTTCTGATGTAATGAAGTGCATTTATTTATGATAGTTCTTCCAACCTGATAAGATCAGAAGAATTTGTCCTTGCTTTGTTACATTTCACACTGTTGTGTTCCACGTTATCCAAATGGTTGTGCCTTATTGTCCAAATTTTCTTATATATTTTCACTAAGATCCATAAATCTGATTGATGAACAAGGTTACAAAGAAAGTAGCTCAACATTTGTCATGTTGTTGAACCATGCAATTTATGTTATGAACATGTATCAAAAAATAGTATTGGTGGGTGTTGTTCTCTAAATAGCTTCATGCCATTTTTTAGCTTTTCCTGATCTTATTATGTATCTTTTATTGATATTTGCTCCAGTTGACTACACCTTCTATTCATTCCTTTTGTATGCGTAGGTTAGAATCTCAACAAAGGTTTTTGGATGCTATGCTGCTGCTAATGCAGACACGTCGCTCTTGCCTGAAGTTGGTTCTCGATCAACTTCATACACATGGTTTAAATACTCGGCTCACTCTCGCTTTTTGCGCCATCGGCGCAACGGGTCATCTAGTTGAAAGAAAGGAGGAGCACCACCTCGGCCCGTGCAGTGCGGATGGTGAGCACGTGCAGTGCGAGGGCGCACGGGAGGGGCACAGAGGCAACCGCAGCTGAACTGGATGCCCCCACACCACAAAACCACACTGCCATGGCGTGCCCCGTCGGAGGGGGTTCGTGGCGCCCGTGGATATGATCCGCAAGTGGGAGCCCGATGCACTGCTCAACTAATCCAAATGCACTGCAATGCCACATCTAGGGATTTCTCCAACCGCATCACCTGGATTGGTGGGGGTCGTCCCCGTGGTTCGCCGGCCAGATCCCGACAGGTTTGTGGTGGCGGCGGGTTTGGTGCAAGTGGTGGAGGAACATGGAGACGAGAGTCAACGGCAACATCGAAGAACTTGCCGGATTCGGCGGGTGGTGGTATGGTGGAGGGCGGTGACGCGGATCCGACGACTGGCCGACGAGGGAGGGCGGCGGGGACAGCGATGCAGAGGCGCCGGAGGAAGGCTGGGCGGTGACCGGGAGGCACGGGAGGATGATGACATAGATCCGGCGGTTGGCTGACGCGGGGCCCGGCGGGACGACGACGCGGATCCGACGGCAGGCCTATGCGGGGCCCGGCATGGACAGCGACGCGGTGGCACGGGATGCAGGCTGGGCGGCGGTGGTATGGATGGAGGACGTGGTGGGGGGCAGGAAGGCGGCCGGGCTCGCGCTAGCTAGGTAGGGCGGCTGACGGGATGTGGTTGGGGCGGGAGTACGGCAGCGGGAGGAGGCGGGTCGGGTTGGCTACGGGGTAAGGGTGGGGAAGATGGGTAGCGGGCTTCCCGGGTGGGGTGGGAATATATTTTTTGGTTTTTGCTGTGCCTGGTTCGTTTCGAGGTGTTGTGAGAATAAGAGTGATGTTAGAATAAGACTCTTAAGGGGTGGTGTCAAATTAGACCCACCCTATATATAATGAATGAGAGAAAATGAGAGAAGGGACTTTGCTACTATCCTTTACCACACTTGTGCCTCAAAGTGACACCATGTTCCCCATATGTCGAGAGTCCCATGTTATATCACTTCCATATTGCTAGTGGGAATTTCATTGTTTTAAACTTGGCTTGTATATTCCGATGACGGGCTTCCTCAAATGCCCGAGGTCTTCATGAGCAAGCAAGTTGGATGCACACCCACTTAGCTTCATTTGAGATTTCATACACTTATAGCTCTAGTGCATCATTTTTTGCATGGCAATCCCTACTCCTTGCATTGACATCTATTGATGGGCATCTCCATAGCCCGCTGGTATGCCTAGTTGATGTGAGACTATCTTCCCCACATTTACCCTATTGATATCTACCACCATACTCTATTCCACCTAATGCTATGTCCAATGGCTCACGCTCATGTATTACGTGAAGAATAAAAAGTTTATGCACCATGAAAATGTACGATCCAATTGCCTGACTTGGGCACTGTGGTTCTTGACATTTGTATTACTGTGGTGAAGATGGAGCCATGCCTTGCTAATTATATAAGATGAATAAGGGGTAGACATCTTGTGAGGATCGTATGCTTTGAAAAAAAATGATTTTGTTTCTTATACTTATAAGTATTACTATGATAATGTTTATTTGATTCATCGTTTCTCAATGAGCATACATGCAAAAGATTACATAGTGGATAGCATGACACATCAAAAATTCTGTTTTTTTTATCATTTACCTACTCGACGACGAGCAGGAATTAAGCTTGGGGATGCTTGATACGTCTCCAACATATCTATAATTTTTTATTGTTCCGTGCTGATATATTATCATTCTTAGATACTTTTGGGTCATTATTTACCAATTTATAATATTTTTGAGCACTAACCTATTGGCCCAGTGCCCAGTGCCAGTTGCTGTTTTCAGCATGTTTTTCACTTTGCAGATTTCCTTTACCAAACGAAGTCCAATAGCCACAAAACTTTTTGACAATTTTGCCTGGACCAAAAGAAGACCAACAAGCCTCGGAGGATGGCCGGGAGCCTCAAGGTGGCCCCACAAGCCAACAGGACGCACCCTGATAGCTTGTGGGCCCCCTGAGGCCCTCCCCACCTCGTTCTCCGTCCTATAAATTCTCATTAATCCTGGAAACCCTCAGGAACACCTTGAAAACCTTTTTCCGCCACCGCAAGTCTCTGTTCCGCCGTGAGCCCATCTGGAGCTCCATTCCGGCACCCTTCCAGAGGGGGGATCGATCATGGAGGGCCTCTTCATCAACCTTGCTGTCCTCATGATGATGTGTGAGTAGTTCACCACAGACCTACGGGTCAATAGCTAGTACCTAGATGACAATCTCTCTCTCATATGATCTTCAATACAATGATCATCACATCTTCGCTTTGATCTATCCGATGTAATCCTTTTGTGTGGTGTGTTTGTTGGGATCCGATGAATTGTGGGTTTATGTTCAGATTATTCATGTAAATTATTTGAGATACCTCTGATATATATTGTCTCTTAATTTCATGATAATTATAGCTTCATAATGATCTCCGATCTATTGATGTACTTTGGCCAAGTAGATTGATATTTCTTCGGTGGGAGTGGTGCGTTGTAGTAGGTTCAACCTGGCGGGTTTCTATATCCCAGTAACAGAAGGGGAGAAGATAAGTCTTTGTGTTGTTGCTACTAAGGATAAAAATATGGGGTTTATTCATATTGATACACATTGATTGAGTGCACTTTGTCTACATCATGTCATTGTTCTCCAAGCATTACTCTGTTTTACTTAATACTCTAGATGCATGCTGGATAGCGGTCGATGGGTGGAGTAATAGTAATAGGTGCAGGCAGGAGTCGGCCTATATGCTAATGGACGTGATGCCTATATAGACATGATCATTGCTGTGAATATTGCATAACTATCCGCTTTTCTGTCAATTGCCCAACAGTAATTGTAGGGGAACATTGCATGGGAAACAAAAAATTTCCTACGCACACGCAAGATCTATCCATGGTGATGAGTATCTACGAGAGGGGAGATCGGATCCACATACCCTTGTAGATCGCTAAGCGGAAGCATTAAGAAACGCGGTTGATGTAGTCGAACGTCTTCGCGATCCAAATCGCAAGTCGTCCCGCGATCCAATCACGATCTAGCGCCGAACGGACGACACCTCCACGTTCAACACATGTATAGCTTGATGACGCCTTCATGTCCTCGATCCAGCGAGCGATGGGGAAGTAGTAGCTCGAGTACTCCGGCAGCACGACGGCGTGGTGACGGTGGTGGTGAAGAACAATCTCCGCAGGGCTTCGCCAAGCACTACGGAAACTATGATGGAGGATGAACTAGAGGGGCAGGGTTGCCGGCACATGGCTTGGGGAAATCTTGATGCGTTCCGGGTGCTAGCCCTGCCCCTCTATTTATATGTTGAGCCCTGGGGTCGAAACTTGGAGAAAGAGCCTCCTCAAAGTCGGTTTGGCCCGCAAGGCAAGAGTCCTCCTCGGACTCCAGGACCAGACGCCAGGGTCCTCGGCGTCTGGCCCCAGACGCCAAGGTTCCTGGCGTCTGGCCCTTGGCCTCCGCAAAACTCCTTTTGCACCTTCCTAAAGCCTCGTGGGATTTACCCCTTGGCCCAAATAAAGTGTTTCTCGTACCCGAACATTTCGGGAAACATCCGAAACCCCTTCCGGTGAATTTCGGAACCCTTCCGGAGACCAAACACTATTATCCCATATATCAATTTTTACCTCCGGACTATTCCGGAGCTCCTCATCATGTCCGGGATCTCATCCGGGACTCCGAACAACGTTCGGTCACCAACATAATAACTCAACTATACTTATATCGTCACCAAACGTTAAGTGTGTAGACCCTGCGGGTTCGAAAACTATGTAGACATGACCGAGACACCTCTACGGTCAATAAACAATAGCGGGACCTGGATGCCCATATTGGTTCCTACATATTCTACGAAGATCTTTATCGGTTGAACCTCTATGTCAAGGATTCAGATAATCCCGTATGTTGTTCCCTTTGTTAATCGGTATGTTACTTGCCCGAGATTCGATCGTCGGTATCTCTATACCTAGTTCAATCTCGTTACCGGCAAGTCTCTTTACTCGTTCCGTAATACAAGATCCCGTGGCTAACACTTTAGTCACATTGCTTGCAAGGCTTGTTGTGATGTTGTATTACCGAGTGGGCCCTGAGATACCTCTCCGTCACACGGAGCAACAAATCCCAGTCTTGATCCATGCCAACTCAACTGACACCTTTGGAGATACCTGTAGAGCATCTTTATAGTCACCCAGTTACGTTGCGATGTTTGATACACACAAGGTATTTCTCCGGTGCCAGTGAGTTGCATGATCTCATGGTCATAGGAACAAATACTTGACATGCAGAAAACTGTAGCAATAAACTGACACGATCATATGCTACGTTTATAGTTTGGGTCTTGTCCATCACATCATTCTACTAATGATGCGATCCCGTTATCAAATGACATCTCATGTCCATGGCTAGGAAACCTTGACCATCTTTGATAAACAAGCTAGTCTACTAGAGGCATACTAGGGACACAGTGTTGTCTATATACCCACACATGTATTTGAGTTTCCAATCAATACAATAATAGCATGGATAATAAATAATTATCATGAACAAGGAAATATAATAATAAACACCTTATTTATTGCCTCTAGGGCATATTTCCAACAGTCTCCCACTTGCACTAGAGTCAATAATCTAGCTCACATCACTATGTGATTTACATTGTAATGAATCTAACACCCATACAGTTCTGGTGCTGATCATGTTTAGCCCGTGGAAGAGGTTTAGTCAACGGGTCTGCGACATTCAGATCCGTGTGTACTTTGCAAATATTTATGTCTTCCACTTCGACGGAATGCCGGATGGAGTTGAAGCGTCGCTTTATTTGGCTGGTCCTCTTGTGAAACCTTGGTTCCTTGGCTAGAGCAATGGCACCAGTGTTGTCATAGAACAGAGCTATTGGGTCCAATGCACTGGGCACAACTCCAAGATCTGTCATGAACTGCTTCATCCAGAAACCTTCCTTTGCCGCCTCCGAGGCAGCTATGTACTCCGCTTCGCACGTAGAATCGGCTACCATGCTTTGCTTGGAACTGCACCAGCTTACCGCTCCCCCATTAAGAATATATACGTATCCGGTTTGAGACTTAGAGTCATCCGGATCTGTGTCAAAGCTTGCATCGATGTAACCCTTTACGACGAGCTCTTGATCACCTCCATAAATGAGAAACATCTCCTTGGTCCTTTTCAGGTACTTCAGGATATTCTTGACCGCTGTCCAGTGTTCCATTCCTGGATCACTTTGGAACCTTCCGACCAAACTTACGGCAAGGCTGACATCTGGTCTAGTGCACAGCATTGCATACATGATAGAGCCTATGGCAGAAGCATAGGGGACGACACTCATCTTTTCTCTATCTTCTGCAGTCACTAGGCATTGAGTCTTACTCAACTTCACACCTTGTAACACAGGCAAGAACCCCTTCTTGGATTGTTCCATTTTGAACTTCTTCAAAACTTTATCAAGGTATGTGCTCTGTGAAAGTCCTATTAAGCGTCTTGATCTATCTCTATAGATCTTGATGCCTAATATAAAAGCAGCTTCTCCTAGGTCCTTCATTGAAAAACTCTTGTTCAAGTATTCCTTTACGCTCTCCAAAAATTCTATATTGTTTCCAATTAGTAATATGTCATCCACATATAGCACTAGAAACGCTATAGAGCTCCCACACACTTTCTTGTAAATACAAGCTTCTCCATAAACTTGTATAAACCCAAACGTTTTGATCACCTCATCAAAGCGCTTATTCCAACTCCGAGATGCTTCCACCAGTCCATAAATGGATCGCTAGAGCTTGCACACTTTGTCAGCATTCTCTGGATCGACAAAACCTTCTGGTTGCATCATATACAACTCTTCCTTAAGGAAACCGTTAAGGAACGCTGTTTTGACATCCATCTGCCAGATTTCGTAATCGAAAAATGCAGCTTTTGCTAACATGATTCGTACAGACTTAAGCATCACTACGGGAGAGAAAGTCTCATCGTAGTTAATTCCTTGAACTTGTGAAAAACCCTTTGCCACAAGTCGACTTTATAGACTGTAACATTACCGTCCGCGTCTGTCGTCTTCTTAAAGATCCATTTATTTTGAATGGCCTTTCGCCCTTAAGGTAATACTTCCAAAGTCCATACTTTGTTTTCATACATGGATCCTATCTCTGATTTCATGGCCTCTAACCATTTGTCGGAATCCGGGCTCACCATCGCATCTCCATATCTCATAGGTTCATCGTTGTCCAACAACATGACCTCTAAGACAGGGTTACCGTACCACTCAGGAGCAGTACGTGCCCTTGTCGACCTACGAGGTTCGGCAGCAACTTGATCCGAAGCGTCATGATCATCATCATTAGCTTCCTCTTCAACTGATGCATGCTCCACAGAAACATCTTTCTGTGTTGCGCTACTTTCAGGTTGAAGTAGAGGTTCAAGAACCTCATCAAGTTCTATCTTCCTCCCACTCAATTCTTTCGAGAGAAACTCTTTCTCAAGAAATGACTCGTTCTTAGCGACAAACACTTTGCCTTCGGATCTGAGATAGAAGGTATACCCAACTGTCTCTTTTGGGTATCCTATGAAGACGCATTTCTCCGCTTTGGGTTCCAGCTTTTCAGGCTGAAGCTTTTTGACATAAGCATCACATCCCCAAACTTTAAGAAACGACAACTTTGGCTTCTTGCCAAACCACAGTTCATATGGCGTCGTCTCAACAGATTTCGATGGTGCCCTATTTAAAGTGAATGCAGCTGTCTCTAATGCATAACCCCAAAACGATAGTGGCAAATCGACAAGAGACATCATAGACCGCACCATGTCCAACAAGGTACGATTATGACGTTCGGACACACCATTACGCTGTGGTGTTCCAGGCGGAGTCAACTGTGAAACAATTCCACACTGTCTTAAGTGATTGCCAAACTCATAACTCAGATATTCTCCTCCTCGATCAGATCGTAGGAATTTAATCTTCTTGTTACGATGATTCTCAACTTCACTCTGAAATTGCTTGAACTTTTCAAACGTTTCAGACTTATGTTTCATTAAGTAAATATACCGATATCTACTTAAGTCATCGGTGAAGGTGAGAAAATAATGATATCCACCGTGCACCTCAATGCTCATTGGTCCGCACACATCAGTATGTATGATTTCCAACAAGTCACTTGCCCGTTCCATTGTCCTGGAAAACGGGGTCTTAGTCATCTTGCCCATGAGGCATAGTTCACATGTGTCAAGTGATTCAAAATCAAGTGACTCCAAAAGTCCATCAGCATGGAGCTTCTTCATGCGTTTTACACCAATATGACCTAAACGGCAGTGCCACAAGAAAGTGGTACTATCATTGCTAATTCTACATCTTTTGGCATCAATGTTATGAACATGTGTATCATCACTATCGAGATTCAACACGAATAAACCCCGTACATTGGGTGCATGACCATAAAAGATATTACTCATATAAATAGAACAACCATTATTCTCAGACTTAAATGAGTAACCATCTCGCAATAAACAAGATCCAGATATAATGTTCATGCTTAACGCAGGCACTAAATAACAATTATTCAGGTTCATCACTAATCCCGATGGCAATTGAAGAGCGAGCGTGCCGACGGCGATCACATCAACCTTGGAACCATTTCCCACGCGCATCGTCACTTCGTCCTTCGCCAGCCTCCGCCTATTCCGTAGTTCCTGTTTTGAGTGGCAAATGTGAGCAACCGAACCGGTATCAAATACCCAGGCACTACAACGAGAGTTGGTAAGGTACACATCAATAACATGTATATCAAATATACCTTGTTTGGTGTTGGCTGCCTTCTTGTCGGCCAGATACTTGGGGCAGTTCCGCTTCTAGTGACCAGTTCCCTTGCAATGAAAGCACTCAGTTTCCGGCTTGGGTCCAGCCTTGGGTTTCTTCACGGGAGGGGCAACAGTTTTGCCAGTCTTCTTGGAGTTACCCTTCTTACCCTTGCCGTTTTTCTTGAAACTAGTGGTTTTATTGACCATCAACACTTGATGCTCCTTCTGGATTTCTGACTCAGCGACTTTCAGCATCGCAAACAGCTCGGCGACTGATTTATTCATCCCTTGCATGTTATAGTTCATCACAAAGCTTTTGTAGCTAGGTGGCAGTGATTGAAGAACTCTATCAATGACCACTTCTGGCGGGAGTGGCAAACCCAACTCAGCCAGACGGTTTGAGTACCCAGACATTTTGAGTACATGCTCGCTGATAGACCCGTTCTCTTCCATCTTGCAGGTATAGAACTTATCGGAGGTTTCATACCTCTCGATCCGGGCATTCTTCTCAAAGATAAACTTCAACTCCTGGAACATCTCATATGCTCCATGACGTTCAAAACGTCTTTGAAGTCCCGGTTCTAGACCATACGAAATCGAACACTGAACTATTGAGTAGTCATCCTTACGCGCCTGCCAGACATTCATATCGTCTTCAGTCGCCGGGAGTATGGGTGCATCACCTAGCGGTGCATCAAGGACATAAGACTTTTGGGAGACCGTGAGGACAATCCTCAGATTACGGGCCCATTCTACAAAGTTACTTCCATCATCTTTCATATTAGCTTTCTCTTGGAACGCATTAAAATTCAGGGGTGCTACTGCGCGAGCCATTGATCTACAACTTAAAATTTGCAAAGACAACTTAGACTATTGTTCAAGATAAAGAGTTTAGTTAATCAAAAAACTCCCACTCAAATTGACATCCCTCTGGTCATTCGAGTGCTACATGATCCAAATTCACCAACCCAAGTCCAATCATCATGTGAGATGAGGTGGTTTCAATGGTGAACATCTTCATGTTGATCATATCTACTATATGACTCATGTTCGACCTTTCGGTCTCTTGTGTTCCGAGGCCATGTCTGTACATGTTAGGCTCGTCAAGTTTAACCCGAGTGTTCCGCACGTGCAACACTAGCTTGCACCCGTTGTATGCGAACGTAGAGTCTATCACACCCGATCATCACGTGGTGCTTCGAAATGGCGAACTTTCGCAACGGTGCACACTCGGGGACAACACAATCTTATCTTGAATAAGTGAGGGATCACCTTATAATGTGATACGTCTCCAACGTATCTATAATTTTTGATTGTTCCATGCTATTATATTATCTGTTTTGGATGTTTTATATGCATTAATATGCTATTTTATATTATTTTTGGGACTAACCTATTAACCTAGAGCCCAGTGCCAGTTTCTGTTTTTTTCCTTGTTTTTGAGTATTGCAGATAAGGAATATTAAACGGAGTCCAAACGGAATAAAACCTTCGGGATGATTTTTCTTGGACCAGAAGAAACCCACGAGACTTGGAGAAGAGGCCAGAAGACCCACGGGTGGGCCACAAGCCACCAGGGTACGCCCTAGGGGGGGCACCCTCCTGGCTTGTGGGCCCCCCCGTGGCTCTCCTAACCCTAATCTTCGCCCTAGAAATTCCCAAATATTCCCCCAATGCTGAAAAAGAGCCACGACAATATTTTTCCGCCGCCGGAAGCCTCTGTTCCCGTGAGATCCCATCTTGGAGCCTTTTCCGGTAATCTGCCAGAGGGGGATTCGATCACGGAGGGCATCTACATCAACTTCATTGCCCCTCCGATGATGCGTGAGTAGTTCACCTCAGACCTACGGGTCCATAGCTAGTAGCTAGATGGCTTCTTCTCTCTCTGTGTTCTTCAATACCATGTTCTTTGATACGTCTCCAACGTATCTACAATTTATGAAGTATTCATGCCATGTTTACAATAATTTTATATGATTTTGGTATGATTTTATTAGAACTAACCCGGTCTGACGCTGTTTTCAGCAGAACTACCGTGGTGTTGTTTTTGTGCAGAAATAAAAGTTCTCGGAATGAGCTGAAAATTTACGGAGAATATTTTTGGAAAATATAAAAAATACTAGAGCGAAGAGTCACTGGAGGGGAAGGCCGAGGAAGCCACAAGCCACAGGGGCGCCCCCCCTGGCTTGTGACTCCCTCGGGAATCTTCTGGACGTGGGACCAATGCCAAAAACTCTTATAAATATAGAAACCTCCGAAAATAAACCTAGATCGGGAGTTCCGCCGCCGCAAGCCTCCAGAGCCACGAAA
This sequence comes from Elymus sibiricus, assembly GCA_039707655.1. Classification (NCBI taxonomy): domain Eukaryota; kingdom Viridiplantae; phylum Streptophyta; class Magnoliopsida; order Poales; family Poaceae; genus Elymus; species Elymus sibiricus. The sequence continues at coordinate 396,066,140 of CM077671.1, forward strand.
AACCAATCGGGAGCCCGTTCCGGCACCCTGCCGGAGGGGGAAACCATCACCGGAGGCCATCTTCATCATCCCGGCTGTCTCCATGACGAGGAGGGAGTAGTTCACCCTCGGGGCTGAGGGTATGTACCAGTAGCTATGTGTTTGATCTCTCTCTCTCTCTCTCGTGTTCTTGAGATGGCACGATCTTGATGTACCGCGAGCTTTATTGATATAGATGAATCATATGGAGTTTTCCCCTCTCTATCTTCTTGTGATGAATTGAGTTTTCCCTTTGAAGTTTTCTTATCGGATTGAGTCTTTAAGGATTTGAGAACACTTGGTGTATGTCTTGCGATGGGATATCCGTTGTGACAATGGGATGTTCTATTGATCCACTTGATGTATGTTTTGGTGATCAACTTGCGGGTTCCGTGACCTTGGGAATCTATGCATAGGGGTTGGCACATGTTTTCGTCTTGACTCTCCGGTAGAAACTTTGGGGCACTCTTTGAAGTTCTTTGTGTTGGATTGAACATGATGAATCTGAAATTGTGTGATGCATATCGTATAATCAAGCCCATGGGTACTTGTGGTGACATTGGAGTATCTAGGTGACATTAGGGTTTTGGTTGATGTGTATCTTAAGGTGTTATTTTAGTACGAACTCTAGGGCTGTTCGTGACACTTATAGGGATAGCTCATAAGATTGATCAGAAAGGATAACTTTGAGGTGGTTTCGTACCCTACAATAATTTCTTCGTTAGTTCTCCGCTATTTGTGACTTTGGAGTGAACTCTTTGTCGCACGGGAGGTATTTACATATGATTCAACTATGTTAGTATTGTTGAGAGATTGCACTAGTGAAAGTATGAACCCTAGGCCTTGTTTTCAAGCATTGCAATACTGTTTGTGCTCACTTTTGTTACTTGCTACCTTGCTGTTTTTATATTTTCAGATTACAAAAACCTATATCTACCATCCATATTGCACCTGTATCACCATCTCTTCGCCGAACTAGTGCACCTATACAATTTACCATTGTATTGGGTGTGTTGGGGACACAAGAGACTCTTTGTTATTTGGTTGCAGGGTTGCTTGAGAGAGACCATCTTCATCCTACACCTCCCACGGATTGATAAACCTTAGGTCATCCACTTGAGGGAAAATTGCTACTGTCCTACAAAACTCTGCGCTTGGAGGCCCAACACGAGTCTACAAGAATAAAGCTGTGTAGTAGACATCATTCTTCATGATCTTCATGGAGATCTATCCGATGCAATACTCTTTTGCGGTGTGTTTGTCGAGATCCGATGAATTGTGGGTTTATGATCAGATTATCTATGAATTTTATTTGAATCTTCTCTGAATTCTTATATGCATGATTTCATATCTTTGCAAGTCTCTTCAAGTTATTGGTTTGGTTTGGCCAACTAGATTGGTAATTCTTGCAATGGGAGAAGTGCTTAGTTTTGGGTTCAATCTTGCGGTGTCCTCACCCAGTGACATAGTAGGGGTAGCGAGGCACGTACTGTATTGTTGCCATCAAGGGTAAAAAGATGGGGTTTTCATCATATTGCTTGAGTTTATCCCTCTACATCATGTCATCTTACTTAATGCGTTACTCTGTTCTTCATGAACTTAATACTCTAGATGCAGGCAGGAGTTGGTCGATGTGTGGAGTAATAGTAGTACTTGCAGAATTGTTTCGGTTTACTTGACACGGACGTGATGCCTATATGCATAATCATTGCCTTGGATATCGTCATAACTATGCGCTTTTCTATCAATTGCTCGACAGTAATTTTTTCACCCACCATATTATTTTCCTTCAAGAGAGAAGCCTCTAGTGAAACCTATGGCCCCCGGGTCTATTTTCCATATTATATTTTCAGATCTATAAACCAAAAACACCAAAAATACTTCGCTGCGTTCTTTTACTTTTATTTTACTTTTCGTTTTAGTAATCTTTTATATCTATCTCTATCAGATCTAATCCTTGCAAATAACCGTGAAGGGATTGACAACCCCTTTTCTGCGTTGGGTGCAAGTGTTTGATTATTTGTGTAGGTACATCTTTTGGTGACTTGCTTGTATCTCCTACTGGATTGATACCTTGGTTCTCAACAACTAAGGGAAATACTTATCTACTTTGCTGCATCACCCTTTCCTCTTGAAGGGAAAACCAACGCAAGCTCAAGAAGTAGCATAATGCTACCGTCGACCTAAGCAAAACAAGGTGCATAAAAGGATTAACATCACATGCAATTCATCAGTGACATGATATGGCCATGATCTTTTTTGTGCTTTTAATCTCCATCTCCAAAGCACCGGCATGATCTTCATCGTCACCGGCATAACACCATGATCTCCATCAACGTGTCACCATGTGGTTGTCGCGCCGACTGTTGCTTCCACGACCATTGCTAACTCATAGCGATAAAGTAAAGCAAAACGGCGAAAATAATTAAAGACAACCCTATGGCTCCTGCCGGTTGCCGTACGCATCGACATGCAAGTCATGATATTCTATACAATACATGATCATCTCATACATCACATATATCTCATCATGTAATTGGCCATATCACATCACAACATACCCTGCAAAAACAAGTTAGACGTCCTCTAATTGTTGTTGCATGTTTTACGTGGCTGCTACGGGTATCTAGCAAGAACGATTCTTACCTACGCAAAAACCACAACGGTGATATGCAAATTGCTATTCAACCTTCTACAAGGACCGCCTCAGTCAAATCCGATCCAACTAGAGTGGGAGAAACAGACACCCGCAAAGCCATCTTTATACAACAAGTTGCATGTTAGCGATGGAACCGGTCTCTCGTAAGCGTACGAGTAATGTTGGTTCGAGCCGCTTCATCCCACAATACCGCTGAACCAAGAAAATACTAAGGGTGGATGCAATCTGAACATCAACGCCCACAAACTCCTTTGTGTTCTACTCAAGATCTCATCTACGCATAGACCTAGCTCATGATGCCACTGTAGTGGAACGTTGCATGGGAAACAAAAATTTTCCTACGCACACGCAAGATCTATCCATGGTGATGAGTATCTACGAGAAGGGAGATCGGATCCACATACCCTTGTAGATCACTAAGCGGAAGCGTTAAGAAACGCGGTTGATGTAGTCGAACGTCTTCGCGATCCAAATCGCAAGTCGTCCCGCGATCCAATCACGATCTAGCGCCGAACGGACGGCACCTCCGCGTTCAACACACGTACAGCTTGATGATGCCTTCACGTCCTCGATCCAGCGAGTGATGGTGAAGTAGTAGCTCGAGTACTCAGACAGCACGACGGCGTGGTGACGGTGGTGGTGAAGAACAATCTCCGCAGGGCTTCGCCAAGCACTACGGAAACTATGATGGAGGATGAACTAGAGGGGCGGGGTTGCCGGAACATGGCTTGGGGAAATCTTGATGTGTTCCGGGTGCTAGCCCTGCCCCTCTATTTATATGTTGAGCCCTGGGGTCGAAACTTAGAGAAAGAGCCTCCTCAAAGTCGGTTTGGCCCGCAAGGCAAGAGTCCTCCTCGGACTCCAGGACCAGACGCCAGGGTCCTCGGCGTCTGGCCCCAGACGCCAGGGTTCCTGGCGTCTGGCCCCTGGCCTCCGCAAAACTCCTTTTGCACCTTCCTAAAGCCTCATGGGCTTTACCCCTTGGCCCAAATAAAGTGTTTCTCGTACCCGAACATTTCGGGAAACATCCGAAACCCCTTTCGGTGAATTCTGGAACCCTTCCGGAGACCAAACACTATTATCCCATATATCAATTTTTACCTCCGGACTATTCCTGAGCTCCTCATCATGTCTGGGATCTCATCCGGGACTCCGAACAACCTTCGGTCAGCAACATAATAACTCAACTATACTTATATCGTCACCAAACGTTAAGTGTGTAGACCCTGCAGGTTCGAAAACTATGTAGACATGACCGAGACACCTCTATGGTCAATAACCAATAGCGGGACCTGGATGCCCATATTGGTTCCTACATATTCTACGAAGATCTTTATCGGTTGAACCTCTATGTCAAGGATTCAGATAATCCCGTATGTTGTTCCCTTTGTTAATCGGTATGTTACTTGCCCGAGATTCGATCGTCGGTATCTCTATACCTAGTTCAATCTCGTTACTGGTAAGTCTCTTTACTCATTCCGTAATACAAGATACCGTGGCTAACACTTTAGTCACATTGCTTGCAAGGCTTGTTGTGATGTTGTATTACCGAGTGGGCCCTGAGATACCTCTCCGTCACACTGAACAGCAAATCCCAGTCTTGATCCATGCCAACTCAACTGACACCTTTGGAGATACCTGTAGAGCATCTTTATAGTCACCCAGTTACGTTGCGACGTTTGATACACACAAGGTATTCCTTCGGTGCCAGTGAGTTGCATGATCTCATGGTCATAGGAACAGATACTTGACATGCAGAAAACTGTAGTAATAAACTGACACGATCATATGCTACGTTTATAGTTTGGGTCTTGTCCATCACATTCTCCTAATGATGCGTTCCTGTTATCAAATGACATCTCATGTCCATGGCTAGGAAACCTTGACCATCTTTGATAAACAAGCTAGTCTACTAGAGGCATACTAGGGACATAGTGTTGTCTATATACCCACACATGTATTTGAGTTTCCAATGAATACAATTATAGCATGGATAATAAATAATTATCATGAACAAGGAAATATATTAATAAACACTTTATTTATTGCTTCTAGGGTATATTTCCAACAGTAATTTGTTACCCTTCGTACGTTGCCTACATGAGAGATGCCGCTAGGGAACACTATGGCCCCCAGGTCTATTCACTTATATATTCGCAAACGCAATTGCTACCTTGCTGTTATTATTTACCTTTTATTTTATTTTGCAATTTATATTTATCAACAATTATCTACACAACTCATTTGCTTGCAAATAGCGAGATCAAGGGGATTGACAACCCTCTTGCCCGTGTTGGGTGCAAGTCGTTTGTTCTTTCGTGTGCAGTCGCTGAAGACGGTTGAAAAGTGATATTCCTATTGGTTCGATAAACCTTGGTTTCATAACTAAGGGAAATACTTACCCACTTTGTGCTGCAATTACCCGTTCCTCTTCACGGAAATCCCAACGCAGATCACAAGTATCAACAAGCCATGGAAATATCATGCTAGCTATCTTACGATCATGCAAAGCAATATGACAATGAAGGTACAAATCATATGATGTGACGGTGGAAGTTGCCTGGCAATATATCTCGGAATGGCCATGAAAATGCCATGATAGGTAGGTATGGTGGCTGTTTTGAGGAAGATATAATGAGGCTTATGTGCAACAGAGTGTATCATGCCGCGGGGTCTGGATGCACCAGCGAAGTTTGCACCGATCCTCGAGGTGAGAATGGGCAATGCACGGCACCGAAGAGGCTAGCAAATTTGAGGTGGTGAGATTGCGTATGTCCATGGATTCACATTAGTCATAAAGAACTCATATACTTATTGCAAAGTTTTATTAGTTTTATCACAGATCAAAGTACTACTCGCATGCTCCTGGGGAGGAGGTTGGGAGGAGTTAACCATCTCGCCCCCCCGATTCAACAGCACAAAGGATTTCAATCAAGGATAAATTATGCTCCAATCTTCATCGCATAACTAGAGACTATACGTGCATGCTTCGGGAATCACAAACCTTAACATCCATATTCTTACTAATCCACAATCATCCACTAGTGCACCCACATATTACTATCTTAATGTCACAAAACTGTTGCAGGGAATCAAACATATCATATTCGGTGATTTACAACTTTTATGTAGAATTTTATGACTAACCATGTAAATGACCAATTCCTGATGACTCTCTAAATAGGTATAAGTGAAGCATGAGAGTTTAATTCTTTCTACAAAAATCCTGGACATGCTCTAATAAATATAAGTGAAGCAAAAGAGCATTCTATAAATAACAGTTTTCTATATTTAGAGAAACAGGCATCCAACTTCAAATGATATAAGTGAAGCACACGAAGCATTCTATAAAGCCATACTCAAAAGATATAAGTGAAGTGCAAAGAGCATTATATAAATCAACCATGGAATTTCCCATGCCAGCATGGTGCATTTATAAAAGGAAAATAAAATTCACACGACGCTCCAAGAATTTACGCATATCATGTGAACAAAACAAAAACCGAGACATACCGATAATTGTTGAAGAAGAAAGATGGGACGCCTTCTGGGGCATCCCCAAGCTTAGACGCTTGAGTCTCCTTGAATATTTACTTGGGGTGCCTTGGGCATCCCCAAGCTTGAACTCTTTTCTCTCCTTATTCTTCTCATATCGATACCTCCTCGATCTTCGAACACTTCATCCACACAAAACTTAATGGAACTTTCATTAGAAAGGTTAGTACATATAACACCAAATCGCATCATGTCTTGTCATCACATTATTGTATAATTATAATCCAACATTACCTACTGTATGCTATCACAATTCTATTTCTCCCAGGTCAATGGGGCTCAACAAGAACTCAAACATAAGCAGTCAAAGCAACGATAACAGCAATCTGTGAAAAACAGGACAATCTATAAAGATGTAGATGAAACCTATACTTCCCTAACTCAAAAAATTCTGAAAATTAGGACGTGATAAAAAATTTGCATAACAGTACTTTGTAAAAATTTCAGAATTTTTGCATGCTCCAGTATAATATGAAAAGTCAAACACTACAACAAAAGTTTCTATTTTTACACAGCACATATCAAACAACAAATTTAAACATCCTTAAGGTAACTCTTGGCACATTATTTTTATAATACAATGGATTTGTACAAGGGGATAATTATTTTTGTTGAAAAGTTGTTGTAATCAAGATTCACAAAGTTTCCCTGGGCATGAACAAAAGTTCAAGGACGCCCTCCACTTCAACGATGCTCGTCTTTCTCACTTTCACTTTTCTTTTTGAAAAGGTTTTAGGTTCCCCACTTTATTTTTTGTTTTTAATTATTTTAAAAGCACACCACAAAAATAAATGACTCTCTAAAACTTCCGGGTTGTCTCCCTGGTAGCGCTTTCTTTAAAGCCATTAAGCTAGGCATATAGTGCTCAAGTAATTGATCCACCCGGATCCCAAGGTATATCAAAGCCAATTTTAATTAACAATGATTTGTGATTAAGTAGTTAGCACAAAGTGATATATATCATGTGACAACGAAGTCTAACTCTCTTCCTACGCATTGGCATGTCATACAAGAACAATTCATTCACACCAAGTAAAGGCCAATGCATAGCATAAACAGTTTCTTGCAATTTTATTGTATTGGAAACATAAAGATGTGGAGATGTAGTTCCTCTCTCATAATAATTGCAAGTAGGAGCAGCAAGCACATGCATATTATATTCATCAAAATCATCATGTGCAATAGGAAAACGCAACCCATCAATATAATCCTTAATAAGTGCAAACTTCTCTGATATAGTGTAATTAGGAGAATTCAAAAAGATTATAGGACTATCATGTGTGGGTGCAATAGCAACAATTTCATTCTTAACATAAGGAACTATAGCAAGTTCATCTCCATAAGCATAATTCATATTGGCATCATGGCCACAAGCATAGCAAGCATCAAGTTCATCAAAAAGGGATATTTCAAATGAATCCAAGGGATCATAGCAATTATCAAAGCATTAATCCTTCGGTATGCATGTGTGAAGGGAAATTAAACAATGTATGGGTTGAAGAGTTACTCTCATTTGAAGGTATGCACGGGTGATCAATCCGCTCTTCCTCCTTTTGTTCTTCGCTCTCCTCCTCATCTTTTTTATCTAATGAGCTCACAGTTTCAGGAATTTCTTCTTCCATAGATTCTTACAAAATATTAGTCTCTTCCAAGGCAGCAGACATTCTTTCAATAAATTCATTAATGTCGGCATTTTATTCATAATTCTCATTGTAATATTTAAGTAGGGCAAACTTTTCAAGTCTGTAAACAGCATCATCACAGTTACCATACTTTTCAAAAAATGATTCAATTTCATAAGCACCCTTAAAAGCAACAAATTGTTCTATTTGTTCCACATCATAGTAATCATATATACCATTAGCATAAGAAGCCAACATTTTATTATCATTAAATTCACATTGAAAGGGAAGGTATAGACCCTTACTCTTAGAGCAAGAAGTATAATCACATCTCAAGCATAAATTCCAAACATACCAACGCAACATTTTAATTTGATCCCATAAGTGTTTCTCTTTTTGGGACAAGCGATAATTCCTAAAGTACTCACGTTGATCCAATGTGTCTCCCATTATCAAGTTGAATGGAGATTTCTCGGGATTATCAAAGTAGTATTTAATGTGTTTCACATAACCAGCATCGAGGGTTTTAGGAGGTTCCTCATCTCCATGAGTAGCAAGTACAACTAATTTTTTTGGTGTTTCGTGTTCCATATCCATAACTAAAGATATAAAACAACTTATAACAGAAAATAAAATTACTTAGTGATAAAGCAAACAAGCAAACACGAGAATATCAACCGCTACGCTATTGCTCCCCGGCAACGGTGCCAGAAAAAGGTCTTGATAACCCCCAAGTGTAGGGGATCATTTGTAGCCTTTTTCGATAAGCAAGAGTGTCGAACCCAATGAGGAGCTAAAGGTAGAATTAATATTCTCTCAAGTTCTATCGACCATCGATACAATTCTACGCACGCTAACGCTTACTTTACCTAGAACAAGTATGAAGCTACTTTGCGGGAATAAAACTAGAAGTACTTTGTAGATATAGAGATAGTTTGCAAGGTAATAAAGAACGTGGAAATAAAAGTTTGGTGTTGTTTTATTAAAAGAACAATAAATTAAATCTAGCGAGTATGGAAAAGTGGTGATAGGATTTGCGAGATTGTCCTGGGCAAGTGATAACAAGACCGGCATCATTGTTGCAGTTTTATATGAGGGAGAGGCATACGCTAACATAATTTCCGTACTTGGATCATATGCACATATGATTGGACCTCTAGCAAGCATCTGCAACTGCTAGAAATCATTAAGGTAAACCCAACCATAACATTAAACACCAAGTCCTCTTTACTCCCATATGTAACAATCCCCTTACTCGGGTGTAAGTTTCTGTCACTCTAGCCACCCACTATAAGCGAATCATGAACGTATTGCAACACCCTCCAGCGTGAATCTTTCACGTGTGCGCCTTACGAAAACCACCTTAGGACAGCACCAAAATAAACCACGCAACTCAAACCAATCAAGATCATCAATCAACCCATAGGACAAAAAGAAACTACTCAACCATCATAGGATAGCCACACATCATTGGAAAATATTATATAGCATTAAGCACCATGTTCAAATAGGGGGTACAGCGGGATGCGGGAGAGTGGACCATTGTAGATAGATGAGGAACGTGATGGTGGTGGTGATGTGAGGTCTACTATGCAACTTTATTCTTGTAGACTATGATGGGCCTCCAAGCGCAGAGTTTTGTAGGACAGTAGCTATTTTCCCTCAAGTGGATGGCCTAAGGTTTATCAATCCGTGGGAGGTGTAGGATGAAGATGGTCTCTCTCAAGCAACCCTGCAATCAAATACAAGAAATCTCGTGTGTCCCCAACGCACCCAATACAATGGTAAATTGTATAGGTGCACTAGGTCGGCGAAGAGATGGTGATACAAGTGCAATATGGATGGTAGATATTGGTTTTTGCAATCTGAAAATATAAAAACAGCAAGGTAACAAATAGTAAATGGCGAGCAAAATGATATATTAATGCTTGGAAACAAGGCCTAGGGTTCATACTTTCACTAGTGCAATCTCCCAACAATGCTAACATAGTTGAATCATATGATCATCCCTGAACATGCAACAAAAAATCACTCCAAAGTTCCTATCTAGCGGAGAACAATAAGATGAAATTGGTGTAGGTAGTAGAATCACCTCAAAGTTATTCTTTCCGATCAATCTTTTGACCTATTCCTATAAGTGTCACAAATAGCCCTAGAGTTCGTACTAAAATAACACCAATGATACATATCGATCAACCGTAATGCCACCTAGATACTCCAATGTCACCTCAAGTATCCGTGGGTAAATTATGCGACATGCATCAAACAACTTTAGATATATCATTTTCAATCCAACACAAAGAACTTCAAGGAGCACCCCAAGATTTCTATCGGAGAACGTAGGACAAGAACATGCATCAAGTCCTATGCATAGATTACCCCAATGTCACCTCGGTAATCCACAAGTTGAGTACCAAAACATACATCAAGTGAATCAATAGAACACCCCATTGTCACCATGGGTATCCACATGCAAGACATATATCAAGTGATCTCCAATCCAATATTCAATCTGACATAACAAAATCTCAAAGGTAAAGATTCAATTCATCACAACAAGGTAGCAAGGGAATAACATCATATGATCCGAATATATTAACTAAGTCCGTGATACATCAAGATCGTGACATCTCAAGAACACGAGAGAGAGAGAGAGAGAGAGAGAGAGAGAGAGAGAGATTGAACACATAGCTACTGGTACATACCCTCAGCCCCGAGGGTGAACTACTCCCTCCTCGTCATGGCCTCCGCCGGGATGATGAAGATGGCCACCAGTGATGGTTTCCCCTCTCCGGCAAGGTACTGGAACGGCTCCAGATTGGTTTTTCATTGATACAGAGAGATACGGCAGCGGAGCGGAGAGTCTCTCTTTATTTCTGGGGTTTTTGGGATTTGTAGGATTTTTCAGCATTGGAATCACGCGCAACAGAGCCATGTGGGCCCCACAAGCCATCAGGGCGCGGCCTATGGGGGCGTGGCCTGTTGTCTTGTGGCCCACAGGTGGCTCCTCTCCGGTGGTTCTTCGCTCCAATATTGTTTGTTTCCTCCAGAAAAAATCATCAAAAAGTTTCGGGCGATTCCGAGAACTTTCATTTTTTGCACAAAAACAACACCACGGTAATTCTGCTGAAAACAGTGTCAGTCCGGGTTAGTTCTAAATAAATCATATAAAGTGCATCAAAACCATATAAAAGTATTGTAAATATAGGCAAACATGGCATGAATACTTCATAAATTATCGTTACATTGGAGACGTATCAGCATCCCCAAGCTTAATTCCTACCCATCCTCGAGTAGGTAAATGATAAAAGAAATAATTTATGAAGTGTGAATGCTAGCATAATGTATAATATTGATCAAGGATAATTTCAACCACTTTTCTAGCATCAAAATCGGAAAGTATTTCTCATAGAACTTCTCATAATCAAGTAGCAAGTTATTCACATGTTAAAATATAGACCATAAACTTTCTCGAAAACTAGCAAACTATGTTTTCAGTCATCAAACAATTACAATTCATCTTATTTTCAGGAAGGGTCTATGTAAGAGATTTGGTTTAGCAAATTCCACATACTCAACTATTATTTAGTCTTCCATGATTGCTGACACTCAAAGCATATTTTTAGAACAAATAGTTTCAGCCAAACACATAGGAAGATAGGGGCTTAATGTTTTGCCTCCCAACTTATTTATCCCGGGGATAATGTCAACAAATAATGAATCATGATCACCTATATTCAATTGGATATATGTGTCTGGATCTTTCCCACCACATGATGCTTTCCAACTAAGGAATTAGTAGATTGGAATAAGAAGTTGACTCAACATGAAAAGTAAAGGATAGGCCCTTCGCAGAAGGAAGCACAAATTTGCAGAGGTGCCAGAGCTCATTGTTTAAAATAGAGATGGATATATTTTGGGTGGTGTGCCTTTCCTGTCAATGTCACGACAAGAGATTTCAATATCTTCCATGCTAATCACATTATTTGCGGTTCCCAAATAGAATTGAAATTTTACTCCCCCTCCACCAATCAAACACATTCCATGGCCAGCCGAATCCACGGGTACCATCCAAACAATCAACTTTCTAGGGTGAGTTTTTGTTTATTTATTTTTGTATTAAGCAGGACTGGGAATCCTTTTTACCAGCCTCTCTCGTGCAATGACAAGTGAATAAACACTCATCTTGAGAATAACCCGCTTAGCATGGAAGATAATGACCACCTTGTCGCTCCATGAGCGGTACGAGCACACAAAATGGATGTTTATTTGAATGTTTAGAGATGGCACATGCAAATTTACTTGGAATGGCAGTGAAATACCATATATAGGTAGGTATGGGGGACTCTCATGGAAGAAACTTGGCTCAAGGATTTGGATTCACAAGTAGTATCTCTACTTAGTACAAAGTTTTGGCTAGCAAAAGGTTCTAAACAAGCACCACATGTTGGAGCATCCATGACAATATAACTGCTATGTGAATATAAACAAACATAACCATTATGTTGTCTTCCTTGTCCAACGTCAACTACTTGATCAAGTTTGAAAATAATTAATGGGTCTAACAATCATAGAATATGTCCAAGATAGTATATTTATATGTGAAACCTCTCTTCCATCAAGAGTCTTTCATGAATTGTTTAAATGACCAATGTTATGTTTGCTAACTTCTAATAAATTTTACCGCTTATACTCCTAGTATGTGAAGTCACTACTCCCCATGGGACAAGCATATGAAGCATATATAATCTCACATTTATGACATTCAGTTCATTCAACGTTTACTCTCAGGTTAAAGTGAAGCACAAGAGTAAATTTCGAACTACTCTCAAAAGATATAAGTGAAGATCAATGAGTAGTCAAACAATAAAGTAGCTACATGAGGACTCTCTCTCTCAATAAATATTTTCAGATCTGAGTATTTTATTCATGCAGCAAACAAAACAAAAATACACTCCAAGAATAGCACGCATCATGTGAACGAATAATAATTTAGGCTCAACATAGGCTAACCGATAGTTGACGAAGAGAGGTGGGATGTGTAGCATCCCCAAGCTTAGATGCTTGAGACTTCTTGAAATATTTAATTGGGGAGCCTTGGGCATCCCCAATCTTGAGCTTTTGTATCTCGTTCAATCCTCTCATATCCCGGTTTCATCTAGGTCTCAAAAACTTCATCCACACAAGACTTGGAAAGAACTCGTGAGATAGGTTAGTACACGTAGGAATAGCTCAACACTTCATGTAATGCCAATACAAGTTGCATAATAATTTCCAAACATTATATACTGTATAATATCATTTTCACAATTTATATCTACTAATATAAGTCATGAAAACTATAGGAGAAGTAGATAACGAAACTATGACAGCAATCAGTCTAAACAGGACAGTGTGTAGAAATTAATTTACAAAGTGCACTTCTGTATCTCTAAAAATTATGAAAATTCAGGAAATGATAAAGAATTTATATGAAAATACTGCGTAAAAATTTCAGAAACTTTACATGTTCCAGTAAAATATGAAAATTCAAACACTGCAGCAAAAGTTTCTGTTTTTACACAGCACACATCAAACATGTAATTCAAGCATCCTAAAAGGCAATTCTTGGAACTTTTTATTGAAACACAAGATTATAAATAACATCTAACAGAGAACAACAAAGTAAAATGATGCTCCAAGCAAAACACATATTATGTGATGAATAAAAATATAGCTCCAAGTAAGACATACCGATAGTGTTGAAGACCAAAAAGGGGGTGCCTTCCGGGGCATCCCCAAGCTTAGACGCTTGAGTCTTCCTTGGATATTGATTTGGGGGTTCCTTGGGCATCCCCAAGCTTAGGGCCTTGCCGCTCCTTATTCTCCTCATATCGGTATCTCACCGAAAACTTGAAAACTTCAATCACACAAAACTTAACGGAACTTCGTGAGATGGGCTAGTGTAATAAATAAAGATCATTCACTTAGGTACTGTCAAGACAAGATTCATAATTGTACACACATAATACCTACTGTATTCAATAATTCCCATAATTTATATCACTAAATATAAGCTATGGAAACACTAAAACGAGCAAACTATGCATGCAAAACAGAATCTGTCAAAAACAGAAAAGTCTGTGAAGATCTGATTGAACACCATACTTACCTCACTCTAAAAGTTCTGAAATATTAGGACAACGTAGAGAATTTGCATAGAAATACTGTGTAAAAAATTAAGAATTTTTGATGCTCTAGTAAAATCAGAGAAATTCTTTACTGGAGGTAAAAGTTTCTGTTTTTGCACAGAATTAAACTAACAAGTATCCACACTATCCCAAAGGCTTTACTTGGCACTTTATTGAAATTAAAGGCACAAAACATGATTACTACAGTAGATAAAAATAGAAAGGAAAATTGTTGGGTTGTCTCTCAACAAGCGCATTTCTTTAAAGCCTTTTAGCTAGGCATGGTGATTTCAATGATGCTCACATAGGAATAGTATTTGAAACATGCAAAAGAGCATCGTGGATCACATGACAAGCACATTTAAGTCTAACCCACTTCCTGTGCATAGGGATTTTACAAGCAAAAAAATTATGGGATCAAGAATCAACTATCATAGAAAGGCAAAACAAGCATAACTACAAAAGTTTGAATACATAGAGAGGAAACTTGATATTATTGCAATTCCTACAAGCATAAGTTCCTCCCTCATAATAATTTTCAGTAGCATCGTGAAGAAATTCAACAATATAACTATCACATAAAGCATCCTTTTCATGATATACAAGCATAGAAAATTTATTACTCTCCACATAAGCAATTTTCTTCTCCTTCATCGTAGTGGTAGCAAACTCAACAAAATAACTATCATGAGATACATGATTGACATAATATCATAATAAATTGGCTCATCAAAACTTGGGGGACTAAAAATTTCATCATCAAACATAGATTCCCCAAACTTGTGGCTTTGCATATCATTAGCATCATGGATATCAGGAGAATTCATACTAACAATATTGCTATCATGCTCATCATTCAAGGAAAGTATTTTCATAAACTCTTCCTCTACCAATTGAGCACAATTTTCCGAACCATCATTTTCACGAAAGACATTAAAAAGACGAAACAATTGAGGCAACCTAAACTCCATTTTTTTGTAGTTTTCTTTTATAAAACCAAACAAGTGAAAAACAAGAAACTAAAAGATTTAATTGCAATATCTAAAGATATACCTTCAAGCACTCACCTCCCCGGTAATGGCACCAGAAAAGAGCTTGATGTCTACTACACAACTTTATTCTTGCAGACTATGTTGGGCCTCCAAGCGCAGATTTTTGTAGGACACTAGCAATTCTCCCTCAAGTGGATGACCTAAGGCTTATCAATCCATGGGATGTGTAGGATGAATATGGTCTCTCTTAAGCAACCCTACAATAAAATACAAGAAATCTCTTGTGTCCCCAACACACCCAATACAATGGTAAATTGTATAGGTGCACTAGTTCGGCGAAGAGATGGTGATACAAGTGCAATATGGATGGTAGATATAGGTTTTTATAATCTGAAAATATAAAAATAGCAAGGTAATAAATAATAAACAGCAAGCAAAATCATATATTAATGCTTGGAAACAAGGCCTAGGGTTCGTACTTTCACTAGTGCAATCTCCGAACAATGCTAACATAGTTGAATCATATGATCACCCCTCAACGTGCAACAAAGAATCACTCCAAAGTTCCTATCTAGCGGAGAACAATAAGATGAAACTGGTGTAGGTAGCAGAACCACCTCAAAGTTATTCTTTGCGATCAATCTTTTGAGCTATTCCTATAAGTGTCACAAACAGCCCTAGAGTTCGTACTAAAATAACACCAATGATACATATCAATCTACCCTAATGTCACATAGATACTCAAATGTCACCTCAAGTATCCATGGGTAAATTATACGACATGCATCAAACAATTTCAGATCTATCATTTTCAATCCAACACAAAGAACTTCAAGGAGCACCCCAAGATTTCTATCGAAGAACGTAGGACAAGAACGTGCATCAACCCCTATGCATAGATTACCCCAATGTCACCTCGGGAATCCACAAGTTGAGTACCAAAACATACATCAAGTGAATCAATAGAACACCCCATTTTCACCATGGGTATCCACATGCAAGACATATATCAAGTGATCTCCAATCCAATATTCAATCCGACATAACAAAATCTCAAAGGTAAAGATTCAATTCATCACAACAAGGTAGCAAGGGAATAACATCATATGATCCGATATATTAACTAAGCCCGTGATACATCAAGATCGTGATATCTCAAGAACATGAGAGAGAGAGAGAGATTAAACACATAACTACTGGTACATACCCTCAGCCCCGAGGGTGAACTACTCCCTCCTCGTCATGGCCTCCGCCGGGATGATGAAGATGGCCACCGGTGATGGTTTCCCCTCTCCGGCAGGGTACTGGAACGACTCCAGATTGGTTTTTCATCGATACAGAGAGTTGCGGCGGCGGAACGGAGAGTCTCTCTCTCTCTCAACATTGGAATCACGCGCAACAGTGCCATGTGGGCCCCACAAGCCATCAGGGTGCGGCATATGGGGGCGCGGCCTGTTGTCTTGTGGCCCACATGTGGCTCCTCTCCAGTGGTTCTTCACTCCAATATTGTTTATTTCCTCCAGGAAAAATCATCAAAAAGTTTCAGGCGGTTCCAAGAACTTTCATTTTCTGCACAAAAACAACACCACGTGGCCCCCGGGTCTCCTCACAAATATATTTACAAAAACTCTAAATATCTTACTGGCAATATTTAATTTATTTTCATTTTCAATTTATATTTATCAAACTATCTATCTATCACTACTTATTGCTTGCAAGTAACGAGTTCAAGGGGATTGACAACCCTCTTACCCACGTTGGGTGCAAGTGTGGGCTCTTTTGTGTGTAGGCGCTGAAGACGGGAGATTCTGTACTCCTCCCATTGGTTTGATAACCTTGGTTCTCCTGAGGGAAATACTTACCTCTATTGTGCTGCATCATCCCCTCCTCTTCGGGGAAAATCCCAACGCAGTTCACAAGTATCACTCTACAACTCAAGTATGAATAAAAGAAACTACCAAAGGCCTAAGCCTTCACGTTCCAAGTCTTCAAGCTAATTTTTCATGAGGGGACACCAAAGTATTCAATGTGTCCATACATTTTAGGGGTCATCTACGACAGTTAAAAAATCTCCATGGACTTTCTCAAGTGTATACTCACAAACACATAATTCACTTAACCAAGTTTGTCATCAGTGGTGGAGCCCACTGAAGTTCAGAGCTTGGGCAAGTTCAAACTACTACTAATTTAATTAGCTATTGCCCAAGAAAATTGTTGATCAAACCATTTTATTATATTAGTGCTCCATGCACATGGACCATGGTAGCCCGGATAGCCGCCCCGACTCTCCGTGTTTGGGAACGAAGCATGGAAAACACAAAATTTCCAACGAACACTCGAGATCTATCTATGGAGATGCATAGCAACGAGATGGGAGAGTGTGTCTACGTACCCTCGTAGACCGTTAAGCGGAAGCGTATATTACGTGGTAGATGTAGTTTTACCCTTCTCGATTGAATCGCGATCCAATCTGATCCAACGCCGAACGGACGGCGCCTCCGAGTTCTGCACACGTGCGGCTCAGTGACTTCTTTGTCTCCTTGATCCAGCAAACGAGGGCGGAGAAGTAGATGGGATCTCGACCAACACGATGGCATGGTAGAGATGGAGGTGGTGCAGTGCCAGCAGGGCTTCGCCAAGCACCTCCAGAACTACGAACGAGGAAGAACTCGTGAAGACGGGAGAGGGGCTGCCCAAGGGAGGAGGTAGGGATTGGTGTGTAGTTGCCCTCCCCACCCCTCAGCTATTTATAGGAGCAAAGGGGAGGGGTGCATCCCCCTTTGCCCCTCCTCCAAGGAGGGGGCGGGCCACTTATAGCCCATGCACGCCCTATGGGCTAGAGGGACCCTTTCGGACTCCTTCGAAACCCTCCGGAAGCTTCCTGGTACAATACCGGCAAAACCTGAAACATTTCCGGTAGGCAAAATATGACTTCCCATACATAAATCTTTACCTAAGGACCATTCCGGAGCTCCTTGTGACATCTGGGGCCTCATCTGGGACTTCAAACAACATTCAGTCACCAACGTACATATCCCAATACTACTCTAGTGTGTGGACCTACGGGTTCAAGAATCATATAGACATGATCGAGACACCTCTCCGGTCAATAACCAATAGCGGGACCTAGATGCACATATTGGTTCCTACATATTCCACGAAGATATTTATCAGTCGAACCACGATGTCAAGGATTCAATCAATCCTTTATGCAATTCCCTTTGTCATTCGGTATGTTACTTGCCCGAGATTCCATCATCGGTATCTCCGTACCTACTTCGGTCTCATTACCGGCAAGTCTCTTTACTCGTTCTGTAATACAAGATCCTGTGACTAACCCCTTAGTCACATCGCTTGCAAGCTTCTTGTGATGTACTATTACTGAGAGGGCCCAGAGATACCTGTCAGTCATACAAAGTGACAAATCCCAGTATCGATTCACGCCAACCCAACAGACATCCTCGGAGATACCTATAGAGAACCTATATGATCACCCAGTTATGAAGTGACCTTTGATAGCACACAAGGTATTCCTCCAGTGTTACGGAGTTGCATGATATCATGGTCTTAGGAATAGATACTTGACATGAAGAAAATACTAGCAATAAACTAAGTGATACGATCAAATGATATCCTTACGAATGGGTCTTGTCCATGATGTGATCCCGTGATCAAATGACAACTCATGTCTATGGTTAGGAAACCTTAACCATCCGATCAACGAGCTAGTCTAGTAGAGGCTCACTAGGGACACGGTGTTGTTTATATATCCACACATGTATTTAAGTTTCCAGTCAACACAATTCTAGAATGGATAATAAACATCTATCATGAACAAGGAAATATGATAATAACCAAATTATTATTGCCTCTAGGGCATATTTCCTACACTCCGGATGCTGGCTCCGCCACTGTTTGTCATCAATGCTTAAAAACCATAGAGGAGGCACTAGATTCACTTACAAGGGGACATCCATCTCCCTCGATAATCACTGAATAACCAATGTCCTGATATAAACTTGATAACCGACATTAGTCCTCACTAACCCCATTGTTATAACAACAAAATACCATTGATCGAACAATGAATTTTCATCTCGTAAAGTCCTCAACCAGAAACATGACAGTGACACTTGCATCCCGCACCGCCAACATCAAGAAAGTCACTAAATGGCACAATAGGGAAAGCCATGCCCCTTGTACGGCCTCCCGAGCTCTCTAGCTATAGAGGATGTCGTCGATCTTGCACCTCGTCTCTGACCCAAAGATCACAAACGCACGAGTTATCTTGCTACAACGCTCCCTGACGCCACGGTGCGGTGGATTAGATAATGAGATGACTGATACCCCTAAACGACTAAGTATCTTAATACTGGTGGTAATGAATCCAAAACCCCCGGGAATGTGATTATTACTCAAGCACAACCTCACTTAGTATAGTCCCATTTTATTATTGGTTTTACCTTCTTGTTCATAGTTATTTTATTCACTTGTTTACCATTTCCTAGAAAAATGATAAAATAAACTATTTTAGACTATAGCTTGGGTGCGAACATAGTTGATTTTGTTAGTTGCCTTCATTTGGCTCTCTTGGGTTCGATGTATAACTGAGTTAAAATATTTCCCGTGATAAGGCTACAACTAACCCAGTGCACTTACATGACTTCACTTTCGCACTCCTACAGAGAGATGCCATAGACCTTGCACACCATCGCCGTCCCAATGATCATCAAATCCACTCTGGTTGACTTTCTGTGAGGCTCTCTGACTACACATTGCGGTGGATTGAGGCGAAAATAGGAGCTGGTGAAGTCATCACCACATAAACGTTGTAGTGTCTCCTGCATCGGGATCTGCCAACATAAAAAAGCCACTAAGTGCCATAATATGCCAAGTCATTCCCCTGATCCGACCTCCCCAAACTATTGCTAGAGAGGATGGCGTCAAGCTTGCACCTTGCAGCCGATCCAAAGATCACAACCACACAAGTCATCTCGCTACAAGGCTCCCCGATGACACGTTGTGGTGGATTGAACAAGGGAAAGATGGATACCCCTACACAACTAAGTACATTAAATACTAGTTGTGGTGAATTCAAACCCCTGAGAACGCCTTTATTACTCAAGCACCGCCTCACTTAGCTTATCCCATTTTATTACTATTTTTACCTTCTTGTTCACATTTACTTTATTACTTTGTTTATTGTTTTGTAGCAGCCAACAAAATAAACTATTTCAAACTATGGGTTGGGGTGCGAAGGTAGCTGCGTACATGATAACGTAGTTGCAGGGATGGTAGTTCCCTTCTTTTGTCTCTCTTGGGTTCGATGTATAATTGTGTTAAAGCACTTCATGCGAGAGGGCTACAACTAGCCCTGTGCCCTTATAGGATATAACTTTCGCATTCCTGGGTAGAGGATGCAGTTGACCTTACGCTCCACTGACATCCCAAGGATTATTAGATTTGTTCTAGTTGGCTTGCTACAAGGCTCCCCAACTCCACGTTGTGGTGAATTGGAGGAGGGGGCAACATGAGGTGGTAAATTTGTCACCGTGGAAACGGGGTAGTGACACCTGCATCGGGCTGTGCCAACATCGAGAAAGTCACTAAATGGCACAACATGCCAAGCCATGCCCCTACCCCCCGGTGCACTCCTACCGGAGAGGATGTCACCGACCTTGCACCTCACTGCCAACCCAAAGATCACAAGATCGACACAAAAGTCGTCCCCTACCAGGCTCCATGACGCCGTTGAAGCCCTCGCCGTGGAAACGTAGCACCAGCACCGACACCCGCCGAGAAAGTGTGCCTTGCCACTTTGAAGACACTGAAATGATGAAAGGCCCCGCTAACATTTCCGTCGGTGTAGCACGGAATTTGTTCGGTAAGAGACTAAAGTGGTGGTCAGGAGACAACGTTGACACTTGACACACGTCATAACGAGATAAATTCCGTGGTTCTGTTCTGCTTACATAACGGTGCGGTAGTATAGTACATACTTGTTGGGGAACGTTGCATGGGAAACAAAAAATTTCCTACGCACACGCAAGATCTATCCATGGTGATGAGCATCTACGAGAGGGAGAGTGGATCTACATACCCTTGTAGATCGCTAAGCGGGAAGCGTTAAGAAACGCGGTTGATGTAGTTGAACTTCTCCGTGATCCAAATTGCTAGCCGTCCCGCGATCCGATCACGATCCGTCCCGATCTAGCGCCGAACGGACGGCACCTCCGCGTTCAGCACACGTACATCTCGATGACGATCTTTGCCTTCTTGATCCAGCAAGAGGGGGCGGAGAGGTAGATGAGATCTCCAGCAGCACGATGGCGTGGTGGTGGTGATGGTGGAGTTATCCCGGCAGGGCTTCGCCTAAGCACTACCGAAATCTATTTGGTGGAGGAACTAGAGAATAGAGAACTAGCACGTGGCCGTGAGTTTTGGGGCTCTATTCCTCTAGTATATATAGGAGGGAGAGGGAGGAGCAAGCCTCCCTAGGGTTTCCCCTAGGGGTCGGCCGAACTAGGGCAAGGAAGAGTCCAATCCACTTCCTACTAGGAAGTGGATTCATATTAGGAAGGAGTCCTATTTCTTCCTATCTCCACCTTTTTTCCTCTTGGGCATATGGGCCCTTATGGGGTCGGATCCCCAGCCCATTAGGGGCTGGTGCGCCACCTCTTGGGCACATGTGGCCCTCGGGGTGGGTGGGCCCCACCCGGTGGAGCCCCGGAACCCATTCGTCACTCCCGGTACACTACCGGAAATACCCGAAACTTTTCCGGAACCCAAATACCACTTTCCTATATATAAATCTTTACCTCCAGACCATTCTGGAGCTCCTCGTTACGTCCGGGATCTCTTCCGGGACTCCGAACAACCTTCGGTCACCAACACATATATCTCAATACTACCGAAACGTCACCGAACGTTAAGTGTGCAGACCCTGCGGGTTCGAGAACTATGTAGACATGACCGAGACACCTCTACGGTCAATAACCAATAGCGGGACCTGAATGCTCATATTGGTTCCTACATATTCTACGAAGATCTTTATCGGTTGAACCTCTATGTCAAGGATTCCGTTAATCCCGTATGATGTTCCCTTTGTTTATCGGTATGTTACTTGTCCGAGATTCGATCGTCGGTATCTCTATGCCTAGTTCAATCTCGTTACCAGCAAGTCTCTTTACTCGTTCCATAATACAAGATCATGTGGCTAACTCTTTAGTCACTTTGCTTGCAAGGCTCATTGTGATGTTGTATTACCGAGTGGGCCCTGAGATACCTCTCCGTCACTCGAATTAATAAATCCCATTCTTGATCCATGTCAACTCAACAGACACCCTCGGAGATACCTGTAGAGCATCTTTATAGTCACCCATTTATGTTGTGACGTTTGATACACACAAAGCACCCCTACGGTGTCAGTGAGTTACATGATCTCATGGTCGTAGGAACAGATACTTGACATGCAGAAAACGATAGCAATAAACTGACACGATCATATGCTACGTTCATAGTTTGGGTCTTGTCCATCACATCATTAGGAGAATGATGTGATCCTGTTACCAAATGACAACACTTGTCTATGGCTAGGAAACAATTACCATCTTTGATCAACGAGCTAGTCAACTAGAGGCTTACTAGGGACACATTGTTGTCTATGTACCCACACATGTATTTGTGTTTCCAGTCAATACAGTTAAAGCATGGATAATAAACATTTATCATGAACAAGGAAATATAATAATAACCATTTTATTATTGCCTCTAGGGCATATTTCCAACAGTCTCCCACTTGCACTAGAGTCAATAATCTAGCTCACAACACTATGTGATTTACATTGTAATGAATCTAACACCCATACAGTTCTGGTGTTGATCATGCTTTGCTCGTGGAAGAGGTTTTGTCAATGGGTCTGCAACATTCAGATCCATGTGTACTTTGCAAGTATTTATGTCACCCTCCTCGATGAAGAATCGAATGGAGTTGAAGCGTCGCTTTTTGTGTCTGGTCCTCTTGTGAAACCTTGGTTCCTTGGCTAGAGCAATGGCACCAGTGTTGTCACAGAACAGAGTTATCGAATCCAGTGCACTGGGCACAACTCCGAGATCTGTCATGAACTGCTTCATCCAGACACCTTCCTTCGCCGCCTCTGAGGCAGCTATGTACTCCGCTTCACATGTAGAATCAGCTACCGTGCTTTGCTTTGAACTGCACCAGCTTACCGCTCCCCCATTAAGAATGTATACGTATCCGGTTTGAGACTTTGAGTCATCCGGATCAGTGTCAAAGCTTGCATCAACGTAACCCTTTACGACGAGCTCTTGATCACCTCCATAAACGAGAAACATTTCCTTAGTCCTTTTCAGGTACTTTAGAATATTCTTGACCGCAGTCCACTGATCCACTCCTGGATTACTTTGAAACCTTCCTGCCATACTTATGGCAAGGCCGACGTCTGGTCCTGTGCACATCATTGGATACATGATAGAGCCTATGGCAGAAGCATAGGGGATGACACTCATCTTTTCTCTATCCTCTGCACTCACTGGGCATTGAGTCTTACTCAACTTCACACCTTGTAACACAGGCAAGAACCCTTTCTTGGACTGATACATTTTGAACTTTTTCAAAACTTTATCAAGGTATGTGCTCTGTGAAAGTCCTATTAAGCGTCTCGGTCTATCTCCATAGATCTTGATGCCTAATATGTAAGCAGCTTCTCCCAGGTCCTTCATTGAAAAACTCTTGTTCAAATAAACCTTCAAGCTTTCCAAAAATTCTATATTGTTTCCAATTAGCAATATGTCATCCACATATAACACTAGAAACGCTATAGAGCTCCCACTCAATTTGTTGTAAATACAAGCTTCTCCATAAACTTGTACAAACCCAAACGCTTTGATCACCTCATCAAAGCGCTTATTCCAACTCCGAGATGCCTCCACCAGTCCATAAGTGGATCGCTGGAGCTTGCAAACTTTGTCAGCATTCTCTGGATCGACAAAACCTTCTGGTTGCATCATATACAACTCTTCCTCAAGGAAACCGTTGAGGAACACTGTTTTGACATCCATCTGCCAAATTTCATAATCGAAAAATGCAGCTATTACTAACATGATTCTGACGGACTTAAGCATCACTACGGGAGAGAAAGTCTCATCATAGTCAACTCCTTGAACTTGTGAAAAACCATTTGCCACAAGTCGAGCTTTATAGACGGTGACATTACCGTCCGCGTCCGTCTTCTTCTTAAAGATCCATTTATTCTGAATGGCCTTTTGCCCTTCAGGTAATACTTCCAAAGTCCACACTTTGTTTTCATACATGGATCCTATCTCGGATTTCATGGCCTCTAACCATTTGTCGGAAACCGGGCCCACCATCGCTTCTCCATAGCTCGTAGGTTCATCGTTGTCCAACAACATGACCTCCAAGACAGGGTTACCGTACCACTCAAGAGCAGCACGTGCCCTTGTCGACCTATGAGGTTCGATAGTAACTTGATCTGAAGCGTCATGATTATCATCATTAGCTTCCTATTCAACTGATGTAGGCTCCACAGAAACATCTTTCTGCGCTGTGCTACTCTCTGGTTGAAGTGAAGGTTCAACAACCTCATCAAGTTCTATCTTCCTCCCACTCAATTCTTTGGAGAGAAACTCTTTCTCAAGAAATGACCTGTTCTTAGCGACAAACACTTTCCTTCGGATCTGAGATAGAAGGTATATCCAACCGTCTCTTTTGGGTATCCTATGAAGACGCATTTATCCGCTTTGGTTTCCAGCTTTTCAGGCTGAAGCTTTTTGACATAAGCATCACATCCCCAAACTTTAAGAAACGACAACTTTGGTTTCTTGCCAAACCACAGTTAATACACCGTCGTCTCAACGGATTTAGATGGTGCCCTATTTAAAGTGAATGCAGCTGTCTCTAACGCATATCCCCAAAACGATAGTGGCAAATCGGCAAGAGACATCATAGACCGCACCATATCCAATAAGGTTCGATTATGACGTTCGGACACACCATTACGCTGTGGTGTTCCAGGCGGTGTCAACTGTGAAACAATTTCACATTGTTTTAAGTGATTGCCAAACTCATAACTCAGATATTCTCCTCCTCGATCAGATCGTAGGAATTTAATCTTGTTACGATGATTCTCAACTTCACTCTGAAATTGCTTGAACTTTTCAAACGTTTCAGACTTATGCTTCATTAAGTAAATATACCCATATCTAGTTAAGTCATCGGTGAAGGTGAGAAAATAACGATATCCACCGCGCGCCTCAATGCTCATTGGACCGCACACATCAGTATGTATGATTTCCAATAAGTCACTTGCCCGTTCCATTGTTCCAGAGAACGGGGTCTTAGCCATCTTGCCCATGAGGCATGGTTCACATGTGTCAAAGTGATTCAAAATCAAGTGACTCCAAAAGTCCATCAACATGGAGCTTCTTCATGCGTTTTACACCAATATGACCTAAGCGGCAGTGCCACAAGAAAGTGGTACTATCGTTATCGACTCTACATCTTTTGGCATCAATGTTATGAACATGTGTATCATCAGTTCATCACTATCGAGATTCAATAAGAATAAACCCCTCACATTGGGTGCATGACCATAAAAGATATTACTCATATAAATAGAACAACCATTATTCTCTGATTTAAATGAGTAACCGTCTCGCAATAAACAAGATCCAGATATAATGTTCATGCTTAACGCAGGCACTAAATAGCAATTATTCAGGTTCATCACTAATCCCGATGGTAGTCGAAGAGCGAGCGTGCCGACGGCGATCACATCAACCTTGGAACCATTTCCCACGCGCATCGTCACTTTGTCCTTCGCCAGCCTCCGTTTATTCTGTAGTTCCTGCTTTGAGTTGCAAATGTGAGCAAACGAACCGGTATCAAATACCCAGGCCCTACAACTAGAGCTGGTAAGGTACACATCAATAAAATGTATATCATATATACCTTGTTTGGTGTTGGTCGCCTTCTTGTCGCCAGATACTTGGGGCAGTTCCGCTTCCAGTGACCAGTACCCTTGCAATGAAAGCACTCAGTTTCTGGCTTGGGTCCAGCCTTGGGTTTCTTCACGGGAGGGGCAACTGCTTTGCCACTCTTCTTAGAGTTACCCTTCTTGCCGTTGCCATTTTTCTTGAAACTAGTGGTTTTATTGACCATCAACACTTGATGCTCCTTCTGGATTTCAGACTCAGCGACTTTCAGCATCGCAAATAGCTCGGCGACTCACTAGTTCATCCCTTGCATGTTATAGTTCAACACGAAGCCTTTATAGCTAGGTGGTAGTGGTTGAAGAACTATGTCAATGATCGCCTCTAGTGGGAGGGCAATTCCCAACTCCACCAGACGGTTGTAATACCCAGACATTCTGAGTATATGCTCACTGACAGACCCGTTCTCCTCCATCTTACAAGCATAGAACTTATCGGAGGTCTCATACCTCTCGATCCGGGCATTCTTCTCAAAGATAAACTTCAACTCTTGGAACATCTCATATGCTCCATGACGTTCAAAATGCCTTTGAAGTCCCGGTTCTAAGCCATACAACATTGCAGATTGAACTATTGAGTAATCATCCGAACCTGACTGCCAGGCATTCACAACGTCTACAGACGACACTGGAGCGGGTGGCTCACCGAGTGGTGCGTCAAGGACATAATTCTTCTGGGAAGCCGTGAGGATAATCCTCATATTACGGGCCCAGTCTACAAAGTTACTTCCATCATCTTTCATCTTAGCTTTCTCTAGGAACACATTGAAATTCAGGGGAACTACTGCGCGAGCCATTGATCTACAACATAAAATTTGCAAAGATAACTTAGACTATTGTTCAAGATAATGAGTTTAGTTAATCATATTACTTAAAAAACTCCCACTCAAATTGACATCCCTCCGGTCATCTGAGTGTCACATGATCCAAATTCACCAACTCAAGTCCGATCATCACTTGAGATGAGTTGGTTTCAATGGTGAACTTCTCCATGTTGATCATATCTACTATATGACTCATGTTCGACCTTTCGGTCTCTTGTGTTCCGAGGCCATGTCTGTACATGCTAGGCTCGTCAAGTTTAACCCGAGTGTTCTACATGTGCAAAATTGGCTTGCACCCGTTGTATGCGAACGTAGAGTCTATCACACCCGATCATCACGTGGTGCTTCAAAACGACGAACCTTCGCAATGGTGCACACTCGGGGAGAACACAATTTACCTTGAAATTTTAGTGAGGGATCACCTTATAATGCTACCGTCGTCCTAAGCAAAACAAGGTGCATAAAAAAGATTATCATCACATGCAAATCATAAGTGACATGATATGGCCATGAGCTTGTGCTTTTGATCTCCATCTTCAAAGCACCGGCATGATCTCCATCGTCACTGGCATGACACCATGATCTCCATCAACGTGTCGCCATGAGGTTGTCGCGCCAACTAATGCTTCTCCAACTATTGCTAACTCATAGCGATAAAGTAAAGCAAAAAGGCGAAAAAGAATTAAAGACAACCCTATGGCTCCTGCCAGTTGTCGTACTCATCGACATGCAAGTCTTGATAATCTATACAAAATATGATCATCTCATACATCACATATATCTCATCATGTTTTTGGCCATATCATATCACATCATACCCTGCAAAAACAAGTTAGACATCCTCTAATTTGTTGTTGTAAGTTTTACGTGGCTGCTATGGGTATCTAGCAAGAACGATTCTTACCTACGCAAAACCACAACGGTGATATACAAGTTGCTATTTAACCTTCTACAAGGACTACCCTTTGTCGAATCCGATCCAACTAAAGTGAGAGAGACAGACACCCGCCAGCCATCTATATGCGACAAGTGCATGTCAGTCGATGGAACCAGTCTCTCGTACACGGACGAGTAAGGTTGGTCCGAGCCGCTTCATCCCACAATACCGCTGAATCAAAAAAGGACTAAGGAAGGAAGGAAGCTGAATATCAACGCCCACAAACTCCTTTGTGTTCTACTCGTGATGCCATCTACTCATAGACCTAGCTCTGATACCACTGTTGGGGAACGTTGCATGGGAAACAAAAAAATTCCTACGCACACGCAAGATCTATCCATGGTGATGAGCATCTACGAGAGGGAGAGTGGATCTACGTACCCTTGTAGATCGCTAAGCGGCAAGCGTTAAGAAACGCGGTTGATGTAGTCGAACGTCTTCGCGATCCAAATCGCTAGTCGTCCCGCGATCCGATCATGATCCGTCCCGATCTAGCGCCGAACGGACGGCACCTCCGCGTTCAGCACACGTACAGCTCGATGACGATCTCCGCCTTCTTGATCTAGCAAGAGGGGGCGGAGAGGTAGATGAGATCTCTAGCAGCACGACGGCATGGTGGTGGTGATGGTGGAGTTATCCCGGCAAGGCTTTGCCTAAGCACTACCAGAATCTATTTGGTGGAGGAACTAGAGAATAGAGAACTAGCACGTGGCCGTGAGTTTTAGGGATCTATTCCTCTAGTATATATAGGAGGGAGAGGGAGGAGCAAGCCTCCCTAGGGTTTCCCCTAGGGGTCGGCCGAACCAGGGCAAGGAAGAGTCCAATCCACTTCCTACTAGGAAGTGGATTCATATTAGGAAGGAGTCCTATTTCTTCCTATCTCCACCTTTTTTCCTCTTGGGCATATGGGCCCTTATGGGCTCGGCTCCCCAGCCCATTAGGGGCTTGCGCCACCTCCTGGGCCCATGTTGCCCCCGGGGTGGGTGGGGCCCACCAGGTGGACCCCCGGAACCCATTCGTCACTCCCAGTACACTACCGGAAATACCCGAAACTTTTCCGGAACCCAAATACCACTTTCCTACATATAAATCTTTACCTCCGGACCATTCCGGGGCTCCTCGTGACGTCAAAGATCTCATCCGGGACTCCAAACAACCTTCGGTCAGCAACACATATATCTCAATACTACCGAAACGTCACCGAACGTTAAGTGTGCAGACCCTGCGGGTTCGAGAACTATGTAGACATGGCCGAGACACCTCTACGGTCAATAACCAATAGCGGGACCTGGATGCCCATATTGGTTCCTACATATTCTACGAAGATCTTTATCGGTTGAACCTCTATGTCAAGGATTCAGTTAATCCCGTATGATGTTCCCTTTGTTTATCGGTATGTTACTTGTCCGAGATTCGATCGTCGGTATCTCTATACCTAGTTCAATCTCATTACCGGCAAGTCTCTTTACTCGTTCCGTAATACAAGATCTTGTGGCTAACTCTTTAGTCACTTTGCTTGCAAGGCTCATTGTGATGTTGTATTACCGAGTGGGCCCTGAGATACCTCTCCATCACACGGAGTAACAAATCCCAGTCTTGATCCATGTCAACTCAACAGACACCCTCGGAGATACCTGTAGAGCATCTTTATAGTCACCCAGTTATGTTGTGACGTTTGATACACACAAAGCACCCCTACGGTGTCAGTGAGTTACATGATCTCATGGTCATAGGAACAGATACTTGACATGCAGAAAACGATAGCAATAAACTGACACGATCATATGATACGTTCATAGTTTGGGTCTTGTCCATCACATCATTCTCCTAATGATGTGATCCCGTTATCAAATGATAACACTAGTCTTTGGCTAGGAAACCATTACCATCTTTGATCAATGAGCTAGTAAACTAGAGGCTTACTAGGGACACATTGTTGTCTATGTACCCACACATGTATTTGTGTTTCTAGTCAATACAGTTAAAGCATGTATAATAAACATTTATCATGAACAAGGAAATATAATAATAACCATTTTATTATTGCCTCTAGGGCATATTTCCAACATTACTTTTTTTAGGGTGGAATGGAAGAGTGGCATTTGCGTGCGAAGAATACATAGATGCTTTTCCGAAATCCTAGCTTTCCTCTGGCGGCGCCTGAGGCGACTAGGGCTTCAAGGGAATCCTTCATCGCCCGTCTGATCTAATCGGTGGAGCAAACCCAGGGAAGTCTGGGGCCGATGGCGGTGGCGAGATTGAACTATGTATGGAGATACCGACGATCGAATCTCGGGCAAGTAACATACCGATAAACAAAGGGAATAGCGTACGGGATTAACTGAATCCTTTACATAGAGGTTCAACCGATAAATATCTTTGTAGAATATGTAGGAACCAATATGGGCATCTAGGTCCCGCTATTGGTTATTGACCATAGAGGTGTCTCGGTCATGTCTACATAGTTCTCGAACCCGCAGGGTCTGCACACTTAACGTTCGGTGACGTTTCGGTATTATTGAGTTATGTATGTTGGTGACCAAATGTAGTTCGGAGTCCCGGATGAGATCCCGGACATCACGAGGAGCTCCGGAATGGTCCGAAGGTAAAGATTGATATATAGGAAGTACCATTTTGGTCACAGGAAAAAGTTCGGGCGTCACCGGTACGTACCGGGGGTGGCGGAAGGGTTCCAAGGGTCCACCGGGAGGGGCCCACCCACCCCAGGGGCCGCATGGGCCTAGGAGGTGGCACACCAGCCCCTGGTGGGATGGGAAGCCAGCCCCTAAGGGGCCCATGCGCAAGGGGTGGGGGTGGCCAAGTGGGGAGGGAGTCCTCCCAAGACTCCACCTCCCTTGTGAGGGGGAGGATTCCTTGTGGGGGTGGACTCTCCCCCCTTGGACCGATCGGCCAAGGCCCTAGGGTTTCCCTAGGGCTGCCTCCCCCCTCCCCATTCCTCCTATATGTAGTGGGGGTTTTGAGGGCAGCCACCACCTGAAAAGCCACGTGCTGCCCTCTCCCCTCTAGATCGTCTTTCTCCTCTAGATTAGTTCGGTAGAGCTCGGCGAAGCCCTACCTGATTAGTTCACCACCACCGCCACCGTGCCGTCGTGCTGCCGAAGAACTCATCTACTTCTCCACCCTCGCTTGCTGGATCAAGGAGGCGGAGATCGTCATCGAGCTGTACGTGTGCTGAACGCGGAGGTGTTGTCCGTTTGGCGCTAGATCGTGATTGGATCGCGGGATGGCTTGCGATTTGGATCGTGAAGACGTTCAACTACATCAACCGCGTTTCTTAATGCTTCCCTCTTAGCGATCTACAAGGGTATTTGGATCCGATCTCTCCTCTCGTAGATGCTCATCTCCATGGATAGATCTTGTGTGTGCGTAGGAAATTTTTTGTTTCCCATGCAACGTTCCCCAACAGTGGCATCATGATCTAGGTCTATGCGTAGATGGCATCATGAGTAGAACACAAAGTAGTTTGTGGGCGTTGATATTTAGATTGCTTCCCTCCTTAGTCTTTTCTTGATTTGGCAGTATTGTGGGATGAAGCGGCTCGGACCAACCTTACACGTCCACGTACGAGAGACCGATTCCATCGACTGACATGTAACTTTGTTGCATAAAGATGGCTGGCGGGTGTCTATCTCTCCCACTTTAGTTGAATCGTATTCGACAAAGGCGGTGCTTGTGGAAGGTGAAATAGCAGCTTGTATATCACCGTTATGGTTTTGCGTAGGTAAGAATCGTTCTTGCTAGATACCCATAGCAGCCACGTAAAACATGCAACAACAAATTAGAGGACGTCTAACTTGTTTTTGCAGGGTATGTTGTGATATGATATGGCCAAACACATGATGATATATATTTGATGTATGAGATGATCATGTTTTGTAATACTTAATATCGACTTGCATGTCGATGGATACGGCAACCGGCAGGAGCCATAGGGTTGTCTTTAATTATTTTATGACCTGTGTGTCAATCATAAGCGCTATGTAATGCTTTACTTTATCGCTAAGCGGTAGCAATAGTAGTAGAAGCATGGTTTGCATCACAACCTTGAAGGCAACACGATGATGGAGATCATGGTGTGATGCCGGTGACGATGGAGATCATGCCGGTGCTTTGGAGATGGAGATCAAAAGCACAAGTTCATGGCCATATCATGTCACTTATGATTTGCATGTGATGTTAATCCTTTTATGCATCTTATTTTGCTGAGGACGACGGTAGCATTGTAAGGTGATCCCTCACTAAAATTTCAAGATAAGATTGTGTTCTCCCCGGGTGTGCACCATTGCGAAAGTTCGTTGTTTCAAAGCACCACGTGATGATCGGGTGTGATAGACTCTACATTCGCATACAACGGGTGCAAGCCAGTTTTGCACATGCGGAACACTCGGATTAAACTTGACGAGCCTAGCATGTACATACATGGCCTCGGAACACAAGAGACCGAAAGGTCGAACATGAGTCATATAGTAGATATGATCAACATGGAGATGTTCACCATTGAAACCAGCTCATCTCACGTGATGATCGGACTTGGGTTGGTGAATTTGGATCATGTAGCACTCGGATGACCGGAGGGATGTCAATTTGAGTGGGAGTTTTTAAGTAATATGATTAACTAAACAAATTATCTTGAACATAGTCTAAGTTGTCTTTGCAAATTTATGTTGTAGATCAATGGCTTGTGCAGTAGTTCCCCTGAATTTCAATGCGTTCCTACAGAAAGCCAAGCTGAAAGATGATGGAAGTAACTTTGTAGACTGTGCCCGTAATCTGAGGATTATACTCACGGCTTCCCAAAAGGCTAATGTCTTAGATGCACCACTTGGTGAGCCACCCGCTCCAGTGTCGTCTGAAGACGTTGTGAACGTCTGGCAGGCGCGTTCGGATGATTACTCAATAGTTCAGTGTGCTATGTTGTGTGGCTTAGAACCGAGACTTCAAAGGCGTTTTTGTAGGATCGAAAGTATGTCTAGAGGGGGGGTGATTAGACTACTTGAACAAATAAAAATCCTACCTTTTCCGAATTTTATGTGTTGGCAGATTTTAGCAATGATAGCAAGTCAAGCACACCCTACACATGCATGTCTACGAGTATAGCGGCGGAAAGTAAAGACAATCACATGTAATAGAGGTAAGGGTAAGAAGATCAAACGCAATTGTAGACACGATGATTTTTCCCGTGGTTCCGATAGGTGTTGCTATCGTACGTCCACGTTTATGGAGTCTTCAACCCACGGAGGGTAACGGTCGCGAGAGTCCACGGAGGGCTCCACCCACGAAGGGTCCACGAAGTAGCAACCTCGACTATTCCATAACGGCTTCCATCCACGAAGGGCTAGCCTCACTATGGGTAGATCTTCACGAAGTAGGCGATGTCCTTGCCCGTACAAACTTCTTGGTTCACTCCACAACACGAAGTAGGAGGCTCCCAAGCAACACCTAACCAATCTAGGAGGCACCACCCTCCAAAAGGTAATAGGCTTGATGATGTAGATGAACTCCTTGCTCTTGTGCTTCAAGACGATAGACTCCTCAACACACAATCACTCTCTCATAGAGTTGGCTATGGTGGAAGAGATTGATTGGGTAGAAAGCAACTTGGGGAGGCTAGAGATCAAGATTCATATGGTTGGAATGGAATGGCTTGATCTCAACACATGAGTAGGTGGCTCTCTCTCAGAAAATATGATGGGGCAAGTATGGAATAGTTCTGAGTGCTTCTCTATCGAGTAGGTGGGGGTGGAGAGGTATATATAGGCATCCCCAAAAATCCAACCGTTACACCTAAAGTGACCAACTCGGTGACACCAATGTGTTAATCTCGGTGGTACCGAAGTGACCAAAAGGCAGTAACTTTTGAATCTCGGTGAGACTGATACATAACTCTCGGTGGTACCGATTAGGTGACCACCGGTCAGAATGTGCAACTCGGTGACGCCGATTCTCAAATCTCGGTGGTACCGATTCTTGACCATGGCTAACCAGAGAGTTGGCCCGAAACCTCGGTGAGACCGATTCACAATTCTCGGTGGGACCGATTCTTGTGAATAGCTAACCAGAGAGTTGGTCCAATTCTTGGTGAGACCGACAGGCAAATCTCGGTGGTACCGAAGCTTGAAAATAGCTAAACAGAAAGTTGACAATTGAAACTCGGTGGCACCGATGCAGAATCGGTTGCACCGACAGGCAAGGATTTGGCATGGGTCTGTCTAAGTTTTGGAATCGGTCGTACCGAGTGGGAGTTGTTGGTGGCACCAATTTTGGATGTTTGGCTTTGGACAGACTTTTGTGGAAGAGCTCGTGGGTGTTTTTGGTGACTATCACTTGTGCACGTGGAGCATCTTGTTCACCAACATTACCTTACCCCGTTTTAATAGTATTGGCTTTCCTATGGACTCAAAGTGATTTCTCACAAAGTAAAATGTAGAGTCCTCTTGCTTGAAGCTTTGCCAATCCATTTCTTTGCATCTTGGGGTTCTCCACAATCTTCACAATCATTTTGCCATCCCTATCATTGAACCTTTCCTGAAATATACTTAGTGGAAAACATTAGTTCAATGACATATATGTTGTTATTCATTACCAAAACCACCAAGGGAGCAAATGTGCTTTCAATCTCCCCCTTTTTGGTAATTGATGACAACATATAGATCAAAGCTTCGACATATGATATAATCAATGAATATAATCGTCGCTTTGAGAAGTATGTGATAAGCAAGAGCTCCCCCTAACTTTGTGCATTATTTTGAATTTGCGTTTGAATGCAAATGCACAATCGATTAGGTACATGGGGCATTCTTTCAAGTCACATACAACTTGGTGGTGTTCGAGAATAATATGAATGAACAACATAGCACAACAC
The DNA here is from genome assembly GCA_039707655.1 of Elymus sibiricus. NCBI lineage: Eukaryota > Viridiplantae > Streptophyta > Magnoliopsida > Poales > Poaceae > Elymus > Elymus sibiricus. The sequence continues at coordinate 396,100,830 of CM077671.1, forward strand.
AAACAAGCAAAGGTGAATGATCATCTCATAAGCATCAAAAGGATAGGAAATAGTAGCGATACACAACAAGTGTATGATCAAACACCAACAAAGTTTCACACAAACCAACCAAAATTTATCAAATGTTTTGAAAAAGGCGATAAAAGGCAACGCTCTCTCTCTCTCGAAGCCTAAAGATCTATATACATCTTCTCCCCCTTTGGCAACAAGTTACCCAAAAGTTCAAAGGTATATATCTAAGCGCTCTTCTGGTGCTGATCTCCTCCGGTGGCTGATGAAGGAGTCGAGAGAACTGCGTCAGCGAAGATCTCAGCAGACGTCATGGAAGGAGTTGGAGTTGCAAGTGGAGGTGCAGATGGAGCTGAAGGAACTGATGGAGCTGCAGCAAGTGCTGATGTAGAGGGCCTCAATCAGGAGTTGGCACTGTAGGAGTTCTCATCTGAGTTCTGAACTGGGTGCAGGGCCTGAGAGGAGATGCCTCATCATCTGACTCTGAAGGTTGTCGAATAGGAGCTTCATCCACTTCCTTCTTCAGATGATTCACGGTCTTGGTCAGTCCATCTACCTTATCATTCAGTGTCTTGATCCTGTTCTCCATGATCCTCACAAGACTGTGCTGGTTCGCCAATATATCCTTAATATCATTCTTCATGCCCTGAACAGTGCTAATCAAGAGTTCCATCTGTTCACTCCTGAATCGGGGGGCTTGAGCACTAGTGGCTCTAGTTGCCTCTGCTTCTGCATGTGCCTGAGCTGCAGCTGATGTGGGATGATCTGGGTTCGTCACCACAATGTTATCCTCAAGATCCGGCTGTAGAGGCAAATGTTGTCTGTCCAGTGCAAAGATGTGCTTCTCCAGCTTGGAGTTGATAAGCATCTGGATGTAGGGTGCATAGCAACATGAACGCTTCTGATCAGCAGCAACCCTCTTGACAGTTTCCACAATCAGATCCATCACCCTTATCCTGGTGTGATTGTCAAGGTGGATTAGCATATTGATGGAGTAGCCTCTTATCATCTTGTCGTCTCCAGACTTAGGCATGAATGTATGCCTCAAGATGGTGTTGATAGTACGGAGGCCAGCCTGGAGAAAGTAGATAGATCCTAACTTGTGGGATTTCTTATGTGATGCAGGAATCTCTTTGTACATGTTCTTCATAGAGTTGTGGCTCTCCTTGGATTCTGAGTAGACATCCAAATCTCCTGGTAGTGCCTTTGGGACTCCTAGAATGGCAGCCCACTCATCAACAGTTGATTCATATCTGGCACCTTTAGTCATCCACACAATTCTACCATCTCCATAGAAATGTGCAATGGAGTAGAATTGCATGATCATTTCGTCGTTCCATGCAGTGAATTCTTTGCCAACAAACTCATCTAGTCCAATGCAATGGAAGTTGTCTTGCACACTTGGAAAATAGTCTTCATTCTCCTTGATGAACTTCCAATCAACGAATCTCATATCACTAATAGCAGGGCTCTTATCAAGCAAGATGGTTTCATAGAAATCCTGTTGCTCTTTAGTGAAAAATCTGTAGTCCACAGCAGTCTTCTTCCTCTGGGAATATGGATCAATAGCTCTCCAATCCCTCAAACCAGAATCCTTCCTCTTCTTCATGTCCTCAGCAAGCAAGTGGCTGGAATTGTGCTCTGGAAGGTGTGGTCTAAGCTTCATCAAAGCAGACATAGCATCATCATCATCAGCTTCCCTAAAGGTAGAACTCTTGTTCTTGGAAGCAGCTGGGATATCTCTGGTAGTCCTCTTGGGCTTTTCAGCAGCAGCAGCTTTCTTGGAAGTGGACTTGATGCTCTTGGATGTGGTAGCCTTAGGCATAGCATCTGCCATCAGCTTCTTCTTCTTCTTAGGAGGAGCCTGGGCAGCTGGCTCTTCCTCCTCAGCAACCTCAGTTTCAGCTGGGTCTTCATACATTGAGGTTTGTCTGCCAATGACATGAATGATCCTCTTCCTGGCTCTCTTCTTATCCCCTGCCTTCTTAGGCAATGATTTCTGGGGGGGCACAACAGTCATAGTTGCCCTAGCACTCTCTGGTGCTCTCATGGCTTCAGCACTTGCATACTCTTTCTTGACAGTTTTCTTCTTCTTGGATGAAGAAGCAGCAGTTGTGCTCTTGGCAGCAGTATCTTTCTTAGATTGCTCTTCAGGGATGAAGTCCTCATCCTCTTCATCTGAATTGAGCTTCTTCCTTGCCCTAGTAGCATCTTTGGGCAAATCTGGAGAGCTAGGGTTATCCTCAAAGCTCTCATCAGGACTAGTGCCTGAGCTCATGTCAACACTCTGCTCTCTGGAAACATTCTGGCTGTCCTTAGCATCTGACATACTGACCCTGTGAATAGAGTGTAGAAGAGTGGAAGGGTTGAGTCATCACAAAATGCAGACATTTTTCAAAGTTTGAACTAGGAAATCCTTAGATATAGTTTTCAGCAAAAAGGGATTTCGGTGTCACCGGGTCAGAAGTTTCGGTACCACTGAGACACACAGAGCTCTTAACAGAAACTTGGCAGCAATTTTCGGTGGCACCAAGAATTGCCACTCGGTGTCACCGAGACTGTCCTCAGTAGCACAAAAACACAATCGGTAGAACCGATTTTTCTCACTCGGTGTCATCGAGATTCGGTTTTGCGGATAACTAAACCTAAAAAAAATTCGTTCTCTAATCTAATGAGATTTATAGAGGATAGGGGGGTTTGCAACTGGTGGATTGTCGATAAAAGTAACTCCAATGCGCAAGAATTGGACGGGGAGCGCAAGGAGGGTCGGATCCATACCCTAACTCGGTGAAGGATCCGCTACGGCGATGACTGCGGCGAAGATTCCGTCGGCGGCGGCGATTCCCAATGGCGGAGACGCATGGGGAGGCAAGGGCGACGACCAAGGGGTCCGGAGCGGCAGCTTAGGGTTGGAGGAAACGGGCTTTTGCGAATGAACTTCAAAAGTTGGGTCCGCCAAATTAAATACCCCTCGCTGTCGGTGACACCGGTTCTAAATTTTCGGTGCCACCGAGTTACTCAACTGTCAGCTAACAGGGAAACTCGGTGTAACCGAGAATATGGAATCGGTGTTACCGAGATTGAAAATCCAGATCAACACTAGGCATTCGGTGAGATTGAGAATTTTGGGTTGGTTCCACCGAGATGCACTTGGGAGGTTTTAATGGTCAGTCCTTGTCGATATGGAACTTCGAGTGCTCCTCACACAGAGGGATCGAAAAGTACTTGTTCAAATTTTGTGATGCAGTAAGAATAGAATATGAGACGAGAAAGCATAGATAGCTAGAGAGTGGTCCTAGGCATTCTTGTCCATCCAATTGGCAAAACAAAAACAAAGTCCAAATAGCAACAATTGGATGTATTCGAATGAATAAATAAATGCAGACCAACATGCTCACACAATAAGATGTCAAATGAAATCATGGCAAACATGCACATACATACTAGCATCTATCAAGCATTTTGACGATGACGGAGTCATCTATATATGAGTATATTGACTTAGGAGCCAAGTAAGAATACTTGATCATAGGTCATACTCATTGTTTAAGCACAAGTGGGGTTACCACTTTTACATAAAGCATTTAATGTTATCACATACTAAGAGATGCTTTAAATCGAGTCTTAGAGTAAAGCTCCCACTTGATGTGACATCCCCCCATAGGAGGGATAAACTAACCTTGGGTTTTGTCATAGAAGACTTCATGTTGGTGAAGTAGTGTTGGATGCTCAATGTTGATGAAGATCATCATTAGTTGGGAGCATCCTTGTTGTTTCTTTACTCTTCTCACCTACATGGGTTAGTCCCAACACACAAGAGACAAACACAAGGATATCTATGGACATGGAGTGCAAAGCATACATGATGATGTCCATGGATTTGTTTGATTACCTTGTCCCTTGCTTACCTTTGAGGGAATGTGTGGCTCCTTGAACTATTGCATAGAGTTGGAGTTGAGTGCAAATAGTCCTTGCCAATAATGAATATGAGTGAATTTCATTGGCAGAGTCACCCCTCAAGAACTCCTCTAGTTCTTCATCTTGGGGACCCACATCAGTTGATGGGGATCCTTGGTGTAGAAGTGACATTTGTTGAGGTAGAACTTGGAGTAGCCTTGGGAACCCACTTCACCATGTCTAGGGATTTGTCTTCAAATGTGTCAATGTCATCATGAAGCTTTCCCTTGCCCTTGTGGTCTTGTGTTGGAAGGTCATCTTGAAAGCTTGTTCCCTTGGGGAGAGTATTTTCATACTTCTCCTTTTGAGGAATAAACTTTGGCTTGGGGTATTGACCTTCTTCCCATTCGACTCCATTAGCGTTGAAGTAGCCAATGCCATGGTTCTTTCGGTATCCTCCATGCTTGCGTACAATTTCCTCAAATTGCTTACATCCGGCAAGACTCTTGTAGATACCTTTCTCTGTAATTCCTTTCAATAAAGCATTTTCTTGCTCAAGTGTAACTTGTCTAAGAGAATCATCATTAGTGGAATCAATAGAACTACTAGGAGCAACATCATTGGATTTAGAATTTTTATTGTTGCCACTAGATGAAGAACCTTTCTTGCCTTTGTTACTAGTTTGTCTAGGTTTAACTTGTGGCATGAATGTAGACAAGAGTAATCGTTTGGCTAGATAAGATGAAGTCTTCTTTCGGAGATCGTCATTGATAGCTTTAAGAAACTCATGTTCTTTCTCCAAGGTGAGCTTCTCGAAGCGTACCTTCTCATGAGTCCTTACAAGCTCTCTATGATCTTCTAGAGTAGATTCATGAGCTAACTTAAGAGTGTTAAATTCTTTAGTTAGTTGTTCTATTTTCATCTTATCATCATCGAACAACTTATCTTGACTAGTATGAGAATTATTAAGTTCATTTTGACTAACATTACTAGTTTTATCAAAGAGCAAGTCATCATCACAAAGTAAATCATCTTCATCACTATCAAAGTCAAGATATTCGGGGTGTGATACCTTAGGGCCTTTAGCCATGAAGCAACTTCCACCTCCTTCATTTGGTGAATCAAATATGTCGTAGGAGTTGGTAGTCACAAGTGCAAGTCTGGCAACACCTTCATCTTGACTATAGTCGGAGTTGGAGTGATAGCTTCTCTCGGAGTGGTTGTCAGATTCGGTGTTGGAAACCTATTCACCAACATGAGCTTGATGTCTTCTTCTTGAGTGGCTCTTGGTGTACTTGTCCTTCTTCTCCGAGTCCCTACTTCTCCTTGAGGGTCTTCGTTCATAATGATCATCTCTACTCCTTCTCTCTTTTTGAGGTGATTCATTCCTTGAGCTTCGTCTTCTAGGTGACTCTTCTCTTCGTTTGTAGGGATCCGAGCACTCATTGGAGTAGTGTCCAGGCTTCCCACAATTGTAGCAGTTTCGGTCACGACTTGACGAACACTTCTCTTCATATCTTGAGTTGGAGCTTCGATCTTTGCCTCTACTCTTGTAGAACTTGTTGAATTTCTTGACCATGAGGCTTATCTCTTCATTGGTGACAAGGTTGTCGCTTGAAGTTGCGGGAGCATCACTTGTGGCTTTGTAAGCACCGCTAGACTTGTTGTGAAGTTCTTCTTTGTCTTTGAGAGTCATCTTTTGAGCAACAATCCTTCCAATGACTTCCGTAGACTTGAGATCTTTGTAGTTGGGCATCATTTGGATCAATTTGCACACGGTGTCGTATCTCTCATCCAAAGCTTGAAGTATCTTCTTGATGATGAATTTGTCGGTCATTTCTTTGCTTCCTAAGCCGACAATCTCATTGGTGATAAGAGCTAGCCTAGAGTACATCTCCGCGACTCCTTCACCATCCTTCATCTTGAACTTGTCAAGCTGACTCTAAAGAACGTCCAACTTGGATTCTCTCACAGATTCGGTACCTTCATGCATATCAACCAAAGTATCCCAAATTTCCTTGGCATTCTCAAGACGGCTGATTTTGTTGAATTCTTCGGGGCATAGGCAGTTGAAGAGAATGTCACATGCCTGAGCATTGTATTGCAACATCTTCAATTCTTCCGCGGTCACTTCACGATCCGGTTCCATTCCATCACCAAAGAATTCACCTTGCAAGCCAACACGAACAACAGCCCATACGGCGGGGTTATGACCAAGAATATGCATTTTCATTTTATGCTTCCAACTAGCAAAATTAGTGCCATCAAAGTACGAACCTCTACGATGATAATTTCCCTCACTAGACGCCATACTCTCCTAGGTTGTGAAACCAATGCAATGGAGACCAAAGCTCTGATACCACTTGTAGGATCGAAAGTATGTCTAGAGGGGGGAGATTAGACTACTTGACCAAATAAAAATCCTACCTTTTCCCAATTTTATGTGTTGGCAGATTTTAGCAATGATAGCAAGTCAAGCACACCCTACACATGCATGTCTACGAGTATAGCAGCGGAAAGTAAAGACAAGCACATGTAATAGAGGTAAGGGTAAGAAGATCAAACGCAATTGTAGACAAGATGATTTTTCCCGTGGTTCCGATAGGTAGTGCTATCGTACGTCCACGTTTATGTAGTTTTCAACCCACGGAGGGTAACAGTCGCGAGAGTCCACGGAGGGCTCCACCCACGAAGGGTCCACGAAGTAGCAACCTCGACTATTCCATAACGGCTTCCGTCCATGAAGGACTAGCCTCACTATGGGTAGATCTTCACGAAGTAGGCGATCTCCTTGCCCGTATAAACTTCTTGGTTCACTCCACAACACGGAGTAGGAGGCTCCCAAGCAACACCTAACCAATCTAGGAGGCACCACTCTCCAAAAGGTAATAGGCTTGATGATGTAGATGAACTCCTTGCTCTTGTGCTTCAAGATGATAGACTCCTCAACACACAATCACTCTCTCATAGATTTGGCTATGGTGGAAGAGATTGATTGGGTAGAAAGCAACTTGGGGAGGCTAGAGATCAAGATTCATATGGTTGGAATGGAATGGCTTGATCTCAACACATGAGTAGGTGGCTCTCTCTCAGAAAATATGATGGGGCAAGTATGGAATAGTTCTGAGTGCTTCTCTATCGAGTAGGTGGGGGTGGAGAGGTATATATAGGCATCCCCAAAAATCCAACCGTTACACCTAAAGTGACCAACTCGGTGACACCGATGTGTTAATCTCGGTGGTACCGAAGTGACCAAAAGGCAGTAACTTTTGAATCTCGGTGAGACCGATACATAACTCCCGGTGGTACCGATTAGGTGACCAACGGTCAGAATGCGCAACTCGGTGATGCCGATTCTCAAATCTCGGTGGTACCGATTCTTGACCATGGCTAACCAGAGAGTTGGTCCGAAACCTCGGTGAGACCGATTCACAATTCTCGGTGGGACCGATTCTTGTGAATAGCTAACCAGAGAGTTGGTCCAATTCTCGGTGAGACCGACAGGCAAATCTCAGTGGTACCGAAGCTTGAAAATAGCTAAACAGAAAGCTGGCAACTGAAACTCGGTGGCACCGATGCAGAATCGGTTGCACCGACAGGCTAGGGTTTGGCATGGGTCTGTCTAAGTTTTGGAATCGGTGGTACCGAGTGGGAGTTGTTGGTTGCACCGATTTTGGATGTTTGGCTTTGGACAGACTTTTGTGGAAGAGCTTGTGGGTGTTTTTGGTGACTATCACTTGTGCATGTGGAACATCTTGTTCACCAACATTACCTTACCCCCTTTTAATAGTATTGGCTTTCCTATGGACTCAAAGTGATTTCTCACAAAGTAAAATGTAGAGTCCTCTTGCTTGAAGCTTTGCCAATCCATTTCTTTGCATCTTGGGGTTCTCCACAATCTTCACAATCCTTTTGCCATCCCTATCATTGAACCTTTCCTGAAATATACTTAGTGGAAAACATTAGTTCAATGACATATATGTTGTTATTAATTACCAAAACCATCAAGGTAGCAAATGTGCTTTCAGTTTTGAACGTCATGGAGCATATGAGATGTTCCAGGAGTTGAAGTTTATCTTTGAATAGAATGCCTGGATCGAGAGGTATGAGACCTTCGATAAGTTCTATGCTTGCAAGATGGAGGAGAACGAGTATGTCAGTGAACACATACTCAGCATGTCTGGGTATTACAACCGTCTGGTTGAATTGGGGATGCCCCTCCCGCCAGAGGTGATCACTGACAGAGTTCTTCAATCACTACCACGTAGCTACAAAGGCTTCGTGTTAAACTATAACATGCAAGGGATGAACAATTCAGTCGCCGAGCTATTTGCGATGCTGAAAGTCGCTGAGTCTGAAATCCGGAAGGAGCATCAAGTGTTGATGGTCAATAAAACCACTAGTTTCAAGAAGAATGGCAAGGGAAAGAAGGGTAACTCCAAGAAGAGTGGCAAAGCAGTTGCCCCTCCCATGAAGAAACCCAAGGCTGGACCCAAGCTAGAAACTGAGTGCTTTCATTGCAAGGGTACTGGCCATTGGAAGCAGAATTGCCCCAAGTATCTGGCCGACAAGAAGGCGGCCAACACCAAACAAGGTATATATGATATACATGTTATTGATGTGTACCTTACCAACTCTCGTTGTAGTTCCTGGGTATTTGATACCGGTTCGGTTGCTCACATTTGCAACTCAAAACAGGAACTACGAAATAGAAGGATGCTGGCAAAGGATGAAGTGACGATGCGCGTGGGAAATGGTTCCAAGGTTGATGTGATCTCCGTCGGCATGCTCGCTCTTCGACTACCATCGGGATTAGTGATGAACCTGAATAATTGTTATTTAGTGCCTGCGTTAAGAATGAACATTATATCTAGATCTTGTTTATTGCAAGACGGTTACTCATTTAAATCAGAGAATAATGGTTGTTCTATTTATATGAGTAATATCTTTTATGGTCATGCACCCAATGTGAGGGGTTTATTCTTATTGAATCTCGATAGTGATGATACACATGTTCATAACATTGATGCCAAAAGATGTAGAGTTGATAATGATAGTACCACTTTCTTATGGCACTGCCGCTTAGGTCATATTGGTGTAATACGCATGAAGAAGCTCCATGTTGATGGACTTTTGGAGTCACTTGATTTTGAATCGCTTGACACATGTGAACCATGCCTCATGGGCAAGATGACTAAGACCCCGTTCTCTGGAACAACAAAACGGGCAAGTGACTTGTTGGAATCATACATACTGATGTATGCGGTCCGATGAGCATTGAGGCACGCGGTGGATATCGTTACTTTCTCACCTTCACCGATGACTTAAGTAGATATGGATATATTTACTTAATGACACATAAGTCTAAAACGTTTGAAAAGTTCAAGCAATTTTAGAGTGAAGTTGAGAATCATCGCAACAAGAAGATTAAATTCCTACTATCTGATCGAAGAGGAGAATATGTGAGTTATGAGTTTGGCAATCACTTAAGACAATGTGGAATCGTTTCACAGCTGACGCCACCTGGAACACCACAGCGTAATGGTGTGTCCGAACATCGTAATCGAACCTTATTGGATATGGTGCGGTCTATGATGTCTCTTGCCGATTTGCCACTATCATTTTGGGATTATGCGTTAGAGACGGCAGCATTCACTTTAAATAGGGCACCATCTAAATCCGTTGAGATGACGTCGTATGAACTGTGGTTTGGCAAGAAACCAAAGTTGTCGTTTCTTAAAGTTTGGGGATGCGATGCTTATGTCAAAAAGCTTCAGCCTAAAAAGCTGGAACCCAAAGCGGAAAAATGCGTCTTCATAGGATACCCAAAAGAGGCGGTTGGGTATACCTTCTATCTCAGATCCGAAGGTAAAGTGTTTGTCGCTAAGAACGGGTCATTTCTCGAGAAAGAGTTTCTCTCGAAAGAATTGAGAGGGAGGATGATAGAACTTGATGAGGTTATTGAACATGTGTTTCAACCGGAAAGTAGCACAGCGCAGAAAGATGTTTCTGCGGAGTCTACACCAGTTGAAGAGGAAGCCAATGATCATGACCATGAAGCTTCGGATCAAGTTACTATCGAACCTCGTAGGTCGACAAGGCACGTACTGCTCCTGAGTGGTATGGTAACCCTGTCTTAGAGGTCATGTTGTTGGACAACGATGAACCTACGAGCTATGGAGGAGCGATGGTGGGCCCGGATTCTGACAAATAGTTAGAGGCCATGAAATCCGAGATAGGATCCATGTATGAAAACAAAGTGTGGACTTTGAAAGTATTACTTGAAGGGCGAAAGGCCATTCAGAATAAATGGATCTTTAAGAAGAAGACGGACACGAACGGTAATGTCACCATCTATAAAGCTCGACTTGTGGCAAAGGGTTTTTCACAAGTTCAAGGAATTGACTATGATGAAACTTTCTCTCCCGTAGTGATGCTTAAGTCCGTCAGAATCATGTTAGCAATAGCTGCATTTTTCGATTATGAAATTTGGCAGATGGATGTCCAAACAGCGTTCCTCAATGGTTTCCTTGAGGAAGAGTTGTATATGATGCAACCAAAAGGTTTTGTCTCATCCAGAGAATGCTGACAAAGTTTGCAAGCTCCAGCGATCCATTTATGGACTGGTACATGCATCTCGGAGTTGGAATAAGCGCTTTGATGAGGTGATCAAAGCGTTTGGGTTTATACAAGTTTATGGAGAAGCTTGTATTTACAAGAAAGTGAGTGGGAGCTCTATAGTGTTTCTAATATTATATGTAGTCAGCGTTCTGGGAATGGGGGTACCCAGACTTGCCTACCTGCGGCCCAGGGCGTGGCCCACCACATCAACCAAACTAGGCCCGGCGCTATTCGACTCAAGACAAGGCCCTCGCGAGGACCCCAGGCTCGCGAGGAAGAGCAGCACCAAGACCAACAGGGAGAAGGCCTCTGCAGGTCCCCTCCGGAGCGGAGAAGATCTCTATGCAAGGCCCAGCCTCAGGAGTCAAGGGTGACGCACGGAAGGACAGGCAGGTGCAGTCGCGCCAGACGGTGCAGTTGCCCCTTTAGTGCAAAGGAGGCAAGGGCAGACGCAGGTTCCCAAAGCACCTCCCAAAGGTTTCCATTCCGGTGCAACAAGACCACGACCACAAGCCCCGCCAGGCGGACGTCATCGCCGAGCCCACCACTGCATCGTCGACAGTTGCTTTGCAGGCGAAGACCACCTTTAGACAGGGTGGGGATGTACTCTTGTCCCCCTTCAAATTTGGCCGTTGTGGGATCCCTTCCCGCCATTGTGATAAGGGAAGAGGACCCGGGCCACTGCTATATATAGAGGCTAGACTGCACAGTAGACGGGGGGCCGAACACAGAGAGCCAAGAACACCACTCGAGTGCCTCACGAGGCCACTCACTATTGTACTAGTTCATCCACCACACCTCCCCGAGAGGCAATCCACCAAAGCAGGAGTAGGGTATTACGCATCGCAGCGGCCCGAACCTGGGTAAATCTCCGTGTTCATCTTCTTCCTCGTCATCGTGCGAGTTCGTCGTAGTAATCATCGAGTAGTGAGCTAGGGGAGGGGCGAGGCCGTAGGGGAACTTCGCACACGCCCCTGTGTTCGAATCTTAAGGGTTTAGCGGAGCCCGAAATCCGACATTTGGCGCGCCAGGTAGGGGGCGTGTCGAAATCTCCCCCAGGACTCGCCTCGTTTCCGCTCGCCGCACTCATGGCAAAAGGACGTCGAGCCCGTGCTGAGCGGCGGGCCGCCCGCGTGGCGCGGGCGGCGCCGGTGGGTCTTGGCACCACCCGGCGTTCTGCTTCCCCGTCGGCGGGCACCGACACCAGCCGGGTTCTCAACAACCACAGGGGGCTGCCGTCTTCACCGACCACACGGCACGTCCTCGGCGCCTCAGCCCTTCCCCGCACCCGGGCCGCGCCACCGCTCCTCCGGGTCTGCCACGACCCGATGCACAGACATGTCGCGCTCCTCGTGGCGCACGAGCTACGGCGCCAACACGCAGAGCGCGATCGACGCAGCGACTGGGCCAGACGTGCCCCCAGATGCATCGCCGCCACCGACGAGACCCAGGTATACCTCAGCGGGGCTCTTGCATGTGAACTCGTTCAACCGGCCGGCACAGCGTCCGGGCCTCACGGGCACGCACGGGACGTCCGCGGTGACCCGCGCCCACCGAGGGCCTGGCCCGAGTCGTCGGCGGCACAGGAGCTGGTTGCAACCGCCGGCAGAACCCGGTGGGAAGGGCCACCCACGCGGGAGGAGCGCCGCCCCGCGCCCCTCAGCGCGCCCACCAAGATCAGGGAGGAGGACCAGAGGCTTGACTGCACCGGCGCCCGGGGGCTCGTGCAACTCTACGGTGACCATGTTGCCGGGCGCCTGGGCCGAGAAGGAAGCAACGCCGGCTACCACGACTACATGGGGCGCGAACGTAACTTCGCGAGCGGCCCTCGTGGGGGCTGGTATGCCCAGCCTCGTGAGGGCAGCATGTGGAGTTGGCCCCGCGAGGACGCCCGGCGTAGGCAGCTTTGCGAGGCGCACCCGCTGGTGGGGAGCTGCCTTGAGCAGGCGTCCGGGTCTGGGGACCGGGGGTCACTTGCCTGGGGACGGTGGGCGGAGCGTGCGCCCATGCCCCCTGATCAGGTGGCCCCAGCTTGGAGACGGAGGGTGGAGCATACGCCCATGTCTCCAGGCCGGATGATCCCAACCTGGAGACGGAGGATGGGACATACGCCCGAGTCTCCAGGGCGAGCGACGCCCGCTTGGAGACGGAAGGTGGAACATAAGCCCATGTCTCCGGGTCGGGTTTCGTTCGATCACCAGCGGGTGATAAACCACAAGTGTAGGGGATCGCAACAGTTTTCGAGGGTAGAGTATTCAACCCAAATTTATTGATTCGACACAAGGGGAGCCAAAGAATATTCTCGAGTATTAGCAGCTGAGTTGTCAATTCAACCACACCTGACAGACTTAATATCTACAGCAAAGTATTTAGTAGCAAAGTAATATGGAAGTAGCGGTAACGGTGGCAAAAGTGACAGTAGCAGTTTTATAGTGATTGTAACAGTAGCAACGGAAAGTAACGTAGCAAAGATCAATATGTGAAAAGCTCGTAGGCAATGGATCAGTGATGGATAATTATGTCGGATGGCATTCATCATGCAACGGTTATAACATAGGGTGATACAGAACTAGCTCCAATTCATCAATATAATGTAGGCATGTATTCCATATATAGTCATACGTGCTTATGGAAAAGAACTTGCATGACATCTTTCGTCCTACCCTCCCGTGGCAGTGGGGTCCTAATGGAAACTAAGGGATATTAAGGCCTCCTTTTAATAGAGAACCGGAACAAAGCATTAGCACTTAGTGAATACATGAACTCCTCAAACTACGGTAATCACCGGAAAGAATCCCAGTTATTGTCACCCTGGGGGATGCGGATCATAACTTGTAATAGGTGTCTACAACTTGCAAGATAGGATCAAGAACACATATATATTCATGAAAACAGAATAGGTTCAGATCTGAAATCATGGCACTCAGGCCCTAGTGACAAGCATTAAGCATAGCAAAGTCATAGCAACATCAATCTCAGAACATAGTGGATACTAGGGATCAAACCCTAACAAGACTAACTCGATTACATGATAAATCTCATCCAACCCATCACCGTCCAGCAAGCCTACGATGGAATTACTTACGAACAGCGGAGAGCATCATGAAATTGGTGATGAAGGATGGTTGGTGATGACGACGGCGTCAATTTCCCCTCTTCGGAGCCCAAATCAGACTCCAGATCTGCCCTCCCGAGGAAGAACAGGAGGTGGCAGCGGCTCCGTATCGTAAAACGCGATGAACTCTTCTCCCTGATTTTTTTCTCCCCGAATAGGAATATATAGGGTTGGAGTTGAGGTCGGAGGAGCTCCAGGGGGCACACAAGACAGGGGGCGCGCCCCCTGGCTTGTGGCAGGTGGTGGACCCCCTCCGGTTGATTCTTTCGCCAGTATTTTTTATTAATTCCAAAAATATTCTCCGTAAATTTTTAGGTCAATCCGAGAACTTTTATTTCTGCACAAAAATAACACTAAGGCAATTCTGCTGAAAACAGTGTCAGTCCGGGTTAGTTTCATTCAAATCATGCAACTTAGAGTCCAAAACAAGGGCAAAAGGGTTTGGAAAAGTAGATACGATGGAGACGTATCAACTCCCCCAAGCTTAACCCATTGCTTGTCCTCAAGCAATTCAGTTGACAAACTGAAAGTGACAAAGAAAAACTTTTACAAACCCTGTTTGATATTGTTGTTGTAAATATGTCTAACTGATGTTCAGGTTTTCAACAAGGATTATAGACTAATCACATTCACAATAACATTTAGGTCTCACGTTTACTCATATCAATGGCATAATCAACTAGCGAGCAATAATAATAAATCTCGGATGACAACAATTTTATCAAAACAATCATGATACAGTATGATATAATGGTATCTCGCTAGCCCTTTCTGAGACCGCAAAACATAAATGCAGAGCACCTCTAAAGAACAAGGACTGACTAGACATTGTAATTCATGGTAAAAGAAATCTAGTCACAATCACACTCAATATCAATTAATAGCAAAGCATACAAATGACGGTGGTGCTCTCTAACTGGTGCTTTTCATAAGAGGAAGATGACTCAACAGTAAAGTAAAATAGATGGGCCCTTCGCAGAGGGAAGCATTGATTTGCAGAGGTGCCAGAGCTCGAGCTTTTAAAACAGAGATGAATAATAATTTTGAGCGGTATGCTTTCATTGTCAACATAACAACCAAAAGATCTCGGTATCTTCCATGCTAGATACATTATAGGCGGTTCCCAAACAGAATGGTAAAATTTTACTCCCCCTCCACCAAATCAATCACACTCCACGGCGAGCCGAATCCACGGGTACCGTCCATACAAACAACAATCCTGGGGGAGTTTTGTTTCATTATATTTTGATTTGATTTTCGAGCATGGGACTGGGCATCCCGATTACTAGCCACTTTCTCGTGAATGATAGTGAATCAACACATATCGTGAGAATAACCCACCTAGCATGGAAGATACTGACAGCCCCCAGTCGCTAGATGAGCGATTCTGGCATGCAAAATAGAACATTATTTGAAGGTTTAGAGGTTGGCACATGCAAATTTACTTGGAACGGCAGGTAAATACCGCATATCGGTAGGTATGGTGGACTCATATGGAACAACTTTGGGTTTAAGGAAGTGGATGCACAAGCAGTATTCCCTCTTAGTACAGGTGAAGGCTAGCAAGAGACTGAGAAGCGACCAACTAGAGAGCGACAACAGTCATAAACATGCATTGAGATTAACCAACATTGAATGCAAGCATGAGTAGGATATAAATCAATATGAACATAAATATCGTGGAGGCTATGTTGATTTTGTTTCAACTACATGCATGAACATGTGCCAAGTCAAGCCACTTGAATCATTCAGAGGAGGATACCATCCTATCATACTACATCACAACCATTTTAAAATGCATGTTGGCATTCAAGACAAACCATTATACACTCCTAGCTAATTAAGCATGGCATGAGTAACTATAATCTCTAATTGTCATTGCAAACATGTTTCATCCATAAAGAGCTGAATTCAGAACGATGAGCTAATCATATTTACAAAAACAAAATAGGTTGAGTTCGTACCAGCTTTTCTCCATCTCAATCACTTCATCATATATCGTCATTATTGCCTTTCACTTGCACGACCGAACGATGTGAATAATAATAAAAGTGCACGTGCATTGGACTAAGCTGGAATCTGCAACCAATAACTCAAAGGAGAAGGCAAGGTAATATGGGCTCTCTGATAGATAAACAATAATGCATATGAGAGCCACTCAACGTTTTCATCGTGGTCTTCTCCTTACGACCCAAAGAAAGAAATTTCAAAGCAAGAACGAGAAAAACTATTTACACGGGAAATCTCCCAACGATCAAAAGAAGAACGAGAAATATTTTTGGGTTTTCTTTTAATGATACAACTAAACAAACTAAAAAGGTAAAACTAGAACTAATTTTTTTTGGATTTTCTCAAGGTTAATTAAGCACACAAGAAGAAAGCGGAAAGAAGAAATAAAACACCATGGATAATACAATGGAAAAGTATAAGCACCGACTGCTGAGATGAATGTGTGAACATAAATGTAATGTCGGTGAGAAATACGTACTCCCCCAAGCTTAGGCTTTTGGCCTAAGTTGGTCTAGGGCTATGGCTGGCCCGGATAATATCCAAAGTCATAGTTGGGGTTGTACTGGGCTGCGGCGGCTACCGCCTAAACGGCTGCAGTGTGAAGGCGAGCAGCTTCCGCCTCTCTCTCGTACTCGTTTGCTTCCTCTCTGGTTATAAAGTGTCTCCGTTTTTCCTGAAAGTTAAAGAAGGCATGAGCAGGAAGAGTAATATGGACAGCACGTTGTCTATCAAAAATTAGTCGGTAGAGGATAGACTGTTCGTTTCTCTCAAGAAACTGGTAGCGCACCATAGCCTCATAATCAAGAAAAGCAAGTGGTAACTCAATATCATATCCCCTTATGGGTACCCCGAGATAATTAGCTACACGAGTGGCATAAATCCCGCCAAAGAAATCTCCATCCTTAGCATTCTTATGTAGTCTCCTAGCAATAATAGCCCCCAAGTTATATCGCCTATCACCCATTACCGCACTTTTAAGGATACTAAGATCAGGTACACAAAGGTGACTATGATCATGTTTACCGTTAATACATCTACCTATGAAGAGAGCAAAATAATGTAAAGCAGGAAAGTGAATGCTCCCCAAGGTAGCCTGTGTAATGTTTCTAGTTTCTCCCACAGTGATGCTAGCAAGAAAATCATTATATTCAGTTTTGTGAGGATCACTATGGCTGCCCCATTGTGGAAGTTTGCATGCATCATTAAAATCTTCTAGGTCCATGGTAAATGATTTATCATAGAGATCAAACAGCACAGAATGCGTATTACACCTGGATGAAAATTCAAACCTCCGCATGAAGGAATCAGTGAGTTGATAATATTGCCTGCATTGATCTGAAACGAAATCCTCAAGGCTAGCATTTTGTATGTACGCGTAAAACTCTTCTTTGAACCCGGCATGAACCATGAATTGATCCGACGGCCATTCACAAGGCCACACTTGAGCTTCTCTCGGTGGTTCAAAGTCGGGCTCACGTATCGCGAGTCTCGGAGCCTTCTTGCTCGAGGAACCACCTTGGTATATTCTCCTCAACATCTTTCTTTTTCTGAAAAATCTCTGAAATTTTTAGTGACTCAAAATAAAGGTGAACAAAACTCAACAAAACTTATAGCAACTACTCCCACAAGTGCCTAGAGACTATATCATGCATCAAAACTACTTGGGACCACATAAATTTGACATGCAAGCTCAAGAACAAGGTCATCACAGCAGCAAAAATTTGCAATATATAAGGCACTAAAACAAAAACTAATTGGACCATTGGAGGAGTCACATACCGAAGATCAATCCCCCAAAACAGTTTTGCAATTGGAGCTATGCATAAGGAGATCGAAAATGGCAGCAAAGTGAGCTAGAACACGGGTTTGAGCAATGGTGGGATTTTTTCTGGAGGAAGACGAAGTGGATGGGTGCTGGAATAAGTGAGGGGGGGCCTACGTGGGACCCACAAGCCAGGTGGACGCGCCCAGGGGGTGGGTGCGCCCTGCAGGCTTGTGGCCCACTAGTGCAGCCCCCTGATGTGTTCTCAGTGCCAAAAATTCTTAAATATTCCAGAAAAAATCATACTGCATTTTCAGGTCATTTGGAAAACTTTTATTTTCAGGTCATTTTTTATTACACGGAAAACTCAGAAAACAGAAAAATAATAGCATTTTTACTTTATTTAATCTAAGTAACAGAAAGTAAAAGTTGGGTACAGAAAGTTGTGCTTCCTAAATTCATCCATCTCATGCTCATCAAAAAAGGGGATCCATCAATAAGGTTGATCAAGTCTTATTGACAAACTTTTTTCGAATGACACGGAACCGGAGAATTTTTGAATAGCACTAGGTTACCTCAATGGGGATATGCATGTCCCCAATAATAAGTATATCATATTTCTTTTCGGCAGTAGGGAGAGGGAATTCAAAATCTCCAATAATAATCGTTGAAATTTTTCCAATGGAGTTGATACTATGAACTTGAGGTTGTTTCTTCGGAAAGTGTACCGTGTGCTCATTACCATTAACATGAAAAGTGACATTGCCCTTGTTGCAATCAATAACAGCCCCTGCAGTATTCAAAAAAGGTCTACCAAGGATGATCGACATACTGTCGTCCTCGGGAATATCAAGAATAACAAAGTCCGTTAGGATAGTAACATTTGCAACTACGACAGGCACATCTTCACAAATACCGATAGGTATAGCAGTTGATTTATCAGCCATTTGCAAAGAGATTTCAGTAGGTGTCAACTTATTCAAATCAAGTCAACGATACAAAGAGAAAGGCATAACACTAACACCAGCTCCAAGGTCACATAAAGCAGTTCTAACATAATTTCCTTTAATAGAGCAAGGTATAGTAGGTACTCCGGGATCTCCTAGTTTCTTTGATATTCCACCCTTAAAAGTATAATTAGCAAGCATGGTGGAAATCTCAACTTCCGGTATCTTTCTTTTATTAGTCACAATATCTTTCATATACTTAGCATAAGGAGACATTTTCAGAATATCAGTCAAGCGCATACGCAAAAAGACAGGTCTAAGCATTTCAACAAAGCGCTCAAAGTCCTCATCATCCTTTTTCTTGGATGGTTTAGGAGGAAAGGGCATGGGTTTCTGAACCCATGGTTCTCTTTCTTTACCATGCTTCCTAGCAACAAAGTCTCTTTTATCATATCTTTTATTCTAAGATTGTGGGTTATCAAGATCAACAGCAGGTTCAATCTCCACATCATTATCATTACTAGGTTGAGCATCCACATGAACATCATCATTAATATTATCACTAGGCTCATGTTCATCACCAGATTGTGTCTCAGCATCAGAAATAGAAATATCATTTGGGTTTTCAGGGGTATCTATAACAGGTTCACTAGCAGCATGCAAAGTCCTATCATCATTCTTTTTCCTTTTATTACTAGGACGACTAGGGGCATCAGTATTAATTCTCTGAGAATCTTGCTCAATTCTCCTAGGATGGCCCTCGGGATACAAAGGTTCCTGAGTCATTCTACCACCTCTAGTAACAACTCTAACAGAATGATCATTATTCTTACCATTCATCTCATTAAGCAAATCATTTTGTGCCTTAAGTACTTGTTCTACTTGAGTAGTTACCATGGAAGCATGTTTACTAATAAGCTTAAGATCATTGATAGTTCTACTCATATAATCACCCAAGCGATCAAGCATGTAAGCATTATGTTTCAATTGTCTACTAACATAAGCATTGAAATTCTCTTGTTTAACAATAAAGTTATCAAACTCATCCAAGCATTGGCTAGCAGATTTATTATAGGGAATATCACCTTCATCAAATCTATAGAGAGAATTTACCTCTACTACCTGTGTCGGAGTATCAAGACCATGTATTTCTTCAATAGGTGGTAAATTCTTAACGTCTTCAGCTTTAATACCTTTTTCTTTCATAGATTTCTTTGCCTCTTACATATCTTCAGGACTGAGAAATAGAATACCTCTTTTCTTTGGAGTTGGCTTTGGAGGTGGTTCGGGAATAGTCCAATCATTATCATTGCTCAATATATTATTCAATAGTAGTTCAGCTTGTTCAACAGTTCGTTCCCTAAAAACACAACCAGCACAACTATCTAGGTGGTCCCTAGAAGCATCGGTTAGTCCATTATAAAAGATACCAAGTATTTCGTTTTTCTTGAGAGGATGATTAGGCAAAGCATTAAGTAATTGGAGAAGCCTCCCCCAAGCTTGTGGGTGACTCTCTTCTTCAATTTGCACAAAGTTAAATATTTCCTGCAAGGCAGCTTGTTTCTTATGGGCAGGAAAATATTTTTCAGAGAAGTAATATATCATATCCTGGGGACTACGCACACAACCAGGAGCAAGAGAATTAAACCATATCTTAGCATCACCCTTTAATGAGAAAGGAAACAACTTAAGAATATAGTAATAACGAATTTTTTCCTCATGAGTGAATAGGGTGGCTATATCATTCAATTTAGTAAGATGTGCCACAACAGTTTCAGATTCATAACCATGGAAAGGATCAGATTCAGCCAAAGTAATTAACTCAGGATCGACAGAGAATTCATAATCCTTATCAGTAACAAAGATAGGTGAAGTAGCAAACTTAGGATCATATTGCATTCTAGCATTCAAAGATTTTTCCTTCCACTTGCATAGTAATTTCTTAAGGTCATCTCTATCCTTACAAGCAAGAAAGTCCCTAGCTACCTCTCCTTCCATAACATAACCCTTAGGTATATTAGGAAATTCATATCTAGGAGAGCTGGGTCTAGCAGGTGTCTGATAGTGTTCAGTTTTAATAATTTCATCAGCTTCAGCATTGAATCTAGCAATTTGTTCATCAAGAATTTCACCCAGTGGCACAGTATTATCAAGCAAAGTATTATCATAAGTATCATGCATAGCAGAAGTGGCATCATCAAGTACTTGTGACATATCAGAATCAATAGCAGGTGGTGATGTCGCAAATTTACTCATAACGGAAGGTGAATCAAGTGCAGAGCTAGATGGCAGTTCCTTACCTCCCCTCGTAGTAGAGGGATAGATCTTGGTTTTTGGGTCTTTCAAATTCTTCATAATGATCAACAGATATAAATCCCAAGTGACTCGGAGAATAGAGCTATACTCCCTGGCAACGGCGCCAGAAAATGTTCTTGATAACCCACAAGTATAGGGGATCGCAACAGTTTTTGAGGGTAGAGTATTCAACCCAAATTTATTGATTCGACACAAGGGGAGCCAAAGAATATTCTCGAGTATTAGCAGCTGAGTTGTCAATTCAACCACACCTAAAAGACTTAATATCTGCAGCAAAGTATTTAGTAGCAAAGTAATATGGAAGTAGCGGTAATGGTGGCAAAAGTGACAGTAGCAGTTTTATAGTGATTGTAACAGTAGCAACGGAAAGTAACGTAGCAAAGATCAATATGTGAAACTCGTAGGCAACGGATCAGTGATGGATAATTATGTCAGACGGCATTCATCATGCAACGGTTATAACATAGGGTGATACAGAACTAGCTCCAATTCATCAATATAATGTAGGCATGTATTCCATATATAGTCATACGTGCTTATGGAAAAGAACTTGCATCACATCTTTTGTCCTACCCTCCCGTGGCAGCGGGGTCCTAATGGAAACTAAGGGATATTAAGGCCTCCTTTTAATAGAGAACCGGAACAAAGCATTAGCACTTAGTGAATACATGAACTCCTCAAACTACGGTAATCACCGGAAAGAATCCCAGTTATTGTCACCCTGGGGGATGCGGATCATAACTCGTAATAGGTGTCTACAACTTGCAAGATAGGATCAAGAACACATATATATTCATGAAAACAGAATAGGTTCAGATCTGAAATCATGGCACTCGGGCCCTAGTGACAAGCATTAAGCATAGCAAAGTCATAGCAACATCAATCTCAGAACATAGTGGATACTAGGGATCAAACCCTAACAAGACTAACTCGATTACATGATAAATCTCATCCAACCCATCACCGTCCAGTAAGCCTACGATGGAATTACTCACGAACAGTGGAGAGCATCATGAAATTGGTGATGAAGGATGGTTGGTGATGACGACGGCGTCGATTTCCCCTCCCCGGAGCCCAAATCAGACTCCAGATCTGCCCTCCCGAGGAAGAACAGGAGGTGGCGGTGGCTCCGTATCGTAAAACGCGATGAACTCTTCTCCCTGATTTTTTTCTCCCCGAATAGGAATATATATGGTTGGAGTTGAGGTCGGAGGAGCTCCAGGGGGCCCACATGACAGGGGGCGCGCCCTAGGGGGGGCGCCCCCTGGCTTGTGGCCAGGTGGTGGACCCCCTCCGGTTGATTCTTTCGCCAGTATTTTTAATTAATTCCAAAAATATTCTCCGTAAATTTTCAGGTCAATCCGAGAACTTTTATTTCTGCACAAAAATAACACTAAGGCAATTCTGCTGAAAACAGCATCAGTCCGGGTTAGTTTCATTCAAATCATGCAAATTAGAGTCCAAAACAAGGGCAAAATGGTTTGGAAAAGTAGATACGATGGAGACGTATCAGCGGGCGACCATGTACTCGCCCATGACCCCAGGCTCAGCTCGCCCGGCCTGGGGGCCGGGCCTCGGGTACCCGCGTGGGGACCCCGGGCACCTCATTGAGCCGCGCTGGGGCAGCGCCCGGGGTGCCGGCCTCACACGCGACGGAGGAGCACTACTGGGTCCGACCCGCGGTGCAGGGGGTTGCTTCGTCGCCACGGTGACATCCCCCGGTCATGGGCCCTGGGCTGCCCATGTCCCTTTTCCAAGGCGGGCCCTCCCATCGGAGAGCGCGAGGGGCTCCCCCTACGCTCGGGGGCCCGCCCGGAACCAACCCTACTTCGTCGCGCCAAGCCTGGGGGTTGGGAATGGGCTTCGTGCTTGCGAGGCATGGAGCTCCCCGTACACCCCCGGGACCAACCCATGACACTCTCACGTAATAATGAGCGGGCTGTATACGCCCGGAGCCCCTCGAGGATGCGGAGGGGTTCCTCCCACGCAATGTGGAAGCCACAGCTCCGTGCTGGCGGACAAGTCAACACTGCCCTCCAATGGCTATGCCCATGCAACGTGGATGCCCTATGCTCAGCGCTGGGGGAAGACGAAGACTAGCCTAGGTGCCGGACGCGGCAGTTGCTTGCTTCTTTTTGGTGTTTGAGTTGCCACTTTTTGGAATGAAGTTGGAAGATCTCGGAACTCTATGTTTAAAAGAAAAAGGGGCAGGGATTTTTCTCTCGTTGTTTTCTCGATTCACTAGTTTTGAATTCTCCTCTCGGACTGATATTTCGCAAGGGGCCGCGCGCTCCGACCCATCCCGAGGCACCTCGGAGCTAGATAGCATGGCCCTGTTGCCTCAGGGACTTGCATCTTTGGGCGGTCAGCCCCCGCTCGGGGGCTCCGACCACAGCGCGGCACCACAGCACGGAGCCTCAGGAGGTCCCTATGCCTCCTGAGGCAGTACCCAGCAGGGAAGAATGGGGTCGCTTGAGCGTCAAAGGGGGCTCCTGAGCAATGAGCCTCAGGAGCCTTACCGGTCATATAGCCACTCGCCCCTTGGTGTCGTCCTTGGTGATCCAGTCGGCATCAAGGGTGTCGAGGCCTAACCTCGTGGTTGCGTCCTTGGTGATACGGTCATACACTACGGTGGTCGGGAAATGTGCGGGACTGGGGCCCGCCGATGTAGAGCTGCTTGAGCGTCAAAGGGGGCTTCTGAGCAATGAGCCTCAAGAGCCTTACTGGTCATATAGCCACTCGCTCCTCGATGTCGTCCTTGGTGATCCGGTCGGCATCGAGGGCATCGAGGCCTCACCCCATAGTTGCGCCCCTGGTGATCTGGTCGTGCACTACGGTGGAAGGGAAATGAGCGGGACCGGGGCCTGAAGACGTAGAGTGCCGAAAGGGACCCCCAACTTGCCTCACCCATAAGAATGAAAAATCCTCAGGGCTTCGGCGCCCTCCCCCAAGCGTCACTGCTGAACCTCCCTGACGCGGAAGTCTACAGCGAATGTGCCGATTGGATTGGCAGCGACCCTGGGCAAAAAGGAGCACGACACGACACACCTCGTCATTCGGGAGCACATTCAAGGGTATTTTCCAAAACACATTAAGATTGCCATTAGGCCGCATACATAACCCTGCCAGGAAAACAAGAAGGTCGCTCAAGAGGACATGTAGTTGCCGCCACCCTCGTCATCACCACCACCGGCAGCCTCGCCCTTCCTGGCTCTAGCATGGACCTTGGCTCTGTCAGAAGAAAGCTCCGCTATCAGGTCCTCCACATGGTCCTTGACCCGATCGGCGAGGGAGGCGCGCGTCACTTTGGGCACAGGACCAAGCACCGCCCCGAAATCGAAGTTGGGGTCGAGGCGAAAAAGGTGGCTGAAGATGTTCGAAGCCGCCCGCGCAAGGAGGTCGCGGCGCTTCTCCTCCATAAGCATGCGGATCATTTCCGCGCCCCCCTCAAGGCACTCCATGACCCTGGAAAAGAAGCCCAGGTACCCAACGTCGTCTGGAACCAAGGGGCTCGGGACGCTCGCACCGCAGATGTCGTCCAAGGCCCGGTTGGCCCGACCCTCGAGGGACTGGAACATTTGGGAACACATGTACTGGAGACCGTGAGCACGTTCCGCCTCATCCGAAGCCTTCTCCGCCAGGGAAGCAACGCCCTTTACCTGTTCATAAAGAAAGGCTAGCTCGGCCTCGGCAGCGGCCTGGGCATCCATCGCCGCTCGCCGACGTCCCTCTTCTTGGGTTAACCTTTTCTTGAGGGCTTCAACCTCGCCTTTCAGGTGGTCACGCCACTGGCAGAAGCGGGATTCCTGGAGCTTCAGCTTCGTGCGATAGTCCTGGAGAAGGGAACGCCAAGCCTCCGCCACCTTGTTGTCGACCTCCTCTTGGAATCTCGCCTCGCGGGAAGCAAGGGACTCTTCGGCGAGCGACGCCTGGCGCTCCCTCACCTCCAACCTCTCCTGCTCCAGGCTCTGCTCCAGCGCTTCCATGGCGAGCACGTCGACGGGCAAGCGGGGGCTTGCATCAGCAGTAAGGGACTCGGGCGCCAGGCCATCAAGTGAGGCCCTCAGTCTTAAAACTGAGAGAGGCTTTGTTCCAGGAAGAAGTGTGGATGCGCCAGCGCTCACGGGTGCCGTGGCTACGTGAGGGCGATCGTAACACCGAGTATTTCCATGCACAAGCAGCACAAAGGAGACGTGTCAACAAGATTTTAGGCCTGAGACGGAAAGTTGGGACTGTATGTGCTACAGAAACTGAGGACCAGGAGGAAGTGCAAGCTTTCTATCAGAACCTGTACGAAACGCAGGGTTTTTCTAATCCAAGTGTTCTGCTTGCTCACGTGACGGTTAAAGTTACTCCAGCCATGAATGAGCTACTGGATAAACCTTTTGTTGCAGAGGAGGTGAGGGAGGTGTTGTTCCAAATGTCACCTTCCAAAGCTCCGGGCGTCAATGGTTTACAACCGTTTTTTACCAACGTCATTGGGATCTGCTGCAGCATGATGTTACCAGTGCGGTGTTGGGTTTCTTGAATGGAGGGGAGTTGCCGATGGGTTTAAATGATACATCACTTACATTGATCCCCAAGGTACGACATCCCAATCCAGCTAAAGCAATTACCAACCGGATGCGAGGTAATATGGAAGAGATCATTAGTGAAGAACAAAGTGCCTTTGTTCCCGGACGGCTCATCACAGATAATGTTCTAGTGGCTTATGAGAGTGTCCATTCAATGAAGAGAAGGAAAAAAGGGAAGCACTATTCATGTGCGGTGAAACTCGATATGATGAAAGCCTACGACAGAGTAGAATGGCATTTTCTAGAAGCAATCATGATTAAATTGGGCTTTAGCATCTACTTTGTGAGACTTTATGAAGTGTGTTTCCTCGGTGAGGTTTACAATCAGAGTTAATGGGGAATTACTGTCGTTCTTCACACCGTCAAAAGGACTTAGGCAGGGAGACCCGGTCTCGCCTTTTCTTTTCCTTTTATGTGCTGAAGGATTCTCTTCCCTGCTCAAATTTTATGGTGGTAACTACATTGACAGAGGAGTCAGGGTGAGTTATAGATCCCCTTGGGTTAGCCACCTACTATTTGCCGATGACAGTTTGATATTTATTAGTGCAAATGTCTGAAGTGCTATTCGTCTGAATGAGATACTTCAAATCTATGGCGATGCATCCGGGCAACGTGTTAACCGAGATAAGAGTGCCATCTTCTTCAGTTCTAACACGGCGCCACATATAAAGCATGCCTTGAAAAAAATCCCTGGATATTTATGAGGAGGCATTTAGTGAAAGAGATCTTGGGCTACCTACGGCAATTGGACGGATCACCGGTGGGACTTTTGATCACATTGCTGAGCGTGCGCGAGGTAAGATTCAGGGATGGTCAGAGAAATTTTTAGCTTGTGCTGATCGGGAGGTTCTACTCAAGTCTATGGTACAAGCGATGCCGACATACGGTATGAGTACATTTTAGCTGACAAAGAAAGTTTGCAAGAGCATTACTTCCCCAATGGCTAAATATTTCTGGAATAGTTATCTTGATAAGAAAGGTATGCACTGGCTTTCTTGGAAAAAATATGTCCACTCCCAAGTGTTAAGGTGGGATGGGTTTCCGAGATATGCACAAATTTAACCTAGCATTACTTGGAAAACAAGGCTGTCACCTGATGATGAAACCAGATTCCTTGTGTGCTCGGGTGCTAAAGGGGTGATATTTCCTAGACAGTGATTTTATGCAAGCAACAATCCCTAGATCTGCTTCGACCACTTGGTGAGCGATCATTGCGGGCAAGGAGGCCTTGCGTCTGGGCCTGATTAAGAGAGTTGGTGACGGCAGGTCCATACCAATGTGGACAGAGAAGTGGATCCCCGGAACCATCTCAATGAGGCCTGTAATGAGACCAGCTAATGCCTCGGTGGAGTTTGTCTCTGAACTTATTGATTCAGATAACTGGACAAGGCGCCAACAGGAGGTTCGTGATAACTTTATTGCTCCGGATGCGGAGGCAATTATTAACATACCGCTCCGGTTCGGAGGCGGGTGATGATTTTTATGTGTGGGCTTTTGACAAAACAGGTAACTACACTGTTAAGACGGCGTATCGTGCTCTCGTGACTCAGGTAGAGCGACTTGCTCTAGAGGAAGGGACGGCTACCGGAGCTTCAACGGATGATCAACATTTGTGGAAGACCTTGTGGAAGTTAAATGTCATGCCAAAAGTTCGTGTTTTTTGGTGGCGTGCTCTCCGCGGAATTCTTCCCGATGAAGCCACTTTAAAAAGAAGGCACATTGCAAATATTGGTCGTTGCAAAATTTGCTTGGCCATGGATGAAGATTTACAACATGCACTTATGTATTGTTCCCATGCAAAGTGCTTTTGGGACGAATCCTTTGCTATGTTTGAGATACGTTTACCAAGACTACATCCGGATTCTTGGGTGCGAGACATTTTGTGCATTGATCGGTTTAGAGACAAGGATCGGGCAATTATTATTACTATTATGTAGTCAATCTGGCACTCGAGGAACCGACTTAAGCATGAAGAAGGAGGTGTAGATCATGTCTTATGCATGAAGTGGACAAGAGAAGCTCTGGGGATTCTGGAATTGCCTAAATCTATGACAAAGGTGTTGCCAGGATTTGGGTGGAAGCCACCTGACTTGGGAGTGATCAAAATCAACACTGATGGCGCATTAAACCCTGATGGAAACTGCAGTGGTGCCGGTGGTGTTGCCAGGTCCTCCACTGGTCTCCTTGGTGCTTGGTGCAAACCACATATGGGTATCACAGACCCACTGATAGCTAAAGCAATGGCAATGCAGGAGGGTGCGCGTTTTGCTTACATTCACGCCTTCTCACATGTGATCATGGAAGTTGATTGCCTGGAGATGGTACATCTCTGGAACACTCGCCACAATTCTCGTTCGATTGTGACTCCTATTTTGTTAGAAATTGAAGAGCTAGTTAGAGATTTTCAGTTATTTAATATTGTTCATGTAAACCGAGCAGCTAATGCTATGGCGCATCTCTGTGCTAAAAACGCTTGCACACTGAATGTAACGAAGTGCTGGCTCGCGGAGACTCCTAGTTTCTTAGTCACCAGCCTACTGGCTGATTGTCCTAGGATGACCTTTTTATGAATAAAGCTCTCTGAATTGCCCGCAAAAAAAAAGTAACTGGTTTGGTAGAAATCAAAATGGGAGGGAGGGGGGGAGGGAGGGAGGGAGGGAAGGAAAACAAGTCGGCCGGAAAGGAGAGGCGCCCGCGTGGGACGTGGGTGGCGGGAGCGGCCAGACCAAGCGGGTGCAGCTGATCCCACGGTCCAATGATGATGCACCCGGGCGGTTACTAGCGCAGAAGTGACTTTACGCCGCTAATCACCACACAGTCGAATAATCAATCCTTTTATGACAGTAGAAAACTCGCTACTCCAAAGGAAATGCATTATTCACGCTAAACGGGTAATCGGTCATGTTAAAAACGAGTGGTGATCAACAGTCTCCAAGCCCCGATCAAGCCGCACACGCGTGGGTAGGTGCCGGTGCCGATGCCAGGGAGGAGCGATCGATTGCCTTGTTCCGCTCGATCCGTGGCGAGGCCGTGCGTGCAACACCATGCGCGCGTGACTGCATGCACCCCGCTGTGCTGCCAGCTGGCATTTACCACACTCCACCGCCGCTGCTTGCAACAGGGGAAGGAAGGAAAACCTCCTTCGCGCCCGCCGCGGTGGTTCGCCGACAGGCGTGCCCCACCGACGACCCTCTCGCCGCGCAAAGCCCCCCACCATCCCTGGGCCCCGCACGCCAGCGACCGTCGCCGTTCCGTCCGCTACACTGTCCTCCTGCCAAACCCCTCTCTCTCTCCTCTGCGCGAGCGAATCTGCTTCCCTCTGCAGGCCATAGCACAGCACACGATCTGCCCCTGCCACAAGTCACACACGCAGACGTCCCCTCTATTTACACGGTTACACCCCTCCTGCTCTCTCTCTCTCTCTCTCCCTACGTAGCAAGGTCGCGCACGCACTCTCCTTCCCGTCCCTCCCTCCCTCCCTCCCCACCTCTATTTAACCGCGGCCGCCGGAGATCGATCGGGACGGCCCAGCTCGTCGCCCGCCCCTCTGATTTATTTTAATTATCATTCCTCCCCACCAAATCTCGCCACATTCCGGCCCTATACATCTCCTCCCCACGCCACCGATCCGCCACGCAGCCGCGCGCGCCTCCTCCAGCAGCATCCGCGGCGGCGCGGTCGACGACGGTGAGTGGCGTTTGTCCCCAAGGTTTTTCCAAGCACGCGTGCGTGCGTTCCTCCCGTGTTCGTCTGCGTTTCCGCTGTTTCCCTGCTACTAGATCCGTTCTCCGATCCTCTGGTGGGTTGTTCTCACTAGTAGAAAACGGGCCTTTAGTGCCGGTTCGTAAGGGCCTTTAGTGCCGGTTCTCCAACCGGCACTAAAGGGTGGGAGCTAAAGCCCCCCCCCCCCCCCTAGTCCCGGTTCGTCACGGCCCGGCACTAAAAGCCCACCACGTGGCACCTGCCGGCGCCGTGGGCTGGGGGACCTTTAGTCCCGACTAAAGGATATTTTTTTGATATTTTTTTTTATATTTTTTCTTTTGAAATTTTTTTTTTCTGATTTTTGAATCTTTGAATTATTTGACAATTTAATCTCTAATCACCCCTCCTCACTGTTCCACACTCATTCCAAATCGTCTAACTTCCCGGCCGGTCACCCATCCTCTCACTACTCCAGCCCCAGCACGCTTAACTTTCAGGTTCTATCTCCCCTAGTTTCCAAGTCTGCACTTGTTGTTTTCCTGACAATAGTAAGCTATCAATCCTATTAACCCTTAGGTCTTGATGTCACATGATTTAATTTTTTGAACTCCAAACAATTATTAAAATAAACAACAATGATTAACAAACAACAATGATTAATTTAAAAATTCAAAAAAAAGGAAAAAAATCAAAAAATATCAAAAAACAAAAAAAATCAAAAAATCCAAAATAATACAAAAAGGTCAAAATACAATAAGTAATAATAATATTGAATTTCAATGAAAATAAAATAAGTAATATTATTATTATTATTTTGCCATTTATTCATTTAAAATGGCATAATTAATATCTTTAAATCTGTAAATCAAAATTCGACAAATAATATATCCATTATTATCAGAAAAATATGAGCATGATGTCACACGCTTCACCGTTTGAGTTTGAAACTATTATTCTAAAAAACAATAATTATTTAGTAACACTAATATTTATTGAATAAGTAGTTTGACCACAGTTTGACCACTGTTTGACCAGAGTTTGACCACATTTCATTTTTTTAAACTTATATTAACTGACAAATTTTTGTGTGTTCAATATGAACCATTCAAAGCCACATCCTCAAATTTCAATCCTTTCTGACTTCATTTGCTAATTTTCATGTATATAATGATTTTTTGAGCTAAATTAGGCCGAAATTGAAAAGCACTACAAATGAACTCTGAAAAGGTTGAAACTTGCCATGGTATCATCATTTCACCCAAATAGCTTGTGCTAAAAAGTTGAGAGGGTTATGGCAAAAACTGGATGCACTTTGTGTACAAACTGGACCATCTCTTTCGAAGTAACAGGGTTTCAGACGAAAACTCAGCTGTTATAAAGACATTTCATTTTTTTAATCTTATTTCAACTCCAGAATTTTCGTGTGTTCAATATGAACCGTTCAAAGCCACATCCTTAAATTTCAACCCTTTTTGACTTCATTTGCTATTTTTTCATGGATTTAATGATTTTTTGAGCTAAATTAGCCTGAAATTGAAAAGCACTAAACCCGGGACATAAAACGTCCGAAAACCATAAACCCGGGACTTAAAACGTCCGAAACTCTATTATAAACAGTAAAATTAAAGGTTCAAACCCTAAAACCTAACCCTAAACTTAGAAATCTAAACCCTAGCCCCTAAACCCTAAAACGTCTAAAACATCCAAAAACTCTATTTTCCCTTTGGAATTTGGTGATTTTAAACAATTGTCGAAACGGAAAACTTGTTGTTTCTTCGGACAAATCTATTTTTTCTGCAAATTTTGATATATTATTTGTATTTTTATGAATTAGAATGATTTAGTTATGATTTTTCTAAGATTTAGGGGCTCGCAGGGGCCCCCCTTTAGTCCCGGTTGGTATCTCCAACCGGGACTAAAGATAGACCTTTAGTCCCGGTTGAAGACACCAACCGGGACTAAAGGGCTGGGAAAAAATTTTGAAAATAAAATTTTGAAAAAAAAAATTTGAATTTTTTTTCCAGTCCCGGTTGGTATCTCCAACCGGGACTAAAGGGGGAGCCTTTAGTCCCGGTTGGTGATACAAACCGGGACTAAAGGGGCTCGTGGGAGCCCCAGCTGACACCTGCCTGCCACCACCCCTTTAGTCCCGGTTTGTATCACAAACCGGGACTATAGGTAGCAAATGAACCGGGACTAATGATGCTGAAATCAAACCGGGACTAATGGTCACATTAGTCCCGGGTCGTAATCAAACCGGGACTAAAGGGGCGGACGAAAGGTCTGTTTTCTACTAGTGGATCTCGAAAGCACCCGAGGTTTTTTCCCATGGTCTCTTGAGTGTTTCGGTCATCAGAGGAGGTTACTGGCCTGCAAGAGCATGGCGCGGCAGCAGCGGGGATCGGTTCGTACCGCTCTCCACGGTTCCATGGCAGGCCTAAAGCAGCTTTGATCTGCTCGCAAAAGCGTCGGGTTTCTTATTTTGGTTTTCCTCCTTGCTTCCATTTCGGTTGGGTTTTTCCGCTGCTTTTCGACCCCCTCCCTTCTTTTCCGCTTTCACAGCGGCGCCGCGCGCAGCAGCGGCATCAGCGAGGTACTGCCTACCAGTGGTAGTACGTTCTACCTCACACGCGCCGCTGCTGCTCGACACAATGCCTTCATCGCTCGAGCGTTCGGGGTTCACCGATCGATCGTTTGCCCCGTCTTTCGAATTGCTGACCCCCTCGTGTTTTGGGACATCTACCCGATTTTTCAGCATGCTTTTTATTGGTCAGTAATGGCCGCAAGGAACCGGCTAGGGTTTTAGTTCTAGGAATTTTTCCCCCTTTCGTCTCGTCCCAACTCCCAACACCATGTGGTTCCTCTTAATTCTTCGACGACGGAGAAGCTTTCGCAGTTTTATTCGCGTGCCACGATCTGCTACTAAATTCGTTATGCGATGGATGCGACGGGCTGTTGGTTAATTCGTGCGCTTTTGTTCTTGCGGCAGACAAGGCTCTGACGAGGATGCAGATGGACGCGGAGGCGGTGAGGACCCCTCCTCCGGGCGCGGCTCAGACGCAGGACTCCCCCATGGTACGTGCGTGCGTGCCTACCTACCTACCTCAAGATCACCAACTTTTCTTTTGCCAGTTCGGCTTGCTTTTGCACTTTTGTTCGTCCGCCCGGGGCGGTCTGTTGGATCTGTCTACTTTTTAATCTACTTTGTGTGTGCGTGTCTGTGTGTGTGGGTGTGTGTTAACGTTACGGTTGATACGACGGTGTATGTAGTGTCAGTTTGTTACATCAGCAGCGAAGTGGTAGATCGATTATTTAGTTGGCCAGTTCCGTGTTAATGCGCTCGCGCTTAATTAATTGAAGTAATTTATATGCACATTTTTTCCCAAGTTGGTACGTAGCTGAAACTAGAATCGGAGACTGGAGTGCATTTCGGCTGGAAAGAGATGGAAGTCCAACTAGTGCATGGTACTAGCACTAGTGCAGAATCGGCCTATAGTGCCGGTTCGTAAGGGCCTTTAGTGCCGGTTCTCCAACCGGCACTAAAGGGTGGGGACTAAAGCCCCCCCCCTTTAGTCCCGGTTCAACACGGCCCGGCACTAAAGGCCCACCACGTGGCACCTGCCGGCGTCGTGGGCTGGGGGACCTTTAGTCCCGGTTGGTAACACCAACCGGGACTAAAAGTATTTAATTCTTTTAATTTTGGTTTATTTTTCCTTTTAATCCTTTAGGGGTTTATGAATTAATTATGGTTTATTTTTCCTTTTAATTTTGTGTTTTCCATTTAATTATTTTTCATTTCAAACATATATTACGCTACTACATACTGTACACGTTGTGCATATATATATAAATAGAATTTCTCGTAGAACCGATCATATATATATCATCGAATTTCTCGTACGACGACCATTCACATACACATATATATACAATTTGGTATATACAATTTCTCCTACAATTTGCGGATCATTACATATGCAGGCATTACTGCTTCTTGTAATGGTATTCTCCTTTGGGATCTATGACCTGGTCGAGCAGAAATCCAGCTATTTCCTCTTGAATTGCTCGTACGCGAGCCGTTGGTAGGAGCTGACCCCGCATCTCCGTCAGCTATAAGAAGGAGATCAAGATGAATATATTAGTTGTGTGTATATATATTAGCTAGATCATGATAAAAAAATTATGGATAGTGTTCTGGCAAACGTACCCAAAGATTTCTTTCATCTCTGCTCCTTTCAGACGTGATCATGCGAATGTTCTCGCAAACGTATTATGCGCATAAACTATTCCCCTGCTCCTGCCTCATGC
Organism: Elymus sibiricus; assembly: GCA_039707655.1. NCBI lineage: Eukaryota > Viridiplantae > Streptophyta > Magnoliopsida > Poales > Poaceae > Elymus > Elymus sibiricus. Next base: position 396,134,091 of record CM077671.1, read on the forward strand.
ACTTTACGAGAATAAAATTCAATCAGGTAATAATTAATCAAGCATGATAATGGTATTGAAACTAGAATTAAAGAGATGCACGGACGTAGCTAGCTAGTACTACTTAATTACCTTGGGTCGCACCCATGTCAGCTTTTGTGCCCAGTCGCCTGGGACCAGTTTGATGAACTTGGCCCAAGCCCTGCCCGCCGGCAAAGAAAATGAATAAAGGAGTTATTAACTAGTTGATATCAGGAAATGAAGTAAAGAGGCCGACATAGTGCGATAATGATTGAAATTACCTGTCGACCATCCCCCTCACGGTTGCGTATTCGGATGGATTCTTATATAGTGAGTCCAGTACTTCAACTTTTCCCTTGTCAACTTCAATGATTAACAAGATCCAGTGGTACCTGCATGCGCACACGTTTTGTATAATTAAGCGGGCATGTGCATAACTCATCAACTACACTTATTAACATCTAGTAAGCAAAAAATAGAATTTGTAGTACAAGATATTGTAACACTCACCCGAAGTTGTAAGGAAGTAGTATTTCTGGTTGGGTGTTTAGTCGCTTCAAAAACTCTAGCAGGAATCTCTCTGTGTCTTTTCTCGAGTATTCAGTTGTCCATATCTTTTCATTAATCGTATTTGGGTCAATGAACCCAATGCCATAGCGTCCAGCTTTTTTCATTTCATACATCTTCATTCTGCATAATACCATAGAAAAGAATATAGTGAGGATAATTACAGGTAATGAACGAGAGCACAGCTAGCTAGAGACTTAAATTACAGAAAGAAATCACTTACAGACAATAGCAACTGACGATAGATTTGTCGAGTGCGTCTTGATTGAATAACTGAAACAACTCTGGATACTCAACCCACAAATCTTTTCCATGGAAGTAATGCTTTTTCTTGACTTTCACCATGAGGGACTCTTGATTGGTATTTGTTGTTTCTTGCATGTATCACGTATGCAAATTGTACATTCTCGTTGGTAGAAGCTTGACATCGTCAGGCTTGACCAGAGGTTTGCCGCGGACATATTGCCATTTTACTTCCTCCTCTTTAAGCCCGGGGATTTTCTCAAGGCCTAGGAGTTGTTCGACAGTGACACTGGCCTCTTTAGCCTGCCTTTTATGATCGTCGGTTATTACCAGCCGATCGGCGGTACTCACAGGTGTTTGTACAATGAGCGGGGGGTTCGATTGCACTGCCTGTTCTCCCAGGTGGGGAACAGTTTTCCCGCTTTTTTTGCCAACTGCTTGGCTCGAGCTCGAGCTCGACTCCTTTTGTTGTGCAGCATATGACTTCTTGATAGACCGCACATAGTCGCAGTCCTTATGCTTGACAGCCGGTCGAGCCATATCAATAAAGTGTTGTGAGACATGCTCAGGTACTCTCTCCTTTGGCGGCGGGGGCGGTTTCGGTCCAAAATGGGCCTTCAATTGGGCATTCACTACGGTGTTGAGTTCCTCCTCAGTCAGGTGGTAAGACAACTTCAGAAGAGGCTTGAGGCTTGGACCATATTTGAATTTCTTGCCTGTTGTACTGCTAGCCGTCGTAGCTGCGGCCTCTCTCTTCCGCTGTTGCTTAGGCGACGGAGCACGCTGAGTCGGCGGAGACGGCAGACGCGGTGCCGGACTTGGAGGAGGAGGAGGAGTCGGCTGACGCCGTGCCAGACTTGGAGGAGGAGTCGGCTGACGCGGTGCCGGACTTGGAGGAGGAGGAGTTGGCTGACGCCATGCCGGACTTGGAGGAGGAGTCGGCTGACGCGGTGCCGGACTTGGAGGAGGAGGAGTCGACTGACGCGGCGGCGGACTTGGAGGAGGAGGAGTCGGTGGCCTTGGAAAGACGATGCAATCCTTTTTCCATAGAATGATACGATGTATGGCCTCTCCCAGTGTTCTCTCCTCGTCACCTCCAAGAATGTCAAGTTGTAGCTCGTGATATCCTGACATCACTTCATCAACCCCGACACGAGCATAGCCAGCTGGAATGGGATTGCAATGGAAGGTTGCTTCAGGGGGATTTGCTAAAGCATAGCCGTCCGTCACCTTCATGGATAAGTTCTTCACTTTCATGTGTAGCTCACAGTTAGTCCTGTCTTTGATATCATCCACAGGGTAGCTAGCTAGCAGTGCATCATCGATATCGGCCGGGGCGGAACCCACGCTGCTTCTCGGCATAGATGGAACGCTGCTATCCAATGCTGGATCGATCTGCTCATGCTGCCGCTGAGACGCCCTTTCCTGGCTGAGTGAGTCGATCTGCTCCTGCTGCCGCCTGAAAGCGCGTTCCAACTCCAGGTGCTTTGATTCTAGGCCTTCAAGGCGGAGTGCTTCCTCCTTCTTCTTCTGCTCCTCCTGCTTCTTCTTTCTCGCACGGCTTCTGTAGTCGTCGTTCCAATCCGCAAACCCCTCAAACCACGGAACAACGCCTTTGCCTCGTTTTATTCCCGGGTGTTCAGGATTCTTCAGGGCGCGCGTAAGCTCGTCGTTCTCTCTGTTGGGCGTGAACACCCCCATTCGAGCTTCTTCTATTGCAAGAAGTATTTCGTCTGTCGCTTCTTTAAGACTTGCCTTCACCTTAATCGGCCCTGTCTCTCGGTCCAACTTCCCCCCATGCGCATAAAACCATGTCCCGCACCTGGGGGGCCATGTCAATGTAACTGGAGTGACCCCTGCACTAATCATCTCTTGCTCAGATTGATCGCACTTAGGCAGGGCCACCTGGTAGCCACCTGGCCCCAGAGTATGGTGCCACTTCTTTTTCGCAGCATTAATCTTGTTTTTTCTCGACCGTTCCTTACCGTGTTCCGATTCCTTGAACTTCACGAAAGCGTCCCAGTGATCTTTTGCCTTCACCAGTGCTCCCTTGAATTCTGGAGTCTTCTTTTTTGCTTTGACGTACACAGTCCATGTATTTTTCTTGAAGGTGTTGAATGCGATCGCCATCTTTTTCAGAGCATAGTTTCTGACTTTCTTCAGATCCGCATCTGTCAAATTATCTGGTAGGGTGAAATGTGACATGAGCGATGTCCAAAGCACATCTTTTGCTCTTTCGTCGACAAAAGTAACTCCTGCTCGATCTCCCTTTGCTGGCTTTTTCCATTCTTGAACGGAGATTGGGATTTGGTCCCTGACAATAACTCCGCATTGATTCTTGAACTTGGTCGCATTTTTCCTAGGTTCAAGCGGTTCCCCATTTGATGTTTTGATGGAATCGATGTTGAACTTTACGCCAGGCTCCAACTTTCTGGCCGGGACTCGAAATACCCTGTCGCTTGTAGAAGATTTGCTCGATCCGGAAGGCTAAAAGAAGAAAGATCGATTCGTTAATACATACAAATCAATTAAGACATGTAATGATCACCGGATGGCTTATATAATAAATATACCTCGCCGGTCTTTGTTATTTGAAGAACATTTTCTTCGTCAACATCGTTGTCGCCTTCATCTATTCGTTCGTCTTCATCAAATATCATACAACCCTCACCGGAATTGTTCAGATATTGCGAGCCATCATCTTCAGGTTCATGCTCTGGGCTCGGGGAGCGTATGATGTCGAACAGAGCCTCTTCTCCTTCTCTGCCGGTATTGTCCATAGCTTTTATTTAACTAATCCAGAAGAAAGATAAAATAATTTAGTATTCAAATTAGAATGCATGCAATCAATAAGGAAAAACTGAATCATAGTACATAATATGCATCTCGAATAATTCATATAATATGCATCATCGAATATAATCTCGAATAAATTGTCTCGAATATTATCGAATATAATCTCGAATACATCTCGAGTATTATCACTAGCTAATACAGATCGAATATTATCGAAGAATCTAGTTCACTCGCGGTTCCTGAGGCGCGGGCGGTGGACACCCAAAGAGAAGGAACCCTCACAGGATCATAGCTCGGGTGAGATCCCTGAAGAACCTGCCAGGTATTGGAGAACCTGACGTCCAACGCATCCATGTAGCGACGGATGTGCTCGTCCTCCTCCCTGACACGGTGACGTACCACCTCCGACGGGGCCGGCTGCCTCCGCACCGAAAGTGGCCCACGCGAACGCCACCAAAGAAGCTCCGGGTCGACGACGGGACCCGGGGCCGGGTTCCTCACCAAGCTGCGCGCCCCTGAAGGTAGCACCTCCCAGTGCCAGCCCGGCGGAGCCCAGTCCTGAACGTTGCCCCTCTGAAGCAGGACGTCGTCGCGAACGAGCCGACGACGAGGATGCGGGCCGGGCATCGTTGACTCCGAGAAGAAATTCTATGCAAATTTAACATTTTTTAAATGCTTGATTGTGATTTCTTATATACGAGGAACCTTCAGAATCATAACGGATTCTCTTAACCTTTAAGGGATTTAACAAAATGGCGCCATTGTGGATGTGTAGAAAATGGTCCATATTTTTCCTGATATCATCTACCCTTCTATATGTCACGTTGTCTAGCTAGTGTCAAAGAAAGAAAACCATGGCTTCATCATTAGCCGGAAGTAACAGGCGCATGATGGTACGAAGCTGTCCAAAGTTGTTTTGGAACGGAGTCCCGGATAGGATAATTAGCTTTTTGGTACGAAGTTCAGCAAGAGCCTTCCGAATATCGCTATTTAGAAGGCCTTTTTGCTTAACTTCGTACCAAAAAAGCTAATTATTCTATCAAGAACTCCGTTCCAAAACAACTTTGAAAAGCTTCGTACCATCATGCGCCTGTTACTTCCGGCTAATGATGAGGCCATGGTTTTCTTGAATCCTTTGACACTAGCTAGACAAAACGTGACATATAGAAGGGTAGATGCATGAGATCAGAAAAAAAATTGGATCAACTTGTGCACATCCATAATGGGGGCATTCCAGCTGATAAATCCCTTAAAAGGACTAAGAAAATCTATTGCAAATACAACATTAAAATATGCAACTTTTGCAAATACTAATTGCTATACATTGGATCAAATGTCAAAATTCATCAACGTTTTTATATCTAACATGTATCTAGCTATAAACTAAAAGTATAAAAAACTAAAAAACATTCATCTAACATTTAATTTCTATACATACATATATACTAATATACTAAATAATCATCTAAAACAACTAAAACATCTAAATAGAAAATGTGTCACATGTGTGTGTGTGTACTGCGTTCATGCATGCATATGTGTGTGTGTGTGGGCTCGGGGAGGCCAGGGGCGGCCATGGCGGCAGGGGGCGAGGGAGAGAGGGGAGAGGGAACTGATGAGCTCACAGCGGGGCGACGGCGAGGTGAGTCGGGGGCGGCGACGGCGTCGGGGCAGACGGCGCAGCGATCGAGGAGCAGGCGCGGGCGGCGGCGCCTTCGGGGATCGGCGAGGAGGGCGCGTCCGGAGTCGGGGATCCGCGAGGAGGCGCGGGCGGCCGGCGTCGGGGGCGGCCGGCGTCGGGGGCGGTGACGGCGTCGAACGGGGCAGGCGGCGGCGCGCAGCAGCCTGGCGGCGTCGTCTGTGTTTGGCGTCGAGAGAATGGAGAGGATGGTGAATTTTTCGTAAGTGGCGTTATATATATGAGAGCCTTTAGTCGCGGTTGGTGGCTCCAACCACGACTAAAGGCCACCTTTAGTCGCGGTTGGAGCCACCAACCGCGACTAAAGGTCTGGCTTCCCGCCGCTTGGACTGGATGAAATTCACCTTTAGTCGCGGTTGGTGGCTCCAACCGCGACTAAAGGGCCTGGCTTCCTGTGTCGAATGTTTAGTCCCACCTCGCTAGTTGAGAGGAGCTCGCACCGGTTTATAAGCCCCGCCGCGGCTACCGTGTCGAGCTCCTCTCTAATGCAGGCCTTCTGGGCCTACCGCACCTGTGCCGCCCACTGGGACCTACTGGGCCATATTGGCCTGCATCCCAATAGCCGGGCTTTTTTTTAATTTATTTATTTTCTTGTTTTTTTTTGTTTTCTGCTTTATTTATTTTCTTTTGTTTCTGAGTTGTTTTTTGCTTTATTTAGAGTTTCTTTGTGGATATTTTTGTTTTAGGTAAAAAAAATTATAAACTTTCTGTTAGTGCCAGTAGTTTTCAAATTTGAATAGTTTAAATTCGAATTATTTGAAATTTGTGTGAATCACTAGTTTGTGAATAACTTTACTTTAAAAATAGATTTTTCAGTGATTATTTTTTTTGCTGTTTAATATTAGTGTGTTTTATCATTATATTCAATTTGGTAATTATTAGGTTATTTAAAAAATGAAATGCCTTTGTAACAGACGAGTTTTCGTCTGAAACCCTGATACTTCGAAAGAGATTGTCCATTTTGTACACGAAGTGCATCCAGTTTTTGCCGTAACCCTCTCAACTTTTTAGCACATGCTATGTGGGTGAAATGATGATACCATGCCAACTTTCAACCTTTTCAGAGTTCATTTGTAGTGCTTTTCAATTTCAGGGTCATTTAGCTCAAAAAAATCAGTAAATGCATGAAAAATAGCAAATGAAGTCAGAAAGGGTTGAAAATTGATGACCTCAACTTTTTAGCACATGCTATGTGGGTGAAATGATGATACCATGCCAACTTTCAACCTTTTCAGAGTTCATTTGTAGTGCTTTTCAATTTCAGGGCCATTTAGCTCAAAAAAATCAGTAAATGCATGAAAAATAGCAAATGAAGTCAGAAAGGGTTGAAAATTGATGACGTGGCTTTGGACATAATATTTCTTCGCGTTTCAAATGCCAAAACACATAAGTACACTACTATTACAAAGATTCCCTCCGGTTTGTCCGAAGTGGGACTTTCCAGATATATAAGTCCGGAAACTAACTAGAGAAGCCGGTCACATCCCAGAGTGGGATCTTTGGGTATAAAACTTTTTCTTCACGTGTGTCCCTTTGCGCCGTAACCATGGACAATCTTCATCGTTTAACTTGATGCTCGGGTCAACATTCACTGTGAAGGGAGCAATTTCATGAAACTTTTCATAATCTTCTGACATGTCTGTCTTGTCCTCCACTCCCACGATGTTTCTTTTCCCTGAAAGAACTATGTGGCGCTTTGGCTCATCGTATGATGTATTCGCTTCCTTATCTTTTCTTTTTCTCGGCTTGGTAGACATGTCCTTCACATAGAAAACCTGCGCCACATCATTGGCTAGGACGAATGGTTCGTCTACATACCCAAGATTGTTGAGATCCACTGTTGTCATTCCGTACTGCGGATCTTCCTTTATCCCGCCTCCTGTCAGATTGACCCATTTGCACCGAAACAAAGGGACCTTCAAACCAAGTCCATAGTCAAGTTCCCATATCTCCTCTATGTAACCATAATATGTGTCCTTTGGCCTATTGGTGTTTGCTGCATCAAAGCGGACACCACTGTTTTGGTTGGCGCTCTTTTTATCTTGGGTGATCGTGTAAAATGTATTCCCATTTGTCTCGTACCCTTTGAAAGTCAATATAGTCGAAGATGGTAACTTGGACAGCAAGTACAGGTCATCTGCAACAGTGTCGTCATGCATGAGACGTGTCTGCAACCAACCGGCGAAAGTCACCGTTTGTTCATATGTAATCCAGTCGTCAGACTACTCCGGGTGTTTGGAGCGTAGAATATTCTTGTGTTGCTCGATATACGGAGCCACCAAGGCGGAACTTTGTAGAACTGTGCAGTGTGCTTGCGCCAAAGAATGCCCGTCCTGGCATATTACTGAATTCTTTCCTAGCGTGCCTTTTCCACCCAGTCTGCCCTCATGCCGCGATTCAGGAACACCAATCGGCTTAATGTCAGGAATAAAGTCAACACAAAACTCAATGACCTCCTCTGTTTCATGGCCCTTGGAGATGCTTCCTTCTGGCCTAGCACGATTATGAACATATTTCTTTAAGACTCCCATGAACCTCTCAAAGGGGAACATATTGTGTAGAAATACAGGACCCAGAATGGCAATCTCCTCGACTAGGTGAACTAGGATGTGCGTCATGATATTGAAGAAGGATGGTGGGAACACCAACTCGAAACTGACAAGACATTGCACCAAATCATTCTCTAACCTTGGTAGGATTTCTGGATCGATTACCTTCTGAGAGATTACATTGAGGAATGCACATAGCTTCACATTGGCTAATCGAACGTTTTTCGGTAGAAGCCCCCTCAATGCAACCGGAAGCAGTTGCGTCATAATCACGTGGCAGTCATGAGACTTTAGGTTCTGGAACTTTTTCTCTGCCATATTTATTATTCCGTTTATATTCGACGAGAAGCCAGACGGGACCTTCATACTGAGCAGGCATTCGAAGAAGATTTCCTTCTCTTCTTTGGTAAGAGCGTAGCTGGCATGACCCTGAAACTGCTTTGGATCCATGCCGTCTTCTCCGTGCATACGTTGCTGGTCCTTCCGTGCCTCTGGTGTATCTTTTGTCTTCCCATACACGCCCAAGAAGCCTAGCAGGTTCACGCAAAGATTGTTCGTCACGTGCATCACGTCGATTGCAGAGCGGACCTCTAGGTCTTTCCAATAGGGTAGGTCCCAAAATATAGATTTCTTCTTCCACATGGGTGCGCGTCCGTTAGCGTCATTCGGAACAGATTGTCCGCCAGGACCCTTTCCAAAGATTACTTTTAAATCCTTGACCATATCAAGTATATCATCACCAGTACGGTGGCGAGGCTTCTTCCGGTGATCTGCCTCACCTTTGAAATGCTTGCCTTTCTTTCTTACGGGATGCCTGCTCTGAAGAAATCGACGATGCCCCAGGTACATATTCTTCTTACATTTATCCAAATATATACTGTCGGTATCATCTAAACAGTGTGTGCATGCGTGGTATCCCTTGTTTGTCTGTCCTGAAAGGTTACTAAGAGCAGGCCAATCATTGATGGTTACAAACAGCAACGCTCGCAGGTCAAATTCCTGTTGTTTGTGCTCATCCCACGCACGTACACCTTTTCCATTCCACGGCTCTAAAAGTTCTTCGACTAATGGCCTTTGGTACACTTCAATATCGTTGCTAGGTTGCTTGGGGCCTTGGATGAGCACTGGCATCATAATGAACTTCCGCTTCATGCACAACCAAGGAGGAAGGTTATAGATACATAGAGTCACAGGCCATGTGCTATGATTGCTATTCTGCTCCCCAAAAGGATTAATGCCCTCTGCACTTAAACCAAACCATACGTTCATTGCGTCCTTTGCAAAGTCCTTCCACTTTCTCTCGATTTTTCTCCACTACGATCTGTCAGCGGGTACTCTCAACTTCCCGTCTTTCTTACGGTCTTTTTTGTGCCATCGCATCAACTTGGCATGCTCTTTGTTTTGGAACAAACGTTTCAACCGTGGTATTATAGGAGCATACCACATCACCTTGGCAGGAATCTTCTTCCTGGGGCGCTCGCCCTCAACATCACCATGGTCATCGTGGCCGATCTTATAGCGCAATGCACAGCATACCGGGCATGCATTCAAATCCTCGTACTCACCGTGGCAGAGGGTGCAGTCATTAGGGCATGCATGTATCTTCTGCACCTCTAATCCTAGAGGGCAGACAGCCTTCTTTGCTTCGTACGTACTGTCGGGCAATTCGTTGTCCTTTGGTAGCTTCTTCTTTAACATTATCAGCAACTTTTCAAATGCCTTGTCAGATACACCATTCTCTGCCTTCCATTGCAACAATTCCAGTGTGGTACCCAGCTTTTTCTTGTCATCTTCGCAATTTGGGTACAACAATTTCTTGTGATCCTCTAACATGCGCTGCAACTTCAGCTTCTCCTTTTCACTTGCGCAGTTTCTCTTTGCATCGGCAATGGCCCGACCAAGATCATCAGCGGGCTCATCTGATGCCTCTTCTTCAGCTCCTTCCCGCATTGCCGGCTCAGCTTCTTCCCCCATTGTTGTACCATCGTATTCATGGAACCCATGGCCAGGATAGCTGTTGTCATCCTCTTCTTCTTCATTCTCTTCCATTAGGATCCCTCTTTCTCCGTGCTTGGTCCAACAGTTATAGCAGGACATGAAACCGGACTCAAACAGGTGGACGTGAATGGTTCTTGAGTTAGAGTAATTTCGATCATTCTTACAGCCAGCACATGGACAATACATAAAACCATCCGCCCGCTTGTTTGCCTCAGCCGCAACCAGAAAAGTATGCATGCCATTAATGAACTGGGGAGAGCATCGGTCATCGTACATCCATTTCCGGCTCATCTTCATTACACAACACCGAAAAGACCAAATTAATACAAGTTCATACATAAAGTTCATACACACTTGTTCTCATAAAACAACATACAAACTCTCTAGCTAAAGCATTTAAATGCAACAACAAATGCGATCAAGATCGCAACTAAGGTAACAATTGATCCAACAGCATAGTGATACCAAGCCTCACTATCAATGGCATATTTTTTAAATTTTCTAATCTTCAAGCGCATTGCATCCATCTTGATCTTGTGATCATCGACGACATCGGCAACATACAACTCCAGTTTCATCTTCTCTTCTTCAACTCTTTTCAATTTGTCTTTCAAATACTCGTTTTCTTTTTCAATTAAATTTAACTTCTTGACAAGAATATCTATGTCGGTTGCAATTTCCGGTTCACATACCTCCTAGATAAAAATATCTATGTCAACTTGATGGGCATAATTGTCATAAACACGAAATGCAACAAATAGTTATAAAAGAGAGTATATACCACATCCGAATCATAAACAGGGCGAGGGCCGACGGAGACGGATATCAAAACCATGCCACTATGTATAACAAACAACCATATAGGTAAGAAAACTATACAAGTAACTATCTAAATCTTACAAACATGATTTTTTTTTTATAAAAAGGATAAGAACAAGAGGCTCACCAAGGTGGTGCCGGCGATGGGACGGTGCGGGCGATCGACGGTGGTTAGGACGGGGACGGGAAGGCACTAAGTAAACCACACCTACACATGCAAAGTAAGAAGTTAATTTGAGCTCAAATTGCATATAAATCAAATAAACTACCACATATAAATACTCCCAAACTAAAACCCACAAATCACTATACTTATAGAGCATTGCAAGAGCTAATCTAGCAATGAGAGATGAAAGGACAAAGTTGCTAACCTTTGTGAACACTTGGATGGATGGGGTGCCTCCAAATCTTGACAAATTTTGGCAAAAATGGAGGTGAGCTCGAGCAAGGGGAAGAACAAAGGAGAGGAAGAAGGGGGAAAACAGGGAGGAGTGTGCTCGGGCTGGCCGAAGGGTTCATGTAGGGGATCTTTAGTCCCGGTTCGTGACACAAACCGGGACTAAAGGTGAGCCTATAGTCCCGGTTCGTGCCACGAACCGGGACTAAAGGTGATCGTGGGGCCCCAGGCTGACACCAGCCTGCCACCACCCCTTTAGTCCCGGTTCGTGTTACGAACCGGGACTAGAGGTCCGGAACGAACCGGGACTAATGATGCCCGTCCCGAACCGGGACTAATGGTCACATTAGTGCCGGTTCAAAACCAGACCGGGACTAATGCTTTGGACAAAAGGTCTGTTTTCTACTAGTGTAGATCCGGGCCCCCACGCTAAAACGGAATGTGATTTGCCTGTTAAATGAACAGAATTCTGTTGAAAAGCATTAATTAATGTTGCTAACTGAAACTGTAGGGGTGGCAGTTGCTAAAGATGCTCCTGTTTGGTGTTATGGTGAAGTCTCATGTCATTTAGATGGAAGTCCAACTAGTGCACCAGTGCATTTTTGGGTCCTTGCACAGCTGACACCTGTGAAGTGCAGTGCTGAATCTGCTTAAGAGTACACTGAGAAAAGAAAGACTGGAAGTAGCTTGCTCAGCTAGTGCCACTTTCAGCAACTTTTTGTTGATTTTGCCGAATCCATTAGTTATTGGTGAAACTAGAAATGAATTGTCTCAATTTGTCCCGAATATACCAAAGTCAGGGGTGCTTGCATGGCTGATACTAGTAATGTAGTTCGATTTCGGTTGTCTGGAGTGCGAAAATGTGTTCAATACTAAATACTCCTATGAAGTATATGATTTTTCGACTGCGCTGAGAATTAGTAATGGAGAAATACACACAAAACCCAAATATGGAGCAGAAGAGACTATCCGATCCAGTAGACAATAGCCACTATCTGCAATTTGTTAGATTATCCAACAAGAACAGGAAACAAATTATTCTGAAGGTACAGTGTGGTATATGTGGTGTTGAAATGTGTTTCTCTTCCACAAGACTAGGGCCTCCCCAGCACACGCACATACACTGCACGTCCACCTCCCAAAGCATTTCCATTTCAGTCCCACTGTTCTCCTTGATTCTCTTTATTTACACGAATCATGCATCTATCTCACCTCTTCTGGCTGTACAACCTTTCGCAGAGGCCACAGGTGCCCAGGTTCTACTACAAGAAGAGGACTACAGGCAACAGCAGAAATAGCAACAATGATAGCAGCCCCAAGATCCAACCACCCAGCTCGCCTGTGAGCAGGCAGAGCCTGTCAACCTCTGCCATCCCCACCTATCATGCTGGTGAGCAATGCTAGTCTCGGACATGGAACGTTTGTGCAATCCTCCCTTAATTCCTGTTCATGCCAAGTTGCTGAAATTGGTTTTCACGTGGTGATTTGGTCTGGTCAGCAGGAGGGTTCTACGAGATCGACCACGACATGCTGCCCCCCAAATCTCCAATCCATCTCAAGTCCATACGCGTGGTTAAGGTAAGAATTATGTCTTCTCTTCTGTCACTTTTCACCGTGCAACGCAGGTGGCTCTAAAGTGTGCCCAGCTGTCACTGTTTCTTGGAGCCCGAGGTATTTGATTTGGCTTGTTTGTAAGGCCAGTGCTAGGCGACCGGCCGAAAATTGGGCCGGTCCGCCTAGCACTGGCAGGCGTACTCCTTCGCGTATTTGTACTTGTGTATCAGAGAAAGAAAAAAAAAAGACTCCAGGCGATTGCAGTGTACTTGTGCATAAGGAAAACTAGTAGAGTGCCCGTGCGTTGCCACGGGCTCTTGAAATAGTTTGCAAGAGTTACATGTTAAATTTCATATGTACAAACAATATAACACAAACACAATTATTGAATAATTAAAGTCCATTTTTGCAATGTAAATTGATAACAAAAAGAAAGATTAACGACATGTCCATGTAACAAACTGAGCGATGTTCGAACTAAACATCTATTACAAAACTATCAATAGAATTATGGAAGAGAGAAAAAATTGGATCGCGGGAAGGGGAGCGGCGACATAAGTGTCGAGGGAGGAGGATTGATTATTGCGGCAGTCACACGAAGAAGATGTCCCATGCCTTTTTTTTTGAAGATCGAGGATGCCCGTGCAGCCATGCCTGCAGGTTTCCTTGATATTTCCCAGCTACTTTTAGTGACTCCTTTGAATATGTTGGACTATTGTAGAAGAGATTATTGGGAACTTTTTTTGTTTACAATCAGTAATCAATAATTGGAAAACATGTTCGTGCTGGATGGAAGAGGCAAAAGAAATTTCCAAGGTAAGACCTGAAGCTTCCTTGGACTGAAAGTTGATTATGCAAGCAGTCGAAGTTAGGATCTAGCGTGTCAGTCATGCACTCTGAAGAATGTAAATCCTTTGAACTTGTCTATCAAGTCAAGGATACACGATCCAACTATTGACCTACTTTATAAAAACTGTTAGAACACGGGGCTGGCGTTTTGGCTCCCGGGTGCATTTGCACCCGGATGAACAGTAACACGAAAAATTATAGAAAAATGTTTCAAAAAATTCTGAAAACATTTGTAGATGATCGTGTTGGTGTCGCAAGCATGCTTGACAATTTTCATGTGAAACGGAGCAGCGGTGTTTCGTCGGTGAAAAAAACAAATTTGGGTTGTCATTTTGTGGTGACATTTTGTCTTTGATTTGTTTTTTTTTGCGCAGGCCAAAATGCTCAACCTTTTTGCCTCAAAATTTGCATGTAGCATTTGTATGTGACAAAGATCACCAAAAAAAATTGTCCCAATTTTTTTGACATTTCGAAAACCATTTTCCGTAGGTAGGAGCACGTGCTCCCCGGAGCCGAATTGCATTTCCGTTAGAACACTATCTATACTAAATATAGCGAAAACAAGCACAGGTAAGCACAATGTCTGAAAATGTCAAAATTGTGTACAAGTCAATTTTGACAGTAAAAGTACAGATAGATTTTATGCACTGTAAATGACAGAATCTGGCAACAGAGCTTCAAGCCACGGACTGGCAATATATATTTGTGAACCAAACATGACAGAAACTGGCAATATAACTTCATGCCACAGTTTGGAAACAAAATATGACGGTACATGACATTAGCATTAAAATTGATGTTAAAGAAATTTCAAGCCATTTGACAAAAATAAAATATCACATTAACCTTAGGCAACAGGCTACCCTGTTTTTCACTCTAATTTAAGGGAACTAAACATGTTTTTGACATGACATGGAAGACAAATGACACATGCTCCTTTTCAGCGGCAAAACAATTTCACTCCTGAAGATAAGTGTTGGAAACATGCACATCCTCTTATTTGACACCTGATCAAGCGACTGGATTAGTTCCACTATTACAGAGACCAAAGCTCATGAAACATCAGTGTGAATCCCAGATCATAGCAATTTGGGTTTTCCCTTTCATATCTGCATTGTGTAAAGTTGGATCAGATTGCAGTGTTTATATGTAATTTAGCAAGAGTTCTGCCAAGCCATTAACTCCATAGAATCCATTTTTATTTTAGGTAAACATTGATATTATTTAGGAGTGAAAGACATACCTGACCCCACAAATTATTTTTGGAATATAAATTGATTAATATCAGTAGCAAGTTAGGAAAGTCATGTATGTGGCAAATCAGTAGTTAGGAAGGTCATATCTGCATAAGCGATAGATAACTACTTCATAATTCACAACATGAAACCATTTCAGAATTCTAAACACATTTTAGAAATCGAAAACCATCTAAAAATATTTCAGAATCCATAGCATGCCCATATGTATTTAAATAAAATGATGATTCAAATAAAAAAAATAAAAAAGCTAACAAAGTATGGTTGACTACAAAATAGCGTGAATAAAAATAAATCAAAGAAGAACGAACCTGCATCATCCAGGTCTGGCCGGTCCTGTGGTAGCTGTCCGGGCATCAGCTCTGTTGTTATCTCCTCCCAGTACGGGTTGCATGTCATCGTGATAAAGTAATCTGGTTTACCCCATCGCTGCACTATGGCCATTGCATCTAGGAACCTTCTCTGCATATCTCTATCACCACCAGGAAATGTCCTTGGGAGCACAATCCTTTTACCAATCCGATCACCACATGACTCACCAGCAGCGATCGTGTCTACAAGACCCTACATAGAGGATACATAATGCAGACATTAAGAATACTGAACTATATAGTAAAAGTGAGATCGATAATGTCATAAAAAAACAACTTCCAGCACGCACACTCCGAAACCTTTAATAATCAGTACATCACATTCCGAAAGATCTAATGATCAGTAAAAAATGAGGGAGCTAACTACAACAGTGACAATTTGAGTTGAATTGATTTGGTCAATACACGCACCTCTGAATTCTGTTGATCGGTCCCAGTGGATTTGATCCCCGACTGCATATCAGACGTAACACGTCCGCTTGTTCGCTCGCTCGTCGACGTAGCCGCTCAGGGCTGTTGAAACACCCGGCAAAACATCAATATAAAAAATATGTTGGATTCAGAACGCTAAAGCAATTCACAGAGCAGCACCAGGACACATACGCAAAGCTAGCCTCAAACAAGCAGAGAGGCAGGTTAATTGATTTCTTGTCTAGCTAGAGGTACGTGCACTTGTAACCATAGACGTACGGATCGTACATGAAGCCCGTCCACGTCGTGGTTAATTCTCTCGTGATCATTCAATTCATATCCGTGTGAACTTGAAGCTGAAATCAGAACATGCACCTCAGTAATCAAGGCAGCAGCGGGTATGGATTCCTAGGGCCGATGGTGATGTCTACACACGTATGTGGATGTGGACGTGGTGGTGAGACTTGGTCGATGGCACAGTGAAAGCACAACCACAAAGCGAGGACAGCGAGGGGTTGGAGCAAGGAGGTCTGGACGGCGCGAGGAGGGCTGCCTGAGAAATCCGGATCGAGAGGTTTGAGCGAGGCCTGGACGACGCGAGGTGGAGGTCTCCAGGTTGGAGCGAGATCGCGGTAATTATTGCTTAATTATGATGACAGAGATCGTGGTAATTATTACTAATTGATTATGATTAAAATAGGCCTGGACGACGCGAGGTGGAGGTCTCTAGGTTGGAGCGAAATCTGGGTAGTTATTGCTTAATTATAATGACGGAGATCGTGGTAATTATTGCTAATTGATTATGATTAAAATAAAATTAATTATAGTAAATGATGTGAATTAGATGTGATACAACATTGAGGCAATCCGGTCCATTGAGAGATGGTGGGTGTGTGGCTGAGATGTAATGTTTCTGCCACAACTCGATTGTTTAATAGTAGTGTAGATGATACGTCCGTGATTATTTTTATAATAGGATGCGCTCGTGATTATTTTCCTAATAATAGGATGCGTCTGTGATTAGTTTCCTAATAATTGGATGCGCCCGTGATTGGTTTCTTAATAGGATGTGTTCGTGATTATAGTAGTTTCCTAATTGACCAGACGTGGACTTTCATATTTTCCTCCACGGTGGAGTACGGTCAGTCAATGTAAATTGCTAAGCGCACACAGAAAACGAGTTAGATTAAGTCTAGCCGTTAGATTAAGTTCAGCGGGTCTAATCATACGGTGGTAATCGGTTCGTGTACGTTTTGTGGGGTGCGCTTAAAGAAGTTCTTGTTTGATTGTTTAATAGTATGGGAGGTCATACGAGGAAGATGGACGAAAGGTGGGAACGTAAGAAAGGAAGTGATTGAAAGAAGGAAGGAGATTGATCACCGTTTGATTGAAATAAGGAAGGAGATTGATCACCGTCATAAATAAATTGATTACCATGCATGAATTGATTGCGTTTGGATTGATTGCGTTGGATTGATTGCGCTTGGTTACCTTATGTGAATTATTTGTTTACCAAAGATAGAGTCGATTGGAGGGAGAAAAGAAAATCGGCAGAGAGAAAACCGGTGGGGAGAGATTGGGAGTGCGGGGTTTTTTTTTTGTCCGTGTGGGGTTTTTTTTTTGTGTGTGCGGGTGGGGGGCGGGGTGGGGGGTTGGGAGGGGACGAAAAAAAACCTGTCGAAATAAACCGGTTGAAAGGTGGGGGTACGATCCTACCAACTGAGACATTAGGAGTAGAGACTAGCTGTAGGTGCTCGTTTTCTTTGTAACTTTGTACGTGTGTACGTAAAAAAAAAGACTCGATGTGCTTATTCATTCAGGCAATGATCTGCGCCGGTTCGGCCGGTCGCCTGCCCAGCGTCAGATCCCTTTTGCCTAGGGCCGTTAGATCACACCGTTGTATCGCCTCCTTCCTCGCGCGCACGAGCAGCAACAACGTCCTTCATCCCCGCAGTGTCGTCCTCTACCCCGGTCGCCGTCCTCGTCGCCGCTCTCGCCAACGATCACCGGTCGACGTCCTCATCGCCGCCTGGTCACCGTCCTCGCCCCCGGTCACCGTCCTCGTCACCACCGGTCGCCGCCCTCGCCCTCGGTCGCTGTCCTCGTCACCACCGGTCGCCGCCCTTGCCCTCGGTCGCCGGTCGCCGTCCTCGTCGCCGTCGGTCGCCGCCCTCGCCCGCGGTGGAAGATTTTTTCTCATGCCGCTTTGAAGCTTTTCCTCTAGCCGGATGAAGCTTTTTCACAAATGGTTGAAGCATTCTCTCCCTGGGTGAAAGCTAGAAACGGGTTCCAGCAAAAAGCGATGCCGGATGTAGCAAAAAACGATGCCGGATGTAGCAAATTTTGCTGGTCCAGCAAAAACGACTCCGATGGAGCCATTTTTGGGTGCTACTTCCAGCAAAACACTGCACCGGTTCCAGCAAATATTGAAGCCGGGTCCAGCAAATGTCGTGGATGGTTGCAGCAAAAAACGATGCCGGTTGTAGCAAAAAAGTTTATCGCTTCCAACAAAAAAAGCTTACCGCTGCTCTCCGCAGTCGCCATTGTAGCAAAAATGTTGATCAGATGTAGCTTTCGTAGTTGCCGGTTGCAGCAAAAAAAATGACGTGGTTGTAGCAAAAACAAAATAAACGTCACGCCGGGCGCCGTGTATGGTGGTAACAAAACCTGTAGCCGGTGGTAGCAAAAAACATCATGGTTTGCAGCAAAAAAACGTTGTAGGAGTTTCAGAGTTGTAGGAAAGAAGAAGAAGACGTACGTGAAAAAAACGATTCGAAGAGCGCTCCCGTGATGCATCTGGAAAAAACGATTAAAAAGCGCTGCCGTTTCCTCAAAAAAAAAAAAAAAAAAAAAAAGAGAACGCTCCCGTGACGCAGGATGGAAAACGATCGTAAGGCTCGCGCGCGACCGGCCGAGCGTTCGGCCGGCGCCCCGGCCCCAAGCGTTTCCCTGTTTGTAATGTGATCTCCGGCTGTGTATGCAGGTGAGCGAGTACACGAGCCACGACATCACTGTGAGCTTCCCGTCCCTCCAGGCGCTGCGGAGCTTCTTCTCCTCGTTCCGGGAGCCCAGCGCCGGGCCAGAGCTTGACGAGCGCTTCGTCATGAGCAGCAACCACGCCGCGCGCATCCTGCGCCGCCGCGTGGCCGAGCAGGAGCTCGAGGGCGAGATGCACCAGGACAGCTTCTGGCTTGTCAATCCCTGCGTCTTCGATTTCAGCGCGTCGTCTGGCCCAGCAACGGCACAGGACTCGCTGTCTTCGCCTGAAGCTCCGCCGGCTCAGCCCAAGGCGCCGGCGATCAGCTCCTGCCTCCTCGCCACCCTGAAGTGCGACGGCGCCGCGTCAGGTACATTGGCCGGCATCGCGAAGTTGCCAAGGAGGCCAGCATCGGCGGCTACGAAACAGAGGCCAGCGTCAAGGAGCTGCAGCGCCCGGAGCAGGAAGATGATAGGAGGAGCTCAATCAGAGCCAAGAGGAAGCGGGACGAGGCAGAGGGAAGCAAGGACAAGCCCAGCAACCAGGCGAAGAAGAAGAAAAGCAAGACATACAAGAGCCCCAAGAAGCAGAAGAAGCGCCACGTGGAGTCCAAAGACGGCGACCCTCGGCGTGGCAAGGACCGGTGGTCGGCCGAGCGGTACGCGGCGGCGGAGAAGAGCCTGCTCGAGATCATGCGCTCCAGCGGCGCCTCCCTCGGCGCCCCGGTGATGCGGCAGGCGCTGCGGGAGCAAGCCCGCAAGCGCATCGGCGACACCGGCCTCCTGGACCACCTGCTCAAGCACATGGCCGGGAGGGTGCCCGATGGCAGCACGAACCGGTTCCGTCGCCGTCACAACGCGGATGGCGCCATGGAGTACTGGCTGGAGCCAGCCGAGTTGGCGGAGGTGCGCCGGCAGGCCGGCGTGTCTGATCCACCCGGGTGGAAGCCCGGTGATGACGTGTCCCCAGGCGCCGGTGATCTCCTGGTTAAGAGGCAGACGGAGGAGCTCGCTGAGGAGCTCAATGATGTTAAAAGGTACCCATTTTCTCTGACTGTCCATCGCAGTTTCCTCTTCATGCGTTTCGCCTGCAATTGAGCAGATTATTTGTTTTCCAACATTGTTCCCCTTCATTGTGATGTCAAGGAACATGGAGCAGCTGAGTTCTAACACGGTGGAACTGGGCAAGGAAGCGAAATCTGAGGCTGAAAGCGCTTACAGTTCATGGAAGGTAACCATGTCCTTCATATTATAAGATCCTGTCGGTTTCCCGATCCAAGCATTTCCCTCTGTTCCTCTTTTCTGTACTTCCGAGGAAATGTGACTTCAAACATACAAAGTTTTATTGCTGCATCAAACACACAAAGTTGTCTTGCGGGATCAAACACACAAAGTTAACAACATGATTTACCCCCATCCCCCAACCCCCCAAAGAAGGAAGTTTGCAGTTTCTTCAGTTGATCAAATGTTCTTATCAATGCTAGCCTAGATTCTGTGTTTTCTGAAGTTTCTTATGGGTATATTTATAGTAATTGCTGTTGCATCTCTCCAGGATCAATAGCATAATCTTGAGCCACAAAATACTTAGGAGATGGAATTACCTTGATCAGCAGGTGCTGCCATCTCCTTCTTTTAGTCCTGCACCACCACCAGCTTGATCTAGTGGTTGTGTACTGCCCTTCCCGGTGTTTCAGTGCTTGGCTTGATCAGCAGCCTTGTTCTTGAGTTCTTGAGAGAGAGAGAGAGAGTGAAATGGATAGCTGAGAGCAGCAGCTAATAGCAGCCGTGGCTACTTTCCTCTCCTCCCTCTTTCTTTTATAAATGCACCGCACACCAGGGGGACAGACACCTGGTTGGAGAGGAGCTGCCCCTGATCAGGGCAGCTCAGTTGGTAGCTACAGTGGCCACCGCCTACTGTAGCAACCGCCCCACTGTAGCTCTTCACATATTTTCACTTAATGATTTATCCTTATCATTAAACATAATGGCCACAGTTTAGTCTTTAAGATCACAATATCCAACATTCTCCCCCTTGATCGTAAGACTAAATTTATAAGCTCACTTTTCAACAAAGTAATGCATTAAGACAAAAGATTTTAGTGGTCGATCAAGTACCACTGAAACCCAGTGACTATAATACATCACTCCATATCAAAATGAAACTTCTTAAAACTTATGAGCTCCATAAACTTTATTCACATAACCATCAACATAATTCACATAACTCTTTACATAAGCATCATAAATATTACAGACTCATCTCTTGATAAAATGGTACACCAAGACAATAGATTACAACAGTCAATTAAGTACCGCCGAACCAAGTGCCTATGGTTCCCATTCGATCTCAAAATAAGCCTCTTTGGGAAGATGGTGTCACAACGGTCCCAACTTTGCCAGAATCAAAAGCTTTCAACCAAACCCATACCGGTAACGTGTTCTCTGAAAACACTGGGTGATAAGCCTTTCGTGAGCGGATCCGCCAGCATCAATTTAGTGCTGATATACTTGACATTAATTGTCTGATCCTGGACTCTGTCTTTCACAACAAGAAACTTAATGTCAATGTGCCTGGCAGCATCACTTGACTTGTTGTTACTCGAGAAAATTATTGCGGGTTGATTGTCGCAGTAGAGTGTGATTGGCCTGGAAATGCTATCAATCACTCTCAGACCCGGGATGAAATTCTTCAGCCATACTGCCTGCCCAGTAGCCTCAAAACATGCCACAAATTCTGCCTGCATTGTCGACGATGCAGTGACAGTTTGTTTGGAGCTTTTCCACGATATAGCTCCTTTTGCGAGTGTGAAAACATAACCTGACGTGGATTTCTTAGTATCAACACACCCCGCAAAATCAGCATCTGAATAACCCACCACCTCGAGGTTATCAGATTTCTTATATGTGAGCATGAGGCCTTTAGTGCCTTGCAAATAACGCAATACTTTCTTAGCAGCCTTCCGGTGATCCAGACCTGGATTAGACTGATATCTGCCAAGCATCCCGGTCACGAATGCTAAATCAGGGCGAGTGCACACTTATGCATACATAATACTTCCAACAATTGAGGCATAAGGAATTGACTTCATCTGCGCAGATTCATGATTATTTCTCGGGCACTGAAAAGTCCCAAACTTATCGCCCTTGACAATAGGAGCAGGCGAGGCTGAGCACTTATGCATATTGTACTTTCTCAGTACCTTTTCAACATATGCTCTCTGAGATAGCCCCAAGATCCATCTGGATCTGTCTAGGTGAATTTCAATTCCTAAAACATAAACTGCTTCACCGAGATCCTTCATATCAAACTTAGAGGATAAAAACCTCTTAGTTTCCAGCAGCATATTTTTATCGCTGCTGGCTAAAAGTATGTCATCAACATACAGTATCAGGAAGATAAAATTACTCCCCCTGAACTTGACATAAACACAATTGTCCACTTTATTTTCTTCAAAACCAAAATTCCTTATTATTTTATCAAACTTGAGATACCATTCCCTTGATGCTTGTCTCAAGCCGTAGATGGATTTCTTAAGGTGACATCCCAAATGCTCATTTCCTTCCTCAACAAAACCTTCCGGTTGTGCCATGTAAACATCCTCATGTAAGTCACCATTTAGAAATGATTTTTTGACATCCATTTGATGTAGCTCCAAATCATAATGGGCCACAAGTGCCATAATTATTCTGAATGAGTTCTTAGAAGAGACGGGTGAAAAAGTTTCTTTGTAATCGATCCCTTCTCTTTGAGTGAAGCCTTTTGCCACGAGCCTTGCTTTAAACCTTTCGATATTCCCTTTGGAGTCACGTTTGGTCTTATAGACCCATTTGCATCCAACTATTTTGGCTCCTTTGGGAATTTCTACTAAATCCCATACTTCATTAGTGCTCATGGACTTCATTTCATCTTTCATAGCATTGAGCCATTCAGACGAAAATTCACTTTGCATGGCTTCTTTAAATGATGTAGGATCATTGTCCAACATCGATTCATTCATATCTTCACTCAAATAAGTAAGATAATCATCAGGAATTGCAGGCTTTCTAGTCCGCTGTGACCTTCTGAGAGGTTCATTAATTGGCACATCATCAACAATTGAAGGCTGCTGAGAACTTTCAACGGACACATCATCAGGTGTAGCATCTGCAACAGTCACTAGAGTCTCAGCAGGTGTTGCATTAACAGTCCTCTCAACAGGAGGTGCAACATCAGCAGACACCGGGAAAATAGGTTCTTGAATTATCGGAGTCGGGACATATTCCCGTTTTTCCTCCAAAATTATTTCCTGGGGTGTCGTGCTCCCCCTCATCATATCACTTTCCAAGAACACAGCGTGTCTTGTTTCAACAAATTTTGTTGCCTAATTTGGACAATAAAATCGATACGCTTTAGATTTGTCAGGATAACCAATAAAATGGCAACTGACTGTCTTGGGGTCTAACTTTCCCATAATTGGATTAAAAATCCTTGCTTCAGCTGGACAGCCCCATACATGAAGATAATTCAGGGTCGGTTTCCTCCCAGTCCATAACTCATACGGTGTTTTGGGCACCGATTTACTGGGAACCCTGTTAAGAATATGTGCTGCTGTTTTCAGGGCTTCCATCCATAAGTTTATCGGCAAAGTGGAGTGGCTTAACATACTCCGCACCATATCCATAAGAGTGCGGTTCCGCCTTTCAGCCACCCCATTTTGCTGAGGTTCACCCGGTGCTGAATACTGGGCCATGATGCCATTTTCCTGTAAATACTTTGCAAATGGTCCAGGAATTTGGCCATAAGTAGTATGTCTGCCGTAGTACTCACCACCACGATCAGATCTCACAACTTTAATTCTCTTGTTACTTTGATTCTCAACCTCAGCTTTGAAAATCTTGAATTTGTCTAATGCCTCTGCTCTTTCTTTGATAGGATAGATATATCCATAACGGGAGAAATCATCGGTGAACATTATGAAAGAATTAAAACCATCCACCGATCTCACATTAAATGGACCACATATATCCGTATGAATTATTTCCAAAACTCCCGTGCTTCGGTTTGCACCTTTCTTAATTTTCTTGGCATATTTTCCTTTTATGCAGTCGATACAATGATCAACATGTGCATCCGAAAAATTGAGAGAAGGAAGAACTTGATCCTTGATGAGACGCTCAATCCCCCCCCTCGAAATATGGCCTAACCGATAGTGCCATAATTTTGAAGAAGTCTCATTATTATCTCGTTTGCGTTTGGTACTGACATTCATATTCGAGGTGGAACCCACGTTATTTATATCATCACAGAGAGAAATCACATAAAGTTTGTCTTGTCGTAAGGCAAGACCAACATTATTATTATCATACATAATTATACATTGCTTATTCCCAAAGTGACATACATAACCATTATCATCTAAACATGAAACAGAAATTAAATTCCGTTTCATCGAGGGGACATAAAGAACATCATGTAGTAGAAGCTTGAAGCCAGTATAAAGTGTGAGAGTAAAATCTCCAAGTGCCTCGGCGTCAGCTTCAACACCATTAGCAACTCTAATGGTTCTTTCCCCTCTTTTTAGGGTCCTCCTCATATGGAATCCCTGCAACGAATTTGAAATGTGAATCGTTGCACCAGAATCAATCCACCAAGTGTTGGTGGCATAATTAACATAAAGGGATTCTTCAACAACATCAGTACCTCTTTGGTTGAGCCATCTCTTGAAGCCATAGCAATCCTTTTGCTTATGCCCATCTTTGCCACAAAAGTGGCATCCATCAGTTCCTTTCGCTTCTGGATTAGGGGCTTTCTCAGGCTTCTTTTGCTGAGAGCTTTTGGAAGACTGGCCTTTATCCTTAAATTTATTAGGCTTAGACTTCATATAATTTTTCACAAATTTATTGTACCTCTTCTTTTGTGAAATCTTGAACTGATTAGCTTGCTCAATTCTATCAGCCTTTAGCCTTTCTTCTTCTTGCACACAACGTGCCATCATTTCATCTACTTCCCACTTTAAGTCCATCGCATTATAATTGATCATAAAAGGTGAGAACTCTTGTGGTAAAGAAGACATAATGAAATGCACAAGGAAGCCATTAGAAATTTCCATTTCCATAGTCTTAAGTTTGGCAGCCATGTTGCATTTCTTCATAATATGCTCTCGAAGACTTCCAGCGGGATCATACTTTTCATCAATTAACCTCCTAATAAGACTTGTTGCATAAACTTTAGAAGATCCTTTAAATTGATGCTCAATTTTTGCAAAATACCCTTTAGCTGTTTCGCAGTCAGGAAGGGCTCCCCTCATACTCTGTGAAATGGAACCCTTTATCATCATAAGGCATTTGCGATTAGAGTCATCCCACTTAGCCTTCATAACATCATAATCCTTCTTGAGAGCATCATAATTTTCATCATTTTCCTTAGGTGCCTCAGGAGGATCATTAAGGAGAGCATAATCAACATTGAGTAAGGCCATCGTTATTTCAAGCTTCTCCTTCCATGTAGCATAATTGCTACCATTAAGTTGTTCTATGCCATTAAGCATTCCAGCAATATGAGAGACATTAGGTGCTGCAAAAGAAATTCAAAAAATGCTTTAGTAAGCATCATCATCATGCTTAAATTTTATTAACCATATTCAAATCAGCTTTGGCCAGAAATGAAAATGAGCAACAAAATTTTATGGACAAATATTCATCAATTAGCTTTGGCCAAACTGATAAATACAAGCCATACTTTAATAATCCTCATTCATTAGTTTCTTTCATCAACCCGGTTCACATCAGCTTTGGCCAGATGTAAAACGAATCAATAAAAGAATTTTACGGTTTAAATGCCCGTTAAACAACTTTGGTCAGAATGACAAGGCATAAAACCACTCTTAATTTTGAGGATCCATTAAACTTTAGTTCGCAGCGGAAACATTATGCCATAATGATGACAATAATTTTTTCATCATCAAAATAAAATGCCATAAAGAAAATTAACTAGACATAATAAAATTACAGTATAAACAATTTAAGCATGGCATAATAAAATATACTAAGACATAAATAGGAATCAAAATGCCAAAATATAGTCATAATAATTCATGCATTAAATTTAGCCCTAAAAAAATGTTCATTTCATTGCATAAAATGTGAACATTATCAGGAAAATAGACAATATTTTTCCAGAATTTTATCTGCCCATAACAGAAGCTTTTCTTTAGGCAAACTAATTCGCTGCTGGGCTGACCAGCTGGCCCAGCCAGCTCCCCCTGTTCCCTCGACTTTAGGCTGGCCTGGGCCGTGACGGCCTGTCGGCCCGGCTGGGGACGGCCAGCAGCCGTGGGCAAAACAGCCCACGACGCAGCTCACTCCCGAACCCTAATCCACTCGTTCCCCTCCCCCGATCCCCTTCTCCATCCCAGGCGACGGCGACGACCACGAGAGAGAGAGAGAGAGAGAGACAGGAGCGACGCGGCAAGGCCAACCGCGGCGGAGGAGGGCGACAGCGCCGGTGAGCTCCTCTCGCCGGAGTCCTGTGCGGCTCCAGCCCGCGCGAGGCCCCGTCGAGCGGCGCTTGCCGGCGCTCCCCGCGAAGCAACCGAGCGCGTGCGGGCGTCCCCGCAACGACAACTCCGGCGCCCCGCAAGGTCTGGCACGACGGCGTGCTCCAACAGCAACGAGCGTGCGAGGGAGCGCAGCCACCGGCCGGCATTAGGTGGTGGCTCCGGCGCCGCTGCAGCTTGCAGACGACGACAAGACCCCTCAGGTAAGCATCTGCTACCTTGATTCATCATTTTAGCATTAGAGTTTTTGCAATTTGGGGATTTCTTTAGGATTAGCATCAATTGATTCAATCCCCACTTCAATTGCACTTTAAACCGAAACTACAACATCAATTACAGTAAGAAAACATGAAATTGCTATAAATAGGGTTTCGGTTTTGGGGAAAATCTTTAGTATAGTTGCATAATCAATTCATTTCCCCATCAATTAACACTTAAAATGAAACCACAGACACATAATAGGAGGGAGTAGTAGGGGAATTTATTTCTAGGGTTTCAAAGAAAATTGGGGATTTTGCTTTAGACTTATTCAGATGCTATAATCCCCTTTAGACAACATTAAATGGAACCCTTGATCAACATGTTATCTGTTAGGGCTAGAAACTTAAGAAATTAGGGCTAAATAAAAACAAGACTTGATCTTTGAGAAGAACAGCTTGTTCCTTTAACTTGACCACAACAGATCAAGCATGGGGATGAACATAAGGGCTCAAGCTTAAAACTACCCTGCTCTGGTACCATTGTTGCATCTTTCCAGGATCAATAGCATAATCTTGAGCCACAAAATACTTAGGAGATGGAATTACCTTGATCAGCAGGTGCTGCCATCTCCTTCTTTTAGTCCTGCACCACCACCAGCTTGATCTAGTGGTTGTGTACTGCCCTTCCCGGTGTTTCAGTGCTTGGCTTGATCAGCAGCCTTGTTCTTGAGTTCTTGAGAGAGAGAGAGAGTGAAATGGATAGCTGAGAGCAGCAACTAATAGCAGCCGTGGCTACTTTCCTCTCCTCCCTCTTTCTTTTATAAACGCACTGCACACCAGGGGGACAGACACCTGGTTGGAGAGGAGCTGCCCCTGATCAGGGCAGCTCAGCTGGTAGCTACAGTGGCCACCGCCTACTGTAGCAACCGCCCCACTGTAGCTCTTCAGATATTTTCACTTAATGATTTATCCTTATCATTAAACATAATGGCCACAGTTTAGTCTTTAAGATCACAATATCCAACAATTGCAACTTGGGACCTGTAGATACTTCCCCTCTTTAGTTTTTTCTCAGTCTATGAAGGTGCATATATGTGAAGAAACTGCCTACATTGTGAGGAAACAAATCATTCTTGAACATAACCCTTTTGGAACTGCACTTCTGATCATCTTTAATCTGGTCTCCCAACTAACAATGTATAACAAGGTGTTAAGCACATAGTTTTTAATTAAGAATTTGGTCTCATTATTTTGGTTTGTTCTTTACTATATCTAAGCCACTCCTTTGCTTATTATGTTTCTCAGGAGAAGTACCAGAAGGTGGTTAAGGCAAATGAAAAGCTAGAGAAGCAGGTGTCGTCTTTGAAGGTAATTAAGTGCCTTCAGAAATTCTAACAGTTGATCCCAGACTAAGCAAACTGTGCATGTTAGTATTAGATTTTCTCAGAGAATTTAGCATTAGTTGATCAGCATTTTGATCCTTTTTCACTATATGGTTATATATATGCACTTCATTACAGTAATCATTTGTTAGCTGCAAGTAAATAACTAAATATATGATGTTGCATTGTTGAATTACAGGACACCTACGAGAATGTGATTCAGAAACATAGTAAGTTAAAGAAGGAGGTGCGGTCACTGAAGGTACACTCATGTTGCTAACTGAACTGTCACATCACTATTGCATTGTGATATATCTATCTACTCGTATCTAACTAGGCCATG
Organism: Elymus sibiricus; assembly: GCA_039707655.1. NCBI lineage: Eukaryota > Viridiplantae > Streptophyta > Magnoliopsida > Poales > Poaceae > Elymus > Elymus sibiricus. The sequence continues at coordinate 396,162,036 of CM077671.1, forward strand.
CAGGTTCTTAAGAATGTCTTTATTCAGTCAACATGTTCTCTGCTGTAATGTCTGCAGTACATTCTGACACTGGTAACTGAGATCAGCTTGGTTGTTTTTCAGGATAAGTATGATTTTGTAGTTGAAAAGAATGATAAGCTGGAGGGGCAGATGGCTTCTCTCTCTAACTCCTTTTTGTCTTTGAAGGGCAGAGCCCTGTTGCATTGCATAGAATTACTGCACTCTGTCCTAAGCTGTATGTGTTGTTCCTGAAACACTATAGCTGTTTTCCATTTTGACTCCACAGGAGCAATTTCTGCTGGCAGAGAAGCTGAAGAGTATTGGAATAGACGAGGTGGGTGTGGCTCAGAATGAGGGGAGGCGGGCACTAGATTTTGGTGGTGGTGAGCAGAGCCAGAGCCAGAGCCAGAGCCAGAGCCAGAGCAGGCAGCGAGCAGATGTCCAAGCCGGCGAGAAGAGGCCGGCGAGGAAGAGCAGCTTCCGCATCTGCAAGCCACAGGGCACGTTCCTGTGGCCAAGCAGCACCGGCACGGACATGAGCGGGAGCGGGGGAGGCAGCAGCGGCATCAGCATGGAGCATCACCTCCCCCGCAGCGGCCTCACTATGGGCCGTGCCCCAGCCGTTGAGGTGGTGATGGCGGAGGAGCAGGCGATGCTGGGGATGGGGGACTACTTCTCCACGCCGCCATCGGCGTCGTCCACCACCAACGCCGGCAAGCTGCTGGCCCTGCCCAGCCCCAGGTCACCCCTCCAGCCACAGCCCCTCTTCCCCGCAGGGTTCACCGTCCCGGCCTTGCACCACCCCTTCGCCGGCCTCACCTTGCGCCACATGGTTAGTAGTACACTTGCCTCTTCATCTCCCCGCCAAATCAAAGGCAGCAGGCTGATGCTGATCGATCAATGCATGTTGTGTTTGCAGGATTCGCCGTCGTCGCCCTGCGGTGCTAGTCTGCTGCAGCAGGGTGGGAGGAGGATGGCCATGCCCAACCTGGAGGCCGGAGGGATGAGCACCGTGGGCACGGACCTGGCCCTCGCCATTTCATATCATTCTGATTTATCTTTCATTTCGTGCTGCACAGTCATATTTTTGAATCTGATACCGTGCAACCCTGCTCGATCACACCTTCACACCTAGGACTGTCTAATTAGGTCGTTGGGATTCTTTGTAGACCTCAAACTATGTAGAAACACCTATAAAGTATAAACTCGTTGTGTGACTATATCTTACTCCTCTACGTATACCTCAAAATGAAATTACCAATATACCACCCTCCTAAATATTAGAGCGGAGTGCAATGTTGATCCTCGAAATAAGTCCTCAAACTATAAAAATCATCATCCAGATCTTCAAAGTGCAATAAATGCGTTAGCCAGGACTCACCCTGTTTTAGCTTTACCGCTTTGTTTTTTTATTTAGCACCTTCTCATTGTAAAACAAATCTATTTATACCCCTCTCGTGCTCGCACACCTTCCGGAGTTTGCCGCCGCGCTTGTTGAATTCGCATTGGTCCTTAACACCGACGCTGCGACTGAGTGGAGGGTGCCTCGAACCACCGCATCTTCAACATGTTTGTGGTTGAAAGGATCAATAAGAGCGTCAGCCAGGACTCACCCCGTTTTAGTCTTACCGCTTTGTTTTTTTATTTAGCAACTTGACATTGTAAAACAAATCTATTTATACCCCTCTTGTGATCGCACACCTTCCGGAGTTTGCCGCCGCACTTGCTGAATTCGCATTGGCCCTTAACACCGACGATGCGACCAAGTGGAGGGTGTCTCGAACCACCACATCTTCGACATGTTTGTGACTGAAAGGATCAATAAGTGTGTTAGCCAGGACTCATCCCGTTTTAGCCTTACCGCTTTGGTTTTTTTTTTTTTGCATTTAGCACCTTCTCACTGTAAAACAAATCTATTTCCTCTCATGCTTGCACACCTTTCGGAGTTTGTCCATGCTTGTGGTCCTTCACACCGACGCTGCGACCGAATGAAGGGTGCCTCGGACCACCGCATCTTCGACATGTTTGTGGCTGAAATGATCGAGATGGCCCTAGGTGGACCGAATAACAACAACTGTAAATTTTAATTAATTATTAGCCATGCAAACTATAAAGGTGTCCCTAAACTTTCTACAGTGAGATAAACAAACCTATAAGATGAATGCAACGCGATGTAGTGAATGCAAGGTCAAGTGACGAAGATAAACCACTAAAGAGATAGGGGTTAGGGATAACCGAAGACTCGGGAGATGAGGATGTATCCCGATGTTTACTTGATGGCTCAAGATGATCAATCTTGAAGTGAGAAGAGAAGGGATTGACTCTTCCTCAATAAATAAATTATCAACCTCCAAAAAAGTTTAATTGATTTAATTACCTTAAGAACCCGACTCCAAAGAAAGAAAAAAGAAAAGCGGACTAAAAGAGAACAACAAAAGAGAGATCACTTTCGATGATTGAACAACACTTTTACATCCAGATTGGAACTAGACTTGAACCTTCATATCCAGATTTCACTCCACTTTCACTTTCACTTTCATATCAGGAACATCGACTTGCAGCAAGCCAAAATTCTAGGTGAATGAAAGGGCAACTACAACTCAGCCTTTGATTGACTTCAACACAACTTACCCTTTAGGGTAATAAGATGCCACTACTTTCCCTTTACTCATTCAAGTTGGATAAAAAGATAGGAATATGGATTTTCTTCTTGATCCAATCGAAACTAGTCACCGTTTGAGGGATGGGTGCTACCATGAAGATTCACCAACACGACGAAGCATCACTCTATTTTCCACAAGGACATCACAATGAATGTGTTTCTCAACCACTAGTGGTAAATCTTGAGGCGGCCTCCAGACCTTTACACAGGGGCGGAGACAGGGGGGCGAGCAGGGGCTAGACCCCCCCAATGATCGCCCCCCCTTAATGTATCACGGGCTATCCTAGTAGTATTATCCTAATATTTCTGCTCTAATTGGCTGGAGATAATGACAACTTAATTAGCAATTGAGCCCAACTTAACGCTAATATATTAACCATGCAAACTGAAGCCCAAGTAGTAGCCCATCCATAGAGGCAGGAGGCCTACAAGTTTATCTTTCTGTAAGTGTGTGTGTTGCTCTAATCCAAAATCGATGTCCCAATCGCTAATCGCTAGGGTTTTCTGCCGCCGCTATGGCTCGCTGCACCCCCAATCCCAATCGGCAACCGGCCGGCGCTGCTCCCATTCGCCAGTGCTAGGAGACTACTATGGCAAAGACGCAAAGCTGCTCTCATGGTGTTAGCCGCGGTGTGGATTTCGCCATCGATCCAAAGTCATGTGTGTCACAGAGTCCATCGAGTTACTTGAGTATATTTGCCTGATCCAAGGCTCTGTTGGAAAGTTACCCACATGTACTGTCCCTTGTAGCTGGTTCATTCTTTTTTTATGGATTACGACCTACCAGCCTATTAATCAAGCATGTAATAAGATATGTTAAGTTACTAATGAGATGTTTCATTTACAAAACCAATAACCTGGTAATTGATATCCCTCCATTACGTAGATAAAATTTCCAGTTTAATGTTTGATATATCTTCAGTGCAATAATTTAGGAGCTATGTTTTTTGTTCTATGCGTAAGATAATTGGTAAGGAGGTCGTTTTTAATCGGTTGTGGGTTACTAAAATTTATATCTTCGATCCCCCCCCCCCCCACCCCTATGTTCAATTCCTGGCTCCGCCCCTGCCTTCACAAACATCCAAGAAGATGAAAACTTGATTTCTAAACCGGAGCTCCTACCGCCTAGGAGTCTCTAACCTCCAAGAATAACAAAATCCACCAAGGAAACTAGGGGGGGTTCATCTTTTGCTTGGTGGAAGTGTAGATAGAGCACTTCTCTTTCAATCCCTAAAATATTTGAGTGAAAGGGGAGGGAGATATGTGTAATTTCAGCAAGAACAAAGAATGAGAGGGGAGAGTTTTCATCTTGTTCGTGGAGGAAGAAGGGGGCTATTTATCGCTAGCCCCAAATCCAACTATCACGGCACGTTTTCTATGTGGCTCGGAAGTTCCAGGCAGGGCCAGAAGTTCCAGGGTTTACAAAGAGATTGCACCAAAAGTATAACCTCTCTTATAATGCATCGGAGGTTTTCAACCATCGAAAGTTTGGGGAAGGTTCCCAACAGGTTCCAGGGCATCTACAGAGCTTGCAACTAGATAAACTCTCTTATTCCGACAGAACATGGCGAGAAGCTGCCCGTAAGTTCCGGGCAATTTAAAACAGGTGTGTTAACATCTGATTCAAGGGCTCTCTCTCTTTCTCTCAGATCTTAGGTATGACTTTGGGTGCATTTTTGTATGTGTGCATGTAGTTGATTCTCACAGTATGTCCAAGATGCACCCGGTCTTAATAGTGTAGTTGCCCTATAACGAACAATGTGCTGTGATACCTTATTGCCTTCCGAACATGAAATTCTCTTAATAACTCCTCTTATGTTATGCACCTTACAAACTTAGAGTTCCACTTTCTGTCAGGATTTACAAGGCTTATTTGGTTTATCTTAAGTCAAACTTGTTTGAGTTGGACCAAGTGTACTAAGAAAACTATTAACACGTACAACTTCATATAAATATGATACAGTATGAAAAATATATTTCATGGTAGATCATGTGATGTTGGTTTGGTCCCGTAGATGTTGACATTTGCCTCGATAAATTTGGTCAAACCTAAAAAGGTTTGACGTAAAGCAGGTCAAAGCCTCACAAACTCAGGCGGATCGTCCTAAGAAACAGAAATAAAGAGAGCAGCTATCAAGGATTGAAACTTTGACCACATGCATAATTAAGCAACTTATATTTTATTAGGAAGGGGTGAGTATAGTTAATATTTATCCATGTCTTTGGGAGGAGAAAACAGGTAAATGCATAAAGTTATATATTCATGTCGGACATGTCCACTACTATATTGTAACTACATTTATAATGTAGGAATAGGAATCCACGAAAAGTGCTTGCAGCTACCGAACTCCACAGCTCTTGGTATTTGAAATTTTTGAAAAACACACTTCCGATACTCAAAAAAATCTGAAAACAAATACGTGAATACAGACACACATTCCTAAGATCCGGTAAAAATCTGGAAACAAAATACTTTATATTATGGTAAATACAAAAAAGAAAAATGTCTGATAAAAACGACACCCTTTTTCTCTTATACACTGTCAGAAATTTGTTTTTTTTTTCTATAACCCAAAATAAAACGAGATTTGTACCGAAACTTGCCACGGATATTCAGGATGTGTATATGTATCACTAGAAAAAAAACCATTTTTTGGAACTTCAAAAACACGAATTTCAAAATGTTTAAATATAGAGAGCACTGGAGCTCGGGTGCTGCAACGTCTCACTCTAGGAATCCACTCCTATAAACTAATAGGCTTCAAATAAAAAAAAAATCTTTTGCAAAATTACTATGCTTTTCCTTCAAAATTCCTGTAAACAGGCTTTCGTTTTCTTTCTCTCGTTTTTCAGATAGGAGCGCCCTTTCATTGCTGCCAAGTTTTTTTTTTTGAACTGGGAACACACGTTCCAGATTACTTAAACATGCACAGCGACATCGCTGACAAGAGCATCAACAACAAAGTCTGGGGCCTGTTCCCACCAGCAGGAGCTAGACACGCCCGCTCTGAATCCAAAGGCAGCCAGGCTATGGGCAACCATATTACAGGAACGCCTACAAAAATCGCCCATCTTCAACGCATTAACAAGTTGCAGCGAATCCGACTCGAAAACAGCCCGATGAATGCCCCATTCGCTAGCAGCTTCAATGGTCTTGATACATGCAGTAGCTTCAGCCTGAAGTGATGAGGCGAGGTGCTCGAGTTTCCCAGTACAAGCAAAAATAAACTCCCCTTGGTCCGATCGGACAACACAGCCCCAAGCTCCACGTCCCATTTCCGCATGGAAAGATGCATCAAAGTTGATTTTCACAAGTCCCTCCACTGATCTACTCCAAGAAACAGGTTCAGGAATTACTACCTGCATCCCAACATTACTTTCAATTGCAGCAAGTTCAGTCACAAGCTTCCTGACCGTAAAGCAGATTTCCTCGCATGTACGAGTCCTTTCCCCTGCATTCGCTTTATTTCGAACATTCCACCACTCTCACATCATGATGAGCACTAGCTCTCGTCGCTCACTATCCAGAGCCCACAGTTGGTCAAACATTGCCATGGGATTGTTTGCCTGCAGGAGGTTCAACCTGATGTCCTCAATCAGTGAGGCTCTCCATACTTGTTTTACTTGTTTGCACTTAAAGAATAGATGTCCACCATCCTCGTCAAGACGCATGCACAGGGAGCACCTAGTATCCAGCTCAACATGCTTGCGTTTAATATTCATCCTCAGCGGCAGGCTGTTATACGTAAGCCTCCAGAGAAACATACAGATTTTTGGGGAAGGTTTAGGTTTCAAATCCTATTCCACTTCTGCGATTCCACGGGTGCCGATACCGAGGGACTCGCATCTCTGTTTTTCTTTGTCTCCCAGAGCCTGATCCCAAGATGGTAGGCGGACTTAACGAAAAACATTCCTTTTTGATCAAAGTGCCACGCAACTTGGTCATCCATACCCTGCTTCATCGGGATAGTCAATATCTCCTTAGCATCTTCCATACTGAACAGCTCCCTGACCAGTTCTTCGTTCCAATTTTCGGTGACTGGGTCCTTTAGGTCACTAGCTCGATCAATCAGCACGCTACCACGATCGGTTGCTGCCAAGTTTTCGTCGATCAGACTTGAGCGCCAAGTACCTTCGGAGTTCGGACCGGGCCAGAGCCACTTAAATCCGACCGGTATATTGTTTTGCCCCTAAAACTATCAGTATTTACGGTCAAATTGCCACTAGGAGACAATCGTTTAGGTCCGCTCCTTCTCTTCCGCGCACTTCCGCTGGGACAAACAAATCCCCTCGGCCCGACACGAGCGCTAGGGTTTCTCCCGGCTGCCGCCGCTCCTCTGCCGCCGCCCATCCGCTCGGATCAGCCTCCCTCCCCAAACCCGCGTCACCCGTCGCCGGCTTCCTCGCCGCCTCCACTTTCCCCTAGCCCAACTCAACTAGCACCACCTCCCACCGCGATGGCGGCGGCGGAGAGCACGGCGCAGCCGGCGGACCCCCGACGTGTCCGCAACACGTGCATCCTGGCGCACGTCGACCACGGCAAGACCACGCTGGCGGACCACCTCGTCGCCTCCTGCGGCGACGGCCTCCTTCACCCCAGGCTCGCCGGCCGCCTCCGCTTCATGGACTACCTCGACGAGGAGCAGCGCCGGGCCATTACCATGAAGTCTGCCGCCGTGCTCCTCCGCTACGGCGATGGCCCCGCCGCGCACCGGGTCAACCTCATCGACTCCCCGGGCCACATCGACTTCTGCTCCGAGGTCTCCTCCGCCGCGCGCCTCTCGGACTCGGCGCTCATCCTCGTCGACGCCGTCGAGGGCGTCCACATCCAGACCCACGCCGCGCTGCGCCAGGCCTTCCTTGAGCGCCTCCGCCCCTGCCTCGTCCTCAACAAGCTCGACCGCCTCATCACCGAGCTCCACCTCACCCCCGCCGAGGCCTATACGCGCCTGCACCGCATCCTCGCCGACGTTAACTCCATCTACTCCGCACTCGGTCGCACTCCTACTTCTCCGTCCTCGCGTCCCTCGAGGACCAACCATCCTCCAGCTCCTCAGCCTCACAGGATGATCTCCCGGACGATGCTGATGGCGATAGGAGGACGCCTTCCAGCCCCAAAAGGGCAATGTCGTCTTCGCCTGCGCCCTCGATGGCTGGGGCTTCCGCATCCACCACTTCGCCGAGTTGTACGCCACCAAGCTTGGCGCCAGCGCCTCTGCTTTGCTGAGAGGATTTTGGGGGCCGCGATACTTGGAAAAAAAGGTGGATAAGAATGGTAAGAAGAATTTTATGATTGTGGGAAAGAAGGCGGTGGAGGGTACTGACCGGGAGCCCATGTTTGTGGAGTTCATTCTGAAGCCCCTATGGAAATTGTACGAGGGAGTGCTGGGGCAGGACAAAGAGATAGTTCAGAAGGTCATTAGCAACTTCAAATTGAACATTCCGCAGCGGGAGCTGCAGAACAAGGACCCAAAGTTAGTTTTGCAGTCTGTGATGAGCAGGTGGCTGCCGCTGGCAGATGCAGTGATGGCGATGGTGGTCGAATGCACTCCTGACCCTGTTGTTGCTCAAGGGGCCAGGGTTGCAAGGCTTATGCCAAAGAGGGAGCTTGCACCAGAGGACGCTGCTGGTTGCCCTGAGGTTGTCTTGGAGGCAGAGAAGGTGAGAAGGTGTGTGGAGACCTGTGACGTGGGTGCAGATTCACCGGTGGTGGTGTATGTGTCGAAGATGTTTGCGGTGCCATGTAAGATGTTACCACCAAAGGGGGCACATGGTGAGTTGTTGAATCACCAGGATGCAAGTGAATCAGAGGAGTGTTTTATGGCATTTGCGAGAGTGTTCAGCGGAGTTCTTCGTGCAGGGCAGAAGATTTTTGTGCTGTCGGCATTATACGATCCACTGAAAGGGGATGCAGTGCAGAAGCATGTGCAGGAGATTGAACTGCAATACTTGTATGAAATGCTGGGACAGGGCTTGAGGCCAGTTGCCAGTGTGAGTGCTGGGAATGTGGTTGCAATACAGGGCCTTGGGCAGCATATATTGAAGAGTGCCACATTGTCATCCACCAAGAATTGCTGGCCCTTCTCAAGTATGATGTTCCAGGTGTCTCCGATGCTTAAGGTTGCAATTGAGCCCGCCAACCCGACGGATTTGGGAGCTCTTATTAAAGGGATCAAGCTTCTTAACCGAGCAGACCCATTTGTTGAGTACACTGTCTCGCACAGGGGTGAACATATCCTTGCTGCAGCTGGGGAGGTTCATTTGGAGCGGTGCAAAAAGGATCTGGAGGAATTGTTTGCAAAGGTTAAGTTGGTCGTTTCGGACCCCCTGGTCCCCTTTAAGGAGACGATCGAAGGAGAAGGTGCTGGCTTATTGGAAGGCTTGAAGGCTCCACATGCATTTGTTGAGAGGACTACTCCAAACGGGAGATGTACTGTGAGAGTTCAGGTCCTAAGACTTCCCAATGCTCTGACCAAGGTCCTCCAAGAAAGTGATCAATTGCTTGGTCAAATAATGGAGGGGAAAACAGCAAAGAGGAATGTAATGTTAAACCCACAAATTTCTCAAGATGATTGTGATTCTGTTGCGATGCTTAGGCAGCGCATGGTCAGTGCCATAGACAGTGAATTGGAAGCCATTTCTGAGCAAGCGGATAAAGAAAAACTTCAGAAGTGTAGAAAGACATGGCTTGGCTACCTCAAAAGGATCTGGTCCTTGGGTCCTTGGCAGGTTGGCCCAAACTTCCTTCTCTTGCCTGATGTTGAATCAAGTGATGGTGTGATAACCATGGAAGATGGAAGGCAAGGTATTCTTGTGCGTGGTAGAGCAGATTTTTCTGAGAGATTGGGGTTTGTGAGTGGATCTGATGCTGAAGCTAACCATACTCCTGACAGCAGTAAATCATCAGCAGATACTCCTGAATCGTTACATCTAGAATCTGTGGCACTAAGGAACAGCATTCTTTCAGGATTTCAGTTTGCCATGAACGCAGGGCCTTTATGTGATGAACCAATGTGGGGTCTGGCATTTATCATTGAGCCTTACATATTTGCTGACAACTCTGATGCTGCCCATCAATCTGATCAATACAACATTTTCAGTGGCCAAGTAATAACCGCAGTTAAAGAAGCATGCCGAGCAGCTGTTCTTCAGAACAACCCGAGGCTTGTCGAAGGCATGTATTTCTGTGAATTGACCACCCCGACTCAGCAATTAGGTTCAACATATGCAGTTCTTAGTAAGAGGCGAGCGAAGATTTTGAAAGAAGAGATGCAAGAAGGGACTTCAGTATTTACAGTGCACGCTTACTTGCCTGTTGCCGAGAGCATTGGATTTTCTAATCAGCTCAGGACTTTAACATCAGGTGCAGCCAGTGCGCTGCTTGTTCTTAGCCACTGGGATGCTATTCAGGAGGACCCTTTTTTTGTCCCAAAGTCACAGGAAGAGATTGAAGAATTTGGAGATGGGGCAAGCATTGGGCCAAACTTGGCTAAGAAACTTATGAATTCTGCGAGGCGGAGGAAAGGGTTGCATGTTGAAGAGAAAGTTGTGGAGCATGGCACGAAACAGCGAACTCTCTCTAAGAAAGCATAGCTGTACTTTTTTGTTAGGTAGGGAAACTGTATCATTGTCCCCCGGTTTTTGTGCTGATAAACTGCAATACAAGACAATATCAAATATTGAATCTACGTGACCATATGGCTTTGATTATTTTTCATTTTTACTGGTATGTTTTGCTTGGGAAATTATTACTGGATTGTTTTGTCACATGTGTGATATATTAGAGAATGTTTAGTGGTCAGTTATGGATTGCTGACATTCCTATCATGTCAACTACCCTATTCTGGTGACATGCCATAGGTCATGCAGAAACACTCCAGATTTTTTTGTTCTATATGTGAACTCTTGTTTTTCCTTTTTTGATACTGGGCCATTTTGAATTGTTTCAGAAATCTTACTTTTCCGCATAATTCCTTCTGTTTCTTTGAACTCTCAAATCGTTACTACTTTTACCTTGAGTTGGCTATTCTTGATATAGACGTTAGAAATAACTAATCGACTTAATGTGTCTTTGGAAATACATAGTACTCCATATTAGGTAACATAACTAGACGATACGAGACTCACAATTTTTTTCAAAAAATTGGACAGTTATGGGGAGCTTGTATGATATTTCTGACAATGGTTTCTGTTTTATGCTATATATATATATATATATATATATATATATATATATATATATATATATATATATTGAGTTATATTTTCTCTTGCTTCAACAAGCTGAGGACTTGCCTAACTGTATAACTGAGATGCTTGCCGAAATCCCTCAAGTATGCTGCTAGATTTACCCTCAGGGTTACCTTCTTTGAGATGTCTTGAAAGCCTTGACTTGTCAAACAACCCCCTATCTGTTAAACTCGTTTCTATGCTTACACTAATCTTCAGGTGTACTCTGATCAGAATTTCTGCTTTCCACTTTAATTATTTGCTATGTTTTGATCATGGCGACATATTTCACATTGTCTTTGGCAGTGTTGGTTCTGATCATATCATCCACGGCTCAGTTTATATATGTTATCTGCCGTCTTGGTGCTTATTCTATGGCATTCATTCACTTATGAAACCAAACATTCAGTATTTGTCTCACCTGATTGATTAACTTGGAGAGAGATGAGTGTGTTACTAACCTTTGGGAAACGCTTTCCTGGAAGATGCTTTCTTTGTACCTGGAAGGAATTACTGCTGTTGTATTATTTTACTTGTGCAGGGGCATGTGCAGCTGCAGCTCCTGGCTGTAGGCGAACATATGGCAAACTGATAATGCCAGACCCCATATTGGTTCATCACATAAGCCAGAATTGAATTAGCTATTAGGAGTATTTGTATAAACTGGTTGCATCGTGTGTTGTGTTGTCTGTGGTTGCAGCCATTATCAGATCAGGGTGGTCTTGTGTGGTGAGCGAACCATGACCTTTGACGGCAACCGGATTGGCACTGTGGTGAAGACCTACTAAGGTTACTGCAGTCATGACCACATTGAGACTTCAGGTCTGCATTGCTCACTGCTCGGTACATGTTTATAGCTTGTTCGTTGCCTCCTCTGTAAGCCGTAGGGGCTTCAGCGGGAGCGCTGCGTGCCGCAAGTATATTAACAAAGATCTCCCTGAGATCAATGAATTCAATGTAAAGTATGTTGCGCTTGGTCCAGGCTTTGATGGATTGACCTGTTTTTCCTCTTTCAGTGCCCCAGTTAATATCTAATTCAGTTCTGTGCTCCGTGTCGTCGGATTGCAGGATAAAAGTCCCCGTGGTCGAGAGCATCCCATTTTCAAACCAAAGTGCTACTGCAACTGGTGCCTAGGTTAAGACTGTCGCTGAGTTACTTCGTCTGAACATCTTCAAATAGGAGGTGAGATCGCCATGTTGTATTTCTCATTCCCTGATTTTTTCACTTTTTGGCGCCTAGACTGCAGCGTAGTCAGTTTGCCATCACCATGAATAAGCTTTGCCCCTTCACATGGTTGTGGCATTCTTCATGTACATGCAACTATTTGTGTTAACAGTAACAGCAGTCATGATTAAGTTATCTGCATTCATCTTGCCCCTGTTCAAGGACATTTAGTTTGGCAGGCAGCCATCCTGTTTAACATATGTTGACTCAACTGTTGTTTTATGTGTTCATTACAGTCGACACTCACCACAATAGTTACATCATCTGTGTGCAAAGCAGGTGGAAAGAATCACCACCTTGAACCCTTGAGCCCTCTTTTGCTGTTCTCTGTCCTCTCCTTATGTCACCGGGGAAACACGCAAGTGGATGGGCCATTCTGTTGTCTGAAATCTGACCTTATCTATCATCACCGTCGTGTAAGCAGTGACAGGTCGCACCACTTATCTGCTCCCCCATTGTTTCTGCCTTCACGATTCATGCCCAGGCCATGTCTTGTGTCTCCACAGCATTTTCTCCAGATTGAACGTTTATTTTCACTACAGCACTTTCTCCGGATTACAAAAGGATGAACCCACCAAATTATTCTCCAGGGAAGCAGGTGGTGCCCCCTACCTAGCATCATGGAACAGAGTGAGATAGGTTTACCCACACTGAACTTCATATCATCCTCGAGTTGAACTGTCAGTAGCATGGTGCTAATTTCGTGCGTGGTTGGCGGTCTACTCTGGCACTTAACCTTGGCTTGCTCATTTTCATGGTTTGATCAAGGGTGCTAATTCAAACAACTGTGTTGTTATTGATATAGAAAACTCGCCAGTTTCAAGATGGAAGCCTGAAAAGTGAAAACTAATTTATGCTCTCCAGGATTGGGTTTTTGTCATCAGGGACTATAGTCGGTTCAGGCGCTGGCTTCTGGAGCCGTTCTATTTTACTTGTTATGAAACCTTTGGAGAAACGTCCCATGGTCTGTTTAGGGAGATGGCATATTTGTACCAGGAAGGCATTACTGATGTTGTACTATTTTACTTGTTCAGGGGAATGCACATGTTCAGGCAATGGCTCCTGGTTCCCTCTAGTTGAACCTATGATAAGCTGAGTAACTGACAATGGAAGAATGGATATTTTATGGGCTAGATGACATATTTGATTGTGGAGGTGATATAAATAAGCAGGATTTTTTTTGTTCATTTGTGGGTTTTTTTATGCGAGCGCAGATATATTTGGTTGTAAACATTATATATAACTAAATATATCATCCATGTCAAACTGTACGGTGCTAGTCGAGACAAGTAGTAGTACTGAGCTGGCGCTCTCTGCGTGTTTGGGCACATGCTGAAAGGATTAGTGCTAACCTAAAGGTGTTCACAGATGCCAAGGTACGGTCGGTCGCCGAGCACCTTCGGTTCACTCAGATTCATCCGTGGGCTATTCATCATTCAGCCAAGAGCCGGGTGAGTCTGAAACTCTGAGATGCCACGGTACGATTTCCGAGCACCTTCAATCATGTCTTTTTTTTGAGGAAACCTTCAATCATGTCTTTGAATCTTCTATCTATGCAGAACTATGCGTCCATGGCAATTAGTGTGCTAATTTTTATGTATTGATGATTGCTCTGTTCATTTTCAGATAGTGATTTATCTCTGGTTGATTACCATCGGATCTAGATCTGTTATTGTATGCCATCACAAGAGCCACATCAACTCGAAATATATTAATATCTTCTACCGTTCCTTCTTTTCGGATACTCTGCCTTAAGAGCATCTAGCAAATATGAGTTCCTGTATGTCCGCGTATGGCTCCCGTCCGCGCCCACAGCCCGATGCAAAGTGCTAAATCCATACAATATCATGTAGTACCAACACACTCATACTCTTCTCAAACGTCCGGGCGGCCCGCCCGGTCACTGACCGGTCACGAAAAAGCGATCCAGACGGACCCCTCATATTCATCTCAAACGCCCGGACTGACCGGCACCCCTCATATCCATCTCAAATATGGGGACGATATGAGGGGCTGCGGACGCGCGTCAGTCCGCCACGTAGAACGCGGCCCCATCCCGGACCACCTTTTCTCTTTCTTTATTCATTCTTTTCTTTCTCTCTTTTCTTTTCCACCAATCACGTGCAAGTGACCGGACATATGAGGAAAAATATGAGAGATGCGGCTGCACGAACGAAAAAATAGGGGTTCAAAACGGACACGCCCGGTCACACTGACCGGGCGTGTCCGCGGGCGTTTGAGGGGCCGGATTTGCAAGTCGTGGCTGAAGATGCTCTTATATAGGAGATAGCACATCGTTTCATGACAGACAAAGCGAACTAGTGGTAGCATCATTCTGCTCTTACATGCGGGCGCATCTTGTCGGTCAAAAGAAGGTTGTGAGGGCAAGCGGAGGCGAGGGGCGGCAACTGCGCGGTCGCGTGGGATTTGGTCTGCCGTCCCAAGTGGGCCGGTGGTTTGGGAATACCTAATATGTGATGGCTGGACAGGGCTCTACTGGCTAGATGGCCATGGATGCAACGCTCAGATCGATCCAGACCGGGGGCGAATTTGAGATCTCTGTGCCGGCAGAATCGATGGCCCTCTTCCATGCGGCGGCACATGCGTTAGTGCGAGATGGCAAGGATACATTGTTTTGGGAGGACATGTGGCTTGAGCGATGGCGGATTGCGGAGCTCGTGCCTCTACTATACCAAAAGGTCTCAAAGAGGGCTAGAGCGATGGCGGATTCCGTGATCACACATGGGCCAGCAACATTGGCCCGAAGCTCACCTCCAGCATGTTGCACCAGTTGCTGGAAGTTTGGACTAGAGTGGACGGATTCCGGATTGAGGTTGGAGGACATGACTCAATTCATTGGGCGTGGGAGAAGAATGGCATGTTCTCCGCTAGATCCGTCTACGCCGCCAAGTTCTCGGGCCTGGAAGTTGCGCCTATGGCCAAGTTTACATGGAAATCGAGCGCACCTCTACAATGTCGTTCCTCCTCTTGGCTAGCTATCAAGGATCAATGCTGGACATCCGACAGACTGGCACGGAGGGGACTGCCACATCAAGAGGCCTGCCCATTATGCGACCAACACGATGAAACAATGAGCCATATCATGCTAGGATGTGTTTTCGCACAGGAAGTTTGGGCACGGGTCTGCACGGTCATGGGGCAACCCGAAGAGAGACCCCACGCAGGATGAGACATTACCGAAGTGGTGCATCAGACATGAGGAGACTGGATCACACCGGAGGATGGTGCGGACGGCCTGCCTCCTCGTTTTGTGGGAAATGTGGAAGCATCGTAACGTCGTGGTTTTCGACGGAGCAACACCCTCCATAGGACATGTCCTGCAACGTGTTGGCAGCGAAGGGAGGGTGTGGAGGCAGGCGGGCTTGCTACGACAGGATGCGGATGAGTTCCTTACCGGGTTGGCAATGTGGGCATATACTGAGTAGTAGACCATAGTTGCATGCATGGGCAGAGTGCGCCATAGGCCACTTGTAAATAACTTGTAACACTAAACATACAGGAAGTCTCCCCTTCCACTTCTTTAATATATGATACGCACACTTGTGCGTATTCGAGAGAAAAAAAGTTGTGAATGTGCATCGTCTCATCAGGCTGTACTCTAGAAGACAAAGTCAGTCTCTGGCGCTTCAAGGTGTCGCCTTTGAGTGCGGTCATATTATCTGATCCTATAGGATGTGTTTGGTTCAAGTGAGATGCGAGCGTGGTTAGAACAGCTCCAACCGGGCGACCCATTTCGTCCGCCCGTGTTCGTTTGGGTCGTCGCGGACAAAAAAGTCGGCCCAACGCGCCGACCCAAACGAACGCGCGCCCGTCTTTCGTCCGCCCGCGACCCATTCCAGGCTCATATTTGGGCGACATGTGCATCGGCGGGGACACGAAGGGGACACACGCCTCGCCCGCGTGCTCCTTCCCTTGGCCCGCGAGTCGGCAGCACAATCTCGCCTTTTTATCCCCTTCCCCCACCCGTCATCCGCAAGTGCACAAACCCTAAGTCGGCGCCCCCATTTTTCCAGGCCACCTTGCTCTCCAGCCCCCTCCCTCCTCCACCCATCAACACATCCACCGGTGGGGTGCCTCCTTCGTCCCGGTGCGGGAGGCCTACTGATATATCTGTGGCGGCGACAGTGAGATTTGGCGAATCCGGCCTCCGACGGACTGCGCTTGCCATGGACTGGCCGGGTGCCGGTCCATCCGGCGTGGGCAATGCCTCGGTGTCGCATGCAGGTGCTCAATCCGCCTCTAGACGCTCGAGTCTGTACCATCACCGGTTCGCCGGCAAAGCCATGACCGGCGTCGCCCTGGCTCGGCGTTGGCCCAGAATCTTGCCGGCTGTAAGAGCACATTTCTCCATGTGTGGTTTTGGTAATTGATGACAATCCCTATGTATTAATGGTTGCCTTGTGTTATATTCGAAGGATTTGTCCATAGGCACTTCTTGAAGTCCATCTGTTGGTTTCAAGGAGTTGGTCATGTGAGAGTTGAGCTTATTGCAAGCATGTCTTGAAGAAGATTGTGTGAGTGATGTCTACTACGCAACTTTATTCTTGTAGACTATGTTGGGCCTCCAAGCGCAGAGTTTTGTAGGACAGTAGCAATTTTCCCTCAAGTGGATGACCTAAGGTTTATCAATCCATGGGAGGTGTAGGATGAAGATGGTCTCTCACAAACAATCCTGTAATCAAATACAAGAAATCTCTTGTGTCCCCAACACACCCAATACAATGGTAAATTGTATAGGTGCACTAGTTTGACGAAGAGATGGTGATACAAGTGCAATATGAATGATAGATATAGCTTTTTTGTAATCTGAAAATATAAAAACTGCAAGATAACAAGTGTAAAACAGCGAGCAAAACGTCATATAAATGCTTGGTAATAGGGCCTAGGGTTTGTACTTTCGCTAGTGCAATCTTTCAACAATGTTAATATAATTGGATCACATAACCATCCCTCAACGTGCAACGAAGAATCACTCCAAAGTTCTTATCTAGCAGAGAACATAAGAAGAAATTGTTTGTAGGGTACGAAACTGAAAGGATCGAGATGGACCTAGAGGGGGGGGGGGGGGGTGAATAGGTACAATTACAATTTTTAGTTGTTACTTAGCAATTTTAGGCAATAAGCGGAATATGAAGGTGAGCCTAAAGATTGCAAAGATGCTATATGCGGAAGGTATGCTAAACAAAACAATACATGAGAAGACAAGCAAGTACAAGTAATACAAGTAAGTACTCAAAGGAACAAGTAACCACACGTAGGGAGTTAGGGTTAGGGATAACCGCAACTCCGAGAGACGAGGATGTATGCCGATGTTCACTTCCTTGGAGGGAAGCTACGTCACCGTTTAGAGAGGTGGATGTTACCACGAAGGCACACCAACGCCATGAAGGCTCACCCTATTCTCTCCTTGAGACAACACCACGAAGGCGTTTCTCAACCACTAGTGGTAGGCCTTTGAGGTGGCCTCCAAACCCTCACAAACTTTCTGGGGGTAATCACAATGGTCGATTCCTCTCCGAAGGACTCCTACCGCCTAGGAGTCTCCAACCTCCAAGAGTAACAAGAACGATGGGGAAAAGCTCAAGACTTGCTCAAATCACGAATTCCTTTGGTGCAAAGAAGGGGAAGGAGTGGATCTATCACTTGATTGGACAACTTCTCACGAATGCTCTCAAATCCCTTCGGAATCTAAGATTTGGTGTATGAGAGTGAGAGAGAGAGTGAAATGTGTTCTAGGGATTGCTCAAAAAGTGAATGGTCAACCCTCTCCCGTGGAGGAAGAAGGCTATATATAGTATTGGAGCAAATATGGCCGTTGTAGTGTAAGTGACAGAGGTAGGCCGGACATCCGGGCTAGGGGCCGGACATCCGGCGTGTGAGCAGAGGTAGAGATTCTCCTGCAGTTTTTTGTGTATGTGCCTAAGATGGAGAACAAAGGTTTTTGTAACATGAGCAAGTCCTTCACTACCCCTACCGATCCCCTCTTAATAGTGCGGGATCCCTATACTCAAGAACAAACAAATGTACAATCTTTTTGATCTAGTATTTCTTCCTTGAGTAATATCAACTCCATATGTTCATGGTCCACACACCTTTGTCATCCGGGGACTAACACCTGAGATTTACTTGACGAACATAGTTAGTCCCCTACATGTATATTGTCATCAACATCAAAACTTGATGTAAGGGCATGATTGCACTTTCAATCTCCCCCTTTTTGTTTGTTGATGACAATCATACATGTAGTACCACACACAAAAAAAAGAAATAATTTTGTAGCGTAATACATGAGAGCATAATACAATATGTTCCTTTTTAATTTTGCTCCCCCTCAATGTGTGCATAAGATGATTAATTATAATTCAATGCACACATTACATGTTTGCATATGACACAAAAGTGAGGACAAAATACCAACCAAACAGAGATATGACATGCAAGTATATGAGATACATTATCAACCCATAGACTCATAGATGATAAGATAGTCTTACGCGATCAAGTACCACTTGTAGCATACATATAAAGTTTGAATAATAGAGAACATAGAGACCGACATTTAGGCACCTAAGGTACTACTTCTCCCCCTTTGACAGCAACAGGCAAAAAGGGGCGAAAGCAACTAGAGTAACACGAAGGAAATCACTCCTGGCAGAAGTCAACATCATCAGCCACCCCCTCAAAAGAACTCGGCGTACTCGTCACGAGATGGGAACCCGAAGGAGGAAGTGGACGGTGCAGTGGGAATGGGATCATCATCGCTCACAGGACTCCCACGGTCAGGAAGGCGCTGCTTGAGCTGGTTCTTGGAGAGAATGAGGCGCTTCTGAACATCATGATTTTGCTGACAGTTAAAGGTGATAGCCTTCATAATAGCAGACTGAGCCTTACCCAAGAAAGAGGCAAGACGGCCACGAGGCACAGTCGAGGAGGAAGGCACGGAGGAGACCTTGGGCTGAGTCCCAACAGCGGACTTCCTGGGCTGAGTAGGAGCAGCAGACTTGGCAGGAGGTGACATGCGCATATGAGCCGGAGGTCTCCAAATGAAATGCACAACAGGCTTGGCAACCTCAAAGGGGGCAGTGTGATCAATCAGCGCCTGAATGAAGGGAGCATGAGGGAATTGACGCGACTGAAGAAAGATGGATACACGGATCTCATGCCAAATGAAATGGGCAATGTCAAGTGGCTCTGTAGGCTCGTCATGCATACGTACCATCAAATCAATGCAGTAGTTGCGAGCCCTCGAGCGATCTCCCTTCTTAGGGTAGAGAGTGCGAAGCACACACTGAAATAGTATGTAGTAGGGAGACCTAAAGATGGATACCTCATTGGGAGGATACTCACGTTCCGCCGGAGTGAGCTGAGAGATAGGCTTAACAAGAGGCATGCAAGCATCAATCCCCTTGGGCTTATGTAGTGGATCTTGACTGTGGATCTGATGGCCAACACCAGAGAATCCCAAAATCTGAACAAAACGATCATAGGTGGTGCTCAGCATAGTATCGTTAATCATCCAGGTGAGGGTGTTGTTTGGGCCAAAGAAACAAGTGGCATAGAACTGAAGGATGGCAGCTTCATTCCAGTCACACTTAAAGGTCATTGCCGGACCGAGAGTCATATCATCAATGATCTTGACTGTGTTGTCAGGAAACATGGCAGGATGATCACACATGAATTGAAGATCCAGGTATCTATGAGGAGCAAGTCCACGACCGCGGACGAAGCTAGAGTAGAGATCCTGCTGCATGCGAGTACGGAACCTAGGATCCTCTGCATCAGCCACCATCTCAAACTGGTTTGTATCTCGCCGGAACACAAGATATTGGGCGGCACCCACCGTCTTGAAATCATGAATGGGGCGATCACCGCAGACAGGGATCTCCATGGAGATGTGACGACCAGGGACAATGGGCATCGCAGAGCCCCGGACCGGAGGCATGGTTGCCCTCCGTGTGCCTGGCTTCGACTGACCAACGGAGCACCGAGGAGCAATGTCCTCCTCTTCCTCAACAACATAGTCTTCATCATCCGGATCAGAGGCACTCGGACAGGGTGAGGGAGCCCGACGTTTCGGGTGGCTGGCGGACTTCTTCTTTTTAGGCCGGGCATGTTCCTTGGAGTCGGTAGAACCTTGGCGAGGATCGACCTGGGATGAAGGAGGAGGGCCGCAGTGCTTGGTGCGCGCCATGGAGAACTCCGGAGGTCAACCCTCGATCCAACACCAACAGTGGTCCTCCCCGAGTGGTTCACACCACAACCCGGGAAATGGATTGGGTGGAAGAGTAGATCGGGGAGGGACGAGGGTGGGGAGGGGAGACCGAAAGCCGTCGGTCGGAGGAGATGGCCGGGGCGGGCCGGCGAAACGCACGGCGGCGGTGTGGGGATAGGAGGAGGTCGGGCCAAAACGGGATGGGGAACTGCCCCCAAATCCTGAGCCCCCCGCGTTATGTGAGGTGAGCGTGTACGAGCCGGACATCCGGGGGTCAAGCCCGGATATCTGGCGACTGGGGGGCAGAGAAAGAGTATCCAGGGCCCGGATGTCCGGCGGAGGGCCGGATGTCCGGCCACTGGAATAACCTGATCGATTTTGAGGCAGCAGAAACTGCCAGGGCCCAGATGTCCGGCAGTGGGGCCGGATGTCCGGCCACTGGACAGAGGCAATTTTTCAGAGAGGCTCTGTGAGGAAGATTTTTATGGGCCATGATATTTGATGTAGACTCCGCCAAGGATATTTAGAGATGGAGTTCCTCAAAAATCGTAGGGCTATAGTACGATGAGCAATATACCCAATAACATTAAGCATAGAAAGATTCATATAAGCAATACATGAGCGATGACCGAAGTCACCATGTTTGAGCATATATGACATATTACCACAAAGATTTGAACCTTGGGTACATAGTCATGACTCCATCATTTAAAGCACCATAGTTTGAAAACCATGGTAACTTTGAGAGTGTTTGTTCTATTTATGCATTATATAGGGTGAGAGTACTCATGAGTTGAATGTCTCCCCCTAAATATATGCCTACCCCTAGACAAGACATGAAGTAACTGTAAGCAGGTGTGCAAAGATTTCACATAATGTTATCAAGCTCCAAGATACCAAGTTCACGCCTAAGTTGACAGAACCTAGCTTCATCCAGCGGCTTGGTGAAGATGTCTGCAAGTTGCACGTCCGTGCCAACATGAGCAAGAGCAATGTCACCCTTTTGCACATGGTCTCGTAAGAAGTGATACCGAATGTCAATATGCTTGGTGCGAGGGTGATCAACAAGGTTTTCAGCAAGCTTGATAGCATTTTCATTGTCGCATCGTAGGGGCACATGTCTGTAAGTTATACCATAGTCCTTCAAAGTTTGCCTCATCCATAGCAATTGTGTTGCACAACTTGCAGTTGCAATGTATTCGGCTTCAGCGGTGGATAGGGAGACACAATTCTGCTTCTTCGAGGACCAACTTACCAAGGAGCGTCCAAGAAACTGACATGCCCTGGAGGTGGATTTCCTTCCTACCTTGTCTCAAGCCCAGTCCGCATCAGTGTACCCAATGAGATCAAACTTGGCATCCTTGGGGTACCATAGGCCTAACTTTGGGGTGTGAACAAGGTATCTAAGGATATGCTTAACCGCCTTATGGTGACTTTCCCTAGGGGTAGCTTGGAATCTTGCACAAATGCATACACTTAACATGATGTCTGGCCTAGATGCACAAAGATAAAGCAATGAACCAATCATAGAGCGGTAAATAGATGGGTCGAACGGGATACCGTTTGTGTCTTCATCAAGAAAAATCTTGGTTGCCATGGGTGTTTTGGCTAGGCTGGCATCTGTCATTCCAAACTTCGCAAGAATGTCCTTGAGATACTTGGTTTGGGACAAGAAGATCCCTTCTTGAAATTGTTGAATTTGAAAGCCGAGAAAGAACTTCAAGTCCGCATTGAGTGACATCTCAAAAGTCTTGGTCATGGATTCAGCAAACTTCTTGCATAAATGAATGTTAGGAGAACCAAAAATGATATCATCTACGTAAATTTGGCATAAGATCAAATCACCCTTTTCCCTTTTTGTAAAAAGGGTAGGGTCAATCACCCCTACCACAAAGCCATCATCGAGTAGAAACTTCTTAAGATGATCATACCAAGCACGAGGTGCTTGTTTGAGGCCATACAAAGACTTGTGAAGTTTGTACACATAGTCTTTGTGATCGGGGTCAACAAAACCGGGTGGTTGTGATACATAAACCTCTTCTTGTAGAGGACTATTAAGAAAGGCACTCTTCACATCCATTTGATGTAAGGTAAAACCATTGAAAGCAGCATAAGCAAGTAAGATACGAATTGATTCAAGACGGGCAACGGGAGCAAAGGTCTCATCAAAGTCCAAACCTTCAACTTGTGAGTACCCTTGTGCCACTAACCTTGCCTTGTTTCTGATGATTATACCATGCTCATCTTGCTTGTTCTTGAAGATCCATTTTGTTCCAATAACATTGTGTTCCTTAGTTGGCCTTTTGACTAAAGACCATACTTTGTTGCGGTCGAAGCTGTTCAACTCTTCTTGCATTGCAACAAGCCAGTCGTTGTCCATCAAGGCATCTTGCACCTTGTGTGGGACAACACTAGAGACAAACGAAAAGTGAGCACAGAAATTGGTTAATTGTTTACGAGTGACTCTACCTTCCGATATGCCGGTGTGAATTTGCTTGACATCAACGCGACGGGCCACACGAGGCATGATGGAGGATAGGGTTTCACGGGGTTCAATTTCATTTCCATCATCAACATCTTCAACATGCGAGTCTATAGGAGGTTCTGGAAGATCTTGTTCTTCATGCATCATTTGCTGAGATTCACCATCACTAGAAGATTCGTCATCATCGACACGTGCAGATTCTTGCTCTTGTTCTGGATGATGAACTTGTTCTTGTTCTTGTGCTTGATGGTGTTGTGGGTTCCGCGCAGGACTTAGTTCTTGTTCTTGGATTATGAACTCCTCTTGAGGGACGGGTTGTGATGTTGGTGTAGTAGTAGTTTGAGCATGAGTTGTGCTTGTATCGTCATTTGCGCCTTCACAAGGAACATGTTCCATTGGAAGGAGAGCACCTACACCCATGGTCAAAATATCTTGAGACGGATCTTCATCACCTGCATCACTTAAATCAACTTGTTCCCCATGGGAACCATTAAATTCATCAAACACCACGTCACAAGTTTCTACAACACATCCGGTGGATTTGTTGTAGACCCTATATGCATGGGAGTTTGATCCATAACCAACAAATATTCCTTCGGTTGTTTTAGATTGAAATTTTCCTAACCGTTCTCTCTTGTTGAGAATGTAGCATTTGCAACCAAAGACCAAGAAATATTTAACATTTGGTTTGTTTCCGGTTATGAGTTCATATGGGGTCTTCTCCAAGATCTTGCGAAGGAATAGACGATTTGATGCATGACATGCTGTGTTGACAGTCTCTGCCCAAAAGCTATGAGGTGATTTGTACTCATCCAACATGGACCTTGCCATTTCCACAAGAGTCCGATTCTTCCTCTCGGCTACTCCATTTTGTTGTGGGGTATATGGTGCGGAGTATTGATGCTCAATTCCTTCATCGCTAAGAAACTCCTCCAAGGTATAGCTCTTGAACTCCGAGCCATTGTCACTTCTTATTGCCAAGATTTCTTTGTCAAACTTGCGTTAAGCTTGCTTGGCAAAATCAATGAAGGTGGTTTTTGTCTCGTCCTTTGACTTGAGAAAGAACACCCATGTGTATCTTTGATTGATGTTGCTTCCCGGCTATGCATGCACTACACACACGATCTTTCTCAAAGGATACATTGGTTAGTCCAAGGATGTGTTCACCCTTTAAGAGATCTTGAATATTTCTCATGCCAACATGGGCTAGCCGGCGATGCCATAGCCATCCCTTGTCGGCCTTGGCCATGAGGCAAGTTGCATGGAATGTGCTCTCTTTCGAGAAATCAACCGTGTAAAGGTTGCCATCCAACTCCCCCACAAAGGCAACTTCAAGAGTATCTCTCTTAAAGACTTTCACAACCGTTAGACCAAATAGTGTATCATAACCAACAGAAGCCAATTGACGAACAGAAAGCAAATGATATTTTAAGGATTGGACAAGCATGACATTTGTAAGTGACATGTTGATGTCTACTACACAAATTTATTCTTGTAGACTCGTGTTGGGCCTCCAAGCACAGAGTTTTGTAGGACAGTAGCAAATTTCCCTCAAGTGGATGACCTAAGGTTTATAAATCCGTGGGAGGCGTAGGATGAAGATGGTCTCTTTCGAACAACCCTGCAACCAAATAACAAAGAGTCTTTTGTGTTCCCAACACACCCAATAAAATGGTAAATTGTATAGGTGCACTAGTTTGGCGAAGAGATGGTGATACAAGTGTAATATGGATGGTAGATATAGGTTTTTGTAATCTGAAAATATAAAAACAGCAAGGTAACTAATGATAAAAGTGAGCACAAACGGTATTGCAATGCTTAGAAACAAGGCCCAGGGTTCATACTTTCACTAGTGCAAGTTCTCTCAACAATACTAACATAGTTGAATCATAAGTAAATCCCTCACGTGTGACAAAGAGTTCACTCCAAAGTCACAAATAGCGGAGAACAAACGAAGAAATTATTGTAGGGTACGAAACCACCTCAAAGTTATCTTTTCCGATCAATCTTATGAGCTATCCCTATAAGTGTCACGAACAGCCCTAGAGTTCGTACTAAAATAACACCTTAAGATACACATCAACCAAAACCCTAATGTCACCTAGATACTCTAATGTCACCACGAGTACCCATGGGCTTGATTATACGATATGCATCACACAATTTCAGATTCATCATGTTCAATCCAACACAAAGAACTTTAAAGAGTGCCCCAAAGTTTCTACAGGAGAGTCAAGACGAAAACATGTGCCAACCCCTATGCATAGATTCCCAAGGTCACGGAACCCGCAAGTTGATCACCAAAACATACATGAAGTGGATCAATAGAACATCCCATTGTCACCACGGATATCCCATCGCAAGACATACATCAAGTGTTCTAAAAACCTTAAAGATTCAATCCGATAAGAAAACTTCAAAGGGAAAACTCAATTCATTACAAGAAGATAGAGAGGGGAAAACTCCATATGATTCATCTATATCAATAAAGCTCGCGGTACATCAAGATCGTGCCATCTCAAGAACACGAAAGAGAGAGATCAAACACATAGCTACTGGTACATACCCTCAGCCTCGAGGGTGAACTACTCCCTCCTCGTCATGGAGACCGCCGGGATGATGAAGATGGCCTCCGGTGATGGTTTCCCCCTCCGGCAGGGTGCCAGAACGGGCCCCCGATTGGTTTTTCGTGGCTACAGAGGCTTACGACGGCGGAACTCCCGATCTAGGTTTCTTTTCGGAGGTTTTGAGATTTATAGGAGCACTTAGCGTTGGAATCACGTCAAGGGGTTGCCCGAGGGGCCCACAAGCCAGGGGGCGCGCCCTAGGGGGGCGCGCCCCCTAGGCTTGTGGCTGCCTCGGGACTCCTCTCCGGTATCTTTTTGCTCCAGTATTTTTTATATTTTCCAGAAAAAATCTCCGTAAATTTTCAGCCCATTCCGAGAACTTTTATTTCCGCACAAAAAACAACACCATGGTAGTTCTGCTGAAAACAGCGTCAGTCCGGGTTAGTTCTAATAAAATCATATAAAATTATTGTAAACATGGCATGAATACTTCATAAATTATAGATACGTTGGAGACGTATCAGCATCCCCAAGCTTAATTCCTGCTCGTCCTCGAGTAGGTAAATGATAAAAGAAATAATTTATGAAGTGTGAATGCTAGCAAGTGCACAAGTTTGATCAATGATGATTCCAATCACTTTTTCTAGCATCAATACAACCCATAAACAGTA
The DNA here is from genome assembly GCA_039707655.1 of Elymus sibiricus. Classification (NCBI taxonomy): domain Eukaryota; kingdom Viridiplantae; phylum Streptophyta; class Magnoliopsida; order Poales; family Poaceae; genus Elymus; species Elymus sibiricus. The sequence goes on from CM077671.1 coordinate 396,188,108, forward strand.
GCTCATCTCATAAAACTTCTCATGATCAATTAACAAGCTATTCACATGTTAAAGTATAGACCAAAAAGTTTCTTGAAAACTAACAAACCATATTCCTAGTCATCGAACAATTGCAATTCATCTTATTTTCAGGAAGGGTCTATGTAAGAGCTTTGATTTAGCAAATTCCACATACTCAACTATCATATAGTCTTCCATGATTATTGACACTCAAAGCATATTTTTAGAACAAATAGCATCCATCGAACACAGAGAAAGATAGGGGCTTAATGTTTCGCCTCCCAACTTATTTATCATATAGATAATTGTCAACAATAATAATTCATGATCAAATATATTTGTGTGGATATATATGTCTAGATCATTCCCCAACATATGACGCTTGCCAAGAGAAAAAGGAGAAATATAGGAAGTGGTGAAGATCACCATGACTCTTGCATAAAGGTAAGTACTAGAAAGTAAAAGATAGGCCCTTCGCAGAGGGAAGCATTGATTTGCAAAGGTGCCAGAGCTCGAGCTTTTAAAACAGAGATGAATAATAATTTTGAGCGGTATGCTTTCATTGTCAACATAACAACCGAGAGATCTCGATACCTTCCATGCGAGATACATTATAGGCGGTTCCCAAACAGAATGGTAAAATTTTTACTCCCCCTCCACCAATCAATCACACTCCACGGCGAGCCAAATCCACGGGTACCGTCCATACAAACAACAATCTTGGGGGAGTTTTGTTTCATTATATTTTTATTTGATTTTTGAGCATGGAACTAGGCATCCCGAATACCAGCCACTTTCTCGTGAAAGATAGTGAATCAACACATATCGTGAGAATAACCCACCTAGCACGGAAGATACTGACAGCCCCTAGTCACTATATGAGCGATTCGGGCATACAAAACAGAATATTATTTGAAGGTTTAGAGTTTGGCACATGCAAATTTACTTGGAACGGCAGGTAAATACCGCGTATAGGTAGGTATGGTGGACTCATATGGAACAACTTTGGGTTTAAGGGTGTTTGGATGCACAAGTAGTATTTCTACTTGGTGCGGAAGTTTTGGCTAGCATGAGGTGGAAGCATGCACCACATGTTGGAGGATCCATAACAATATAACTTCTATACAAATATACCCAAACATAACTCATTAAGTTGTTTTCCTTGTCCAACTTCAACTAATTTGCTCAAGTTTGAAAATAATTAATGAGCTCACAATCATAGAAGATGTCCAAGATAGTATATTTATATGTGGAATCTCTCTTCCTTCAACATTCTTTCATGAATTGTTCAAGTGACCATGCGGTGTTTGCCAACTTTCAATAAATTTTACCACCTATACTTCTTATATGTGAAGTCATTACTCCCCATGGGATAAGCATATAAAACATATATAATTTAAGATTTATGATATTCAATTCATTCAACCATTTACTCATAGGATATAAGTGAAGCACGAGAGTAAATGACAAAACTACTCTCAAAAGATATAAGTGACGATCAATGAGTAGTCAAACAATTAAGTAGCTATGTGAGGACTCTCTCTCTCTCTCTCAATAAAGATTTTCAGATCTGAGTATTTTATTTAAACAGCAAGCAAAAGAAAAATAGCACTCCAAGAATAGCACGCATCATGTGAACGAATAAAAATTTAGGCTCAACATAGGCTAACCGATAATTGTTGATGAAGAGAGGTGGGATGCGTAGCATCCCCAAGCTTAGATGCTTGAGACTTCTTGAAATATTTACTTGGGGTGCCTTGGGCATCCCCAATCTTGAGCTTTTGTATCTCGTTCAATCCTCTCATATCATGGTTTCACATATTCTCAAAAACTTCGTCCACACAAAACTTGAAAAGAACCCGTGAGATAGGTTAGTGCACATAATAATAAATCAACACTTTATGTACTGCCAAGACAGGTTGCACAATAATTTTAAAACATTAGGTACTGTATAATATCATTTCCACAATTTATATCTACCAATATAGGCTATGGAAACTATAGGATAAGTAGATAACAAAACTATGACAGCAATCTGTCCAAACAGAACAGTCTGTAGAAATCTATTAAACCAGTGTACTTCTGTTACTCAAACAATTATGAAAATTTAGGACGTGCTAAATAATTTATATGACAACACTGTGTAAAAATTTCAGAAAATTTCCACGTTCCAGTAAAATATGAAAATTCAAACACTACAGCAAAAGTTTCTGTTTATACACAGCACACTTCAAACATGCAATTCAAGCATCCTAATGCAATTCTTGAATTTTTTTTATTGAAAACAAGATAACACCTAACAGAAAATAACAAAATATAATGACGCTCCAAGTAAAACTCATATTATGTGAAGAATAAAAATATAGTTCTAAGTAAGATGTACCGATAATGTTGAATACGAAAGAGGGGATGCCTTCCGGGGCATCCCCAAGCTTAGGCGCTTGAGTCTTCCTTGGATATTACCTTGGGGGTGCCTTGGGAATCCCCAAGCTTAGGTTCTTGTCACTCCTTATTCTCCTCATATCGGTGTCTCACCCAAAACTTGAAAACTTCAATCACACAAAACTTAACGGAACTTCGTGAGATGAGTTAGTATAATAAAGATAGATCATTCACTTAGGTACTGTCAATACAAGATTCATAATTGTTCCCATGTGATACCTACTGTATTATATCATTCCCATAATTTATAACACTAAATATAAGCTATGGAAATACTAAAACAAGCAAACTATGCATGCAAAACAGAATCTGTCAAAAACAGAACAGTCTGTGAAGATCTGTAGTATATCCATACTTCCCAGTCTCGAAAAATTCTGACAAATTAGGACAACCTGAAGGATTTGTATATGAAGACTGTGTAAAAATTTCAAGAATTTACCACGGTCCAGGAGAGAACAAAAAATTCTGCACTGCAGGCGAAGGTTTCTGTTTTTGCACAGATTCAAACTAACAAGTTTCCACACTATCCCAAAGGCTTTACTTGGCACTTTATTGAAATAAAAGACACAAAACATGATTACTACAGTAGCCTAATCATGTGAACACACAAAAACAGAAAGGATAAGTGTTGGGTTGTCTCCCAACAAGCGCTTTTCTTTAATGCCTTTTAGCTAGGCATGATGATTTCTATGATGCTCATATAAGAATAGTAGTTGAAACATGCAAAAGAGCATCATGAAGCATATGACTAGCAAATTTAAGCCTAACCCACTTCCTATGCATAGGGATTTTGTGAGCAAACAATTTATGGGAGCAAGAATCAACTAGCATAGGAAGGCAAAACAAGCATAACTTCAAAACTTTGAACACATAGAGAGGAAACTTGATATTATTGCAATTCCTACAAGCATATGTTCCTCCCTCATAATAATTTTCAGTAGCATCATGAAGGAATCTCACAATATAACCAGCACATAAAACATTCTTTTCATGATCTAAAACCATAGAAAATTTATTACTCTCCACATAAGCAAAGTCATTCATGGTAGTGGGAGCAAACTCAACAAAATAACTATCATGTGATGTTTATGTGGCATAATCCAATTGGAAATTAAAATCATGATGACAAATTTCATGTTTATTATTATCCTTTATAGCATACGTATCATCACAATAATCATCATAGATAGGAGGCATGCCATCATCATAATAGTTTTGCTCATCAAAACTTGGGGGACTAAAAATATCATATTCATCAAACATAGCATCCCCAAGCTTGTGGATTTGCATATCATTAGCATCATGAATATTCAAGGAATCCATACTAACAACATTGCAATAATGCTCATCACTCAAGGATTTAGTGCCAAACATTTTAATAACTTCTTCTTCTAACACTTGAGCACAATTTTCCTTTCCATCATTTTCACGAAAGACATTAAAAAGATGAAGCATATGAGGCAACCTCAATTCCGTATTTTTTTGTAGTTTTCTTTTATAAAACCAAACTAGTGAAAAACAAGAAACTAAAAGATTTAATTGCAAGATCTAAAGATATACCTTCAAGCACTCACCTCCCCGGCAACGGCGCCAGAAAAGAGCTTGATGTCTACTACACAACTTTATTCTTGTAGACTCGTGTTGGGTCTCCAAGCGCAGAGTTTTGTAGGACAGTAGCAAATTTTCCTCAAGTGGATGACCTAAGGTTTATCAATCCGTGGGAGGCGTAGGATGAAGATGGTCTCTTTCGAACAACCCTGCAACCAAATAACAAAGAGTCTTTTGTGTCCCCAACACACCCAATACAATGGTAAATTGTATAGGTGCACTAGTTCGGCGAAGAGATGGTGATACAAGTGTAATATGGATGGTAGATATAGATTTTTGTAATCTCAAAATATAAAACCAGAAAGGTAACTAATGATAAAAGTGAGCACAAACGGTATTGCAATGCTTAGAAACAAGGCCTAGGGTTCATACTTTCACTAGTGCAAGTTCTCTCAACAATACTAACATAGTTGAATCATAAGTAAATCCCTCATGTGCGACAAAGAGTTCACTCCAAAGTCACAAATAGCGGAGAACAAACGAAGAAATTATTGTAGGGTACGAAACCACCTCAAAGTTATCTTTTCCGATCAATCTTATGAGCTATCCCTATAAGTGTCACGAACAGCCCTAGAGTTCGTACTAAAATAACACCTTAAGATACACATCAACCAAAACCCTAATGTCACCTAGATACTCTAATGTCACCACGAGTACCCATGGGCTTGATTATACGATATGCATCACACAATTTCAGATTCATCATGTTCAATCCAACACAAAGAGTGCCCCAAAGTTTCTACAGGAGAGTCAAGACGAAAACATGTGCCAACCCCTATGCATAGATTCCCAAGGTCACGGAACCCGCAAGTTGATCATCAAAACATACATCAAGTGGATCAATAGAACATCCCATTGTCACCACGGATATCCCATCGCAAGACATACATCAAGTGTTCTCAAATCCTTAAAGATTCAATCCGATAAGAAAACTTCAAAGGGAAAACTCAATTCATCACAAGAAGATAGAGAGGGGAAAACTCCATATGATTCATCTATATCAATAAAGCTCGCGGTACATAAAGATCATGCCATCTCAAGAACACGAGAGAGAGAGAGAGATCAAACACATAGCTACTGGTACATACCCTCAGCCCCGAGGGTGAACTACTCCCTCCTCGTCATGGAGACCGCCGGGATGATGTAGATGGCCTCCAGTGATGGTTTCCCCCTCCGACAGGGTGCCGAAACGGGCTCCCGATTGGTTTTTCGTGGCTACAAAGGCTTGCGGCGGCGGAACTCCCGATCTAGGTTTCTTTTCGGAGGTTTTGGGATTTATAGGAGCACTTAGCGTTGGAATCACGTCAAGGGGTTGCCCGAGGGGCCCACAAGCCAGGGGGGCGCGCCCTAGGGGGGGGGGCGCCCCCTAGGCTTGTGGCTGCCTCGGGACTCCTCTCCGGTATCTTTTTGCTCCAGTATTTTTTATATTTTCCAGAAAAAATCTCCATAAATTTTCAGCCCATTCCGAGAACTTTTATTTCTGCACAAGAAACAACACCATTTTAGTTCTGCTGAAAACAGCGTCAGTCCGGGTTAGTTCTAATAAAATCATACCAAAATCATATAAAATTATTGTAAACATGGCATGAATACTTCATAAATTATAGATACGTTGGAGACGTATCACATGTCATTAGTGATAGCCACCTTGCCCAATCCAAGTACCTGTCCTTTAGACCCTCCACCAAAGACAATGCTCATAAATGGTCGAATAGCTTCCATAAAGTCCACGAGCAATGTTCTATCTCCGGTCATATGATTTGAGCAACCGCTATCAATCACCCATCTCTACCGGAGACAGCAACCTACACACAATTCAAGTCTTGGTTAGAGGCACCCATTTTACAATGGGACCTCTCAAGTTAGTAACAAGGTTCTTAGGAACCCAAATTGCATAAAAACGAAAAGCATTTTTAGGACCAACAAACTGAGCATAAACATCTCCATCTTTTCCCTTTCGGAGCACATATGATGGAGGCATAAATTCTTTTGGCTTGTTGAGAGTAGGCTTGCCCCTAGTGGCCTTCCTACTCACATCCTTGTCAACCTTACCCTTTCCTTTGTCCTTGTGCTCTTCTCGCACAAATTTCTCCTTGAGGGGAGTAGTAGACTTATGCGTTGCTACCTTACTTTTGCTTGTGCTTGGATCAAATCCAAGCCCTTCCTTGACCACTACCTCCTTGTGTTGACTCAACACTTCATTGAGGTTCTTTTGTCCTTGGACACATGACATGAGCCCTTTTTCAATTTGAGCCTTTAACACCTGATTTTCCTCACGTAAGCTAGCTAGGTCACCACTGGGGTTAGTAGCACAAGCATCAACATTTATAATAGGAGAGGAATAGGCTTTCCCAAGTGTGTCAAGATAAGTGAGCTTGAGTTCATCAAACTTCTTAGCAAGAAGATTTAGCTCTTCTTCCTTTGTCTTGAGAGACAGCTGCAGGAGCTCACAATCTTTAGCGTGTCTATCAATGTTTGCACCTATTTTTAAACACAATTCATCATTTCGTGCTTCCTCATATAGGACTTTCTTCTCAAGGATTTCACATCTTTCCTTTTCCTCAGTAACGAGGGTTTCGAGTTCCTTGATGGAGATGGTGTGCTTACTCAGCATCTCCATAAGCATACGAAACATAACGAGCTTCTTTCCTTTGAGGGAGCACATGACTTTCTCCATTTTTGCAAGCATAGTATCACTTATTTCATATTCATTTTCATGATCCTCAGCATCAAGATATTCATCACTAGGTGTGGTAGGAATAAATAGAGGAGGATTTGGACGTGGAGTTACCTTCACCTTGTCCGGAGGGGCTTGACCCTCATCATCATCTACTGTGGTCTTTGCCATGAGACATTTGTGTGCGTTGCCTTCATAGTCTTTCATATAGTTGTATGTGACAACATCACCGGTCTTGTTTACAAGTCTCAATGTGGTTTGAGTGTCTTAGGCCACACCTGCAACACCTCTAACATCATCGGGGCCGGACTCATCTTGGGCAACCATAGCCCTCCCATCATTCTTCTTGAACTTGGAGTTCAATGGTTTGGGCAACTTCTTCTTCACAAATGTCTTCGGAAATCTTGGTTTATCTTCTCTCTTTTCATAGGGACACTCGTTTGAAAAATGGTTGGTTTCTTCACAATTGTAGCAAGTCCTTACTTTCTTCTTTCGGAATCTTCCCTTGAATTTTCCCGCACTGAACTTTTCACAAAGAGAGCCATGTCTTCATATGAGGGTCCCTCATCCGAGTCAACTTCATAGCCTTCTTCTTCAACATCTTCTTCTTCTTCTTCTTCACTCACATCATCATCCTTTACATGCTTGGCCTTCAAGGCTAGGTTTGTCTTGGGTGATGAGGAACCATGCATAGCAAGGTGTCTTGTGGCATTTGCCTTTGATTCTTCAAATAGTTGGAAAGTTGAAATGACATCATCGGGAGACATGTCCTTGAATCCATGTTCTCTTCTTATGTCCCACACCATTTGATGATGATATGGAGCAAGGGCATTTAGCAATTTGTCCACAAGAAAACGCTTGGTCAAGTTGAATCCATCTTGGCTCTTATCACAGTCATATGATTCGATGTCAGCAGCAAGTGTCATCAACCGCTCATGAAGTTGTTTGGGGTCTTCACCTTTCTCCATGCAAAAGTATTGCAATGCTCCTTTTGCAATCTCATATTGTGCAAGCCGGAGAGAGGAAGTTCCAGTTTTGGTCATCACAAGGCTATCCCATAGCTCTTTTGCATTTGTGAGGTGAATGTAGGGCCTTTTTTGCTTGTCAGACATGCCCTTTCTTATGAGCATGATTGCAGTGTCATTGAGGTGTTTGTCATATTCTTCACCTGGTGTGAGATCCTTGGGATTCACAGGGTTGTAACCTTTCTCCATGACTTCCAGCATTTCATCGTTGACAAACCTAAGATGATCCTGCATACCAACTCTCCACATAGAAAAATTGGCAGTGTTATCAAGTAAAGGAGGATTTCCTGCTGCATTATACCTAGGTTTCTCAACTTTAGGTTTTGCATATAGCCATGGAACACCGGTGTTGCCACCAACTTGAGGTGGTTGGCCGAGATTGGGAAGAGGTGCAGTTGGTTGCTTTATCACACCCACTGGGTTTTCCAGTGGTGGAGTTCTTGCAACCAGTGCATCTATCCACATCTTGACCAAAGCCTCAATAGAAGCATCATGCTCCTCCTTTCAAGATCCTCAGAGGTGAAAGATTGCCGCACTTCCGAAGAAGCCGACTCTTTCTCAAGAAGAAGACGACTTTGGTCAAAACGTATTTTTAAGCCGCCAAATATTCATGCCTTCCCACAGCTTCCTAAGCCGCCAGCATGTCGAAGACTCCATCCACTTGCAACTGGATAAATTCCGGAGTGACTGAAGAGTCTCTCAAGGAATTCGTCACGATGGGGGTTCTGCCGGCTCAGAACGTTATCCACTGGCGGGCTCCAGGAAATGAGACCACCCCTAAACCCAAAGAGGGGGAGGTCATTATCTTTACGGATCACCTTCTTCGGGGCTTTTCCCTGCCCGGGTCAAAAAAATTCCGAGACGTCTTACACGCCTTCAAGTTGCACCCACAAGACATCGGTCCGAATTCTGTGACCAATATGTGTCAGTTTCAAACCTTTTGTGAAGCCTATCTTCAGGAGGAGCCATCTGTCGATCTTTTCAAGGAATATTTTTACATCAACCGCCAAACAGAGATGGGAGACGGGTTAAGCCTGGAACTAGGGGGCGTCACTCTTCAAAGGCGGAGGGATGTACTCTTCCCCTCGGCGACTCTGCCAAGTCACCCCAAGGAGTGGAACAAAACCTGGTTTTATTGCCGAGACACTTCACCGAAGGGGGAGAGTCCACTGTCGGGTTACCATCCTTACCGGCTTAGCATAGATATAGAGCTTCCAGATAGAATGTCAGCCGCCGGACGTGTTCAATATGCCGCCACCTTCTCAAAGGTCAGGGCCCTACTGGCCAACGGATTAACATGTGTCGATCTGACCCGCTGTTGGGTATCCTGGAGGATTCTGCTGCTAAGCCGCCGTGGCGCTTTAATGTGCCAGTACACCGGCAGACTGGATGACCCTCAACGCTTCACCCGTACCCCTCTGAAAGACCAAGATCTTAAGACCATCGTGAAATCTCTGCTGGGGGAAACATTAGCCGCCTGCAGCAAGACTAACCTACACCCCTTTTCTGCACTTAACCCGGCTCTGGATGTAAGTCCAATCATCCTAGCCTCCATCCATTCTTTTCCTGTCGTATTTTACATACTTATTAAACCTTTTTCCTGCCAATATGCTTGGCCATACATAGGCCGGCTCTTCCTTCTGGAAAAAGCTGTGGCCTCCGACTCTCAAGAAGAAGAGCAAGGTCCCAAAGGCATCAAAGCCTAAGGCGTCTACCCGCAAGAGGAAACAGTCAGCAGAAGAGCTGTTTGATTTAGATGATTTAGAGGTAGAACTTGACTCTCTTGGCCTTCTCTTTATGCAACTTATTGACGGCAATCACTCACAGGAAGAAGCTGAAACAAGTCATGCCGACATTGCCGTGGTAACCATTGTCTCCTCTGACTCGGATCTTTCACCAATAAAGAGAATACGGCGAGCTGTTCGGAAGGTAAAGAGTTCCTGTCCCTTTGCTTACTTGAGTCATAACTTTCTTTTGAAGAAACAACAAGATGATAGCAGACGTCAGACCCGTAGCACCGATTCTGGAGACCTTTTAACCGGTTTACCAAATGAGCCGGCCCCTCGGAAACAATGCACCGAGGTACTTCCTTGCCTTACTTTGTCAGTAAATTTACCCTTGCAGCTTATTGATTATTACATGACGCTAAACTTTTCCAGGACTCGCCTCCTTCTTCTGGCGATTCAACCGCCTCAAAACTACCCCCTCTCATTATTAACCCGGGGTAAGTACTTCTATATCCCGAAATGTGTTTTAATGTCTCATACCATATCTTGGCATATCCAACATTGTCTTTATTCACAGGGCTCAAGCCAAACGAAGGAAAGGGGCCGGGTCATCCTCAACTCCTGATGTCCAAGACCCGGAGATCCCGATACCCAATATTCCAGATTCTTATATTGAGCCTACTGAGGCTGCTAAAGACACCCCTGAAGAAACTCCTCCACAGGCTGAGCCGGCTGCTATGGATATTGAAACTCTTGAAGTTCAGCCGGAATCCGCTCCTAAGCAGCCCAGTCCCCGGCCGTCAACAGAACCCATGGCTTCTCATGAAGAAGTCATTGTTACCGGGGCGGCTTACGAACCTCCAGCTCCTTCACGTGTGCTATCAAAACACGTCAAGGAAAACGAAGCAGCTCCCTCCATGGAAGAAAAGGCTCCTTCTGATCTGTCAAACTTTGATAAACTCAGTGTTGATGAATTACACTCCGGCTATCTGAGCCGTCTGTTTGCCAGCCAAGACATGGAGGCCAGCTTGGTTGCCAAGATGAAAGCAAAATATGAGGTACTTCATCTCCCTTGCCTCTTCATGCATATACTTATTGTAGCTCCCAAGGGTCGGGTCATTACGTAAGTAATGAGCCGACACTCCATCATAGAGTAAAAGCCAATTCGTAGCCCCCAAGGGCCGGGTCATTACCTAAGTAATGAGCCAGCACTCCATCATAGAGTAAGCGCCGATCGTAGCCCCCAAGGGCCGGGTCATTACCTAAGTAATGAGCCGGCACTCCATCATAGAGTAAGCGCCGATCGTAGCCCCCAAGGGCCGGGTCATTACCTAAGTAATGATCCGGTTCGTGAAAAAAGAGCTGAGGCACATTGGCCCCCAAGTGTCAAGTGTATTGCTTGAAATATGCTTGGGACTTGTAATCATTTGCACCAGATTTTACTGTAAAACCGTGTGAGCCGGACTGGCGGCTTAAGACTGACGATTTTGCTCTGTCATGACTTGCCCTATGCAGGAATCTTTGAACGCCGCTGAGTTGGTTGTGACCGACCTGAAGAAAAGCCTAGCACAGCAACAGACAGGCCGAGCAGAAACAGAAGAAAAGTGGCGGCTCTGCTCCATAGAGCTTGAGAAGGTTAAGACAGAGTTTGAGACTTTCAAACAAAATGCTGAATCAAGCCAAACTGCCCTTGCCAAGCGTGCTGAAGATGCAGAGGGCCGACTCGAAACTGTGACTGATGAGCTGAACACCATGAAGGGCCACATAACCCGTATGATAGGAGCTGTGTTTGGTAAGTTCCTTTAACCGTCAAAAAATACCGCTCAAAACTTTTCCCAGGCGGCTTTATAAAATTTCTGACTTGTCTGCAGGTGAACGGAGCCGCCAACTGCCCAGTGACAGCCTGCTGAAGCTCAAGGTCTTATACTCTCTAACAGAGCAATTATATGCCGGGTCTCTGATCACCATCAAGGCCGTCATGTCTGAGAGGGGTATCCCGAAGTTCATGAAGGGCGTGCTGGAGACCATGTCAACTATCCCAATGCAGCTTCAGGAATTAAAGAGATTAGCCGCCCGTAAGGGCACAATGGCTGTTTGAGCCGGTCATTGGCTTACGCCCCGGAGCTTAACCCGGAAGAGATGATGGACGGCTTCCCTCAGCTGAAGGACGACGGCTCGCAGTTTACACAGGAGGACTATACTCGCTGCCATAAGGCGTCCCGGATCCTGGCAAGCCGGCTGGCTGCAGAAACTAATCTATCAGTCTACCAGGCGGCTTATTCTGCAGACAACAAGCGTATTCGAGGGCCGACTTTTGAAGCCAAGAGCCTAATTCCTCAACGCCGTAAGCATCTCTTCGCTCCCGATGTTGACCCGTCTCCAATCATGCACGATGAAGCTACGTTTGAAGCTTTGACAAATTGCAATTGGGATGTGGACAACCTCCAGATCGAAGAAATCAAAGACCCGGCGCAGGATGACCCGGCGGCGAGCTAAAGAAAAACCTTGCATCATGTAACCCGGCCTGGTTGATTTCGCCGGGTTAAGATTTGTGAAAAAACTTGAAGTCTTCAATGCTTGGGGCTTATGAGCAGCCTTGTAATAATTGTAGAAAACTCTTAGCTGCATGTTCTTACACCTTTGATGCTATGGTTGAAGGCTCTGCTGGCGACTCATCTTTTGATATGCAATCATTTGGACTGTTTTAACTCACCAGGCGGCTTATACTTCATGGACCAAGCCAGAAATTTTCCAAAACTTAGAATGTTATCATGAGAGTACCTACAAGAACAAGCACTTGTATGTCTCATCCTATAATCCGGCTTTAAAGGCACAACAGGATAAGATAATTCTTATTTTTATGAAAACTTTTTGTTTCCGAAGAAACTAGGCGGAAAGCCTGAAAACTTGTAAATCGGGCCTCACGTGACATAAATCCGTTGTTTAAACCGTAGCAAGTTCAGGGTCTTTTAAAAGATTGACATTGCTAAGAGTACAACAGGCCACATAGCGGAGGGGGTACGATAGACAAGACGAGTTTATCCTCGCTCACTGTAAGCCGGCTCTCTCATGACAACAGCCGCCGTTTAAACCTTGAACAGTTCAGTGTCTTTGTGCGAGAATAACTTAGAAAAGTTCAGGGTCTCTTATCAAGAATAACTGTCAAGAGTTCGGCGGGTCATATGGCGGAGTAGCAAGTTGCAAACAGGCAGGTTTAACTCGGACATGGCGAAAAGCCGGGTCAAGAGGGTAAGTAAGCTAAACCCATAGGGTTGGAAGCCCCCAAGTGACCATTTTAAGGATCAACTCCTTTGTACGTAATTTCATGGCGGAAAGCCGGGTCAAGAGGGTTTAAAAGCCCCCATGTGACCTGATGGAAAGGATCAACTCCTTTTTATGACACTCAGTGTGGAGAAAAAGGGCAGAGGTCCCTAATCATGGGGATGCCAACTTTATTATATCATAAAAGATGGTTTATACAATGACAGGGATATGTACATTGATGAGAGCCGGCTGGCGGCTTAAGTATAGTATGGCCGAAGGTGAGCAACATTCCACGACCTCTTGGTCTCTTCACCAGAAGTGCGATACTTGTCACTTTCCCGTATATCCATGAGATAATAAGAACCATTGTTGAGATTTCTGCTGATCACAAACGGCCCTTCCCAGGGAGGTGACAACTTTTGCATATCTGACTGGTCTTGAATCAGCCGGAGTACTAAGTCGCCTTCTTGGAACGTCCGGGTCTTGACCCTGCGGCTATGATAGCAACACATGTCTTGTTGATAAATCGCCGACCGAGCAGCGGCGAGATCACGCGCCTCGTCCAAGGCATCCAAACATCCTGACGCGCCGCCTCATTTTCAGTTTCCACATAAGCCGCCACTCTAGGCGAGTCATGACGTATATCACTAGGGAGAACAGCTTCTGCGCCATAAACCATGAAGAAAGGCGTAAAGCCTGTAGACCTGTTAGGGGTGGTCCTTATGCTCCAAAGAACAGACGGCAAGTCCTCCACCCAACAACCCGGCGTGCACTCCAAAGGGACCATAAGCCGGGGTTTGATACCTCTCAAAATTTCCTGGTTAGCACGCTCAGCTTGACCATTAGACTATGGGTGAGCGACCGAAGATACATTAAGACGTATATGCTCCTCATCACAGAAATCCTTCATAGCCCCCTTGAACAGATTTGTACCATTATCAGTGATGATACTATGCGGATAGCCAAAACGAAAGATCAGCTTTTTGACGAATTGAACTGCTGTTGCCGCATCACACTTGCTGACCGGCTCAGCCTCAATCCACTTAGTAAACTTATCAACCGCCACCAAGAGGTGGGTCTTCTTGTCCTTAGACCTCTTAAAAGGTCCTACCATATCAAGCCCCCAGACCGCGAACGGCCAGGTGATTGGAATCATCCGTAGTTCTTGAGACGGTACATGGGTACGTCCCCCAAATTTTTGACACCCGCCACATTTAGTGACCAGATCCTCCGCATTTTTATGAGTTGTTAACTAGTAAAACCCGTGTCGAAAGGCCTTGGCCACCAATGAATTTGACCCGGCATGATGACCACAATCGCTAGCATGAATTTCTTGCAAGATTTCACGGCCCTCATCAGGAGAAATACAGCGCTGGAAAACCCCAGTCACACTGCGTCGATGTAACTCGCCGTTGATAATAGTCATAGACTTAGACCGCCTTGTGATCTGTCGTGCCAGAGTCTCGTCTTGAGGTAACTCGCCGCGAGTCAGGTACGTCAAATAAGGCAACGTCCAGTCAGGAATCACGTGAAGAGCCGCCACCAATTGCTCCTCCGGGTCAGGTATAGCCAAGTCGTCCTCCGACGGTAACTTGACTGACGGGTGATGCAAGACGTCCAAGAACACATTAGGCGGCACCGGCTTACACTGAGATCCCAGCCTTGATAAAGCGTCAGCCGCCTCGTTCTTTCGGCGGTCAATATGATCCACCTGATAACCTTTAAAGTAGCCAGCAATAACATTAACCGCCTGACGATAAGCCGCCAAGCGAGGGTCCTTAGAATCCCAGGTGCCAGAGACTTGCCGAGCCACTAGGTCCGAGTCGCCAAGACATCTGACCCGGCTCAAGTTCATCTCCTTGGCAACCCGGAGCCCATGAAGCAAAGCCTCATACTCCGCTGCATTGTTAGTACAAGGAAACATTAGCCTTAAAACATAACAGAACTTGTCACCTCGCGGGGAAGTTAAAACAACTCCGGCCCCCGAGCCTTCCAATTGCCTAGATCCATCGAAGTGAATCGTCCAATAAGTATTGTCCGGCTTCTCCTCAGGAATCTAACACTCTGTCCAATCATTGATGAAATCCACCAAGGCTTGAGATTTGATGGCCGTTCGGGGCACATATTTCAGATTGAGAGGTCCAAGCTCAATTACCCACTTAGCAATCCTTCCAGTGGCTTCCCTGTTTTGAATTATATCTCCCAAAGGAGCAGAACTAACCACTGTGATCGGGTGACCAAGGAAGTAATGCTTCAGCTTGCGATTGGCCATGAACACCCCAAGCACCAGTTTTTGCCAATGAGGGTATCTTTGCTTAGACTCCGTCAAGACCTCACTAACATAATAAACCGGCCGCTGGACTGGGTACTCCTTACCCGCCTCCTTGCGCTCCACCACAACTGCAGCACTGACAGCCTTGTTATTAGCCGCCACATATAAGAGTAGAGGCTCCTTTTCCAGGGGAGCGGCCAGAATAGGTGGCTCAGCCAACTGTTTTTTGAGCACTTCAAACGCCTCTTTAGCCGCGTCACTCCAGACGAAATTGTCTGTTTTCTTCATCATCTGATACAGAGGAATAGCCTTCTCACCCAGGCGGCTTATGAACCGGCTTAACGCAGCGATTCGACCTGCCAGGCGCTGAACATCATTAATGCATGCCGGCTCAGACAGGGAAGTAATAGCCTTTATCTTGTCCGGGTTAGCTCCAATGCCACGATCAAAGACTAAAAATCCCAAGAGCTTGCCTGCAGGTACACCGAAAACACACTTTGCCGGGTTAAGCATCATCTTGTAAACCCGCAAATTGTCAAAGGTTTCCTTCAAATCAGCTAGCAGAGTCTCCTTCTTCCTGGACTTGACCACAATATCATCCACATAAGCATGAACATTGCGCCCAATTTGACCATGAAGACAGTTCTGCACACAACGCTGGTAAGTCGCCTGGGCACTCTTGAGCCCGAAAGGCATAGACACATAGCAGAAAGCACGAAAAGGCGTAATGAAAGCCGTCTTCTCTTGGTCTTTAACTGCCATCTTGATCTGATGATACCCTGAATAAGCATCCAGGAAGCACAGACTCTCACAACCCACCGTCGCGTCAATGATTTGATCAATGCGGGGGAGAGCAAATGGGTCAATCGGACACGCCTTGCTAAGATCTGTGTAATCTAGGCACATACGCCACGTGCCGTTCTTCTTGAGTACCAACACCGGATTAGCGAGCCATTTCGGGTGAAAAACTTCAACGATGAACCCTGCTGCCAAGAGCCGGGCCACCTCTTCCCCAATGGCCTTATGCCTCTCCTCATTAAACTGACGGAGGAACTGTTTGACCGGCTTAAATTTGGGATCCACATTAAGGTGGTGCTCAGCGAATTCTCTCGGTACACCCGGCATGTCAGAAGGCTTCCATGCAAAGATGTCCCGATTCCCACGGATGAATTCGATGAGCGTGCTTTCCTATTTGGGGTCCATATTAGCCCCAATAGTGAACTGCTGTGATGAGTCGCCCGGCATAAAGTCCACCATCTTGGTGTCTTCTGCCACAAACTTGAGCGGCGGCTCAGATTCCGTGTTAGGCTTCTTCAACGGAGTCATATCTGCCGGGTCAACATTTTCTTTATAAAACTTGAGCTCCGCCTCAGCACAACTTGAGTCTGCATAGGCTGCATCACCTTCCTCACACTCAAGAGCCGTCTTCCGATCACCATGCACAGTAATCGTCCCATTTAACCCGGGCATCTTGAGCTGTAAGTAAACATAGCAAGGTCTAGCCATGAATTTGGCATAAGCCGGCCGTCCGAACAGAGCGTAATATGGGCTCTTGATTTTAACCACCTCAAACCACAAAGACTCCACCCTGTAGTTGAATTCATCACCAAAGGCTACCTCTAAAGAAATCTTTCCCACTGGATAAGCCGACTTTCCGGGCACCACACCTTGAAAAACTGTTGAAGAGGGCTTAAGATCCTTGTTAAGCAAATTCATCCGGCGGAAAGTGTCATAATACAGGATGTTAATGCTACTGCCACCATCCATAAGTACTTTGGTGAACACATATCCTCCCACTTGGGGGGCGACTACCAAAGCCAATTGCCCCGGGTTATCAACACGCGGCGGGTGATCCTCCCTGCTCCAAGTTATGTCATACTCAGACCACTTCAAATATTGTGAGAGAGCCGGCATGACCGCATTAACCGCCCGCTTGCGCACCTTCTGGTCTCGCTTGTCGAGGCTGGTTGTAAAAACATGATACTGTCCTCCATTAAGCTGCTTGGGGTTACTCTGATACCCGGACTGATTATTTTGCCGCTGACTTCCACCACCAGACTGTTGATTATGACCTCCATGGTTCCCTTGGCTCTGATGGCCCGAGCCTGAGCCGCCCGGACCAAAGCTAGACCCGGAAGGATCGGATCCTGAGTCGCCGGATGGTCCACTGCCGCCGCCTTGGTGCTGGTCAGCGTTGAGGTTTCGATACTCGCGCATGATCCAACAATCCCTCCAAGCATGAGTAGACGGCTGACCCGGAAGGCTATGCTTCGGGCAAGGAGCACTCAGAATCGCTCCCATGTCAGCAGGCTTGCGTTTAAAAGGCGGCTTGCCATTCCCCTTACCCCGGTTATTCCCAGTGTTGGTGTTGGCCACTAGATCAGACCCGCCGTCTTGGTGCTTCCGCTTTCCGCCATTGCTATTATTGCCATTTCCTCCCCCGTTCTGCTGTTGACCCTTGCCATTGTTATTCTTCTTACCCTTGGCCGTCTTCTCATTATCGGAGCCAGGGTCTTTCGTGTTGTCAGAGTCTGCATATTTGGTGAGAGCCGCCATGAGTTCCCCCATGTCTTGGCATGAGCGCTTGAACCGGCCAAGCTTCTGCTTCAAGGGCGTAAAGTGGCAATTCTTCTCTAGAATCAAGACTGCTTGAGCCGCCGTAATATGTTCAAAAGAGTGGATGATGGTTGAAACCCGCCGGACCCAGTGATGAGCCGACTCATCCTCACGCTACACACAATGGTCCAGATCCACAATCGTCATAGGCTGCTTGCACGTTCCCTGGAAATTTTTGATGAACTTTGCTTTTAACTCGGCCTAGGAATTAATGGTGTTGGGTGGCAAACCCTTCAACCACGTGCGAGCCGGCCCTTCCAGCATCATGATGAAGTACTTGGCACACACTGCATCACTAACGTCTAACATCTCCATGGCCAGCTCATAGCTTTCAATCCAAGCTTCCGGAGGCAGGTCAGCTGTATAATTGGGCACCTTGCGAGGACCTTTAAAATCCTTCGGAAGACGCTCGTTCCGCAAAGCCGGCACCAAGCACGGCACTCCCACAGCCCTGGAGGTTACTCCGGCTCCTATTGAAACGGAAGGTGCAACTGTGGGTTCCTGATAAGCCGCCGCAGCTGCCAGAGCCGCCGCCTCTCGCTGCACTCTTGCCCGATCCACCAGTGCCTGAGCATCAAGAGCCGCCCGATCAGCTCCCGGCGGGTTTCGATGCCGATCATTGCTAGAAACCGCCGGTGACTCATAACGCCGGCTGTAGCTGCGGCTTGGGATGGGGGTTGAGTGCACGCGACTCCGGCTATAAGTATATTTCTCCTGCTGGGCCACCGCCATCTGCAGGTAGCCGATGGCGTTCCGTACCTCCTCTGCGAAAGGCGCCTCATCAGGGATGGGGATTGTACCAAGCCTGGTTGCCGCTGCCACCATGTTCTCCGCCGGGTTAGAATAATGACCCGGTGGCATCGGAAAAGACTGTGGTGGGGTCTGGTTCCGGCAGGGTGGGTCTGGCTGCGGATGCTAAACCGCCGCCCGGCTTCCACGTACTTCCACCGTCCAGGTTACAGTCAAAGGCACATTCCGTCCCGTCCCAGGCATGTTAAAAAGATTTCTGGTTTCATACTGATCCGGCAAACGAGATTGATGCCTCATCCGATGAACCGCCGCCGCAGACTGCTGCTCTAGCTCAAGGCGAAAAGCATTCGCCCTAAGACGCTCCACCTCAGCCTCCATCTGGGCCTTCAGCGCATTGATTTCCTATTGGACTCCGGCCATCTGATTCTTCAACCTTGTGATATCCGTGTTACGGGCCGCTTGGTTTTCAGCAGCGACCTCAGTTTCCATCAGGGTTGTAAGCTCGTTCATCAGATCCAGAAGAACTTGAGCCGGCGGCCTGCCAGCTTCTTGATAACCTACAAGTATAGGGGATCGCAACAGTTTTCGAGGGTAGAGTATTCAACCCAAATTTATTGATTCGACACAAGGGGAGCCAAAGAATATTCTCGAGTATTAGCAGCTGAGTTGTCAATTCAACCACACCTGAAAGACTTAATATCTGCAGCAAAGTATTCAGTAGCAAAGTAATATGGAAGTAGCGGTAACAGTAGCAAAAGTGACAGTACAGTATTGCAGTGATTGTAACAGTAGCAGCGGAAAAGTAACTTAGCAAAGATCAATATATGAAAAGCTCGTAGGCAATGGATCAGTGATGGATAATTATGTCGGATGGCATTCATCATGCAACAGTTATAACATAGGGTGACACAGAACTAGCTCCAATTCATCAATGTAATGTAGGCATGTATTCCGTATATAGTCATACGTGCTTATGGAAAAGAACTTGCATGACATCTTTTGTCCTACCCTCCCGTGGCAGCGGGGTCCTAATGGAAACTAAGGGATATTAAGGCCTCCTTTTAATAGAGAACCGGACCAAAGCATTAGCACTTAGTGAATACATGAACTCCTCAAACTACGGTAAGCACCGAAAAGAATCCCAGTTATTGTCACCCTGGGGGATGCGGATCATAACTCGTAATAGGTGTCTATAACTTGCAAGATAGGATCAAGAACACATATATATTCATGAAAACATAATAGGTTCAGATCTGAAATCATGGCACTCGGGCCCTAGTGACAAGCATTAAGCATAGCAAAGTCATAGCAACATCAATCTCAGAACATAGTGGATACTAGGGATCAAACCCTAACCAAACTAACTCGATTACATGGTAAATCTCATCCAACCCATCACCGTCCAGCAAGCCTACGATGGAATTACTCATGAACAGCGGAGAGCATCATGAAATTGGTGGTGAAGGATGGTTGGTGATGACGACGGCGTCAATTTCCCCTCTCCGGAGCCCAAATCAGACTCCAGATCTGCCCTCCCGAGGAAGAACAGGAGGTGGCGGCGGCTCCGTATCGTAAAACGCGATGAACTCTTCTCTCTGATTTTTTTTCTCCCCGAATAGGAATATATAGAAGTGGAAACGAGGTCGGAGGAGCCACAGGGGGCCCACAAGCCACAGGGGCGCGCCCTGCAGGCTTGTGGCCAGGTGGTGGTCCCCCTGCTGCTGATTCTTTCACCAATAATTCTTATTAATTCCAAAAATATTCTCCGTAAATTTTCAGGTCAATCCGAGAACTTTTATGTCTGCACAAAAATAACACCAAGGCAATTCTGTTGAAAACAGCGTCAGTCCGGGTTAGTTCCATTCAAATCATGCAAATTAGAGTCCAAAACGAGGGCAAAAGAGTTTGGAAAAGTAGATACGATGGAGACGTATCAACTCCCCCAAGCTGAACCCATTGCTTGTCCTCAAGCAATTCAGTTGACAAACTGAAAGTGATAAAGAAAAACTTTTACAAACTCTGTTTGATCTTGTTGTTGTAAATATGCCTAACTGGTGTTCAGGTTTCAGCAAAGATTATAAACTAACCACATTCACAATAACACTTAGGTCTCACATTTACTCATATCAATGGCATAATCAACTAGCGAGCTATAATAATAAGTCTCGGATGACAACAATTTAATCAAAACAATCATGATACAATATGACATAATGGTATCTCGCTAGCCCTTTCTGAGACCGCAAAACATAAATGCAGAGCACCTTTGAAGAACAAGGACTGACTAGACATTGTAATTCATGGTAAAAGAGATCCAGTCACACTCATACCCAATATCAATTAATAGCAAAGCATATATAAATGACGGTGGTGCTCTCTAACTGGTGCCTTTTATAAGAGAAGGGTGACTCAACAGTAAAATAAAATAGATAGGCCCTTCGCAGAGGGAAGCATTGATTTGCAGAGGTGCCAGAGCTCGAGCTTTTAAATCAGAGATGAATAATAATTTTGAGAGGTATGCTTTCATTGTCAACATGACGACCAAGAGTTTTCACCATCTTCCATGCTAGATAAATTATAGGCGGTTCCCAAACAAAATGGTAAAGTTTTTTACT
Organism: Elymus sibiricus; assembly: GCA_039707655.1. Lineage (NCBI taxonomy): Eukaryota > Viridiplantae > Streptophyta > Magnoliopsida > Poales > Poaceae > Elymus > Elymus sibiricus. The sequence goes on from CM077671.1 coordinate 396,209,104, forward strand.
CCCCCTCCACCAATCAATCACACTCCACGGCGGGCCGAATCCACGGGTACCGTCCATACAAACAACAGTCCTGGGGGAGTTTTGTTTCATTATATTTTGATTTGATTTTTGAGCATGGAACTGGGCATCCCGATTACCAGCCACTTTCTCGTGAATGATAGTGAATCAACACATATCGTGAGAATAACCCACCTAGCATGGAAGATACTGACCGCCCCCAGTCGCTACATGAGCGATTCGGGCATACAAAACAAAATATTATTTGAGGGTTTAGAGTTTGGCACATACAAATTTACTTGGAACGGCAGGTAAATACCGCATATAGGTAGATATGGTGGACTCATATGGAACAACTTTGGGTTTAAGGATATGGATGCACAAGCAGTATTCCCGCTTAGTACAAGTGAAGGCTAGCAAAAGACTGGGGAGCGACCAGCTAAAGAGCGACAACAGTCATGAACATGCTTTGAGATTAACCAACATTGAATGCAAGGATGAGTAGGATATAAAACACCATGAACATAAATATCGTGAAGGCTATGTTGATTCTGTTTCAACTACATGCGTGAACATGTGCCAAGTCAAGCCACTCGAATCATTCAGAGGAGGATACCATCCTGCCATACTACATCACAACCATTTTAACATGCATGTTGACACTCAAGACAAACCATTATTCACTCTTAGCTAATTAAGCATGGCATGGGCAACTATAATCTCTAATTGTCATTGCAAACACGTTTCATTCATAATGGGCTAAACTCAGAACGATGAGCTAATCATATTTACAAAAACAAAATAGGTCGAGTTCATACCAGCTTTTCTTCATCTCAGTCTTTTCATCATATATCGTCATTATTGCCTTTCACTTGCACGACCGAATGGTGGAAATAATAATAAGAGTGCACGTGCATTGGACTAAGCTGGAATCTACAAAATAATAACTCAAAGGAGAAGACAATATACTATGGGCTCTCTGATAGGTAAACAATAATGCATATGAGAGCCACTCAACATTTTCATCGTGGTCTTCTCCATACGGCCCAAAGAAAAGAAATTTCAAAACAAGAACAAGAAAAACTATTTACACGGGAAAGCTCCCAACAAGCAAAAGAAGAACGAGAAATATTTTTGGATTTTCTTATAGTGCTACAACTAGGCAAACTAGAAAGTAAAGCTAGAACTAATTTTTTTTTTGGATTTTCTCAAAGTTTATTAAACACACAAGAAGAAAGCGAGAAAAAGAAATAAACTAACATGGATAAAACAATGAAAAAGTATGAACACCGACAATTGGAATGAGTGTGTGAACATGAATGTAATGTCGGTGAGAAATACGTACTCCCCCAAGCTTAGGCTTTTGGCCTAAGTTGGTCTAATGCCATGGCTGGAAATAACCATCTCCGGGATACTCCGGAGGGTCCTGAGGGTTCCACTGGTTAGCGAGCTCCTGTGGCTCCCACTGAAAAACTGGACTCTGATATGGATCAAGGGCTGGTGCCGGCTCAGGTGCTGGGGGTTGCGACAGACCCCAATATCTGTAGATGTCCTCGGGCATAATAGTGTACCTGCCTGAATGAATATCGAACAAAGAAGAAGCAGGCAAAGCAATAATCTCACTAGTACCCTGAATAAATACTAAGTTGTAAAGCAGCCTCTTATCATTATCCTTTCTAATAAAATCATGTGCTACCATTCTATCGTAATCTAAGTATCTTGTAGGTAGTAGCATTTCCCCTTCCTCATCAAGCCTAAAGGGTATCTCAAAATGTTTGGCTAGACGAGATGCATAGATACCTCCGAATATAGGGCCCTTTGAACGGTTTACGTTCAATCGTTGGGCCACAATAGCGCCCAGACTAAAAGTTCTATCAGCAAGTAAAGCATGGCGCAGAATGGCGAGGTCGGGAGCACTGAGGCTTTCACTCTCCCCACGACCAACTAAACATCTCTTCGCAAATAATGAATAATAGCGTAAAACAGGAAAATGTAAACTAGCCGCTCTTGCTTTTGACACCCCTCTCTCTTCTCCCACCGTGATTGCGGCAATAAAATCATCCATGTCTCTAGGACGTGGTTCATTGATGCTACCCTCATATGGTATTTTGCAAACATTGCAAAAATCGTAAAGTGACATCTTCTTGGGCACATTATACAAATAAATTCTACCATGGGAGGATACTTCCTAGGATAAAAGTAAAAGTTTTGCACGAAGGTATTAGTGAGGAGGAAGTACTGGTCACACTTATCATTGAGGAAGTTAGTGATGCCTGCATTCTCTGCCAGATAATAAAAATCTTCATAAATTCCGGCTGCCCTCAAGAATGCATCACTTGGCCACTCACATGGGCGAACCTCCGCGGTGCGGGGAATAATATATTTGGGCTTCTCATTTTCATTTTCTTTAGAGCCCCGGTTTGAAGAGCCTCTTAATAATCTCCTCATCATTTCTTCCTCTGAAAAATTTCTGAAATTTTTAGTGACTCAAAATAAAAGTGAACCAAACTCAACAAAACTTATAGCAACTACTCCCACAAGTGCCTAGAGGCTATATCATGCATCAAAACTACTTGGGACCATATAAATTTGACATGCAAGCTCAAGAACAAGGTCACCACAGCAGCAAAAATTTGCAATAATTAAAGCACTAGAACAAAAACTAATTGGACCATTGGAGGAGTCACATACCGAAGAACAATCTCCCAAAACAGTTTTGCGAATGAAGCTTTACACAAGGAGATCGAAAATGGCAGCAAGATGAGCTAGAACACGGGTTTGAGCAATGGTGGGATTTTTTCTGGAGGAAGACGAAGTGGATGGGTGCTGGAATGAGTGGAGGGGATCCACGTGGGACCCACAAGCCACAGGGGCGCGCCCAGGGGGGTGGGCGCGCCCTGCAGACTTGTGGCCCACTGGTGTAGTCCCCTGATGTGTTCTCAGTGCCAAAAATTCTAAAATATTCTAGAAAAAATCATACTACATTTTCAGGGCATTTGAAGAACTTTTATTTTCAGGTCATTTTTTATTGCACGGATAAATCAGAAAACAGAAGAATAATAGCATTTTTACTTAATTCAAACTAAATAACAAAGAGTAAGAGTTGGGTACAGAAGGTTGTGCCTCCTAAATTCATCCATCTCATGTTCATCAAAAAGAATCCATCAATAAGGTTGATCAAGTCTTATTAACAAACTTCTTTCGAATAGCATGAAACCGGAGAATTTTCGAATAATACTAAGTTACCTCAACGGAGACAGGCATGTCCCCTATCATAATTATTTCATACTTCTTCTTGACGGTAGGGAGAGGGAATTTAAAACCTCCAATAACAATTGTTGGAATTTCTCCAATAGAGTTGATACTATGAACTCGAGGTTGTTTCTTCGGAAAGTGTACCGTATGCTCATTACCATTAACATGAAAAGTGACATTGCCTTTGTTGCAATCAATAACAGCTCCTGCAGTATTTAAAAAGGGTCTACCAAGGATGATCGACATACTGTCGTCCTCGGGAATATCAAGAATAACAAAGTCCGTCATAATAGTAACATTTGCAACTACGACAGGCACATCCTCACAAATACCGATGGGTATAGCAGTTGATTTATCAGCCATTTGCAAAGAGATTTCAGTAGGTGTCATATTATTCAAATCAAGTCTACGGTATAGAGAGAAAGGCATAACACTAACACCAGCTCCAAGGTCACATAAAGCAGTTTTAACATAGTTTCTTTTAATAGAGCATGGTATAGTAGGTACTCCAGGATCTCCTAGTTTCTTTAGTACTCCACCCTTAAAAGTATAATTAGCAAGCATGGTGGAAATTTCAGCTTCCGGTATCTTTCTTTTATTAGTAACAATGTCCTTCATATACTTAGCATAAGGAAACATTTTCAGAATATCAGTCAAACGCATACGCAAAAAGACAGGTCTAAGCATTTCAACAAAGCGCTCAAAATCCTCATCATCCTTTTTCTTGGATGGTTTAGGAGGAAAGGGCATGGGTTTCTGAACCCATGGTTCTCTTTCTTTACCATGCTTCCAAGCAACAAAATCTATCTTATCATATCTTTTATTCTTAGGTTGTGGGTTATCAAGATCAACAGCAGGTTCAATCTCCACATCATTATCATTACTAGGTTGAGCATCAACATGAACATCATCATTAACATTATCACTAGGCTCATGTTCATTACCAGATTGTGTCTCAGCATCAGAAATAGAAATATCATTTGGGTTTTCAGGTGTATCTATAACAGGTTCACTAGTAGCATGCAAAGTCCTATCATCATTCTTTTTCCTCTTATAACTAGAATGACTAGGTGCATCATTATTAACTCTCTGAGAATCTTGCTCAATTCTCTTAGGATGGCCCTCAGGATACAAAGGTTCCTGAGTCATTCTACCACCTCTAGTCACAACTCTAACAGAATGATCATTGTTCTTACAATTCATCTCATTAAGCAAATCATTCTGTGCCTTAAGTACTTGTTCTACTTGAGTAGTTACCATGGAAGCATGTTTACTAATAAGCTTAAGATCATTGATAGCTCTACTCATATAATCTTCTAAGCGATCAAGCATGTAAGCATTATGTTTCAATTGTCTACTGACATAAGCATTGAAATTTTCTTGCTTAACAACAAAATTATCAAACTCATCTAAGCATTGGCTAGCAGACTTATAATAAGGAACATCACTTTCATCAAATCTACGGAGAGAATTTACCTCTACTACCTGTGTCGGGGTATCAAGACCATGTATTTCTTCAATAGGTGGTAAATCCTTAACATTTTCAGCTTTAATACCTTTTTCTTTCATAGATTTCTTTGCCTCTTGCATATCTTCAGGACTGAGAAATAGAATACCTCTTTTCTTCGGAGTTGGCTTTGGAGGTGGTTCGGGAATAGTCCAATCATTATCATTGCTCAATATATTATTCAATAGTAGTTCAGCTTGCTCAACAGTTCGTTCCCTGAAAACACAACCAGCACAACTATCTAGGTGGTCCCTAGAAGCATCGGTTAGTCCATTATAAAAGATATCAAGTATTTTGTTTTTCTTGAGAGGATGATCAGGCAAAGCATTAAGTAATTGGAGAAGCCTCCCCCAAGCTTGTGGGAGACTCTCTTCTTTGATTTGCACAAAATTAAATATTTTTTGCAAGACAGCTTGTTTCTTATGGGCATGAAAATATTTTTCAGAGAAGTAATATATCATATCCTGGGGACTACGCACACAACCAGGAGCAAGAGAATTAAACCATATCTTAGCATCACCCTTTAATGAGAAAGGAAACAACTTGAGAATATAATAATAACGATTTTTTTCCTCATGAGTAAATAGGGTGGCTATATCATTCAGTTTAGTGAGATGTGCCACAACAGTTTCAGATTCATAACCATGGAAAGGATCAGATTCAACCAAAGTAATTAACTCAGGATCGACAGAGAATTCATAACCTTATCAGTAACAAAGATAGGTGAAGTAGCAAACTTAGGATCATATTGCATTCTAGCATTCAAAGATTTTTCCTTCCACTTGCATAGTAATTTTTTAAGATCATCTCTATCCTTACAAGCAAGAAAGTCCCTAGCTACCTCTCCTTCCATAACATAACCCTTAGGTATATTAGGCAATTCATATCTAGGAGAGCTAGGTCTAGCAGGTGTCTCATAGTGTTTAGTTTCAATAATATCATCGGTTTCAGAAGTATCATCAATTCTAGCATTGGCTCTAGCAATTTGTTCATCAAGAAATTCATCCAGTGGCACAGTATTATCAAGCAAAGTATCATCATAAGCATCATGCATAGCAGAAGTGGCATCATCAATTACTTGCGACGTATCAGAATCAATAGCAGGTGGTGGTGTCACAAACTTACTCATAACAGAAGGTGAATCAAGTGCAGAGCTAGATGGCAGTTCCTTACCTCTCCTCGTAGTTGAGGGATAGATCTTGGTTTTTGAGTCTTTCAGATTCTTCATAGTGATCAACGGATATAAATCCCAAGTGACTCAGAGAATAGAGCTATGCTCCCCGGCAATGGTGCCAGAAAAAGGCCTTGATAACCCACAAGTATAGGGGATCGCAACAGTTTTCGAGGGTAGAGTATTCAACCCAAATTTATTGATTCGACACAAGGGGAGCCAAAGAATATTCTCGAGTATTAGCAGCTGAGTTGTCAATTCAACCACACCTGAAAGACTTAATATCTGCAGCAAAGTATTCAGTAGCAAAGTAATATGGAAGTAGTGGTAATAGTAGAAAAAGTGACAATAGCAGTATTGCAGTGATTATAACAGTAGTAGCGGAAAAGTAACTTAGCAAAGATCAATATATGAAAAGCTCGTAGGCAATGGATCAGTGATGGATAATTATGTTGGATGGCATTCATCATGCAACAGTTATAACATAGGGTGACACAGAACTAGCTCCAATTCATCAATGTAATGTAGGCATGTATTCCGTATATAGTCATATGTGCTTATGGAAAAGAACTTGCATGACATCTTTTGTCCTAACCTCCCGTGGCAGCGGGGTCCTAATGGAAACTAAGGGATATTAAGGCCTCCTTTTAATAGATAACCGGACCAAAGCATTAGCACTTAGTGAATACATGAACTCCTCAAACTACGGTAATCACCGGAAAGAATCTCAGTTATTGTCACCCTGGGGGATGCGGTTCATAACTCGTAATAGGTGTCTATAACTTGCAAGATAGGATCAAGAACACATATATATTCATGAAAACATAATAGGTTCAGATCTGAAATCATGGCACTCGGGCCCTAGTGACAAGCATTAAGCATAGCAAAGTCATAGCAACATCAATCTCAGAACATAGTGGATACTAGGGATCAAACCCTAACCAAACTAACTCGATTACATGGTAAATCTCATCCAACCCATCACCGTCCAGCAAGCCTATGATGGAATTACTCACGAACGGCGGAGAGCATCATGAAATTGGCGGTGAAGGATGGTTGGTGATGACGTAGGCGTCGATTTCCCCTCTCCTGAGCCCAAATCAGACTCCAGATCTGCCCTCCCGAGGAAGAACAGGAGGTGGCGGCGGCTCCGTATCGTAAAACGCGATGAACTCTTCTCTTTGATTTTTTTCTCCCCGAATAGGAATATATAGAAGTGGAAACGAGGTCGGAGGAGCCACAGGGGGCCCACAAGCCACATGGGCGCGCCCTAGGGAGGGGCGCGCCCTGCAGGCTTGTGGCCAGGTGGTGGGCCCCCCTGCTGCTGATTCTTTCGCCAATAATTCTTATTAATTCCAAAAATATTCTCCGTAAATTTTCAGGTCAATCCGAGAACTTTTATTGCTGCACAAAAATAACACCAAGGCAATTCTGCTGAAAACAGCGTCAGTCCGGGTTAGTTCCATTCAAATCATGCAAATTAGAGTCCAAAACAAGGGCAAAAGAGTTTGGAAAAGTAGATACGATGGAGACGTATCACAGCCCCAGATCCAGTCGCACCGGCGGCTGTGCTGCTAGGGGCCGGCGCTGAACCTGCCATGAAGACGACATCGCGATTCGGCGGCTCATAATCCTCCGGCTCATGATATTCTGACTCGGGGTAATGCTTGATGTAGCCCCCGAGCCCGCCGTTGTGAAGGTGATAGATTGATTCCGTCTCTCCGCTCGAGGATCCACCCTCCGAGCAGATGAGGGTTTCTTCCCGTGACATAGAACCTTCAAGCTCCATGCCCTGGGTGAAGTCGACGAAGACATGCTTCCTGCCCAGGTTAACACGGGCGGGTTGCACGCGCCGGGCCAGCTCGACGATGTTGGTGCAGATGTCCGGCCCGGGTTTAGATCCGCCGATCTTGCCAATGAAGACGTGAATTCCACCAAAGGGGACCCGGTGCCCGTACTCGATTAAGTCGGCCTCGGGGCCCTAGCCGGCGTCGTCGATGTAGAGCTTGCCGTGGCGACTCTTGGTCATCCTGCCAATGGGCGCCAACTGTCGTGGTTTTGTCACGGCAGATGTCCTCGTGAAAGGACTTAGGTTCGAGGCCATCGCTAGGTTGGGCTTGAAGGGGTTGATGGGAATCGAGAGACAAGAGTTACCCAGGTTCGGCCCCTCGGAAAGAGGTAAAAGCCTACGTCCTGCTTTGTGTTGTATTGATTGGGTATCGATTACAAGGGAGCGAGTTCGCTTGACCTAGCTCTTGATCAGTTGTTTTTCTCCCCCTTGCCGCCCTGGCGACCCGCCCTTATATACACGGGTCAAGGCCCTGGGCTTACAAGAGTCCGGGCCGGGTCAGACTTGATCACCGACCTCGCCTCTAACTACACATACCTTATCTAACAAGTCGCCCCCGGCGGCTCAAGCCCGCCGGGTTACATCCTGTCTTCTGACTCTGGGCCTCCTTGGCCATTGGATGAGCTTACTCCTAATCTTGTCGTAAGCCGCCAACCGCATGACCCGGCCCCACCTGGGCGGGTCTCACCCTGGGGTTATATCCCCAACAGTTCCCATCATTATCCATCTCGCTCTTGGGCGGTTAAGCCACAAGATTAGAGCACGAGGCTCTGATACCAATTGAAAGGATCGAGATGGACCTAGAGGGGGGGTGAATAGGTACAATTACAAATTTTAGTTGTTACTTAGCAATTTTAGGCAATAAGCGGAATATGAAGGTGAGCCTAAAGATTGCAAAGATGCTATATGCGGAAGGTATGCTAAACAAAACAATACATGAGAAGACAAGCAAGTACAAGTAATACAAGTAAGTACTCAAAGGAACAAGTAACCACACGTAAGGAGTTAGGGTTAGGGATAACCGCAACTACGAGAGATGAGGATGTATGCCGATGTTCACTTCCTTGGAGGGAAGCTACGTCACCGTTTAGAGAGGTGGATGTTACCACGAAGGCACACCAACGCCACGAAGGCTCACGCTATTCTCTCCTTGAGACAACACAACGAAGGCGTTTATCAACCACTAGTGGTAGGCCTTTGGGGTGGCCTCCAAAGCCTCACAAACTTTCCGGGGGTAATCACAATGGTCGATTCCTCTCCGAAGGACTCCTACCGCCTAGGAGTCTCCAACCTCCAAGAGTAACAAGAACGATGGGGAAAAGCTCAAGACTTGCTCAAACCACGAATTCCTTTGGTGCAAAGAAGGGGAAGGAGTGGATCTATCACTTGATTGGACAACTTCTCACGAATGCTCTCAAATCCCTTCGGGATCTAAGATTTGGTGTATGAGAGTGAGAGAGAGAGAGTGAAATGTGTTCTAGGGATTGCTCAAAAAGTGAATGGTCAACCCTCTCCCGTGGAGGAAGAAGGCTATATATAGTATTGGAGCAAATATGGCCGTTGTAGTGTAAGTGACAGAGGTAGGCCGGACATCCGGGCTAGGGGCCGGACATCCGGCGTGTGAGCAGAGGTAGAGATTCTCCTGCAGTTTTTTGTGTATGTGCCTAAAATGGAGAACAAAGGTTTTTGTAACATGAGCAAATCCTTCACTACCCCTACCGATCCCCTCTTAATAGTGCGGCATCCCTATACTCAAGAACAAACAAATGTACAATCTTTTTGATCTAGTATTTCTTCCTTGAGTAATATCAACTCCATATGTTCATGATCCACACACCTTTGTCATCCGGGGACTAACACCTGAGATTTACTTGACGAACATAGTTAGTCCCCTACATGTATATTGTCATCAACATCAAAACTTGATGTAAGGGCATGATTGCACTTTCAGAAACCACCTTAAAGTTATCCTTTCCGATCGATCTATCCAAGAGTTCGTACTAAAATAACACCAAGTTATCCTTTCCGATCGATCTATTTAAGAGTTCATACTAAAATAACACCATATGATACGCATCAACCAACTCTAATGTCACCTACATACTACAATGTCACCACAAGTATCCATGAGTTAATTATATGATACACATCAAAGAATTTCAGATTCATAATATTCAATCCAACACAAAGAACCTCAAAGAGTGCCCCAAGATTTCTACCGGAGAAAGTAGGACGAAAACGTGCATCAACCCCTATGCATAGATTACCCCAATGTCACCTCGAGAATCCGCGAGTTGAGTGCCAAGACATAGATCAAGTGCTCTCAAATCCATAAAAGTATTCAATCCGGCAATAACGAAATCTCAACGGGAAAACTCAATTCATCACAACAAGATAGAGAGGGAAGAACACCATATGATTCAACTATATTAACAAAACCCGTGATACATCAAGAACGTGACATCTCAAGAACACGAGAGAGAGAGAGATGGAACACATAGCTACTGGTACATACCCTCAGCCCCGAGGGTGGACTACTCCCTCCTCGTCATGGCCTCCGCCGAGATAATGAAGATGGCCACCGGAGATGGATTACCCTCTCCGGCAGGGTACTGGAACGCCTCCAGATTGGTTTTTCTCCGATACAGAGAGTTGCGGCGGCGGAGCTTCTCATCTAGGGTTATTTCTGGGGGTTTCTGAATATATAGGATTTTTGGGCGTCGGTTTCACGCGAAGATGGACCACGAGTGGACCACAAGACACCAGGGCGCGTCGGTGGGGCCTGGCGCGCCCAGGTGGGTTGTGCCCACCTCGTGGCTCTTTTGGCCCTCCAACGAAGCTTCTAGTGTCTCTTTTGTTTCAAAAAAAATCGTTAAAAAGTTTCGTTGCATTTGGAGAACTTTAATTTTTGCACAAAAAACAACACCAGGGTAGTTCTACTGAAAACAGCGTCAGTCCGGGTTAGTCCTAAATAAATCATGCAAAGTGCATCAAAACCATATAAAAGTATTGCAAACATAGGTGAATATGGCATGAATAATTCATAAATTATCGATACGTTGGAGACGTATCAGTGAGCATTCATGTTTACCTTCAAGACATCATCTTTATGAAGAGAGAAGATAAGATACAAGGTTGATCAAGACTAAGTCAAAGAGTGAATCAAGTTGATCAACATACAAAGCATATAAGATGTATTGAGAGGGATCAAGTGATCCCATGGTATGGTAAGCATTGTCCATTATGCTTTGTGTACTAACACATGGTCCACGTGAGAGTTCTATGTAGGGTTAGGTATGTTTCCATGGGCTTGCGTCAAGAGGAAGATCTCATACAACCCATGGAGGATGACATCAAGTGGTGACCGTCATCAAGATTGCGGTGTGCAAGTTTAAGTGGAGCATCACGAAGAGATCATGCTTGAAGCTTGCCGTCCATTGTGGTGACAATGGACTTGTGAAGATGTGCCGAAGAGTGGCTCACCCATATTGGAGTATGGGGGAGCAATCAATTAGTCTTCATCGAGCGCAATCAAGAAAGATGGTCCATCTTGAGGAAGTCAAGATCGTCATCATCTAGCTCAAGTGGATTATGTGCAAGGTATAGGTTTGCCCTTGATAGATTTCTATTTTACCGGTCTCATGGTGGTAGTTGGGCGACCGGGTTAGAGGATCGATTGTCGTACTATCAAGGGAGGCTCTCAAGTGAGTAGCTTGATTGTATCATTCGTTGAGAGTTCAAACCATTTGCATCCTTGCATCATCATCTTTCTTGGTTCTTGTTTGGTCTTTCTCTTTGTGAGTTCTAGAGCTTTTGGTCATCTTCATGACAAGCTCGAGTTCATCGAAAACGGAGTCCATATGCATCTTCTATGATGTTTTCGATGTTGGAGTTTTTGCTGGTTCTTCATTGATAGAGGTTTGACATCTCTACATCATTGACATTCTTTGTGCGTCTTAGAGCTTATGGTCATCTTCATGACAAGCTCGAGTTCATCGAAAACTGAGTCCATATGCATATTCTATGATGTTTTCGATGTTGGAGTTTTTGTCGGTTCTTCATTGATAGAGGTTTCACATCTCTATATCATTGTTATACTACCCTTGGGGGCGGTCGCTGTTGGATAGCTCTTGTCGTCCTCTATCCAACAAGCTTGAGTTTGCTCAATTCGGAGCTCGTATGCGAAAGTTGTGCAGTTTCTTTCTCAGGACAATTTTTAGCACTCAGGCGGTAGTACCGCTGCTATGGAGCGGTAGTGCCACTCAGGTGGTTCTGGCGTCCGCGCCAACCACCAGACACCTATCTGATGCCCCGTGCCACCCAAGCGGAAGTTGAACGGCTGTAACAAGCGGTAGTACCGCTAACTAGCGGTAGTACCGCCATAGCGGTACTACCGCCTGGAGGTTTCTGCCGTTTGCTTGTTCTTTCTTAGATCTATCTCTTATAAGCGGTAGTACCGCTTTCTGGAGCGATAGTACCGCTTGTGTGCGGGCTGTGGGGGTAACAGTTGGATTTTTCCCCACCTGTACAAGGGGGTCTTCTTCCTCAATGGATCTCATCCTTTGAGCCCGTGTTCTTCCCCCATTGTTGACCTTCTTAGAAGAGTCAAGAAACACTAATGGCAACCCTTCGAGTCGACGAAATTCATAAAATTCTCCGCGAACGTATTGAACAATATAATAGGAAAGTAGGGATTGAGAATATAGGTCGCGTAGTTCAAGTGGGGGATGGGATTGCTCGTGTTATAGGTCTTGGTGAAATAATGTCAGGTGAATTAGTCGAATTGCAGAAGGTACTAGGGGTATTGCTCTGAATTTGCAATCCAAAAATGTTGGGATTGTATTAATGGGCGATGGGTTGATGATACAAGAGGAAAGTTTTATAAAAGTAACATGGAGAATTTGCTAACTCTCAGTCCCTCCAATGATTCTTGCTCCTTTTTGAGGAAAAAGAGAGAGGAGATCTAGATCCATATTTCCACCAATCACTTTCTCCTCTATGTGAGGGGCACCCCTTGGATCTAGATCTTGGAGTTCTTTGTGAGCTCCTTGTTCTTCCTTTCATATTCCTCCATAGCTTTTGTTGTGGTGGGATTTGGGAGTGAGGGACTTGACCACTTCCTGTGTTCTTGCCATTGCATTAGTTGCCTCGGTTTGAGTTCTCCACGGTGATACGTGGAAGTGAAGTTTGAGAAGCTTATTACTCTTGGGTGTTTGAGCACCCTAGAGCTTGTTCCTCTTGGGTGCTTTGGCGCCCTAGACGGTTGGTGGTGTCTCGAAGCTCAATCATTGTGGTGTACAGCTCTAGGCAAGCGTCGAGGTCTCCAATTAGGTTATGGAGATTGCCCCGAGCAATTTGTACGGGTACCGGTGACCGTCCTCAAGGGTTACCAAAGTGTACGGGTTCAGTGACTGATGGGGATATGTACTTAGGGTAGGGTCATAGGCCTGACCTACATACCCCACCTAAGGACACTGCCCCGGAAAGCTTAAAGGCTACGAGTAAGTCTCCGACTGGAATCACCATGACGCATGAGTCACTCGACAATATACACTCGGAGATATCTTTCACTCGACGCTTACCCTTTCACTCGGAAGGACCAGAAGACAGTCGACCACAGAAGCCCAAAAGTCACCCCAGGGAGGCTAACGAGCAAGCATTCATCAAGACCTTTAATAGCATTTATTGTGTACGTTACCAGTAACGTTCACCCCTTTATGACCACGATTAAACCCTTGGATGCCGGACACTTATGAGGGGCAGCGCACTCTATATAAGCCACCCCTCCCCTCTGGCACAAGGGTTGGCACCCCCTGTAACAATACAGACATTTTCACTCGACAAGAAGCTCCCGAGCACCTGAGACGTAGGGCTGTTACCTCCACGAGAGGGGCCTGAACTCATACATTCTTGTGTACAATCTCGCCGTAGCTAAGACTCTGCCCTCTCCTTTCGTACCCCTACCTTCTACTGTCAGGCTTGTTCCCACGACAGTTGGCGCCCACCGTGGGGCAGGCGTCTAAGCGACTTCCGGCGAGGTTGCATATTTTCTCCTTCGTCATGTCTTCCGGCGGTGATTCGTTCCTGGGCCGAGAGATCCGTCTCGGAGCGCTCACCTTCATCGCCGACGATTCGGCATGGCTCCAGGAAGCGCCTTTGGACGTGGAGGCGCTCCCGATTCGCGGGGCGACGCACTTCTGTGCAAGCTCCTGCGGTGTTCTTCTCCTTCAGCCGTCGACCCCGTATGTGTCGGCCCTTCCTGCTGTTCGTCGTCGCAAGCGATCCGGTCGCTCGCGGCTATAGCGTTGGGTGCGGCATGCGGCGGCACGCCAGGTTTCGTCCCCGCAGATTGCAGCCATCGAGCCCGCCGAGTCACTTCACGACGTGTTCGACTCGGCGTCGGACCGATCCGACATTCCTTCCGAGTGCGAGAGCTGCGACCCTGTGGCGGAAGTTTTTATGGCTGGCTCTCATCAGAGTCCGCCGCCTGGCTTCAAGCACTCCAGGCGTGAGATTGGAGGAACGTCGAATGAACAACAGCGCCGGGATGAGGATGTTCTCCATACTCCCATCGTCGGTACGACTGCTGAGGCCCAGGCCATGGAGGCTACACGCCTTCGGCTCAAAGAGATGCAGGAGGCACTCGATGAGCGTGCTGGGCAGCGTCCACCACGTCCCAATCGACAACAGCGACAGTTGTTCCCGAGTGGATCTCGAAATAACGTCGAGGTATTTCGTACTCCCGTTTTGAATGTTGCAGCGGCTGCTAGGATTGCAGAGTCTATTCAACCGTCGCGATCAGAGGCTGGTAGAGGTCTGCAGCAGATCAAGACATTGCTTGAGGTAGCGCAGCAGCAGAACGCGGCTGTTTCTCAGTCGCAGAACAGGTTACACGGCAATTCTCCCAGGGCAGAAACAGTTCAGTCGGCTCACAGTCCTGGGTCACCTTCGCGTCACAGAGGCGGAGGATTCTGTGAAGATCGGTACAGAGATCAGGGGCGAGATCAGTCCGCTCCCCGTTATCACCGCGATGACTGCCGTCGAGTGTTTTCTCCTCCGCGGAATGGTTCATATGTGTCCCGGCACAATGATGATAGGCGCCCGTTCGGCGATGAGCGGAATCCTGGGTTCGACGCAAGGGACGTCCTTGCTCAAAGACGGGTCGACAGAGGCAGAGCCCACAGAGATGGTTATAACGGAGACTATCCGAGTGGAAGCAGTGCTGTTGTTGCTGGGCCCGAGTGTTTTAGCAGAGCCATTCGCTCTGCAGAGATTCCCCCCAACTTCAGGTTGGCGGCTGGAATTGGCAAGTTTTCTGGCGAGTCAAAGCCTGAAACTTGGTTGGATGATTACCGAGTGGCTGTACAGATTGGTGGAGGTAACGACAACATAGCCATGAAGCATCTGTCCTTGATGTTGGATGGTTCGGCCAGAGCTTGGTTGAATCGTTTGGCTCCCTCTAGCATCTATTGCTGGGAAGATTTGGCCCGAGTGTTTATCAGAACCTTTGAAGGCACTTGTAAACGTCCAGCTGGTTTGACTGATTTGCAGCACTGTGTCCAGAAGCCCAATGAAACCTTGCGAGATTACATTCAGCGCTGGTCCACCTTGCATCACACGGTGGAGAATGTTTCCGAACATCAAGCTGTTTGTGCCTTCAAGGCTGGGGTTAGATACAGAGAGCTCTATCTGAAGTTTGGTCGCACCGGTGATATTTCTCTGAGCAAGATGATGGAGATTGCCACTCGGTACGCCAATGGAGAAGAAGAAGACCGCCTCCGAAGCGGTAAAGCCAAAATAGTCGACAATAACGCAGGTGGGAATTCCAGTCGGAAACAGAAGCGCAAAGCTGATCCTCCTGCTCAGGCAGAAGCGGCCGCCGTGGCGGCACAAGGCAAGAGTAAAGGAAAGTCCAAGGCTAAGTTCACCCCAAAGAAGTCAAAGAATCAGTCGGGTACTGATGTTTTGGATTTACCGTGTGCAATCCACACGAGGAAAGATGAAGAGGGCAATTTAATATTGCCAAAGCATACCACTCGACAGTGCCGTTTGCTGATCCAGTCATTCAAAGAGAGTCAGTCGAGTGAGAAAGAAACTGAAGAAGAAAAAGAAGAGTTCCCTGAAGTCAATGCCACCTTGTTGATTTTTGCTGATGTTGAGAGCAAGAGTCGACTGAAAGTTATCAACAGGGAGGTTAACATGGCGGCTCCCTCTACCCCAGCATATCTTAAGTGGTCTCAGACTGCTATCACTTTCGATCAGTCAGATCACCCTGCGCACATTGCTACCCCCGGGCGGCAAGCGCTGGTGGTGGACCCAGTTGTATGGGACACTCGACTCCGCAAAGTTTTGATGGATGGCGGGAGCGGTCTGAACATCCTGTATGCAGATACCCTTAAGGCGATGGGCATTCCGATGTCCCGGCTCAGTGAAAGCAACATGCAATTTCATGGAGTAATCCCTGGGAAGAAGGCCCGTTCACTCGGCCAGATAGCGTTGGATGTGGTGTTTGGTGATGACAAGCATTTTCGCAAGGAAAAACTGACGTTTGAAGTGGTAGACTTCCAGAGTGCTTACCACGCCATCCTTGGTCGACCAGCTTATGCCCGTTTCATGGCCCGACCATGTTACGTGTATCTCAAGTTGAAGATGCCTGGACCAAAGGGTGTGATCACAGTCACCGGCAACCGACAGAGGGCTGAGGAGTGCCTCCAGCAGGGCTCCAAGATCGCCAACCAGCAGATGGCTATGGTTGAGTTGGAAGAATACAAGAAAAATGTTGTCCCGCCGATCTGTTGCGTGCTAAGAAGCCCGCTTCTGAGTCAGCTTTTCAGTCGGCAGGAGATGTGAAGAAGGTGAACATTCACCCGACGGATCCAACTGCTGCCCCGACCAACATTTCAACAACACTCGACAGCAAATAGGAAGCCGAGCTCATCCAGTTCCTCCGTGAGAACTGGGACATCTTCGCATGGAAGCCCGCTGACATGCCTGGTGTACCCAGGGAACTGGCTGAGCACCGTTTGAGGGTTGATCCGAAGGCCAAGCCTGTGAAGGAGCACTTGCGTCGGTCGGCAACAGAGAAGCGAAGAGCAATCGGCGAAGAGGTGGCTCGTCTCTTGACGGCCAAGTTTATACGTGAGATTTACCACTCCGAGTGGTTATCGAACGTCGTCATGGTCCCTAAGAAGGACAAGTCACTCCGCATGTGTATTGATTTCAAACATATCAATCGGGTCTGCCCGAAAGATCATTTCCCACTCCCCCGCATTGATCAGATTGTCGACTCAACTGCGGGATGTGAGCGTCTATCTTTTCTTGATGCTTATTCTGGTTACCATCAGATCCGTCTGTTTGGTCCGGATGAAATAAAGACAGCCTTCATCACCCCTTTCGGGTGTTTCTGCTATATCACCATGCCTTTTGGTTTGAAGAATGCTGGCGCTACTTTCATGCGCATGATTCAGAAGTGTTTGCTCGATCAGATTCCTCGGAACATTGAAGCGTATATGGATGATATCGTAGTCAAGTCTCGCAAAGGTTCCGACCTGTTGTCTGACTTGGCTGAAACATTCGCCAATTTGAGGAGGTATGATATTAAGTTAAATCCGACTAAGTGCACTTTCGGCGTTCCCGGTGGAAAATTACTCGGTTTTCTCGTTTCCGAAAAAGGAATCGACATTAACCCTGAAAAGATCGGCGCCATCGTCCGAATGAAAAGCCATGAGCGTGTGCACGATGTCCAGAAGCTCACAGGTTGCTTGGCAGCATTGAGTCGATTCATTTCTCGTCTCGGTGAAAAGGCACTGCCTTTATACCGACTGATGAAGAAGTCTGATACATTTGAGTGGACTCCAGAAGCTGAAGCAGCGTTTGTCGAGCTCAAAGCCCTGCTTACCACCCAGCCGGTGCTTGCTGCTCCGCGCAGCAAAGAGCCATTGTTATTGTACATCGCGGCCACTAATCAGGTCGTCAGTACAGTACTAACTGTCGAGCGGGAAGAGGAAGGCAAGGCTTACAAAGTTCAACGCCCGGTCTACTATATTTCTGAAGTGTTGACTCCGTCGAAGCAAAGATATCCACATTACCAGAAGCTCGTATATGGTATATATCTGACTGCAAAGAAGGTGGCACACTATTTTCAGGATCACTCAATTTCAGTCGTCAGTGATGCTCCGTTATCTGAAATTTTCAATAATCGAGATGCGACTGGTCGAGTGGCCAAATGGGCTATTGAACTCCTTTATCTTGATATCAAATTTGAAGCAAAGAAAGCAATCAAGTCTCAAGCGCTTGCTGATTTCCTCGCCGAGTGGATCGAGCAACAGCAGCCAATCCAACTTCACTCGGCACACTGGACCATGTTCTTTGATGGTTCAAAGATGCTGAATGGATCTGGCGCTGGCGTCGTACTGGTATCCCCAAAAGGCGATAAACTCAGTTATGTCTTACAGATTCACTTTGGTTCCTCCAATAATGAAGCTGAATATGAAGCACTTTTGTATGGATTGCGTATGGCCATTTCACTCGGCGTCCGGCGCCTGATGGTATATGGCGATTCTGATTTGGTGGTTAATCAAGTGATGAAAGAGTGGGATGTCAGGAGCCCCGCTATGACTGGATACTGCAATGCAGTAAGAAAGCTTGAGAAGAAATTTGAAGGTTTGGAACTCCATCATGTTCCCCGAGTGAAGAATCAAGCAGCTGATGAGTTGGCAAAGATTGGATCCACTCGGAAACCTGTCCCCAGCAATGTGTTTCTCGAGCACATTCATTCTCCTTCGGTGCAGGAAGATCCTTTCACTGAAGAGCCCCCGCAAGCGAAGAGCGCCTATGATCCGACTGAAGTTGATGTCCCAGCTGTCATTGATCTGGTCATGGAGATTTTGGTAATCACGCCCGACTGGACTGTACCATATATTGCGTACATTCTCAGAAGAGAACTCCGAGATGATGAAGATGAGGCTCGACAGATAGTCCGCAGATCCAAGGCTTTTACTGTAATCAATGGACAACTCTACAGAGAAAGTGTGACTGGAGTAGCTCAGCGGTGCATTTCTCCTGAAGAAGGTCGACTGATTCTGGAGGAGATTCACTCAGGAACTTGTGGCCATCATGCGTCCTCTAGGACGATTGTTGCCAAAGCTTACCGGGCTGGTTTCTTCTGGCCACGCGCCAATGAGATGGCTAAAGATATTGTCGATCACTGCGAAGGATGTCAGTTTTACTCGAACCTATCACACAAACCTGCGTCTGCCTTGAAGACCATTCCACTCGTCTGGCCGTTTGCTGTGTGGGGCTTGGATATGGTTGGACCCCTTAGAACAGGTCAGAGTGGGTTTACTCATTTACTGGTTGCAGTCGACAAGTTCACTAAGTGGATCGAAGCTAAGCCCATCAAGAAGCTGAACGCCCGCACTGCTATCAAATTCATAAAAGAGATAACTTCCGGTATGGGGTCCCCCACAGTATCATTACAGACAATGGCTCTAACTTTGACTCGGAAGAGTTCAGGTACTTTTGCTCTTCTCAAGGCACTCGGGTGGATTACGCATCCGTTGCGCACCCCCAGTCAAACGGTCAAGCTGAGCGAGCGAACGGCCTTATCCTCCAAGGATTGAAACCTCGGCTCATGCGAGATCTTGATCATGCTGCCGGAGCTTGGGTCACTGAGTTACCGTCTGTTCTGTGGGGCTTGAGGACAACTCCCAACCGGTCGACTGGACGCACTCCTTTCTTCCTTGTATATGGAGCTGAAGCCGTATTGCCGAGTGACGTCCTTCACAATTCTCCTCGAGTGGATCTTTACTCTGAAGACGAAGCTGAGCAAGCAAGACAAGACGGAGTGGATCTCCTAGAGGAAGAGCGTGAGATGGCCCTGATCCGATCAACTGCATATCAACAAGACCTTCGCCGCTTCCATGCAAGACATGTCAAGAGCCGTTCGTTCCACGAAGGTGATTTGGTGCTCCGAGTGGATCAGCAGCGACCTCATAAGTTGGCCCCAGCATGTGAGGGCCCATTCGTCATCATCAAGGTGCTTAACAACGGGGCGTACCATCTTTTCAACTTGAAGAAGAATATTGACGAGCCACGCGCCTGGAATGCGGACCTGCTTCGACGTTTTTATTCTTGATAACAGAGTTGCTTTGATGTAATAAGAGTACTCCAGACAGGGTTATGTGTTAACTGAAGACTTCCGCAGTCTAGTCGATTCCGATCGCACAGTTTTACATTCAAAATTACTCCGAGTGAAGAGCGATCCTCTCTCTCGGGGGCTTAGCTGCGAATCCGTTTCGCCTAAGTTCAAAACCTTTTCCGAGTGTATGACATTCAGTACACTCGGAGACTTAGTTGCGAGCCAGTCCTCGCCTAAGCTCAAAAATTACTCCGAGTGAAGAGCGATCCTCTCTCTCGGGGGCTTAGCTGCGAATCCGTTTCGCCTAAGTTCAAAACTTTTCCGAGTGTATGACATTCAGTACACTCGGAGACTTAGCTGCGAGCCAGTCCTCGCCTAAGTTCAAAAATTACTCCGAGTGAAGAGCGATCCTCTCTCTCGGGGGCTTAGCTGCGAATCCGTTTCGCCTAAGTTCAAAACTTTTCCGAGTGTATGACATTCAGTACACTCGGAGACTTAGCTGCGAGCCAGTCCTCGCCTAAGTTCAAAAATTACTCCGAGTGAAGAGCGATCCTCTCTCTCGGGGGCTTAGCTGCGAATCCGTTTCGCCTAAGTTCAAAACTTTTCCGAGTGTATGACATTCAGTACACTCGGAGACTTAGCTGCGAGCCAGTCCTCGCCTAAGTTCAAAAATTACTCCGAGTGAAGAGCGATCCTCTCTCTCGGGGGCTTAGCTGCGAATCCGTGTCGCCTAAGTTCAAAACTTTTCCGAGTGTATGACATTCAGTACACTCGGAGACTTAGCTGCGAACCAGTCCTCGCCTAAGTTCAAAAATTACTCCGAGTGAAGAGCGATCCTCTCTCTCGGGGGCTTAGCTGCGAATCCGTTTCGCCTAAGTTCAAAACTTTTCCGAGTGTATGACATTCAGTACACTCAGAGACTTAGCTGCGAGCCAGTCCTCGCCTAAGTTCAAAAATTACTCCGAGTGAAGAGCGATCCTCTCTCTCGGGGGCTTAGCTGCGAATCCGTTTCGCCTAAGTTCAAAACTTTTCCGAGTGTATGACATTCAGTACACTCGGAGACTTAGCTGCGAGCCAGTCCTCGCCTAAGTTCAAAAATTACTCCGAGTGAAGAGCGATCCTCTCTCACGGGGGCTTAGCTGCGAATCCGTGTCGCCTAAGTTCAAAACTTTTCCGAGTGTATGACATTCAGTACACTCGGAGACTTAGCTGCGAACCAGTCCTCGCCTAAGATCGAAAATTATTCCGAGTGAAGAGCGATCCTCTCTCTCGGGGGCTTAGCTGCGAATCCGTTTCGCCTAAGTTCAAAACCTTTCCGAGTGTATGACATTCAGTACACTCGGAGACTTAGGTGCGAGCCAGTCCTCGCCTAAGTTCGAAATTTACTCCGAGTGAAGAGCGATCCTCTCTCTCGGAAGCTTAGCTGCGAATCCGCTTCGCCTAAGTTCAAACCCTTTCCGAGTGTATGACATTCAGTACACTCGGAGGCTTAGCTGTGAACCAGTCTTCGCCTAAGCCCTAAATTCTTTCGAGTGCTGAACGCCCGTTCCATTCGAGAATTAAATAAATTCAGCCAAGCTAAATGTCGGAAAGCGAAATGCGAGTAAGACTAAAATCTCTGGCGTAGCAGAAACTTGTTCGCGCAAAGGGAAGTTCTCAGGCTTAAGGCCTGAACGAAGTTTACTCGGTTACACCAACACTCGGCATACCGAGGCAAATAAAGTTTTTACCATAAGCAAAGTACCAATTCAAGCTCCGGCAGGACTTGAAGGTTCAACGAAGGTATCCAGGTCGATTCCGTCGGCGATCCGAGTGGCAGCATCGATGAAAGTCTCCATGAAATCTTCAAATTTGAGTTTCTTCGTGTTGGTCACTCGGAGATCCTTCAGTTTGTCCTCTCTAGCTTCCTTGCAATGAACCCTGACGAGTGAAAGTGCCACGTCAGCACCACAGCGGGCAGCAGATTTCTTCCACGATTGCACTCGATTGGGAATCTCATTGAGCCGAGTCATCATTGACTCGAGGTCAGTCTGGAGAGGATCTTCAGGCCACAGTTCCTCGTCGACCTTCTCAAATGCAGCTCTCAGCCGAGTGATGAATCCTTGGACGCTCTTAAGACGAGCTTCGAGACGAAACATATCCATGGCCACGGCGTCTCCGACGAGAGACTTTGTGGGGTCCAGATTGGGTTCAATTTCTTCAGTTTCTTTTTCGAAGTCTTGACAGAATTCTGCATGAAGAGAAAGTGAAAGGGTGATCATAATACCATTCTGGAAAAACCGAAGAAATTCATTCGACAGATGAGGGTTACCTTCGAGCATGCTGAACATTTTCTTCGCAAAGTCTCCCAAGTGTTTCTCCAGAGCGGTCTTACTCTTGGTCTACACTTCGAGTTTTTTGATCCATTCGGATCGTTCCTGCTTGAGCTTGGTGTTCTCCTCTTCCAGTTTACTGGCTGCTGCAAGTTTCTTCTCAGCAGCTGCAGTTTTCTCCTTCGCTTCCTTCTGAGCATCAGCAAGTGATTTGTCCTTGTCCTCGAGCGCCTTCTTCACGGTATCTAAAGAAATAGCATTGTTGAGGCGCACTCGGAGACGACGGTTTTCATCACGTACGTCTGTTCGAGTGGATTCACTCGGTTCAAAGGATGGAAATCGAAAGTGATAATACAATTGATCAACAAAGATTACCTCCCAAAGTCTTCAGTTCGGTCTGTGCACGGTCCAGGTTGTTATTCGTCAGCTCCAGATCCAGCAGAAGTCGATTCTTTTCCTTCTCCAGCTCGACGTACTTGGTCCCGAGCCCACATGCTTTCTGAAATCAACAAAAATGGGGGTTCAGTCGACATAATAATTTCTCTACTCCTGAGTGGAAAAGTTCAACTACAGTCGACTGAAAGGCGGCCCGCCGCCCCACCCCACAACCCTATACAAGCGTCATATCATGGTTGATGGAAATGATGTCCATGAAACCTGCAGAATGGTTCTAAAGACTACTGCCCATCGTCAACGATCGACAGTAGTCTCGGGGACTACACCCAGTGGGTGCACTCAGCGTGCCCCCACTGGAAACAAAAACACCCGACCAGGTCTGGCCTGTCCGAGTATAAAAGAAAGAAGCAAGCAACCAAACATCGTCTTTATCAGACCACCGCCGAAGCAAGCACTCGACGGCGGTCTCGGGGACTACACCCAGTGGGTGCACTCAGCGTGCCCCCACTGGACCTACTTTTACTCGACAAGGTCTGCCCTGTTGAATGGAAACAATATTAAGACCCCCGCCGATGCCTTCGTCATTCGACAGCGGTCTCGGGGACTACACCCAGTGGGTGCACTCAGCGTGCCCCCACTGGACCAGAAACTACTTGGTATACTGGCGAAGAAAAACACCCCAGTGGGTGTAAAATCAAGACGGACAGGAATTCAATCCGAAATGAACTTACAATACCACTTACTCGGACGTTGGCCTGAAGCGCTGAGCTGGCATCATAGGCTAACTTGCTGGCTTCATACGCCTCCTTTGTTCGTAGCATCATCTGCCCAGCCTGGATCATGGCTTCCTTGGCAGCTCCGGTTTGGTCCTCCGGGACATGGTACAAAGGGTATGCAGGCGTCGAGTGAGTTGGTGTAGTCACTGGAGCAGCTGGAGGTGCTTGGGATTGTCCGATCAGCGTCGAAGCCACCAGAGTAGAAGTGGCCGGCGGAGCACTCGACAGCGGAGTTACAAGGGTTGGAGGCGTCACAGCAGTCGTCCCACGGGGCGTCTGGACAGACGGTGGCCCCCGAGTGCCCACGCGGGGAGCCTCCGGAAGCACAGCTTCACCCTCCGCTCCCCGCCGCGGCTCCTCATCATCTTCCAGTTCGATGACTTCGTCGGCTGCAGTCGATCATCTTCCAATTATTCTTCAGCAAGCAGAGTAAAGTGTGGAATTGTCATACCTCGTTGGGAGGTGGCCGCATCAGGAGTGTCTACTTCCATATGGTCTCCATCATCCCGATGGGGCGACGTTACGGAGGTAGCGGCTCTGGCAAATAAATTTCACTCGGTCAACATCAACATAAAGTTCTTCAACAGCAGAATAAGGAAAATGAACACTCACGTGGAGGCAACAGGCACGGCTATCTTGATTCGAGGCAGGGCCTTCCGAGGCTTTGGCTCGTCTGGCTTGAGCTGTTTCACGGCCTTTTCAGTCGACCCCGATGTCGCGACACGGTCACGTTTCGGGTTCCTTGTGCTTGACGCCACAGTTTTGCTCGGGGTGACCTCCAGGTCGTTCTGCTGCTTGGCCCGACGGTCGGTGCGCAAAGGGACCGGAGCCTCCACCTCGTCTTCATCCAGATCGTCGTCGCTGCTCTCACTGTCGTCAGCATAATCGCCGTCTGCGCTGCCGTCGACGCTCCCTTCCTCTTCATCAGGATGTTCTCCATTGGGTACAGGCGAGTACATGTTCGTAAATTCCTGCGAGATTCAAGCTTCAAATTCAGTCGACCGAAGATTCAGTTACTCGGCAAAATATTAAAACAATCGACAAATATATAACTCACCAAGTTCTTTGGCGGGTTCAAAGCGGAGAAAGGCGGAATTCGTTTGGATCCTTCTGGGTTATCGCAGGCTCCAGTGATGCTTCTGAGCCACTGAGAAACAGTCTGATCGGAAACTTCCTCAGGATGAGTCCGAGTGGTATCCTCAGGGCCCGAATAATGCCACATGGTGTGATCCCGAGCTTGGAGTGGCTGAATTCGTCGACTAAGAAACGTTTCAAGGAGGTCCAAACCAGTCACTCCACCGCGGATCAGTTCAGATATAGCATTCACTAAGATCCCTACCTGGATTTTCTCTACCTTTGTCACGTACAGCGGTTTGGGAGTAACAGGTCGATCCAGGGTGAAAGGAGGAAGTCCAGTCGACATATTTGGTGATGCAACATCTTTGCAATAAAACCAGGTCGGCTGCCAACCCCGAACGGAGTCGGGAAAGGTCATAGAGGGGAACGCACTCCTACCTCTCTTCTGAATCCCTAAGCCACCACACAGTTGGATCACATTGGTTTTGCTATCTTTGGGATTGGCTTTCTTGACGGCTTGGGATCTGACAGAGAATATGTGCTTGAACAAACCCCAATGTGGGGGACAGCCCAGGAAACATTCGCACAAGGTTACGAAGCAGGAAAGATAGGCAATTGCATTCGGAGGAAGGTGGTGGAGTTGCGCTCCAAAATAGTTCAAGAAAGCACGGATGAACGGATGGGGAGGCATGGAAAAACCTCGCTCGATGTGGGTGAGAAGCAGAACTCGCTCGCCGTCGCGTGGCTCCGGCTCGACCTCCCCCTTCGGCAACCGCCAGGAATCGGCAGCTATAAACCCGTCGACGACGAGGTTGTTCACATCCTCCACCGTGACCGTCGATTGAAGAAAATCCCCCTGGATCCACCCCGGCGGCACCGTCGACCGGGCTCCCGACGGCTTCTTCGCCTTGGCGCCTCCCTTCTTGGCGCGCTCGAGCTTCTCCATCTTGCCCTTCGTCATGGCGGCGGCGGTCAGCGAAGCAGAGCAGGGCAGAGGAAGAGGAGGAGAAGAGTGGATTTGGGGGAAGAGTACTGTACCAGCACCGGCGTCGGCGCCTCTTATACCCGCTTGTGTGAGCCACTGACCTGCGGGCCCACAGGATCTCTGGATATCCCGAAATCAGAGGAGCGATACGTGGCGATATGGGCGGCGCGATAATCGAGGCGTCGTTCCTGCACTTGCCTTAGCAGTTACGCCATCTCTGCTCCGCGCGCGCGCGCTCTTATCCAAATTTCAAAACCCGCGAGACTCAGACCCGGTGGAGCAAACTGTTTCGTCAGAAGATTCTCCAGATCACTCGAACCTGGCTTTGAGCTCAGTTTCATTCGGACCAGTTTTCAAGTTCAGTTTTACTCGGACACACTCCAAGACAGAATTGATCAGGGCGGACGATTAAGGTTTCAATCGACGCAGATTTCGGGGAAGCATCAAAATACACTCGGAATTTTTGTGTCTCGTCTGAACCTGCATTGACACCTTTTACCCTCGAACCCCGATCCATTCGGGGGCTAATGATGGGGATATGTACTTAGGGTAGGGTCATAGGCCTGACCTACATACCCCACCTAAGGACACTGCCCCGGAAAGCTTAAAGGCTACGAGTAAGTCTCCGACTGGAATCACCATGACGCATGAGTCACTCGACAATATACACTCGGAGATATCTTTCACTCGACGCTTACCCTTTCACTCGGAAGGACCAGAAGACAGTCGACCACAGAAGCCCAGAAGTCACCCCAGGGAGGCTAACGGGCAGGCATTCATCAAGACCTTTAATAGCATTTATTGTGTACGTTACCAGTAACGTTCACCCCTTTATGACCACGATTAAACCCTTGGATGCCGGACACTTATGAGGGGCAGCGCACTCTATATAAGCCACCCCTCCCCTCTGGCACAAGGGTTGGCACCCCCTGTAACAACACAGACATTTTCACTCGACAAGAAGCTCCCGAGCACCTGAGACGTAGGGCTGTTACCTCCACGAGAGGGGCCTGAACTCATACATTCTTGTGTACAATCTCGCCGTAGCTAAGACTCTGCCCTCTCCTTTCGTACCCCTACCTTCTACTGTCAGGCTTGTTCCCACGACAGTGACCGCCCCCAAGGGTTGCCATTTGTACGGGTTCGGTGACCGCCCTCAAGGGTCCCTTAGTGGAATCACGACATCTAGCATTGTGCGAGGGCGTGAATAGATTATGATGGCCCTAGTGACTTCTTTGGGAGCATTGTGCCTCCACACTGCTCCAAACGGAGATTAGGATCCGCAAGGGTGTGAACTTCGGGATACATCGTCGTCTCCGCGTGCCTCGGTTATCTCTTACCCGAGCTCTTTACTTATGCACTTTACTTTGTGATAGCCATATTGTTTCATGCTATATATCTTGCTATCACTTAGTTGTTTATCTTGCTTAGCATAAGTTGTTGGTGCACATAGGTGAGCCTAGTTGTTTTAGGTTTTGTGCTTGACATATTAAACGCTAGTTTTATTCCGCATTTGTTCAAGCCTAAACCGTAATTATTTTAAAGCGCCTATTCACGCCCCCTCTAGGCGACATTCACGTCCTTTCACCGGCTCACCATTGCCGTTCATAAAGTGCGACGACTGCCCGCTGCAGGTCGTCCGACGCGTTTCTTGGACGCCGAAACATCCCAGTTGAGTGTTCGTCAAGTGCACAAACGACGGGGTATGATTTTCGGTCGGTCTTTTGCTCTTTGATTCGATGCAATTTCGGTAGCTTATTTGCTCAATTTTGTGTGCAGGACGGATGCAACTTTTGGTATTGGGAAGAAGAATACATCGATCTATTGATCTCATGAAATTTGCTAGATGTTCGTGCACTTCTAGCTAGAATTGAAGCTATAGATGAGACTAAAGAAGAGACCAAAGGGGAAGCAACGTTTAATTCTTCAGAATTGAAGAAGAAAGACGTTGTTAAGCTCAAGAATCCACACATAAACAACGAAGTCATAGAGAAAATTTTAGTCCAACTAGTAGGAGCAGTTATGGAAGTTGGACATCTTTTACAATGTCTAATTGTATTCTTGTTTTCTTTGGTCTTATGCTCGTAGCGAAGAATTGGTAAAAAAAATGTATATAGAAATGCATTTGATTAAATAAAAATAACATTCAAATCCCAAATAAAAAAATGTGCGATTAAAAATGGATGCCGGCCGGCCGCGAGGACGAGATTTGGGTCCTCCCGTTAGGTGCACGGTCGATCCATTTACAATAAGGGGCGGACATGCCGACCCAAACGGGCAGAAGATGAAGAAAGCACGCGTACGCTTGGATTGGTCGGTTGGAGTTGCTCTTATGGGTATCCCTATCCAGCTGGTTAGGGATAGCCATTTTTTTTGTTTGGTTGGTGGATGAGGTTAGCCTATATTTTGTTTGGTTTGAAGGGCAAGGCATGGTTGGGGAGAGCCTCTGATTTCCTTTTTCTTTTTCCCTTTCGGCTGAGTAGTAGAAAATTAATCAAAGGATAAGTATTTTGAGGAGATTATCAAGTGAAGAACAAGACACATTAGTACACCATGCACACGGAGGCTGCTTCGGTGCAGTAACGTTGCCTGCCTTTGTGTGGGTGACATGTGGGCCAGCCACCTGCTGATCCCACATGTCATACACCCAAAGGGACGTGCCTTAAGGCACTGAAGCTCGGTCCCATGCACACATATACACCATGCACACGCGAGAACGGCAACCAGGCCCAGCGTACAGCGCGCGCAGCAGGCACGCCCAACGCGCAACCGTCACGACAAGTAAGAAGATACATAAGAGGAGATCCATGCCGCCGCCCACTCACTTCCGTCGCCGTGCTTCGATTTCTACGGCCGCCGCCGCCGCAGGAGAGAAGAACAGAGACGAAATGCGGAAAGGGATAGGGTTGGAGCGGTTTCCTTCTCAGGCTCCCCCTCCTCCCGCGACCACGTCGACCCCGCGGGCGACCGGTCGCGCCCCAGCCTCCGCCTCCTCAAGCCCCCTCTCCCTCTCCTCCCCGCCACCGTCGCTGGCGCCCGCGGCCGGCCTGGCACCGGGGACGCTGGTGGTGGTGGCCCCCTGACCTTCCCTTTCCGGTGGCTCTCTGGCGCGGGGCGAAGCTGCACCGGGGGGGGGGGGGGTGGGGTGCTCCAAGGCGGCGACGGTTCGTGTGGCGGCGGGGATCGCGGGCGGACGGCGGGGCGGCAGGGTCGCCGTTGGCGGCGGGGTGACGCTGCGGCGCGACCTGGCGACAGCCACTCGGCCCAGACCTGTGCCATGCGGGGCCCATCTGGGCATGGGCGGGCCGACGACGGAGCGGGCCTGCGGTGGGACTTCCGGGAGGCGGGGGAGCAGCGATGAGCTGATGGGTGCTGGCGGCACCGACGCCAGCCTGCTGCAGCATGGCCGGCGGGGCTTAGCGGGCCCGTTTCAGGCCTGGCTGGGCTAGGGGTGGCCGGGTATGCCCTGCTGCCGTGTCCGGACAGCGACCGCGACGGTGCCGGAGGTACGGGCCTCTCGCACGACGACGGTGGAGGTTGTTCCCTCCCGCCTGGCTTCGGTGCTGCTGCTACGTTGCTTGGCGATTCTCTCCGGTCTTCTTGGCCTCGTGTTGGTGTTCGCAGTGCGACAAGGTGTGTGGCGGCGCAACCGCGGTGGCGCATGGGGTTGGGTTGTGGTCTGGCTGGTCGGCTCCGGTTGGGCGGTGGGGTGACGCAGCGGCGCGACCTGGCGGCAGCCACTTGGCCCAGATCTGGGCCCTGCGTGGCCCATCTGGGCATGGGCGGGCCGACGGTGGAGCGGGCCTGCGGCGGGACTTCCGGGAGGCGGGGGAGCAGCGACGAGCTGATGGGTGCCGGCGGCACCGACGCCAGCCTGCTGCAGCATGGCCGGCGGGGCTTAGCGGGCCCGTTTCGGGCCTGGCCGGGCCAGGGGTGGCCTGGTATGCCCGGCTGCCGTGTCCGGACGGCGACTATGATGGTGCCGGAGGCGCGGGCCTCTCGCATGACGGCGGTGGAGGTTGTTCTCTCCCGCTTTGCTTCGGTGCTGCTGCTACGTCGCTTGGCGCTTCTCTCCGGTCTTCTTGGCCTCGTGTTGGTGTTCGCAGTGCGACAAGGTGTGTGGCGGCGCAACCGCGGTGGCGCATGGGGTTGGGCGGTGGTCTGGCTGGTCGGCTCCGGTTGGGTGGTGGGGTGACGCTGCGGCGCGACCTGGCGGCAGCCACTTGGCCCAGATGTGGGCCCTGCGTGGCCCATCTGCGCATGGGCGGGCCGACGGTGGAGCGGGCCTGCGGTGGGACTTCCGGGAGGCGGGGGAGCGACAACGAGCTGATGGGTGCCGGCGGCACCGACGCCAGCCTGCTGCAGCATGGCCGGCAGGGCTTAGCGGGCCCGTTTCGGACCTGGCCGGGCCAGGGGTGGCCTGGTATGCCCTGCTGCCGTGTCCGGACGGCGACCGTGATGGTGCCGGAGGCACGGGCCTCTCGCACGACGGCGGTGGTTCTCTCCCGCTTTGCTTCGGTGCTGCTGCTACATCGTTTGGCGCTTCTCTCCGGTCTTCTTGGCCTCGTGTTGGTGTTCGCAGTGCGACAAGGTGTGTGGCGGCGCAACCGAGGTGGCGCATGGGGTTGGGCGGTGGTCTGGCTGGTCGGCTCCGGTTGGGCGGTGGGGTTTGGAGTGCGGGAGAAATCCTTGTCGGTTCGTCCGGCTCCGATGCGGTGCCACCAGCGGGTGCCACCATTCCTTCCTGGAGGGTATCGAGGGTAGCCATCCCCTACTTCCCTTCGCGTGCCGGGGGAAACCCTAGGGATTGTTCGGGCAACAGCGTCGTCGGCGTCGCATCCCTTCTTGAAGGTGCTGCTTGGTACGCGGTGGATCGGAGCCTCGGGCTGTGGTGGTTTGTCTCTGGAGGGCGCAGGTCATCCGCAGATCCGCTCTTTGTCAAGCTGCCGTTGTTGGCATTTGTTTCTTTTTCTTTTTCTTTTGGGCTTGATGTGCTGCTCGCCCCAGCAATGCTTTGCATCGGTGTTGGTTGCTTTGGAATACAAAGTGCGCGCGGGGGGGGGGGGGGGGGGGGTGGGGGGGGGGGGAATCGATCTAGGTCGCTGCTTCTATATACAGTTCAAATTAAATTGGAAATTGGACGCATGACCTAGGTCCACAGATTTTGTTGGCAACCTTGGAGATTCGTTTTATGTTTTCTTGAAGAAGAAAAAAAACAGATCGCAGCATCTGGAATCAGATGACTAACTTAGTGCTTGAGATGATGATCTCAATTTTGTTTTTCACTTTTTTGGTAGCTGAGGCATCTGTTTTTCTTTTGTTAGCTGGCATAATCCAAGGCAGGAAAGTTTTGACAAGTTTGTATAGACTTTGTCTTGTTTATAATGAATGCAAGTGCAGGTCCTTTATTCTGTCAATTCTTTTGAATTTAGGTTGGTTTTCCCGTTATGTTTTTCATCAATAATTTTCTAATGTGGTGCTGAATAAACAACCGCATGTTAACATAATAATCCAGGTAGGCCAAGTCATCAATGCTGCACAATCATAGATCAGAAACGCAGACGGTGTCACAAATTGTATCATGTAAGTTCTTACTGCTTGCCAAAATACTACTTAAACAATTGCGCCAGTTAAATAGAGTTTAAAATAAAATTCCAGAATGAATAATCATCCGGTCCAAACAGAAGACTAATCATAACATCATTCTTATGCGCTGGTGATCTCAAACATCTACATTGTTCAACTATAGTGCTGATGGACTATTAACAAACTATGGTAGCTAGTGATGAACATTCATCATCTTGAGTAATCAGTCCTTGACGTGCACCAGACTTGACTTGAGCTAGCGCTGCCTCCACCAATCCTGGAGCTCCTCGACCCAAGCCTACTTCCCCACTACCGTGTCCCACCATTCCTCGGCCATATTCTTTCTTCAAGGGGATGCCCCCGTAATCAGCCAATACAAACCAAAAGGAGCCATTAAACCAACATAGTAAGCTCCAACCGTGGTCAAGATACGATTGGTTTTTTCCCTTCTTCGACAAGACCGCCTGCATAAAAGTCAGGCCACATCAACATGATATCAGAACCAGAACGGAAAAGCACATGTAGATACCTGTAAATGTTGAGATCATCAAATATAAACTACCAGTAGGGGTCATTGGGTCTAGGCTCGACTTGCATGGAGAGTCGTTCAAGCAGCAGTCTGTTCTCTCTACCTATCTTTCCAGGAACCTTGTGCTTAGTTGCAATGTCGGAGATGGTATTGTAGAGCTGCTCTTTCATCTCTGCGGCCCGCGCCAGGAGAATCGTTGCGTCTTTTTGCTCTTCCGCCGTGGTGCCCTGTTGTTTTACACGAGGACAAACAGAATCGAGTAATTAGCCGGCAATCGATCGATTGCAAGAAAAAGAAACATGTTAAACCTGAACATGTGTATGTACTCACCCTTGTGTTGCCGAACCACCTTGGCAAGACCCGCCGCTGCTGCGTCGAGACGGCCGCCGACTGCCGGAGCGCGCGAGCGCCGAGCCTCATCGCCGCCGCCATGTCGCTTCCTATCCTAGCTCTACGGATCCTCGACCTACCTTTGTCTGGTTTATTTATTTCCGAATATACGACTACTAGTACATAGGCGACCGTGTTCCCCACGACCTGGATGCCGTATCCCACAACGAAGCAGATCGCGGATCAAACAAGAAGTATTCTGGCGAGCGCACTTACCTTGCGGGTCTGGGCGCCCCCTTCCAATTGTCGGTCAGATTAGGGTTCCGCCGCCTCCGACTCGAACACCGGGAGCGTTGTATCTCTTCTCAGGAAACCGAAGCAGCAGGCAGTTTCCAATGATTTCTCGACGGTGCTATTCGTACTGGCCAGCAGGCCCAGCACACCACACGATCCACTTTAAGCCCAGTTCGTATCTTTCTTTTTTAATACGCACGCAGGTCCACCAGAGCTCCTGTTTGACGGGACCTCCTGGTCAGCGCTGCAGGCGGACGTTAACGATCCGACGATTGCAGTCGCTGGCATGGGCCGGCCCACTGGCACGCTCGCTCGCTCGGGCTGAGTTCGGGGGACCTCCTATTGTGCGCGCCTTTAGCGCCGCTCAACGAAACTGCGCTTTATTATAGTACAAGGCTTAGATTTTTCAATTATGTAAAAACATGTTCACAGCTTTCAGATGAAGTTCACGAACATGCAAATAAAGTTTGCATAATAAAAAAACAAATCAAAAAAGTTCATGTGTTAAAAAATGTTCACGAATTCAAAAGATGTTCATTTTATTACTAAAATTCAATATATTTCGAAAAAATTCATAAACCCAAAAAGAGTTTATGAGTTTGAAAAAAAGTACATCTAAGATGAAAAAATTTAATCAAATTTCGAAAAAGTTCAACGAATTGGAAAGAAGTTCATTGATTTGAAAAACTTCCATAGACTTTGGAAAAAGTTCATCCAAACTGAAAAAAAGTTCATAGAGTTTGAAAAAAAGTTCATCAAATTAAAAAAAAGTTCACGGTTTTCAAAAACAGTTCATCAAAAAATGAAAAAAGTTCATAGTTTTGAAAAAAATTCATCGAAAAATAATAATAAATCATCTATTTGAAAAGAGTTCACGGATTTGAAAAAACAAATCATCAAATAAGGAAGAAGAAAAAAATACAAAAATCATAAAATGGAAAAATGAAAGAAGGAGAAAAGAACGGAAATGATGTAACATATCATATCTGCCTAATTGGCCTAGTGGTTAGCGCAGTATACCACCAAACAGGAGGTTGCCCGATCGATTCCACTCCGCGCGTGCCATTTTTTGTGTTTTAGAAAGCCTTAGGGAGGCTGAGTTGGGTTGGCCCAGCGCGGAGGTCTGCAGGCGCCAGTTTGTAAAATGCATACAAACGGGTGCCTGCATCACTAAATAGGAAAACCTGAGTTCGGTCTCTAGCTTCGCTGGTTCGGGCGCTCGCTAGCTACCCAGTTTGTTTTGTTCTGTTTTTTTCTGTTGATCCAGTAGGAAAAAAACGTCCAGGTTTTCTATTTCTTACGAAATAAAAATGTGAAATCAAAAAAGTTTACAGATTTAAATAAAAAGATTCATCCATTTGAAAGAAAAGTTCATACCTTTTAAAAGGTTCATAGATTTGAAAAAAGTTCATCAAAATTGAAAAAACTGTTCATCAAATTTGATAAAAATGCATTAAATTAGAAAAAAGTTCATAGAAATTCAAAACAAGTTCGTGTATTTTTTTGAAAAAATCATTGACCTGGAAAAATTTCACAAATAATAAAAAAGTTCATCATGTTTGAAAACAGTTCATCCAATTTCAAAAAAAGTCCATCAATTTTCAAAAAAGTTCATGAAAATTTGGAAAAGTTCATTGATATTTAAAAAAGCATATAGAATTTAAATAAAAAGTTCATAAAATTTTGAAAAAGTTCATTGATTTGAAAAAAGTTAGTTCGTTTGAAAAAAAGTTCATTGAAATTGAAAAAGGTTGCGCTATTTTGAAAAAATAAAAAGTAAATAAAAAGAAAATGGAAAAGAAAAGGGAAAAAGAGTAAAGAAAAGAAACTAAAAAAGAAAAGAGAAAAACTGAACAAAAGCGAGTCCTGAAAAAACCTAAGCGGAAAAAACAACAACTGGTAAGCTTCCAGAAGCTTTACAAAACCGGAAAGGCTCCCTCTCGTTGAAACTTCGATCGGCCGGCTTATTTCCGAATCCTGCAGGCGCCAATTAAAGAAATGCACGTTAACTGGCGCCTGCAGCGCCAAATCAGATTTGCCCTATTTGTTGCACGTTAGCGTCAAACAGAACAGCTTTCATGCAGGGTTTGCGCAAACGGGCCGGCCCATTGCCAGGACCTAGGAGTGAACGTAAATATAAATAAAAAATAAGAAATCATAGCGCTGGCTAGATTCGAAACCTAGACATAGTGCTCGATCGTGGCTTCGTTTTCCGCTGCTGCTAACAACTGAGAGTGGTTCAACGCTAAACTTGAAGTATTATGTACATCGGGAAATTCGTTTTTTAGTCTTTCTTTAAAAAATGGATAATATTTTCTTGAACAAATTTTGAAGCTCAAACAGACTGTTAACGAATATTCAAAACATGAAACAAAAAGTTGAAATTCCCAAAAAAAATAGATATTTTTACATACGATGAATGATTTATAATTATACATTGAAACAGTTTTTATAAATACGTCGAACCATTTTAACTACACATTGAACATTTTGTGATATGCAATGCACATTTTCTAAATATACATTGAACATTTTTTATATACACAGAATAATATTTAAATATACATTGAACATTTATGTGAAAATTTTGAATTGTGAATGAAGTTTTGAAAAGGTGATTTTTTTGGAAACCATGAACAAATTTGAAACCATGAACAAATTCGAAACTTTTTGAACACAAAAGATAAAAACGAAAAAAGATAAAAGAAAACAAAACAAAAAAGAAACAAAAACATAAACAAAAAGGAAAAATATAACTGGAAAAAACGGAAACCTTCAAAAAGAAAAGAAAAAAAAGGTTGACGGAACCTTCTAGAAGCTCCCAAAACCGGTTGCCTAGCGCCACATTAAAACGTCGATATGGGTCAGCCCGTTCCACGTGCACTTCAGCGAAAGCAACGCAGCTGACGAGGAACGGTGCTTGGCCAGAAAACAAAAGAGAAAGAAAGAGGAAAACACATAGAAAAAAGAGAAAGGAGATCCAATCTCGGAGGGGCTCCCGTCCTCCGGGATCCATGAAGGCTAAGGACCATAGGGTGGGCTTCTCCAATCAAGGGGGTAGCAAGAATGAAAGGACGTGGATGTCACCTAGAGGGGGGGGGGTGAATAGGCGCTTTAAAAATAATTACGGTTAGGCTTGAACAAATGCGGAATAAAACTAACGTTTAATATGTCAAGCACAAAACCTAAAACAACTAGGCTCACCTATGTGCAACAACAACTTATGCTAAGCAAGATAAACAACTAAGTGATAGCAAGATATATAGCATCAAACAATATGGCTATCACAAAGTAAAGTGCATAAGTAAGGGGCTCAGGTAAGAGATAACCGAGGCACGTGGAGACGATGATGTATCCCGAAGTTCACACCCTTGCGGATGCTAATCTACGTTCGGAGCGGTGTGGAGGCACAATGCTCCCCAAGAAGCCACTAGGGCCACCGTAATCTCCTCACGCCCTCGCACAATGCAAGATGCCGTGATTCCACTAAGGGACCCTTGAGGGCGGTCACCGAACCCGTACAAATGGCGACCCTTGGGGGCGGTCACCGGTACCCATACACTTTGGCAACCATTGGGGGCAGTTCACCAGTACCCGTACAAATTGCTCGGGGCAATCTCCACAACCTAATTGAAGACCCCGACGCTTGCCCGGAGCTTTACACCATAATGATTGAGCTCCGAGACACCACCAACCGTCTAGGGCGCCAAGGCACCCAAGAGGAACAAGCTCTAGGGTGCTCAAACACCCAAGAGTAATAAGCTTCTCAAACTTCTCACTTCCACGTATCACCGTGGAGAACTCAAACCTATGCACCAAATGCAATGGCAAGGGCACACAAAGTGCCCAAATCCTTCTCTCCCAAATCCCACCAAAGCAACTAATGCTAGGGAGGAAAATGAGAGGAAGAACGAAGAAGAACACGAAGAACTCCAAGATCAAGATCCAATGGGTTCCCCTCACAAAGAGGAGAAAGTGATTGGTGGAAATGTGGATCTAGATCTCCTCTCTCTTTTCCCTCAAGAACTAGCAAGAATCTTTGGAGGGATTGAGAGTTAGCAAGCTCAAAGAAGGTCAACAATGGGGGAAGAACACGAGCTCAAGAGTTAGAAACCATTGGGGAAGAAGACCCCCTTTTATAGGTGGGGAAAAATCCAACTGTAACCCCCACAGCCCGCACACAAGTGGTAGTACCGCTCAGGGGAGCGGTACTTCCGCTTATACCCGTCCTGGAACAACAGAGCGGTAGTACCGCTCTGGAGGGAGCGGTAATTCCGCTCAAATAATCCCAAAAAGTCAGAAGAAAAACATAGGCGGAAGTAGCCACGGAACCTCAGGGCGGCAGTACCGCTCAGAACTTCCGCTTAAAAAAATAAGCGGTAGTTCGAGCGGCTCTTCAGGGCGGTAGTACCGTAGGAGCGGTACTTCCGTTGAAAATGGCCAGAGGCCCCCGTGGGCACCAGAAGGTAAATAAAAGCGGTAGTAGCAGCGGTAGTACATAGCGGAAGTACCGCCGTAGCGGTACTTCCGTGGTACCGAGCGGTACTACCGCCTGTTCTGAGAAAAAAAGCTCTGGCACTAAAACTGCCATAACTTTCGCATACGAGCTCCGAATTGAGCAAACTCAAGCTTGTTGGATAGCACACGACAAGTACTATCCAAACTCAAGCTTGGTTATGCTAAGAAGAGGCAGTATGAAAATGCCAATGGTATAGAGATGTGAAACCTCTATTAATGAAGAACCGGCAAAAACTCAACCATCGAAAACATCATAGAAGATGCATATGGCTCCGTTTTCGATGAACTCGAGCTTGTCATGAAGATGACCATAAGCTCTAAAACTCACAAAGAGAAACACCAAACAAGAACCAAGAAAGATGATGATGCAAGGATGCAAATGGTTTGAGCTCTCAACGAACGATACGATCAAGCTACTCACTTGAGAGCCCCTCTTGATAGTACGGCAATCGATCCTATAACCCGGTCTCCCAACTACCACCATGAGACCGGTAAAATAGAAAACCCTATCAAGGTCAAACCTATACCTTGCACACAATCCACTTGAGCTAGATGATGACGATCTTGACTTCATCAAGATGGACCACCTTTCTTGATAGTGTTGGATCGATGAAGACTAGATGATTGCTCCCCCATACTGCACTATGGGTGAGCCACTCTTCAACACATCTTCACAAGTCCATTGTCACCACAATGGATGGCAAGCTTCAAGCATGATCTCTTCGTGATGCTCTACTTGAATTTGCACACCGCAATCTTGATGACGATCACCACTTGATGTCATCCTCCATGGGTTGTATGAGATCTTCCACTAGTCGCAAGCCCATGGAACCATACCTAACCCCACATAGAACTCTCACGTAGACCATGGGTTAGTACACAAAGCGTAATGGACAGTGCTTACCATACCATGGGATCACTTGATCCCTCTCGGTACATCTTGTACGCTTTGCATGTTGATCAACTTGATTTACTCTTTGACTTAGTCTTGATAAACCTTGTATCATATCTTCTCTGTGACCAATCTTTGGATAAATCCTTGAATACCACCTTGGTCACCATATAAACTCCTTGAAACCAACAGATGGACTTCAAGAAGTGCCTATGGACAAATCCTTCGAATATAACTTAAGGCAACCATTAGTCAATAGGGATTGTCATCAATTACCAAAACCACACATGGATAAATGTGTTCTTACAATGAAGAAGAAGGAGGGCCCCTCTCCCCCCTCTCTTTCGGTGGCGCCGAAGCGTCGCCGGGGGAACCATCATCATGGTGATCACCTCCATGAACTTCGCCCTCGTCATCAACATCCTTCTCCCTCTTTATGCAGCAGTGTAACCTCTCTCACCCCGCTGTAATATCCTAGTTGAACATGGTGTTTGATGGTATATATTATTATCCAATGATATTTTGCATCTCTATTATGTCTGGGTAGTTTCTTTTTGTCCTATGGGTTAAGTGGTGATCATGATTAGTTCGAGTTGCATGTTTTATTTTGTTGTTGTGCTTAGTTTTTGTAATATGATTAAAGTAGACCCGGGGTCATAGTTTTTACTAGAGGTTTCTCTTTTTTAGCATAGCATACAATGGGTAAATAAATTACTGTTGGACAATTGATAGAAAAACGCATAGTTATGACGCTATTCATGACATGGTCATATACATAGGCATTACATTCGTGACAAGTAGATCGACTCCTGCCTGCATCTAGTACTATTAGTCCACCAATCGATCAGCTCCTGCATGCATCTATGGTATTAAGTTCATGACAAACAGAATAACACTTTAAGCAGGATGACATAATGTAGACAGAATAAAACCAATCAATATGATTAAACCCCGTCGTTTTATCCTTAGTAGCAACAATACAATACGTGCCTCGCTACCCATACTGTCACTGGACGAGGACACCGCAAGATTGAACCCACTACTATGCACCACTTCTACTAAAGATTGATAAATCAACTTGGCCAAAGAAAACCCATATATCGGAAAGCGTTACATAGCTATATAAATCACACATAATAAAGTTTAGAATTGACTCGATTACTTTCAATCAATAATCTGGTCATAAACCCACAATTCATCGGATCCCAACAAACACACCACACAAAAGGATTACATCGAATAGATCTCCGAAGAGAACATGGTATTGAAGATCAAACATGATCAAACATGGTATTAATAAGGAAGAGAACATGGTGGCGCGCCTAGGGTAGGGAGCGCCCCTGGCTTGTGGCCATCTGGTGCTTCCCCTCTGGTTGATTCTTTCGCCAATAATTTTTATATATTCCAAAATAATTCTCCATCAATTTTCAAGTCATTTGGAGTTCCAGAGAATATCTAGCTCTTCTGTGCTCCTTTCCAGTCCAGAATTCTAGCTCTGACAATCTCCCTCTTTATATGAAACTTGCAAAATAAGATAGAAAAGGCATTAGGATTGCATCATAAAGTGTAATAATGATTCAAAATATAATAAATATCAATGAAAAACATGATGCAAAATGGACGTATCACTGCCATAGCTCACAAATCGGCCTCAGAATTCTAGCTGTCGGCAATCTCCCTCTTTGATTGAAACTCGCAAAATAAGAGAGAAAAAGCATTAGGATTGCATCATAAAGTGTAATAATGATTAAAAACATAATAAATATCAACAAAAAAACATGATGCAAAATGGATGTATCAGTGTCATAGCTCGCAACTCAGCCTCTGCACTCGAACGAGAAACTGCAGTCTGTTTCCTCGTTTTCTAGGCAATGAGAGAACCACCAAGAAAAACACAATAAGCCAAAAGTGAGTGGCGATCTAAAGGATCACTAGCCCACATAGCATCCGAATAGGCCTGGAGTTGCAACGAGTTGGGAGGGGGGAAGAGATGATGAGAGATCGTACCACGAAGATATCATAGAACACGACGAAGATGACTATAGTGAACTGAAGTGGGAGCAAAAACAATCTGACTTAGAATATGGACAGGGTAGGATATATATGGATAAGTGACAACAAGATAAACAAGACTCCTAACAAGATGACGATAACGCGTCGGATCAGACAAGGGCACACCATCAGAAGTGCGAAGGTGAACATTGAGCTCCATAGGAGTCTTGATGGTGTTAGATTCATTACAATGTAAAGCTAGATTATTGACTCTAATGCAAGTGGGAGGCTGTTGGAAATATGCCCTAGAGGCAATAATAAAGTGGTTATTATTATATTTCCTTGTTCATGATAATCGTTTATTATCCATGCTAGATTGTATCGACCGGAAACTAAAATACATGTGTGGATATATAGACAACATTGTGTCCCTAGTGAGCCTCTACTAGACTAACTCGTTGATCAAAAGATGGTTAAGGTTCCCTAGCCATGGACATGAGTTGTCATTTGATAATGGGATCACATCATTAGAAGAATGATGTGATGGACAAGACCCAAACCATAAGCATAGCATATGATCGTGTCACTTAGTTTCTTGCTATTGCTTTCTTCATGTCAAGTATCTGTTCCTATGACCATGAGATCATGCAACTCCCTAACATCGGAAGAATGCCTTGTGTGTATCAAACGTCAGTT
Organism: Elymus sibiricus; assembly: GCA_039707655.1. Lineage (NCBI taxonomy): Eukaryota > Viridiplantae > Streptophyta > Magnoliopsida > Poales > Poaceae > Elymus > Elymus sibiricus. The sequence continues at coordinate 396,249,405 of CM077671.1, forward strand.
CGTAACTGGGTGATTATAAAGGTGCTCTATAGGTATCTCCGAGGGTGTCTATTGGATTAGCATGGATCAAGACCTGGATTTGTCACTCCGTTTGACGGAGAGGTATCTCTAGGCCCTATCGGTAATACATCATCACAAGAAGCTTGCAAGCAATGTGACTAAGGAGTTAGTCATGGGATCTTGTATTATGGAACGAGTAAAGAGACTTGCCGGTAACGATATTGAACTAGGTATGGAGATACCGACGATCGAATCTCGGGCAAGTAACATACCGATGTGCAAAGGGAACTATATACGGGATTGACTGAATCCTTGACATCGTGGTTCAACCGATAAAGATCTTCATAGAATATGTGGGAGCCAATATGGACGTCCAGGTCCCGCTATTGGTTATTGACCAGAGAGTGTCTCGGTCATGTCTACATAGTTCTCGAACCCGTAGGGTCCGCACGCTTAAGGTTCGATGATGATATAGTATTAATGAGTTATGTATGTTGGTAACCGAAGGTTGTTCGGAGTCCCGGACGTCACGAGGAGTTCCGAAATGGTCCGGAAGTAAATATTTATATATAGCAAAGTTGTATCCGGGCTCCGAAAAGGTTTCGGGTGTTTTCGGTATTGTACCGGGAGTGCCGAAAGGGTTCCGGGGGTCCACCGGGAGGGGCCCACGAACCCCGGGGGGCACATGGGCTGAAGAGGTGGCGCACCAGCCCCTGGTGGGCTGGGCATCCGACCCGTAAGAGCCCATGCGCCCAAAGGTGGTAGGTGGGAGGTGCCCTAGAGGGGAGGGACTCCTCCCTAGGGTTCCCACCTCCCTTGTGGGAGGTGAATTCTCCCCCCTCCCTTCGGCCGAACCCTTCGTGGAGGAGAGGCTAGGGCCGGCGGCCTACCTACCCCCTCCTCCTATATAGAGAGCCGCACCCCAAGCCATAGGTGCAGCCCTCCCTCTCTCCCTAGATCTGTTTCTCCTAAAAACGCATCTACGGCAGCGCTTGGCGAAGCCCTGCTGAGATTGCTCCACCATAACCCCCACCACGTCGTCGTGCTGTCGGAGAACTCATCTACTACTCCAACGTCGCTAGCTGGATCGAGGAGGCGGAGACTTCATCGGGCTGTACGTGTGCTGAACGCGGAGGTGTCGTCCGTTCGGCGCTAGATCGGGACGAGTCGTGATTCGATCGCGAAGACGTACGACTACACCAACCGCGTTTCTTAACGCTTCCCACTTAGCGATCTACAAGGGTATGTAGATCCACTCTCCCTCACATAGCTATGCATCTCCATGGATAGATCTTGGGTGTTTCGTAGGAAAAAAAATTGTTTCCCATGCAACATTCCCCAATAGTGGCATCATAAGCTAGGTCTATGCGTAGATGATATGCACGAGTAGAACACAAAGAAGTTGTGGGCGTTGATGTTCAGATTGCTTACCTCCTTAGTCTTACTTTGATTCGGCGGTATTGTGGGATGAAGCGGCCCGGACCAACCTTACTTGTCCTCGCACAAGAGACCGGTTCCACCGGGTGACATGTCACTTGGTTGCATAAAGGTGGCCGGCGGGTGGATGTCTCTCCCACTTTAGTTGAATCGGATTCGACAAAGGCGGTCCTTGTAGAAGGTTAAAAGGCAACTTGAATATCACCGTTGTGTCTTTGCATAGGTACGAACGGTTCTTGCTAGTTGCCCATAGCAGCCATGTAAAACATGCAACAACAAATTAGAGGACGTCTAACTTGGTTTTGGAGGGTATGTTGTGATATGATATGGCGAAAGACGTGATTTGATATATGTGATTTATGAGATGATCATGTTTTTTGTATAGTTATCATGACTTGCATGTCGATGAGAACAGCAACCGGCAGGAGCCATAGGGTTGTCTTTAATTTATTGATGACCTGCGTGTCAATCATTAAACATCATGTAATTGCTTTACTTTATCGCTATGCGTTAGCAATAGTTGTAGAAGCAATAGTTGGCGAGACAACCTCGTGACGACACAATGATGGAGATCATGGTGTCATGCCGGTGACGATGGAGATCATGCCGTTGCTTTGGAGATGGAGATCAAAAGCACAAGATGATGATGGCCATATCATGTCACTTATTATGATTTGCATGTGCTGTTTATCTTGTTATGCATCTTATTTTGCTTAGGACGACGGTAGCATTATAAGATCATCCCTTACTTAATTTCAAGATAAAATTGTGTTCTCCCCAAGTATGCACCATTGCGAAAGTTCATCGTTTCGAAGCACCTCGTGATGATCGGGTGTGATAGAATCTTCGTTCTCATACAACGGGTGTAAGCCAGTTTTGCACACGCAGAATACTTGGGTTAAACTTGACGAGCCTAGCATGTACATGCATGGCCTCGGAACACGGAGACTGAAAGGTCGAACATGAGTCATATAGTAGATATGATCAACATGGAGATGTTCACCATTGAAACCACCTCATCTCACGTGATGATCGGACTTGGGTTGGTAGATTTGGATCATGTTACACTCAGACAACCTGATGGATGTTTATTTGAGTGGGAGTCATAAGTAATTTGATATATTGAACTTATTATCATGAACATAGTCTAAAGTTGTCTTTGCAAATTATGTTGTAGATCAATGGCTCGCACAGTAGTTCCCCTGAATTTTAATGCGTTCCTAGAGAAAGCTAAATTGAAAGATGATGGAAGCAACTATGTGGACTGGGTCCGTAATCTGAGGATTACCCTCACGGCTTCACACAAGGCTTATGTCATTGATGCACCACTTGGTGTGCCACCCCCTCCAGGGTCGTCTGCAGATGTTGTGAACGTCTGGCAGGCACGTTCTGATGACTACTCGATAGTTCAGTGCGCCATGGTTTACAGCTTAGAATCGGGATTGCATAAGCGTTTTGAATGCCATGGAGCATATGAGATGTTCCAGGAGTTGAAATTGATATTTCAAGCAAATGCCCGTATCGAGAGGTATGAGACCTCCGATAATTTCTTTGCCTGTATGATGGAGGAGAATAGTTCTGTCAGTGAGCACATACTCAGAATGTCTGGGTATTACAACCGCTTGAACAAGTTGGGAGTTGAACTTCCGCCTGAGACGGTTAATGACAGAATTCTCCAGTCACTGCCACCAAGCTACAAGGGCTTCATGATGAACTATAATATGCAAGGAATGAACAAGTCAATTTTCGAGCTATTCGTGATGCTGAAAGTCGCAGAAGTAGAAATCAAGAAGGATCATCAAGTGTTGATGGTTAAGAAAACCACTAGTTTCAAGAAAGGCAAGGGAAAGAAGGGCAACTTCAAGAAGAATGGCAAGCAAGTTGCCGCTCCACGAAGAAACCCAAGGCTGGACCCAAGCCTGAGACTGAGTGCTTCCGCTGCAAGGGGACTGGCCACTGGAAGCGGAATTTCCCCAAGTACCTGGCTGATAAGAAGGCTGGCAACGTCAACAAATGTATATTTGATATACATGTTATTGATGTGTACCTTACTAGCTCTCATAGTAGTGCCTGGGTATTTGATACCGGTTTGGTTGCTCATATTTGTAACTCAAAATAGGAACTACGGAAAAAACGGAGGCTGGCAAAGGACGAAGTGACGATGCGTGTGGAAAATGGTTCCAAGGTTGATATGATCACCGTCGGCACGCTCGCTCTTCGATTACCATCGAGATTAGTTTTAAACCTAAATAATTGTTATTTGGTGCCTGCGTTGAGCATGAACATTATATCTGGATCTTGTTTATTGCGAGACGGTTACTCGTTTAAATCAGAGAATAATGGTTGTTCTATTTATATGTGTAATATCTTTTATGGTCATGCACCCAATGTGAATGGTTTATTCTTATTGGATCTCGATCGTAGTGATACACATGTTCACAACATTGGTGCCAAAAGATGCAAAGTTAATAATCATAGTACCACTTTCTTGTGGCACTGCCACTTAGGTCATATCGGTATAAAGCGCATGAAGAAACTCCATGCTGATGGACTTTTGGAATCACTCGATTTTGAATCGCTTAGGGCAAGATGACGAAAACCCTGTTTTCCGGTACAATGGAGCAGGCAAGTGACTTGTTGGAAATCATACATACTGATGTGTGCGGTCCGATGAGTGTTGAGGCGCGCGGTAGATATCGTTATTTTCTCACTTTCACTGATGACTTAAGTAGATAGGGGTATATTTACTTAATGATACACAAGTCTGAAACGTTTGAAAAGTTCAAGCAATTTCAGAGTGAAGTAGAGAATCATCGTAACAAGAAGATAAAGTTTCTACGATCTGATCATGGTGGAGAATTGAGTTGTGAGTTTGGCATGCATTCAAGACAATGTGGAATTGTTTCACAGCTTACGCCACCTGGAACACCACAGCGTAATGGTGTGTCCGAATGTCGTAATCGTACTCTATTAGATATGGTGGAATCTATGACGTCTCTCACTGATCTGCCGCTATCGTTTTGGGGTTATGCATTAGAGACAGCCGCATTCACTTTAAATAGGGCATCATCTAAATCCGTTGAGATGACACCATATGAATTATGGTTTGGCAAGAAACCTAAGCTGTCGTTTCTTAAGTTTTGGGGCTACGACGCTTATGTGAAAAGGCTTCAGCCTGATAAGCTCGAACCCAAAGCGGAGAAGTGTGTCTTCATAGGATACCCTAAGGAAACAATTGGGTACACCTTCTATCTCAGATCCGAAGGCAAAGTCTTTGTTGCCAAGAATGGATCCTTTCTGGAGAAAGAGTTTCTCTCGAAAGAATTAAGTGGGAGGAAGGTAGAACTTGATGAGGTTATTGAACTTTCACTTCAATCAGAGAGTACCGCAATGCAGAAAGATATTTCTGTGACGCCTACACTGGTTGAGGAGGAAGCTAATGATAGTGATCATGAAACTTCGGATCAAGTTACTACCAAACTTAGTAGGTCGACAAGGACACGTGCCGCTCCTCAGTGGTACGGTAATCCTGTCTTGGAGGTCATGTTGTTAGACAACGGTGAACCTACGAACTATGAGGAAGTGATGGTGGGCCCGGATTCCGACAAATGGTTAGATGCCATGACATCCGAGATATGATCCATGTAGGAAAACAAAGTATGTACTTTGGAAAACTTACCTGGTGGTCGCAAGGCTATTCAAAATCTATAGAGATAGATCTAGACGTTTAATAGGACTTCCACAGAGCACATGCCTTGATAAGGTTTTGAAGAAGTTTAAAATGGATCAGTCCAAGAAAAGGGTTCTTGCCTGTCCTGCAAGGTGTGAAGTTGAGTAAGACTCAATGCCCGGCGATTACAGATGATAGAGAAAAGATGAGTGTCATCCCCTATGCCTCAGCCATAGGCTCTATCATGTATGCGATGATGTGGACAAGACCAGATGTCAGCCTTGCCATAAGTATGGCCGGAAGGTTTCAAAGTGATCCCGGAGTGGAGCACTCGACAACGGTCAAGAATATCCTTAAGTACCTGAAGAGGACTAAGGAAATGTTTCTTGTATATGGAGGTGATCAAGAGCTCGTCGTAAAGGGTTACGTCGATGCTAGCTTTGACACAGATCCGGATGACTCTAAGTCTCAAACCGGATACGTATTTATTCTGAATGGTGGAGCGGTAAGCTGATGCAGTTCCAAGCAAAACGTGGTAGCAAATTCTACATGTGAATCGGAGTATATAGATGCTTCGAAAGCAGCAAAGGAAGTAGTCTAGATGAAGCAGTTCATGACAGATCTCGGAGTTGTGCCGAGTGCACTGGATCCGATGACTCTCCTGTGTGATAACACTAGTGCAATTGCTCTAGCCAAAGAGCCCAGGTTTCACAAGAGGACCAGACATATAAAGTGCCGCTTCAATTCCATCCGCTATTACATCAAGGAGGAGGACATAAACATTTGCAAAGTACACAAGGATCTGAATGTTGTAGATCCATTGACTAAACCCCTCTAACGAGCAAAACATGATCAGCACCAGAACTCTATGGGTGTTAGATTATTTACAATGTAAAGCTAGATTATTGACTCTAGTGCAAGTGGGAGACTGTTGGAAATATGCCCTAGAGGCAATAATAAAGTGGTTATTATTATATTTCCTTGTTCATGATAATCGTTTATTATCCATGCTAAGATTGTATTGACCGGAAACTAAAATACATGTGTGGATATATAAACAACACTGTGTCCCTAGTGAGCCTCTACTAGACTAGCTCATTGATCAAAAGATGGTTAAGGTTTCCTAGCTATGGACATGAGTTGTCATTTGATAACGGGATCACATCATTAGAAGAATGATGTGATGTACAAGACCCAAATCATAAGAATAGCATATGATCGTGTCACTTAGTTTCTTGCTATTGCTTTCTTCATGTCAAGTATCTGTTCCTACGACCATGAGATCATGCAACTCCCTGACAACGGAAGAATGCCTTGTGTGTATCAAGCGTCACTTCGTAACTGGGTGATTATAAAGGTGCTCTACAGGTATCTCCGAGGGTGTGTGTTGGATTGGCATGGATCAAGACTGGGATTTTTCACTCCGTTTGACGGAGAGGTATCTCTGGGCCCTCTTGGTAATACATCATCATGAGAAGCTTGCAAGCAATGTGACTAAGGAGTTAGTCACGGGATACTGTATTACGGAACGAGTAAAGAGACTTGTCGGTAACGAGATTGAACTAGGTATGGAGATACCAATGATCGAATCTCTGGCAAGTAACATACCGATGTACAAAGGGAACTGTATACGGGATTGACTGAATCCTTGATATCATGGTTCCACCGATAAAGATCTTCGTAGAATATGTGGGAGCCAATATGGACGTCTAGGTCCCGCTATTAGTTATTGATCGAAGAGTCTCTCGGTCATGTCTACATAGTTGTCGAACCCCTAGGGTCCACATGCTTAAGGTTCGATGACGATATAGTATTATTGAGTTATGTATGTTGGTGACCGAAGGTTGTTTGGAGTCCCGGATGAGATCCCGGACGTCACGAGGAGTTCCGAAATGGTCCGGTGGTAAAGATTTATATATAGTAAAGTGGTATTCGGGCTCCGGAAAGGTTTCAAGTGTTTTCGGTATTATACCGGGAGTGTTGAAAGTGTCCGGGGGTCCATCGGGAGGGGCCCACCCACCCCGGGGGGCACATGGGCTGAAGAGGTGGCGCACCAGCCCCTGGTGGGCTGGGCAGCCGGCCCCTAAGGTCCCATGCGCCCAAAGGTGGTAGGTGGGAGGTGCCCTAGAGGGGAGGGACTCCTCCCTAGGGACTCTCCCCCTTCCCTTCGGCCGAACCCTCCTTGGAGGAGAGGCTAGGGCTGGCGGCCTACCTACCCCCTCCTCCTATATATAGAGAGGGAGAGGGAGAGTCGCCGCACCTCAAGCCATAGATGCAGCCCTCCCTCTATCCCTAGATCTGTTTCTCCTCAAAACGCATCTGCGGCAGCGCTTGGCGAAGCCCTGCTGAGATTGCTCCACCACCACCGCCACAATGCCGTCGTGCTGCCAGAGAACTCGTCTACTACTCCGCCGTTGTTTGCTGGATCGAGGAGGCGGAGATGTCATCGGGTTGTACGTGTGCTGAACACGGAGGTGCTGTCCGTTCGGCGCTAGATCGGGACGGATCGTGATTGGATCACGAAGACGTACGACTACACCAACCGCGTTTCTTAAAGTTTCCCGCTTAGCGATCTACAAGGGCATGTAGATCCACTCTTCCTCTCGTAGCTATGCATCTCCATGGATAGATCTTGGGTGTTTCGTAGGAATTTTTTTGTTTCCCATGCAACTTTCCCCAACAGAGGCCACGACGAGAAGTGTGCGGACAGTGGTCATATGGACCACATGAGCAAAAGTCTCATAGTAATGACGACCATGATCATGCTGAAAGCCACAAGCCACAAGACGAGCTTTATAACGCTCAAAGAGAACCATCAGAGCGAGTCTTTATCTTATAGACCCACTTACAAGTGATGGGATGAACACTGGGAGAAAGAGAAAACCAGATCCCACGTGCCAGTGCGCTCAAGGGCAGCAAGCTCCTCTGCCATCGCAAACTGCCATTCAGGATGAAGAACAACATCTTGATAAGAAGTCATCTCAAGAACGGTAGAAATACCATAGCAAGAAGAAGAATATCAATTAGGGGGCGAAGAAGGACGATAACAAAGACCATAAGTCCGTTGAGAAAAGGAAGACGATACACCAGAAGTAGAGGGCAAATCAGTGGACACATCCACAATATGTGAATGATGAGTATAATGGAAAGGAAATGAGGGAAGACGTGGAATCACTGAAGGTGGAGACGAGGAATGTACCGGTGATGAATGTGGAGAAGGGGAAGGTATCTCTGGGCCCTCTCGGTAATACATCATCACGAGAAGCTTGCAAGCAATGTGACTAAGGAGTTAGTCACGGGATCTTTTATTACGGAACGAGTAAAGAGACTTGTCGATAACGAGATTGAACTAGGTATGGAGATACCGACGATCGAATATCGGGCAAGTAACATACCGATGTACAAGGGGAACTGTATACGGGATTGACTGAATCCTTGACATCGTGGTTCGACCGATAAAGATCTTCGTAGAATATTTGGGAGCCAATATGGACGTCCAGGTCCCGCTATTGGTTATTGACCGGAGAGTGTCTCGGTCATGTCTACATAGTTCTCGAACCCGCAGGGTCCGCCCGCTTAAGGTTCGATGACGATATAGTATTATTGAGTTATGTATGTTGGTGACCGAAGGTTGTTTGGAGTCCCGGATGAGATCCCGGACGTCACGAGGAGTTCCGGAATGGTCCGGAGGTAAATATTTATATATAGGAAAGTGGTATTCGGGCTCCGGAAAGGTTTCAAGTGTTTTCGGTATTGTACCGGGAGTGTCGAAAGGGTCCGGGGGTCCATCGGGAGGGGCCCACCCACCCCGGGGGGCACATGGGCTGAAAAGGTGGTGCACCAGCCCCTGGTGGGCTGGGCAGCCGACCCCTAAGGGCCCATGCGCCCAAAGGTGGTAGGTGGGAGGTGCCCTAGAGGGGAGGGACTCCTCCCTAGGGACTCTCCCCCTTCCCTTCGGCCGAACCCTCCTTGGAGGAGAGGCTAGGGCCGGCGGCCTACCTACCCCCTCCTCCTATATATACAGAGGGAGAGGGAGGGCCGCCGCACCCCAAGCCATAGATGCAGCCCTCCCTCTCTCCCTAGATCTGTTTCTCCTCAAAACGCATCTGCGGCAGCGCTTGGCGAAGCCCTGCTGAGATTGCTCCACCACCACCGCCACCATGCCATCGTGCTGCCCGAGAACTCATCTACTACTCCGCCGTCGTTTGCTGGATCGAGGAGGCGGAGATGTCATCGGGTTGTACGTGTGCTGAACGCGCAGGTGCTGTCCGTTCGGCGCTAGATCGGGACGGGTCGTGATTGGATCGCGAAGACGTACGACTACACCAACCACGTTTCTTAAAGTTTCCCGCTTAGCGATCTACAAGGGCATGTAGATCCACTCTTCCTCTCGTAGCTATGCATCTCCATGGATAGATCTTGGGTGTTTCGTAGGAAATTTTTTGTTTCCCATGCAACTTTCCCCATAGAGGCCACGGCGAGAAGTGTGCGGACAGTGGTCATATGGACCACATGAGCAAAAGTCTCATAGTAATGACGACCATGATCATGCTGAAAGCCACGAGCCACAAGACGAGCTTTATAACGCTCAAAGAGAACCACCAGAGCGAGTCTTTATCTTATAGACCCACTTACAAGTGATGGGATGAACACTGGGAGAAAGAGAAAACCAGATCCCACGTGCCAATGTGCTCAAGGGCAGCAAGCTCCTCTGCCATCTCAAACTGCCATTCAGGATGAAGAACAACATCTTGATAAGAAGTCGTCTCAAGAACGGTAGAAATACCATAGCAAGAAGAAGAATATCAATTAGGGGGCGAACAAGGACGATAACAAAGACCATAAGTCAGTTGAGAAGAGGAAGACGATACACCAGAAGTAGAGGGCAAATCAGTGGACACATCCACAATACGTGAATGACGAGTATAATGGAAACGAAATGAGGGAAGAGGTGGAATCACTGAAGGTGGAGACGGGGAATGTACCGGTGTTGAAGGTGGAGAAGGGGAAGGTATCGGTGCTGAAGGTGGAGAGTCATGCGATGATGGAGGAGAAGAAACCATAGGAGAGGACGATGTCGGATTTGCAACATCAAGACGAGGAGTAGGAATACATGACACATGGGGAGGTCTATCCCGAAACATAAGAAAAGAGATGTCCTTCATGGAAAACGCTGGGGAGGATGGACGTGGGTAGAAAGGACGAGGCTCATCAAAGGTCACATCCCGAGAAATACGCATCCGACGACCGACAAGATCCCAACACAGTTAGCCCTTATGCTCATCACTATATCCACGAAATACACACTCAACAGACTAAGCGGTCAGTTTGGTGCGTTCACGAGGGGCAGGCAAAACATAGCAAACACAATCAAACAAACGAAGCGCCGAATAATTAAGAGAACGACCAGAAAGACGCTCAAGATGAATACCACAATGTAGAGTGATGAATGTTGATGACATAGGTGGAAGTGGTAACAGCCTCAGCCCAGAAGTGAGGCGGAAGAGAGGCAACGATCATCATGGCACGCGCCATCTCAAGAAGATGACGATGCTTGCGCTCAGCCACACTATTTTGAGCATGAGCACGAGGGCAAGAGAACTGAGTAAGAGTACCTTGCTCGGTAAGGAATCCCCGCAGCGCATGGGAGATATACTCACGAGTTGAATCTGTGCGAAAAACACGAATAGGATTGGAAAACTGGGTATTAACCATGGCAGCAAATTTTTTATATATAGATAAGACCTCACTACGAGAAGACATGAAATAGATCCGAACTGATAGCATGTTAAGCTTCATGCATTAGCCAACGCAATCAAAAGTCCGAACTGGTGAAAAAGGCTAGGCAATCTACATATACAGTTCAACATCAACATCCATAAATATCTCTTTTTGAAGAAATAAAATCCATAAATATCTCGCCACAACATTTTATCCGGATTACAAAAGATGAACCCACCGAATTAATCTCCGGAGAAGCAGCTGGTGTGTCCCAAAGCGGCGCCGCCTACCTAGCATCACGGAACAGAGCGAGTTGTGTCTACCCACACTGAACCTGACAGCATCCTCGGCTTGAACCATCAGTAGCATGGTGCTAATTTCGTGTGTGTTTGGCGCCAGTTTTGAGATAGAAGCCTGGAAACTAATCTGTGTTATACAGGGTTGGGCTTTTTCATCAGGGACTCTGCTCGTGGATCCGTGCGCCACGAGTTCCTTCGGAATGGCCTTCCGTACTTTCACCATGAAGCTGATGGTCTTCGCCCTACATTGTCTGTTTGGATGACGCTTCTTCAGCGACTCATCATTTTCCCGACCATCCAAACAATGGCATTTGGGCTGCCCAATGTCAATATCAATTTCTAGGCCCCAATATCGACATCCAAACGGTGCCTAGAGAACTGAAGATGGTCTAGACTCTAGAGACAGGAGGCAGGGTTGGGAATGGGTACTTGGGTCTGAAGTTTATTTTCCTGTCTATTGTTGGGTGTCCAACCAAACGTGGCGTCGCTGGTTAGGTGACCGGTCCGGCAGAGGCACGTTACGCACCATGGTCTCTGCTGGTTGGGTTGGGGTTGGGGTTGGGGGATCCAGAGCAGAGGCAGCCACGACGGATGGAAGGCGACCCGGACCAGCAACCCAGCCGACGTGCGATCGACGTCGTCAGTCATCAGTTATTAGGTGCATGCACTGCACTGCACGGGAAGCACGACGCCGGCTTCTCTTTCGTGATCCGGCAACCAGTTTGGTGTGGTTTGGTTTGGTTTGGCCGCTAGCTGCTGGACTGGATTGATGGCTACTTCCATTTCCATTTTCCTTGGTCCTTTTGCTGTCACTTTAGAGCATCTACAGCCGGATCCCTCATGCTCTTCTCAAACGCTCGGGCAGTCCGTCCGGTCACTGACCGGTCATGAAAAAGCGATCCAGACGGATCCCTCATATCCATCTCAAACGCCCGGACTGACCGGCACCCCTCATATCCATCTCAAATATGAGGACGATATGAGGGGTCACGGACGCGCCCGGGCATGCCCGGTCAGTCCGCCACGTAGAACGCGACCCTACCCCGGACCACCTTTTCTCTTTCTTTATTCATTCTTTTCTTTCTCTCTCTTCTTCTCCACCAATCACGTGCAAGTGACCGGACATATGAGGAAAAATATGAGAGATGCGACTGCACGGACAAGAAAAATAGGGGTTCAAAACGGACATGCCCGGTCACTCCGCGGGCGTTTGAGGGACCGGATTTGCAAGTGGTGGCTGAAGATGCTCTTAGCTGAACAGAATTGCGCTTTGGCAGGCTCTTTCGTCTACGTGAGAGTTCGGAGAGGAAGAAGCGGGAGTCCAACAGGAAAGTGGAGAGCCTAAGCCATAGGTCCAATGGGCCTGGACTGTCCTCTTTGGTTGGTTAGCTTGAGCTTGAAGCATGAGTGAGTACCAAAAGAAGCCGAGATGTTGCGCGCCACATTGCGAAAAGAGAGAGGTGCAACCCAACGTGATCGACCAACCATTTGCTGGGCATGCGCCTGGCTACAATCTCGCGTCTGGCCCGCCGGTCAATTAAGAGCATCTACAACCGGACCTAGCAAATCTGACCCCTTAAACGTCCGCGGACACGTCCGGTCAGTGTCCAGGCGTGTCCGTTTTGAGCCCCTATAATTTGGTCCGCACAACCACACTTTTCATATTCTTGCTTATATGTCCGGTCACTTGCATGTGATTGGTGGAGAAGAAGAGAGAGAGAAAGAAAAGAATGAATAAAGAAAAAAAAAAGTGGTCCGGAGTGGGGTCGCGTCCTATGTGGCGGACTGACCAGGCGTGCCCGGGCGCGTCCGCGAGCCCTCATATCGTCCTTATATTTGAGATGGATATTAGGGGTGCCGCGTTTGAGACGGATATGAGGGGTCCGGTTGGATCACATTTTTGTGACCGGTCAGTGACCGGAAGGACGTTCCGGACGTTTGAGGAGCATATAGGAGGTCCGACTGTAGATGCTCTAACAACGCCAAAAGAAGCATCCCAGAAAAAGAGAGATGGCTTCGCTTCGCTTCGCTGGGAATGTCTCTGCGTTGCCGGCCACGTGGAACTTGTACTACTTGACCATAGACCGCGTTTGAAGAATATTAGTTCGAGGACTAGGATAGGACAGGGGAGCTAGTACGTACAAGAGTGCGGAGATATTACAATACATTAGTAGAGAACAGGCCATTAGTCCCGGTTGGGAAGGGCCTTTAGTCCCGGTTCCCTAACCGGGACTAAAGTATCTCTATCATTAAAGGGGGATCTGCCGTCGTCGTCGTGATGGTTCGACCTCGTTGGCTGGCCCCGCCTCGTTCGCTCCTCCCTTCGCTCCCCACACCCGATCTCAAAAGAAACCAGCTCCTCGTTCCAAATAGCGAGAAAAAAGGAGGAAAAAAAAAACAGCCACGAGCCCAGGAACACCCCCACGATCCAATCTCCCACGACCCCCTCGCCCCCGTTAACGTCCCTCCCGAGAGGTCTTCCCGCTCCGGCACAACAGTGCGCCGACCAACGTTGGACGCCCTTCTCCCCTTAACGCGCCGCCGCCGCACACCCCTCCTTCTCTTCCTCTTGCGCCGCGGTCGCCGCACCCTCATGCCACCGCATCCCGCGCTGCCGCTTAGCGAGACCTTCACGATGTACGATGTCGCGCTTGACGACCGCGGCCTGCAGCTCAGGACAAGCAGTCCGATATGGGCGGCTACAATCGTGTCGCCATCGTGCTTCGGAGCCGCGCCCTCCTCTGCCCGCGACATCGACCCCGCCGCACCTGCAGCTCGGTAATGCTAGCCGCTGATGCCCCCTCCCCTGGTGTAGGCCACAGATCGGTCTAGCACGGGCACGCTGCAGCCATGGCGCTACCACACCTGCGCTCGTTGGTCGGGTGCGCCGAAAGAGGAGGAGTGAGGGGGTGGTCCGCTTCGGGCGGCGACACAGCAGTGTGCTGACGCGATGGTTGCTCGCCGGCCGTGCACACTGTCAAAAACCACCAGCGTCAACAGGGTCAGCACGACAGCAACTTCCGCGTCTTCCTGTCTCGAAGCCAAGCTGCTCAAGGTGTGGTGTCCCCTTCCTCTTGCTTCCCCCGAACCTCCATTCCCTTCTGACCTCCCTTCCCCTCATGAGCGAGGAGAGACAGAGCGGCTTGTTAACATCTACCTGACAATGGATTGCATTGGTACCAGATCTGTGATTTCCCTTTGTATCTGATCTTGTGTATTAACGTCAGTAATTAGCAGTTGAAAACTGAAACTTCTATGTACCAAATGTCATGAGTCTCCTGACCAGAGCATGTATACAGTCTTATCTTATTAATGGAACTCATTATGCCAGGGGTGTGGCTGGGAAAAATATTTAGGAGATGGGCAAGAAAGGAAGCAACTGGGTCTACAAGGCGTTCACCCCAAGCCACAAGTTAAGTAAGTAATGCTTTTCGAACGATTTTGTCATGTGCTGAAGCAAGAATTCCAACGTTATTTGTGTTGAAAGGAATCTGCATGGTAGCTTTTGGATATGTCAATTTCACATTTTCTTGATCTGTTTTCTAAAGGACCAGGCACCCTTTTATAGAATATATATCCAGCTACCAATGCGTGTGTACCATCTCCTGTGTCATTAAAGGATGCTTGTGTGATTTACTTGCTGTTTTAGATATCTCCTACTTACTCGTGTGGTTTACTTGTTGTTTTAGATATCTCCTACTTACTCGTGTGATTTACATGCTCCTCTGTTTTGATATGTAGCAGCTGACTATAATAAACTATAATAAACTGAGCACACTAAACATATTGTACGTCTTGATTAGGCCATCAAGAGAGCAAATTTCCGCAAATGATTCCAGTTCTCACAAAAGTTTATCACTTTATGCAGTATTAGCTATTGGACCATGTTATGTGTCTCTGCGGAAGTCTTTTATTAATTTTGGTCTGTGCATATGTGACAGGTCTAGAGTCTATGAAGGGTGGGTGATTGATGTTGTCATGCCCGTGAAGGCGTGCTTAACAAATGTTCTTCTGATTGGGAACATATAACTTTCCCTATTATGATTTGCTTCCAGTTGTTATGTCATTGATCATGAAAACAAGAAGTGACACATGGGTAAGGTTAGACATTTTTTTCTTGTAAATATGACAAATAATCAGTTATGTATGTGCTACTGTAGTGTGCCTTTAACATGGTACTGTATAGAAGATTGGGATGATTTTCAGAAGATGCAATGAGCCAATGGTATATGTGTGTAGGATTAGATATGGATAGTGGATTGGTATACACGATTATCCTTGATCTCTTAATCATCATCCCAAGTTAAAGCAGCAAATGCATGTATGGTATCTTTTTTGCTCTATGTCCATGTTTTATTGAAGATCGGTAGAAAAAGAAAATATTCTTGATTATGATGTACAGAAAAAGGTCGTCAAGTCTCGTGTGAATATAATAATTTTGGACGACAACGATGAGAGAGAGAGAGAGAGAGAGAAAAGTTGAACTTTCCTATATTTTCTATGAATCAAAGGAGTCTTATTATCCCGTTGCAACGCACGGGCAGTCAACTAGCCCTTTTACCCACGTACGCATGAATCGAGCAAAAAAACTCTCAACGCCACGATCGCACCAGCCCAAGAAAACAACGATCACACCAGACCATACTCACACCAGATCGTATCAACTGCTGCAACTGCAATTAAGCCTCATCATTTAAATTTTTAATCTCATGATGGTTTTTCACCCGTGTATAGGGCGAAGGAGCACTTGATAAGCTAGAGGTGTAGGTTGTACTCAATTATTTGGCTGTATATTATTTTTATGCTGTATTTGGTAAGCTTGAGGTTGTTCGATTAGAGTTCCATGTGCATACTATGGCGTGCTTTGTCGTACTTTAGGTTACAGTTTTCCTTTCACCTTCGGAATGTGTTATACAAGTTTGTTCCATATTCAGTTGCAGCGCTGATACTATTCAAGTGATAAGCTCACTTAAGTGTTGAATATGCCCGTACGAAAAAACGGAAAACGGGATAGACCGAGGGAAGATAGTGCAAACTGTGATAACATTGTTGGGGTAAACAAGTACTCCCTCCGTAAACTTTTATAAGACGTTATAGATCACTATTTTAGTGATCTAAAACGTCTTATAAAAGTGTACAGAGGTAGTATCATCTTATTATGGTTGTTTGTATTTTATTTTCTTCGTTCCTATGGTGTTTCTTGCTCAATGGATCTTCTGGAATTGTATTATGAGCTCTGTCATAACCTCAAGAATGCAAAATTTCAGTATAACAACATTCATCATTGAGATAGTCTATTTCATATATAAAGTTATGTCAGAATTTTTAGGCTTTCCTTGAAGAGTTATGGTTTTCACAAATTAATGTCACTAGGCACTAATAAATAAATGAGATATGTGTGTTTGATTTTCCCTAACTTAATATAGGTGTCGACTACTTATGAATTAAATTAGGCAATTCTGATAGGTACTGCATTAAAAGATCAGTGCCCTACTGAATGCCATGCTTTACAAATTAATGTTGTCAAGCTAAAGGAGACTGTGTCACCTCTTCCTAAGAGTTTAAGGTGAAGGAGAAACTACACCACTGTGATAGGATATGTCTACCCTTCGTCTCTTGGTTCTTCCTCAATTCCCTCACCGGACTCATTCAGCCATTGTGAGCCGTCATCTAGTTCAATCTCTGGGTTTTGGGAGCGTATCATCCTGAAGAGATCCTCTTCACGGTCTCTGCCGCTATCGTCCATAGCTTAACTAATCCAGATGAAAGATAAAACAATTTAGTATTCATCATATAATATCACTAATACATCTCGAATAATCCAGTTAATGCATCATCGAATATTATCACTAATACATCTCGAATATTATCATATAACATCACTAATACAGCTCGAATACTATCGAATAATCCAGTTGACTCGCGGTCCCTGAGGCACGGGCGGTGGACACCCAAAGAGAAGGAACCATCACAGGATCATAGCTCGGGTGAGATCCCTGAAGAACCTGCCAGGTATTGGAGAACCTAACGTCCAACGCAAGCATGTAGCGACGGACATGCTCGTCCTCCTCCCTGACACGGCGACGTACAACCTCCTCGGGGGCTGGCTGCCTCCGCACCGATAGTGGCCCACGTGACTGCCACCAAAGAAGCTTCGGGTCGACGACGGGAGCCCGATTCCTCACCAAGCTGTGTGCCCCAGAAGGTAGCACCTCCCAGTGCCAGCCCAGCGGGGCCCAGTCCCGGACATGGCGCCTCTCAAGCAGGTTTTCTTCGCCGAGTCGACGACGAGGATGCGGGCCGGGCATCGTCGATGTCGAGACAAATTCTTATGAAAAAAAATTCATATGCAATAATTATCATTTAATTATGCTACTCATATTTAATAAACTTTTACAACTATAGTAGATGGGCAAATTTGAACAACATTTTATAGCATTGATCCAACCATTCTTTTTACAGAGAACCCACACTTGAACAACATTTCTATTCATCCATTTAACATCCATCTATCTAACATTTATATTCATCCATCATTCTAACATACATCAATATAACATCTATCCATCTAACATTCATCCATCATTCGCGGCAAACGGGCCATATACCCCTTCGATATCTATACCCCTCGATATCGCGTACCCCTAAGATTTTTTCCCGTCATAATGACAATATCGTAAAGAAATAACGATCACGTCAAATGAGTGTGTACAAACATAGGGGATACTTTACTACATTATTTCCAACATATATACAACTTATCTACACTTATATATACAACTTATCTACACTTATCACGGAAAATGTCTCTTTTTAACACAAAAAATTTCATCATCAGACTTGCAATCACAGTTGCATGGAGCGCAAAAATTTCATCATCAGAGCAGCGGCAAGAGGCTATGGCGCGAAGAGAGGAAGCACACGGCGGCCGGAAGCAGCATGCGCGATCTGTCGTCCATGGCGACGGCGGCGCGCGGAGGGAACGCGGGGAGGAGAGGGGGTCGGCCGGATGGCACCAGGGGGGAAGAGGAGCTCACCATAGCGCGCGGAGGGAGAGGGGGTCGGGGATCACGCCGGACTGGACGGGACGTCCGGCGTCGTAGGCATTTTCCGGCGGAGCTGAGGGCGCGCGACAGGAAGATCGAGCAGCCTGGCGGCGTTCTGGATGTCCCGGGCGGTGGGTTGCACCGGGACACGAAGGGTGGGGGGTTAAATAGCATAGACCTTTAGTCCCGGTTGGTGCCACCAACCGGGACTAAAGGTCAAACCTTTAGTCCCGGTTGGAGCCACCAACCGGGACTAAAGAGGTCTTTTCGGCAGCCCAAATTCAGCACGGGAAGGAACCTTTAGGGTGTGTTTGATAGCTGTTCCCATCCTAGCATAGTTGTTCCCATTTGAAACATGCTTAGTCTAGACATGCTTAGTACATGCAACTGGAGTTGTTTGGTAGTAGTGTATGTATTGATGCATGCTGAGCTGAGACTGTGTTTGGTAGGATGCATTAGACGAGACATGTTGTGGCGAGACTGTGTTTGGTAGCCTATATCTGAGCCAGGCTGCATGAACATCTTTTTTGGCGGCAAGACAATATTGAAACAACATTACCATGCCAACATAATCTGAACAATGATTATATTAAGAAAAAAAATCAAGAATTAACATAACATATAATAACCATAATTTGCAGCGGTGCACGAGTAGATTCATATTACATAATAACCATAAATTGTAGCGGTTCACAAGTAGATTCATATTACATAAGACATAACCATAATTTGTAGCAATGCATGAGTACTCTCATTCGAAACACAAAAGGGATAGTTGCATCAGTAGGCATTACAAAAGGGATAGTTTCAACAAGCATCAACTAACATCAACTCAAAGAAGATCAGGATTTGCTTTCAAGATATGCTTGAACGATGCTTGATGGACTTCATCATTCATCTTCATAAAGTTAATGCCTTTTGCCTTATGTTCTGTGAGATAATCTAAAACAACCAAGCGCTCATTTTGATCAAACACAGTAAGGTCCATGACGGCCTTGTACAAGTCAGGGTGTGTTTCAGCATGGCAAGTGTTGTTGATAGCACTTGCAATCTCACGCATAGCATCATTCATGTTGCTACACTGGAGTGAGTCCTCCTCAGTCAAACCAGATGCCCTCTTTCTCTTCTTATTTGAAGTGGGTGAAGGGTCCTGAGTGGCACTAGCATTAGGAAGTCCAAAGTTAGACCCAGGAAGATGTTGCAATACCTCATCAGTTGTTCCTTGCCCCTCCATGACGTTGGGTTTATCCTTGTCTTCCACAACAATAGGTGTTCCCAGTGGCACACCGGTTGCCATTGCATAATTCCCGGTGCCATGCTTATTAGCAAAGCAAAGTTCCATATAATTGTAGTACTCAAGTGGGGAATTGAGCAATTCGGCATCAGTTGGATGATCCTGCAACACCATTTGAACAAAAATACTTAACATATATTATCACCAAAAGTAACTCATTCCAAAATCAGTTCAACAAAAATAATTGAGTACAACATCATTTCAGCCATAAAACATCATCATTTTCAGCAAAACTAACTCATTTCAACACCGTTTCAGCAATAAGATAACTCATTTCAGCAAGCAAAAAAGGGTTTCTACATGTACATGCATACCTGAGTGTGGCCCAAAGAGCCCCACTTAAACCCTTCAAATAAACAATCCTTGTCCACCTATTCCGCCATTTGCGAATATGATAGTGCACTTGGGTAATAAACACGTCATAACCAACGAAGGAAGATATGCACTTTGCAACTTTCAATTTTGCAGCCTCTTTGAAACTTTTGTCAGTCTTGGCACCTCTAGCCGCCACCTTTGAAATCCCTTTCAACATCATCGCCGACATAGGCGGAGTCCAATTCATGACCTTGGGGGCCTTCTTCGGAACAACACTGACATTTGGGATCTCCTGCACCTCATCATCCATCTACAACAAAACAAATTCAGAAGTTAAAAACACATTACAACAAATAACAAGCATATTTTAGCTGAGAAAAGACACATTTCAGCACATCACATGCATATTTCAGCACCTTAAAAACATATTTCAGCACATAACAAACATATTTCAGCTGATAAAACACATATTTCAGCACCTCAAAAACATATTTCAGCCGCGCCTTCCCCTGCTAGGCGCCGCTCGCGCTCCCCGCGCCCGCGCCCCCGATGCGGCTCCGTCCGCCCACCGGCACCGGGCCCCGACCGCCGACGCTGTTCCCCTCACCGGCCCGCAACGCCTCCCCGCCGACGTTAGCTCCGGTCACAGCCGGTGGCCCCCCTGGTCTCACCCCTGGCCGGTTTGGTTAGTGGGATTGACCAACCACTAACCCCCCCCCCCCCCCGGCCAATGACATGTGGGCCCGACCCTATTTAAAAAAAAGTTGAATGTATAAAAAAATAGAAATGTTTAAATAAATAGACATTTGCTTAAATTAATTAATTAATTAATTACTTAATTAATTTCATTAGAGTAATTAGATTAATTAAGTAATCTGTTAACTTAACAGTAGATGACAAGTGGGCCCAGCCCAATTAGGCTAACTAAAATGGGTTAATTAATTCTGGTACTTCATTAAATATAACACAGAGAATGACAGGTGGGTCCCACCACACCTAATTAATTTGATTAATTAGATTAAGACTTAATTAATACTGTGTCACTGACATGTGGGGCCCACTGGTCAGTTTGACCAGTCAAAGCCCCTGTTGACTGCTGATGTCAGCATGACATCATGCTGATGTCATAATTACTTTTATTGAATTAATTTAAATCTGTTAATTTCAGAATATTAATAAAACTTTAAAAATTAATATTAAATAATCTGTAACTCGGATGAAAATAATTTATACATGAAAGTTGTTCAGAAAAATCCCACGAATCCGAGTACGAAGTCCGTTCGTCAGTCATGTGCTCCTAGCATAATGAACATGGAACTTTTCCATCTGTTTCATCTGTCCGGTAATGGCCCGAGACCAGGGAAAATATCGTCAGATATTCTTCCGACCCGTCTGCGACGCGTAGTACTGCGTTAGTGCATACCTAGCTCTGCATATTGCCATGTCATGCATCGTGATTGCATCTGTGCTTTATATTTATTGTTTCTCCCCCCTCTTCTTACCGGTAGACCCCGAGACTGACGGTGCTGCCGGGTACGACTACGCCTCTGACGATCAGCCTTTTTTAGCAGAGCAGCAAGGCAAGCAACCCCCCCCCCCCTTGCGCATTCCGATATCGCCCAATTCTTTCCCTCTCATTCCTGCATTAGATTTTGCTACTGTATTAGCTAGCTCCTATTCTGATGCATAGCCTGCTTTTGATAAACTGCTACTATACCTGCTGTTATATCAACTGCTTAGTATAGGTTGATCAATGAATCCCCTGTGACCCCCCCTTAGTCCCAGTTGCCCCTGCTTCTTCATCGACGACTCGACGACTCGAAGACTCGGTCAACCGACCGACCAGCCATGCCCGTCACATTCACCGCACACCCCTTAGTTGTACGACTCTGCAGAGCTACTATCGAGTACCGAGGGTGACACCTCGTAAAGTACTCATGATGCTAACTCTGTAGTGTAGCTAGTCGGTCGTGGTTATCGAGGGTGATTCCTCCTTCACCACTCCCGACGACGACTCTGTCGTGCAACCCCTCAAGCGTAGACCATCGAGGGTGAATCATCTCTGGTCACCTTGACGGTTACATTGAGTGGGATCCATCGAGGGTGATTCCTCGGTTTTCCCCTTGGTGTTATAGACACACGGTTACAGTTACTTTACTGTTGATACATGATGAGGTCAGGATGACCGGAGGGTGTTGGTGTAATACGACGGGGCGTGGCCGGTCAATCTTCGCCCTTGCCACAAGACCTCGAGACGGGGCGACGGGACCACATATCGTGTATCGCGCTCGTCACCGCAATTATTAAAATGCTAATGGTTTGGGTATTTGATCTGAGTTGGTCATTTGACCTTTTCACACTAACCTTCACGTGGGATAAGTTATGGGTACTCGGCGTCGTTGTATCAGCCGAAGCTCTTCGGACATCAGCAATGGAGTGCCGCGCGCCCGGGTGGCCCGCGTAAAGCACCGTCTTGTATTAAGAGGTGCCAGGACTGACACCGGCCGCCCTCGCACCGTGCAGGAGTGCAAAGGGTGAGTGGGCCCATGACCCCTGCGCGCTTAGGATTTAGACCGGCGGGCTGGCCTCTCTGTTGAGCCTAGGTAGGGCGACGACGTGTTGATCTTCGAGGCCGGGCATGACCTAGAAAAGTGTGTCCGGCAAAAGGTGATCAAGCGTGATGGAAAACGTGGTGCACCCCTGCAGGGATGAAATTAACTATTCGAATAGCCGTGTCCACGGTAACAGGACGACTTGGAGTTGTATCCCGAGCTAATATAACTAAAAGTGATGACTTGAAATAAAATGTTGGCTCCGAGGTTGCTTTCTCGCGGGAGTCGAGGAAGGAGCTCTGGGCGTGGTTACTTAATAAAATTGCTACAATGATATTGTTACATATGAGTTACCAATCTACACTCTTCTAATGCTGCAAGATGTTGAAGATGCTAGTCTTCGATAGGACTACGCCTTCCCCCTATTCTTGCTTTCTGCAGTCAGTCCAGATATAACCCCCCCTTCCCTTGATAAAGATGCATACTTAGCATAGTTCTGATGTCAGTCTTGCGAGTACTTTGGATGAGTACTCACCGCTGCTTTGCATTCTCTTTCCCCCTCGATACGATTACCGCGTTCAGATGACGGAGCCCAGGAGATGGAGTACGTCGGAGATGACTACACCACCACCGCCGGAGCCTACTACTACGTGGAGGCTGCCCCCGACCACCAGTAGGATAGGAGGTTCCCAGGCAGGAGGCCTTGCCTCTTTCGATCCGTTGTTATGTTTGTGCTAGCCTTCTTAAGGCAAAACTTGTTTAACTTATGTCTGTACTCAGATATTATTTGCTTCCGCTGACTTGTTGAATTTGAGCTTATGTATTCTTGCCCTCGAGGCCCCTGGCTTGTAATATGAAGCTTCTATGACTTTAATTTGTGTCTAGAGTTGTGTTGTGATATCTTCCAGTGAGTCCCTAATCTGGGTCGTACGCATTTGCGTGTATGATTAGCGTACGGTCAAATTGGGGGTGTCACAATTGTAGACAAACTTCCAACTGTTTTTGCACGCGGCAAAAGCCCTTTCAACCGTTGTCCTCAAAGAAGAGTGTCTTAAGTTGAACAACTCTTTAGCATTTTGAGTATGGTTTCCTCGTCCATACTCTTTCAAATGGTACCTCGCGCCACGGTATGGTGGAAGAAAACCCGGCCTCACAGCATACGCCGCATCAACAAGGAAGAATTTTCCTATGAAATAGTAACTATTAGCTATGGGTAGAAATATTAATATATTTGGGTAGCATACTCTAATTTATTACCTGCGGGAACTTTCAACCCATCTTCCCTCTCCAATGCATTTGCAAGTATAAGGGCATCATGAGCTGACCCCTCCCAACCAGCAATTACATATGTAAATTTAGATCAAAGTCCACCGCGGCCATGACATTTTGGGTAGTCCCCTCCTTTCTATCCCTAAAGGCAGCTGAGATGCTTTTTGGGACTCTAGCAAGCACATGAGTCCCATCAATTGCTCCAACACAATCCTAATTAATAAAGACAAATGGTTGTTATTCAAAAAGTCCCATCGATTGTTTGTCTTTGTTTGAAAAAAGCATTACCTTGAAATATGGATTGAAGCGGGTGCTTTCTTGTATTTTATGATGGCAATGATTGGAAGGAGGCCGAATCATCTCATCTCTCAACTCCCCAACAGCATAAAGCACTGCCTTAAAATACCTACTAATGACTTTGGTAGATCTTCTAAAGATTGGTTGTAGTGTTCTATACCTTTGGTTATGGCCAACTACTAGAAGAAACATGGCAACTTGTTCCTCGATAGAAGTATGGATGCTATCCAACAACAACCGTCTCTCTCTAAATATAGCACACAAACGGAAAAAAGGAGCTTTTCTTATTCTTAATTGATTTGAACAATTTATGTCACTAGAATGATAAATGTATCTCAAATTTGACTCTCTAGATATGGCACGATCGGCCATGCTGCCCATGGTTATCCGCGGTGTTTGTTGTCTAGCTCTTCTAAACATGACCATCATGTAAGCAGTACCTATAGCAGTTTTCCTGTTTGTTTCTTCTATTGTGTTTTCCTTTATTTTCTCTTCCTTTTCTTTTCTTCTTTTTCTTTTCTTTTCTTTTCATTTGACGGTTAAGTATGTATACAAAATAGGAACATATATATTACATCATTTGACGCATGCATAACGGTTAGTGTCCACACAAAATAGGAACATATATATTACATCATTTGACTGATAACGGTTCCTCAGCGTCGACGTTTTCGTTTTTGAGTGAGCTTCTTTCCCTTCTTGTTCGTTGAAGAATAATTGAGCCCCTCATTGTGACTTTTCCTTTTCCATGGAGTACGATCTTTCTTAGGTAATGTAGTATTGATTCTTCTTTTGACGTATACTTCATCGTCATCGTCATCTTCTCTCATTGGGTTGCCGTACTGGTCGTAGTCTTCCTCGTTGGCGACTCCATCCATTCCAATGATGTTCCTTTTGCCTCTCCTCACGACAACACGGCTGGGATTGCACGGGTCGGTTATGAAGAAGCATTGTGTCCCGTGCTTAGCGTGTACCCATGGCTCGTTTTTTGTGATAGCGTTCACGGTACCGCTCTTAGCGTCGGGTATAGTCATGGTAGTGAAATACCGGTTTTCTCTTTCGACATTCTTAGCCCATCTGACACGGAACATCGTCGCGTTGTGCAGTCCAGAGTAGTCAAGCTCCCAGATCTCCTCGACCCTTCCGTAAAATCTCTTAGTTGCGTCGTTGTCGCTGTTGGTCATGCATTCCATCGTCACCCCTGAGTTCTGATGATCACTGCCCATATCTTTGGCCTCCGTGTAGAACGTGTATCCGTTGATATTGTATGCCTGATAGGTGACGAGGTTGGGCGATGGGCCATGTGCTAAGGCGTATATGAGCAATCGGTCCTTAGAGCCCTCTTCCGGGGGATTAGCAACAATATGCTCTTTGAACCAATGCAGGAAAGTGGAGTTGTGCTCTCTAGTAACTTCGGCGTCCGTCCTGCATACCCCCCGGTCACGATACTTCTTTGCGATAGTTTCTTTATGCAGTGCCGCGAAAGGATCTACCTGGTGTAGGTGTTGTAGCACTACCAAGTTTGCTCTGTCAAAGTCGTTGCGTCGATCTAAGTAGGCCACATGCAGTTCCCTGCGACCGTTGGAGTGACCTTCTCCTTCGAGCCTCCCATCGTGCTTGTTAACGGGCAAACCAACACCAGGCGGCCGGTCTGCGCCATATAGAAAATTCTCGCAGAAAGAGATGCACTCTTGTGTCAGATAGCCCTAGACGATGCTTCCATCCGGACGGGACATGTTACGAACGAATCCTTTGATGATCCCATTCATCCTCTCAAACGGCATCATGTTGTGCAGGAATGACGGCCCCAGGTCTATTATGTCGTCCACAATATGGACACACAGATGCACCATGACGTCAAAGAACGCGGGCGGGAAGTACATCTCAAGCTCACATAGTATGACAACGATCTCTTCCTGTAGCCTTCGGAGCTGCTTCACACTGATCGACTTTCGAGAGATGACATCGAAAAAGTTGCAGAGACCAATAAGCGTGTCACGGACGTGCTTCTCCATTATCCCTCTAAGGGCAACAGGTAGTATCTGCGTCATGGTATCTAACGTGCGGCAGATCAAGAGGGCACACGATCTTCTTGGCCTCATCCACACTAGTAGGACATAGATTCCCCGTGGGAAGAACATCCTTTAGGTACTTGAGAAGCTCGTCGAGGCTAGTGTCGGTCCATTTGTTTTTAGCCTTCGTCTTCAGGAGTTCGAGCGTGAAACTCAAGCGGGTCACCTCGGGATTGCAACCATGATACAATGGAGTGTTCGAGTCTACCACCAGTTGCTGCAGCTTGGCCTCCTCTCTAGAAGTAGCTCTCTTAGTACTCGTCTCCTTGCGAAGCAGTGCTTGAACATGAGGGTCCCGCACGATTGAACTTAGTACCGACGAATTCTGTGGCGTGGAGTCCACGTTTTCTCCGCCGCCATGTCCGGCCCCTTCTCCGCGGCCATGTCCGGCCCCTTCTCCGCCGCCATGTCCGGCCTCTTCCCCGCCGCCATGTCCGGCCCCTTCTCCGCCGCCATTATCGATCATCTCTTCGTCTTGCCCCGTGTCGTCATTGCCTGCCCCGTCGGCGTCCTCAACATCATCATCCTCATCTTCAATTATCCACTGAGTATAGCCATCCATGAAACCAGTCATGAGCAGGTGCGCCATCACACAACCATCGTCATAGGGGTCGAGCCAAGCTCGTCCTTTGCATCTTCGACACGGACATAAAACCTCTGTCAGGTTATTTTCTTTCATGTCCTGCACCGCCGACCGCAACCACCTGTCCACCACCGTTCCACTGACCATCATGAACGCCTGCACGGTAATAATAAACAAATTGATTATAAAAATGCATGCATGCATCAAAGTCATACAAAAATTCGGCATGACCTTCCCTAAAAATAGGACATATAGAGTTTGCCCGGAATTCGCCGAAACGGAAATAAATCTACATTTCGGCAAAACATAGGCAACTCACAAGCACAATTCGGCGGCAACTCATGCCACACACAATTTCCATCATATCGCCCGATTATGTCATATCGCACACATACACATATTTCCATTCTTGCAAAAGCATAAATTTTTAATCACCTATCTCGAGATCGAGCTATGTGATGATGATGTCGATAGGTGTCGCCACACACACCTATGGAATGATCAAAAGTGGACAAAGCTCTTCTTGATAAGGCTATAGATCTAGTTAGGGAGGTACATAGGTCACTTCACTAAATGCTAGCTAGATCTACCTAGCTAGCTAGTTTGGGAGGAGACAAGTTCAACTAGTGGAGGGGGAAGGAAAAAGAGAAAGGAGATGCATTAATGGAGGTTGGTGTAGTTAGCTAGGAGTAATAAAGAGAGAGAAAGATAGGTAGAAGAAGGAGAGTAATGGGGGGAGAAGTAGTGAGGAAGAAGCAAAGTGAGGGAGAGAGGAGGTGGGAGCTAGGGGAAAGTGAGGAAGAGAGGACGGGAGGGGGGAGTAAAAAGGTGGTATGGCTGCGGCTTAGCAGTAGCGCTGGGAGCAAAACGCGCTGCTGCTAATAAGATAGCAGTAGCGCTTCTCTATACCACGCGCTACTGCTAAGAGGGGCCCGCCATGTGGCCAGTTTCAAAATTAGCAGTAGCGGGTTGGAAAAAAAGCGCGCTACTACTAGCACATTAGCAGTAGCGCGGTTATCCTGGACGCGCTACTGCTAAACCTAGCGTGGCGGGAACGGTCGGTCAATTTTAGTAGCAGCGCGGTTCTACCGAGCCGCGCTACTGCTAAGTTAGTACCAGTAGCGCCTGTCTGCATACCGCGAGACTGCTAATTAGCAGTAGCGCCCCATCCTGTCCCGCGCTACTGCTAAGATTCTGTGTATAAGGTTTTCCCTAGTAGTGCTATTCTGTGAAGTTTGTGTGAATTAAGTACTATTGGGTGGATGGAGCTCCTTATATTGACTACCCTGGAATGCATAATGCAAGCCAGGACTCCGTTCACTTTATCATGTACAGATGTACTTATACATGTTACTTAATCATTTGTTTGGTTCATTTTCCTTTGTTGTCACCCGTAGCAACGCACGGGTATTTAACTAGTAGAGACTAAAGGGTCCAAGCCTTTAGTCCCGGTTGGCTATGAACCGGGACTAAACCCTGGCCACGTGGTCAGCAGCTTGTGCCAGGGCATGGGGACCTTTGGTCCCGGTTGGTAACACCAACCGGGACTAAAGGTTTAGGGGTTTAGGTGTTTAATTAGGTGTTTAGGGGTTTATTGTTTATTGTTTATTTTTCCTTTTTATTTTGTGTTTTCCAATTAATTCTTTTTCATTTCAAACATATTTTACGCTACTACATACTGTACACGTTATGCATATATAATAGAATTTCTCGTAGAACCGATCATATATCATAAAATTTCTCGTACAAGCAATCATATATCATAGAATTTCTCGTACCACCACATGCATACACATATATATATACAATTTCTCGTACAATTTGCAGACCATTTGCGGATCGGGTAATGGTATTCTCCATCGGGAGATATGACCTGCTGAAGCAAAAACCCCGCAATTTCCTCTTCAATTGCTCGTATGCGCTCCGTTGGTAGGAGCTGATCCCGCATCTGCGACATCTATATATAAAGAAGGAGATCAATATGAATATGCATGTTAGTTGTGTGTATATGTATTAGATCATGGCAAAAAATATGAATGGTGTTTACGTACCAAAATATCTCTTGCACTCTTGCTGCTTTGGGTCATAAAGCGAATGTTCTCGCAAACGTAATATGCACATAGATTAGTCCCCTGTGCTTGCCTCATGCACTTGGGCTTTCGCCATCTCAACTCTTGTTTCCATTCACCCATGACCTCTTTGCAATTGATGAAACGTTTCCAAACCCTGCCCGGCAAACAAAATGAATAAAGGAGTTATTAATTACTTCATATCAGGACATGAACTAATAAAGAAGCCGACATAGTGCGTCAATGATTGAAATTACCTTTCGAGCAACGAATGCAAGCTTATGTAATCTTGAGGGTCTTTACTTTGCGATTCCAGTACTTCAACAGTTCCTTCGTCAATTCTAATGATTAGAAGGATCCAGTGGTAGCTGCGCACACGATTTGTATAAGCGGGCATGTATAACTCATCAACTACACTTAACATCGAGTATTTATATAAGCAAAAATAGAATTTGTAGTACAAGACAGTAACACTCACTGGAAGTTCCAAGGTAAAAGTATTTCTGGTTTGTACTTTAGGTCCTTCAAAAACCTTAGAAGCATTTTCTCCGTGTCTTTAGGGTCCCTTCTCAACACTTCTTCATTAACGGTATTTGGGTCAATGAACCCAATGCCATAGACTCCAGCTCTTTTCAATTCAAACATCTTCATTCTGCATATATAATACCACACAAAATAATATAGTGAGTATAATAACAGGCAATGAACGAGCTGAGGTAGAGACTTAAATTACAGAAAGAAATCACTTACAGACAATAGCAACTAACGATAGATTTGTCGAGTGCTTTTTGATTGAATAACTGGAAAAATTCTTCATTTTCAATCCACAAATCTTTTTCGTTGATGTAACGCTCTTTCTTGACTTTCACCATGAGGCTCTCTCGCCTGTCCTTTACTTCTCTCAGGTACCACTGATGCAAGTTGTACATTTGCGTTGTTAGAAGCTTCTCGTCGTCAGGAGTGACCAGAGGTTTCCCGGGGACATATTGCCATGCTATTTCCTTCGGATCCAATGGTGGAAATTCCTCGATCTCTAGGAGTTGTTCAACGGTGATACCGAGCAATCTAGCAGTCTCTCTATCAGCATCGGTTATTACCACGTTATTGGCACTCACCTTGAGCGGCCTGATCGATTGGACTGCCTATTCTCCGAGCTGGGGAACAGTTTTCCCGCATTTACTGCTACCGCTCGACTTCTGTCTTTTGCGGGATTCAAAGGACTTGGTAATACAGCGTTCATAGTCTGATACCGGCCTTTTGTCCTCCGGTTTAGCTGCATCAATAAAGTGTTGTACGACCTCGTCGGGTATTTTCTCCTTTGGCGGCGGGGGCGCTTTCGGTCCAAAATGGGCCTGCAAAGAGAGCTTCACTGATTCATTGAGTTCCTCCTCAGTCTTCTTGTAAGATAACTTCTTTTTGGCAGGAGGCTCGGCCGGTTTCTTCTTTTGTGTTCTCTTCCGCTTTGGAGACACTGTTTTTTGATATCGCAGACGTCTTGCGCTAGGCTCCGTCTCGGGGTGGGATGGACTCTGCTGACGTGGCGGAGATTGATATCGCGGACTCGCCATGCGCTCCGTCTCGGGGTGGATTGGATTCGGCTGGCGCGGCGGAGATGGATTCGAAGGACTCACCCTGCGCTCCGTCTCGGGGAGGGTTGGAGTCTACTGACGCGGTGGACTTGGAGGAGGAGTCGGTGGCCTTCGCACTGAGTTTGGAAACACGATGCATTCCTTTTTCCATAAAATGACAGAACGCCTGGCTTCTCCCAGTGTCCGCTCCCCTTCACCTCCAGGGTAGTCAAGATCTAGTGTTTCATATACCGACACAACTTGATCCACCCCGACACGAGCATAGCCAGGTAGAATCGAATTGCCGTGGAAAGTTGCTTCATGTCCACTCGGTAAAGCAAAGCCGTCCGCCACCTTCATGGATATGTTCTTTAGTTTCACGTGTAGCTCACAAGGTGTCGACTCTAGGATACCATCCACGGGGTAGCGAACCAGCAGTGCATCACCGGCCGGGACCTCCGTGGAACCCACGCTACTTTTCGACATAGATGATGGAATGGTACCATCCAATGCTCGATCTGGTTGCTGCTGCTGCTGAGACGTGAATTGCTGGCTAAGTTTGTTGATTTGCTCCTGCTGCATTTTATATTTGTGTTCCAAGTCCTGAATCCGATCTACTTCATGCTTCTTCTTTCTGGCACGACTTCTATAGCTTTCGTTCCAATCCGCAAACCCCAGAAGCCACGGAACCATGCCTTTGCCTCGTGTTCGTCCCAGGTGTTCAGGATTCTTGAGGGCGCGCGAAAGCTCGCCTTCTCTCTCTCGGGCTCGTACACACCCGCTCGAGCCTCTGCTATTGCTTTAATTATCTCGTATGTGGCTCCTTTAAGATTTGCCTGTTCAAGAACCTCCCCTGTCTTTGGGTCCAACTTTCCCCCATGTGCATAAAACCAAGTCTCTGTTACTGGAGTGACCCCTGCAGCCTTCATGTTTCTCTCGGATTCCTCCCACTTAGGCAACCCAGACTTGTAGCCACCTGGCCCTAGATGATGGTGCCACGTTTTTTTGGCGGCTGAAAGCACATTTGCTCCATTGGTGGTTTTGGTAATTAATAACAACATATAAGTCATTGAATTAATGTTTCCACTAAGCATATTTCAGGAAAAGTTCAATGATAGGGAAGGATAAAGGATTGTGGAATACCCCAAGATGCAAGGAAATAGGTTGGCAAAGCTTCAAGTAAGAGGACTCTACATTTTACTTTGTGAGAAATCACTTTGAGTCCATAGGAAAGCCAATACTATTAAAAGGGGGTAAGGTATTGTTGGTGAACAAAATGCTCATACGTGCACAAGTGATAGTCACCAAAAACACCCACAAGCTCTTCCACAAAAGTCTGTCCAAAGACAAATATTCAAAATCGGTGCAACCAACATTTCCATTCGGTGCCACCGATTATTAACCCTAGACAGACTCAGCCAAACCCTAGCCACTTCGGTGCAACCGATTCCATTCGGTGCCACCGAGTTTGGGTTGCCAACTTTCTGTTACGCAAATTCACAAAATCGGTACCACTGATTTTGTTGGATCGGCGCCACCGAGATTGGGCAATCTGACCGTTGGTCACCTTATCGGTGCAACCGAGTTTCATATATCGGTCTCACCGAGATTCAAAAGTTGCTACCTTTGAGGCAACTCGGTACCACCGAGATTAACACATCGGTGTCACCGAGTCTGACTTATTAGGTGTAACGGTTGGATTTGAGATGCCTATATATACCCCTTCACCACCATCCACTCGAAAGAGAAGCACTCAGAACTATTCCATACTTGCCCCCATCCAGTTTTCTGAGAGAGAGCCACCTACTCATGTGTTGAGATCATGCCATTCCATTCCAACCATATGAATCTTGATCTCTAGCCTCCCCAAGTTGCTTTTCACCAATCCCATCTCTTCCACCAAGCCAAATCTGTGAGAGAGTGATTGTGTGTTGAGGAGTCTATCACCTTGAAGCACAAGAGCAAGGAGTTCATCGACATTGCCGAGCCTATTACCTTTTGGAGGGTGGTGCCTCCTAGATTGGTTAGGTGTCGCTTGGGAGCCTCCTACTTCGTGTTGTGGAGTTGAACCAAGAAGTTTGTAAGGGCAAGGAGATCGCCTACTTCGTGAAGATCTACCTATAGTGAGGCTAGTCCTTCGTGGACGGAAGCCGTTATGGAATAGTCAAGGTTGCTACTTCGTGGACCCTTATGGGTGGAGCCCTCCGTGGACTCTCGCGACCGTTACCCTTCGTGGGTTGAAGACTCCATAAACATGGACGTACGATAGCACCACCTATCGGAACCACGGGAAAAATCTTCGTGTCTACAAATTGCGTTTGATCTTCCTACCCTTCCTTTACCACTCATGCTTGTTGTTACTTTCCGCTGCTATACTCTTAGACATGCATGTGTAGGGTGTACTTGATTTGCTATGAATGCTAAAATCTGCCAACACTAAAAATTGGGAAAAGGGTAGATTTTTATTTGGTCAAGTAGTCTAATCACCCCCCCCCCCCTCTAGACATACTTTCGGTCCTACAAGTGGTATCAGAGCTTTGGTCTCCATTGCATTGGTCTCACAACCTAGGAGAGTATGGCGTCTAGTGAGGGAAATTATCACCGTAGAGGTCCGTACTTTGATGGCACTAATTTTGCTAGTTGGAAGCACAAAATGAAAATGCATATTCTTGGTCATAACCCCGCTGTATGGGCTGTTGTTCGTGTTGGCTTGCAAGGTGAATTCTTTGGAGATGGAAAGGAACCGGATCGTGAAGCGACCGCGGATGAATTGAAGATGTTGCAATACAACGCTCAAGCATGCGACATTCTCTTCAACTGCCTATGCCCCGAAGAGTTCAACAAAATCAACCGTCTTGAGAATGCAAAAGAGATTTGGGATACTTTGGTTGATATGCACGAAGGAACCGAGTCCGTGAGAGAATCCAAGTTGGATGTTCTTCAAAGTCAGCTTGACAAGTTCAAGATGAAGGATGGTGAAGGAGTCGCAGAGATGTACTCTAGGCTAGCTCTCATCACCAATGAGATTGCCGGCTTAGGAAGCGAAGAAATGACCGACAAATTCATCATCAAGAAGATACTTCGAGCTTTGGATGAGAGATACGACACCGTGTGTACATTGATCCAAATGATGCCCAACTACAAGGATATCAAGCCTACGAAAGTCATTGGAAGGATTGTTGCTCATGAGATGACGCTCAAAGACAAAGAAGAGCTTCACAACAAGTCTAGCGGTGCTTACAAAGCCACTAGTGATGCTCCCGCAACTTCAAGCGACAACCTTGTCACCAATGAAGAGATAAGCCTCATGGTCAAGAAATTCAACAAGTTCTACAAGAATAGAGGCAAAGAACGAAGCTCCAACTCAAGATATGAAGAGAAGTGTTCGTCAAGTCGTGACCGCAATTGATACAATTGTGGAAAGCCCGGACACTACTCCAATGAGTGCATGGCTCCCTACAAACGAAGAGAAGAGTCACCTAGAAGACGAAGCTCAAGGAATGAATCACCACAAAGAGAGAGAAGGAGTAGAGATGATCGTTATGAACGAAGACCCTCAAGGAGAAGTAGGGATTCGGAGAAGAAGGACAAGTACACCAAGAGAGGTTCTTCATCTAGTAGCAAAAATAAAAATGCCAAACCTAATGATGTTGCTCCTAGTAGCTCTAGTGATTCCACTAATGATGATTCTCTTATCCAAGTTACACTTGAGCAAGAAAATGCTTTATTGAAAGGAATTATAGAGAAAGGTATCTACAAGAGTCTTGCCGGGTGTAAGCAATTTGAGGAAATTGTACGCAAGCACGGAGGATATCGAAAGAATCATGGTGTTGGCTGCTTCAACGCAAATGGAGTTGAATGGGAAGAAGGTCAATACCCCAAGCCCAAGTTTGTTCCTCAAAAGGAGAAGTATGAAAATACTCTCCCCAGGGGAACAAGGTCTCAAGATGACCTTCCACCACAAGACCACAAGCTCAAGGGCAAAAACAAGCTTCAAGAGGACATTGACTCATATGAAGATGAATCCCTAGCTTTGGTGGAGTGGGTTCCCAAGGCTACTTCAAGCTCAACTTCTACAAAGGCTACTTCAACACCAAGGATCCCCATCAACTTGATGTGGGTTCCCAAGAAGAAGAACTAGAGAGTTCTTGAGGGGTGACTCCGCCAATGAAATTCACTCACATTCATTATTGGCAAGAACTATTTGCAATCAACATCAACATTATGCAATAGTTCAAGGAGTCACACATTCCCTCAAAGGTAAGCAAGGGACAAGGTAATCAACAAATCAATGGACATCATCTCACATGCTTTGCACTCCATGTCCATAGATATCCTTGTATTTGTCTCTTGTATGTTGGGACTAACCCATGTAGGTGAGAAGAGTAAGGAAACAACAAGGAGTCTTCATCGACAAAACCCAAGGTTAGTTTATCCCTCCTATGGGGGGATGTCACATCAAGGGGGAGCTTTACTCTAAGACTTGAGTCAAAGCATCTCTTAGTATGTGACAACATTAAATGCTTTATGTAAAAGTGGTAACCCCACTTGTGCTTAAACGATGAGTATGACCTATGATCAAGTATTCTTACTTGGCTCCTAAGTCAAATACTCATATATAGATGACTCCGTCATCGCCAAAGTGCTTGATAGATGCTAGTATGTATGTGCATGTTTGCCATGATTTCTTTTGACATCTTATTGAGTGAGCATGTTGGTCTGCATTTATTTTTCCATTCGAGGACATCCAATTGTAGCTATTTGGATTTTGTTTTCTCTTTTGCCAATTGGACGGACAAGAATGCCTAGGACCACTCTCTAGATATCTATGCTTTCTCACCTCATATTCTTTTCATGTTGCATCACAAAATTTGAAAAAGTACTTTTTGATCCCTCTGTGTGTGGAGCACTCGGAGTTCCGTATCGACAAAGGACTGACCACTAAAACCTCCCAAGTGCATCTCGGTGGAACCAACCCAAACTTCTCGGTCTCACCGAATGCCTAGGGTTGATCTGGTTTTCTATCTTGGTACTACCGATTCCATATTCTCGGTTACACCGAGTTTCCCTGTCAGCTGACAGTTGAGAAACTCGGTGACACCGAAAATTTAGACTCAGTATCACCGACAGTGGTGGGTATATATGCGTGGTTCCCGACGTTTCGAAATTCAATCTCAAATCGTCGCGCCTCAGAACCCTAAGCTGCCGCCTCGAGACCCCTGGTCATCGCCTTGCCTCCCCGAGCGCCTCCGCCGCTGGGAATCGCCGCCGTCAACGAAATCTTCTCCATCGTCGCCGCCGTAGCGGATCCGTCGCCGAGTTAGGGTATGGATCCGATCCTTCTCGCGCTCCCCGTCCGAATCTTGCGCGTTGAAGCTTATTCCATCTATAATCCACCATGTGCAAACCTTTCTATCCTCTAAAACTTCCAGTAGATAGCGAATGATCGATTTTCTAGGGTTTACCGTCCGCCCGATGGAACTCGGTGGAACCGAAGTAAACAAATCGGTGCTCGATTTTCCATTCTGTGCTGCTGAGAACTATCTCGGTGAAACCGAGTACTTCTTTTCGGTCTCACCGAAAAGAGTGCCAAGTTTCTCTTAAAGAGAAAGTCAGTCTCGGTAGCACCGAAACTTTTGCTTCGGCTGTACCGATTTTAATGTGACAGAATGTAAACCTTGAGAATCTTTTGTTCAAACTTTCAAAAACTCTGCATTTTGTGATGACTTATTCTATTCCACTCTTCTATACTCTATTCACAGGGTCAGAGATGTCTGCTTCAGATGACAGTGAGAACAACTTCAGAGAGCAGAGTGTTGAGATGGATTCAGGCACTAGTCCTGAGTCTAGTTCCTCTTCAGATCCAGGCACTCCCAGTTCTCATGGGTTGCCCAAGGCTTCTACAAGGGCTAGGAGGAAACTGAACTCAGATGAAGAAGATTCAGATTTTGTGCCAGAAGAGGTTCTTGCCAAGAAGCAAGAGAAAGCTGCCAAGAAGTTTGCTAATGAAGCCACTTCTTCCAGGAGGACTGTCAGCAAGGTCTATGCCCCTCCAGAAGCTATGAGAGCACCTGAGAGTGCTAGGGCCAAAATGACTCTTCACCTTGAGTCACCCCCAAAGAAATCTATGCCTAAGAAGGCAGGGGAGAAGAAGAAGGCCAGAAAGAGGATAATCCAGGTTGTTGGTAGGAAAACCTCAATGTATGAGGATCCAGAGGAGACAGCTGCTGCAG
Source organism: Elymus sibiricus (assembly GCA_039707655.1). Taxonomy (NCBI): domain Eukaryota; kingdom Viridiplantae; phylum Streptophyta; class Magnoliopsida; order Poales; family Poaceae; genus Elymus; species Elymus sibiricus. The sequence goes on from CM077671.1 coordinate 396,285,830, forward strand.
AAGAGGAGGTGGAACCAGCTACTAAGGCCCCTCCCAAGAAGAAAGCAAAGCTTATGGCAGATGCTATGCCTAAGGCTACAACCACCAAGAGCACCAAATCCAAGAAAACTGCTGCTGCTGCTGAGAAGTCTAAGAAGACCACCAGAGACATTCCTGCTTCTTCCAAGAACATGGGAACTACCTTTAGGGAAGAAGAGGATGATGACTTGACTGCTTTGATGAAGCTTAGGCCACACCTTCCTGTACACAATGCCAGCCATCCAGTAGCTGAGGATATGAAGAAAAGGAAGGATTCAGGTCTGAGGGCTTGGAGAGCTATTGACCCATATGCCCAGAGGTGGAAGACAGCTATGGACTACAGATTCTACACCAAGGAGCAACAGGATTTCTATGAGACTGTGCTGCTTGACAAGAGCCCAGCTGTGAGTGACATGAGATACGTTGATTGGAAGTACATCAAGGACAATGAAGAATTCTTTCCCAATGTCCAAGACAACTTCCATTGCATTGGACTTGATGAGTTTGTTGGCAAAGAGTTCACTGCTTGGAATGACGAGATGATCATGCAATTCTACTCCACTGCTCATTTCTATGGAGATGATAGAATTGTATGGATGACTGAAGGAGTGAGATATGAATCCACTGTTGAGGATTGGGCTGCCATCTTAGGAGTCCCAGAAGTGCAAGATGGAGATCTGGATGTCTACACTGAATCCAAGGAGAGCCACAATGCTATGGCTAACATGTACAATGAGATCCCTCCTGCTAACGTGAAGTCTCACAGGCTAGGATCTATGTACTTTCTCCAGGCTGGCCTCCGCACCATGAACAGCATATTGAGGCACACATTGATGCCTAAGTCTGGAGATGACAAGATGATTCGAGGCTACTCCATCAATATGTTGATCCACCTTGACACTCACACCAGGATTAGGGTGATGGATCTTATTGTGGAGACAGTGAAGAGGGTTGCTACTGATCAGAAGCGCTCATGCTGCTATGCACCCTACATTCAGATGCTCATAAACTCTAAGCTGGAGAAGCACATCTTTGCTCTGGACAGACCCCACTTGCCCCTACAGCCAGATTTTGAGGACAACGTTGTGGTGATGGAGCCAGACCATCCCACATCAGCTGCTGCTCAGGCAGAGGCAGAGGCAGTTAGAGCCTCTAGTGCTCAAGTCCCCAGGTCCAGGAACGAGCAGATGGATCTCTTGATCTCTACAGTCATGGATATGAAGAAGGACATCAAAAGCATTCTGGATGGTCAGGAAAGCCTTGTGAACATCTTTGAGGACCGGGTGAAGACCCTCAATGACAAGGTAGATGGGCTGACTAAGACCGTCAATGAGCTCAAGAAGGAAGTAGATGAAGCTCCTATCCATCACACCTCTTTAGAGTCTGATTCTGATGATGATGAGGATTGTGCACCTGTCAGGACGACTGCCCAGTTCAAGACTCAGGCCAGGACACCTACAGTGCCAGCTCAGGAGACGAGACCTTCATCTTCTGCTCCAGCTACAGTGACTTCTGCTCCATCAGCTCCTCCCGTGCCTCCAGTTGCCACTCCAACTCCATCCACGACATCAGCTGAGATCTTCGCCGACGCAGTTCTCTCAACTCCTTCATCAACAACCGGAGGAGATCAGCCCAAGAACGCTTAGATATATGCCTTTGAACTTTTTGGTAACTTGTTGCCAAAGGGGGAGAAGTGTATATAGATCTTTAGGCTTCGAGTGAGAGAGCGTTTGGTTTTTATCGCTTTTTCAAAAACATTTGATTTTTGATCTTTTGGTTTGTGTGTTTGTGTTGAACTATGTGTGTTTGATCATACGCTTTATTGCATGATGCTACTATTTCCTATCATCTTAATGCTTATGAGATGATCTTTCACCGTTTCTTGATTGTGTTGTGCTATGTTGTTAACTCTTATTATTCTCGCACACCACCAAGATGTATGTGACATGGAAGAAGTGCCCCATGTACCTAATCGATTGTGCATTTGCATTCAAACGCAAATCTAAATAATGCACAAATTTAGGGGAGCTCTTGCTTATCACATACTTCTCAAAGCGACGATTATGTTCATTGATTATATCATATGTCGAAGCTTTGATCTATATGTTGTCATCAATTACCAAAAAGGGGGAGATTCAAAGCACATTTGCTCCCTTGGTGGTTTTGGTAATTAATAAAAACATATAAGTCATTGAACTAATGTTTCCACTAAGCATATTTCAGGAAAAGTTCAATGATAGGGAAGGCTAAAGGATTGTGGAATACCCCAAGATGCAAGGAAATAGGTTGGCAAAGCTTCAAGGAAGAGGACTCTACATTTTACTTTGTGAGAAATCACTTTGAGTCCATAGGAAAGCCAATACTATTAAAAGGGGGTAAGGTATTGTTGGTGAACAAAATGCTCATACATGCACAACTGATAGTCACCAAAAACACCCACAAGCTCTTCCACAAAAGTCGGTCCAAAGCAAAATATTCAAAATCGGTGCAACCAACATTTCCATTCGGTGCCACCGATTATTAACCCTAGACAGACTCAGCCAAACCCTAGCCACTTCGGTGCAACTGATTCCATTCGGTGCCACCGAGTTTGGGTTGCCAACTTTCTGTTACGCAAATTCACAAAATCGGTACCACTGATTTTGTTGGATCGGCGTCACCGAGATTGGGCAATCTGACCGTTGGTCACCTTATCGGTGCAACCGAGTTTCATATATCGGTCTCACCGAGATTCAAAAGTTGCTACCTTTGAGGCAACTCGGTACCACCGAGATTAACACATCGGTGTCACCGAGTCTGACTTATTAGGTGTAACGGTTGGATTTTTGGAGATGCCTATATATACCCCTTCACCACCACCCACTCGAAAGAGAAGCACTCAGAACTATTCCATACTTGCCCCCATCCAGTTTTCTGAGAGAGAGCCACCTACTCATGTGTTGAGATCTTGCCATTCCATTCCAACCATATGAATCTTGATCTCTAGCCTCCCCAAGTTGCTTTTCACCAATCCCATCTCTTCCACCAAGCCAAATCTGTGAGAGAGTGATTGTGTGTTGAGGAGTCTATCACCTTGAAGCACAACAGCCAGGAGTTCATCGACATTGCTGAGCCTATTACCTTTTGGAGGGTGGTGCCTCCTAGATTGGTTAGGTGTCGCTTGGGAGCCTCCTACTTCGTGCTGTGGAGTTGAACCAAGAAGTTTGTAAGGGCAAGGAGATCGCCTACGTCGTGAAGATCTACCCATAGTGACGCTAGTCCTTCGTGGACGGAAGCCGTTATGGAATACTCAAGGTTGCTACTTCGTGGACCCTTATGGGTGGAGCCCTCCGTGGACTCTCGCGACCGTTACCCTTCGTGGGTTGAAGACTCCATAAACGTGGACGTACGATAGCACCACCTATCGGAACCACGGGAAAAATCTTCGTGTCTACAAATTGCGTTTGATCTTCCTACCCTTCCTTTACCACTCATGCTTGTTGTTACTTTCCACTGCTATACTCTTAGACATGCATGTGTAGGGTGTACTTGACTTGCTATGAATGCTAAAATCTGCCAACACTAAAAATTGGGAAAAGGCTAGATTTTTATTTGGTCAAGTAGTCTAATCACCCCCCCCCCTCTAGACATACTTTCGGTCCTACAACGGCATTTATCTTGTTTACTCTCGACCGTTCCTTAGCTTCTTCTGATTCCTTGAACTCCACCAATTTGTCCCAGTCATCTGCTAACTTCACATATTCTCCTTTGAATTCTGGAGTCTTCTTTCCTCCTTCCACGTAACTTGTCCATAATCTTTTCTTCCAACTCTGGAATTGTGTGGCCATCTTCTTAAGAGCACACTTCTTGACTTTCTCCCGTTGGACATCTGTGAGACCCTCTGGTAGCATGAAATGTTTCATGAGCGCCTCCCAAAGCAGATCTTTTGCTCTTTGGCTGACAAAAGGAACTCCGGGATCTTTTGGCTGATTCCATTCTTGAGCGGTGATCGGGATTTGATCCCTAACGATAACTCCGCATTGACGTATAAATTTGTTCGCATTCACTTTAGGAGCAATCAGTTCACCATCTGCTATGATTTGATCGATGTTGTACTTTACGCCTTCTTTCAACTTTTTTGTCGGGCCACGTTTAACCCTTGTAGAAGATTTGCTCGATCCGGAGGGCTAAAAGAAGAAAGATTCGTTAATATATACAAATCAATCAATACTTCTGATGATCACCAGAGGGCAAATTAATACCTCGCTGGACTCTGTTAAATGGACAAAAATTTCTTCGCCATCGTCATTGTCAGCTGGTTCGCCTTCGTCTCTTGGTTGTTCTTCCTCAATTCCCTCACCGGATGGGTTAAGGTATTGTGAGCCATCATCTACTTCATTCTCTTCATTTCCGGAGCGTATCAGGTCGTACATGGCATTCTCTTTATCATGGTCTCTGTCGCTACCGTCCATAGCTTAACTAATCCAGAACAAATATAAAACAATTGGAATGCATTCAATAAGCAGAACCGGAGAGATATGCAAATCAATACAAGGCAATTCAACAATACGATCATATAATATAACTAATACATCATCGAATAATATCTCTAATACATCTCGCATATAATATTACTAATACAAATCTAGTTGACATCTCGCGGCGCAGGCGGTGGACACCCAAAGATAAGGAACTATGATAGGATCATAGCTCGGGTGTGATCCCTGAAGAACCTGCCAGGTATTGGAGAACCTGGTGTCCAACGCAGCCATGTAGCACCGGACGTGCTCGTCCTCCTCCCTGACACGGCGACGTACCACCTCCACGGGGGCCGGCTCCCTCTGCACCGACAGTGGTCCACGCGACCGCCACCAAATAACCTCCGGGTCGACGACGGGATCCTCATTCCTCACCAAGCTCCGTGCCCCGAAAGGCAGCACCTCCCAGTGCCAGCCCGGCGGAGCCCAGTCCCAAACATGGCGCCTCTCAAGCAGGTGGTTTCCGCCGAGTCGACGACGAGGATGCGGGATGGGCATCGTCGACTCAACGGCTACGCTATGCAACTAAACATTTAAACATCTAAACATCATATATCTGCCTAATATAAAATAGAAAATCATCGATATCGTCAGGGACTCTCTCTCACCAACAACTAAAACAACTAAAACATAAAACAACTAAATTAACTGAAACAATATGAACACTTAATTAACTAAAACAACTAAAACATAAAAAAAACTAAACAACTAAAACATAAAACTTCTAACAAAATCATCTAACAAAATGATCTAACAAAATCATTTAATAACATAAAACATCTAAGAAAATCATCTAACAAAATCTAACAAAAACATCTAACAAAATCATCTAATAACTAAAACATCTAACAAAATCATCTAATAACATAAAACATCTAACAATATGAACACCTAACAAAATCATCTAATAACATAAAACATCTAACAAAATCATCTAACAAAATCTACCAAAAACATCTAACAAAATCATCTAATAAACTAAAACATCTAACAAAATCATCTAATAACAAAATCTAACAGGATTTGGGGAGCTCACCGGGGGGCTGACGAGGAGAGCGGCGACGGCGACGAGTGGTAACGGCGACGAGCGGCGATGGCGTCGGGGCGGTAACGGCGACGAGCGGCGACGGCGTCGGGGCGGGGCGACTGCGACGGGGCAGCCTGGCTGCGTCGGGCGGGGCGACGGCGACGGGGCACGGCGAGGAGGCGAGGCGAGGCCGCACGGCGAGGGGCACGGCGAGGAGGCGACCGCGACGGGGCACGGCGAGGAGGCGGCGGTATGGATCGTTGATGACCCACAAGTATAGGGGATCTATCGTAGTCCTTTCGATAAGTTAGAGTGTTGAACCCAACGAGGAGCAGAAGGAAATGACAAGCGGTTTTCAGCAAGGTATTCTCTGCAAGCACTGAAATTATCGGTAACAGATAGTTGTGTGATAAGATAATTCGTAACGGGTGACAAGTAACAAGTGTAACAAAGGTGCAGCAAGGTGGCCCAATCCTTTTTGTAGCAAAGGACAAGCCTGGACAAACTCTTATATAAAGCAAAGCGCTCCCGAGGACACATGGGAATTTCTGTCAAGCTAGTTTTCATCATGCTCATATGATTCGCGTTCGTTACTTGGATAATTTGATATGTGGGTGGACCGGTGCTTGGATGCTGCCCTTACTTGGACAAACCTCCCACTTATGATTACCCCCTCTCGCAAGCATCCGCAACTACAAAAGAAGAATTAAGATAAATCTAACCATAGCATGAAACATGTGGATCCAAATCAGCCCCTTACGAAGCAACGCATAAACTAGGGTTTAAGCTTCTGTCACTCTAGCAACCCATCATCTACTTATTACTTCCCAATGCCTTCCCCTAGGCCCAAATAATGGTGAAGTGTCATGTAGTCGACGTTCACATAACACCACTAGAGGAGAGACAACATACATCTCATCAAAATATCGAACGAATACCATATTCACATGATTACTTATAACAAGACTTATCCCATGTCCTCAGGAACAAAGGTAACTACTCACAAAGCATATTCATGTTCATAATCAGAGGAGTATTAATATCATTAAGGATCTGAACATATAATTTTCCACCAAGTAAACCAACTAGCATCAACTACAAGGAGTAATCAAGACTACTAGCAACCCACAGGTACCAATCTAAGGTTTTGAGACAAAGATCGGATACAAGAGATGAACTAGGGTTTGGAGAGGAGATGGTGCTGATGAAGAAGTTGATGGATATTGACCCCCTCTCGATGAGAGGATCGTTGGTGATGACGATGGCTTCGATTTCCCCCACCGGGAGGGAAGTTTCCCCGACAGAACAGCTCCGCCGGAGCCCTAGATTGGTTCTGCCCAGGTTCCGCCTCGAGACGGCGGCGCTTCATCCCGAAAGCTCCCTTATGATTTTTTCCAGGTCAAAACCCTCCATATAGCAGAAGATGGGCTCCGGAGACCTGCCAGGTGGGCCACAAGCCACAGGGGCGCGCCCAGGGGGGTAGGGCGCGCCCCCCAGGCTTGTGACTGCCTGGTGGGTCCCCTCTGGTATTTTCTTTGTCCAATATTTTTTATATATTCCAAAATAATTCTCTGTAACTTTTCAGGACTTTTGGAGTTGTGCAGAATAGGTATCTCAGATTTGCTCCTTTTCCGGTCCAGAATTCCAGCTGCCGGCATTCTCCCTCTTCATGTAAACCTTGTAAAATAAGAGAGAAAAGGCATAAGTATTGTACCATAATGTGTATTAACAGCCCATAATGCAATAAATATCGATATAAAAGCATGATGCAAAATGGACGTATCAACTCCCCCAAGCTTAGACCTCGCTTGTCCTCAAGCGAAAGCCAAAATCGATAAATATGTCCACATGTTTAGAGATAGAGGTGTCGATAAAATAAAATACGGACATGAGGGCATCATGATTATCTTTAGAACAGCAACATATATTGACATATAATTTCTTATGCTAGAGTAACAATTCATCCACAAGGTAAAGTATGAATCAAGAACTCTATTGAGAACCAAGAAACTATGATCTCAGTCATTGAAGCAATTCCAATTTATCATAACGTAGGAAAGAGTCAATATAAGAGCTTGTAAAGCAAATCCACATACTCAATCATCTTTTAGTCTTTCATAATTGCTAACACTCACGCGGTACCTATGAGGTCGAAACTTCAATCGGACACCGAGAAAGATAGGGGCTTATAGTTTTGCCTCCTAACTATTTACCTCAAGGGTAATGTCAATAGAAATAACTCATGCTCACCCACATCCGAGTGGATATATGTGTCTAGATCTTTCCCCAACATATGACGCTTGCCAAGAGATAAAGGCGAAATAAAGGAAGTGGTGATGATCACCATGACTCTTGCATCAGGGTAAGTACTAGAAAGTAAAAGTAACAGATAGGCCCTTCGCAGAGGGAAGCAGAGGTTGTCATGCGCTTTTGATGGTTGGATGCACAATCTCTTAATGCAAAAGAATGTCACTTTATATTGCCTCTTGTGATAAAGAACTTTATTATGCAGTCCGTCGCTTTTATTTCTTCCACATCACAAGTTCGTATAAAGTTTGTTTCCCCCACACTAATAGGTCATACATATTTAGGGAGCAAAAAATTTTATTGCTAGCACCGATGACAACTTACTTGAAGGATCTTACTCAATCCATAGGTAGGTATGGTGAACTCTCATGGCAAAACTAGGTTGAGGTTGTTTGGATGCACAAGTAGTATCTCTACTTGGTGCGGAAGTTTTGGCTAATATGGGGTGGAAGCAAGCGTCACATGTTAAGGGATCTATGACAATATAACTTCTATTCGGAGATAAGCAAACATAACCCATTATGTTGTCTTCCTTGTCCAACATCAACTTCTTAGCATAAAATATTTTAATGAGTGCTCACAATCACAAAAGATGTCCAAGATAATATATTTATATGTGAACCTCTCTTTCTTTATTACTTTCTTTTAATTGCTGCAATGACCAATTGCTATGTTTGTCAACCCACAACAAATTTATCGACATACTTCTTATATGTGAAGTCATCACTCCCCATAAGATCATCATATATACTCTTTTCTATACTTCTTTCTATTTCTTTTTCTTAGGATCATAGCAAGTAAGCAAAGCCTTCAAATCAAAAACTACTCTTTATTATATAACTCACGGACTCGGTTACATAGGGGGATCATAAAGCAAAACTCAAAACTAGATCACACAAAAACTTTATTCTACTAGATCAAGATATAACCAAAAGGATCGGGCTAAGAAAAACGATAAAAGTAAAAGATGTGATGGTGATACGATACCGGGGCACCTCCCCCAAGCTTGGCACAAGCCAAGGGGAGTGCCCATACCCATGTGTTTAGTTGTCTTGCTTCGGAGGTGGTGATGTTGGAGTTGTCGATGAGGTTGGGAGCTTGTCCTCCGTCTTCCAAGGCATAGGCTCACCATCGTAAAAAGATGAATGAGTCTCCGGGATCCTCAAATCTGCAGCCAAACTCATTCTCTTAAATCTGTATTCATACTCATAGTTTTGGTTTTGCAGGTCATAGATCTGGGCTTGGAGATGCTCGATTTTCTCGTAAAGCTTGAAGATGTGCTCCCCGATGTCCTTGGCGTCCAGCTTGTGCTTATGGGTAAACACTGCGATCATCATGTGATTAGCATTGAGTCCTCGCTCCACCATCCCTTGGCAATTGAAGACCAGTTGCTCCATTGCTTCGAGCCTTGTCTCCACGCTTCCGGACTTCCTTGGCCCCTCTACATCACGGATGTGCAGCACCCCCTCATGCATCTCCATGGTTTGAGGGTGTTGCAGCACCTCCGCAAGGTAGGGGTTGATGACTTTCTCGAAAAACTTGTCCTTTGAAGCACTTGTGGACGTCATGGCGATCTAAATCTGCGGCAAAAACAGCTCAAAACAAAAACAGGAGGTATTGTCGTGATACGAAGTTCAAAACCTTCGGGAGATTATATAATGATTTTTTACCGACCTAAAGGAGTATTCCACAAGAAAACGGAGTCCGGAGGGTACACGAGGTGGTCACAAGCCACAGGGGCGCGCCCAGGGGGGTAGGGCGCGCCCCCATGGCTTGTCGCCTCGTCGTGCACTATTCGGACTACTTTAAATTTTCCTAATTTTTTAAATATTCCAAAACAGATAAAAATTGCTATTGGAAAAGATTTGGAATCGGTTTGCTTACCGTATCAAATACCTATTCCTTTTCGGAGTCTAAAACGTTCTGGTAGGTTTCCCTAATGTACTCCTCCGGAGTTATGGTATTGATAATATTAGTTTCAACATTTATGGGAGTACCTGAGATATAATGTTTGATTCTTTGCCCGTTTACCACCTTCGGATTTGTGCCTTCGGCGTTGTTGATCTTGATGGCACCGGAACGATATACTTCCTCGATAATGTAAGGCCCTTCCCATTTAGAGAGAAGTTTTCCTGCAAAAAATCTTAAACGAGAATTGTATAGCAAGACATGATCACCTATATTGAATTCACGCTTTTGTATCCTCTTATCATGCCATCTCTTAACCTTTTCTTTAAACAACTTGGCATTCTCATAGGCCTGGGTTCTCCATTCATTGAGTGAGCTAATGTCAAATAACCTCTTCTCACCAGCAAGTTTGAAATCATAGTTGAGCTCTTTAATTGCCCAATAAGCTTTATGTTCTAGCTCTAGAGGTAAGTGACATGCTTTACCATAAACCATTTTATACAGAGACATACCCATAGGATTTTTGTAAGCATTTCTATAAGCCCATAATGCATCATCAAGTTTCTTAGACCAGTTCTTTCTAGATCTATTGACAGTCTTTTGCAAGATCAATTTAATTTCTCTATTGCTCAATTCTACTTGACCACTAGACTGAGGATGATATGCAGATGCAATTCTATGATTAACATCATACTTAGCAAGCAATTTATGGAAAGCACCATGAATAAAGTGTGAACCACCATCAGTCATTAAATATCTAGGGACTCTAAATCTTGGGAAAATAACTTCTTTAAGCATCTTAATAGAAGTGTTATGATCAGCACTACTAGTTGGAATAGCTTCTACCCACTTAGTAACATAATCAACAGCAACTAAAATATGAGTATACCCATTGGACTTTGGAAAAGGTCCAATATAATCAAAACCCCAAACATCAAATGGTTCAATAACAAGAGAGTAATTCATAGGCATTTCCTGACGGCTACTAATATTACCAATTCTTTGACATTCATCACAAGACAAGACAAACTTACGAGCATCCTTGAAGAGAGTAGGCCAATAAAAACCAGATTGTAGTACCTTGTGTGCAGTTCTATCTCCAGCGTGATGTCCTCCGTAAGCCTCAGAGTGACACTTGTGTAGGATCTGTTCCTGTTCATGCTCAGGCACACAACGTCTAATAACACCATCTACTCCTTCTTTATAAAGGTGTGGATCATCCCAGAAGTAATGTCTTAAATCATAGAAAAACTTTTTCTTTTGCTGGTATGTGAAACTAGGTGGTAAAAATTTAGCAACAATGTAATTAGCATAATCAGCATACCATGGAGCATTACGTGAAGCATTTATGACAGCTAATTGTTCATCAGGGAAGCTATCATCAATAGGTAGTGGGTCATCAAGAACATTTTCTAACCTAGACAAGTTGTCTGCTACAGGGTTCTCAGCACCTTTTCTATCAACAATATGCAAATCAAATTCTTGTAGCAGAAGAACCCATCTAATAAGTCTAGGTTTAGCATCCTTCTTTTCCATAAGGTACTTAATAGCAGCATGATCAGTGTGAACAGTTACTTTGGAATCAACAAGATAAGGTCTAAACTTAGCACATGCAAACACGACAGCTAAAAATTCCTTTTCAGTAGTGGCATAGTTTCTTTGAGCACTGTCTAGAGTTTTACTAGCATAATGGATAACATTCAATTTCTTATCAACTCTTTGTCCTAGAACAGCCCCAACAGCATAATCACTAGCATCACACATAATTTCAAAGGGTAAGTTCCAATCAGGTGGTTGAACAACAGGTGCAGAAATCAAGGCGTTCTTAAGAATTTCAAATGCTTCTAAGCAATCATCATCAAAAACGAATGGAACATCTTTTTGCAAAAGATTAGTGAGAGGCCTAGAAATCTTAGAGAAGTCTTAAATAAACCTCCTATAGAAACCAGCATGACCAAGGAAACTTCTTATACCTTTGATATCTGTAGGACACAGCATTTTTTCAATAGCATCAACTTTAGCCTTATCAACTTCAATACCTCTTTCGGAGATTTTGTGTCCCAAGACAATGCCCTCATTAACCATAAAGTGGCACTTCTCCCAATTCAAGACAAGATTAGTTTCTTCACACCTCTGCAAAACTCGATCAAGGTTGCTCAAGCAATCATCAAAAGAAGTTCCATAAACGGAAAAGTCATCCATGAAAACCTCAACAATCTTTTCACAAAAGTCAGAGAATATAGCCATCATACATCTTTGAAAGGTAGCAGGTGCATTGCATAAACCAAAAGGCATACGTCTATAAGCAAAGGTACCAAAAGGACAGGTAAAAGTGGTCTTCTCTTGATCCTCTTTTGACACAGGTATTTGAGAGAAACCAGAATAACCATCTAGAAAGCAAAAGTGTGTGTGTTTGGATAGTCTTTCTAGCATTTGATCAATAAAAGGTAGAGGGTAATGATCTTTCCTAGTAGCTTTATTTAATTTCCTGAAATCAATTACCATTCTATATGCTGTAACAATTCTTTGCGGGATCAATTCATTTTTATCATTAGGAACAACGGTAATACCTCCCTTCTTAGGTACACAATGAACGGGACTAACCCATCTACAATCAGCAATAGGGTAGATTATACCTGCCTCCAGAAGCTTTAATATTTCATTTCTTACCACTTCTTTCATTTTGGGATTTAGCCTTCGTTGGTGATCAACAACTGGTTTAGCGTCAGGCTCCATATTAATTTTATGCTGGCATAGAGTGGGACTAATGCCCTTAAGATCATCGAGAGTATATCCAATAGCAGCACGGTGCTTCCTCAGAGTCTTCAATAATCTCTTTTCTTCATGTTCTGAAAGGTTAGCACTAATAATAACAAGATATATCTCCTTTTCATCAAGATAAGCATATTTCAGAGTATCCGGTAATGGTTTAAGCTCAAACACGGGATCACCCTTGGGTGGAGGAGGATCCCCAAGTATTTCAACAGGAAAGTTGTGTTTCAAAATAGGATGCTGATCAAAGAAAATCTTATCTATTTTGTTCCTTTCATTCATATGCATATCGTTTTCATGGTCTAGCAAATATTGTTCTAAAGGATCGGTAGGAGGCACAGCAATAGAAGCAAGACCAATAATTTCATCTTTACTAGGCAATTCTTTATCATGGGTTTGTCTACGAAATTTAGAGAAATTAAACTCATGTGACACATCCCCAAAGCTTACAGTAACGGTTTCTTTCTCACAATCTATTCTAGAATTAACGGTGTTCAAGAAAGGTCTACCAAATATAATGGGACAAAAGTCATCTTGTGGGGAACCAAGAACAAGAAAATCAGTAGGGTATTTTATTTTCCCACACAAGACTTCAACATCTCTAACAATCCCAATAGGTGTTATAGTATCTCTATTAGCAAGCTTAATGGTAACATCAATTTCCTCTAATTCAGCAGGTGCAGTATCATTCATAATTTCTTGATATAAGGTAAAGGGAATTGCACTCACACTAGCACCCACATCACATAAGCCATGATAACAATGATCTCCTATTTTAACAGAAACAACAGGCATGCCAACAATAGGTCTATGTTTGTCTTTAGCATCAGGTCTAGCAATTCTAGCAGCTTCATCACAGAAATGAATAACATGCCCATCAATATTATCAACCAAGAGATCTTTAACCATAGCAATACTAGGTTCAACTTTAATTTTTTCAGGGGGTGTTGGTGTTCTAACATAGCTCTTACGAACCACAGTTGAAGCTTTAGCATGTTCCTTTATTCTAACAGGGAAGGGTGGTTTCTCAATATAAGCAGCAGGAATAACAGGATCAACGTTATAAGTAATAGTTTCTTCAACTTTAATAGGTTCCACTACTTTCACTTCAACAGGAGGATGATATTTAAACCACTTCTCCTTGGGGAGATCAAGATGAGCAGCAAAAGATTCACAGAAAGAAGCTACTATCTCAGAGTCAAGTCCATATTTAGCGCTAAATTCACGAAAAGCATCGGTGTCTATAAAGGATTTAACACAATCAAACTTGAGGTTTATACCTGACTCCTTATCCTCGTCGAGCTCCCAATCTTCAGAGTTGCGTTTAATTCTTTCCAATAAGTCCCATTTGAATTCAATATCCTTCTTCATAAAAGAACCAGTACAAGAAGTATCGAGCATGGATCGATCATTATGATAAAGCCGAGCATAAAAAATTTGAATAATAATTTCTCTTGAGAGCTCATGATTGGGGCATGAATATAACATTGACTTAACCCTCCCCCAAGCTTGAGCGATACTTTCTCCTTCACGAGGCCAAAAATTATAAATATAATTCCGATCACGATGAACCAGATGCATAGGATAAAACTTCTGATGAAATTCCAATTTCAATCGGTTGTAGTTCCATGATCCAATATCATCACATAGCCTATACCATGTCAATGCCTTCTCCTTCAAAGATAAAGGAAAGACCTTCTTCTTGACATCATCCTCGGGCAAACCTGCAAGCTTAAATAATCCACAAACTTCATCCACATAGATCAGGTGCAAATGAGGATGTAGTGTTCCATCTCCTGCATAAGGATTAGCTAGCAGTTTCTCTATCATACCCGAAGGAATTTCATAATAAATATTTTCAGTAGATTCAGTAGGTTGAGGAGCAGCTCTTTGTGCTTCCGGTCGAGGTGAAGATACCCCGAACAAGCCCCTCAAAGGATTACTTTCCATAGTAACAAGTGACAGTAAATTTCAGCACACTTTATAAATTTTTCCTTACCAAATTCCACTCACCAAAGGCGCTTCACTCCCCGGCAACGGTGCCAGAAAAGAGTCTTGATGACCCACAAGTATAGGGGATCTATTGTAGTCCTTTCGATAAGTAAGAGTGTCGAACCCAACGAGGAGCAGAAGGAAATGACAAGCGGTTTTCAGCAAGGTATTCTCTGCAAGCACTGAAATTATCGGTAACATATAGTTGTGTGATAAGATAATTCGTAACGGGTGACAAGTAACAAGTGTAAAAAAGGTGCAGCAAGGTGGCCCAATCCTTTTTGTAGCAAAGGACAAGCCTGGACAAACTCTTATATAAAGCAAAGCGCTCCCGAGGACACATGGGAATTTCTGTCAAGCTAGTTTTCATCATGCTCATATGATTCGCGTTCGTTACTTGGATAATTTGATATGTGGGTGGACCGGTGCTTGGGTGCTGCCCTTACTTGGACAAACCTCCCACTTATGATTACCCCCTCTCGCAAGCATCCGCAACTACGAAAGAAGAATTAAGATAAATCTAACCATAGCATGAAACATGTGGATCCAAATCAGCCCCTTACGACGCAACGCATAAACTAGGGTTTAAGCTTCTGTCACTCTAGCAACCCATCATCTACTTATTACTTCCCAATGCCTTCCCCTAGGCCCAAATAATGGTGAAGTGTCATGTAGTCAACGTTCATATAACACCACTAGAGGAGACACAACATACATCTCATCAAAATATCGAACGAATACCATATTCACATGATTACTTATAACAAGACTTATCCCATGTCCTCAGGAACAAACGTAACTACTCACAAAGCATATTCATGTTCATAATCAGAGGAGTATTAATATCATTAAGGATCTGAACATATAATCTTCCACCAAGTAAACCAACTAGAATCAACTACAAGGAGTAATCAACACTACCAGCAACCCACAGGTACCAATCTGAGGTTTTGAGACAAAGATCGGATACAAGAGATGAACTAGGGTTTGGAGAGGAGATGGTGCTGATGAAGATGTTGATGGATATTGACCCCCTCTCGATGAGAGGATCGTTGGTGAGGACGATGGCTTCGATTTCCCCCTCCGGGAGGGAAGTTTCCCCGGCAGAACAGCTCCGTCGAAGCCCTAGATTGGTTCTGCCCAGGTTCCGCCTCGAGACGGCGGCGCTTCGTACCGAAAGCTCCCTTATGATTTTTTCCAGGTCAAAACCCTCCATATAGCAGAAGATGGGCTCCGGAGACCTGCCAGGTGGGCCACAAGCCACAGGGGCGCGCCCAGGGGGTAGGGCGCGCCCCCCAGGCTTGTGACTGCCTGGTGGGTCCCCTCTGGTATTTTCTTTGTCCAATATTTTTTATATGTTCCAAAATAATTCTCCATAAGTTTTCAGGACTTTTGGAGTTGTGCAGAATAGGTATCTCAGATTTGCTCCTTTTCCGGTCTAGAATTCCAGCTGTCGGCATTCTCCCTCTTCATGTAAACCTTGTAAAATAAGAGAGAAAAGGCATAAGTATTGTACCATAATGTGTATTAACAGCCCATAATGCAATAAATATCGATATAAAAGCATGATGCAAAATGGACGTATCAATCGTCGAAGAAAATGGGCAGCCTGGCGGCGTCGACGGCGAGGTCGGGGTCCGGCAGCCTGACGGCGTCGTCGAGCACGCGCGAGAAGTTGGAATGAATTGGGGAGGAAGAATGGGGGTATAAATAGGGAGGGCCTTTAGTCCCGGTTGGAGCCACTAACCGGGACTAAAGGTCAGTTTTCTTTTTTGTTTTGTTTTTCTAAAAAACAAAGCTCTATTTTTAGATTTGGAATAACTGTTAGAGTATTTATAGTTTTTGAATGAACCTTTTTGATTTATGTCAAAAAAAAATATAAACTCTCTATTAGTGCCAGTAGTTTTCAAATTTAAATATTTTAAATTTGAATTCTTTTGAAATTTGTGTGAATCGCTAGCTAGTGAATAACTTTAGTTTAAAAAAATATTTTTGAGTGATTATTTTTCCTGTTGTTTAATATTAGTATGTTTTATCAGTATATTCAATTTGGGAATTTTTAGGATATTTTAAATAGGTGTTTTAATCAAAACCAGATTCTGTTTAACTCTTTTAGTTTTATACCTTCATCTGTTACAAAGGCATTTCATGTTTTTTAACTTATTTCAACTCCAGACTTTTTGTGCATTCAATATGAACCATTCTAAGCCACATCTTGAAATTTCAACCCTATCTAACTTCATTTGCTATTTTTCATGCATTTAATGATTTTTTTGAGCTAAATGACCCTGAAATTAAAAAGCACTACAAATGAACTCTGAAAAGGTTGAAACTTGGCATGGTATCATCATTTCACCCACATAGCATGTGCTAAAAAGTTGAGAGGGTTACAGCAAAAACTGGATGCACTTCATGTACAGACTAGACCATCTCCTTCGAAGTATGAGGGTTTCTGACGAAAACTCATCTGTTACAAAGGCAATTCATTTTTTTAAACTTGTTTCAACTCCAGACTTTTTTGTGCATTCAATATGCACCATTCTAAGCCACATATTCAAATTTCAACCCTTTCTAACTTCATTTGCTATTTTTCATGCATTTAATGATTTTTTTGAGCTAAACGACCCTGAAATTAAAAAGCACCACAAATGAACTCTGAAAAGGTTGAAACTTGGCATGGTATCATCATTTCACCCACATAGCATGTGTTAAAAAGTTGAGAAGGTTACAACAAAAACTGGATGCACTTCGTGTACAAAACTGGACCATCCCGACTACTCACTAGAGAAGAAAAGTGATGACGGTGAAGCCAATCACATCCCAGAGTGGGATCTTGGAGTATAAATATTTTTCTTCGCGTGTGTCCCTTGATTATTTCGCCGTAACCATGGACAATCTTCATCATTTAACAGGATGCTTGGGTCAGTCTTCACTGCAAAGGGAGGAATTTCATCAAACTTTTCATAATCTTGTGACATGTCTGTCTTGTCCTCCACTCCCACGATGTTTCTTTTCCCAGAAAGCCCTATGTGGCGCTTTGGCTCATCGTATGATGTATCTGCTTTCTTATCTTTCCTTTTTCTCGGTTTGGTAGACATGTCCTTCACATAGAAAACTTGCGCCACATCATTGGCTAGAACGAATGGTTCGTCTGTGTGCCCAAGATTGTTGAGATCCACTGTTGTCATTTCGTACTGCGGGTCTACCATTACCCCTCCTCCAGTCAGATTGGCCCATTTGCACCAGAACAAAGGGACCTTCAAATCACCTCCATAGTCAAGTTCCCATATCTCCTCTATGTAACCATAATATGTGTCCTTTTCCTTGGTGTTTGCCGCATCGTCAAAGCGGACACCACTGTTTTGGTTGGTGCTCTTTTTATCTTGGGCGATCGTGTAAAATGTATTCCCATTTATCTCGTACCCTTGGAAAGTCAATATAGTAGAAGATGGTCTCTTGGCCAACAAGTACAAGTCATCTTCAACATTGTTGTCATTCATGAGATGTGTTCGCAACCAACCGCCGAAAGCCTCAATGTGTGTACGTTGAATCCAGGGGTCAGACTTCTCCGGGTTCTTCGAGCGTATAATATCCATGTGTTTCTCGATATACGGGGTCACCAAGGTAGAATTCTGTAGAACTGTGTAGTGTGCTTGCGCCCAAGAATTCCCGTCCCTACATATTATTGATTTTGGTCCAAGTGTGCCTTTTCCACGCAGTCTCCCCTCATGCCGCGATTGAGGAACACCAATCGGCTTAATGTCAGGAATAAAGTCAACACAAAACTCAATAACCTCCTCTGTTTCATGGCCCTTGGAGATGCTTCCTTCTGGCCTAGCACGGTTACGAATATATTTCTTTAAGACTCCCATGAACCTCTCAAAGGGGAACATATTGTGTAGAAATACAGAACCCAGAATGGCAATCTCTTCGACTAGGTGAACTAGGACGTGCGTCATAATATTGAAGAAGGATGGTGGGAACACCAACTCGAAACTGACAAGACATTGGACCAAATCATTCTGTAAGCTTGGTAGGATTTCCGGATCGATTACCTTCTGAGAAATTGCATTGAGGAATGCACATAGCTTCACAATGGCTAATCGAACATTTTCTGGTAGAAGCCCCCTCAACGCAACCGGAAGCAATTGCGTCATGATCACGTGGCAGTCATGAGACTTTAGGTTCTGGAATTTTTTCTCTGCCATATTTATTATTCTCTTTATATTCGATGAGAAGCCAGACGGGACCTTGATACTGAGAAGGCATTCAAAGAAGATTTCCTTCTCTGCTTTGGTAAGAGCGTAGCTGGCAGGACCTTTATACTGCTTTGGATGCATGCCGTCGTTTTCGTGCACACGTTGCTGGTCCTCCCGTGCCTCTGGTGTATCTTTTGTCTTCCCATACACGCCCAGGAAGCCTAGCAGGTTCACGCAAAGATTCTTCGTCACGTGCATCACGTCGATTGCAGAGCGGACCTCTAGGACTTTCCAATAGGGTAGGTCCCAAAATATAGATTTCTTCTTCCACATGGGTGCGCGTCCCTCAGCGTCAGCCGGAACAGATTGTCCGCCAGGACCCTTTCCAAATATTACTTGTAAATCCTTGACCATATCAAGTATGTCATCACCAGTACGGAGGACGGGCTTCTTCCGGTGATCTACCTCACCTTTGAAATGCTTGCCTTTCTTTCTTAAGGCATGCTTGGTCGGAAGAAATCGACAATGTCCCAGGTACACATTCTTCTTGCATTTGTCCAAATATATACTTTGAGTCTCATCTAAACAGTGCGTGCATGCATGGTATCCCTTGTTTGTCTGTCCTGAAAGGTTACTAAGAGCAGGCCAATCATTGATGGTTACAAATAGCAACGCTCGCAGGTCAAATTCCTGCTGTTTGTGCTCATCCCACACACGTACACCTTTTTTATTCCACAGCTGTAAAAGTTCATCAACTAATGGCCTTAGGTACACATCAATGTCGTTGCCGGGTTGCTTAGGGCCTTGGATGAGCACTGGCATCATAATGAACTTCCGCTTCATGCACAACCAAGGAGGAAGGTTATAGATACATAGAGTAACAGGCCATGTGCTATGCTTGCTGCTCTGCTCCCCAAATGGATTAATGCCATCTGCACTTAAACCAAACCATAAGTTCCTTGGGTCATCTGCAAAGTCCGGTCACTCTCTCTCGATTTTTCTCCACTGCGACCCATCAGCGGGTACTCTCAACTTCCCGTCATTCTTACGATCTTCTTTGTGCCATCGCAACGACTTGGCATGCTCTTTGTTTTGGAACAAACGTTTCAACCGTGGTATTATAGGAGCATACCACATCACCTTGGCAGGAATCCTCTTCCTGGGGCGCTCGCCCTGAACATCATCACCAGGATCATCGCGACCGATCTTATATCGCAATGCATTACATACCAGACATGCATTCAAATTCTCGTACTCACCGCGGTAGAGGATGCAGTCATTAGGGCATGCATGTATCTTCGCAACCTCCAATCCTAGAGGGCAGACAACCTTCTTTGCTTCGTATGTACTATCAGGCAATTCGTTGTCCTTTGGAAGCTTATTCTTCATTATTTTCAGTAACTTTTCAAATGCCTTGTCAGATACACCATTCTCTGCCTTCCATTGCAGCAATTCCAGTGTGGTACCGAGCTTTGTGTTGTCATCTTCGCAATTTGGGTACAACCCTTTTTTGCGATCCTCTAACATGCGCTGCAACTTCAACTTCTCCTTTTCACTTTCGCAATTTCTCTTTGCATCAGCAATGGCCCGACCAAGATCATCAGCGGGCTCATCTGATGCCTCAGCTTCTTCTTCTTCATTCTCTTCCCCCATTGTAGTACCATCATATTCAGGACACCCAGGATAGTTGTCGTCATCCTCTTCTTCATTCTCTTCCATTAGAACCCCCCTTTCTCCGTGCTTGGTCCAACAATTATAGCCGGACATGAAACCGGATCTAAACAGGTAGACGTGAATCTGTTTTGAGCTAGAGTAAGTCTTATTATTATTACACACACCACATAGACAACACATAAAACCATCCCGCTTGTTTGCCTCAGCCGCACGCAAAAAACTCTGCACGCCATTAATGAACTGGGGAGAGCGTCGGTCATCGTACATCCATTGCCGGTTCATCTTCATTACACAACACCGAAAAGACCAAATTAATACAAGTTCATACATAAAGTTCATACACACTTATTTTCTCATAAAACAACATACAACTGTCTAGCTAAAGCATTTAAATGCAACAACAAATGCGATCAAAATCGCAACTAAGGTAACAATTGATCCAACAGCATAATGATACCAAGCCTCTTTATACATGGCATATTTTCTAATCTTCAAGCGCATTGCATCCATCTTGATCTTGTGATCATGGACGACATCGGCAACGTACAACTCCAATTTCATCTTCTCTTCTTCAACTCTTTTCAATTTTCCTTTCAAATCCTCGTTTTCTTTTTTAACTAAATTTAACTTCCCGGCAATAGGGTCGGTAGGAATTTCCGATTCAACTACCTCCTAGATAAAAATATCTATGTCAACTTGATGGACATAATTGTCATTAACACGAAATGCAACAAATAGTTATAAAAGAGAATATATACCGCATCCGAATCGTAAATCGGACGAGGGCCGACGGGCACGGATATCATAACCATGGCACTATATATAACAACAATCATACAAGTAAGAAAATTATGCAAATAACTATCTAAATCATACAAATACGATTTTTTTGTAATAAAAATGATAAGAACACAAGAAGAGGCTCACCAAGGTGGTGCCGGCGACGGGACGGTGCGGGCGATCGACGGTGGTTAATTAGGACGGGGACAGGAAGGCACACTAAGTAAACCACACCTACACATATGCAAACTAAGGAGTGAATTTGAGCTCAAATTGCATATAAATCAAAAAAAACTACCACATAATTACACCCTTATAAATCTTGACAAATCACTATAATTATAAAGCATTGCACGAGCTGATCTAGCAATAAGAGATGAAAGGACAAAGTTGCTAACCTTTGTGGACACTTGGATGGTTGAGGTGCCTCAAATCTTGTCAAATCTTGGCAAAAATGGAGGGAGGAGCTCGAGCTAGGGGAAGAACAGAGAGGGGAGTTCGAATGGAGAAAACAGAGTAATGGAGTCGGACTGGACGAAGGGTTTATATAGGGAAAGTTTTAGTCCCAGTTCGTTATACAAACCGGGACTAAAGGTCCACCTATAGTCTCGGTTTGTATAACAAACTGGGACTAAAAGGGCTCGTGGGGGCCCCCAGGCTGACACCAGCCTGCCACCACCCCTTTAGTCCCGGTTTGTGATACAAACCGGTACTATAAGTTCCAAATGAACCGGGACTAATGGTGTCCGTGCCCCACGACCGCTCCTAGCCGTTGGAACCGGGACTAATGGTCACATTAGTCCCAGGCCAAAGCCAAACCGGGACTAATGGGTTAAACGAAAGGCCTGTTTTCTACTAGTGGTACTTCCTTCGTTTCATAATGTAAGACGATTTTTTGACGGTGTAAATACCAACTTCTCCATGTGGTAGCTAGGAAAGAAGATCGACAACTCACTTGTTAAATTCTACTCCGAGTATAATTTACCGACTGATTTGTGGATTGATCAGAACCAACGCCTATAGACTATACCATACTACCGAAAATAAAAAGCGGGGGCACCCGACAGAATTATGCTGAATATTCCCAAAGATAGCGATAGAAACCTACTGCTACGTTCTGGGCGTGGGAACGGAAACGGAAATGCGCCGTGGGTTACCATCACATGCTTCTTCGGGTCTGTAGCCAATCATGGTGATGCTGAATGCAATCCATTCAGATTCAAGGTATTAGTATCGTACATGCATGGTCCCTTGCGTATTCGCCGTGCGACGTCACTACTACTCCTACTTGTAGAACAGAAGGACCGACCATGACACATATTCCGTCCGGACTCCGGCGGAGATAAAAGCATCTCCAGCCGTTGTGCCCCAGGAGGCGTTTTTTTGGCCTCCTGGGGTTGCCCCGACGAAATTTTTGCATTGGGGACGAGAATTTTCCAGTCGTCCCCCATCCAGCCGGACACGTGGCGCCGTCGGCAAGAGGCTCCCGTACACAACCCGGACCTGGCCTGTACACTAGTCGGACACAGGTCAGACTATGCCCATACACGAGTCGAACACAGGTCAAGCCTCGTCCATGGTGACGGAGCCGCGGCCAACGCCGCACCTCCTCGTCGTCCCCTTCCCGACGCAGGGCCACGCGCTGCCGCTGCTCAACCTGGCCGCCTTGCTCGCGTCCCGCGGCCTCCGCCTCACCGCCGTCACCACGCCCGTCAACGAGCCACTCCGTCCAGCCCCTCGTCCTCCCCTTCCCCGTCCACCCTTCTCCTCCCCTTCCACGCCCAGATAATGGCCATACAATGGCCAGATAATTGCCAGATAATGGCCATACAATGGCCAGATAGTGGCCTCCACGTTGAGCTTCTCCGAGGATGTGGTGAGCACGGCGGCACGAGGACTGTGGATGCGGCGAGCAGGCAGGGATGCGGCGAGCACGGAGGCTGACTGTGGGCCAAACGACATGCAAAACCTTCTCTCTCGACCCTCAAGTGCCCCCCGATGGGTTGGGTATGGTCTGGGAGCGCCGGTTCTAATTTTGATCAAATCCGACAAAAAATGAGGCTTTGGGATGACGAGTGAAAAAAAAAATTAGTCGCCGACGCTTAAAAAGTGGTCGGGAGGGGGGGGGGGGGCGGCTGGAGATGCTCTAAGCTGGAGGACACGTACGGCGATCACCATCCCATCTACGTCTCTCTCTCGCTCCATCGATCTCAAGTGAATCTGATCGCCCAACCCCAACGTGCAGGGCTCAACTCAACGGCTGTTCTGCGTGAGATTCGGATTCGAAAGTACAGTAGTAATAACCTGACAGCTGCCGCTCATCCCTAATCTTCTATGCACGCCTGTAGCAAGCTAGCTAGCTTGTTGAACTTGGCCATACAAGGCATGCATGCTCTCCCCCTCCCGGAGTCCGGAGAGGGAAGAGATTCGGTCAGACCATGAGCTTCTTGATCGCTGTCCCTATTAAATGTCTGATTGATACCCATGTTGAAACGGTAGTAGCAGTTTTTTCTGCGGATGATTAAATCCCGCGCAATAAATCTGGAAACCGTTGATTGACCACAGGTTTTCTTTTCTTTTTTATGGACTCTGCCGGGGAGACCACGGATATGTGAATTTGCAGCTCTCATTCTTAACATCCATAAATACCTCTTTTTGAAGAAAGAAAAAAATCAATAAATATCTCAGGAACATCGCCTTCTAAGGACTGTTTCAAAAACAAATATCTCTTTTAGAAATAAATCTCTTTCAAAATCGCCTTCTAAGGAAGACACCTTCTAAGGAAGACACAATTTGAAATCACCTGTCGGTCCAAATACTACTCATTATTTGACATCTATATGGCCCTTGTTCAAATTTACTATCTCCGTGAATGGGAAAGCTCTATAATAGTTTTGGAGGGCCGTCCTCTAAAACCAGTTTTGACGCTTTTAGGGTGTGTTCAGTTGAAGGGATGGCATGGAATGGCACGGGTCCGACCTGCCCCTAGCCCCCGTTCTCGCGTTCAGTTGAAATTGGGACCGGCACGCACTGGTTCCCCCCGAGCGAATATTCCGCCCAGATGCGGAACGAAGTCATACCCCGAAAACGGCCGGACCACGCGGAACGGCTGCCTCCCTCGCACTTGTCCTCAGCCCCGCAGGTGCGCCACCTCCCTCCCCTCCCTCCCCCTCCTCCCTTCCCCATGGATCTGGCCCGCGCCGCCGGTCCTCTCTTCCCCGTCGGCCGGCGGCTGCCTCCCCCTCCTCCCTCCCCCTCCCCCTTCTCTCCCCTTCCTCCCCCTCCCCCTCCTCTCCCCTCCTCCCCCACTCCATGGATCTGAGCTGCAGCGGCCCTCCCTTTCCAGTCGGCCGGCGGCCCGTTCCTCCCATCCTTGGCGGCCCGTTCCTCCTCTCCCCGGCCGCGGCCGGGTCCTCCTCTCCATGGCGGCCGGTTCCTCCCATCCATGCCGGCAGTTTCCTCCCTTCCCGATGCCTGATAATCTCTCCTTCTCTCTCGTTTTGCAGCAGCTTGACGGAAGCACTCCAAGCAGCGGGTGCTCGACGTTCAGACTCGAACTGTGAAGGTAGAATAAACCCCCCCCCCCCCCCTTGTATATCCAGCTAGTGTTCATGTTTATTTGCTGTCCAGTGTATGTTTGCAATATCTATTGTTACGTTGTTTTTAATCAAATTACAAACGAAATGCTGCCGAAATTTTAAATTTTAGGTCGTTCCATTTTTCATTACGTGCTTCCAACCAAACACCGGAACGGAACCGACCCGTTCTACTCTTTTGCTCCTACCAAACACAGGAATGGAACGGACCCGTTCCTCTGGAATGGAACCATTCCATTCCATGACAGTTGGTCCCCCAACTGAACACACCCTTAGAGTGCACTATCTTTTAGACACCCTAGAATGCTCATCATGTATTTCTTTTATCCTGTGGAGCCCATTCATCGATGGGAAGGTTTAGGGTGTCGAAAAGAAAGGTGTCGGAGCCCATCTACAGTTGTGGCGACGCCAACATCATCTTTGATGGTGGTGACCACACACGAACCGGGACTGCGTTGGCATGATATTGCGAGCAGGAAGCGGCGAGAGGTCGCAGGGAGGACGGGAAGGGGTCTTGGGGATGTTGGCCAACTCCATTCGTGTAGCGGCAACAAGAAAATGGCGCAACTGTGACTCAAATAACAACCCAGGAAGAGTAAAATGCATGAAACCACCATTTTACCGTCATACCTTTCGGAAAACCATCACTTTACCGTCATACCTCTCAGAAAACCACCACTTTACCGTCATACCTCTCGGAAAATCACCACTTTACAAAACGTGACACTTTGCACCGCATCGAAAAATTGATAGTGGCAAAAAACACCGACGGTAGATGCTAAGCAATTTAATGACGTCACTAATCAGCCGGGCCAACTTGTCAGGCTGAGTTGGCAGGAAAAAACGCCACGTAGACACATTGACTTGGTCTTCTTCTTCTTTCTCTGCCTCTCTCTTTGAAGCATTTTATCAAACACCTTCGGGACGCCATGAGGTGGAGCACCCTGCACGAGATCCGCCGCCCCTGACAGCCTTCTTCCTCCCTCCCCGCAGCAGGTGCACACACACCGCGCCTTCACCTCATAAGGGCGCGCGACGGAGGGGCGGACAAGGCGGCGTTGACTCTCCAGGCGGCGAGGAGCGCGGGAGCGGCCGGGTCGACCGCGGGAGCGAGCTGCTGCTGCTCTCTCTGACCCACCACGAGCAGGATCCCATCGCTGTTGTACCTTTGTCCCGCGTGCGCGGCGGCGGTGCGCGTGTGCCTCAAGCACGTCGCGGTGGGGTGGCCGGCGGTTGTTGTTCCGTTGCGCGAGCATGCGACCGGTGACCCTTTGCTCCCACTGCACTGCACTGCATGGCAACGCGACACGACTATTCTCCGCTTCGTCGGTGCGTCATGTGTACGTATGTGCGGACTCGTTGGTTCCTACCGGCCCCCGGTTGGGCGGAGCCTCCGCCACGGGGCACTACGCCTCATGGCCTTGCCGCGGTTCCGCTCCTCCTCTCGATTGTCCGGCGTGTCATTAGGTGTGGTTGTCGGTCGTCGAAGAGGAGCGGTGGTGCGACGCGTTGGAAGCCAAACGTTGTTGCCTGGCGGTGGTTCCGCGGGTGCGCTGCTGTGTGCGTGCGGTGCCGAAACGTAGAACCAGAGCGAGATCGGCCGCACCTTGATAGCACCCACACAGCACCGCCGCACGGCAAAAGCAGGAGCACCGTGCGAACGAGGAGACCACACCGTCAGGGCAACCAAATTCTGTCGTGCCGTAGATGGAACTATCGGTGCGTGCGGCTTCGACATGTCCTTCTTGGCCTGTTGGGATCGAAGAGGAAGCCATGCGCTGCACGGTGGGCTAACCGTGCGGGTTGCACTTGATAGCTGTCGATCGAATCCAGCGAATCCCATTGTGTGCATTGTTGACTTGCCGTTACGTGCACAATTTCGATGGCGGCGGCGACGAATGGCTGGGTGGGTGGGGAGCACGACATGGCCACGGGACTCCCTTGTTTCCACCGGTGCTCGCTCTGGGAAACACACACACACACACCGGCGCTCGATGAGGCCAAGTCCAGCGCACGACCCCATCCCGTCCGGCCCTGTCCGTTTGAGGCAAAACGAACAAACCCCACGGCTCAACGCGCGGGAGCCTGGACCCATATTGTCCGTTTTGTGTCTGGCCAGACCCATTTTCAGCGCAAACATGTGCCCGGTTTGGGTCCAGGCGGACAGCGAACGGACGCGCCTCTCGTCCGCATCGGGGCCGCGTGGCAGGCGCCCACCTACCTCCCACCGCCCAAATTGAGTGCGCACGCACGGTCGGCCCCACCTATCATCCGCCCAGGCGAGCAGTCGCCGTCCTTCTTAAAGTGGGAAGCCGTGGACCGGTCAATCCACGCTTCCACTCCAGGCCTGTTGCCTCCTCGAAACCCGACACCAAACCCTAGTTCTCCCCTCCCCTTCCTTAAGCTCGCCGGCCGCAATGGTGTGGTGGAGCACCGGCCGCAAGGGGGCGCACGACCACGAGGCCGGTTCGTCCTCCGGCCGCCGCCGCACCGCCAGCTCACAGCCCACACCACCCCCACGGAGAGCCCCCGCACCGCCCGCATTCGCCATCGCCCCTCCGGCCGCCCCGGCGCGTGCCAGGCAGTACGTCCACACAGATGTTTGCCGGCGTTATTGGGAAACAGTGACGCCGCTGCCCTGGGCAGACGTGCACCTGCCCAATAGTTGGCATCTCTCCGCGGATCGGGTGCCGATCCCGCCGACCCCGTTGAGCAGTCGTGCCCGCCGCGAGGAGATCGGCGGCCGCCGCCGCCTGCCTGACGACCTCTACTACGACCCCAGGTATGTCGTGGATTCCCCACTCTAGGACACCTGGTTTCGGGACGAGCACGACGTGTGACGCGCGTCCTACTTTGCTGGTCGCCCAGCAAGCCCGCGGCGGGCACGTCCAGAGCGCTGAGTGCGTGCTCCGAGCCCTCCCCAGGTGCGTGGGCATACGCGGGTGCGCGGCATCACGTCGACGTCGTCGCCTTCGCCCTCTCCGTCGCCACAACCACCTCCTCCCATGACAGAGGAGGCTGAGGCCCGGCTCATCCAACGTGTCTTGGAAGACTCCATGAACACGCACGATGAGCGCCAATGGGTGGGTCTGGACACCATGTTGTCCCTCTCTGCAGCCGGCGACGTGGCCGTACCGGAGCTGGACATGATGGAGGTGAAGGAGGAGGTGCTGGAGGAGCAGTCCGTTGCCGCGTTCCACCCTGGCCTGGTGGGCCAGCGGTGGAGCTGGTCATGCACGGCCACGGACATGGCCGAGGCCGTGGGGGCCGGGTCTTGGTGCCCCACGCCGTCGCAGTCACCGGAGCGCGAGCTGTCGCCATGGGGGGAGGTGGTGCAGGCGCCTCCCACCTTCCAGGGACCACCGTCCCACCTCTGGACGTCGCCGCCCTACATCGACCTCACCAGCGAGGAGGAAGACAACGGCGACGCGTGAGACGGCGACGGGCACGGCAGCAGCGCGCAGGCGGCGCTTGTCTTTTTTTTTAAGTTTTTATGTTAATTATGTTAAGTACTGTGGAGGCCGTGAAGACTATGTTTTAAGTTTTTTATGTTTAATTATGTTTTAATCATTATGTTTGCGTTTTATTTGTTTTTTCGCCATTTTATTTGGGTTTGCGATTTTTTTATATCATGTCCACCCCGGACATGATTTGGGGTCCGGCCGCGCGCTGGGCGCACCCACAGGGCAACGGCCCGATCCGGACATGGGCTACCCCATTGCCGCCCCAAACAGACAAAAAGCAGGCCGAAGCGGGCGTCCGTTTGGGGTCGTGCGCTGGAGTTGGCCTGAGGAGCAGTGCTCCAGCTCATGGCGTCCTGAAGGTGTTTGATAAAATGCTTCAAAGAGAGAGGAGGATAAAGAAGAAGAAGACCAAGTCAAATTGTCTTCGTGGCGTTTTTTCCTGCCAACTCAGCTTGACAAGTTGGCCCAGCTGATTAGTCATGTCATCAAATTTCTTAGCATCTACCGTGAGTGTTTTTTTGTCATTGTGATTTTCGGTGCGGTGCAAAGTGTCATGTTTTGTAAAGTGGTGGTTTTCCGAGAGCTATGATGGTAAAGTGGTGGTTTCATCCATTTTACTCACCCAGGAAGGTAGGAGCACCCTTGGTCCTGCTTGTTGTTCCCTTGGTCTCTCGTGACGGTCTCCCGCCAACTCTGCACGTGGGTTGTAGCAGTTGGAGGATGGGTCCATTTTATGGAGGCGATGGGGCTGAATGGATGTTTTTTTATGTAGGGGGGGTGAATGGGTGCTGAAAGAGAGGTGTGGGAGCCCATTAACGGTCGCGGTGATGCCCTTGCGACCAAGGGCGTTCCCCAAATCCTCGCCCCCGGTCGTCACCGTAATGGAGGATGACGAGGACCCCGATTAGTTTCGGCCCATGGCAATGCTGCTCCTCACCGTCTGCGATGGTTTAGTGTCGACACTCCGTGAAGCGAAAGCTGGACGAGGAGAAGAGGGATGGTGGTGGCGACGTCAACATCATCTTTGGTGGTGGTGACTACATAGGACTCAGGACTACGGCGGGATAACGTTGCGTGTGGGAAACGATGAGAGGTCGTGGGGATAACGTGCATGAAGGTGTTGGGGAGGTCATTCACCCCTTGGGTCCTCGTGGCTACGTGCCCGCCAACTCGGTTGCACGTGGGGGTAGGGGGGAGGGGGGAGGGGTGGTAGTTGGTGATTTGGTGTTGTTTTAGAAAGGGGAGGTGAATGGGTGTTTTTTAGGGAGGGGAGGTGAATGGGCACCGAAAGAGAGGTGTGGGAGCCCATTAACGACTATGGTAACGCCAACATCGTCTTTCAGTGATGATCACAAAGTATCCAGGCCAACGTCAAGACGACGTTGAGAGCAAGTTGTTTTAGAAAGGGGAGGTGAATGGTTGTTTTTTTAGGGAGGGTAGGTGAATGGGCGCGCAAAGAGAGATGTGGGAGCCCATTAATGACTATGGTAACGCCAACATCGTCTTTCAGTGATGATCACAAAGAATCAAGGGCAACGTCAAGACGACGTTGCGAGCAAGTTGTTTTAGAAAGGGAAGGTGAATGGGTGTTTTTTAGGGAGGGGAAGTGAATGGGCGCGCAAAGAGAGGTGTGGGAGCCCATTAACGACTATGGTAACACCAACATCGTCTTTCAGTGATGATCGCAAAGAATCCAGGGCAACGTCAAGGCGACGTTGCGAGCAAGTTGTTTTAGAAAGGGGAGGTGAATGGGTATTTTTTTTAGGAAGGGGAGGTGAATGATCACGCAAAGAGAGGTGTAGGAGCCCATTAACGACTATGGTAACGCCAACATCGTCTTTCAATGATGATCACAAAGAATCTAGGGCAACGTCAAGACGACGTTGCGAGCAAGTTGTTTTAGAAAGGGGAGGTGAATGGGTGTTTTTTTAGGGAGGGGAGGTGAATGGGTGTTTTTTTAGGAGGGGGGTGAATGGGCGCCGAAAGAGAGGCGTGGGAGCCCATTAACGACTATGGTACCGCCAACATCGTATTTAGGTGATGATCACAAAGAATCCAGGGCAACGTCAAGACGACGTTGCGAGCAAGTTGTTTTAGAAAGGGAAGGTGAATGGGTGTTTTTTAGGGAGGGGAGGTGAATGGGTGTTTTTTAGGGAGGGGAGGTGAATGGGCGCCGAAAGAGCGGTGTGGGAGCCCATTAACAACTATGGTAACGCCAACATCGTCTTTCGGTGATGATCACAAAAAAATCCGGGGCAACATCAAGATGACGTTGCTAGCAAGAATCGATTGGAGGTCGTGGGGGAGGACTGGAAGCGGCCATGAAGAAGTTGACCAACTCCATTTCACACAAAAAATCCGGGGCAACATCAAGATGACGTTGCGAGCAAGAATCGATTGGAGGTCGTGGGGGAGGACTGGAAGCGGCCATGAAGAAGTTGACCAACTCCATTCGTGAAGCGGCATCGAGGAGTTGGTGGGAAGTGGGACAACGATGATACGAATGCCCACATAGAAAGCCTACTAAAAGTGGGTTAAATCTGTATAATACAGTTTTTAGATGTCAGGAGAGTAGGAAATACATGACGAATCTGTAGACAGACAAGAAATTCTTGCTGCTGAAGAAATTATTATTGTCCCATTTGGCAAGTTTAAAGTACTCCCTCCGACTTATAATATAAGAGCATTTTTGACACTGTATTGGGAGTAGTTTTTTGTTTGTTTGAAACAAAGTCCAAAGTAGTTAAGACAAGACGGATATTCACCTGAGAGTTAAGGGTCATTCACGTGGAGCATTTTCTTTTTCAAGTAAAAGATGTGAGCAGTATTACCAAGTCCAAATGGAGCTGCGCCAGTTCCGCCGCTTCGCCGACGAGAAGATGGCCCTCGACGCCGCCGAGATCGACCACCTCCGTGCCCTCGTCGCCCGCTGCGCACGCCACCTCGCGCGCGTCCGCTCCAGGCTCCACGCCTACCAGCAGACCTGCCTCCGCCTCGGCATCCCGCTCCCCGACGCCGACGCCCAGGGCCACGGGGACGGTTTCCTCGAGGGCGAGGGCGATGACGCTGACTACTACCCCGAGCTCCGCTGCTACAACGGGGAGTACTACTACGACGACGGCCAGGAGGGCAGCGAGGAGGACGCGGTGGGCGCGGATCTGGAGCGCCGGATCTGCCTCCTCGAGCACGGCCAGGATGGGGATGTACTAGGTCAACCGTCTCTGGAGGAAGAGGAGGGCGCCCACCTGTATGCGGACGAGGCATTGCTGGAGCCGGCTGGGCAGGAAACAAGCGGATTTTCTGCCGACGAGGTGTTACATGAGGAGACTGTGGAAGCAAGGAGCCACCTCTGTGATGATGATGAGTTGCCAGAGTCTCCCATTGCTAGATATGGCGTCGAAGAAGGGGGGAGCGATGATGATGCATCAAAGCGCGTCAGCTCCTACAGCCAGGGTCCTGGACAAGTACGAAGATGAGGCGCTTGAGCCAGACATTAAGGAGTGAAGTTTATTTTAAACCCTGAATTTGTACGGGTGGTCGTAATCAGACCTCAACGTCTCAATCCTTGAAATCCATACCCTGAACTTCCGATTCCCAGTCCTTACTCACCTCGACTCGTTTCTAGGCCGGGATTGCTGACGTGGGCATGATCACTGCAAAGAAGAAACCATTAGATATGGGGCTAGCGCGCGGGGTTGCAGTTCAGCGATGGCGTACTGGCAAAGAAGGGGCACTAGAGGTGGGGACCTGGGTGTGAGGGCGTGTGCTGCTGTAGGGTCACCGGCGACGGCGAGCTCTCCGGCCGCAAATTAATCAAGCTCCAAAGGCAACCATGCACACAACAAATTGGCACACACGTCACTAGTAGAAAAAGGGCCATTTGTCCCGGTTCCAGAGGGTCATTTGTCCCGGTTCTGGAACCGGGACTAAAGGGTCGGGACTAATACCCAAAACCTTTAGTCCCGGTTTTCTTACGAACCGGGACCAAAGGCCCTCCACGTGGCGCTGCCTGTGGCGGGGGAGGGAGGACCTTTAGTCCCGGTTGGTGTTACCAACCGGGACTAAAGGCTCCACCTTTAGTCCCGGTTGGTAACACCAACCGGGACCAAAAGGCGGCCACGCGTCAGCAGCTCGTAGTCGTTGGGGGTTTTGTTTTTTTTTGGAAGTGGGGGTTTTGGGGTTTTGGAGGGTTAATTTAGGGGTTTCATATTGTGTTAGCGAGCTAATAGAGAGAAGTGACCTCTCTTTTTCCGTGCTTGGTCGACGCTAGCTACTACACATATAGAGAGAACTCGACGCTAGCTAGTAAGCAAATAAAGGAAACCATTAATTACACAAGATCGTCATGAACATATATAGAGAGAAGTGACATCTCTTTCTTCGTGCTTGGTCGAACAACAAGTTTTCGTATATCTATCCGACGCTACTACATATGTACAATATATAACATCCCTTACAACCATTTCAATTTCACATGGTATTCTCCGTGTTCAGGTATGACGTGGTCAAGAAAGAATCCCGCCAATTCCTCTTGAATTGCTCGTATGCGATCATGTGGTAGGAGTTCATCCCGCATCTGCCAGATCTAATTTAAAGAAGGGGGTCAATACATATATATGAATGAAACTCAACACAATTGATGATAATATATAAAATAAAATTGTGAATATTGTTTACGTACTTCAAATTGTTTCTCAGAGGAGGCCCGTTCAGAGGTATAGTAGCGAATGAACTCGCATACGTAGTATCCACATAAATGAGTGTTGGGTGCCTGCAACAAGCACTTTACGAGAATAGAGTTCAATCAAACTGATAAGCAAGCATGATAATGGTATTGATGAAACTAGAATCAATGAGAGATGCGCGGAACTAGCTAGTACTACTTACTTTGGGGTGTGTAAATCGCAGCTCCTTCTTCAGACTCGGAACCTTAGCGGTGAACGTTTTCCAAACCCTGGCAGGCAAAAAAAATGATTACTTGATATCAGGAAATGAACGAAAGTTGCCGATATGGTCCCGGTATTGATTGAACTTACTTCTGGAGGATTGCAGTCATGTCCGTATAATACTTGGGATCTTTACGGAGCGAGTCTAAGACAGTTACTAATGCCCCGTCAAGGTTAATGGATAGCAGAATATAGTGGAAGCTGCGCACGCATAACTCATCAATTACATTACTTAACCACGAGTAAGCGGAACCGAATATGCAGAAGACAGTAACACTCACTTGAAGTTGTAAGGAAAGAGTATTTCCCTTTTGTTTTGATGTGTAAGGAACGTTTGTAGCAAGTTGTTCTCGGTATCTTCAGCCGCCTTTCGTACCGACCATTCATTTACGGTATTTGGGCTAATGAACCCAACGTCGAAGATTCCTATTTGTTTGCATTCGACCATCTTCAATCTGCATAATATAGTGAGGATAATTATATATACATGCAATGAACGAGCTGAGCTAGAGACTTAATTATAGAAGTAATACTTACAGACAGTAGCAAGTCATGAGTTGTTTGTCAAGGGCCTTTTGATTGTATAATTGAAATAACTCCACAAATTCAACAGGCAGCAGGTCGACTCCAGGGAAGTCATGCTCTTTTTTAATTCCGACTAACAAACTGTCTTTCCCAGACTTCCTGCAGGTTTCCATGTACCAGTCATGCAATTTTTGCATCATCGTTGTTAGATGAGGATGATCAGGTTTGACGAGAGGCTTCCCGTGCTCGTATCTAAAGACGTCTACTACCTCAGCCGTTTCAAACTGTACATCATCGGGCAGGTAATCATCAAGAGTGGTACCGGGCAGTAGCACCGGATGATTAGCGATATCGCTAGACACCTTGAGCGGGGGGCACGATTGCTTCTCCTGTTCGCCGAGCTGGGGAATTGTTTTCCCACTTCTTCGTTTTTTCGCTCTTGCAGCACTGGAAGTACTTCCCGACTGCTGCGCTTCAGCATGTGTCTTAGTAATTATGCGGTCATAGTTGGAATCCGGCGGAGGCGCTGGTGGTCGCTTCAGGGCATTGATAGTGCGCTTCACTTTCACCGGATCTACCTTCTCCTTCGGAGATGGAGTTTTCTTTGCAAAATGGTCCCTCAGTTGGGCACGACATATGTCCTCGTTTTCCTGCTCGGTCCTCTCATATGGTAACTTTTCCATAGTCTTGAGAGATGGACCGTATCTGAATTGGCTCCCGCCTCTGCTTGTACTGCTAGCCGCCGGAGCGGCGGCGTCTCTCTTCCGTCGTTGCTGACGAGGCGGAGAAATCCGACGCGCCCGAGGAGCCGGAGCGGCGGCGTCTGTCTTCCGCCGTTGCCGACGAGGCTGAGGAGGAGGCGGACTGCTCCGACGCGGCGGAGTAGGCGAAGGAGGAGGCGGAGTGCCCTGACGCGTCGGAGGAGCCGGAGAAGGAGAAGGAGTGCCCTGATCACTCGCCGGAGGAGGAGGAGGAGGAGGCGGAGTGCCCTGACTCGCCGGAGGAGGAGGAGGAGGCGGAGGCGTCCAGTTTGGAAGCTTGATGTACTCCTTCTGCCATAGACATGTACTCCTCAGAGCATGAACCAGCCGATTCTCCCCTTCACCTGTAGAGTGGTCAATCTCGAGCTCCTCAAATCCCTCCATTACTTCATCCACCATCACAACAGCATAGCCATGTGGAATCGGACGGCAGTGAAAAGTTCCGTTGGGTTGAGGAGGTGCAACAGAGCCGACAGCCACCTTGAAAGTGAGGTTCCGGAATTTCATCATAAGCTCGCAATGTTGAGCCTCCGTGATAGTATCCACGGGGTAGCTAGGAACCGTGAAGTCAGGCTGAACGAGCTCCGTGGAAGCCACGCTGCTTCTCCGCTGAGATGGCGGGGTAGCTTCTGGGGTAGCTTCGTGCCGATGAGATGGTTGGCCGGCAGCTCGCTGGCTCTCAGCTTCCTCTAGCTTTTGTAGTCTTGCATTGAGCTTCTGCATGTCGCTCAGCTCCTCTTTCCTCTTTCTCTCCCGGCTTCTGTAACCGCCTGCGTCGGGAAACCCAACCTTCCACGGAACGGAGCCTGGTGTGCCTCGTGTTCGTCCAGGGTGCTCAGCATTCCCTAGGGCCTCAGTCAGCTCGTCCTTCTCTCTGTCGGGAATGAACGTCCCTTCCTGCGCTGCGGTGATATACTTCTGAAGCTTCGTGACGGGTATTGCAAGTTGCTCGTCCGTCCAACGGCACTTCCCTGTTTCAGGGTCCAAAGTTCTCCCAACCCCGAAGAACCAAGTCCTTGAACGGTCTGGCCAGTTCAATGTCTGTGGTACGACCCCTTTACCAATCAGGTCATTCTCAGCTTTGTCCCACAACGGCCGGGCTTTGAGGTAGCCACCTGACCCCGTGTGATGGTGATACTGCTTCTTTGCAGCGTTGTTCTTGTTTGTCTCTGACATTTTCTTACTCTTGTCCGATGTCTTGTAGGCCACAAATGCGGGCCAGTGATCTCTTATCTTCTCAAATCGGCCGGTGAATTCTGGAGTCTTCCCTTTGTCGACAAACTTTGATTTCAACTCATTCTTCCACCTCCTGAATAGATCTGCCATCTTCTTAAGAGCACACACCTTGACCAGTGGCTCTATAACTGGCTTATTCGGAACCTCCTCTGGCGGTAGGGTGAAATTTGCCTTCAGCGCGGTCCAAAGATCATCTTTCTGTCTATCGGTGACATAATCACCTTCAGGGGCGTCGTCCTTAGGCTTATTCCATTGCTTGATGCTGATCGGGATGTTGTACCTAACAATAACTCCGCACTGAGCA
The DNA here is from genome assembly GCA_039707655.1 of Elymus sibiricus. Lineage (NCBI taxonomy): Eukaryota > Viridiplantae > Streptophyta > Magnoliopsida > Poales > Poaceae > Elymus > Elymus sibiricus. The sequence goes on from CM077671.1 coordinate 396,321,856, forward strand.
GAAAATGCGTCCTTGGTCCACTTGGGTTCAATCGGATGGCCATCGTCCGCGAGTGCTGTGATCGTGAACCTTTCATCCTTGCACAACCTCTTCTTCGGGCCTCGTCTCGTTACCGAAGTTTGGCTCGATCCGGAGGGCTATAAAAGAAGAAAGAAGAGTTAATATATGTACATACCAAAACAATTAATGCATCAATTAGCTAGTCAGCACAGGCTTAATTAATATATATACCTCGCCGGACTTTGCAACAGCTCCCTCCTCCGTTCGGTCACCGGAGCCGTCATCATGGTCTCCTTCTTCCTCCGGCATTCGGTCACCGGAGCCATCATGATCATGTCCTTCCTCCTCCATTGTTCGATCACCGGAGCCGTCATGCTCTCCTTCCAGACCATCGGTGTCGTTGAGAAATGACAAGACATCACGTCCGCCGAGGATTATGTCCCCCAACAACTGTTCTTGTTCCAAGTCTCTATGAGCCATAGTTTCTGCAAATATTACAACATGTCAATTAATATACAAACATGAATGTCCGACGTCCGGACCGCTTCTCTCATGAATGTCCGACGTCCGAACCGCCTCTCTCATGAATGTCAAACAAGGGATTCTCTTAACCTTTAAGGGATTTAATTAACAAATGATACATAGACTTGTTCGGGCGAGAGGGGGTTGATCGACGTCCCCCCTCATGTCAAAGTTACCGGAGTTTTCTTCTAGTGGTTTGGGTGGCCTCGAGAGATTGTCGGGTAGGGGCGGGAGGGGGTAGGAGATCGACAACGCTTTTTTTCTAGGGTTTGGGTGTCCTCGAGAGTTGGTCGCCCGGTATATCGAGAGGGGGGTGAACATTTTACCTTAGTAACTTAGAAAAAAAATGTTATCGGGGAGGGGGTATATCGATAACGCTTTTTTTCTAGGGTTTGGGTGGCCTCGAGAGTTGGTCGCCCGGTATATCGAGAGGGGGGTGAACATTTTACCTTAGTAACTTAGAAAAAAAATGTTATCGGGGAGGGGGTATATCGACCCCCCCCCCTCATGTCGAAGTTATCGGGGAGGGGGTATATCGACAACGACATACATACATGGAAAAAAATGCTATCCATCTATACATACATAGCCACATACATATATACATGGAAAAAATGCTATGAAAAAAAATACATATATGAACAAAAAAATTAATACATATATGAACATCCATACATACATATAGCCACATACATATATACATTATATATATATGAACAAAAAATTCATCATATAAAAAATGAACAAAAAAATGATATGAATTAACAGAGCCTGGGCGGGGCGGCGGCGGCTCACAGCGGGGGCGGCCGGCGAGGGCGACGGCGGGGGCGGCGAGGGCGTCGGCGACGGCGGGGGCGGCGAGAGCGTCGACGACGGCGACGGTGGGGGCAGGCCGGGGCAGGGGTGTGGCCGGGCGCGCTCGGGGGCGGCGGACGGCGTCGGCTGGCGAGGGCGACGGCGGGGGCGGCGCGCGAGGGAGCCGGCGACGGCGTCGGCTGGCGAGGGCGACGGCGGGGGCGGCGCATGAGGGAGCCGGCGACGACGGCGACGGTGGGGTCGGGCCGGGGCGCAGGGGCGCGGCCGGGCGCGCTCGGGGGCGGCAGACGGCGACGGCGTGGGCGGCGGACGGCGTCGGCGTGGGCTCGGGGGCGGGGCAGGGTCACGGGCGACGGCGACGGCGTCGGGGCAGCCTGGCGGCGTCGAGGAGGTCGGCGTCGTCGGGAGGAACTGCGAGATGAAAATGAAAATTTTCACAAGTGCTGCTTATATACACACAGCATTGGTCCCGGTTGGTGGCACCAACCGGGACTAATGCACACCTTTAGTCCCGGTTGTGCCACCAACCGGGACCAAAGGTCTCTTTTCAGCAGCCCAAAGGGCGGGAAGCAGAGACCTTTGGTCCCGGTTGGTGCCACCAACCGGGACCAATGGCCTTGCACAGCGGCGTGGTGGGAGTTTAGTCCCACCTCGCTACTTGAGAGAGTGCCGCACCTGTTTATAAGGCGCGGTGCGCCAGAGCCTTCGAGCTCCTCTCTAAAGCAGGCTTACGGGCCTAACCACTCTGTATCTGCCTGTGGGCCTACTGGGCCTTCTGCGGGCCTGAATCCTGGCCCAACTGGCTGGTTGGGTTTCTAGTCGTATTCACGCCGTGGTGGCCCAGTAGGCGGCATTTTTTTAATTTTTTTGCAGTTTTTTTGTTTTTTGCATTATTTATTTATTTTCTTTTTTGCTTTATTTTTTTAAATTCTTTTTGCTGTTAGGTCACAAAAATTATAAACTTTCTGTTAGTGTCATTAGTTTTCAAATTTGAATAGTTTAAATTTGAATTCTTTTAAATTTGTGTGAATCACGAGTTTGTGAATAACTTTACTATAAAAATAGATTTTCGAGTGATTCTTTTTCCTGCTATTTAATAACTTTACTATAAAAATAGGTTATTTTAAATGTCCGTTTTAATCAAAAACAGATTTTGTTATTTTAGTTTGCTATTAAAGTTTCTAACAAAAAAATTCTTTATGAAAATTCTTTTTGCTATTAATGTTTTGAACAAAAAATACTTTGATAATATTAGTTGCATAAATTTTATATAATTTTAGTTTCAAAAATATTTTAATTGATAATTTTAGTTTCATGCATTTACTGATTTTTTGAGCTAAATGACCCTGAAATTGAAAAGCACTACAAATGAACTCTGAAAAGGTTGAAAGTTGGCATGGTATCATCATTTCACCCACATAGCATGTGCTAAAAAGTTGAGAGGGTTACGACAAAAACTGGATGCACTTCGTGTACAAAATGGACAATCTCTTTCGAAGTATCAGGGTTTCGGACGAAAACTCATCTGTTACAAAGGGATTTCATTTTTTTGAACTTATTTGAACTCAAGACTTTTTGTGTGTTCAAAATGCACCATTCAAAGCCACGTCATCAATTTTCAACCCTTTCTGACTTCATTTGGTATTTTTCATGCATTTACTGATTTTTTTGAGCTAAATGACCCTGAAATTGAAAAGCACTACAAATGAACTCTGAAAAGGTTGAAAGTTGGCATGGTATCATCATTTAACCCACATAGCATGTGCTAAAAAGTTGAGAGGGTTACGGCAAAAACTGGATGCACTTCGTGTACAAAATGGACAATCTCTTTCGAAGTATCAGGGTTTCGGACGAAAACTCATCTGTTACAAAGGGATTTCATTTTTTTGAACTTATTTGAACTCCAGACTTTTTGTGTGTTCAAAATGCACCATTCAAAGCCACATCATCAATTTTCAACCCTTTCTGACTTCATTTGGTATTTTGCATGCATTTACTGGTTTTTTGAGCTAAATGACCCTGAAATTGAAAAGCACTACAAATGAACTCATCTGTTACAAAAGGTATTTCATTTCTTCACATGTAACTGCAATGATATAGTTGTGGAGAGAAAGTCTTCACTTTTTCTTCGCTTGTGTCCTTTGCTTATTGCGCCGTAACCATGGATAATCTTCATCGTTTAACAGGGTGCTTGGGTCAGCCTTGACTTTGAAGGGAGGAATTTCATGAAACTTTTCATAATCTTCGGACATGTCTGTCTTGCCCTCCAATCCCACGATGTCTCTTTTTCCTGAAAGAACTATGTGGCGCTTTGGCTCATCGTATGATGTATTCGCTTCCTTATCTTTTCTTTTTCTTGGTTTGGTAGACATGTCCTTCACATAGAAAACTTGCGCCACGTCATTGGCTAGGACGAATGGTTCGTCTGTGTACCCAAGATTGTTCAGATCCACTGTTGTCATTCCGTACTGTGGGTCTTCCTGTACCCCGCCTCCTGACAGATTGACCCATTTGCACTGAAACAAAGGGGCCTTGAAATCATGTCCATAGTCAAGTTCCCATATGTCCACTATGTAACCATAATATGTGTCCTTTCCCCTATTGGTTGCTGCATCAAAGCGAACACCGCTGTTTTGGTTGGTGCTCTTTTGATCTTGGGCGATCGTGTAAAATGTATTCCCATTTATCTCGTACCCTTTGTAAGTCAATATAGTCGAAGATGGTCCCCTGGCCAACGAGTACAACTCATCAGAAACAGTGTTGTCACCCATGAGACGTGTTTGCAACCAACTGCTGAAAGTCCTGATGTGTTCATATGTAATCCAGTCGTCACACTGCTCCGGGTGTTTGGAGCGCAGAATATTCTTGTGTTCATCGACATACGGGGTCACCAAGGTAGAATTCTGTAGAACTGTGTAGTGTGCTTGAGACCAAGAATGCCCGTCCCTACATATTATTGAGTCCGCTCCTAGCGTGCCTTTTCTAGTCAGTCTCCCCTCATACCGCGATTGAGGGAGACCAATCTTCTTAAGGTCAGGAATGAAGTCAACACAAAACCCAATGACATCCTCTGTTTGATGGCCCATGGAGATGCTTCCTTCTGGCCTAGCGCGGTTACGAACAAATTTCTTTAAGACTCCCATGAACCTCTCAAAGGGAAACATATTGTGTAGAAATACAGGGCCCAGAACGACAATCTCGTCGACTAGATGAACTAGGACGTGCGTCATGATATTGAAGAAGGACAGTGGGAAGACCAGCTCAAAACTAACAAGACATTGCACCAAATCACTCCTTAACCTTGGCAGGATTTCTGGATCGATCACCTTCTGAGAGATTGCATTGAGGAATGCACATAGCTTCACAATGGCTAATCGAACGTTTTCCGGTAGAAGCCCCCTCAATGCAACCGGAAGCAGTCGCGTCATAATCACGTGGCAGTCATGAGACTTTAGGTTCTGGAACTTTTTCTCTGCCATATTTATTATTCCCTTTATATTTGACGAGAAGCCAGACGGGACCTTCATACTGAGCAGGCATTCAAAGAAGATTTCCTTCTCTTCTTTGGTAAGAGCGTAGCTGGCAGGACCTTCGTACTGCTTTGGATGCATGCCGTCTTTTTCATGCACACGTTGCTGTTCCTCCCGTGCCTCGGGTGTATCTTTTGTCTTCCCATACACTACCAAGAAGCCTAGCAGGTTCACGCAAAGATTCTTCGTCACGTGCATCACGTCGATTGCAGAGCGGACCTCTAGGTCTTTCCAATAGGGTAGGTCCCAAAATATAGATTTCTTCTTCCACATGGGTGCGCGTCCCGCATCGTCAGTCAGAACAGATAGTCCGCCAGGACCCTTTCCAAAGATTACTTGTAAATCATTGACCATATCAAGTATGTGATCACCAGTACGGAGGGCAGGCTTCTTCCGGTGATCCGCCTCACCTTTGAAATGCTTTCCTTTCTTTCGACATTGATGGTTGGTCGGAAGAAATCGACGATGCCCCAGGTACACATTCTTCCTGCATTTGTCCAAATATATACTGTCGGTGTCATCTAAACAGTGTGTGCATGCGTGGTATCCCTTGTTTGTCTGTCCTGAAAGGTTACTGAGAGCAGGCCAATCGTTGATGGTTACAAACAGCAACGCATGTAGGTCAAATTCCTCCTGTTCGTTCTCATCCCACACACGTACACCTCTTCCATTCCATAGCTGTAAAAGTTCATCAACTAATGGCCTTAGGTACACATCAATGTCATTGCCGGGTTGCTTAGGGCCTTGGATGAGCACTGGCATCATAATGAACTTCCGCTTCATGCACAACCAAGGAGGAAGGTTACACATACATAGAGTCACAGGCCATGTGCTATGCTTGCTGCTCTGCTCCCCAAAAGGATTAACGACATCTGCACTTAAACCAAACCATACGTTCCTCGGGTCAACTGTAAAGTCGCTCCACTTTCTCTCGATCTTTATCCACTGCGACCCGTCAGCGGGTGCTCTCAACTTCCCGTCTTTCTTACGGTCTTTTATGTGCCATTGCATCAACTCGGCATGCTTTTTGTTTCTGAACAGACGTTTCAACCATGGTATTATAGGAGCATACCACATCACCTTGGCAGGAACCCTCTTCCCGGTGCTCTGGCCCTCAACATCACCAGGGTCATCTCTTCTAATCTTAGACCGCAATGCACCGCATACCGGGCATGCGTTCAAATCCTCGTACGCACCGCGGTAGAGGATGCAGTCAATAGGGCATGCATGTATCTTCTGCACCTCCAATCCTAGTGGGCATAGAACCTTCTTTGCTTCGTACGTACTGCCGGGCAATTCGTTATCCTTTGGAAGCTTCTTCTTCATTATTTTAAGTAGCGAACTAAATCCCTTGTCAGATACACCATTGTCTGCCTTCCATTGCAGCAATTCCAGTGTGGTACCGAGCTTTCTGTTGTCATCTTCGCAATTTGGGTACAACCCTTTTTTGTGATCCTCTAACATGCGATCGAACTTCAACTTCGCCCTTTCACTTTCGCATTCTCTCTGTGCATCAACAATGACCCGGCGAAGATCATCATCGGGCACATCGTCTGGTTCCTCTTGATCTTCAGCTTCCCCCATTGCAGCATCACCGTATTCAGGGGGCGGGTAGTTGTCATCATCCTCTTCTTCTTCGTTGTCTTCCATCATAACCCCTCTTTCTCCGTGCTTGGTCCAAACATTATAGCGTGGCATAAAACCCTTCTCAAGCAGGTGGAAGTGAAGGGTTTTAGAGTTGGAGAAAGCCTTCGTATTCTCACAGACAGTACATGGACAATGCATAAAACCATTCTGCTTGTTTGCCTCAGCCGGTTCGAGAAAATTATGCAGGCCCTTAATATACTCGGAGGTGCGTCGGTCACCGTACATCCATTGCCGGTTCATCTGCGTGCGTTATATAGTTCTCATTATTGAACAACATATAACTCTCTAGAGCATCTAATTAAATCATACAAGTAAGAACTATCTAGAACAACATATAACCAAAACCATCGCACTATATAATAACAAACAATAATAAAAGTAAGAAAGTTACACAAGTATCTATCTAAATCATACAAGTAAGAACTTTTTTCTTTTAGAAAGAAGATAAGAAGAAGAGGCTAACCACGGTGGTGCCGGCGCCCAGATGGGCGCGGGCGATCGACGGCGGTGAGGACGGGGACGGGACAGGACGGACCGCCAAACCTAGACAAATCTTGAGGAAAATGGAGCTTGGACAATGAGCTTCCAGAGGAGAAAGCTTAAGTGTGGCTCGGGCATTTCATCGAACACCTCATGTGCATAGGAGGTGAGCTAGAGCACCACAAAACTCTCCCACGGCCGGCCAAAAAAACAGAGCAGTGCACTGCTCTCCTCGCGGGGGTATATATAGGCCGACCATTGGTCCCGGTTTGTGGCTAGAACCGGGACTAAAGGACATCATTTGGTCCCAGTTCCAGCCACAAACCGGGACCAATGGTTGTGGGCCAGGAGCGAGGCCCATTGGTCCCGGTTTGTGTCTGGAACCGGGACCAAAGGGGTCAGACGAACCGGGATCAATGGCCCATGAGGCCCGGCCGGCGCCCTGGCCTCACGAACCGGGACCAATGCCCCCATTGGTCCCGGTTCGTGAGTGAACCGGGATTAATGGGCTTTTCAGGGCTGGACCAAAGCCCTGTTTTCTACTAGTGCGTACTCCTAGTCGGAGCGGCCTGAATCCTTCTCCTACAGCGTTGGCTCTTTGGCCTCGGTACTGTCGAAGCAAGGCAACAGCTGCCATGGTAGTCCTCGCACCGGAGCAGAAGCTGCCGCCGGCGGACTTTCTGAGGGCGTCGCGGGCGTAGTAGTAGGCGTTGAGCGGCACGAGCACGACATTGGGGTAGCGGACTCGGCCGAGCAGGGCCATGTGGTGCACGAAATCCTTCTTGCTTGGTCGGCGCCACCACCAGCGTCGTGTCCCGCAGCCGCTCTAGGAGGACGACGCTACCGTCGTGGAGAATTGCCATGTATGCCGTGTTGCAGACGCCATTGCGGAGAAACTCGACGGACACGCGCAGCTGTTCCTCCAGCCCGCCACCGACATTTAGCTCGCCCTTGCTGCGTCGGCAGCGACGCACCGCAGTGCTGTACAAGCCGACATTCTCCTCGAATGCTTGGCGGCCACCCGCATTCCGTACCAAGACAGCTAGAAAAAAATGAAGATGACACATGGGTCCATCTAGTCAGTGAGAGTACAGGCTATCGTGGTGAATTGACTTTTTTCCACATGCAGTAGCCGACTCAGCTATCTCGCATTTTCCTAGGAAACTCTGTTTGGAAGCGGCATCAAGGTTACAAACGACCGAGATTAGGGAATACAGGGTATCAATTTCAGGGATTCAAACGTTAGGGTTCATTTTCGACGACGCGTACAAAGTTAAGGTTTAAATCAGACTTTACTCGACATTAAGACGTTGTACATGAGACTGGAGGCGCTGGAGGCTGACCGGGAATCGATGCGTCAGGCTCTGATGGGAATGCACCGAGAAGGCTCAGCTTATGCTTCTTCGGGAGATAGCGCAACAGCTAGCCAAAGACGCCGCTCCAGTTGGCACTGGGGTTGGGTTTGTTCCAGTTGTGCAACATTTGCCCAGAAAACAAGCTGTAGGGGTCGCAGATACAAGGGTCGGGGAAGACAAGAAGACAGCACGCGTCGGGATATTCTCCAAGCTAATGTTGTTTATGGTATAGTGATATTTTATGCTGATATGACATATGTTGGCATTGAATGCATGCCTCAGTTGTTACCTTTACAAATTGGCTTTGCTTTAGTCTGATAGGTTCAAGCATTAGAAATTTTTGATAGAACCCGTAGATCGACTAGGCTAGAGAGGTCCGGTAGTGGAGTGGAGGAGATGGGGATGATTACCTTCTCCCTGGTGAGATGAACTGGCGCCGGTGGCCATCGATGAAGGGCAACGGCGGTGGGGCAGAGAGAGAGAGGTGAGGTGGCGTCGGTGGTGCTTCCCGTGAGCACTGCGTACGACCTAGATCGGTTGGTTTGTGGCTGGGGAGTGCGGCGGCGGTGAACCTCGTGAACCGTGCCCCGGCCCCCACCACTCTTTATATACGCAGGTCACAGGGGCCCACCAACCATATGAGGGTTGGACGCCCCCGATCAGGGCGTGATGACCAAGGGCCCGATACGCCGTTGGGCCTATCGAAGGAGATCAACCTAACATTCTCCCCCTTGATCTCAACTTTTACTTTTAACCTTATACTTTCTAGTTTATTTGTTTCATCACATATTGGTACATAGAGCATGTTTCATCGTCTCAGCTTAATTGCCGATAGAATCATACAGCTACAACATACGTTTTGTTTAGAAACAAATTCTGTTCCTTTTGGGTCTCTCATGATCCAGGAATCATAGGCTTTCCCTTAAACCCATGCCGGCTAAGTGTTCCTTGAACACATTGGGTGGTAAGCCTTTCGTAAGCGGATCCGCAAGCATATCCTTTGTCTTTATATGCTCGAGACTTATAGTGTGATCCTGGATTTTATCTTTCACAACATAATACTTTATCTCTATTGTTTTGGCAGCATTACTCGACTTGTTGTTGTGAGCGTAAAATACTGCGGGCTGGTTGTCATAGTACATCTTTAGTGGTTTGTGAATACAATCTACCACTTTCAAGTCGGGTACAAATTTCTTTAGCCATATTGCCTGCCCCGTGGCCTCGAAGCATGCTATGAATTCTGCATACATCGTGGATGATGCAACTACTGACTGTTTGGAGCTTCTCCACGAAATAGCCCCTCCAGCGAGAGTGAAGACGTATCCTGACGTGGATTTTCTATCATCTCTGTCCCCCGCAAAATCTGCGTCTGAATACCCTTTTATCTCTAGGGAATCAGATCTCCTGTATGTTAGCATGTAGTGCTTCGTGCCTTGCGCATAACGCGATGCCTTCTTTGCCATCTTCCTGTGCTCCATGCCTGGATTCTCTTGATATCTACCGAGTACCCCGGTAAAATCTAAGTCAGGGCGAGTGCACACTTGTGCATACTGTAAGCTTCCAACAGCCGAAGCATATGGTACTGGTTTCATGAGATCGATCTCGTACTGGTTCTTGGGACATTGGAATTTCCCAAAACTGTCGCCCTTGACTATAGGAGCAGGTGTGGCTTTACTCGCATGCATATTATACTTTTGGAGAACCTTTTCTAAATATGCCTTCTGCGATAGTCCTAAGACTCCATTGTTCCTATCTCGGTGAATTTCTATGCCCAAGACATAGGATGCTTCACCAAGATCTGTGATATCAAAATTTGAGGATAAGAACTTCTTTGTTTCTAGTAGTAGACTAACATCACTGCTAGCAAGCAAGATATCATCCACATACAAGATTAGGAAAATATATTTCCCATTTTTAAACCTTGCATAAATGCAGTTATCCTCAATATTTTCTTTAAATCCAAAACTTTTAATCGTTTGATTAAATTTTAGATACCACTGTCTAGAGGCTTGCCTTAATCCATAAATGGATTTCTTCAGGCGGCATCCCATATTTTCCTTGCCTTCCATGATAAAACCCTTGGGTTGTTTCATGTAGACCTTTTCTTTTAAATCACCCTTCAGAAATGTCGTCTTTACATCCATTTGATGTAACTCTAAATCAAAATGTGCAACTAATGCCATTATGATTCTGAAGGAATCCTTACATGAGACTGGGAAAAAAGTCTCATTGTAATCTATCCCTTCTCGTTGTGTAAATCCTTTTGCCACAAGTCGGGCTTTATACTTTTCTACATTCCCATTAGGGTCATACTTAGTTTTGTAGACCCATTTGCAGCCTACTGTTTTGGCTCCTTTAGGAATTTCCACTAAGTCCCAAACATCTTTGGAACTCATCGATTTCATCTCATCTTCCATTGCCTCTAGCCAATTTTATGAGTGAGGGCTTTTAGTGGCTTCTTCATATGTAGTGGGGTCACCTTCCATATGAACCATTTCTGTGTTATAGACTTTATAATCAGTAGAAATAGCTGATCTTCTTGTTCTATTAGACCTTCTAAGGGCCTCAGTATCTGGCACATTCTGTGCCTCAACTTCTGGCACATCTTCTACAATTGGATGCTGCACCTCCCTTTCATGCTCAACAACGGGTTCAGTCGGCTCCTGACGGACAGGTTCCGGATCCTCTCCCATAGTTGTCATGGGTGGAGTTACAACTGGTAGTGAGAAAAATGGCTCCTGAATCATCGGATTAGGTGCATGCACCCTCTTCTCCTCAAGATCAATTTTCCGAGCTACCAAGCTCCCCCTCATCATTTCGTCCTCTAAGAAGACTGCATGTCTTGTTTCTACAAACTTTGTATATCTGTCTGGACAGTAGAAACAAAAACCCTTTGATCTGTCTGGATAGCCAATGAAGTGGCAACTCACTGTTTTGGGATCCAACTTTGCAATGTTTGGATTAAACATTTTGGCCTCAGCAGGGCACCCCCACACCCTGAAGTGGTGTAGAGAGGGCACTCGTCCTGTCCACAGCTCGTACGGTGTTTTGGGCACCGACTTGCTTGGCACTCTATTGAGAATGTGAATGGCGGTTTTAAGCGCCTCCATCCACAATCCCAATGGCAAGGTGGAGTAACTCATCATGCTGCACACCATATCCATAAGAGTACGGTTGCGCCTTTCAGCTACTCCATTTTGCTAAGGCTCGCCCGGCATTGAATACTGGGCTACTATGCCAGTCTCCTGTAAAAATTGAGCAAAAGGTCCATGGACTTGGCCATATGGAGTGTGTCGACCGTAGTACTCCCCCCCACGGTCAGATCTTACTATCTTTATTCTTTTATCATGCTGATTTTCAACTTCATTTTTGAATATCTTAAATTTATCCAATGCTTCAGATCTTTCTTTGATTGGATAAATATATCCATAGCGAGAGTAATCATCTGTGAATGTTATGAACGAGTCGTATCCATCCACACTTTTCACCGGAAATGGTCCACAAATGTCAGTGTGGATGATTTCTAGTGTGCCTGTGCTATGGATTGCACCCTTTTTTATTTGTTTTACATACTTTCCTTTGATGCAATCTATGCATTGTTCTAAGTCTGAGAACTCTAACGGAGGAAGAATTTCACTTTTGATTAGTCTTTCTATTCTCCCCCTGGAAATATGGGCCAAGCGACAGTGCCATAATTTCGACGAGTCGTGAGTTCTCTTTCTTTTCTTTTGTTCTTTGTTCGACGCGGAAACATGCTCATTCACATTACACACAGAATGCTCTTTTTCACGGAGTGATAATAAATAAAGCTCATCGTGTAGTAAAGCAACACCCACATAAGCATTATTAAACCATATGGCACACTTGCCATGTCCAAAATAACATTCATAATTGTCTTTGTCCAAACAAGAAACACTAATCAAGTTTCTATGACACGAAGGGACATATAAGACATCTCTAAGTAGAAGCTTGAACCCATCAGCTAACTCCAAGGAGATGGCACCGACAGCTTCAACTTCTGCTTGAATTCCATTAGCGACTTCAATGCGTCTTTCATTTCTTTGCATAGTCCGCGTCGAATGGAATCCCTGTAAAGAATTCGCAACATGAACAGTTGCACCTGAGTCAATCCACCAAGTAGATTTCGAAAACTGTGTATACAAGGATTCATTCACAAAGGAAACGATGTCGTTACCTCTCTTTGCCATTATGGACTTTAGCCAGACAGGGCAATCTTTCTTGTAGTGCCCAGTCTGCTTGCAGTGGAGGCAAGTGTCTTTGTCCACTGGAAAGGACTTCTGCTGATGTTGATGCTGCATGTGAGATTTGCCATGCGCCTTTGAAGGAGAACCTTTGCTATTTTGATTGTAATTCTTTTTCTTGTTATCCTTCACATAGTTGAGTGAACCACCATGTGAAGCTTTGAGTCTGTCCTCTTCTTGGACACACATTGCTATTGTCTTTTTAATGTCCCATGTTTCAGGCGACATATTATAGTTTACAACAAAGGTTTCAAACTCCTTTGGCAGTGAAGCCATGACCAGATGGACCAGGAGCGCTGGTTTGATCTCCAGATCCGCATCCATGGGCTTGAGCTTTGTTGCCATGTTGCTCATCCTGAGGATGTGCTCTCTTATTCCATGACCACCGCCAGTGTAGTTCTCTGTTACCAGTTGCTTTATCAACTGGGTGGCATATGTCTTTGAAGAACCAGTGAATTGGTTATTTATCTTTGTAAGCAACTCCCCTACGGAAGTGCACTCTGCAATTGAGCCCACAATGGCGTTCTCAATTGTATTCTTTATAAATGCCATACACTTTTTGTTGGCGTTGATCCACTTTTGATTGTTGAGTGTATAGGACATCTCCAATGGAGCATAATCCCCTCTCTTTTTATCCCACGCAGCATCATCATCCATGGCCTCTCTGACTGGCTCTGTAGGTCTGACCGGCTGTGGTTCATCCACAACCCAGTCCACCTCAGCACAGACAAATGCCAGGTCTACTTTCTTCCTCCACTCAGTGTAGTTGTCACCTCTGAGTGTCGGAACATCTTTTAGGCAACTCATCAAGTGGTAGCCTCCTGAAATCACAATTTAAGTGAGATCATTGTAACAATCATATGCATTAATCTAACGTTGGTCAAATTAAAACATACAATTGTCTAAGCAATTAAATCTATATTACCGTTGGGCAAAAAATAGAAATAAATGCACCTTTAATTTCAATAATAAAACATGATCATGTTATTAACAACGTTGGTCATAAAAATAACATAATCATATTCATTTTAATAATCACTTTAATGTGCTCTTTAATTTAATTCCTTTAAACTTTTATTTTCTTTGAAAAAAAGCACTATAATTTATTTTGCAGCGGAAAAACGTGAATATAAAATTCACGAACTTTTTGTACTTGACAGAAACTTTTATTTTACCAAATAAAAAGATTCACGAACTTTATTATTTTCTTTTATAAAATTCATGAACTTTTCTTTTTCTGAAAATTTTCTATTTTCATTTTCAGAAAGTTTTCTAATTTTCTTTTTTAGAAACTTTTCAACTTTTTCCTTTCTATTTTCTAAACAGATTTTTCGTTGGAAAAATTTGAATAGAAAAAGTAATCAAAAACTATATGAAGTTTTTTGCCTAAACAGAACAAAAAAAAAAGAAAAAATGGCTAGGCTCTCTGGGCCAAAACCGGCCCAGCCACCCAGCACCACAGCCTGGGGCACCGGCTTCTGCCGGCCCACTCCGGCTCAGCTGGCCCAACTGGCCCGATCCGGGGCTAGGGTTAGGATCCTGACCGTCAGTCTGGATCGAACGGCCGTCCGGCTCTCTCGCTGGGTCAAAACCAGCAGGCGACGAGGCCGGGGCTCAGTCTCCCCCTCGCGCGCCGCTCGTTTTCCTCTCTCGCTCGGGAGCGGCGACAGCGGCCACCGGCGACGCTCAGGCGGGCCGCCGGCGACCCGCGCCTCTCCTTCCTCCCGCGACCGGCAGCTGCTCTTGCCCTCCCGCCTCGCGCGAGCCCTCAGCTCTCTTTCGGCCTCTCTTCCCCACACCTCTGCTCTGCATCCAGTAGCAGTCGACGGCGGCGGAGCACACGGTGGTTGCGCCGTGGCCTCCCCCCTCGCCGGCTGCGCGTCCACCTTGCGGTGAGCGCGCCGCCGTCGAGCGGTTTGGTCGCGGTGCCTTTGCCCCTTGCGGGGTAGTTCTTCGTCCCGGCGCCTCGGCTTGCCGATGCGCGTCGGGGTCGAGAGGAACGGCGCGGCTCGGAGGCGGCGCGCAGCTCCGGTGAGCTGTTCTTTTCCCTCTTGCCCTCTTCTCTGTGAGGGTTAGGGTTCTTTGGGAGGGGATTTCTCTCTGTTCTCCTTTCTACCGAAACCGATCTAATGCCTAGCGGCTCTGACACCATTGATAGAACCCGTAGATCGACTAGGCTAGAGAGGTCCGGTAGTGGAGTGAAGGAGATGGGGATGATTACCTTCTCCCTGGTGAGATGAACTGCAGCCGGTGGCCATCGATGAAGGGCAACGGCGGTGGGGCAGAGAGAGAGGTGAGGTGGCGTCGGTGGTGCTTCCCGTGAGCACTGCGTACGACCTAGATCGGTTGGTTTGTGGGTGGGGAGTGCGGCGGCGGTGAACCTCGTGAACCGTGCCCCGGCCCCCACCACTCTTTATATACGCAGGTCACAGGGGCCCACCAACCATATGAGGGTTGGACGCCCCCGATCAGGGCATGATGACCAAGGGCCCGATACGCCGTTGGGCCTATCGGAGGAGATCAACCTAACAAATTTATGAAACTGAAGCATTGGTAGTTCGTTAAAAATTTGATGTGGAGCATCTGTGTAGATTCGTTTATCTTGCAAGAGTCGAATATAAAAAAAGAATATATCATTAACCTTGCATGGGTTTTGCCCTAGAAATTTGGAATGATGTTGAATGTTGCCGCGTAATTTGTTTATATGAATGTCCTATCCCAGCCTTGGTTCGGGCTCATTTTGGTAGTGTCCTGTATAAGACCTAGTTCTAATTAATAGAGGAGACAAAATATAGCAAATGCAGAGTTTTGGCAATTGATTAACTCCGCCCACTAGTCACTTATTAGTTTTGTGCAATTCTTTTCAAAGTTCCAAATTAGGACAAAGCCAAAATTGGATACGAGTATCTAACCTTTGTGCTAGTGAGTACGTGTCCGTGGAATTAAGATTTTTTGTAAACCAGGTGGATGGTAGGTGTGTGTGTGTGTGTGTGAACCGGGCGTGCATCCTACCCGTTTTTGCTGTGTTCATCTCCTATACACGAGCTTTGGGGGTGGGAACACTAAGAGCATTTCCAGCCGTTGGCCCCCCAGGGACCCGAAATAGCGTCGCCTGGGGGCGAGCCGGCGCTAAAATCGGCCTGGGGGGGGGGGGGGGCTCGGCTTCCCAGTCGCGCCCCCGGGGGTTCGGCCCAGCGTCTGCAAATTTTGAACATTCCATTTCCCGCGGGCCCAAACCACGACGCGGGTTCGGCGATCATGCCACAGTTCGGCGTCATCATGCCATCGGCCGGCGATCGCCACAGATTCGGCGAAACATGCCAATAGTCCGGCGTACAAAAAATGCGGGGGGGAACGCGAGCGTGGAACTCCTCAAACGGCCTGCTCCCCGTCGTCTGCCGGAGCTGTCGGCGTAGCGGTCGGCATGGGCGAGGTCGGCGTAGCGGGCACGTCCAACATCGGAGACGCGGGCGGCATGCGGTTGAGGATGAGGTCGCGCTCCGCCAGGTACCACGCCTTGACCAGTGGGTCCATGTCCGCCGTGACGCCTCCCATGAGGAACGCCAGGTCGGTATTGCGCTTCTTCGCGGCGACGTTGGTCCTGAGGAGGTCGAGCTTTGCGTCCTGCTTCGTCAACAGCGGCCGCGGTGGAACTGGTGTTGATTATGTCCTCCATCTCAACCGCCGCCGCCGCGTCCCGGGCTTTCTTCATGAGGAGCCTGTTACGGCGATCGGTGGTCACTGCTTCCCTCTGCTCGATGTCGGCCTTCCACTCGGCGTTTGTCAACCCCGGCGGTCTAGCCATCGGCGCACGGGCCCTGCGTGGCTTGGCGACGGCGGGGGCGGTGGTTTGGCGAGGGGCGGCGTACTTCTTCGGCGGCATGGCGGCGAAGGAAGGGAAATGGAGGGAAATGGAGAGAAGAACCGGGATCGAAACGGCGGGATAGAGGGAAAAGGAGGGGGGAAGTGGCGGGAAGTGGCAGCCGGTCTCGCCGACACCTCGGCCCCACCCGCCTTTTTGCTTCAGCCGGCGCGCCCAGGAGACCCCCAGCGCCCTGGGTTCGGCCTGGGTTCGCCGGCCCAAAAAAAGGCCCCAACTGGCGAAAATCGGCGTCTTGGGGCCGCGGCTGGGGATTTTTCGCCCACCGGCGATGAAAAAGGGGCCTGGGGGGGTCCTTTGGGGCCGCGGCTGGAGATGCTCTAAGGGGCTGTTTGGATGGTAGCCAGGAGTTACCCCACCGAAAAATTGGCATTGACCAGTAGGATGGGTACCCACTTGTATGGAGGCCAAATATTCGGAGCCACGCTAATATTTTGGTCCGCAGTTCAGATTTCATGTCCGCTTGCTGGTGAAACAGAATCGGCGGATTCTCTAGCAAAAATATTGGCTTGCCCTGTTTTGGTAGGGCCAGCCCAGGCGGAACCCAAACAGCCGCTAACCTATAGATGTATCCTCCTGTATGTTTGCTGGCTCCCCGTGCTTGCTCGCTGCTGTCCTACCATCTGTCAAATTCAGCTGGTAGGCGGTGGTGCGATGAAAGGCCTGCCAGGGATGGTGGTCACATAGAAAGCCATGAGACCAACCAGGTTGTCTCATGCTCAGTGCTCACTGCCATCCGATCTGACATGTGAATGCTTCACCTTCCCCTTTGCCATCAGCAATGGTGAATGCATGTCCGCACGTATTTAATGAGGCATCCGTGCTGGTGCTGGGCCGCACGGAGGGGGGGGGGGGGGGGGGGGGATGTGTACCGGGCGTGCATCCTACCCGTTTTTGCTTATGTCCTGTCCGAGAGCTATTTCTAAGTTATGTAAAAATATATAAATTAGAATTTAGCAAAATGACGCTGGTAAAGGATTAACTCTGATAACTTCTGAACATTTGGGCACAATTAACATCAGTATGAAGCCAAAACAAGACAGTATTGTAGAACCTCTAGAGAAGTAAGGTTGCTATATAAGGATTGTTTTTGGTGTTCCATCGCATCAGCACCGGGCATGCCTTCTTAGGGCATGTACAATGGGGGCAGCGGTATGGTGCTGCCCCAAGATCCACGTAGGAGAAAACAGATGAAGCATCAGCTTCATTCACTGTATGGTCCCTTATGTATTCTCTCTCTCGTCATCTTCTTTTCCCTCTGAAACACGCTCTAAATTCATGGCTGCACATGTTCGCTGTGGTCCTCTACTACTTTTTACCTATGATTTTGCCTTTTTCCTCTTCTTTTCCTCTCTTTTTGGTTGAAGCACTAGCCTCCTCTGCAAGAGACCGTTTGGGTCTGCAAGTAACACTCTTTTTCTCTCTCTACCCTTTTCATCCGACGTGCACTGTAGGGCAGCACTCCAGCATGGAGCGTTGGCCATGCCCTTACTTAGCCTAGTGTGGTTGTTTTCTGTTTTATTATATTGCTATGTTGGTCCTTGAGATGAAATGCACCTTGTTGAAGTCACCATATGACATATGCATACACTTTATTTCCACTATTCTTGAGGACAATGAAGCTTCTTGCCTTAGCTTACTGTTTGTCATCATCATCTTTTGCAGTGGGCCATTGCATTATTTTGCTCTCGAAAAAAGAAGCCATCACAAAGCAGGTATGAGACCCTTCCGCGGGAATTTAGTTCATGATACATGTTTATTCTATCAATAAAGCCTCCTGATATTGACTGCTCATCTACCTACTTTGTGGATAGGTATACATTTGGATTATCAAGTACCAATGTGGGTTTGCTCATACTCTTGGTCAAGTGCCCTCGGATTCAGAAGACTCTCATGAGAAGAAAGCAAAGCCTCTCTGAATAAACTGCTGTCTAATGTAAATAACATAGCCGTTGGTTGGGAAGTCTGCATCAAATTGCATTTTCTTATTCGAAGATTGGGCGGAGATGGTGTTGTTTTAATTCTTTAGTTGTTGATTTTTCTTTGGCCTCAGGGCGGGATGGGGGATCCTTGTGCCATGATCTAGAAATTGTCAATGTGGGTTTTTTGGGGGTCGCTTTTGCTTATATTTCTCACCAGCAAAGGCTATATGCTTGTATAGTGCGCGTGTGGACGTGCGGTGATCGCTGGTTGTTTTTGCTTGCTTCCAGATTGATGACTGATGAGTTGATGTCAAGGAAATTAGCTGCACACTTGTGCAAACTGTATCTGATGCGTCTTTCTTGCTAGTACATAAATCTGTTGGCATGGCTGATTCGGTGAATTTTGTGTTGTCGCACAGTTTTTGTGCATACATGTGTGATGCTATCATGTCATCTTGGGAGAAAAGGCATGCTTTGGTGATTCATGTCTTTTCGCCAAGAAAGCTTTAGGATTTCAGGCTCTGAACATTTGCAGAGCAGACATTTGATACTGTATGCATTTTAAGCTTTGGTGTCATTTTAAACATTCAAAAGACCGCAAGCATTCCTCGACAGACCCGTTTCAAATCGCAGATGGAAGCAGGAACATGCTGCTGAACAGACAAGTTGGTATGACACGTCGAAATCAACACAGACAGGTACTCAGCTGGCAAAGGGACGGCGTCTGATTCCAGCTGTTTTCTTGGAAGGAATTTCGTGTTCAAAAGCAGAGAGCACAAAGTAGACAGGCAGGAAAAATTAGCTAAACCGAGCACAGCCGCTCCAAACTACAATCTCCTGAATAAACAAAGGAATTGGTTGGTTGGATCGGTTCTTTCCAGATATGACCAGGTGGGCAGCAACATAAATAAAAATAGCAAAGGGAACATGCTTTCCCGGAAGCCCTCCCCTCCCCGGTTATGTCAGTCAGTCTCTGCCATCTTTGGGTACATCTTCTTGCTTGCTTGGTAGAGTAATGATCAGTAGCAGAGTAGCAGTCAATGGATCAAATCTGCCATCTTCGAGGAATCTTCACGCCTGAGACTTGAGCGCTGCTGGATGGTTATTGACGATCGGTCACCAATGTAAGCAAAGAATGGCGATGCCGGGGTGGTTCAGATGCCCATGGACAGCATGGCCTGGGACTCCCAGTATTCTTTGGATTGCTTCACCATCTCGGTCCGCTCCTCGCGCAGTCTGCATCTCCAGTAATCTTTGCACCTGATCAAGCAGTGGATGCAAATCAGAGACAGAAATAGGTGTGGTTTCTTTTCTTCAACTCTTGTAGCGCAAGGGAGAGCTGGTTAAGTTTTACTTTACCTGGTTTTGATGAGCAAGTCGAGTTCGTTCATATGCACGGCATGAGCAAACACACCAACCTGAAGCATATATATATATATATATATATATATATATATATATATATATATATATAGGGATCGACTATTCATCACCCTGGGTGAGGAATACTTATTCCTCACCCTACCCATCTTACGAGCCAGACAAATCACCCACGCGCCCAAGCCTGAACCAGACGCACACGTAAGTTTTTTGTACCACAGGATGTAAACTTACGGCACACCCAATGACATAAACTAAGGATGTAAATTTACGGCTGTGGACTCCACGATGCACATGCGAACAACTTACGTGTGCGTCTTAATATTACCCCGAATAACTTACGGCTGTAAAGAATTTAGGCAGGCGAGGTAATTTTACAACGTCGAGTTTAATTTACGTGGCGACTTAATTCCGTTGATCCATGCGTCAAGATGCAACTCTTTTTTATCTGAAAATCATGCAACGCTTGTGGACCCCGTATATATATATTACCTCTATTTGCAAGGTCTAAGCAAATGATAACCTAGCTAACCATGTGGCGATGTGTGAGCCATAATTAAGTGGCAAGGACAAAAGTTTCCGATCGGAGGTATAAGAACTCGATCCCATGGACTCGAGAATACAAAGTACACACACAGGTGGCAGCCACGAAACCATATATAGTCGGCATTGCAACTGCACTAAATATTTGATATAACTTGACCAACATGAAGCTAGTCCTAGCTATTGCCGCAATAGTCACCTCCCCTCCTCCCCCTCAAAAGAACAAACCTCCCAGAGAACCTAGGCATAGCCGTAAAACGCTGCTTGATACAACTGTGTCTAGCTACCTGCGAGTGTGCCCATTAGGGATGCAGGCAGCAGGCAGACGGCGTCCGCGAACGTCCGCGAAGCAAAAAAACACACTAAACTTTGCTACTTTAATAAGTGTGAAGTTGCCCGCCTGCATGCCTGGTGCCCATGACCTCCATGAAGTATACAAGCTCTAGTGTGTCTGGCTGATCACTGCCTTACTTCCGTTAGATAGATTCCGCGTCCCGAATACACTGATGAGCACGGGAAGTATTCCTGAAAACAGTAAACAAATTATTTAGCATTGGAGTAATGCTCAATGCAACATTCTAAAAATATTTGTTGCGATCATGCCTTGCCAACTACATACAGCCACGGCCGTCAAGAATACAGCCAAAGAAAATCTGATCACAGGACTGCATTCTTGATTTCTTGTACAAACAATTGTGTCAAGACATATCCATTGATAACTAGATTCAGTTAAGTCCATGAAACTTAACTTGATAGATTAAATCCATAACTCAGGTCACATGACAACATGGCAACGTTAGTGACATGCACAATCATGAAAATACTATGCTAGACGTATGTGAGCATGGTTGAAGAATCAAAAACCAATTAAATGGTATATCTGTTCATTCAGCTAATGGTGAGTTATGTCAATGTGTGTTTACCGATGAGTACGACGTACACAGACCTATGGACGTGGGAAAACCTAAAGGTATATCCCTTGGCGTCTCAGCAAACCTAGGCACGGTGTCATGTCCCTTACAAACACCTTCAACCCCTCGCTTTCATGGCAGTCCCCATTCCTCAGTGTTCTGGCAAATTCAGAAAACAGAGAGCATGTACGAGATTACTGGTGAACTAAACTTGCAATTAGAAAGAAAAGAAAACAATTTTCCCTACTAAAAATACAAGATCCTTCACATTTGGTGAAAACATCTGTAGTTGTACAACCAAAATGATTCTCCGAAAGGACAAAATTACCCCAAGATGTAGTGGCCCTTACCGGCCAGCACCCAGCAACGTCACACGACAAGTTCTACTATTCTAGTATCTTTGTGTTATATTCTTAGTAGCATTATCGCATCGAATCTTATCCTAAAGGATAATGTAATGAGAATCATATTTGATCGAAGTAATTTTGCTCTTACTCAAAAACTGACAGAATGAAATCTGGGATGTGCCAATAATTAAATAATAGTAAGAAATCACAGCACGTATAAAGAGACGCCCGCTATATACCTAAATAAAGATTCTAGATCATGGTTAATCAAGCAAATGCAGCTTCTAGTGCATGCTAAATAATTCTATTACATACTGCCAAATTTATTTATTTTATGAGCTATGCTTCAGCACAACCCCCTTTGGAAAGTTCACAATTTTTTAGAAAGATATATGGTCAGGATTAAAACTTACCCTTCACTTAAAAAGGCACTAGTATAGACAATTTCCGTGTTAAAAAAATTAGAGAACAACCAACTGCGCAGCCCGGCCGAGGCCCTGGATCTCTATCCTAGCCCGCAGGCAATGACCAGCTGTGAGACCATGGGAGTACAACACCTTGGCGCACGTCTTTTTGGCCGCCCTCCCCGTTGACACCATCCCAGAAATCTGGCGGCACTGTGGCCATTGCTCGGATGTTGGGCGTGCCGGGAGTGAACGCCACAACCTTCTAGCGCAAGTCCCCGGACAATCTTGCCATGGCCAGGCTCGACAGCCAGTTCACGCTCATCTACCATCGAGCCGCACGGGTCAGCTCATCGGCACCGTGCACAAGGTCACGCTCATATTCAGATTCAAGACTGGACTTCTCAATTCAAGTCCGGAATTCTCATTGTTTAGAAATTCCACCAAAATAATTGGAATCCGCAATTTTCAGTTAGAAACATTAAACTGCAGCCTAATATATTGTTCAGAGACCGACTAAAAAATAAAGCATCAAAGCATCATGCTAAAAAAATTAATGCACACGCTCCATCCTTTCCACTCGGATACTCTATTTACCGGTGACCGGAACGGTATGCACAGATTTTTTTTTTCCTTGGCAAAGGTGCTAATAGGTACACACAAATGTCAGATGCATGCTCTATGTTAGCACCTATTAATTATTTTTTCGAGCACCACAACACAAATTACCTCTCTCCACACATCCATGGCGAAGATATTCCTGTATATGTTGTCAATAATACCATTATTTTAGACAAGGAACCTACACAAGTACCCAGCAAAACGGAGCATGAAAATTGGCAGAACCTAATATGAAATAGCAGGAGAGAAAAGGGAGCATAAGGGAATGAACAGTGTTTTATCAGTAGCATGTAAAATCAATATTTACATCTATAAATGATTAAATGGGCATCATCTGCAGCATCACAAAAGATGAAGTGCATGCAGCTCTAATTGATGCCCCCAGTTCATGATTTGAACATATGGAGCCCAACAATCATGGCAAGGGAAAATGGGCTTCCGGTCATCCTCCACCAAGAATTACAGTGGTTCCACTCAAACCAGGGCTATAACAATTTGTAAAAACACAACATAATGAAGAGAAGATTACTGTTTTGCATGAGATGGAAATCAGATCAATCAACAACTAAATTCAGCTAACAACAGTATGCCTATAACATTTTGTAAATCACAACATAAAGAAGAGAAGGTTGATGTTTTTGCATGACATGGAAAGAACAATCTATGATTAAATTCAGCTAACAATAGTATACCTAAGCTCTGAGAAAAATGCATCATCAAACCAACAAAAATGAAGGAAGAAATTAAATTTAGATAGACAGCCAAGCACAAATGCAAATTTAGCCCAACATGTATATGTCGAACCTATGAGAAACATTACATGGCATTCGAAAAATTGAAACATCTATGTTTGCAACCATCAAATCAACATTCTTTGTTTGATGATTATCCAATTATGTCATAATTAAATGATTAATATGGGATTTCTAAAATACGTTTTGAGATTTAGAATGAGAGAAATGCTACTGTGGTACACTAGCTGATTCCTGATTGGGAATAAACTCATACACATGCCAAAGCTAAATATGGGATTTCTGAACGGAAGGGAGTAGTAAGCAAAGATCTAAGATGGTCAGATAAGATGTAAATTAACTCCTGGTCTTTTATACTTTACTAATGGGGCTTCCTGCACAATACTCGTCCTCATAAGTAATGACAAATAAGAAGAACGCACACGCACAAATGCACAGACATACAGATGGACGGAAGGAAAGAGGAAAAGAGAGAAACCTGAATGTCTTGTGTAGCAGCTAGGACAAAAAGGCCATGGAACCTCGTCCATTTGGTTGAAGAAGTAGGACCGTGGAATAGATGATGCTGCTGCGTAGGCCATAGATCTTACGCGGGGTCTCCTTCCGCTGGTCGTAGGAAGGGAGTCGGGACCCTCGCTCCAAGCAGAGCCTTCTTGCTGTGCGAGGACGACAGGATAGGGCAGGAGCTCGGGGACGGGGAATGAACGCAGGCCGAGCCATCGCCAGCGCAACGAAGGGTGGAGCCCTGTCGTGGCACGACCGCGGACCGACGTAGCTGCCACCCGACGGGAAGCCTCTCGAAACGCTGCTCGCCTCGATGCTGCAGGCCTACAACCAACCAACGAGGCCATCCCCAGCGTCGCACATATCCAAATCCAACCGGAGCTGCCGTCGGCTCGCCGCCGAAACCTACCGCCGCTCACCTTCGAACCGCAGGCCGCTTCCGCTCCCAATAGATCCAGAAATTGCGGGAGTGGGGTCAGCTCCTAAACGGCTGTGCCCCATCGTAAAAAAAACAGTGGTAGGGAATAAATTACCTCGCTGGAGAACGGTTCGAACGGGTGCGATGGAGCCAAGTTCCTGCCGGCTGGCTGGGTCGTTCGACCAGGGTGAAGAATTACTTATTCTTCACCCAAGGTCTTGAATAGACTTTCTATATATATATATATATATATATATATATATATATATATATATATATATATAACAAATTAGTCTGGAGTGTCAGGTAGCAAGTTCATTCAAACTGGTGGCATGAGCAAATATACCTTTACCATTGAAATTAATGTAAGCAATACGGCATTCTTGTTTACGGTGCAGTTGCTATGATACATAAGAGATGCAAAAATGATACATAAAAGCACATAGGATTGCTCTCATACCTCTCGGCATACAGGACATTTGGCCTCTGGAGTCGCGCTCCTTACACCCTGGAAGAGGTACACGGATGCCGCACCACATGCACAGCCTTTGCAGAAGAGGTGACCGCAGCTTAGCGCGTATGGATTGAACATGGTGTCCTGCGCAAACGGCAAAAATCATAAGTTGGATTTTTTTTTAAAACATGAACATGTCCTATGGCCTAACGAGAATTTGGGATGAGTATCATGCTATACCCACCAAAATTAGCACTTGACCTCTCTTCTGCAAAGGCTACCAGTTTTTACTTCAAGTTATTAATACAGACATGCTGTTCGTGCTGCAATAGGCATGTGACAATCCTATTTCTACAAATTGTGGATGCCGAGGCTACACAACGCAAGAACTTATATTGTAGCAATGACACTACAAGTGATGAACAAAGATGTACTGCCAGTGCAAGCAGCTTATAAAAGAAGTAACGCAAACTAACTCCGTCCCATAATATAAGATGCTATTACAGAGGGAATAGTAGGTTGGCAGTTGCCGTTTTCATACTTAGGAACACGATCATTTAAAGTATAAGGAGATGAAGAAATTTAAGAAAAACAGAATCTCACCAAGCAAATTGGACATGTTAGACTGTAGTCATACTTCATAGTTTCAGAAATGGCCATTGTCATTACTGGCTGTGCTCCTGTCAAGTCACAGGAAAAATTCTTGAAGAATCCGTTCTTGAAGAACCCTACAGGTTCATCAATATCTGAACTATCACAGTTCAGATGGAAAGCACCCAGCTCGATCAGCCAAGGTGACTGCAACAGCTCAGTATGCTCAGTTTGCATCTTGCTCTTGAAATCTCTACCGCTAACAGAACCATGCACCTGCAAAATCAGCAACATATTAGCAGGAAGACCCTGAAGAGTGAAGACGCATAATGACAGTTGAGAGATGAGCAAATTACTTTGTCATATTTCTTGAGAATTTTGCGAATAGCAATAGCATTCATAGTCACATAATTGACTAGCAGTCTGCCTTCTTGAACCATGATTTGTTGATCATCTATGAAGCACTGGCGTACGCGCCATATATACTGTTGCAATCCTGAAGGAACATGAAGATTTAGAAGATGCTGTACTCTAGAGCTGAAATAGCCAGCTATATCTGAAGCCTCCTTGGTGAGTTCTGTGAAGAACATCTGATCACACACTGGACAAGAAGATATCACAAGTCAGGATACCAGTAGCACAAGCAGTAGACTCGGTAGAAAAAATACGAAAACAGTAAGCGTAATATCAACCAAGTCAAAGAAAAGATAATTGTTCTGGCTGTAAAAGTAAATCACCAGTACTAAAACCTATAATACTTCACAGCTAACAAATGGAGCTGACAAAAGGGAAGATTGACTGTTGGTATCCTTTTGGCTGCTTCTAACTTGCAGAGTATAACAGAATAGTGAGCTTAAACATCTTTTGGTGTATACAAAATACTTTTATTATTATCAGAAGATATGACTGCCCTAAATTTTTCTGAGTTCTACATCAAATTTACATCCTGGACAGGACTTCGTACAAAAGGGAAAGATGGGATAATGGGTAACCACTAGAGGCTGAGCATACATGTGCAAGAATTGCAGTCGCAAGCATCTGAAGAATCGTCGCTCCTGTCCTCCTGCTGGTCACCATTGGTGCCATCTGCTTGCAATGAGCGATCAAGTCGGCATCGCTTCAATACCTTCTTGAGACGTTTGTACTCTACATGGGAGCATTTAGCAAGATATTTGTCCTGCTCTGCCTTGAGGTACTCCTCATATATTGAACCAAACTTCATCTTGCCTGCCGAAAAACCTGAAAAAAATAGGTAGAGCCAAGCATTCTTGAGGAAACTATGTTTGGAAAGTTAAAGACTCGAAAATTCCAATTTGGACAGAACTTATGTTAATCAACAAATGTCGTCAAACTCCATTCTGAAATTCCAAAAAAATCACTGGGCATTCTTTTTTGCAATCGAGTAACATAAATCCTGGCTGCAGTAAACCAAGAAAGGATGTTTCAGATGTACTCTTTATGCAGTAACCATTTAATATGAATATGGGTCTTAAATAAATTTATCCAACTTTTTTTTTGGGGGGGGGGGGGGGGGGGGGGAGATATTTATCCAAATTTTAGAAAACAGGTTATCGCTTCGTTTATAGATAAAGCAGCCACTCTCAGATTATTTTACTCAAACTAACACAGATTTGCACAAACGAAGTAACCAATTTAAACAAGGAACCACACTCTCTTCAGGAATAGCATACTTACAATAGAAAACAGGCGCATCTGGAAGGAGCGCAATGCTCGCATCTTCGAGGAAACGGCGTCCGGCCCTGCTGAGGTGGTGAGCGCGACCATCGAGGACCTCAGATCCTGGCGTGCGGCTGGCTGCTTTGCCACGGCAGCTGCCCTTTAGTTGCCAGGAGAATTAGAGCCCTGCCAGGGCTGTTGCTGGGGAGGGCTGTCCCTGGATGGCCCTTCTGGGTAGTGTGCTGTGGCCTGCAGCTTATGGCCTATCTGTAATCTGGGCGGCCTTCGCCGCTTTGTAAATTTTCTTTCCCCATCTTAATAAAGATCGGCTTCGGCCTTTCGATACAATAGAAAACAGGCTTGCATGCATTAACCTACAGATATTGAGATGCATATGTGAATTAGGAGTAGCCAAAAGACAGATACAGACTTCTTCAAAGAAAAATAAAAATAAAAATAAACAGACCAACTGTGCACCAAGTGGACCAAGTGTATAATAAGACGAGAGCTGACTTTCAATATAAAATAAAAACAACTGAAGTCGTATCACACCGGCCAGAATAAGACACCATCACTATCTTATTCTGAAAGAATGCGGTACCCATCTCCCCAAGATTCAAATATTATACGGTTTTGCTAGAACTCATCTAGATGAGAAATAGTTTGGTCTCATTCACTTTTATAGCCATTGGATGTGACTATAAGATGCGTGTGTGCTGATGTGGGTTGTAGTACTACTTTGTATCTGTTTTTATTTCAAAGTGAATGAGACGTTAACTGGATAACAACAAGCCAAGGCATTTGACTTTATTCGGAGGTCGAGTAGCTTAACCCACAGGTAAAGCCCACCTCAGCGAGAATCCGCAAACTGGGACAGAATAATTCATGAATGGATGTTTATTCCTCGGCATTGCGAGGAATTAGTGTTTGAGACACAAGAGAAAACTGGAAAGCAATGGAAAGGTGCAGAAAGAGAACCACCATACGCAGCTTACGACATTGACTAGGCGAATCTATTCCTGCAGGAATCGAACTACGATAATATAACGAGATTAAAAGAAATGGAAGAGATGTAATCGCACTTTCTTCTCGTGGCCCCGCTGCGCAGAGGACGGCCAGCGTAGATACCGGATTCGGGAGCGCAGCAATCCGAAGCCTCAAGAAACGATTCTTGATTGCTCCTCATAAGGAAATTGATAGTGGAGTAGTGAACGCGCGGGGGCAAGGGAGTAGTGATCGCCAGGGGCCGCACGCGATGGATATGCAGGAAAGCGAAGTTCCTGCCGGATCAATTGGCAAGCCCGTGGAGCGGCGAGAGAATGGAGGAGTAGGCAAGAAGAGGTAGTAGTAGTAGCAGATGGAGTAACGGCAATGGGGAGGAGGGGCGGTGGCGGGGTTAATACCTGCATGGGTGGACGTGCCGGACAGGAGGGGAGGATCGACGCGTCAAGGCGGCGGCGGCCGCAGCGAGGATGAGACGCGAAAGGCAAAAAAAAACCTCGCCACGGGTAAGCGGGACGCAGAGAAGAGCGGGGAGGCGCGCAGGCAGAGGCCTTTAATGGCGGCGGGCGGGTGGCGGCGGCGGCGGGCACGCGTCGCGTGGGCAGCGCTACGGCGGTAGGGGGCTTGAGGCTCGGGATGTGGTTGTGCCGCGCTTCCTTCCTTGACGATGGATGGGTTTGGAGACTCAAATCGCACTCCGCCTTTCTCTCGTTCCTTCCGCTGTCGGTTCCGCGTCGCCGAGGCCCCACGGGCCTGCCGTTTTCCCACCTGGGCGGGCACACGGCCCAGGGGTTTCGGTATCCCTTGGTTGGATGGATGGATTGGATTGGCTGCTGCTTCTCTTCACGTGCACGGCAGCGTGCCGGCCGGTTAACGAACTCCGGTGGCTGTCATCCACCCACCCAAATCTGAATGAGTAGGACGGACGTGGGTTGGTGCATGCGCAATCTTTTCATTTGGATTTATTATCGTGACTTATACTACGGCTGTAGCTTCCTAGGACTTGTTAGCACGGAGCACTTTGGACGGATTAGCCGCGCCCTGGGCCCACCCCGTCTGTCGCCGCCGTGAAATGAAAATGAAAGGATTGGTTTTGTTTGGGCTCTACTATCAGTATCAGTAGCAGCGGCCAACCTGGTCATCATCAGCGGCAGGAAAGATGAATGAAAGCAGCTTCATGTTCTCCACTCCAAGTCTTTCGGTTAGAGCATCTACGGCCGGACCTACCAAATCTGATCCCTTAAACGTCCGCGGATGTGTCCGGACGTGTCCGTTTTGAGCCCTATAATTTGGTCCGCATAGCCACACTTCTCATATTCTTTCTTATATGTCCGGTCACTTGCATGTGATTGGTGGAGAAGAAGAGAGAGAAAGAAAAGAATGAATAAAGAAAAAGAAAATGTGGTCCGGAGTGGGGTCGCGTCCTATGTGACGGACTGGCCGGACGTGTCCGGGCGCGTCCACGAGCCCTTATATCGTCCTCATATTTGAGATGGATATGAGGGGTGCCGGTCAGTCCGGGCGTTTGAGACGGATATGAGGGGTCCGGTTGGATCGCATTTTTATGACCGGTCAGTGACCGGAAGGACGTTCCGGACGTTTGAGGAGCATATAGGGGTCCGGCTGTAGATGCTCTTACAGTTTCTATCCCCTACTTCCGAGATTGTACGTAGCGTAGCGTCGCAGATGATACGGCACTAGTGCAGAATCGGCCTATAGTGCCGGTTCGTAAGGGCCTTTAGGCACTAAAGGGTGGGGACTAAAGCCCCCCCCCCCCCTTTTAGTCCCGGTTCAACACGGCCCGGCACTAAAGGCCCACCACGTGGCACCTGCCGGCGCCGTGGGCTGGGGGACCTTTAGTCCCGGTTGGTAACACCAACCGGGACTAAAAGTATTTATTTCTTTTAATTTTGGTTTATTTTTCCTTTTAATCCTTTAGGGGTTTATGAATTAATTATGGTTTATTTTTCCTTTTAATTTTGTGTTTTCCATTTAATTATTTTTAATTTCAAACATATATTACGCTACTACATACTGTACACGTTGTGCATATATATATAAATAGAATTTCTCGTAGAACCGATCATATATATATATATATATATATATATATATATATATATATATATATATATATATATATATATATATATATATATATATATATACTAGCAAACATGCCCGTGTGTTGCAACGGGAGAAAAAAATATCACACACCCCTATCCTAATAAACTTGGCTGAAGACCCATAGATCCGTGACCCCTATTTCAACACGGCAACCTAATTTAAAAATAGTAGCTATTTTCAAATTTATTCGATTAGATACTAATTGGTTAATTTCTCTAGAATAATTAGCAGATAAATTTTTAGTCCCTTTGAATAATAATGCTCACCTTTTGTGACATTTGGATTAGATGGTAAACTCAGAAACTCACATCTGCAGGCACCTCGGCACACGGCGTACTCCACTCCAGGCCTTTCGTTCCCTGGGCTCACAACACCACCGCATGCATCCTTCCATTGTCGCCGTGTTGTTTCATGTCGGCACGCGATTCATGCCTAAACCTAGCCGCCTCATCATGTATTTTGCCCTGTGAGCTCTTTCTCGTCGACTGCGGTTCCGCCGGATCGGAGAGCCTTGGAGCCACCGCCGCGCCTCCTTGAGGCATTCACCATGTCGTCTTCGGTCTTCGCCCACATGCACATCCATCCTTCCATTGATTTAAATATCCAAGAAAGCCCGCCTCTTGTTCGATCTCACAAGCTCTTTTCTTGGGCGACTTGCTACAGGAGGCCAGCTAACGTATATAACCTGGTACAAATCAGTTTAAAGAAACGATGTGGTACTATGTAATATAAAAATCGATGTCCAATTGGTTGCTGCCTTTCAATGAGTCATCCGGCTCACATCATTTTTGCCTCCAGCCGTATTCTATGGGCTGCAGCTGGGCTGTTTGTCCGGATTCATTGGGCCATGGCGCAAAACGTTTTTTTCACTTGGTGGGTTACGTACGAAGCGTAAGATTAGTACCACCTCGGATATAGAAAATAATATGGGCGAAGTGGACCAACGACGGATGGACGAAAAACAGACGAAATTACGGTGGTAAGAAGCAATAGCCCCTTTATTATTACTAGCAAACATGCCCGTGCGTTGCAACGGGAGAAAAAAAAAACATCACTCTCGTTCTAAAAGAACACATCGCCCAAGGGTAAGAATCAGGCTGCACATGTGATAGAAATAAAAGAACTTCTAAGAATTCTCGAGTGTAGACCTTCGTCGACCTATGTTCTAGCGTAGCATGCCCTCGTACCATCAGATTGACTCATAGCCTTGACGTTCCAATTATTGATTGGTCCAGGTTAACGTGAAAATTGTTGATGAGGTCGCACCATCAAATTGCCTCCGACACCTAGGCATTTTTTGTTTTATTCAGTCTGGGGTACGTGCAAAATGCTGATGAGATTGGGTATATCCGTCACGCGAACATATGCCAGGATGAGATAAACAATTATAGAAGCCATTAGAACAAATGTGACAGTGTAATCACGTCTTGATTTTTTAATCCGCTCTAAAATATTAGGCCGAGCAGCTTTGTGCAGCATTGATGTCTGCAGGGTAGGCATAAAAAACAACGAACCAAACACCAAATCGAAACTAAAATCAAACGGTACAGTTTATTTCGCTTTCTGTTTTTATCATTATTAAACGATATTTTTAAGCCAATCGTTAACCGAATTTGGATCGTCGTTTCCGTGTCTAGCGCCTCGGTTATTCATTTTCCGATCTCTCATGGTGTCTGCGGCTATTTTATTTGCCTTCGTTTCGGAGCTGGCCTGCTGCTCAATAGCATCAACTTTTTTCTCTTGCGCCAAGTACGCCCCCCCCACGGATTATCATCCAGCAGTCAACTCATATCTCAAATGAATCCCGTTATATTAGCCAACCATCAAGTCATGTTTAATTAGAGCTCTCTAATTATTTGGGTCCATGCAGCCACCGGCCGGCCATCACATTGAAATTCATTTGTCGTGCGTGCAAATTTTGTAATGGTCCGTCTAGAGCCTTCCTTCTCTTCCCTCTTTATATTAATCCTCTTTAGAGATGCGACCCACTCAGTTTTTTTATTCCGGAGCCAGCCTATTTGATATCTCAAAAAACTTAAAAACGTATATAAGTTACATGAATTGAGTGTAAGGGAGCAAGGTGGGACTATTCAATAGGTATATTGACCCTATTTGAGAGCAATATTTTTGCACTGTAATCGGGCCGCATGTGTCACTTAAATGGGCCTACGCACGTACAGCAGCCGGACGTTGTTTTCTCTTTGTATAAATAGTTCGCAGAAGGTATAAGTACATAAAACTTGTTTCTATTCGCATCAGGTAGCTAGCTTAGCTGGTTGTTGCGTGTGGGATGTTACGCGAGGTTCTGAGTTCAAGTCCCATTGGTGCCAACCTTTTTGTGCGAATGAAACGAACGTAAAAAAAAGAGGATGACGGTGAACAGGCAGAAGCAATAGCCCTTTTATTAAAATTTTTAAAAAAACGAAACGTTCCGGATCGACTAAAATAGGGACTGCGGGTTCAATAAAGAAAAAACATAAGGACTTTTTCGCAAAAAGGGGGCGACGACGGTGAGCCGACAGAAGCACTCCGTGCTTTATTATTAGGTAAAGATTAGGTATTAGGTATTAGGTATTAGGTATATATATATATATATATATATATATATATATATATATATATATATATATATATATATATATATAGCAAAAGGACCCATGCGTTGCAACGGGTAAAAAAGAGAAAAATGCAAACACCCATGCCCGCACAATCATTTTTGCCTCCAGCCGTATTCTATGGGCTGCAGCTGGGCTGTTTGTCCGGATTCATTGGGCCATGGCGCGAAACGTTTTTTTTTCACTTGGTGGGTTACGTACGAAGCGTAAGATTAGTACCACCTCGGATATAGAAAATAATATGGGCGAAGTGGACCGACGACGGACGGACGAAAAACGGACGAAATTACGGTGGTAAGAAGCAATAGCCCCTTTATTATTAGGTATATATATATATATATATATATATATATATATATATATATATATATATATATATATATATATATAGCAAAAGGGCCCGTGCGTTGCAACGGGTAAAAAAGAGAAAAATGCAAACACCCATGCCCGCTAAAACAACTATATACAAGGTCACTATAGACAACTATTTTTCCATGATATAAATGTACAGTGGAGCATAAGTTTTTTTTTTGAAAGCGAGTCGAGCATAAGTTGGTGAAGAAGTAATCCAAAAGATGAATGTTGAATGAAACATAGGTTGATGAAGAAGTAATCCAACCGGTACATCATTTTATTCATTATCCAGAAGCATGATGCAACGAAAGCTAATTAATTGTCCAAAAGTGTGATGGAAATAAAGGTACTAAGTGGATGATAACTCGCATCTTGTCAGGCAGCATATATGGCCATGGATGTGAATGAAAACATTAAAAGGCGACAAAAACTACTTTTTACAGAATAATACACCACCGCAATCATGGGAGTCCAGTTAACAATTTTCATTGAAACTGAAAGCATTATTGAATAGAGCAAATAAACTGCAACTTTATGAATTCTATTGACCTGTTTGTTTGTCACGATGGTTCTGCTCATAAGGATCACCTGATGTCGCCATGGCTACTGAAAGCCATGTCACCAGTAGCTGTTACGATAATACCACGATCTTGTAAACTATCCTTGTAAGAACATAAAGTTCGCTGAAGAAAGATGTCCCATTGGGAAAATGCATCATTCTCACCGCACACCGAGGTGCACGCCGACGCGTGTGAGATGGCGGCCGAGGTTCTGGTTTCCTCGCCCGATGAGGCAGATCCCGCGTCACACAGGGGACATGGCATGGGCGGCGGAGGACGCTTGAGGTGGCTGCACGGGCTACCGTGCCGGTGGTGGCGACAGTGCAGAAATGGGAGGGTTGACGTTGCGGCAGGCACGGAGTGGCGGCGACGCCCGGGCACGTATTGGGCATAGAAATGTCACACAGAAATTTCACACGACTGATTCAACATTCGCGCTGGAGAAGATGGTAGACGGGCAATCTGGCGTCCTGGCCGTTGTCAACGGCCACCGCGATGAACTGTCGTCTCTGACCTCACCGGTGTCAGGCATCAAGTCAACCCGATGCTTGAAATGAAGTTGCCTGCATGTCTTCAAAATTCAGTTCAGAAGCATGCAAGTGTTCAAAGTTCAGTTCAGAAGGTACCTGCAAGTATTCGAAATTAAGAATATTCAGAACATAGCAAAACAGAGAAGGGGAGAAGGAACGACCAGGATGCAAGCTTAATGCTAGCACTCAATTTGATGGTCGACCATCTTGCCTACTCAATATGCAGATTAATTGTAGTTATAATCATAATACGTGCTATTCTACCATAGGCATTAACACAAGCACTGTCTTGCTAGAAAGAACAAGGCACTGGAATCCGAATAGACACCGGAGAAACTCGCTCCAAATCATGCCAAATAGAGATGAAGATACATGAAGCCATACATCCATTACCCAGAACCAAAAATACCATGGTATGAGGGGGAATGAGTGCCATAGCATGGAGCTACCGCAGGTTCAGTCAGAAAGACACAATTGGTAGTATTAGAAATCAAGTGCTTGATCAACTGATATACTAACGATAGGAAAGTGTAGTACCAGTTCAAGTTTGTAGTACACAATGGGAATGTCACCTCTATATCAAAAAGATGATACCTCGAATAACTCCATGAACTGTGACACAAAGATAAGACTGATGAGTAAAATCGGCATCGGCATACCACAGTACGGAAAACAATTAACATACACATGATACATGGAGGAAATTGTAAGTATATACTCCCTCCGTCCACGAATAAGTGTACATCTAGCTTTTGTCCTAAGTCAAAGTTTTAAAACTTTGACCAACTTTATAAGGAAAAGTAGTAGCATTTATGACACTAAATTAGTATCAATAGATCCGTTTTGAAATGTACTTTCATAATATACCAATTTGATGTCATATATGTTACTACTCTTTTGTATATAGTTGGTCAAAATTTTAAAACTTTGACTTAGGACAAAACCTAGATGTACACTTCGCGGACAGAGGGAGTATAATGCAGAAGATCAAGCCAGGTCACAACACCATTATAGAAGATACTACCAGGCGGGAGGTTAGAACACAGTAGAAGCGTTAAACCTGTATGACAATTGACAAAAGAAATTTACCTGCTTCCCGTTCGGTACCACCTCAAGCTTTTTAGAATCCCCGTCAACAACATATTTTCTGCCAAACAGAAAACAAATCAATTAAGTGTAGTTCTTGTAATCAATCACAATATGATAAGAGATCTCTTTTATAGAAAGAAGACATGAGCATTCATTTGAAGTCTGTGATTTTATCATGTGCCATTTTTTCCACAGCATATCCCATGTTTCTTTGTAAAGGTACAGGATTGACTGTACTACTTTTTTCTGCCACAGTAAACGGCTTTGTTATATAGTTCCCTAAAACATAGTATAGTTTATTGTTACCATAATAGTTTTCTGACATCAGTCCGGTTAGCTTTTGTTATCTGTTCGCCAACATTTTTCTCACTCTTGGGTTTATTTATCGGCATCAGAACACAAAGAGAAAAATTGGCATGCCTTCTTCGGCAGGTTTGACACTTCACAGATAGTAGTAACAACACCAAATCCTCTTCTTTCTTCAACTCTTCTAGCACTGCCGACGCCTTTGATGCAGAACATCTTGACCCTTCCTGGTGATGAATGTGATCTCTATATAAAATGATAATAGGTTCAACGCTAGAATTGGTCTAAAGTCATTTGACACTTCCAGGGAGCTAGTTAACCAGCAAATATTAATTGAGCATTAAGGATTTGTACCAGGCATTTCACATCAAAGTGTGACATCTTCACTGGGTGCCTGTTTATTGGTGGCTATGATTCACTCATTGGAGTAGATTCCCGAAAAATATGGGAGGCCGGAGGCACATTGGAAATCCATCAAGAGTTGGCCTGCAGTGTTGGAGTATATAGTCAATGTTATCAAGACTTTGCAGATTCAACTTCTCAAGCAAAATCATAGTAAAATTGAATCGTTTTACACATTATGAACATTCGGAAGCAGCGAACAAACCTATTAGGCGTCTATTCACGGTTGCTAAATTGTGTCTGACCATTAGGTAAGGAAGTCATCAGAGAAGCTGTTGTGTGTATTGAACATGTACACAACACCCATGGGTGCTGCCCCCACTCAGAAAAATCTTGCATTCAAAATCAATCAGTGGAGAGCATGCACATACCACCGAACGCTGATGCGGCCTGGAGGTTGCTGTTGGCCATGGCCACGGGCGTGTGATGGCGGGGCTCGGCTCATGCGCCTCCGCCGGAGGTAGGAGGAGCTCTCCCAGGGAGGTGGCCGCTGATGCTTGGGATGCTGGAGGCGCGCGCCGTCGAGGGTGCTAGGCGGCCGTCGTTGGCGGGGGCTGGGTGCACGGGATGGGCGTCGCGCGAGATGCGGCGAATCCTGCCGATCTCGACCGGATTCGACGACGGCAGAGCGAGGACGGGCACCGCGAAGAGGATGGATGTGGGGGCGGCGGCGGCGGAACCCTCGTGTTCTCGTGCGGGGCAGCGATGTCAATGTCGGGCGAGTCAGGCACTGCCTATGAAACGTTTTTTTTTTCACTTACGGTCAGGCTACTGTGGACTGCGGGTTAATTCCTATAAACTACAGGGGGGTTTCTGCAAAAACGCCGACGACGTACGACCAGAGACAATACGTGCTTTATTATTATATATAAGCACAGGTGCCCGTGCGTTGCAACGGGAGGAAAAAAATTTCGCTCACCCATCTACCACCCCACCTCACGGCAGGACCACCACTTGTGTGCAAACAACCCCACCATGGCTGCGATGTGAGACACACCCGCGACGTCCCAGCAGTAATGCAAGCTGCCCTTCTCCTACGGGCTACAATGCATATACTGAACTCTTAATCCAATTATGCCCCTCAATCCAGTCTGTTACACCCACTGATTTTTTTTAAATGCACTCTTTGTTATTTTAGTTGTTGGTATATTATGGATAAAATTTGAGCTACAAAATAAAATTTACTAATTAGAAATGCATGACCTTGTATCAAGAATGATTGCTTACATAATTTTTGAAACGTGTGTTGCCACACATATCCATTTTAAAAAAACAATATTAATATTAACAAAAATATGAGAGTTTGTACAATTCGTGAATGTATGCGGTTAACATGTAATTGTGAAAGAAAAAAAGGTCTATAGGAAGTCATTTACTAATGAGATGACATAACTGATCTTTTGATTTCTTTGGGATAAAATGCAAGATCTGCTAATGCAAATCATCATCTTCCTCAACTATGTAGCATCCTTGCTTATGACGAACCTACAAAAGATGAAATTAATCAACGAAAGCATCATGCAATTGAAGCTTGGTATCACAAAATGCATGACTACTTTGTAGCAGAGGTTAGGTAACTATAGATTAAAACATATCGAAGCTTGACCTATGCTTTTTAACTAATAATCACTTTAACGTCCTTCGTAACCTATACAGACATGGTATAATTGGACAATAGCATACTTATTTTCTAAGTTGTGCAATTGAAAAGAAATCATGAACTATAGGCAAAAGAATGACGGATCAAGCATTACAGATTAGGCAGAGCATGTGACCTTCATTAGCATGCATTAGCCACACTACTTGCTGCTTGGATTAGCTACCGTCTCGAACGAAACTAACTAATCATCCTGTTAAACATATGCTACAACATAGAAAGATAGGCACTCACATTATGAGTCGGTGGTAACCCACTGCACCATCCGGCACGACTCCAATGCCGAGTTCTTCTGGCTCGCTAACGACAACCGCGACGCGTACCCATTGTTATAACTGTAGTTCCTGTTACCCCTCGGCGGCGTGTGCAGCTTTGTCCTCCCGGCCAGCGCCGACGCGAACGACAGTGGCGAGTACCCCACCGCCGACGCCGACAAGCAGCTGTCCGCCTCCCACTTGCAGCTCAGCTTCCTGCCGAACCCGCCAGA
This sequence comes from Elymus sibiricus, assembly GCA_039707655.1. Lineage (NCBI taxonomy): Eukaryota > Viridiplantae > Streptophyta > Magnoliopsida > Poales > Poaceae > Elymus > Elymus sibiricus. The sequence goes on from CM077671.1 coordinate 396,360,001, forward strand.
GCTCGTGTCATCGTCACACTATGATGCTGCTGCTGGGGCACTACCACCGTCCCTTCCATGGAAGCTCAGAAACTGCTGCTCACACAAAGAAAAGCGATCAGATTATAAGATACACGTGGTTTTAGAAAAAAGCAAAAATGTAATACATATAACAGCCACTAAAAACTGTAGCAAACTCTGCTCGATTGACGCCCAACCTACCCTTCACGCTAGGCACAACAATATCCCCTCTATTTTTTCAGTTCAGAGCAGCACAAAATGAATTGTAAGGATGGAAATCTACTGTGAACTCGGTTTCTGATGGCTAGCTACAGCATAAAACAACCACTTATATAAACTGAACCAAAACATAATCCAGAGCTGAACCAAGACGTCCTGTCTTACAAACTGAAGCACCAAAACGTACATACAAAGTGCAGGCACGTGATGAACTGAAAATTACCACACATTAGCTAGAAACAAACCCAACAAAATGCAAACTATTCATTTATTTGAAGGATAATTCATAACTCATAAGTAGCAAGCGTGTCTCACAACTACCCTTTTTTTTACAAATGCAGAAATGCTATAAAGTCAGGGCAAAAAAAAAGTAGATAACATGCAATCAAATACTCCCTCCAATCCAAAATAAGTGTCGCAGTTTTGAACTGTGGTTAGTTCAACACAGCGATACTTATTATGGATCAGAGGTAATAACAATCATATATTGCATATTACGAGTCTTATTACTGGCTCATCGCTCATACCTGTTCCGATATGTGATGTACTGATTGGTATGCGCATGAAAAGCTAAATAGATAATGATCTTATATTTCTTTACAGAGTGAGTAGCATGCAAAAGCCTACCCCAACTTGTTTGGGACTAAAGGCTTTGTTGGTGTTGTTAGTGAGTAGCATGCAAAAAACGTCAGCGTTCAGTTTAACAGTTAATGATAGTTAGCATTGTTACATGGCTATGAAACTCTCCATCCAGTGCACAAAATGAAGCCTTTTTTTGTTACATACATGGCTGCTGCAATACAAGTTGCTGCTCGGGTATAACAAAACAAGACTTGCAGGCATATATTGGCAATATTCGACAAACACGTGACCATCCAGTACACGCTAGCAGACCATTCAACCATTTGTTTTGTGAATGCAAGCAAACAAATGACTTTTTTCAGTAGAGGAAATCACACGACTACTTCCAGTACAGGAGACCAATTTAATTTCTGAATGCAAGAAAGCAGCAAATAGCTACCAATGTCCGGAACTTTAACTCTCAGGCATTGTAGCAGAAATCTAGCAGAGGAGGAAGTGGAGTGGAATCTGTCCATGCTTAAATCAGAGAGAGGAAAAAAGGACCGAACTTTACAAACTAAATGTCATCCAAAACTGAAGCACAAAAACGTACAAAGTGCAGGCCTGCTCAATTGTAACAAGTACATGTGATATTCAGGTAGAGGGGGAAGAAGGGGAAGCTCACCACGTTGGTGCTGGGTGGGAGGTGAAGATGGATGGATTTTGGCCTGCTGCTCCACCTCCTCTCCTCTGGCCGATGTACCTACAAAGAAGAGACAGGGGTCAGAGAGGGAGAATAGGAGAGGGGAGAGGAGAGGAGTGGAAGTGGTGGCTTGCCACCTACCTGCACACAACCGCACACACTCACACATCAGATGCAGAGAGGAAGAAAACCAGAGGAGGAGGAGGAGGAGGATGGATGCGCATACCCAGTTACCCACCATAGTCGAAGCTCGTCTCTTGGAGGGGATCTGACCTGCTGCACCTCCAGCAGACGACGCCATGGGTGGAACAGAGGGGCTTGCTAGGGTTTCGGGCGGCGGTGGAGGTTGGACGCGGCGGCCACGGTCCCCCATTCTTCTTCTCCCTACCTCTCTTCCCTGAATCCTCTTCTGTTTCTCTTTTCTACCAGGGAAAACTGAAGCCCCGCCATGGCCTTGGAGCTCTCCCTTCCAGCCATGGAGGCCTGCCTCTACCTGCAAGGACTTCGCGCCGCCGGATCCCTCCGTCTCGCGTGCCCGTCCGTCGTCGCCCGGCTCCGGCGAGCTCCTGCCTAGGTCGCCGGATCCCTCGCTCCGGCCTTCCTCTTCGTCACCAGGGACCCCTGCCTCGCCGCCCGCCTTCGGATCAGCCTCCACAGCCCCTGGCACACACGGATCCGTCCCCTGCAAGCTCCAGCCGCCGCCGCCGTTCTGCATCGAGCAGCCGTGCCGCCCCCAACCTCTCAAGCAGCCGCGTTGACCCGATCCAGAAGGTGCGCTCGAGCTTCGTCCGCGTGTAGCCGGTCGGGTAGGGGTAGGCTCGCCGGCGGGGTGGGCGGTGGCGGCGCACGGCGGCGCGCGGTGAGGGGCATGGCAGGAGGTGGAGATGGGGATTGGGAGGCAGGGTCACGCGGGGGGGGGGGGGGCTGATTTTCTTTCTTTTCTCGGGTGTGCCGGTTCAGATTAGCTTATTATGAGGACTGCGGGTTGAATACCAGAAAACATAAGGGCTTTTTTGCAAAAACGCCATGACGTACGACCAGAAGTTATCCGTGCTTTATTATTAGGTAAAGATATCATCGAATTTCTCGTACGACGACCATTCACATACATATATATATACAATTTGGTATATACAATTTCTCCTACAATTTGCGGATCATTACATATGCAGGGCATTACTGCTTGATCTTGTAATGGTATTCTCCTTTGGGATCTATGACCTGGTCGAGCAGAAATCCAGCTATTTCCTCTTGAATTGCTCGTACGCGAGCTATTTCCTCTTGAATTATGGATAGTCGCGGTTGGCCTTTAGTCGCGGTTGGAGCCACCAACCGCGACTAAAGGTCTGGCTTCCCGTGTCGAATGTTTAGTCCCACCTCGCTAGTTGAGAGGAGCTCGCACCGGTTTATCAGCCCCGCCGCGGCTACCGTGTCGAGCTCCTCAATAATGCAGGCCTTCTGGGCCTACCGCACCTGTGCTGCCCTGTTGGGCCTACTGGGCCTGCATCCTGGCCCAATACGCCGTGGTGGCCCAGTAGGCGGGCATTTTTTTATTTACTTTTCAGTTTTTTTTAATTTCTGTTTTATTTATTTTCCTTTGTTTCTGAGTTTTTTTTGCTTTATTTAGAATTAATGAGTGAATATTTTTGCGTTAGGTCAAAAAAATTATAAACTTTCTGTTAGTGGCAGTAGTTTTCAAATTTGAATAGTTTAAATTCGAATTATTTGAAATTTATGTGAATCACTAGTTTGTGAATAACTTTACTTTAAAAATAGATTTTGCAGTGATTTTTTTTTTTTGCTATTTAATACTAGCGTGTTTTATCATTATATTCAATTTGGTAATTCTTAGGTTATTTAAAAAATGAAATGCCTTTGTAACAGACGAGTTTTCGTCTGAAACCCTGATACTTCGAAAGAGATTGTCCATTTTGTACACGAAGTGCATCCAGTTTTTTCCGTAACCCTCTCAACTTTTTAGCACATGCTATGTGGGTGAAATGATGATACCATGCCAACTTTCAACCTTTTCTGATTGTGATTTGTAGTGCTTTTCAATTTCAGAGTCATTTAGGTCAAAAAAATCAGTAAATGCATGAAAAATAGCAAATGAAGTCAGAAAGGGTTAAAAATTGATGACGTGGCTTCGAATGGTGCATACTGAATAGAAAAAAAGTCTGGAGTTGAAATAAGTTTAAAAAAATGAAATGCCTTTGTAACAGACGAGTTTTCGTCTGAAACCGTGATACTTCGAAAGAGATTGTCCATTTTGTACACGAAGTGGATCCAGTTTTTGTCGTAACCCTCTCAACTTTTTAGCACATGCTATGTGGGTGAAATGATGATACCATGCCAACTTTCAAACTTTTCTGATTGTGATTTGTAGTGCTTTTCAATTTCAGGGTCATTTAGCTCAAAAAAAATCAGTAAATGCATGAACAATAGCAAATGAAGTCAGAAAGGGTTGAAAATTGATGACGTGGCTTTGGACATAATATTTCTTCGCGTTTCAAATGCCAAAACACATAAGTACACTACTATTACAAAAATTCCCTCCGGTTTGTCCGAAGTGGGACTTTCCAGATATATAAGTCCGGAAACTAACTAGAGAAGCCGGTCACATCCCAGAGTGGGATCTTTGGGTATAAAACTTTTTCTTCGCGTGTGTCCCTTTCCGCTGTAGCCATGGACAATCTTCATCGTTTAACTTGATGCTCGGGTCAACATTCACTATGAAGGGAGCAATTTCGTGAAACTTTTCATAATCTTCTGACATGTCTGTCTTGTCCTCCACTCCCACGATGTTTCTTTTCCCTGAAAGAACTATGTGGCGCTTTGGCTCATCGTATGATGTATTCGCTTCCTTATCTTTTCTTTTTATCGGCTTGGTAGACATGTCCTTCACATAGAAAACCTGTGCCACATCATTGGCTAGGACGAATGGTTCGTCTGCGTACCCAAGATTGTTGAGATCCACTGTTGTCATTCCGTACTGCGGGTCTTCCTTTACCCCGCCTCCTCTCAGATTGACCCATTTGCACCGAAACAAAGGGACCTTCAAACCAAGTCCATAGTCAAGTTCCCTTATCTCCTCTATGTAACCATAATATGTGTCCTTTGGCCTATTGGTGTTTGCTGCATCAAAGCAGACACCACTGTTTTGGTTGGCGCTCTTTTTATCTTGGGCGATCGTGTAAAATGTATTCCCATTTATCTCGTACCCTTTGAAAGTCAATATAGTCGAAGATGGTAACTTGGACAGCAAGTACAGGTCATCTGCAACAGTGTCGTCATGCATGAGACGTGTCTGCAACCAACCGGCGAAAGTCACAGTTTGTTCATGTGTAATCCAGTCGTCAGACTGCTCCGGGTGTTTGGAGCGTAGAATATTCTTGTGTTGCTCGATATACAGAGCCACCAAGGCGGAACTTTGTAGAACTGTGTAGTGTGCTTGCGCCAAAGAATGCCCGTCCCGGCATATTACTGAATTCTTTCCTAGCGTGCCTTTTCCACCCAGTCTGCCCTCATGTCGCGATTCAGGAACACCAATCGACTTAATGTCAGGAATAAAGTCAACACAAAACTCAATGACCTCCTCTGTTTCATGGCCCTTGGAGATGCTTCCTTCTGGCCTAGCATGATTATGAACATATTTCTTTAAGACTCCCATGAACCTCTCAAAGGGGAACATATTGTGTAGAAATACAGGACCCAAAATGGCAATCTCCTCGACTAGGTGAACTAGGACGTGCGTCATGATATTGAAGAAGGATGGTGGGAACACCAACTCGAAACTGACAAGACATTGCACCAAATCATTCTCTAACCTTGGTAGGATTTCTGGATCGATTACCTTCTGAGAGATTGCATTGAGGAATGCACATAGCTTCACAATGGCTAATCGAACGTTTTCTGGTAGAAGCCCCCTCAATGCAACCGGAAGCAGTTGCGTCATAATCACGTGGCAGTCATGAGACTTTAGGTTCTGGAACTTTTTCTCTGCCATATTTATTATTCCCTTTCTATTCGACGAGAAGCCAGACGGGACCTTCATACTGAGCAGGCATTCAAAGAATATTTCCTTCTCTTCTTTGGTAAGAGCGTAGCTGGCATGACCCTGAAACTGCTTTGGATCCATGCCGTCTTCTACGTGCATACGTTGCTGGTCCTCCCGTGCCTCCGGTGTATCTTTTGTCTTCCCATACATGCCCAAGAAGCCTAGCAGGTTCACGCAAAGATTCTTCGTCACGTGCATCACGTCGATTGCAGAGCGGACCTTTAGGTCTTTCCAATAGGGTAGGTCCCAAAATATAGATTTCTTCTTCCACATGGGTGCGCGTCCGTCAGCGTCATTCGGAACAGATTGTCCGCCAGGACCCTTTCCAAAGATTACTTTTAAATCCTTGACCATATCAAGTATATCATCACCAGTACGGTGGCGAGGCTTCTTCCGGTGATCTGCCTCACCTTTGAAATGCTTGCCTTTCTTTCTTACGGGATGCCTGCTCTGAAGAAATCGATGATGCCCCGGGTACACATTCTTCTTACATTTATCCAAATATATACTGTCGGTATCATCTAAACAGTGCGTGCATGCGTGGTATCCCTTGTTTGTCTGTCCTGAAAGGTTACTGAGAGCAGGCCAATCATTGATGGTTACAAACAGCAACGCATGTAGGTCAAATTCCTCCTGTTCTTTCTCATCCCACGCACGTACACCTTTTCCATTCCACAGCTGTAAAAGTTCTTCAACTAATGGCCTTAGGTACACATCAATGTCGTTGCCGGGTTGCTTGGGGCCTTGAATGAGCACTGGCATCATAATGAACTTCCGCTTCATGCACAACCAAGGAGGAAGGTTATAGATACATAGAATCATAGGCCAGGTGCTATGATTGCTGCTATGCTCCCCAAAAGGATTGATGCCATCTGCACTTAAACCAAACCATACGTTCCTTGCGTCATCTGCAAAGTCCTTCCACTTTCTCTCGATTTTTCTCCACTGTGATCCGTCAGCGGGTACTCTCAACTTCCCGTCTTTCTTACGGTCATCTTTGTGCCATCGCATCAACTTGGCATGCTCTTTGTTTTGGAACAAACATTTCAACCGTGGTATTATAGGAGCATACCACATCACCTTGGCAGGAATCTTCTTCCTGGGGCGCTCGCCCGCAACATCACCAGGGTCATCGTGGCCGATCTTATAGCGCAATGCACAGCATACCGGGCATGCATTCAAATCCTCGTACTCATCGCGGTAGAGGATGCAGTCATTAGGGCATGCATGTATCTTCTGCACCTCTAATCCTAGAGGGCAGACGGCCTTCTTTGCTTCGTACGTACTGTCGGGCAATTCGTTATCCTTTGGTAGCTTATTCTTCATTATTTTCAGCAACTTTTCAAATGCCTTGTCAGGTACACCATTCTCTGCCTTCCATTGCAGCAATTTCAGTGTGGTACCCAGCTTTTTCTTGTCATCTTCGCAATTTGGGTACAACAATTTCTTGTGATCCTCTAACATGCGCTGCAACTTCAGCTTCTCCTTTTCACTTGCGCAGTTTCCTTTTGCATCGGCAATGGCCCGACCAAGATCATCAGCGGGCTCATCTGATGCCTCTTCTTCAGCTCCTTCCCGCATTGCCGGCTCAGCTTCTTCCCCCATTGTTGTACCATTGTATTCATGGAACCCATGGCCAGGATAGCTATCGTCATCCTCTTCTTCTTCATTCTCTTCCATTAGGACCCCTCTTTCTCCGTGCTTGGTCCAACAGTTATAGCCGGACATGAAACCGGACTCAAACAGGTGGACGTGAATGGTTCTTGAGTTAGAGTAATTTCGATCATTCTTACAGCCAGCACATGGACAATACATAAAACCATCCGCCCGCTTGTTTGCCTCAGCCGCAACCAGAAAAGTATGCACGCCATTAATGAACTGGGGAGAGCATCGGTCATCGTACATCCATTGCCGGCTCATCTTCATTACACAACACCGAAAAGACCAAATTAATACAAGTTCATACATAAATTTCATACACACTTATTCTCATAAAGCAACATACAAACTCTCTAGCTAAAGCATTTAAATGCAACAACAAATGCGATCAAGATCGCAACTACGGTAACAATTGATCCAACAGCATAGTGATACCAAGCCTCACTATCAATGGCATATTTTTTAAATTTTCTAATCTTCAAGCGCATTGCATCCATCTTGATCTTGTGATCATCGACGACATCGGCAACATACAACTCCAGTTTCATCTTCTCTTCTTCAACTCTTTTCAATTTTTCTTTCAAATACTCGTTTTCTTTTTCAACTAAATTTAACTTCTTGACAAGAATATCTATGTCGGTTGCAATTTCCGGTTCACATACCTCCTAGATAAAAATATCTATGTCAACTTGATGGGCATAATTGTCATAAACACGAAATGCAAAAAATAGTTATAAAAGAGAGTATATACCACATCCGAATCATAAACCGGACGAGGGCCGACGGGGACGGATATCAAAACCATGCCACTATGTATAACAAACAACCATATAGGTAAGAAAACTATACAATTAACTATCTAAATCTTACAAACATGATTTTTTTTATAAAAAGGATAAGAACAAGAGGCTCACCAAGGTGGTGCCGGCGACGGGATGGTGCGGGCGATCGACGGTGGTTAGGACGGGGACGAGAAGGCACTAAGTAAACCACACCTACACATGCAAAGTAAGAAGTTAATTTGAGCTCAAATTGCATATAAATCAAATGAACTACCACATATAAATACTCCCAAACTAAAACCCACAAATCACTATACTTATAGAGCATTGCAAGAGCTAATCTAGCAATGAGAGATGAAAGGACAAAGTTGCTAACCTTTGTGAACACTTGGATGGATGGGGTGCCTCCAAATCTTGACAAATTTTGGCAAAAATGGAGGATGAGCTCGATGAAGAGGAAGAACAAAGGAGGGGAAGAAGGGGAAAAACAGGGAGGAGTACTGTGCTCGGGCTGGCCGAAGGATTCATATAGGGGATCTTTAGTCCCGGTTCGTGGCACGAACCGGGACTATAGGTGAGCCTATAGTTCCGGTTCGTGCCACGAACCGGGACTAAAGGTAATCGTGGGGCCCCAGGCTGACACCAGTCTGGCACAACCCCTTTAGTCCCGGTTCGTGTTACGAACCGGGACTAAAGGTCCGGAACGAATCGGGACTAATGATGCCCGTCCTGAACCGGGACTAATGGTCACATTAGTGCCGGTTCAAAACCAGACCGGGACTAATGCTTTGGACAAAAGGTCTGTTTTCTACTAGTGCGGCCTCACTCGTTGGGATTGGGAAAGGCGACAAATGCTACTAGGAAGAAAAGGAATTGGGACAGGTGTTTCTAAAAGTCACACTCGCCGGGGAATTTCCCTTTTTTTTTTGCGAATACGGGAATTTCCTATCTATGAATGCATCAGATTTGTCAGACACATCCGGATGTGATGTGACTCGTATGTGGGTTCAGATTTTTTTCTCTCTCTACAAAACGTAACAATAGGTATGCGTAGGAAAATAGCAGATCAATCCTTCACCGGGCTAGTCTGGTCATAATCATATACTATCAAGTGAGCACTGACTAAGATGTGAGTGAAAAAAATTAGCATTGGAAGTGTCAAACCGGGCAGATGGTGGATACACGTTCCTCCTAGAATCAATTTTTTTTATGTTATAACTGGCTTCTCAGAGGTCAAGTCAAGGCATTTGGCTTCTCGGAAGTTGAGTGGCTAACCAGCAATTTTAAAAAGAACACCGTAAAGAGAAGTACTAATCCGCTGTGGGGTTTGGTTCATCCCCCCATCTTGGCATTGCAGTGAAATTCGGTGGCTTGAACCACGACAGACGACCGTAAAGCAACAACTACGGTCTACGGTACTGTGCCAGTAGCACAGAAGAGGACAATGAAACTTGGACAACGGGGCATGCAATTTGATATGGACTAGTGGTAAGCGGAATCTCAATTTATTCCTCCCAAAATCGACAAATGAGGTTACTAAGAAATATGGGACTATACTAAAGTAATAATCAAAACAAAATCGGTACTTTTCGAAACCACGCCATGCATTAACTTAATTCCATCCAATAAAATCATTTCTTACCAAAATCGCAACTCAATCAAAAACTTTATTTGCCTTCTCCGACCAATGTCCAAATCAAATTAAATCATACCAAAATCTCAATTAAATAAAAAACTTTATTTGCCTTTCCTGATCCGCACTCAAATCAAATTAAAATTTATCCAAATCTAAGATACGATGGGTGTACGGTATATGTCATACAGTACATGCTTTGGTTTGTTTAAACATGCCGAACATAATGTGTTGAACCACTAGGATATTTATGCTTTCGTTCAAACGCATGGACAAATAGCTAGTCGTGCATACATATGAGTTCGTAAACGCCGTTCGAAGAAGACGAGGAGCATATGACGCTGCGCAGAGATGCGGCCAGAGCACGCAACCAACCATGGCAGCGATGGAGCATGGAGGGGATGGAGCTGTGTCACGAATTAATAATACATACGTGCAAATGGGAGGCAATTAAGGCGCGAGACCGACGAGGAAGCGGTGGTCGCCCGTGAGGAGGAAAGAAGGGGAGAAGAAGAGGAGCAGAGCGGAAAGGAGATGCCACCGCTACTACTCGGCTTTTTAATGGCCGACGGGCGGCGGCGGGAGGCGCTCGGCTTGGGGGACGGGAGGGGGTGAGGAAAGGACGAAACCAAACTTTTGCTCCTTCGTCTCTCGGTGGACTTGGGCGTTGAGTTTGTAGCTGCTGCTGCCCTTTCTCCAGCCGGGACGGGAGGGGCCCACCTGGGTCTGCTGCCGCGTTTCGTTTCGTTTCGTTAGAGCATCTACAACCGGACGCTTCAAATGACCCCTCGTACGCCCGCGGACGCGCCCGGTCAGTGACCGGACAGGAGAGAGAAGGAAAAAAGTGATCCAGACGGACCCCTCATATCCATCTCAAACGCCCGGACTGACCGGCACCCCTCATATCCATCTCAAATATGAGGACGATATGAGGGCTCGCGGACGCGCCCGGGCACGCCCGGTCAATCCGCCACGTAGGACGCGACCCCATCCCGGACCACATTTTCTTTTTCTTTATTCATTCTTTTCTTTCTCTCTCTTCCTCTCCACCAATCACGTGCAAGTGTCCGGGCATATGAGGAAGAAAATGAGGAGTGTGGCTGTGCGGACGGACAAATAGGGGACATGCCCGGTCATTGACCGGGCACGTCCGCGGACGTTTAGGGGTCATATTTACTATGTCCGGCTGTAGATGCTCTTACGTTGCTTGCTTAGCTTCGCTCGCCCGCGTCCCGTTTCCGCGATCCTTTTCATTCGCGCACGCGCAAAACGGGTAGTAGGTTGACGTATATGTATGATCCGACGGCTGTGTCCTGTTTGTCATCCAGTGATCCGGATCCGACGTCTGGCCGTCTCTCTTCTTCTTCACCGAAAAGGGCGTTGGTGTCTACACGAGCTAAGGAAAATGGGATGGCTTCGGATAACAAAAAATAATAATTTGTGCGGCGAGCTAGGGCTGCTGCTGTCTGGCCTAGACCAGTACTACCAGTAGCAGAGCACTCTGGCCGGATTAGCGGCGCCTTCGGCCCACCTGCGTGGCTGCCTGCCGCTTTTGGATTACTGTCAGTGGCCAACAAAATCATGGTCACCGCAGTAGGAGCAACGGGCGGATGGAATGGAATGGAATGGAATGCCTTCCCTACCACCGACGCACCGCGCACTCGCACCCGTCCATGCGCATGTGCGACCACGCCCTCTCCAGTGACAACAATCGACTCCATGGGCCAGGCCAGACTTGCTCATTGACCATTGGTTTTTTCTTTTCCCAAAACTGAAGGCCAATGCCATATATATTAGATAAAAAAAGAGCCGAATCTTAAAAAAAAGCAGCCTTTATAAAGAAGTTTTTACGAGAATAAAAAATACTAACGGGCAAGCCCTTTCGAAAAACTAATGTCGTCATCCTTCTCCATCCATCGACGTTACATTGTGAAAAAAGCTTGTTGCCGTTTCTGGGCCTTTATCTCGGCCACGAAATTTCATTGAAACTCAGAAGTTTGAAAAGACGTGGTGAAGAAGCCGGCAATGTAAACCAGGGGCGCGTTTGGTTGCGGTGTGCTCCAGTAGCCGCATTGCATGTCCATCTCCAGCCAGCCTGGTTCTTCATATGCAGCCTCATATGTAGCAGATGCAACCTGTTTGGTTGCCTGCATCGCATGAAGGGGCACTTACCCCCTGCTGTTTGGTTGCCGTTTTTGTGCTTAGGGTGTGAGCAGATGCAAACTTCAGCTGTTTGGTTGCAAACAGCGTTTGTGTTCTGCTCACCCCCATTCAAATGTGGTGGCCTTACCACCACATGATCAGCACAAAAGCAAGCAACGGAAATGACAGCAAACTACTTAGATTAACAGCAAACAACTTAGATTAAACAAAGCAAGCAACGGAAATGACAGCAAACTACTTAGATTAACAGCAGGGGCATCCTCCTTCCCTGCTCCACGCCAGGGTGCCGCTCCTGGCCAAAATATTAACAAGTTCACAGCACAAGTACCATAAGTTCTAGCCACAGAACATAACAAGTTCAACACTAACACCTAAGTTAACTACATTGCATGCTCAATGTTACCAACGCAGCTGTGCTTGCTGCAACGAAACCAGCACATGATCGAGGAGTCGTGGTTGTAGATTTGGACCTTCAGGCCGAGCCCTGAGATGCGCAGAACGAGGAGGTCGCCGGGGACAATCCGGTGGCGGCGGCAGAAGTAGTTCTAGCCCTGGCCAAGCACCATGTGCCCCTCGAAGTTCTGGACCTGCACCCAGAACTCGCACCACTTGTTCGCCGACAGCCTGACCACGCGCGGGAGCCGCCTAATGACCAGCCACTTGTTTATCACCTCCACGAACTTGCGAGGGATGACGAGCATGGCGAGGTCTTCGGCGTCCTTGATCTGCTGGTAGAAGCGCAGCAGCTCCCGGGCCCCCTCCTCGTGGCCGGTCCTCGGAGATCGTCCCCTTGAACGCGGCAGGCTCATGAAGGCGACCCTGCCAGGCAGGTCCACCCTCTTGAGCCACCTGTTCGTGGGGATGAGATCCTCGGCGCCCTCAGCTCCGGCCACCACCCGAGCTCCTCCACCCGCCACGTCCCAGTCACTCTTCAATATCTTGTCAGGTAAGATGACAAGAATTAGAGGTGCTTGCAAAATGAACAACCACTGATCAGTGACATTAGCTCTTCTGCAAATGCCACTGATCAGTTGCACTAGCACTACAACAAATGGCACTGATCAGAGACATTTGCCCAAGAGCAAATGCCACTGATCAGTGCACAAACTCTTTGCCAAATGCCACTTATCAATGGCACTTGCTCTTGAGCAAATGCCACTGATCAGTGGCATCTGGTCTTCTGCAACTGCCACTCATCAGTGCACTATCCTAAGCATGGAAACATCTAAAAATAGCACCCATGTGCACCCATGCACATTTGACAGCATCCTAAAATGGTCCTACTACATGCACGTATAACAATCTAGAGCATGCAACACAAACCCTAGCTTGAACATGTATGTAGCAACATGAACAACAACATGAACATGATCCTAGCTTGAACATGAACATGTCATTTGCATGAACACAGATCCTAGCAAGATCCTAGCAAGACCCTAGCACTAGCAGAAGAACATTATCCTAGAACACACACTGTAGCAAACAAGAACAGATCGGTCGGATTCGATTCGATTGGGATCGCATCGAATCGGATCTACTCGAATCCTATAAAAGTAGTAGCACATGCCTAAGACAGAAATCCCTAATCTACATCTACGAGCAAGCATTGGGGATTCTTTGACTCACCGGAGCTTGCGCAGTCGCAGCGAACCGAGGCCGGGGTGAAAACCCCGGCGGGAAGGAGAGAGGTGGCGGAGCAGAGGAGGAGCCGGCCCTGGCGATGGCCGGCGGCATCGGCCCCGTGCTCATGGCCACACCGGAGGTCGAGGAGGACGGCGCGCCGACAGGAGAAAACCCTTGGACGGGGGTCAAGAAAACCCCCCTGCCCAATGGGGTCCCAAGAAGTGGCGGCTCCGTGGACGGCGCCGGCGCCGAGCCCAGGACCACGAGGTCCGGAACCGGCGGCGGAGCAGGAACGGCCGGCACCGCATTGGCCGGCCCTCGTGGTGGCCGGCAGCAGATGGGGGACGGCGCTCGCAGCGCCGACGCCAGGTCCCTGCCCGAGTTCTGGACCCCGGCCACCCAGCGGTTCTGGATGCTGGCAATGCGCTTGTCGACGGGGGTCAGAGGACGGCGCGGCAGTGGGCGAGGCGGAGCCTTCGGAGGAGAGGAAAGGGAGGGGCGGTGAGGCAAAGAGGGGTGCTAGCGGTGGGAAAAGTGTGGGGCGGTGACAGGAGAGTGGGAGGGGAGTTATGAGACGTCCCCTCCGTCTCCCGCGCTGCCCGAGGCGTGCAACCTCCTCACACGCGTGGCGGCGCCGAGCCAGGCTCGCGAGAAACTGCCGATTCGGCAGTTTCCGCCGGGCCAGGCTCAGGCCTGCTTTAAGGTTCGTGCGGGCCATGAATCGCATGCAGCCCAGCCAACCAAACAGGCCACGCACATCCCGCGCGGGTCTGGTTGGGCTGCATGCGGGGAACCAAACGCGCCCCAGGAGACGTTGAGGATGCCATATAAAAGTATGAGAAACGATGAGAACTAGCGCAATGCCATGCGTGTATTGTATTGAGCCCCTGGAGTGATTTATAATACAATTGTTGAAGAGCAAAAAGCTCCCTGCTTCTAGGGATAAGTTAGAAACCGCATCAATGCGATTATAAGCAATCTTAACAAATCATATCATATCATAACCAAGTACTCTAACATGTGTGTGGGAGGAGCTGGGGAAGAAGTAGATGTGACCATGTAACTAAAGCCAGTTTGTTCATTTCGCGTGGAGTACTTATGTTGGTTAAATCAAAGCCTATAATTCCCTCAGTGGATTTTTTTGTAGCACCTCTTCCTAAAAAATTATATGTATTGAGAGAATATGATAAAAGATGTTCTCCAACAGCTTCCTTTCCCATTCCCTCTTTTTTACTATCATAGAAAAACACACAAACTCCCATGTATAGAGGAGTTGCTACTCTCCTAATACTTTCCCAACCGGTGATAGGAAGTGTTGAAGCTGGATTCAACACATCCCTCAGTAGCATATCCTAGCTATGTGATTGGGCGTGATGGTGGGATTTAACTAGGTTTGGGATTGCTGGGGAACGTTGCATGGGAAACAAAAAATTTCCTACGAACATCCAAGATCTATCTGTTGAGTAAATAGGCAATTTTTCGATAAGATTAATCCACGAAATAATCACTAGCATAGCATTGACTAGATGACTGACATACTGATTACGAAGCAGACTAGCATGCAGAACACATATAGTAGAAACATCTATACATATAGCCAGTACTGCTAAGATTGAAATAAGGAGGAGCGGGATAAGCGAGTTATACCCTCCAATAGGCTAGTTGGCTGTAGCCGCGACGTTGGCGGCGGCAGCATCCTCGGCCGCCTTCTTGTCGGCTTCACACTTCTCAGCAGCAACGCGGTCGGCGTCAGTTGGGGACGACATGGTGATGACGACGAAGGCGATGCGGACGTAGAGGAAGTAGTCGAACGGAGGCGAGAAGTCGTGTAGTCACTCCCCAAAAACCTAATCACCCCTCACCCATACAGGATCCAGAGAGGCGGGGTTTCAGAGGTCTGCTCTCCCGTCGGTCGTGTACGCGGTGGAGTCGCCGGCGGCAGCAGCAGCAAAGGGAACGACGGGTGACGCGCATGGAGGCAGATGAGTTCTGATCTCGTGGCGGCTAGGGTTGGCCGAAGCCCTGCTTATGTAGGCGGCGTTCGGGTCCGGGTAGAGAGACGTGGGCTGAACCCACATCCGAGTCTCCGTTTCCGACCGGCAAAAATAAGTGCGTAGGTATGAGCTCGGCTCGGCTCAATCCCGCAACCCGCGGCGCGGCGCGTCGTGACAAGGCGGGCGGCGCAGGAGGAGTGCGCAAGGGCCTCTTCTTTTCTCATGCTCCAATAGCATGTGGAAGAGAAACCCTTATAAGGAGGTCCAACTCCCTCTCCACTAGCAAGGTGGGACTAAACTTCCCACCACCCCTTGTCATGCCACTACATGGGCCCTTAGAGATTTTTCTGAAATTGTCTTATGGGACCTAGGCCCATCTCAAATTTCAACAACCCCCCACCAGATCTCGAGGGCCCATTTATGTCCTCTGTTCCAATCACTGTTTTGATATACCAGTGTTTCAGTGAAGACCTGTTAAGGTTGAGCTTCACCTAGAGCAAGTAGCTACACTCCTTCACAACTGAGCAATGGACTATGTCTTGAATTATCAGTTTGGTGTAAAGAAGTTTCACCACATGTCTTACTGGTACTAGGCTGCCGAAGGCTGACCCCTCGGGTGGAGCATATTAGTCACACTCCTGGCCTATTCATGAGCTTACTGGAGACCACCCCAATCTCATAGACCGTGACCAGCAGTCGGGATCATATAGGTGTGTTCCTCCAAAGATCGCTCTATAGGACAGCATCTTGCTTACACATAAGCTTTAGAACACATTAAGACAGTAGTCATCCTACCATACAGTATCCGAGAGTATTGCATCTCCAAAGGAGTGGGTTAGTAAAATTACTCTCCTTAGTTCACCACTGGCTTGTTTTCCCAGGTCCTACTTCACGGGATCTCCGATCACATAGGTTGGGTTACTACCATGGCAACTCATGTGGGTCTCATGCCCATCTCCCTCGATGCAATGTCTATCACAACACGTGATAGCCCTTTAGTAAAGGGATCTGCCAGATTCTTAGCCGTTTGGATATAATCCAACGCTATCACTCCGGAGTCTCTTAAATGTCTGACAACTTTGAGTCTCATTCTTATGTGTTTGTTGGACTTCATGTTGTCCTTAGAACTCTTTACTTTAACAATAACCGTTTGATTATCGCAGTTCATAAGGATAGCCGGAACTGGCTTCTCAACCACTGGCAAGTCCATCAAAAGATCTCGAAGAAATTGTGCTTCGACACCAGATGTGTCTAATGCTGTTAATTTTGCTTCCATTGTCGATCTCGTTAAGATCGTTTGCTTGCAAGACTTTCAGGAAATAGCACCACCTCCAAGAGTAAACATATACCGAGTAGTGGCCTTCATCTCATCAACATCAGAGATCCAATTCGCATCACTATACCCTTCAAGTACCGATGGGTATCCGGTATAGTGAAGTCCATGGTTCATAGTACCTTTCAGATAGCGCATAACTCTTTCAACAGCATGCCAATGTACATCACCCGGATTTGCCACAAACCGGCTTAGTTTGCTCACAGCAAACGCGATGTCTGGCCTCGTTGCGCTCGCTAGATACATTAATGAACCAATAATTTGAGAGTACCTCAATTGATCTTTAGCCGTGCCTCTGAACTTTTGAATCCACACACTAGGATCATATGGCGTTTGAGAAATTTTGCAGTCCGAATATCCAAAACGACTCAAAATCTTCTCAACATAATGGGATTGCAGAAGTGTAATCCCACCCTCATCATCTCTCAATAGCTTGATGTTCAAGATAACATCAGCCACTCCAAGGTCCTTCATCTCAAAGTTCTGAGATAGAAAGGACTTAACCTCCTCGATCACTTTGAGGTTGGTTCCAAATATCAATATGTCATCAACATACAAACATAGTATAACTCCTTCGCCCCCACCATGGCGATAGTATACACATTTGTCTGCTTCATTAACAACGAAGCCAACAGATGTCAGAGTTGTATTAAATTTCTCATGCCATTGCTTAGGTGCTTGTCTCAGGCCATAGAAAGATTTCAGCAACCTACACACCTTTCCTTCCTGACCATCTATCACAAAGCCATCTGGCTGTTGCATATAGATTTCCTCGTCTAGCTCTCCATTCAGGAAAGCCGTCTTACCATCCATTTGATGGACGAGAAGACCATGCGAGGCCGCCAACGAGAGTAGTACTCGAATGGTGGTCAGTCTGGCCACAGGTGAATAAGCGTCGAAGTAATCTTCTTCTTCATTCCGGGCATGACCTTTGGCCACAAGCCTAGCCTTGTACTTTTCAATCGTACCATCGGGCCTAAGCTTCTTTTTGAACACCCACTTACATCCCAATGGTTTGCAACCATAGGGACGCTCAGTAATTTCCCAAGTCCCGTTAGCCATAATGGAGTCCATCTCGCTAAGGACCGCATCTTTCCAGTAGTCAGCATCAGGAGATGCATAAGCTTCTGAAATAGAAGTGGGATTATCATCCATGAGGTACACAAGGAAATCATCACCAAAGGTCCTTGCGGTCCTTTGTCTCTTGCCCCTACCAAGAGTTTCCACGTCATCCTCCTCGGGAATTTCATCATGTGTTTGTTCATAATATTCCATAGGAATGGCAGGCTCAGGAGTCTCCTCAGATTCCTGTCTAGAAGTGCTTTGCATATCTCTCATAGGAAAAATATCCTCAAAGAATGTAGCATCCTTAGACTCCATAATTGTACTGACCTTCACGTCAGGTACCTCTGATTTCAGTACTAGAAATCTATAGCCAACACTATTCTTAGCGTAGCCCAAATTAACGCAGTCCATGGTCTTTGGCCCAAGCTTACGCTTTTTGGGGATCGGCACATTGACTTTCGCCAAACAGCCCCAAGTACGTAAGTAGGAGAGTGTTGTCCTTCTCTTTGACCACTGATCATATGGAGTGACCTCATTATCTTTTGTCGGAACATTATTCAGGACATGACACACGGTCAATATAGCCTCCCCTCACCATGCCTTGGATAAAACCGATGTATCTAACATGGCGTTAACCAAATCAGTTAGAGTACGGTTTTTCCATTTGGCAACCCCGTTTGACTCGGGTGAATAGGGAGGCGTCCTCTCATGAGTAATGCTGTGTTCCGCACAAAAAGAATCAAATTCATTTGAGAAGTACTCTCCAACACGATCAGACCGGACTCGTTTAATTTTCTTTTCGAGTTGGTTCTCAACATCTGCCTTATAGATTTTAAAGTAGTGTAGAGCCTCATCTTTAGTATTTAACAGATACACATGGCAATATCTAGTGGAATCATCTATCAATGTCATGAAGTATTTCTTTCCACCTTTAGTCAACACACGATTCATCTGTGGACGCCCCCGATTTCGATCGTATGCTAAACATACACGCAATGCGTACGATAAAGATTAGAGACTCACTGATTGATATCACAACACAACAATAGACACAAATTAAAGTCATACAGCTTCATATTACAAGCCAGGGGCCTCGAGGGCTCGAATACAAAGCTCGACAAGCACGAGTCAGCGGAAGCAAATAATATCTGAGTACAGACATAAGTTAAACAAAGTTTTGCCTTAAGAAGGCTAGCACAAACATAACACGGATCGAAAGAGGCGAGGCCTCCTGCCTGGGAACCTCCTATCCTACTGCTGGTCGGGAGCGGCCTCCACGTAGTAGTAGGCTCCATCGGTGGTGTAGTAGTTGTCTCCGGCGTACTCCATCTCCTGGGCTCCATCGTCTGAACGCAGCAACGTATCGAGGGGGAAAGAGAAAGCAAAGCAGCGGTGAGTACTCATCCAAAGTACTCGCAAGACTGACACCAGAACTATGCTAAGTATGCATCATTATCAAGGGGTGGGGTTATATCTGGACTGACTGCAGAAAGCAAGAGTGAGGGGAAGGCCTAGTCCTATCGAAGACTAGCATCTTCAACATCTTGCAACATTAGAAGAGTGTAGATTGGTATCTCATATATAATAATATTATTGTAGCAATTTTATTAAGTAACCACGCCCAGAGATTCTTCCCCGACTCCCCGCGAGGAAGCAATCTCACAGTTATAGTTGTAGTAGGTCAAAGTACAACTCCAAGTCGTCCTGTTACCGTTGACACGGCTATTCGAATAGTTTGTTCATCCCTGCAGGGGTGGACCGCATTTCCAACATGCCTGATCACCTCCGGCCGGACACACTTTCCTGGGTCATGCCCGGCCTCGGGATATCACCACGGCGTCGCCCCAACTAGGCTCAACAGAGAGGCCAGCCCGCCGGTCTAAATGCTAAGCACACAGGGGTCGTGGGCCCACTTGCCCTACGCGCTCCTGCATGATGCGTGGGCGGCCGAGGTCAGCCCTAGTACACTCTAGTCCAAGAGCTGCACCGTCCAGGCCACTCGGGCGCGCGCCGCTCCATTGCTGACGTCCGAAGAGCTTCGGCTGATACAACGACGCTGAGTACCCATAACTTCTCCCACACGATGGTTTAGTGCGTAAAAAGGCCAACGACCCAACTCAGATCATATACCCAACCCATTAGCATTTTATTAATGCGGGGCAAGCGTGATCCCTGAAGTGCGGTCCCGTCGCCCCGTCTCGAGGATGTGTGGCAAGGGCCTCTCCTGCCCGTCCACGCCTCATCAACATCAAACCATGGGTACCCCTCAGGGCTGACCCATCACCAACATGTTTCTGTAACCAGATCAAAGTAACTGTGTGTATAAAACACCAAGGCAGGAACTGAGGAATCACCCTCAATGGTCCCCGCTCGATGTAACCGACAAGGTGGACTTAGAGGAATCACCCTCGAAGGTCCCACACTTGAGGGGTGGCACGACAGAGTCATCGTCGGGAGTGAAGAAGGAGGAATCACCCTCGATAACCATGACCGACTAGCTGCACTACGGAGGTAGCATCATGAGTACTTCACGAGGTGTCACCCTCGGTACTCGATAGTAGCGCTGCAGAGTCGTACATCTAAGGGGGGGTGTGGTGATGTGAGGGGCCTGGCTCGTCGGTCGTTCGACCGAGTCTTCGAATCTTTGGGTCATCGAGTCGTCGAGTCATCGATGAAGAAGCAGGGGCAACTGGGACTAAGGGGGGTCACTGGGGGTTCACTGATCAACCTATACTAAGCAGTTGATATGAGTGCAGGTATGGTAGCAGTTCATCAAAATCAAGCTATGCATCAGAATAGGAGCTAACTAATCCAGTAGCAAAATTCTAATGCAAGAATAAGAGGGAAAGGAATAGGCGATATCGGAATGCTCAAGGGGAGGTTGCTTGCCTTGCTGCTCTGCGGCAAAGGCCTGATCGTCAGGCGCGTAGTCGTACTCGGCAGCAGCGTCAGCCTCGGGGTCTACCGGAGAGAAGTGGGGGGAAGAAACAATAAATATAAAGCAGACAAATGCATCACGATGCATGAGATGACAATAAGCAGAGCTAGGCATGCACTAACGCGGTATTACACGTCGCAGACGGATCGGAATAATATCTGACGATATTTTCCGGGTCTCTGGCTGTTACCGGACAGCTGATCCTAATGCTAAATGTCCATGTTCATCATGCTAGGAGCATGTGACAGATGAACGGATAGCGTACTCGGATTCGTGTGATTTTTCTGATCAACTTTCATGTTCAAAACTTTTTCATCCGAGCTACGGTTTATTTTATATTAATTTTTAAAGTTTTATTAATATTCTTAAATTAAACATATTTAAATTAATTCAAAAATGGAATTATGACATCAGCATGATGTCATGCTGACATCAGCAGTCAACAGGGGCTTTGACTGGTCAAACTGACCAGTGGGCCCCACATGTCATTGACATTGTTTTAATTAGGTTTAATAATTAATTAAACAAATTAATTAATGTTGTGGGACCCACTTGTCATACACTGTTTAAATTAATTAATTAACAGATTAATTAAAGGGGGGGTGGGACCCACATGTCCGTCCCTGTTTAGCTTAATTAACGGATTAATTAAAGTTAGTTAGCCATTAAGTTAATTAAACTTAATTACTTAATTAAAGCAGACTTAATTAAGTTAATTAATTATTAAATTAATTAATTATTATTTATTTTTATTATTTATTTATTTTATATATATTTGTAATTTATTTTATATTTCGTTCTGGAGGGTGGGCCCCCTTTGTCATATGCAGGGGGGGCGGCCCCACGTGGCAGTGGCCACGGCCACACGCACACACGCAGCGCACACACGCACACGGCCGCGGCGTCGGCGCAAGGCCCTAGCCAGGGGCGCCGGCGGCCGGGGCCGATGCGGCCGGTGGAAGGGGGTGGCGAGGCCTCACTGGCGGCCAGCCGGTGACCGGTGCGGGCGGCGGCGCCGACGACGCGCGGCATGCGCGGGGCAGGGCGAGCGAGAGGGGGCCGCGGGGAGCAGGGGAGCGCGGCGAGCGGGGGGGGGGGGGTGCGCGGCGGCCGTGGTGCGCGGGCCGGCGGGGAAGAGCCACGGGGATGGCCCGGTCAGGTGCGGGCGGCGAGGCAGTGGGGTGACGGCGCTAGGGACGGCACGCGGCAGGGGAAGGCCGTGGCGGGCGCGCACGGTGCGGGCGAGCCGCGGGGGCGGCGGGGCTACAGCGGCGAGCGCGCGCGGGCATGGCAACGGGGCAGAGCGAGGCCACGGCGTGGGGCGCACAGGGGAGGGCGCGGCGACGGGCGGCGACAGGGTGGAGGGGAGAGGAAGCGGCGGCGCTCACGTTCGTCGTCAGAAGGGGGGCGGCGAGGCTCGGTGGAGCCGACGGGGAGGAGGACGAGGCGGACGACAAAGATGAGGCGGTGACGGCGTAGACGAGGCGGCGACAGCGAGGCGGATCGGCCCCCGATCCGATCTGGATCGGGGAGGGAGGAGAGAGCGAGGGGAGGGGGCGAGTGGGGGGTTCGGGGGCTAGGGTTTGCCCCCGATGGGGGTTATGGGGGGCGGGGTGGGCCGGGGGGGCCCTTTTTTAAGTTTAGTTTTCTAATTTTATTCTTTTTGTTTTATTTATTTTTAGCAATAATTTCTTTAGCAAAAATGTGTGACATGGCCATTTAAATACTTTGCAATATTTTGAAAGGCCATACCAAGTTTGGGCATTTTTGGAATCTATGCTAATTATCCATGGAATTAAAAGGGCATTATAAATGCTTTTTGGCTCTGTTTTGGATGGTGGGGTCCACATCATAGTTCTAGTGATGTTGTTTTCTTTAACAATAATTGTTTTGGATTATTCCACAAGTGTGCAATATTTTCCCTAGGCTGTTTGCAATTTTATTTTATCACTCAAAAATTCAATTGGTTTTTGAAGTGAAAATTGAATTGAGATTTGAACTTCAACTTGATCACGCCCTATTTAGCAAAATGATTTGTTGCTAATCATGGTCATTACTGTAGCTTAATTACAACCATCACTGTAGCACAAAACCAGGGTGTCACAATTCTCCCCTACTAACAAGAATTCTCGTCCCGAGAATTAAGAAGTAGAAGGGAAGAGCCCGGGGTATTCTGCACGAAGGTGATCTTCGCGTTCCCAAGTGGCTTCATCTTCAGAATGATTTGCCTACTGCACTTTGAAGAACTTGGTAACCTTCTGACGAGTCCGACGTTCAGTTTCATCAAGAATGCGGACCGGTTGCTCTTTGTAAGAAAGGTCTTGTTGCAGCTCAAGCATATCGTGATCCACTGCTCGGATAGGATCCTTGAAGCAGCGACGAAGCTGTGACACATGGAACACATCGTGAACCTAAGAAAGGTTTGGCGGTAGTTCCAGTCGATATGCCACTTTACCATGCCTTTCGAGAACGGTGAAAGGACCAATATATCGAGGAGCCAGCTTGCCCTTGATCCCAAAACGGTGTGTACCTCTCATTGGCGTGACTCAAAGATAAGCCTTCTCGCCAGGTTGATAGACCATATCTTTGTGATGACGGTCATACTGACTCTTCTGACGAGACTGAGCAGCCTTCAGATTTGCATGAATAATGCGGACTTGATCTTCAGCATGTTGGATAATATCCGGACCGATAAGTGTACGTTCCCCAGTTTCTGACCAATTCAGAGGAGTCCGACACTTACGTCCATATAACACTTCAAAGGGAGCCATCTTCAGACTAGCTTGATAGCTATTGTTGTAGGAGAACCAAGCATACGGGAGAGATTCCTCCCATTTCTTGCCGAAAGAAATGACACAGGCTCGAAGCATGTCTTCGAGAATCTGATTGACTCTTTCAACTTGTCCCTGGGATTGAGGGTGAAAAGCGGTGCTGAATGACAAATGAGTTCCCATAGCTTCCTGGAAACTTGCCCAGAATCTTGAAGTGAACAAGCTGCCACGGTCCGAACTAATCACCAATGGAATACCGTGGAGTGAAACCACTCTGGACATGTACAGATCTGCTAGCTGACTAGCAGTAATAGTTTCCTTGACAGCCAGAAAATGTGCAACTTTGGACAGTCGGTCAATGACGACAAGAATAGCATCATTACCTTTCTGCGATCTGGGAAAACCAGTAACGAAGTCCATTTCAACATGATCCCATTTCCATTCAGGAACCGTAATAGGTTGCAGAGTT
Organism: Elymus sibiricus; assembly: GCA_039707655.1. Taxonomy (NCBI): domain Eukaryota; kingdom Viridiplantae; phylum Streptophyta; class Magnoliopsida; order Poales; family Poaceae; genus Elymus; species Elymus sibiricus. Next base: position 396,383,971 of record CM077671.1, read on the forward strand.
CTGGCAGGCCTTTGATGTTCTGCTTTGATATGACGGCAAACATCACATTCAGCAACATAGCGAGCAATGTCTTGCTTCATGTTAGACCACCTGAATCTTCGACGAATATCTTGGTACATCTTGGTACTACCAGGATGAATAGACAGCGGAGTGTCATGTGCTTCCTTCATGACCTCCTGAGTCATATCGTTGTTTTTCTCCTTACTCGGTACCACCAGGCGGCCTTTGAAGTACAAAGCGCCATCCTCAGCAATAGTGAAGGGTGAGGGCTTTCCTTCGGCGAGATCAAATTTAAGCCTCTCGACTTCATTGTCACACTTCTGGATCCACTTGATGACGTCCACTAGATCTGGTTTAGCAACCAGGGTATTAAGAGAACCCTGGGAAACAACGTGGAGGTTCATTTTGTAGGACCCTTCAGGAGGGGGAGCGAGATAACCCTGAGGAACAATATGGAGGTTCAGCTTGCGAAATTCTTCTTGAAGAAGGGGGTGAACCTTATGAACCTGAAGGTGGTTGTAGTATGACTTGCGGCTCAAAGCATCAGCCATTACATTAGCCCTGCCTGGTGTATAAGAAATACCCACGTTGTAATCTGCTATGCGCTCCATCCATCTCTGTTGATGGAGGTTCAGATCTGGCTGAGTAAACAGGTACTTCAGACTTTGGTGATCGGTGTAGATCTCGCAGCGATTACCAATAAGGTACTACAGCTACTCTTTCAGTGCATGAATTACTGCGACAAGTTCAAGGTCATGAACTGGGTAGTTCCCTTCATGAGGACGCAATTGACGAGATGCATAGGCAACCACCCTGTGCTCTTGCATTAGGACACAGCCTATTCTCTGACGAATAGCGTCACAATAAATGACGAAGTCCTTACTAGTATCCGGAGGAGCAAGCACTGGAGCAGACGTCAGTTTGTCCTTAAGTGTTTGAAAGCTCTCCTGACATTTTTCTGTCCACTCATATTTAACGCCTTTGTGAAGCAAATTGGTTAAGGGCCTTGCAATCTTGGAGAAGTTCTCGACGAATCGACGGCAATAGCTGGCGAGTCCGAGAAAACTTCTTACTTGCTTGACATTCTTCGGGGGAGTCCGGTCAAGAATAGCCTGAACTCGTTTAGGGTTGACCGCAATACCATCCTTGGAGATCACATGACCAAGGTAGGTTACTTCGTCCATCCAGAACTCACACTTTGAATACTTTGCATAAAGTTGATGCTCTCGAAGCCTCTCCAGTATAAGACGAAGATGTTCAACATGCTCTTCTTTATTCTTGGAGAATACCAGAATATCATCCAGATAAACCACGATGAATTTATCGAGGTAATCCATGAATATATAGTTCATCAACCGAGAGAAAGTTGCTGGGGCATTGGTTAAGCCGAAGGACATGATGGTGTACTCGTATGACCCATAGCGAGTAACGAATGCAGTCTTGGGAATATCCTCTTCACAAACCCGGATCTAATGGTAACCCAACCTCAAGTCGAGTTTCGAATACATTGCTGATCCAGCAAGTTGATCATACAGATCGTTGATCCGAGGAAGCGGATATTTGTTTTGAATCGTTGCTTGGTTGATAGGACGATAATCTTGGACCAATCGATTCGTACCATCTTTCTTCTTAACAAAGAGAGAAGGTGCTCCCCATGCAGAGGAACTTGGGCGAACAAAACCCAGAGGAAGCGAATTGTCAATTTCTTGCTTAAGTTCAAGGAGTTCATGTGATGGCATCTTATATGGACGCTTGGCTATAGGAGTGGTACCAGGTACCAAGTCGATGACAAACTCGACAACTCTAGTAGGGGGGATCCCTGGAAGTTCTTCCGGAAAAACATCTTGGAAATCCCGGACAACTGGAATGTTTTCAATCCCTTCAAGAGGCGACTCATTTAATGCATTCAAGGCATATAGTCGGGCTTCAGCATTCCGGACAAGATGAGCATGGTAGCTGACTATCTCATCCGAAGGATGTAGGAGGTGGACAGTTTTGGTGGCACAAACGACCGAAGCAGTATGTGCTTTCAACCAATCCATTCCCAGAATAAGATCGATATTGGAAGACTTCAGCATTCTGGGGGAGGCAAAGAATTCCAACCCTTCAATTTCAATGGGGACATTGTGGCTAATCATTGAGGCTCGACACTGGCCCGCAGGGGTGTTTACCACTATCGGAACGTCCATCTCATCACACTTAATGTCATGCATGTATGTGAAATCTTCAGACATGAAAGAATGCGATGCTCCTGTATCAAACAATACAGAAGCTGGTACTGAGTTAACGAGAAGAGTACCCATCACAGTAGCAGGCTGGTCTTGAGCTTCAGACACATCAACGTTGTTAGCTTGAATACGACCATTGTTAGGCCTGGCATTGTTGTTGCGGGGCTGGGCGGAAGGCAGTGCAAGTTGTTTCTGACTCTGCCTGCATTCTCTAGCACGGTGTCCTGGACGACCACACTTGAAGCACAACCCATCCTTAGGACGAGAAGGGGGAACAGGAGCTCGTGGTGGCGGAGCTGGGAGCCTCGGCTGCCTAGGTGGGGGTGGAGGCAGACGAGGTGCAGCATAGGACGGCCTCGGAGCAGGAGGCGGTGCATGGTACATGTTGTTAGGTATCCAGATCTTGCGCTTCTGACTTCCTGAGCCCGAAGATGAGCCCATGTCACGGTTGCGCTTGCTGCTGTCCTTGTAGTCCTGCAGACCTGTTTCCACTTGAATCGATTTGTTCACCAAGGTGGCAAAGTTATCAAAGTCCTGAACAAGGAGTGCCAGCTTGATATCTGGGTGGAGGCCTTCACGGAACTTCTCCTGCCTATGAGCATCAGTTGCAACGTCTTCTTCAGCATAGCGAGACAAGTCTAGAAATTCCCGCTGATAAGCATCCACAGTCTTGTTGCCCTGGACTAGGTTGCGGAATTCACGCTTCTTCCTGTCCATCAATCCATGAGGAATGTGACGGGCACGGAATGCAGCTTGGAATTCCGGCCAGGTGATGATTGTTCCAACAGGCTGTGAGCGCCTGTGGCTGTCCCACCATTGAGCAGCGGAACCCTTCAGGAAGTACGAGGCAAAGGTGACATAGCTAGCCATTGGTACGCCTGAAGACTCCAGCTCATAAGTGATGTCACGGAGCCAGTCATCTGCGTCAAGTGGCTGAGTTGAGCTGCGATAGATCGCAGGGTTGAGACGCACGAAGTCCGTCAGCGTCATTGGGGCTGGCTGTTGATTCATATTCGGCCTCGGTAACTGGTCCATAAGCCCTTGCATAAACTGGCGATTCAGTTCAAACTGCTGCATCATACCAGCCATGTATTCCGGTGGCGGTGGTGGTTCAGGGGCACCACGACCACGACCAGATGGCCTAACCATTCTGTCAAATTTTAACAGTGGCAGTTTAGCATTGGATAATTGCAAAAACAATGAATCATTCATGAAGTGAATTGCACAATTAAGAAAGTGCAATAATTACGACATAGCAGTTCAAATTTCAGCATACAGGTCCATACGTAGGTCTATTACAAACCATAAGTCTGTTATAAAATAGACGATAGGTCCGGCATGAAATTAACCTAGACAACTAGGTGACACGCAGGCACGCGGTAGAGGGATACAACAACGAGGCATAGCGATATGCTACATCAACGTCGGGGACAACGAAAGAACCCACGGAACTGCACGTGACCCTGAATGTGAAACCTGGGGATAGGGTTCTGCATCCCGTGTACACCCTGATGCTGGATCTGGTGATCAACCGGGAGCGCAGGTCCACATGCCGGAGTACGACCTCCAACTGCAGGCCACTCAAGACCTGGAGGAAACTCCGTCCGACGCGGGTGAAGGATGTACTCCGGATGCATCCCCGCAGTAACTGCTGGCAACAACTGCTCCATAGCCTGGTAAAGACGAGCACGGGTGGCGTACAGCTCGACGTTAAGAGCCCTGACAGTGCGATCCAGTGCCTCAGTGTACTGAACCAGAACCTGTGGGTCGTAGCGATGACTCACGTAGGGGGTGCAGACAGCAGTGTAGGATCGGTCAGTGCGCTGTCGCGCGAAAGGGATCAAGACCTCAGCGTCGGCAGCAGTATCAACTCCAGCAGGGGCATACGGAATGTATCTGTATGCCATCTCCTCCAAGCAGGGGTTCGCTGCACGGAGACGAACAATAGCAGCGTAGGCAGCGTCCTGTACTGCCATCTTGACGGTCACTCCAATGCCACGGAAGGTGTGCAGCTCAGTGATGGAGAGGTCCTGTCGATCCCAGATAACCATCTCAGCCTCATACTGTTCCTGGTTGAACTCTTGGTAGTCCTCGTAAACAGTGTACTCGGGGTACCAGCGATATCCCAGCCTGATCAAAAGGTTGATCAGAATGGCCGGGAACCCAGTCGTATCGTGAGCCAAGGTCAGACGAACGACCTGCCTAGCGGGACGCATCTGTAACAAGAAGATTAAAGGATGTCAAATGAAAGCGTGTGCATCATAACTTCAAAGGTAACAATTGTCGACGAAACAAAATTTCCGGTGGATGTGATCACGAGAACCTAAGGTTAGATTTTGCAAAATCTTTAACCCAAAAGAGAAGAGAGATCAGAACCCAGACTATAGACGAGGAATAAAAGATCCTAATACCACCCGATTGAGAAGTGGGCCCGTAAGCCACACAACTATGTTAGTAAAAGTTTTTCAAGTACTAGACTCAACTTCGGCCAAGGAGTTGGAAAGGGGGCTACCTACAGGCAATCGGCTCTGATACCAACTTGTGACGCCCCCAATTTGACCGTACGCTAAACATACACGCAATGCATACGACCAAGATTAGGGACTCACTGATTGATATCACAACACAACACTAGACACAAATTAAAGTCATACAGCTTCATATTACAAGCCAGGGGCCTCGAGGGCTCGAATACAAAGCTCAACAAGCACGAGTCAGCGGAAGCAAATAATATCTGAGTACAGACATAAGTTAAACAAGTTTTGCCTTAAGAAGGCTAGCACAAACATAACACGGATCGAAAGAGGCGAGGCCTCCTGCCTGGGAACCTCCTATCCTACTGCTGGTCGGGAGCGGCCTCCACGTAATAGTAGGCTCCATCGGTGGTGTAGTAGTCGTCTCCGGCGTACTCCATCTCCTGGGCTCCATCGTCTGAACACAGCAACGTATCAAGGGGGGAAAGAGAAAGCAAAGCAGCGGTGAGTACTCATCCAAAGTACTCGCAATACTGACAACAGAACTATGCTAAGTATGCATCATTATCAAGGGGTGGGGTTATATCTGGACTGACTGCAGAAAGCAAGAGTGAGGGGAAGGCCTAGTCCTATCAAAGACTAGCATCTTCAACATCTTGCAGCATTAGAAGAGTGTAGATTGGTATCTCATATATAATAATATTATTGTAGCAATTTTATTAAGTAACCACGCCCAGAGATTCTTCCCCGACTCCCTGTGAGGAAGCAATTTCGGAGCCATCATTCATTTCAAATTTAAATCACAGTTATAGTTGTAGTAGGTCAAAGTACAACTCCAAGTCGTCCTGTTACCGTGGACATGGCTATTCGAATAGTTTGTTCATCCCTGCAGGGGTGCACCGCATTTTCAACACGCCTGATCACCTCCGACTGGACACATTTTCTTGGGTCATGCCCGGCCTCGGGATATCAGCACGTCGTCGCCCCACCTAGGCTCAACAGAGAGGCCAGCCCGCCGGTATAAATCCTAAGCACACAGGGGTCGTGGGCCTACTTGCCCTACGCGCTCTTGCACGATGCGTGGGCGGCCGAGGTCAGCCCTAGTACACTCTAGTCGAAGAGCTGCACCTCAACCCGACAATCTGACCCATGGGCAGCGTCGCCCATGGACACCCGACCCTAATGGGTAGGGTATGGGTCGCCAACTTGACCCATGGGTAAGCCCGATGGGTAACCCGATTAGTCGTGGGTAGGGTATGGGCACAAGGTCATGCCCATGGGTCACCCAATGGGTTACCCGATTATATAAATGTTTTATCTTACATGACATGTGGGCATTTTTGTGAAGATTTGCTTAGAACATGATGGATCCACATTGCTTTGTTATACTTGCTGGAGGAAAAATTAAACCATGAATGTCTGGACACTTAGAATAAGTAGCCTAAACGGAGCAAAAAGCAGGCCTGTTGGGCATAAAACCAGCCCCTGCAGCATGTGTGCTGCTTTGCATGCACGGACAACAAGCAAAACACGCAGCTTGCTAGCTGCTTTAGTACCACCTCGCCCAGCGAGCAAACAAGGAGGTGGAGCTCTGCCTATATAAGAGGCATCGACGACTTCATTCATTCATTTGTAAGTGACTGTGCCCTGTAGGAAGCATGATTTAATTAATATAAAAAAATTATACCTAACCCGATGGGCGCCCATTAGGGTCGGGTTACCCGATGGGCATGGGCGTGGGTATGATTCAAGACCCATGGATAGGGTCGTGGGCAAGTACTTGACCCGATAAGGTTATCGGGCATGGGCCTAGGAATGTCAACCCGACCAAACCCGACCCGATTGCCAGGTTGAGCTGCACCGTCCAGGCCACTCGGGCGCGCGCCGCTCCATTGCTGACGTCCGAAGAGCTTCGGCTGATACAACGACGCTGAGTACCCATAACTTCTCCCACGCGATGGTTTGGTGCGTAAAAAGGCCAACGACCCAACTCAGATCATATACCCAACCCATTAGCATTTTATTAATGCGGGGCAAGCGTGACCCATGAAGTGCGGTCCCGTCGCCCCGTCTCGAGGATGTGTGGCAAGGGCCTCTCCTGCCCGTCCACTCCTCATCAACATCAAACCGTGGGTACCCCTCAGGGCCGACCCATCACCAACATGTTTCTGTAACCAGGTCAAAGTAACTGTGTGTATAAAACACCAAGGCGGGAACTAAGGAATCACCCTCAATGGTCCCCGCTCGATGTAACCGACAAGGTGGACTTAGAGGAATCACCCTTGAAGGTCCCACACTTGAGGGGTGGCACGACAGAGTCATCGTCGGGAGTGGAGAAGGAGGAATAACCCTCGATAACCACGACCGACTAGCTGCACTACAGAGCTAGCGTCATGAGTACTTCACGAGGTGTCACCCTCGGTACTCGATAGTAGCGCTGCAGAGTCGTACATCTAAGGGGGGTGCGGTGATGTGAGGGGTCTGGCTCGTCGGTCGGTCGACCGAGTCTTCGAATCTTCGGGTCGTCGAGTCATCGAGTCGTCGATGCAAAAGCAGGGGCAACTGGGACTATGGGGGATCACTGGGGGGTTCAGTGATCAACCTATACTAAGCAGTTGATATGAGTGCAGGTATGGTAGCAGTTCATCAAAATCAGGCTATGCATCAGAATAGGAGCTAACTAATAGAGTAGCAAAATTCTAATGCAAGAATAAGAGGGAAAGGAATAGGCGATATCGGAATGCTCAAGGGGGGGGGGGGGTTGCTTGCCTTGCTGCTCTGCGGCAAAGGCCTGATCGTCAGGCGCGTAGTCGTACTCGGCAGCAGCGTTAGCCTCGAGGTCTACCGGAGAGAAGAGGGGGGAAGAAACAATAAATATAAAGCAGACAAATGCATGACATGGCAATAAGCAGAGCTAGGCATGCATTAACGCGGTATTACACGTCGCAGACGGATCAGAATAGTATCTGACGATATTTTCCGGGTCTCTCGCTATTACCGGACAGCTGATCCTAATGCTAAATGTCCATGTTCATCATGCTAGGAGCATGTGATAGATGAACGGATAGCGTACTCGGATTCGTGGGATTTTTCTGATCAACTTTCATGTTCAAAACTTTTTCATCCGAGCTACGGTTTATTTTATATTAATTTTTAAAGTTTTATTAATATTCTGAAATTCAACAGATTTAAATTAATTCAAAAATGGAATTATGACATCAGCATGATGTCATGCTGACATCAGCAGTCAACAGGGGCTTTGACTGGTCAAACTGACCAGTGGGCCCCACATGTCATTGACACTGTTTTAATTAGGTTTAATAATTAATTAAACAAATTATTTAATGTGGTGGGACCCACCTATCATACACTGTTTAAATTAATTAATTAACAGATTAATTAAAGGGGTGTGGGACCCACATGTCGGTCCCTGTTTAGCTTAATTAACGGATTAATTAAAGTTAATTAGTCATTAAGTTAATTAAACTTAATTAGTTAATTAAAACAGACTTAATTAAGTTAATTAATTATTAAATTAATTAATTAATTATTATTTATTTTTATTATTTATTTATTTTATAATTTTTTAAATTTATTTTATATTTCGTTCTGGAGGGTGGGCCCCCTTTGTCATACGCAGGGGGGCGGCCCCACGTGGCAGTGGCCACGGCCACACGCACACACTACACGCACACACGCACACGGCCGCGGCGTCGGCGCGAGGCCCTGGCCAGGGGCGCCGGCGGCCGGTGGGAGCGGGAGGGGGCCGCGGGGAGCAGGGGAGCGCATCGAGCGGCGGGGGGGGGGGGGTGCGCGGAGGCCGTGGTGCACTGGCCGGCGGGGAGGAGCCACGGGGATGGCCCGGTCAGGTGCGGGCGGCGAGGCAGCGGAGCCACGGCGCTAGGGACGACACGCGGCAGGGGAAGGCCGCGGCGGGCGCGCAGGGTGCGGGCGAGCCGCGGGGGCGGCGGGGCTACAGCGGCGAGCGAGGGTGGGGGGCGAGTGGGGGGTTCGGGGGCTAGGGTTTGCCCCCGACGGGGGTTATGGGGGGCGGGGTGGGCCGGGGGGGCCTTTTTTTAGTTTAGTTTTCTGATTTTATTCTTTTTGTTTTATTTATTTTTAGCAATAATTTCTTTTAGCAAAAATGTGTGACATGGCCATTTAAATACTTTGCAATATTTTGAAAGGCCATACCAAGTTTGGGCATTTTTGGAATCTGTGCTAATTATCCATGGAATTAAAAGGGCATTATAAATGCTTTTTGGCTCTGTTTTGGATGGTGGGGTCCACATCATAGTTCTAGTGATGTTGTTTTCCTTAACAATAATTGTTTTGGATTATTCCACAAGTGTGCAACATTTTCCCTAAGTTGTTTGCAATTTTATTTTATCACTCAAAAATTCAATTGGTTTTTGAAGTGAAAATTGAATTGAGATTTGAACTTCAACTTGATCACGCCCTATTTAGCAAAATGATTTGTTGCTAATCATGGTCATTACTATAGCTTAATTACAACCATCACTGTAGCACAAAACCAGGGTGTCACATCATCTCACAGAGATCAGAATGTATGAGTTCTAATGGCGCCAAGTGTCTCTCCTCCGCAGCCTTGTGAGGCTTGCGAGGTTGCTTTGCTTGCACACATGAATGGCACTTACAACTTTTGGCTAATGTGAAGCTCGGGATTAAATTCAGTTTTGCTAGCCGCGACATAACACCAAAACTAATGTGACAAAGACGTGAATGCCAAACTTCAGATTCATTAATACTTGAATGAATATTGTTCACGACTTTATTACAAAAATCTGCAAGGGAAAGGCGGAACAGACCTTCGCATTCATAACCTTTTCCAACGAAAAGTCCATATTTCGTAACGACTACTTTATTAGACTTGAAGACCAACTTAAACCCTTCTCTACATAGAAGGGAGCCACTAACGAGGTTCTTCTTGATGGCGGGGACATGCTGCACGTTCTTCAGCTGCACGATCCTTCCCGAAGTAAACTTTAGATCGACCGTGCCAACACCAAGAACAGAAGCACTCGCGCCATTCCCCATCAATACGGACCCGCGACCTGTGACCTGGTAAGAAGAGAACAATGAAGTGTCAGCACACACATGAATATTTGCACCTGTGTCCACCCACCAATCGGTGGATTGACAAACTGAAAATATAGTAAATATATTACCGTACCCAGATGCACCACTTTCATTGTTGCCCACAATCATATTGGCAGACTTGTTGTCCGATCCTGGCTTCTTGTACTTGTTTGGGCACTTGTTGGCCCAATGTTCCTCCGAACCACAAGTGAAGCAGCCCTCTCCCTTCTTGTTTTTCTTGAAGGTCTTCTTTCCCTTCTTCTTAAAGTCGGTATTCCGTGGACAGAATTCTTTCCCTTGGGCTTGTGGGAATTGAAGTTCTTCTGATGTACCATATTGGCGACAAAAGAGCATTTGGCCCCTTTTCCATTCGAGTCTTTTGCTCTCGAGTTCTGCTCAACACTCAGATGGCCGATGACATCCTCTATTGAGAATTCACGCCTCTGATGTTTCAGAGTGGTAGCAAAGTTCCTCCAGGAATTAGGGAGCTTAGCGATTATACACCCCATGACAAATTTGCCCGGTAAATCCCACTTAAGAACCTCAAGTTCTTTAGCAATGCATATTATCTCATGAGCTTGTTCCAGCACAGAATGGTTCTCAACCATTTTGTAATCATGGAACTACTCCATAACATACATCTCGCTCCCAGCATCGGTGGCCCCGAATTTAGATTCGAGCGCCTCCCACAAGTCCTTGGCAACCCGCACATGTAAATATGCGTCAACCAACTTATCTCCAATCATGCTCAGAACTGCTCCGAGAAAGTAGACAATGGCCTCCTTGAACGCCTTCTCCTGTTCAGGAGTGATCGTTCCCGTAGGAGTGACACTGGCTACCAAGAACACATTCATGGCCGTGAGCCATAAGGTGGTTTTGGTCTGCCAACGCTTAAAATATGTACCGGTAAACTTATCCGGTTTCAGTGCAGCAGCAAAACCATTACTCGAAAAATTCCTACACATATTAGGTTTTTGGATTGTTGAGTAAATAGGCAATTTTTCGATAAGATTAATCCACGAAATAATCACTAGCATAGCATTGAATAGATGGCTGACATACTGATTACGAAGCAGACTAGCATGCAGAACACATATAGTAGAAACATCTACACATATAGCCAGTACTGCTAAGATTGAAATAAGGAGGAGCGGGATAAGCGAGTTATACCCTCCAATAGGCCAGTTGGCCGTAGCCGCGGCGTTGGCGGCGACAGCATCCTCGGCCGCCTTCTTGTCGGCTTCACGCTTCTCAGCAGCAGCGCGGTCGGCGTCAGTTGGGGATGACATGGTGATGACGACGAAGGCGATGCGGACATAGAGGAAGTAGTCGAATGAAGGCGAGCAGTCGCATAGTCGCTCCCCAAAAACCTAATCGCCCCTCACCCGTACAGGATCCAGAGAGGCGGGGGTTCGGAGGCTTGCTCTCCCATCGGCCGTGTACGCGGCGAACGGGACGGAGTCGCCGGCGGCAGCAGCAGCAAATGGAACGACGGGCGGCGCGCGTGGAGGCAGATGAGTTCTGATCTCGTGGTGGCTAGGATTGGCCGAAGCCCTGCTTATGTAGGCGGCGTACGGGTAGAGAGACATGGGCTGAACCCACGTCCGAGTCGGTAGCTCATGATCCAACGTCTCAGATCGTGGCGTTACGTATCCTCCGTTCCCGACCGGCAAAAATAAGCGCGTATGTATGAGCTCGGCTCGGCTCAATCCCGCAACCCGCGTCGCGCCGTGACGAGACATGGCGTGTCGTGGCGAGGCGGGCGGCGGAGGAGGAGTGCGCGCGCGAGGGTCTCTTCTCTTCTCATGCTCCAATAGCATGTGGAAGAGAAACCCTTATAAGGAGGTCCAACTCCCTCTCCACTAGCAAGGTGGGACTAAACTTCCCACCATCCCTTGTCATGCCACTACATGGGCCCTTAGAGATTTTTCTGAAATTGTCTTATGGGCCCTAGGCCCATCTCATATTTCAACACTATCAATGGAGATGCATAGCTACGAGAGGAGAGTGGATCCACATACACTTGTAGATCGCTAAGCGGGAAGCGTTAAGAAATGCGGTTGGTGTAGTTGTACGTCTTCGTGATCCAATCACGATCCGTCCCGATCTAGCGCCGAACGGACGGCACCTTTGCGTTCAGCACACGTACAGCTCGATGACGTCTCCGCCTCCTCGATTCAGCGAGCAAGGGCGGAGTAGTAGATGAGTTCTCCGACAGCATGATAACCCACAAGTGCAGGGGATCGTTTGTTGCCTTTTTCGATAAGTAAGAGTGTCGAACCCAACGAGGAGCTAAGGGTAGAATTAATATTCTCTCAAGTTCTATCGACAACCGATACAACTCTACGCACGCGAACGCTTACTTTACCTAGAACAAGTATGAAACTACTTTGCGAGAATAAAACTAGAAATACTTTGTAGATGTGAAGATAGTTTTGCAAGGTAATAAATAACGTGGAAATAAAAGTTAGGTGTTGTTTTTAATAAAAGAACAATAAAGTAAATATAGCGAGTGTGGAAAAGTTGTGATAGGATTTGTGAGATTGTCCTAGGCAATCGATAACAAGATTGGTAATCATTATTGCAGTTTTATACGAGGAAGAGGCATATGCTAATATACTTTCCGTGCTTGGATCATATGCACTTATGATTGGACCTCTAGCAAGCATCCACAACTACTAGAAATCATTAAGGTAAACCCAACCATAGCATTAAACATCAAATCCCCTTTACTCCCATACGCAACAATCCCTCTTACTCGGGTCTGAGTTTCTGTCACTCTCGCCACCCACAATAAGCGAATCATGAACGTATTGCAACATCCTCCAGCGTGAATCTTTCATGTGTGTGCCTCATGCAAAGCACCATAGGACAGCACCAAAATAAACCACGCAACTCAAACCAATCAAGATCTTCAATCAACCCATAGGACAAAAAGGAACTACTCAAACATCATAGTATAGCCACACATCATTGGATAATAATATATAGAATTAAGCACCATGTTCAAGTAGGGGGTACAATGGGATGCGGGAGAGTGGACCGCTGTAGATAGATGAGGGAAGGTGATGGTGATGGTGATAACGGCGGCGAAGTTGTTGGTGTAGATCGTCGTCATGATGGATGCCCCGGCGGCGCTCCGGCGCCACCGGGAGAGAGGGGGAGAGAGACCCCTCCTCATTCTTCTTCCTTGGCCTCCTCCCTAGGCGAGAGGAGGGTTTCCCCTCTAGTCCATGGCCGCAATGGCTCCCGGAGGGCAGGAGCCCCTCCGAGATTGGATCTCTCTCTCTCTCTGTTTCTCTTCTGTTTTCGCGATTGGTTTTCTGGCCCTTCACCGTTTCTTAAATATCCTGAGATTCGTAACTCCGATCGGCCTGAAATTTTGAGGGGATTTTTATCGCGAAAATATCTTCCTTGCGGCAGAAGGAGAGCCTCAACCGACCTAAGGGCTGGCCATAATCCAGGGGGTCATGGCTTGTTGGCTTGTGGGGCCCTCGGGCATAGTCTTCCGTTGATTCCGACTCCTAAAAATCACATATATTCCAAAAAAAATCTCCGTAAATTTGTATCCTGTTTGGAATTTGTTTGATATGGATTTTCTGCGAAACAAAAAACACACAAAAAACAGGAACTGGCAGTGGGCACTGGGTAAGTAAGTTAGTCCCAAAAATAATATAAAATTTTGCCAAAAGTATATGAAAGTTGTAGAATATTGGCATGAAGCAATCAAAAATTATAGATACGACGGAGACGTATCAGCATCCCCAAGATTAATTCATGCTCGTCCTCGAGTAGGTAAATGATAACAAAGATAATTTTTGATGTGGAATGCTACCTAACATAATCTTGAACAAATGTCTAATCATGGCATGAATATTAAGATACAAGTGATTCAAGGCAATAGTCTGACAAAAAGACATCCATAGTCAGGTTTACTAGCAAACAATCATGTCCTTTCAAAATATCAATGCCACAGATTGTTATCCCTACAAAATCATATAGTCTGTCATGCTTGGTCTTCCTAGCATAAAGTATAAATCATGAGCACCCCGGTGTCAAACCAAGCAATTGGATCGTACTTTTTCAATGCGCATCAACTTTTTATTCTTCACGCAATATATGAGCGTGACCATGGACATAGCACATAGGTGGAATAGAATATGGTGGTAGGTTTCAAAGGGGTGAAAGTGGAGAAGAAAGTCTCGCATCAACTCGACGTATCAATGGGCTATGGAGATGCCCATCAATAGATATCGATGCGAGGAGTAGGGATTGCCATGCAACGGATGCACTAGAGCTATAAGTGTATGAAAGCTCGACTGAAACTAAGTGGGTGTGCATCCAACTTGCTTTCTCATGAAGACCTTGGGCATTTGAGGACGCCCGTCATCGGAATATACAAGCCAAGTTCTATAATGAAAAATTCCCACTAGCATATGAAAGTGACAAAATAAGAGACTCTCTATATGAAGAACATGATGCCACTTTGAGGCACACGTGTGGTAAAGGATAGTAGCAAAGTCCCTTCTCTCATTTTCTCTCATTTATTTTTTTGTTATTTTTTTCATGGTGGGCTTTTTTTTGCCTCCCCCATTGTTTTTTTGTGGTGGGTTCATTTGGCCTCCCCTTTTTTTTATTTCCTCACTTGGACAATGCTCTAATAATGATTATCATCAAACTTTTATTTACTTACAACTCAATATGAAAACTATGAAACAATATGACTCAATATGAATGCCCCTGGCAGTGTACGAGGATGTGCAATGATCTAGCATAGCAAAATATATCAAAAAACGGACAAGCCATGGAAATATCATGCTAGCTAACTTACGATCATGCAAAGCAATATAAGAATGAGTGAACTAGTCATATGACGTGACAGTGGGAGTTGCATGGCAATATATCTTGGAATGACTATAGAAATGCCATAATAGGTAGGTATGGTGGCTGATTTGAGGAAGATATGAGGAGGTTTATGTGTGACAGAGCGTATCATGTCATGGGGTTTGGATGCACCGGCAAGGTTCGCACCGATCCTCGAGGTGAGAATGGGCGATACATGGTACTGAAGAGGCTAGCAAAATGTGAGGATGTGAGATTGCGTATGTCCACAAATTCACATTAGTCATAAAGAACTCATATACTTATTGCAAAGTTTTATTAGTTTTATCGCAAATTAATGTACTACTCGCATGCCTCTATGGAGGAGGTTGGGAGGAGTAAACCATCACGCGCCTCCGACCCGGAACAACACTAGGATTTCAATGAGGAATAAAAATGCTCACACATCCTCACCATGCCTTTTACCAATATGTAGACTAACGGGAAATTAACACCTCTTAATACCGATACTCCTACGAATCGACAACCAACACTCATACCCTTTCATATTACCACATCAGTATCATTAACCCACAATTTCTCTTTTATGTGATACATGAAGGTTTTGATTATCACTCATTGAATACCTATTAATTTTTGGACTAGTCCTATAACCCATGCAATTACCGACACTGTTTATTAACTCTTAAACAAATATAAGTGAAGAACAGGAGTTTAATATCTTTCTACAAAAGACCTGTACATGCTCTAATAAATATAAGTGAAGCAAAAGAACATTCTACAAATAATGCTTTTTTATATGAAGAGAAACAAGCATCCAACTCCAAATGATATAAGTGAAGCACATGAAGCATTCAATAAAGCCATACTCAAAAGATATAAGTGAAGTGCAAAGAGAATTCTATTAATCAACCATGGACTTTCACAAACCAACATGGTGCATTGCTAAAAGGAAAATAAAAGGCACACGATGCTCCAAGAATTTACGCATATCATGTGATGAATAACAATATAGCTCCAAGTGACATACCGCTGATTTGGAACGAAGGAGGGGATGCCTTCCCGGAGCATCCCCAAGCTTAGACGCTTGAGTCTTCCTAGCATATTACCTTGGGGTGCCTTGGGCATCCCCAAGCTTAGGCTATTGCTGCTCCTTATTCCTTCTCATCGTGATAACACCCGAAACTTGAAAACTTCAATCACACAAAACTTAACAAAACTTCGTGAGATCCGTTAGTACAAGCAACATATCAAATACTTTAGGTACTGTTATAAATTGATTCATATTTCATTATTGCATAACAGGTACTGTATTCTAACTTCTCCATGGATTATACACACCGATACAATCCATAGCATCATCAAAACAAGCAAACTATGCAAGCAAAAACAAAATCTGTCTAAAACAAAACAGTCTGTAAAGATCTGTAGACACGTATACTTCTGTACCTCAAACAAATCTGAAATATTTGGACATGATAAATAATTTTCATAAAAGTATTGTGTCAAAATTTCAATTTTTTTTCACGCTCCAGTAAAATTATAAAATTCAAACACTACAACAAAAGTTTCTTTTTTTGCACAGCACACATCAAACAAGCAATTCAAACATCCTAAAGGTAAATCTTGGCACATTATTTTTATAATACAATGGATTTATACAAGGGGATAATTATTTTTGTTGAAACGTTGCTGTAATCAAGATTCACAAAGTTTCCATGGGCATGAACAAAGTTCAAGGCTAGCCCCCACTTCAACGGTGCTCGTCTTTCTCACTTTCACTTTTCTTTTTGAAAAGGTTTTAGGTTCCCCACTTTATTTTTTGTTTTTAATTATTTTAAAATCACACAACAGAAAAAAATGACTCTCTAAAACTTCTGGGTTGTCTCCCAGGCAGCGCTTTCTTTAAAGCCATTAAGCTAGGCATATAGTGCTCAAGTAATTGATCCACCCGGATCCCAATGTATATCAAAGCCTATTTTAATTAACAATGATTTGTAATTAAGTAGTGAGCACAAAGTGATATATATCATATAACAATGAAGTCTAACTCTCTTCCTATGCATTGGCATGTCATACAAGAACAATTCATGCACATCAAGTAAAGGCCAATACATAGCTCAAGTAGCTTCGTGCAATTTTAACGTATTGGAAACATGGAGAGGTGAAGATTTGGTTCCTCTCTCATAATAATTGCAAGTAGGAGCAGCAAGCACATGCATATTATATCCATCAAAATCATCATGTGTGATAGTAGGACGCAACCCATCAATATAATCCTTAATAAGTCCAAACTTCTCCGACATAGTGTAGTTAGGACAATTCGAAAAGATAATAGGACTATCATGTGTGGGTGTAATAGAAACAATTTCATGCTTAACATAAGGAACTATAGAAAGTTCATCTCCATAAGCATCATTCATATTGACATCATGGCCACAAGCATAGAAAGCATCAAGTTCGTCAAAAAGGGATATTTCAAATGAATCCAAGGGATCATAGCAATCATCATAGCATTAATCCTTCGGTATGTGCGAAGGGAAATTAAACAATGTATGAATTGAATAGTTACTCTCATTAGAAGGTGGGCACGGGTGATCAATCCGCTCTTCCTCCTTTTGTTCTTCTCTTTCCTCCTCATCTTTTTCATCTAATGAGCTCACATTTTCAGCAATTTCTTCTTCCATAGATTCCCGCGAAAAATTATTCTCTTCCAAGCCAGTGGTCATTCTCTCAATAAATTCAATAATATTAGCATTGTTTTCATAATTCTCAAAGCAATATTTAAGTATGGCAAAACTTTCAGATTTATAAGAAACATCATCATACTTTTCAATCAAAGAAACAATTTCATAAGCACCCTTAAAAGCAACAAATTCTTCTATTTGTTCCACATCATAGTAATCATATATACCATTAGAATAAGAAGCTAAGGTTTCATTATCATTAAATAAACTTTGAAAGGGAAGGTGTGGAGCCTCTATCTTAGAGCAACAAGTATAATCACATCTCAAACATGCATCCCAAGGAAACAAACGCAATATTTTAATTTGATCCCATAAGTGTTTCCTTTTTTGAGACAAGCGATAATCCCTAAAGTACTCACATTGATCCAACGTGTCTCCCATTATAAAGTTTACTGAGGATTTCTCAAGATTATCAAAGGAGTAATTAACGTATCCCACATAACGAGCATCGAGGGTTTTAGGAGGTTCCCCATCTCCATGAGTAGCAAGTACCACTAATTTTTTTGGTGTTTCGTGTTCCACACCCATAACTAAAGATATAAAACAACTAATAACAGAAAATAAAAAAACTAATAATGGAAATAAAAATTACTTAGTGATAAAGCGAACAACCACACATGAGAATATCAACCACTACGCTATTGCTCCCCGGCAACGGCACCAGAAAAAGGACTTGATAACCCACAAGTGTAGGGGATCGTTTGTAGCCTTTTTTGATAAGTAAGAGTATCGAACCTAACAAGGAGCTAAAGGTAGAATTAATATTCTCTCAAGTTCTATCGACCACCGATACAACTCTACGCACGCTAACGCTTACTTTACCAAGAACAAGTATGAAACTACTTTGCGGGAATAAAACTAGAAGTACTTTGTAGATGTGAAGATAGTTTTGCAAGGTAATAAATAACGTGGAAATAAAAGTTAGGTGCTGCTTTTAATAAAAGACCAATAAAGTAAATATAGTGAGTGTGGAAAAGTGGTGATAGGATTTGCGAGATTGTCCTAGGCAATCGATAACAAGATTGGTAATCATTATTGTAGTTTTATATGACGGAGATGCATACGCTAACATACTTTCCGTACTTGGATCATATGCACTTATGATTGGGCCTCTAGCAAGCATCCACAACTACTAGAAATCATTAAGGTAAACCCAACCATAGCATTAAACATCAAGTCCCCTTTACTCCCATACACAACAATCCCTCTTACTCGGGTCTGAGTTTCTGTCACTCTCGCCACCCACCATAAGCGAATCATGAACGTATTGCAACACCCTCCAGCGTGAATCTTTCACGTGTGCGCCTCACGGAAAGCACCTTAGGACAGCACCAAAATAAACCACGCAACTCAAACCAACCGAGATCATCAATCAACCCATAGGACAAAAAGGAACTACTCAAACATCATAGGATAGCCACACATCATTGGATAATAATATATAGCATTAAGCACCATGGTCAAGTAGGGGGTACAGCGGGATGCGGGAGATGAGGGAAGGTGATGGTGGTGGTGATGACGGCGGCGAAGTTGTTTGTGTTGATCGCCATCACGATGGATGCCCCGGCGGCGCTCCGGCGCCACCGGGAGAGAGGGCGAGAGAGCTCCCTCCTTCTTCTTCTTCCTTGGCCTCCTCCCTAGGTGGGAGGAGGGTTTCCCCTCTGGTCCATGGCCGCCATGGCTCCCGGTGGGCAGGAGCCCCTCCGAGATTGGATCTCTCTCTTTGTTTCTCTTATGTTTTCGCGACTGGTTTTCTGGCCCTTCACCGTTTCTTAAATATCCGGAGATCTGTAACTCCGATCGGGCTGAAATTTTGAGGGGATTTTTATCACGAAAATATCTTCCTTGCAGAAGAAGGAGAGCCTCAACCAACCTAAGGGCTGGCCACAAGCCATCAGGGCGCGACCCCCCTGGGCCGCACCCTGTTGGCTTGTGGGGCCCTCGGGCATTGTCTTCCGTTGATTCCGACTCCTAAAAATCACATATATTCCAATAAAAATTCTCCGTAAATTTTTATCGCGTTTGGACTTCGTTTGAAATGGATTTTCTTCGAAACAAAAACACACAAAAAAACATGAACTAGCACAGGGCACTTGGTTAGTAAGTTAGTCCCAAAAATAATATAAAATGTTGCCAAAAGTATATGTAAGTTGTAGAATATTGGCATGAAGAAATCAAAAATTATAGATATGACAGAGACGTATCACAGGACAACGGCGTGGTGGCGGTGGTGGTGGAGCTGTCCCGGCAGGGCTTCGGCAAGTGTTGCCGCGACGAGAATGAGGGAGAAACCAATCTAGAGGGAGAGGGAGGGATGCGCCGTGGCTTGTGGTGCTGCTGCCCTCCCTCCCCTCAAGTATATATAGGGCAAGGGGGAGGGTCCGGACGCCCTAGGGTTTCCCTAGGGTTTGGCGCGGCGGCCTGGGCAGCTGCCTTGGCCCCCAAGGCCAGGGGGGCGACAACCACCCCAGGGCCAGCCCTTGGCCTTCGGCCGCATGGGCCTTGGGAGGCGGGGTGCCCAGCCCACCAGGGGATGGTGGGCCTCCTTCTCAGCCTATGGGGCCCTATGAGGCAGGTGCCCCCTGGTGGACCTCGGAACCTTTCCGACACTCCCGATGAAACCCGGGCAAACCCCGAAACTATTCCGGTGCCTGAATACCAACTTCCCATATCTGAATCTTTACCTCCGGACTATTCCAGAACTCCTCATGACCTCCGGGATCTGGGACTCCGAACAACTTTCCATCACCAACATATATAACTCAACAATACCAAATCCTTACCGAACGTTAAGTGTGCAGACCCTGCGGGTTCGAGAATGATGCAGACATGACCGAGACACTCTCCGGTCAATAACCAATAGTGGGACCTGGATGCCCATATTGGCTCCTACATATTCCACGAAAATCTTTATCGGTCGAACCTCGATGTCAAGGATTTAGTCAATCCCATATGCAGTTCCCTTTGTTCATCGGTATGTTACTTGCTCGAGATTCGATCGTCGATATCTCCATACCTAGTTCAATCTCGTTATCGGCAAGTCTCTTTACTCGTTCCGTAATACAAGATCCGGTGACTAACTCCTTAGTCACATTGCTTGCAAGCTTCTAGTGATGCTGTATTACTGAGTGGGCCCAGAGATACCTCTCTGTCATACGGAGTGACAAATCCCAGTCTCGATCCATGCCAACCCAAAAGACACCCTCGGAGATACCTGTAGAGCACCTTTATAATCACCCAGTTACGTTGTGACGTTTGATACACACAAGGCATTCCTCCAGTGTCAGGGAGTTGCATGATCTCATGGTCGTAGGAACAGATACTTGACATGGATAAAGGAGTAGCAATAAACTAACACGATCAAATGCTATGCTTACGATTGGGTCTTATCCATCACATCATTCTCCTAATGATGTGACCCCGTTATCAAATGACAACTCATGTCTATGGTCAGGAAACCTTGACCATCTTTTATCAACGAGCTAGTCTAGTAGAGGCTCACTAGGGACGTAGTGTTGTCTATGTATCCACACATGTATTTGAGTTTCCGATCAATACAATTATAGCATGGATAATAAACGATTATCATGAACAAGGAAATATGATAATAACCACTTTATTATTACCTCTAGGGCATATTTCCAGTAGTCTCCCACTTGCACTAGAGTCAATAATCTAGTTCACATCGCTATGTGATTTACATTGTAATGAAACAAACACCCATAAAGTTCTAGTGCTGATCATGTTTTGCTCGTGGAAGAGGCTTAGTCAATGGGTCTGCAACATTCAGATTCGTGTGTACTTTGCAAATATTAATGTCCTCCTCCTTGATGTAATCGTGGATGGAATTGAAGCGGCGCTTTATATGTCTGGTCCTCTTGTGAAACCTGGGTTCTTTGGCTAGATTAATGGCACCAGTGTTGTCACATAGGAGAGTCATTGGATCCAGTGCACTGGGCACAACTCCGAGATCTGTCATGAACTGCTTCTTCCAGACTCCTTCCTTCACTGCTTCTGAAGCAGCTATGTACTCCGCTTCACATGTAGAATCAG
Source organism: Elymus sibiricus (assembly GCA_039707655.1). Classification (NCBI taxonomy): domain Eukaryota; kingdom Viridiplantae; phylum Streptophyta; class Magnoliopsida; order Poales; family Poaceae; genus Elymus; species Elymus sibiricus. Next base: position 396,405,415 of record CM077671.1, read on the forward strand.
CTACCACGCTTTGCTTGGAATGGCACCAGCTTACCGCTCCACCATTTTGAATATATACGTATCCGGTTTGAGACTTAGAGTCATCTGAATCTGTGTCAAAGCTAGCATCAATGTAACCCTTTACGACGAGCTCTTGATCACCTCCATAAACGAGAAACATTTACTTGGTCCTTTTCAGGTACTTAAGGATATTCTTGACCGCAGTCTAGTGTTCCATTCCAGGATCACTTTGAAACCTCCCGGCCATACTAATGGCAAGGCTGACATCTGGTCTTGTGCACAACATCGCATACATTATAGAGCCTATGGCTGAAGCATAGGTGATGACACTCATCTTTTCTCTATCCTCTGTAGTCGCTAGGCATTGAGTCTTACTCAACTTTACACCTTGTAAGACAGGCAAGAACCCTTTCTTGGACTGATCCATTTTGAACTTCTTCAAAACCTTATCAATATATGTGCTTTGTGAAAGTCCTATTAAGCGTCTTGATCTATATCTATAGATATTTATGCCTAATATGAAAGCAGCTTCTCCGAGGTATTTCATTGAAAAACTCTTGTTCAAATATATCTTCACAGTTTCCAAAAAATCTATACCGTTTCCAATCAGCAATATGTCATCCAAATATAATACTAGAAACGCTATAGAGCTCCCACTCACTTTCTTATAAATACAAGGTTCTCCACAAACTTGAATGAACCCAAATGCTTTGATCACATCATCAAAGCGAAGATTCCAACTCCGAGATGCTTGCACCAGTCCAAAAATGGATCGCTGGAGCTTGCATACTTTGTCAGCATTTTTAGGATCGACAAAACCTTCTGGTTGCATCATATACAACTCTTCCTTAAGGAAACCATTAAGGAAGGCTGTTTTGACATCCATATGCCAGATCTCGTAATCAAAAAATGCAGCTATTGCTAACATGATCCTGACATACTTAAGCATCGCTACGGGAGAGAAAGTCTCATCGTAGTCAACTCCTTGAACTTGTGAAAACCCGTTTGCAACAAGTCGAGCTTTATAGACGGTGACATTACCATCCGCGTCTGTCTTTTTCTTAAAGATCCATTTATTCTGTATGGCCTTACGATCATATGGTAAGTCCACCAAAATCCACACTTTGTTCTCATACATGGACCCTATCTCAGATTTCATGGCCTCTAGCCATTTGTTGGAATCTGGGCCCATCATCGCTTCTTCATAGCTCGTAGGTTCACCGTTGTCTAACAACATGACCTCCAAGACAGGATTGCCGGGCGGATGCGAGAGCACACAGAAGTAATAGAGAGAGCTCGACAGATCTGGCGAAAACTAAGAGCAAGCATTGGGGGGAGGCAGCATTTGTACCTCTCCAAACGACCCCGATGCACGAATCCGCGACGGTTCTTCCACCCCCACGACGCCACGCGCACCTTGGAACCGCGCAGACAGTTGCCGGCTTCGCTTCAGAGGAGAAGAGAGCGGGCTGAGGGAGGGAGAGCGGGGCATGGGGCAGAAATAGGAGCGGGGCGTGCGCCGGTTACTCCACTCACGAGCGCAGGAGACAGCGGCGGAGAAGTCGGGGGAGGTTGGAGGAAGGGAGTGGAGCAACAGAGAGGGAGAAGAGAGCGAGCGACAGGGGGAAGCGGTTTCTGACACGTGGTGCGTGAGCGAGATGGGCAGTAAATGGGGCTCTCTAGCGGGTGTTGGAGCGCCGGGGTTAATTACAGTTTTACCCCTAACCACTAAAAAGTAAATGCATGTGTTGAAAAATGAATGCAACATTTGAATGCATCTGTTTAAAAAGATAAGATCAAATAAAAATCTGTTGGTATCCCTTAAAACCAATAGTTGATGGCCAACAGAAGTTCAAGTACACTACCAATGGAAGTAAAATATATACACAAATAAGCACTTACAAACAAAGAAGAAGTTCAAAAAATAAAGAACAAAAGTTCAAGTACACTATCAAGCGAAGTAAGGCATATGAATAAATAAACAATAAGAAACAAAGAAGAAGTTCAAATACAAAAACACATGAAGTCCATAACTAACTCAACGGACTCGCCTCCGCATGCGACGACGCGGCACGCCGCGTCGTCGCCTACTCCTGCTCGTTCCTAGCTCGGCCTCACCGGGGGTCCCCGCGGACTCACATCCGCTCGTCGCGGGGCCCCCCCGGCTCGGCATCGCGCTACCGCGGCAGTGCGCGCTAGGTTGACAGGCGCAATGCGGTTATTCTGTTTCCACCCCCACCCGCACGCACCCCAGAGCCACACCCCTAAGATAGATAGTGGGGTCACAGATGTGACGGACTCGCCTCCGCATGCGACGACGCGGCACGCCGCGTCGTCGCCTGCTCCGGCTCGTTCCTGGCTTGGCCTCGCAGGGGGAGGGGAGGGGGGGTCCTGACCCCCCTCCCCCCCGGCTCGGCCTCTCGCTACTGCGGAAGTGCGTGCTAGGTTGACAGGCGCAATGCGGCTATTCTGTTTCCACTCCCACCCGCACACACCCCAGAGCCACACCCCTAAGATAGATAGTGAGGTCACGGATGTGACGGACTCGTCGCGTCGTCGCCTGCTCCGACTCGTTCCTGGCTCGGCCTCGTAGGGGGAGGGGAAGGGGGTCCCGACCCCCCTCCCCCCCGGCTCGGCCTCGCGCTACCGCATTGGTCGATAGGCGCAATGCCGATTTCATTGTCTACAAATATTTAAATCCGAAAATAACAAACAAAATTAAAATAAGAAGTTCAAATAGTGAACATATAGAAGTTCGGGGTTTTGTAAAACCTCAAATTAACATGTTAAAAACAATTAGCATATAGAAGTTCAGGACAGTTAATCTATGAAGTCCAACAACTATTAGAAGAGCGAAAACATACTAGAAAAAATAAAAACTACACGCATATCCATCGGCCAATTCCATGGTTGCTCACGGGACTGAGTCAAAAATTCAAAACCAATGCAAGAATGAAAAATGACAGAAAAAAGAAAGAAATACAGAGGACTTGATGCATTACCTTGGAAAGAAGGAAAAGTAGAAGTTCAGGTAGGAACAACGCAGAAGTCCAGCTTGTACAACGACCATTAGATAATCTAATAAATTTGAACGAGCGAATTCGTCCGAAGCATAAAATCCCCAGCACCAGATTTAAACACGTCCGCACCTCCATGGAAATGATCTGGCAACTCCCTTTCTATAACAAAAATGAATAGAAGGCAAATCTCAAAAACGCAAAAACACCCCGTGCAACAGCCGCGGGAGTGCCAACATTGAATCATCGGAATTCAAACCGTATGGACCCTCCCGATTGAAATTGACGACGTAGGAAGCCTTTAATTTCACTAAAGTAAGCAAATCCGCCGGCAATCTTCACTGGAAAATGAGAAATCGACACAAGCGGACGATGCATCTCTTGCGGACGAAGAACACACCTGAAATCAAATCCGTTAAAAATAACAACAAATTGTCCACGAAACTCATACCAAAACCCAATTCCCATCATGTTAGAGGTTCGAGAACATCCAGAGCATGCATTAAACTTGTAACAGACACACGTTCATCACGACCCGAGAGCAAATCCGCCAACGAGAGAGATTCCTATTTTAAACAGGCATTTAGTTGCTAAAAACTGTTTCCTGGTTACACTTACATCACTAAGAACATGACTGGCCAGAAGAATTCACGCGGGGAGACACGGTTGCGAAGATAGCCCGAAGGTCGGGTTTCTACAAAGGAAAGTTCAGGTTGTGTAACTCAGGAAGTTCAGGTTGTGATCAGAATATTATTCTCATCCTGTGATCAGAATAGTGTTTATGTATATATATATATATATACACACACACACACACACACACAAACACAAACCGTCTATTCTGACATCGATGTGAGAATAACTATTCTGACAACACTTCCGAACTGCAGGGTTAACGCGGGCACACTGCATCCCTATCAAATGAACACTGCAATGTGAGTAGAAAAATTTGCACGCGTTTTTTCAGCACCGTTTTTGTTCAAGTTTCTAAACCGTTTGTCAGAACAAGACGTATAATATACCGTTGGATATCTATGGAAAATCCGCAACTTTTCCATGTTGACCCCTTTTCGCGATTCCCCAGGGTTTAAGAGCAGTTTCGAAAACGGTAGCCGCCCGACGAGTGGCAGCGAGCGTATTTTCGCGTTTTTTCTAAATCGCTCGTTGGAATGAATCAAACGATTATGGCCTTGGAAAGATATCATCGAGGCGTGACTTTTTCATGTAGATCACTCTCTCTAATTCCTTACGGTTTGAGAGTAATTTCAAATTTACTAAAAAACGGAATTCTGTTTTTCAAATTTTACGAAATTTTTGGTATGGTTTTCGCTGTAGTTTTCTAACCGTTTGTCGGAATGAGGCGTGTGATACGGCGTTGCAATGTTGTTTAATAGGCGCAGCTTTCATATGTTGGTCATTTGTTGAGATTCCTCGTGGTTTGAAAGGAATTTTGAAAACAGTGCCGCTTCGTACGAGTGGCAGGGAGCGTATTTTCGTAAATATTTCCAAAATGCTCGTCAGAACGATGCAAATGATACGGCATTGGAAAGATATCGACGAGGCGCAACTTTTTCATGTAGAACACTCACTCTAATTCCTTACGGTTTAAGAGCAGATTTGAAATTAGCGAAATGCAGACACTCTGTTTTTCGTGACACCAAAACGACGCGTGAAATGCATCGGACAGAAGAACGACTGCTTCGGACTGAAGACCGCACTGCATCCGACGGGCAAATGAACTTCATGGTGTTTTTGTTGAACGTAAATTTTCTTAGACGAGAAAGTGAGGAGCACTTCATATCGGGCATAAGTGAACCACGCACTATCGAAAAGTGAACAACATACGTTTGTAACCAATGAAACTGCACAAGTCTTGTGTAATTCACAATCAGGGAAGTGAACCACATCACAAATTGAAGTGAATTACATGACTCTTACTGTGAGCTGCATCATTCACTGTGAGCTGCATGATGTACTTCTACAAAATCAACCACATAATCTTTTACTGTGGGTTGCATCATGTACTCAAAATTTTGAAAGAAACAACCCAAAAAGATAAATTGCAATCACAAACCCTGCATCGCCTTTTTTGACATGTTCTAGAGCAAAGCGAACTCCCAAAATTGGTACTTGAGTACCCCAGTAATTAACTGCTCTGCAGTGCACTCATTATTTATATTTTTAATCTCATTTTAAAAAGTGAACCTCTTTTTTTTGTTTTAAAAAATGAACCACAGAAGATGTTACACTGAACCGCATCTGAGTAATCATTTTTTATAACAAAAACAATGCCTTCTGCAAATTGATTGTCCACAGATCGTCCATGCTTGTTCCTCGATAGAGAAGTTTCGAACTGCAAATATGGAGCTGGCTGAATCTCATGCCGAGGGGCACCAACCAAATTGCAGAGCGAAGTTAACAGAATGCATTAGCAAATTTACTGTATTGAATTCACCCCAATTAATAGCAAAAACCTGAAAAATTACAAAATTATAATATGTGAACTGAAAGCCCCCGGCGAGCAGTAGACCATGGTCGCCAGCAGAGAGAGAGAGCAGAAGCTGAGAGGCCACGGGGCAGCAATGGTGGTGAGGGAGAGGCTCCCCGGGCCTCATTCTCACCAGCGCCGGAGACAAGCTACTGTGGCATGGCTAGCGAAGTGGCAGCAGACGGCACCCCACGATCCGAATGGATGCGCCGCTCCATTTGGTTCTGGCTTAATGGCCTGTCATCTGAAAGGACCAGGGGGTGAGGGGGCGATGCCCGTGAAGGCCAGATCCGGCGTGGGTGGAGCACCTCCTCCCTCTCTGCCCACACCCGTGTACTGCATGCTGGAGGGTCACAGGGCAAGGGGTGGTCTCGGCGGCGCGGGACCGAGGCATATCACGCGGATCTCGCCGGATCCGTCGCTGGGAAGCGCGGGGTGGAGGAAGGTTGGCTTGGGGCTGTCGCCGCCGCGCCCTCCTCACCATCCCCCTCGCCCCAGCACCAGGCGCCGACGCAGACGCCTCCGACTCTGACATGGTCTCATGCGCCTCTCCACCTCGTCCCGCCCCTGCCACTGGTGCCGCCCAGGAAGGAGCCCGCCGCCACCGTGATCGCCAGCCAGCAGCTCGAGATCGAGCTCAACTCGGAGGAAGGTGGAAGTCGGGACGCCGGATGAGGAGGAAGGCGAGGAGGCTAGGAGGAAGGTGGTGGAGGGAGGTGGCGGCTCGTGTGGAGGAGGTGAGGCTGGATCCAGACCCTCGTGGCTACGGGGCGGCGGCCATGGCGCGAATCCAGTGGTTGCGGAGGGCGCATGAACGAAGGAAGTCATTAAGGTGAGGGGGAGGGGCGTGTCGAGAAGAAAGTGGTTTCCAGGGGTAGGTCCCGTGGTGGAGATAAGTGGGTTGGTGGGGTGGGGTGGCTTGGTTTTGGTCGGTTCAGTAGAGTTCGGGTCGGGACATAGATGCAGTTTGTATGTGTTGTCAGAATAAGAGTTTTTCGTTGTTAGAATAAGATGTTAAGGGTGTTGTTAGAATAGACCCACCCTATATATATATATATGAAAAATATTTCCTATTACCGGGTGTAGTTACTTCCATGTCTCATATACTACCATGCGGTAGTATATACATTACTTTATTATTTTTAGTATGTTCATATACTATATCTAAGATACTCCAATGTGAGTTATATGAAAAAATTGCAAGTGAGCCATAGTTTTTTATTGTATTTGTGAAATACCTACATATTTGTACGTAAAAAGGAGTATGTTCAAAATATGATACATACTACCAAAAACCTAGTATATATACTACCTAAACATTATTATATACTACATACTACGCGTATATATACTCCGATATGATAGATACTACCCAGAACTTACAAAACAAAACTGGGAGTATATATATATCAATCGATGAGATCAATCGAGGCGTGCAAGTTTTGCAGCCCGATCATATTCTATTACATGGTATCAGCTTGACCTTCAGTCCTTGGCCTTTCCTTTTCTCCAAACCCTAGCCACCCTAGCCGCCCACCGCAATGACACTGACGAGATTGCACAAAAGGAAAAAGAGGTTCGTGTTCGTGCTGAAGCCCTCGATGCCCGCGAGGCCAAGCTCTCTCAGCAAGCTCTCGACGCTGCCGAAAAAGGAAAAATCATGGACAACACGCCTCCTGCTCTCGCTCCACTATCAGCTCCTAGTCCCTCCACATATGCCACCTTATCAAACTCCATGTACCAATCACTCTGGACCTTACCGCCTCCAACTACACAAACTGACGCGAGCTGTTTCTCGTCGCCCTCGGCCGATATGGCCTCACCTCCCACATCGTTGGCGACGCCGGTGCTACTCCCTCCGACACCTCGCCAACCTCTCAGATTTGGGCCGCGACGACTACACGGTCCTCTCGTGGATATACGGTTCCATCTCTGCCGATCTCTTCGGCATCGTCATGTGCCTCGGCTCCATGGCTCACACAATTTGGGATGCCATCAAGAACTTCTTCCGCAACAACAAAAAATATCGGGCTATCCAGCTGGAGGCAGAGTTCAAGAACACTCCGCAAGGTGACATGCATGATAGTTAGCAACTACTGCGCGAAGCTCAAGGCCCTTGCTGATTCTCTCGTGGATGTCGGCCAAACGATCAGCGATGAGACCCTCGTCCTCACTCTCCTGCGCGGCCTCAACGACGGCTTCGTCCACCTCCGCTCCTTCCTTCCATTCCAGGTGCCCTCCCCTCGTTTCTCCAGACCCGCTCGACGCCGATCCTCGAAGAAACCCAGAAGAAGACCAACGCCAAGAACGCTTCATCCACTGCTCTTTGGGCCTGCGGCAACAACATCACTCCAAGCTCAGGTGGCGAGCGGGATCCTCCATCTGGCTGTTGAGTATATGAGCAAATTACTATGATATTTAATCCGAATAAATAGTAAATAAATCATGACGGGAATAACAGAGATTGAACTAATCATGCATACTAGCATAGTAGACGTATGTATTAAATCCAATGTTGAGGATATTGCTTATCGTTAGTGTCTAGGTTAGCTGAGGATTAGAGATTAATCGAAAATTGGCCGATTAATCGATTTTATCGATTGACTATTAATCGGCCATTTTTTGCAAAACCCAGGTCCCCAACACTGAAATATGCTATATTGAACAACAAAAAACATTGGACCGAACTGTTACATTGAGTCCTAACTTTTGAATCCTCATATAATGACAAAAAAAATATGGCAATAGTACATATTGCACAACAAGGTCCGCACAAACACAAATAAACATAGTTTTTGCAAATATAGTGCTAGGAATAGGCCTGATCTATTGGTAGATTCCCTATAAATCGCTTGTCAGAGTGATAAATCGGTCCAAAAGATAAACGGTGAAGATAAGGCATAATCTTATCGGTCAGCCCACGAGTAATGATAAATCGGAAGATAAATCGCTGAATCAGATGATTTTTTGAACAGTGATAAAATCTATGGCACAGACTAGACATATGAATTCTAGCATGATCTCAAACAGAGAGGACAAGATTGCATACGGTGCAGTGGGAGCAGAACCGCTAATGTTGGTGTTGTCGTTCATGTCGTTTATGAAGAGGTTGCCGAGATTGGGGAAGTAGTCGTCGTCCGGGAAGTAGTCGCTGCCAGCAGTCGCGCGAGTGCGCTCCCTAAAAACCTGATCGCCCCTCTCCCGTACAGGATTACAAGAGGCGGGGTTCCTGAGGCCTGCTGTCCCTTCTCGCGGTGCATGCCTGAAGGAGGGATGGAGAAGACTTGGATAGCGGCGCAATGATCTAGAACGGTGCGAAACCATATGTTTTGACTACGGCTAGGGTTGGCAGGGACCTCGCGTATATATATGCGCAGTAGGGTGGAGCGACATGGACTGGACCCACGTCCAAGTCGGTTACAGCCCACGATGCGACGTCTCAGATCGTGCTGCCTCCGTTATGGACTCTCCGTTCCTGACCGGCAAAAATAAATGCGTAGGTATGAGCTCGGCTCGGCTCAATCTCGCAACCCGCGGCGCATCGTGACGAGGCATGGCGTGGCGAGGCGAGCGAGGAGGAGGAGTACGCGAGGGCCTCTTCACTTCTCATTCTCTTACAAGTGCTAGAAGAGCTCACCTTATAAAGAGGTGTAGCTCTCTCTCAACTAGCAGGGTGGGACTAAACTTTAGTCCCACTCACACCACACACACAGCCAACTCACATGGGCCATGAGAATTAGAGATTTTAGATGGGCTTTGGGCCAAAGGCCTAATATCAAAAAATCGAACAATCCCCACAAAGTCTCATTGGCACATATCATCATTTGTTCCAAAACATTATTTATATACCGGTACTTAATGGAGAATGTTAAGTTGAACTTCCATTTAGAATTTTATGCTACACTAGATCACAACTTGAATAGTGGACTATGCCTTGAACTACAAGTTTTCTGCGAGATTAGTTTCACACAAATCCCTGACCGATACTGGGCTGCTGCAAGGCTTCCCCGCGGGTGGACCGTATACGTCATACTCCAAGGCCTTTCATGAATTTATTAGAGAACACCCTATTCTCATAGACTGCGACGTTTGTAAGAGCACAATTCTCCATGTGTGGTTTTGGTAATTGATGACAATCCCTATGGACTAATGGTTGCCTTGAGATATATTCGAAGGATCTGTCCATAGGTACTTCTTGAAGTCCATATGTTGGTTTCAAGGAGTTTATATGGTGACCAAGGTGGTATTAAAGGTTTTATCCAAAGATTGGTCATGTGAGCGTTGAGCTTATTGCAAGCATGTCTTGAAGAAGAAGATTGTGTGAGCATTCATGTTTACCTTCAAGACATCATCTTTATGAAGAGAGAAGATATGATACAAGGTTGATTAAGACTAAGTCAAAGAGTGAATCAAGTTGATCAACACACAAAGTGTACAAGATGTACCAAGAGGGATCAAGTGATCTCATGGTATGGTAAGTATTGTCCATTACGCTTTGTGTACTAACCCATGGTCTACATGAGAGTTCTATGTGGGGTTAGGTATGTTTCCATGGGCTTGCGTCTAGTGGAAGATCTCATGCAACCCATGGAGGATGACATCAAGTGGTGTTCATCATCAAGATTGCGGTGTGCAATTTCAAGTGGAGCATCACGAAGAGATCATGCTTGAAGCTTGCCGTCCATTGTGGTGACAATGGACTTGTGAAGATGTGCCGAAGAGTGGCTCACCCATAGTGGAGTATGGGGGAGCAATCTACTAATCTTCATCAAGCCAGCGCAATCAAGAAAGGTGGTCCATCTTGAGGAAGTCAAGATCTTTATCATCTAGCTCAAGTGGACTATGCGCAAGGCAAAGGTTTGACCTTGATAGGTTTTTCTATTTTACCGGTCTCATGGTGGTAGTTGGGAGACCGGGTTATAGGATCGATAGCCGTACTATCAAGGGTGGCTCTCAAGTGAGTAGGTTGATCGTATCGTTCGTTGAGAGCTCAAACCATTGCATTCTTGGCATCATCATCTTTCTTGGTTCTTGGTTGGTTTTTCTCTATGTGGCTTCTTGAGCTTATGGTAAGCTTCATGACAAGCTCAAGTTCATCGAAAACGGAGTCCATATGCATCTTCTATGATGTTTTCGATGTTGGAGTTTTTGCCGGTTCTTCATTGATAGAGGTTTCACATCTCTATATCATTGGCATTTGTATACTGCCTCTCCTTATTATATCATTGGTGTTTTTGCCGGTTCTTCATTGTCGCTGTTGGATAGCTGTTGTCGTCCTGGATCCAACAAGCTTGAGTTTGCTCAATTCGGAGCTCATATGCGCAAGTTATGGCAGTTCTGGTTTTACTATTTCCATCTGGTTCTTTGTTACTCTCCCGAGGGCGGTAGTACCGCTGACCACAACGGTAGTACCGCTGGGGGGTTCCGGCTCCTCACACGGGGCGCCAGACACTGCCTTGTCTGGTGTCTGGTGACCAGCGCCACCTGAGCGATAGTAGGGGCGGTAGTACTAAGCGGTACTACCGCTGCCCCTTCTACTGCTGGGATCTGCGTGTGGGCGGTAGTACCGCTCCCATGGGCGGTACTACTGCTTGTGCGCGGGCTGTGGGGGTAACGGTTGGACTTTCCCCCACCTATTTAAGGGGGTCTTCTTCCCCAATGGATCTCATCTCTTTAGCTCAAGTTTGCTCCCCATTGTTGACCTTCTTCGAGCTTGCTAACTCTCAATCCCTCCAATGATTCTTGCTAGTTCTTGAGGGAAAAGGGAGAGGAGATCTAGATCCACACTTCCACCAATGACATTCTCCTCTATGTGAGGGGAACCCCTTGGATCTAGATCTTGGAGTTCTTCGTGTTCTTCTTCGTTCTTTCTCTCATTTTCCTCCCTAGCATTAGTTGCTTTGGTGGGATTTGGGAGAGAAGGACTTGGGCACTCCGTGTGCCCTTGCCATTGCATTTGGTGCATAGGTTTGAGTTCTCCACGGTGATACGTGGAAGTGAAGTTTGAGAAGCTTATTACTCTTGGGTGTTTGAGCACCCTAGAGCTTGTTCCTCTTGGGTGCCTTGGTGCCCTAGACGGTTGGTGGTGTCTCGAAGCTCAATCATTGTGGTGTAAAGCTCTGGGCAAGCGTCGGGGTCTCCAATAAGGTTGTGGAGATTGCCCCGAGCAATTTGTACGGGTACTGGTGAACCACCCCCAAAGGTTGCCAAAGTGTACGGGTACCGGTGACCGCCCCCAAGGGTCGCCATTTGTACGGGTTCGGTGACCGCCCTCAAGGGTCCCTTAGTGGAATCATGGCATCTTGCATTGTGCGAGGGCGTGAGGAGATTACGGTGGCCCTAGTGGCTTCTTGGGGAGCATTGTGCCTCCACACCGCTCCGAACGGAGATTAGCATCCGCAAGGGTGTGAACTTCGGGATACATCATCGTCTCCACGTGCCTCGGTTATCTCTTACCCGAGCCCTTTACTTATGCACTTTACTTTGTGATAGCCATATTGTTTGATGTTATATATCTTGCTATCACTTAGTTGTTTATCTTGCTTAGGATAAGTTGTTGGTGCACATAGGTGAGCCTAGTTGTTTTAGGTTTTGTGCTTAACAAATTAACCGCTAGTTCTATTCCGCATTTGTTCAAGGCTAAACCGTAATTATTTTAAAGCACCTATTCACCCCCCCTCTAGGCGACATCCACGTCCTTTCAACGTTTAACAGACAATTTCATATAGGTGTGTTCCTCAGGAGATGCTCCGCAGGACAACATCTCTGCTTACTCAAATAAGCCACTTGGAACACATTAAGATAAATATCAACCTGCCATGCAGATTATGAGAGTATTGCATCTTCACGGAGTGGCATAGCAAATGTAGGGATACTCTCCTTCCAGCTGCCCAACAGCTTGTCTCCCACTTCTACTTCACGGGATCTCCGATCACGTAGAGTGGGCTACCACTATGGACAACTCATATGGTGGGTCTCAAACCCATCTCCATCGATGCATTATCTATCACATTATGTGATAAACCCTTTGTGAAGGGATCTGCCAAGTTTTTAGATGTTTGGATATAGCCCAACGCAATAACTCCGGAGTTTTTCATTTTTGTGAAGGATTTCAATCTCCTCTTCACATGCCTTGAGGACTTCATATTATCCTTAGAACTGTTTATCTTTATGATCACAGTTTGATTATCACAGTTCATCAGCATAGCGGGTATTGGTTTTTCAACCACAGGTAAGTCCATCAAGAGCTAACGAAGCCACTCTGCTTCAACCGTGGCCGTGTCTAATGTTGTGAGTTCTGCTTCCATAGTTGACCTTGTTAAGATGGTCTGCTTGCAAGACTTCCAGGAAACAACGCCACCGCCAAGTGTAAAAACATAACCACTTGTGACCTTAATCTCATCAGCATCAGATATCCAGTTTGAGTCACTATAACCCTCAAGTACCCTTGGGTACCCAGTATAGTGAATCCCATAGCTCGCAGTGCCTTTCAAATAGCGCAAAACTCTCTCAAGCGCATGCAAATGATCATCTCCCGGGTTTGATACAATAATCTGAGAATACCTCAGTTGATCTCTAGCAATCCGTCGATTCTTTCGAAGCAACACAGTAGCATCATATGGAGTTGGAGAAGGCTTACAGTCGCTATAGCCAAAACGACTCAAGACCTTTCCCACATAGTGAGATTGAAGCAGTGTAATCCCACCATTCTCATCTCTCAGCAGCTTGATGTTCAGAATAACATCAGCTACTCCTAGATCCTTCATCTCAAAACAACGAGATAAGAAATCCTTAACCTCCTTGATTAAATCAACGTTGGTTCCACAGATCAGTATGTCATCGACATACAAATAGAGAATAACTCCTTCACCCCCACCATGGCGATAGTACACACACTTTTTAGCTTCGTTTACAACAAAGTGTGCAACAGTTAATGTTCTTTTGAACTTGTCATGCCACTGTTTAAGGCCATATAGAGACTTCAATAATTTTGCACACCTTTCCTTCCTGACCAGGTACTACAAAACCATCAGGCTGATCCATGTAAATTTTCTCATCCAACTCTCCATTGAGGACAGCCGTCTTAACATCCATTTGATGAACGAGGAGACCGTGTGAGGCAGCCAGTGATAGTAGCACCCTTATAGTGGCCAGTCTAGACACAGGTGAGTAAGTATCAAAGAATTCTTCACCTTCTTTCTGGGTATAACCCTTGGCCAAAAGTCGTGCCTTGTAGTTTTCCATTGTACCATCAGGTCTAAGCTTTTTCTTGAACACCCACTTACATCCCACGGGTTTGCACCCATAAGGACGACCAATGACTTCCCAGGTTCCATTAGCTAAGATGGAATCCATCTCGCTACGGACAACTTCCTTCCAGTAGTCAGCATCAGAAGATGCATAGGCTTCTGAAAAGAGTCCGGTGTGTCATCCACGAGGTACACAATGAAATCATCACCAAAAGACTTTGTAGTCCTTCGTCTCTTACTCCTTACAGGAGTTTCATTGTCATCCTCTTCAGGATGATCAACGTGTTCCATCGCAATGGTGGGTTCAGGAATTATAGAAAATTCCTGAGTAGATAGAGTAGGTATCTCCTGATTTGATGAGTTAGGCATATCCTTCATAGGAAATATGTCCTCAAAGAAAGTCGCATCATTCGACTCCATAATTGTACCAACATGCATGTCAGGTACCTCAGATTTATTATCAAAAATCTGTAACCAATGCTATGAAAAGCATATCCCACGAGAACACAATCCACGGTTTTTGGTCCAAGCTTGCGCTTCTTGGGAATTGGTATATTGACTTTCGCCGAACAACCCCAAGTACGTAGATAAGAGAGTTTCAGCTTTTTCCTTTCCCATTCCTCAAATGGAGTAATGGTTTTATGCTTTGTGGGAACTCGGTTTAGGACATGACATGCAGTCATTAGCGCCTCCCCACACCATGCCTTTGAGAGACCCAATGTGTCTAACATGGCGTTAACCAAATCAGTTAGAGTTTGGTTCTTTCTTTCGGCCACCCCATTTGATTGAGGTGAGTAGGGAGGCGTCCTCTCATGAATTATACGATGTTTAGCACAAAATGAATCAAATTCATTGGAAAAATACTCTCCACCACAATCAGACCTAAGCCGTTTAATTTTCCGATCAAGTTGGTTCTCTGCTTCATCTTTATAGTTTTTAAAGAAGTTTAAAGCCTCATCTTTTGATTTCAGAAGATTCACATACCAATATCTAGTGGAGTCATCAATCAACGTCATGAAATATTTCTTTCCACCTTTTGTCAACACACCATCCATCTCACAAAGATCAGAATGTATAAGCTCTAGTGGCGCCAAGTCTCTCGCCTCTGCAGTCTTATGGGACTTGCGAGGTTTCTTAGCTTACACACACACTTGGCACTTGGAGCCCTTGATAGTAGTGAATTTCGGAATTAAACTCATATTGGCTAACCACGTCATGCAACCAAAGTTAATATGACAAAGTCATGAATGCCAAATATTGGACTCATTAATATGGCAAACATTATTACTAACTTTAGTGCAAATATCTGACAAAGACATGCGAAACAAGCCTCCGCAATCATAGCCTTTTCCAACAAATTGTCCATACTTAGAAATTACAACTTTATTGGACTCGAAAACAAACTTAAAACCATCTCGACACAAACGGGAACCCCTGACGAGATTTTTATTGATGGAGGGCACATGATGAACGTTCTTCAGGCGCACGATCTTCCCCGAAGTAAACTTCAAATCGACCGTATCGACACCTCAAACGATGGAATGTGACCCGTTACCCATCAACACGGGAGTAGTCCCTGTGACCTGATAAGAAGAAAACATGGAGGCATTAGCACAAGCATGTACGTTGGCACCGGTGTCAATTAACCAATCAGGAGAAAGACATACTGAAAGGATGGTAGGAAAAATACCATACCCAGAATCATTCATATCTGTATCACCGATGACAACATTAGCGGACTTGCCGCTCTTCTCAGGTTCGCGCTCCTCATAGCGGTTAGGACATCTTGGAGCCCAGTGATTAGGATCACCGTAGACATTGCATAGTCCCTTCCCCTTCTTATGGGAATTCTTCTTGAAGTTGGTAGAGTGTGATGGCTTGTTCTTTGCAACAAACATGCCTTTGCCCTGAGATTTGTTCTTGTTGTTTTGGGGCTTGTTGAAACGGAAGTTCTTCTTCTGTACCATGTGGGCACTAGAAGCTCACTTAACAGCTCGAGCACGTGTGTCTTTTTCTCTTGCCTTCTCTTCAACATCAAGACACTACTAGGAGAAAGCCTAGTAGTAGCGCTGGAATTACCCATACCAATAGCGCTGCTAAGGCGCTACAACTAAGTTGTAGCAGTAGCGCTGGAAAACCAGCGCTACTGGTAAGTACGGTTAGCAGTAGCGCTGGAAAACAACAAGCGCTGCTGATAAACCAGCGCTGCCACTAGACGCCTACCAGCGCTACTGCTAATATTCTTGCTTTCACAGATTTAATTCCTCTCTACGTATTTGTGCATGCTCTATACAGTAGTTTCATCATATCATAATAAACATACATTATTCTCATCATATCATACACACGCAGTAGTCTCGTCATACCATCATCATCATTATCCAACACAAACATCTTGAAAATAGCTAAGTCATGTATTCAACACAACACATACATTATTCTCATCATATCATACACAAGTCATGTCTCGAATAAATGCAACTGCATGGTCATGGCACATAGCTAAGTTTCATCATCTCTATCTAAACCATGATGTAGAAGAGAAGAGCGATCAGTATGAGCAAGAGCGCGACTATGTAGTACTTCTTGAGGCACCGGTTTTGCTCCCTCTCTTGGTGTAGCATCCACCTCAAGTAACTATTTTCCGCTTCGGCTCTGCTGTCGAACCCTCTGTGGCTAGCGCCCGGGTACTTGTCCACCTGGGCCTGAGCGTCTGGCCAGTGGTCGTACACTCTTGGAACCCTGCCAATGAATACGGCGTAGAAGTCCTTCGCCATCTCCGATCTATGTACCTGCATCGTAAGTTTCATCATATCATAATGTACTTGAGAAACACAAAGAGGCATAGTTAGCAAAATACAAGCAATCTATAGTAAACATAAATAACGAAGTTCCTCATACCCAAACTAATTAACTACAGCGATCTACGCTAGTTCATAGAAAGACAGTAGTACTAATTAAACATAGAAATTGTCATCGTCAATCACTCCTCCATGTCGGCGCTCCAATCTTCATAGTCATGGAGGAAGCATCCGAGCTTCGTGAAAGGCTTCAGGTCCAGACGCTGAGCGCTGAGCAGTGTTCGGACATCCCGACTCATTGGCCCATGGTAGAACATCCCTGATTGTTCGAGGACCTCCTTCATGATCACTTGGGCAAGTTCACACTGTACGTGATAAAACTCAGCTCTGATTCGATGATCCGGTGTCCTTCCTATGCTTGTGGCCTAGTTGACAATTTTGGCATCGCTGGAAGTAGCTGACATGCAAAGGCATTGATTATCCCTTCTGTACTCGATCATGTGATGCATGAGGTAGAATCCATCAGCCTTACTATCGTTTGGTTGCTGGATGCAGCAGAAGTCGGTCTTATGGCCGAAAGCCGGCCCTTTATTCCTGTACCTTTTCACCTTGATATGTCCACCAGTAAGGCTGAAGGTTAAAATGGCACTATCGAGAACACTCTTTATGTGCGTGTAATCCCTCTTCTTGACGTTCTTCGCTGAGTCCAAGTACAGAGCATGGGAGTATTGTGGGTCCAGACAGATGAGGACGGCGCCCCCCCCCGCTGCGCAAAATAAGTACACCTCAAATTAGCCTCCATGCTTGCAAAGGAATGATTAAAACTTACGAAAGGATATCCGCGGATGACTTACATGGGATGATAAGGCTGGAGAATCATTTCCTTGTCCTTATTAGCGACCATGAACTCACCGATGTACTTGCTCGCATAGTCACGGTGCTCTTTGTAGACTGCCAAGAAGCTCTCGTGCATATAGTACGGGTCCGCGACGCAGATATATTCTATGTTCTCGCGTCTGATGATGTAGTTGAGATACAGCACATACATGCGGATGAACTAAAAATCCAGCTTGGTCATGTGTAACATGTCGTAGATGTAGTCAAATCGCAGGATGAACTTATCCGCGAGCCATCTATCGAGGTATAACCTCTCACCCGGAACCTGAGCCGCGTAAAGCGGGTATCCTGGTTTTTTCGAGATGAGAAGGCTTTTCTCTCTAGCCAGCACATCATCCTGAAGTCTCCTTAGATCATTGTTCAGTATGTCCTCTAGCGCTTTCTGAGGTAGGATCGGGTGGCCGGAGACATGGAAATGCTCCGCACCTACGACAGGTATTCTGTCTACCTCCCGAGGCTTCAGAGGCGGTTGGCTGCTTGAAGCAGCTCTGGCGCCTTTAGAGCCTTTCCTCCCCAGTCTCCTCCTTTGCTTCTTGGCGGGTGGCGGTAGTGAGCCCACCATACCTTCCCTAACCACCACTCCCAGTGTCGTCGGGCTAAACAGTGGACGGCCCTCGCGTTGTTATTGCTGGGTAGAGGCGGCATCTGGAGGCGTCTCCTGCGAGGATCGCATGAAGAGAGACTTTTTGCAATCAGCCTTAGTACTTTCCGGCTCCGGCAAATTAGGCAGCATCAAGTCATCTCCACACTCATAGCCTGAGTCATAGTCCCGAGCATCGTCATAGGCGGTATTGATATACTGGTTAGGGTCATCATCATCCTCCTCCATGACATCATCAGCATTTGCTTCTTCGATGGGGGCGACGTCATCTGGCACTAATGGAGGCTTTCCCTCGCGTCGTCCGCTATGACCCGCCACGACAGGTGCAGGTAATTGGGTAGGTGGGGTGGTGTTCATACCTTGTTGAGGAGTTGTCGTTGGTGCGCTACCGGGTGCCTTTACACGAAGAAGAGTCTTCGGCCAAGGCAAAAACCAGCTCTTGCATGAGCAATTCCATTTAGGGGTCTCGTCGTCATCGACTGGTACCGGAGGAGGCAAATCCTCGAAGCACGCTTTGACACTGGCCACACAAACTTTGAAGACGCTACGGGGCATCTGTCGGTTGTGTAACATGCGGTCCTTTGGCTTCACGATCGTTGCCTTTCCCATGTCCACCTTCTGGCCGTTGATGTCGTACAGTAGTGTGCACGGGGTTTCATCGGCCTACGAAGACATGTCTGCAACGTCAAACATCCGAAAGGCAACTGAAACGGAAGACTATAGATATGCTGGTCAAGAGGGTATGACGCGTAATTACCGTGAGGGCGTCGAGCTCAGCCAAAGACGAAGCCCCGCCGAGCATGCCAGAGACGGAGGATGGGCTGCTATGAACAGGAGCGGGACCAGGTACAGGAGCATGTGCGGTGGCGTGAGCAGGTGCTGGTGGTGCGATGTTCACCGAATTGCTCCCGACGTAGCTGGGAAGGGGAAAGTCCACTGGCCCTTTATCTGGATTTTTCTTCGTCCATTCGAAAAATGCCGGAAGCAAGCTGGAAATGGAAGATGTGAAGTCAGCCGTGACGCCAGCTATCGTTTCATGACCCTTGCATCGACTATCTTTTCCAACTGTTCTTTGGTCTCAGCTTTGGACTTATTGACCGCAAGCGCGACCTTCTGGTCGATGGTCTATTGAGTAAGCAACTGTCTCTGCCTTCTTTCCTCCGGCTTCTCGTGGTAGCAGGTCTTCCACGAGGCGCCATCACTACAAGAAATATGCCAACTTGTGACCATCAATATTGGTCATTGAATGGTCATTATTTTTCACTTGTGACCTTTTTGTGACCAAAAAGAGTTGGTCAAAAGCTGGCCGTCTTTATTGAAACTTAATGACCTTCAATGTGAAATGATCGTAGAAGGTAACGACCAAAACAAAAGGTCGTTGGTTCTACGACCAATTGTTTTGGTCACTGGCAATCTGCACACACCACATCGGATCTGACGTGGCAAGCTGACATGGCAAAATTGCAACTAAATGAAAAGGTCGTTGATTAAAATCAGCCCGGTCCAGTTCGGTGTCTATATCGGCCAAGCCGATTAATTCAGCCTATTTATTGTTTTTTTTTACAATTTTGGTCAGCTAG
Source organism: Elymus sibiricus (assembly GCA_039707655.1). NCBI lineage: Eukaryota > Viridiplantae > Streptophyta > Magnoliopsida > Poales > Poaceae > Elymus > Elymus sibiricus. The sequence continues at coordinate 396,425,048 of CM077671.1, forward strand.
ATGGGCCAAGCCCAACAGCCTTTTATTGTTTGGGCCACACCCTTTTACAGTCCATATTTTTTTGGGCCTCAGCCTTTTTCCAGCCCACTTGTCAGTTTTCTTTTGTTTCTTTTCCATTTTAGAGTAGGTCCCACTAGTCAAAATGGGAACCAATTGCCAGGATTGTTGTTTGGGTACCACACGTCAATTCTATATTTGTGCAATAAGGCATAATATTTCATACAACAACCAAGCAAAGTACATTACAATCATACATCGTACAAATCTGGTATTCAACTATAAAATACAACTAAATATACACATAACTAGCTCCAATGAGCTAAAACGCATGCTGGGTGTGGGTTTTCTTCGGGATTATTCTTCCTAGAGCTCCTCTACACCCAACTTTTGAATAATGAAGGCCAACATCTGCAAATAATAAATTATGAGAAGTTAGAAACAAAATCAAGTGAATCCGTGAATATAAATTCTCGTAACGATGAAAATTTGCTGCAGAACTTTAAATTTAACAGGAAACCATGCATATAACATTCTCATAACAGCAAAAACTTAAATATATTTTGCAAATGATAAGTACCAGCACAGTGCAAGTTAACACAACAAGTGGTCTATACAAGCTATCAGTGATTTTCCACTTTAGAACAGGGCACATGCATCAATTTTTATAGTCAGGAACAAAGAAGACAGTGCTAGAACAAGCCAAAGAGATTGAACAACGAGCTGCTCGATTCAGGTAGCCAATTTTTACGTATACCCTGAATTAATCTCAGATACCATGAATTATTTCATAGGGATTTGCATAAATCAAAGCATTCTAGCCTCTACAGAGTTACTACCTCTAGAATTCGGCAAGAGAAAAAAAATATGATGAAAAAATTGACTGTCACAGGAACACGCTAGCCACACTATTATGAGAACTCGCCTATTGCTAACTAATTCAGTAGTGTACAAGAGGGTGGGTGAAGACTGAATTTATGTTAATTTTGAGCTTCAACAATCTAAAAGATTTATAATGAAAAAAAACTGACTGGCACGGGAACACGACAGCCACAGTATTATGAGAACTCAGTTCTGTATTTTTTTAATTCACAAATCAGAATGGCTGCCCCTGGACACTTCTAGACTTATATTGATTTATTATAAAGATAATAGTTGCAGTATGGAGATGCCTTTGACTACCCAACACTGACAATCGCTCGCTCACATGCTAACTAGGAGTAATTCAGTGGCACACTAGGAGTAATCAAAGCAATCTAATTTTCACGTTAGATAAAAAATATCAAAAGAACTCCTTTAAAGCAGAAATCATGGCTAAGCTTATAGTCAGTATGAGGAATCAAATGCATATCCCCACTGAAGAACGATGTACTTATAATGACAAGTGTACGTGTCAGTTATATTGTAATAGTAGTGATGTACTTATGATCACAAGTGCAGATGTCAGTTATATGGTGTCGCTTCAACATCTACGAGGTAGTATTCAGCATAATCTTGACTAACCAGTGTGTAGATACATAGTTGTTATGCAGTTGTTTAGTAATAGCAGACAGAGACCGACCATCTATAACATACTGGCAGTAATAGCAAAATATTCATCCACATGTAAAGTCATGCAATCTGCAAAGGGTGCTTGAAAATAGAATGATGGCATAGCATACAAAACAAAACTTTAAGATGGAGAACACTTGTATCCCCTCGCCCAAGGACAGCCATCCTGAACCACAAGGATGTGTAGATTTGCACTTGTCCAATCCAATGGCAAACGCTGAAGCTAATCATAATCAGCAGCGGAGACGGTGGTGACCGCTCTCTCTCATGGCATTCCACGCGCGCGACACACGCAACCAAACGATAGCGGGAGGGAAAACAGGGGGAGAGGAGACCTTGGCGTTCCCAAGAAGAAGCTTCCATGATGGCGTCAGAGCTCCATGACGGCATCCCGAGAAGAGGCACACAAAGGGAGGAATGCCCCTGACTCCCTCCGCGCAGACCACACCGTGGCCCTCTGTCGTGCATGACCTGCGCGCGTGCAGGAACCAAACCGCGTCAGGGAACCATGGCTGTTGAATCGAGACCAACGGAGAAACATGACGAACCTTGGCGTCGGCGCTAGGGACGGAGGAGCGCCATCGTGAGACGGAGGAAGCAGTGGCCTCCCCTCACTCGATCCTCTCCTGGCGCGTGGTTGAGGAAGGAGGGACCAGCTGTCGCGGATCCAGATGCCGCCACCGCTTGTGCTCGATCTGGGCCAAGGGAGACGAGCTGATGGGAAGGGGAGAGGATGGGAACGCCGGCGACGGGGAGGAGGGCGTAGGTTGGGATGGGAAAGAGGCCGGAGGCCGGGGGTGCGTGTGTGGAGGAGGGGTCGCCGGTGGTGAGGAGGCCTGCGGCGGTTGTGGAGGAGGGCGCTGTGACGCCCTGGATTAAGGGCTACAGTAACCTCTGTAATCAAGCTATAGTAATCCGAGGATTATGCTAATACATTTTGCTAATCCAGTTATGATCACTGTTGGAATCAACCATGATTCAAATTTCCTTGCAATTCAAATTCTTTTCAAAAGTGAAATTAAAAGTTCTGCAAACCTGTGAATAAAAATCAGGAATAGCTTTCAAATATTCACTGGGCATTTCTAAAAATGCCACCCACAAATTTTGCAGGTGTTTGGTGCCTCAAATCTGTTTTAACAGATGCCCAAAAGATTTATTAAACTCATTTTGGATTATAAAATTCTCTAATGTCTTCAAAAGGCCTTCAACATTATTTTGATTATGCCAAATATTACATTGCAACTATTGGGCATGTTCTCTATTTTTACAAAGGTATTAAATAAATAAAATTAAATAAAAATGGAGAAACTGAATAAAAAAATGAAAATAATGGAACTGAAAACAAATAAAAGAAGAAACCCTAACAGACCTACTGTACTAATGGGCTCAAGTACTACAGTAAGAGGCCCAGCCCAACCGTACCTCTCCTTCCACCTCCTGCTACAGAAACGCGAATGGCAGCCGTGGCGCCATCTCCATGGCCGGCGCCACACGTCGAACATCCCCCGCTCCCCTGCCCTATATAGCTGCGCAGGCAACCCCTCTGGGCTAACCCTAGCTACCAGTTCCCCTCCCCTGCTCGCCCACCTCGCTCCTAGCCGTCGCCCGAGCTCGGCCATCGCCGCACCGTCGTTGTCGTCGCGGCCACTTGCCTCCCCCAGCGCCAAGAACATGTCGAGGAGCTGCGCCGCAGTCGTCTCCTTCGCCCGCGGGCCACTAATCGAGCTGGGATGTCTCGGACGCTCGCCATCGTCATCATCTTCGCCCCGGTCGCCGCATCTCGTCGCCGGTCCCTGCTGCTTCGGGCCATCCCTGACCTCCCCGACCTCGCATTCGTGCTCCCCATGAGCTCCTCTCTCCATTCCCCTCGCCCCCCTCTTGATTTGGTCGCCTTAGCCGCCGTAGCCGCCGCGCCGGAGCTCTCTGTGAGCTCGGCTCACCACGCCCCTGGCCACGCACCCGCGTGCCCCGCCTTGACCCCTGGCCACGCGCCCATGGGGGCCGTACCGCGCCGCCGCTGTCCTCCGACCCCGGTTGCTGCTGGCTACCTGCTGCTGCTTTGGCTACTGCCGCACGCGCGCGTGCTCGTCCTCTTGCGGGCGCCTCGCCGCTGGCTCCCATCGCGGTCGCCGTTGTCCCCGCTGCTCTACTTGCTGCTGCTTGTGTTCTGCTGCTGTGCGCCGCGCCCCTGCGAAAGCTCGCCCGCGCCCCGCGCTCGCCTGCGCTCGCCCGCTGTAGCTGCTGCTGCTGTTGCTCTCCTGCTACTGCCGCTCCTACCGCTGCCATTCGCTTGCTGCCGTTGCATTAGCTGCTGCGTTGCTACTGCTTGCTGCGCGCCAGCTGTTGCTGCTGCTTGCCGCGCGCTGTTGCTAGCCGCTGCTGCCGCTCCCTGCTGCTACTGCCGTTGCCTGCCTTCGCCTAGCTGCTACTGCTGTACTGCCACCGGCTGTCGCTGCGGCTGGCCATGGTCAAGGCCATGGCCGGGCGTGAGTGTGTGAGTGTGTGGTGCCTGATGTGTGTGTGCGTGCTGTGTGTGTATGGCACAACCAAGTGTGGCCGGCCCTTTGTTTAGTTAAGCCTATGTTTGGTTTAGAATTAGTCTAGTACTCCTAGATACATTTATTTTATTCATTCTTAGGACAAATATTTGCGGACGGAGGGAGTACTAAATTAGTATACTAATAAATGACATGTGGATCCCTTTTAATTAGATTAAATAAATCAGTTTTGATATTTAGTAAACTCTGACATGTGGACCCAAACAATTTTCACTTTGACTAGTCAAATTGGCTAGGTCAATTCGGATTATTTAAATGTAATAACTCCATAAATTCCTGAATATTAATAAAACTTTAAAATATTAATATAAAATAAACCGTAAGTCGGATGAAAATAATTTATACATGAAAGTTGATCAGAAAAATTCCACAAATCCGAATATGCAGTCCGTTCGTCTGTCACGTGCTCCTATCATAACGAACATGGAACTTTTCCATTGTTTTCATCTGTCCGGTAGTAGCCCGAGACCCAGAAAATATCGTCAGATATTCTTCCGATCCGTCTGCGACGTGTAATACAACATTAGTGCATGCCTAGTTCTGCATATTGCCATGTCATGCATCGTGATGCATCTGTGCTTTATATTTATTGTTACTCCCCCCTCTTCTTACCGGTATACCCCGAGACCGATGCTGCTGCCGGGTATGACTACACCGCTGACGACCAGGCCTTTGCCACAGAGCAACAAGGCAAGCAACCCCCCCTTGATCATTCCGATATCGCCCAGTTCATTTCTCTCTCATGCTTGCATTAGATTTTGCTACTGTTGTAGATAGTACCTATTCTGATGCATAGCCTGTTTTTGTTGAACTGCTACTGTACCTACTGCTTTCATAAACTGCTTAGCATAGGTTGATCAGTGAATCCCCAGTGACCCCCTTAGTCCCAGTTGTCCCTGCTTCTTCATCGACGACTCGACGACTCAAAGACTCGAAGACTCGGTCAACCGACCGACAAGCCATGCTCGTCACATTCACCACACACCCCTTAGTTGTACGACTCTGCACAGCTAATATCGAGTACCGAGGGTGACACCTCGTGAAGTACTCATGATGCTAACTCTGTAGTGCAGTTAGTCGGTCGTGGTTATCGAGGGTGATTCCTCCTTCACCACTCCCGACGATGACTCTGTCGTGCAACCCCTCAAGTGTGGGACCCTCGAGGGTGATTCCTCTAAGTCCACCTTGACGGTTTCATAGAGCGGGTCCCTTTGAGGGTGATTCCTCAGGTTCCGTCTGGATGTTTTATACACACAGTTACTATGACCTGGTTACAGAAACATGTTGGTGATGGGTCGGCCCTGAGGGGTACCCACGGTTTGATGATGATGAGGCGTGGCCGGGCAGGAGAGGCCCTTTCCACATATCCTCGAGACGGGGCGACGGGACCGCACTTCATGGGTCGCGCTTGCCTCGCAGTAATAAAATGCTATTGGGTTGGGTATTTGATCTGAGTTGGTCGATTGGACCTTTTACGCACCAAACCTTCACGTGGTACAAGTTATGGGTACTCAGCGTCGATGTATCAGCCGAAGCTCTTCGGATGTCAGCAATGGAGTGGCGCGCGCCCGAGTGGTCTGGAAGGCACATGTCTTGGATTAGAGTGTGCTAGGACTGACCTCGGCCGCCCACGCATTGTGCTGGAGCGCAAAGGGCGAGTGGGCTTGACCCCTGCGCGCTTAGGATTTAGACCGGCAGGCTGGCCTCTCTGTTGAGCCTAGGTGGGGCGACGACGTGTTGATATCCCGAGGCCGGGCATGACCCAGGAAAGTGTGTCTGGCCGGAGGTGATCAAGCATGTTGGAAATGTGGTGCACCCCTGCAGGGATGAATTCATCTATTCGAATAGCCATGTCCACGATAACAGGACGACTTGGAGTTGTACCTTGATCTACTACAACTAAATTTGTGACTTTAAATTGGAATGAATGGTGGCTCCGAGATTGCTTCCTCACAGGGAGTCGAGGAAGAATCTCTAGGCGTGGTTACTTAATAAAATTTGCTACAATAATATTGCTATATATTAGATACCAGTCTACTCTCTTCTAATGCTGCAAGATGCTGAAGGTGCTAGTATAGGACTAGGTCTTCCCCCTATTCTTGCTTTTTGCATTCAGCCCAGATATAACCCAGTCCTTGATACTGATGCATACTTAGCATAGTTCTGATGTTAGTCTTGCGAGTACTTTCAATGAGTACTCACCGCTGCTTTGCTTTCTCTTTCCCCCTCGATACGATTCTGCGTTCAGACGTTGGAGCCTAGGAGATGGAGTACGCCGGAGACGACTACTACACCACCGCAGGAGCCTACTACTACGTGGAGGCGGCTCCCGACCAGCAGTAGGACAGGAGGTTCCCACGTAGGAGGCCTCGCCTCGTTCGATCCGTTGCTTATGTTTGTGCTAGCCTTCTTAAGGCAAAACTTGTTTAACTTATGTCTGTACTTAGATATTATTTGCTTCCGCTGACTCGTGCTTGTCGAGCTTTGTATTCGTGCCCTCGAGCCCCTGGCTTGTAATATGAAGCTGCATGACCTTAATTTGTGTCTAGAGTTGTGTTGTGATATTGATTAGTGAGTCCCTAATCTTGGTCGTACGCATTTGCATGTATGATTAGCGTCCGGTCAAATTGGGGGCGTCACAAGTTGGTATCAGAGCCGACTGCCTGTAGGTAGCCCCCTTTCCAACTCCTTGGCCGAAGTTGAGTCTAGTACTTGAAAAACTTTTACTAACATTGCTGTGTAGCTTACGGGCCCACATCTCAATCGGGTGGTATTAGGATCTTTTATTCCTTGTCTATACTCTGGGTTCTGATCCCTCTCCTCTTCCGGGTTAAAGATTTTGCTAACTCTATCTCTAGGTTCTCATAACTACTTCCTCCCGGAGAGCCCCTTATTTCAGATGATGGCTTGATTCACCATAAGATTCCGAAGATACTCTCTGAAATTCTCCCGAGAACGTTTGCTCATCGCGTTTGCGATTCCCTTCCACCGTCAACCCGTATGGATACCTATGTACAGCTGTCATTAATAATCATTTCTAGCTGCTCTTGTTATTACAAGGTACATCAAATTTTCTTAACGGGGATTCGTTCGTCCTCAGTTGTCATGGGTTTTGCAAGTCCTTCGAATTGCTACCCGATCTTCTGAAATCCTCAGTAGCTTTTTGCTCTTGACATTTCCTCACCTGCTTGCGTTATGGTTAATTCCACATGTCTAGCAATTTTCGTTTAAAATCCTTTTGTGATTGTCATTTGATCTTATTGATTCAACTTGTGTGTGAATGCACACAATCCTCACTTGATACTCTTAAATTATCTGTCCGGTCCAGACGTCTTTCCAATCAGGAGCTGGTTCTCGTTAAATCAACCTTGGTTGATTGTCCATCTAAGTCCTTTCAACTTACTTGTGATCGGAGCATCTGATTCTGATACACCAAATTGGGAATCTTAATTCCTTTGGTTATTTAAGCATCAAATTATTGGATGTGCTATAATCTGATGTATTGCATTCTTCTCCCGCTGATTGAGTACCGATACTCACATCAGGTACTTTGTGGACCGCCAGACCCATTGTTGGGTTATTATGCGATAGCGTCCTTCACATTCAAAATTATTGTGATGTTCTTCCCCTGATACATGATGCCATTGGTAAATTGTGCCTTCTCCCTCTGATAAGTTGTATCCTATGCTTTTGTCAGCCATGCTCTGATTGTCAAGCATGTGCTAATTACTCTTGAAGCTTGTGGTATATGTTCCTAAGATGCCCCGATGGGTTGGGCCTATGCCTTCCTTAATTCGTGTGAAGCCGACAGTTTTCACGAGTCTTACTCTCCTGGTGTTTTGCCAGTTAAACTTTCAAAACTACAACTTTATCAAAGGCAAGGAGTAAATGGAAGGTGATGCATTAATGAAGTGGGAGTCGTCCTTGAACCTTGTGTTCATGCCCATGGAAATGATGTTGATCTTATCATAGAAGCTTCTCCTTTCATATAATCATTCATTGTATGATTTGATCTTGTATCTTTGATCTTGTCCTTTGCAATCGTGGTTCCGACCATGTTGTTCTACTTTGATTTCATTCTCATACAAGTTAAAAGTGCTTGTCTTCCACATATCAATACACTACTCTAACTTTTATTCTGATCTACCTCCGAGTTTTATCCCTGGTATCTCGAGACTATCACGAGGCTATATAACTTCTTATGAGCTCCTCATCAACTATGATATTTCACTGATTCCAGTTTTCTCGTGTTCTGAGTTGTGGGACACTCAGGGACACCGATATCTGAATCGAGTACGCTTTGCGATTCAACAACTCTTATAATCTTCTTTCCTTATGAGTTTGTACTCAATCATGTCTTTCCAAGCTGTTAGATGCTGAAGCCCGGCTATATGCCTTGAATGCATTGAATGCGTCACCTCTTGAGGGGATTGAAAACATCCCAGTGGTTCGTGATTTTCAAGATGTTTTTCTGGAAGAACTTCCAGGGATTCCCCCTGTAAGAGCTGTCGAGTTTGTCATCGACTTAGTGCCAGGCACCACCCCTATTGCTAAGCGGCCTTATAAGATGCCCCCTCATGAACTCCTTGAACTGAAAGAAGAAATTGATGATTCGCTTCGTCAAGGGTTAATTCGTCCAAGTTCCTCTGCTTGGGGAGCACCTTCTCTCTTTGTCAAGAAGAAAGATGGTACGAATCGATTGGTCCAAGATTACCGTCCCATCAACCAAGCTACAATTCAGAACAAATATCAGCTTCCTCGGATCAATGATCTGTATGATCAACTGGCTGGTTCGTCAGTGTTTTCTAAACTCGATTTGAGGTTGGGTTACCATCAGATCCGGGTTCGTGAAGAGGATATTCCCAAGACTGCATTCGTTACTCACTATGGTTCATATGAGTACACCGTCATGTCCTTCGGTTTAACCAATGCTCTAGCAACCTTCTCTCGCCTAATGAACTATATATACATGGATTACCTCGATAAATTCGTCGTGGTTTATCTGGATGATATCCTGATTTATTCCAAGAATAAAGAAGAGCATGCTAAACATCCTCGTCTAATACTAGAAAAGCTTCGGGAGCATCAACTTTATGCAAAGTATTCCAAGTGTGAGTTCTGGATGGATGAAGTAACCTACCTTGGTCATGTGATCTCCAAGGATGGTATTGCGGTCAACCCTGAACGAGTTCAGGCTATTCTTGACTGGACTCCCCCAAAGAATGTCAAGCAAGTTAGAAGTTTTCTCGGACTCGCCAGCTATTGCCGTCGATTTGTCGAGAACTTCTCCAAGATTGCAAAGCCCTTAACCAATCTGCTTCACAAGGGTGTTAAATATGAGTGGACAAAAAAATGTCAGGAGAGCTTTCAGGCACTTAAAGACAAACTGACGTCTGCTCCAGTGCTTGCTCCTTCGGATACTCAGAAGGACTTTGTCATCTATTGTGATGCTTCACGTCAAGGAATGGGCTGTGTCCTAATGCAAGAGCGCAGAGTAGTTGCTTATGCCTCTCGTCAATTGCGTCCTCATGAAGAGAACTACCCAGTTCATGATCTTGAACTTGCTGTAGTAATTCATGCACTGAAAGAGTGGTGGCATTACCTTGTTGGTAATCGTTGCGAGATCTACACCGATCACCAAAGTCTGAAATACTTGTTTACTCAGCCGGATCTGAATCTCCGTCAACAGAGATGGATGGAGCGCATAGCACATTACAACGTGGGTATTTCTTATACACCTGGCAAGGCTAATGTAATGGCTGATGCTTTGAGCCGCAAGTCCGACTGCAACCACCTCCAGGTCCACAAGGTTCACCCCCGTCTTCTAGAAGAATTTCGCAAGCTGAACCTCCATATTGTTCCTCAGGGTTATCTCGCTCCCCCTATACCAGAGTTCTGCAAAATGAACCTCAATGTTGTTAACCATGGCTCCCTGAATAACCTGGTTGTGGTGCCAAATCTCGTGGGCAGCATCAAAACCATGCAACACTATGACAATGTAGTCGAAAAGATTAAGCGCTATCTGGCGGAAGGTAGACCCTCATGCTTCACTGTTGCTGATGATGGCACCGTGTACTTCAAGGGTCGTTTATTCGTTCCAAGTAAGGAGGAAAACCTAGATATGACTAAGGAAGTAATGAAAGAAGCTCATGATACACCGCTGTCTATTCATCCGGGTAGTACCAAGATGTATCAAGACATCCGTCAAAGATTCTGGTGGTCGAATAAGAAACAAGACATTGCATGCTATGTTTCAGAATGTGACATTTACCGTGGATCAAGGCAGAACATCAAAAGCCTGCTAGAACTCTGCAACCTATTTCTATTCCTGAATGGAAATGTTATCATGTTGAAATGGACTTCGTCACTTGTTTTCCCAAATCGCAGAAAGGTAATGATACTAATCTTGTCGTCATTGACCGACTGTCCAAAGTTGCACATTTTCTGGTTGTCAAGGAAACTATTACTGCTAGTCAGCTGGCAGATCTATATATGTCCAGAGTTGTTTCACTCCACGGTATTCCATTGGTGATTAGTTCAGACCGTGGCAGTTTATTCACTTCAAGATTCTGGGCAAGTTTCCAAGAGGCTATGGGAACTCATTTGTCCTTTAGCATCGCTTTTCATCCTCAATCTCAGGTACAAGTTGAAAGAGTCAACCAGATTCTCGAAGACATGCTTCGAGCTTGTGTCATTTCTTTCAGTAAGAAATGGGAGGAATCTCTCCCGTATGCTGAGTTCTCCTACAACAATAGCTATCAAGCTAGTCTGAAGATGGCTCCATTTGAAGTGTTATATGGACGTAAGTGTCGGACTCCTCTGAATTGGTCAGAAACTGGGGAACGTACACTTATCGGTCCGGATATTATCCAACATGCTGAAGATCAAGTCTGCATTATTCATGCAAATCTGAAGGCTGCTCAGTCTCGTCAGAAGAGTCAGTATGACCGTCATTACAAATATATGGTCTATCAACCTGGTGAAAAAGCTTATCTTCGAGTCACGCCAATGAGAGGTGCACACCGCTTTGGGATCAAGGGCAAGCTGGCTCCTCTATATATTGGTCCTTTCACTGTTCTCGAAAGGCGTGGTAAAGTGGCATGTCAACTGGAACTACCGCCAAACCTTTCTCAGGTTCACGATGTGTTCCATGTGTCACAACTTCACCGCCAAACCTTCCATGTTTCACAAGGAGCAACCAGTCCGCATTCTCGATGAAACTAAACGTCGGACTCGTCAAAAGGTTACCAAATTATTCAAAGTGCAGTGGACAAATCATTCTGGAGATGAAGCCACTTGGGAACGCAAAGATCATCTTCGTGCAGAATATCCCGGGCTTTTTCCTTCTACGTCTTAATTCTCGGGACGAGAATTCCTTTTAGTAGGGGAGAGTTGTGACGCCCTGGATTAAGTGCTACAGTAACCTCAGTAATCAAGCTACAGTAATCCGAGGATTATGCTAATCCATTTTGCTAATCTAGTTATGATCACTGTTGGCATCAACCATGATTGAAATTTCCTTGCAATTCAAATTCTTTTCAAAAGTGAAATTAAAAGTTTTGCAAACCTGTGAATAAAAATCATGAATAGCTTTCAAATATTCACCGGGCATTTCTAAAAATGCCACCCACAATTTTTGCAGGTGTTTGGTGCCTCAAATCTGTTTTAACAGATGCCCAAAACATTTATTAAGCTCCTTTTGGATTATAAAATTCCCTAATGTCTTCAAAAGGCCTTCAACATTATTTTGACTATGCCAAATATTACATTGCAACTATTGGGCATGTTCTCTATTTTTACAAAGGTATTAAATAAATAAAATTAAATAAAAATGGAGAAACTAAATAAAAAAATTGAAAATAATGGAACTGAAAACAAATAAAAGGAGAAAGCCTAATAGACCTACTGTACTAATGGGCTCAAGTACTACAGTAAGACGCCCAGCCCAACCGTACCTCTCCTTCCACCTCCTGCTACAGAAGCGGGCATGGCAGCCGTGGCGCCATCTCCATGGCCGACGCCACACGTCGAACATCCCCCGCTCCCCCTGCCCTATATAGCTGCACAGGAAACCCCTCTGGGCTAACCCTAGCTACCAGTTCCCCTCCCCTGCTCGCCCACCTCGCTCCTAGCCGTCGCCCGAGCTTGGCCATCGCCGCACCATCGTTGTCATCGTGGCCACTTGCCTCCCCCAGCGCCAAGAACATGTCGAGGAGCTGCGCCGCAGTCGTCTCCTTCGCCCGCGGGCCACTAATTGAGCTGGGATGTCTCGGACGCTCGCCATCGTCATCATCTTCGCCCAGGTCGCCGCATCTCATCGCTGGTCCCTGCTGCTTCGGGCCATCCCCGGCCTCCCCGACCTCGCATTCATGCTCCCAGTGAGCTCCTCTCTCCATTCCCCTCGTCCTCCTCTTGATTTGGTCGCCTTAGCCGCCGTATCCGCCGCGCCGCAGCTCTCTGTGAGCTCGGCTCACCACGCCCCTAGCCACGCACCCGCGTGCCCCGCCTTGACCCCTGGCCGCGCGCCCATGGGGGCCGTACCGCGCCACCGCTGTCCTCCGCCCCCTATCGCTGCTGGCTACCTGCTGCTGCTTTGGCTACTGCCGCATGCGCGCGTGCCCGTCCTCCTTGTTGAGTAATTGTATTATGTGCATATAGTGTGTTTAGGCCCACCTCCTAGTCCCTTGTATAGTTGAGGTCATGGCCCACCTTGTACATCATATATACGTGCGATTGCACCTGATCAATACATCGTGCAATTCCATCATCATACATGGTATCAGTTTTCGGGTTCTGAAACCCTAGCTTCCGCCCGCCGCCGCCGCCGCGCCCACCATAACCGCGCTGCCGCCGCCGCATCTGCCACCCGCCGCCGCGCTCCCCTCGCGCCGGCCCCCACTCTGTCGCCGCCGCCGTGCCCTCCCAGCGTTGCCGCCGCCCCACTCCCTATTCGCCGCCGCCGCGCCCTCTTGCGCCGCTGCCGCCTCCAACCCTAGCCGCCGCCGCCGCGTCTTCTAGCGCCGCCGCCGTTGCTATGTCTTCCGTCACTTCCTCTGGCTCCAACCAGTTCGCCGACGCCAACCCTCCCGATGCCGCCGACATCCGCCACCTTAACATCCACGAACGGGTTCCGGTTCGTCTTACCTAGATGGACTCCTCCTACTTTGCATGGAAGACCTATTTCTCCCTTGTGTTTCGGGAGTACAACCTTCTTGATCATGTGGATGGATCCGTCGATTCCAGCCTTGTGCCTGCACACCATGAGTGGTCCACCATCGACGCCACCCTCATCCGCTAGTTCTTCCTCACCATCTCGCCCGATCTGTTTTACACGATCATGCACGACGGTGATGATGCTTGTGCGGTTTGGACCAAGCTGAACGTGCTCTTCACCGACAATCGCCTCCAACGCCGCGTCTTCTTGCAGCAAGAGTTTTTTGGGTGCCACCAAGACAACTCCTCCATCGACAAATATTGCCTCCGTCTCAAGACCCTTGCTGACGAACTCCGCGATATTGGCGCGAAGCTCGATGACGACACCATCCTCAGCACACTCACCGTCGGTCTCACCGAGGACTTCGGCAACGCCGCGGCAAACCTCTCCCTCATCACCGAACCCTCCTTCACCAAGTTGGTGGCCTATATCCGGTTGGAGGAGCGCCGGATGAAGCAGGTGAAGAGCCGGGCCATGCACGTTGCCCTCACCGCCGGCACCACTCGCGGCGGTCCACCACCACCACCCGCCGCTCCTCACCAGCAGCGGGCTCCCGCGCCGCAGCAGCCTCCGCTGCTCCCGACACGACCGGTGCCGTTCGACGCGCCTCCAACTCCACCAGCGCCCTCTCCCGCTGGCCGCAAATGGGGCGGTCGGCGTGGAGGTCGCCAGCAGCAGCAGCAGCAGGGCGGCGCCCTCCAACAGCAACATGTGCCGCAGCAACCCCCGCCTTGGGCCGGCGGCTAACACCCATGGACGGGTGTTGTCCATGCATACACCATGCCGGTTCCGCGGGCCCCCGCACCGACCATGCCCATGCCGCGCCCGCCGACTCATCAGGCTTATCTCACCGGGCCGCCCTCCTATGGAGGGTTCCTGACTCCACAACCACCGTAGATGACCGGCGCCTACGGCATGGCATCTCCACCCACCCCGTCGGCCCTGCCCCCACCGCCATGGGATCCGGCGCTCCTTGCCGCACTGCACTCCGCTCCCTCGCCCAACAACTATCCTGGTGGCAGTGACTGGTACATGGACACCGGTGCCACCGCCCACATGTTCGCTCATCCGGGTAACCTCACCTCCTTCTCTCCCATCAACATTTCCACCCGCATCACGGTCGGTGACGGCTCCACCCTCCCGATCACACATGTCGGGCGCACCTCGTTTCCTTCTTCTTCCTTGCCACTCACTTTATCTAACGTTCTTGTTTCCCCTGACCTCATTAAGAATCTTGTTTCCATTCGCTATCTTGCTCGTGAAAATCCTGTAACAGTTGCGTTTGACAAATTTGGTTTTTGTGTCAAGGGCGCTCGAACCAGGATGGTACTCTACCGATGTGATAGTCCCGACGACAATCTCTATTCGGTCCACCCGAAGTCCTCCACCACCACTGCTCCAGTTGCACTCTCTGCCGGCGTCGACCTCTAGCACGCCCGTCTTGGTCATCCCAACCTCGCCACTCTTCGTCATATTCTTAGGAGTTTGAGTTTTCATTGTAATAAAGTAGAGGATCACACTAGTCATGCATGTCGTGTTGGCAAACATGTTCGCCTTCCGTTTCATAATTCGGACACCATTGCGTCTTTTCCTTTTCAGTTGATCCATAGTGATGTGTGGACCTCTCCAGTTCCTAGTAATTCGGGCTATGTCTATTATCTTGTTATTCTTGATGATGACTCCCATTATGTGTGGACTTTTCCTTTACGACGGAAATCAGATGCACTTTCTACATTGATGGCTTTTTACTCCTATGTTAGTACAGAGTTTGGGCGTCCCATTCTTGCTATACAGACTGACAATGGAAAAGAGTTCGACAATCTTGCATTTCGTACTTTTCTCGCACACCATGGCATAGTTTTTCGTCTCACCTGCCCGTATACATCACAACAAAATGGTCGCACTGAACGTGTCCTTCGCACTCTCAACGACTGCGTCCGCACTATCTTGTTTCATGCCAACGTGCCTCCTCGCTTCTGGCCGGATGCCCTCGCCACCGCGTCGCTTCTTCTTAATCTCTGGCATTGCCGACCACGCTGGAATTATGCGCCTGCTACTTCTTGAGCTTGCGTTGGTTTTCCCTTGAAGAGGAAAGGGTGATGCAGCAAAGTAGATAAGTATTTCCCTTAGTTGTTGAGAACTAAGGGATCAATCCAGTAGGAGATACAAGAAAGTCCCCAAGAGATGTACATACACAAATAATCAAACACTTGCACCCAACGCAGAAAAGGGGTTGTCAATCCCTTCACGGTTACTTGCAAGGATGAGATCCGATAGAGATAGATATAAAAGATTACTAAAATGAAAAGTAAAATAAAAGTAAAAAGATTGCAGCAAAGTATTTTTGGTATTTTTGGTTTATAGATCTGAAAATATAATATGGAAAATAGACCCGGGGGCCATAGGTTTCACTAGAGGCTTCTCTCTTGAAGGAAAATAATACGGTGGGTGAACAAATTACTGTCGAGCAATTGATAGAAAAGCGCAAAGTTATGACGATATCCAAGGCAATGATTATGCATATAGGCATCACGTCCGTGTCAAGTAGACCGAAACGATTCTGCATCTACTACTATTACTCCACACATCGACCGACTCCTGCCTGCATCTAGAGTATTAAGTTCATGAAGAACAGAGTAACGCATTAGGTAAGATGACATGATGTAGAGGGATAAACTCAAGCAATATGATGAAAACCCCATCTTTTTATCCTTGATGGCAACAATACAAATACGTGCCTCGCTACCCCTACTTTGTCACTGGGTGAGGACACCGCAAGATTGAACCCAAAACTAAGCACTTCTCCCATTGCAAGAATTACCAATCTAGTTGGCCAAACCAAACCAATAACTCGAAGAGACTTGCAAAGATATGTAATCATGCATATAAGAATTCAGAGAAGATTCAAATAATATTCATAGATAATCTGATCATAAATCCACAATTCATCGGATCTCCACAAACACACCGCAAAAGAGTATTACATCGGATAGATCTCCATGAAGATCATGAAGAACATGGTATTGAAGAACATAGAGAGAGAAGAAGCCATCTAGCTACTAGCTATGGACCCGAAGGTCTGAGGTGAACTACTAACGCATCATCGGAGGGGCAATGGTGTTGATGTAGATGCCCTCCTTGATCGAATCCCCCTCCGACAGATTACCGGAAAAGGCTCCAAGATGGGATCTCACGGGAACAGAGGCTTCCGGCGGCGGTGAAGTATTTTCGTGGCTCCTTCTGGTATTGGGGGAATATTTGAGAATTTATAGGAGGAAGATTAGGATTAGGAGGCCTGCAGGGGGGCCACAAGCCAGGGGGCGCCCCCCTAGGGCGCGCCCTGCATGCTTGTCGTCTCCCGGCAGGTCTCCTGCCCCCCTCTCCAAGTCTGGCAGGTTTCTTCTGGTCCAAGAAAAATCATCGCGAAGATTTTATTCCGTTTGGACTCCGGTTGATATTCCTTATCTGCAATACTCAAAAACAAGGAAAAAACAGAAATTGGCACTGGGCACTAGGTTAATAGGTTAGTCCCAAAAATAATATAAAATAGCATATTAATGCATATAAAACATCCAAAATAGATAATATAATAGCATGGAACAATAAAAAATTATAGATACGTTGGAGACGTATCAGCATCCCCAAGTTTAATTCCTGCTCGTCCTCGAGAAGGTAAATGATAAAAACAGAATTTTTGATGTGGAATGCTACCTAACATATTTATCCATGTAATATTCTTTATTGTGGCATGAATGTTCAGATCCATAAGATTCAAAACAAAAGTTTAATGCTGACATAAAAACAATAATACTTCAAGCATACTAATAAAGCAATCATGTCCTTTCAAAATAACATGGCCAAAGAAAGTTATCCCTACAAAATCATATGGTCTGGCTATGCTCCATCTTCCCCACACAAAGTATTTAAATCATGCACAACCCCTATGACAAGTCAAGCAATTGTTTCACACTTTTTATGTTCTCAAACCTTTTCAAGTTTCACGCAATACATGAGTGTGAGCCATGGATATAGCACTATAGGTGGAATAGAATATGGTGGAGGTTGTGAGGAAAAGGAGAAGATAATCTCACATCAACTAGGCGTATCAGCGGGCTATGGAGATGCCCATCAATAGATATCAATGTGAGTGAGTAGGGATTGCCATGCAACGGATGCACTAGAGCTATAAGTGTATGAAAGCTCAAAAAAAAACTAAGTGGGTGTGCATCCAACTCGCTTGCTCACGAAGACCTAGGGCAATTTGAGGAAGCCCATCATTGGAATATACAAGCCAAGTTATATAATGAAGAATTCCCACTAGTATATGAAAGTGACAAAATAGGAGACTCTCTATCATGAAGATCATGGTGCTACTTTGAAGCACAAGTGTGGAAAAAGATAGTAGCATCGTCCCTTCTCTCTTTTCTCTTTTTTTTTCATTTTGGTGGGCATCTTTGGCCTCTTTTTTTATATGAGCTTCACTGGCCTCTTTTATTTTTTGTAAAGTCCGGAGACTCGTCCCAACTTGTGAGGGAATCATAGCTTCCATCATCCTTTCCTCTCATGGGACAATGCTCTAATAATGACGATCATCACACTTTTATTTACTTACAACTCAAGAATTACAACTCAATACTAGAACAAAATATGACTCTATATGAATGCCTCCGGCGGTGTACCGGGGTGTGCAATGATCTAGCGTAGCAATGACATCAAAAAACGGAAAAGCCATGAAAACATCATGCTAGCTATCTTACGATCATGCAAAGCAATATGACAATGATGGTGCGTGTCATAATAAATGGAACGGTGGAAGTTGCATGGCAATATATTTCGGAATGGCTATGGAAATGCCATAATAGGTAGGTATGGTGGCTTTTTTGAGGAAGGATATATGGTGGGTGTAATGCACCGGCGAAAGTTGCGCGGTACTAGAGAGGCTAGCAATGGTGGAAGGGTGAGAGTGCGTATAATCCATGGACTCAACATTAGTCATAAAGAACTCACATACTTATTGCAAAAATCTACTGGTTATCGGAGCAAAGTATTAGACGCATGCTCCTAGGGGAGAGGTTGGTAGGAGTTAACAATCGTGCGCTCCCGACCCTCACACAAAGGATGGAAATCAATAAACAAATCATGCTCTGACTTCGTTACATAACGGTTCACCATAGGTGCATGCTACGGGAATCACAAACTTCAACACAAGTATTTCTACCATTCCACAATTACTCACTAGCATGACTCTAATATCACCATCTTTATATCTCAAAACTATATGCAAGGAATCAAACTTCTCATAGTATTCAATGCACTTTATATGAAAGTTTTTATTATATCCCTCTTGGATGCCCATTATATTAGGACTAAATTCATAACCTAAACCAATTACCATGCTGTTTAAAGACTCAAAATAATATAAGTGAAGTACGAGAGTTCAATTATTTCTATAAAATAAACCACCACCGTGCTCTAAAAAGATATAAGTGAAGCACTAGAGCAAAATTTCCTAGCTCACAAGATATAAGTGAAGCACATAGAGTATTCTAATAAATTCACGATTTATGCGTGTCCCTCTCAAAAGATGTGTGCAGCAAGGATGATTGTGGCAAACGATGGATTGAAGACGAAAGAGGGGATGCCTTCCGGGGCATCCCCAAGCTTAGGCTCTTTCGTATCCTTGAATATTCCTTGGGGTGCCTTGGGAATCCCCAAGCTTAGGCTCTTGCCACTCCTTATTCCATAGTCCATCAAATCTTTACCCAAAACTTGAAAACTTCACAACACAAAACTCAACAGAAAACTCATGAGATCCGTTAGTATAAGAAAAATAAATCACCACTTTAGGTACTGTTGGGAACTCATTCTTTATTTATATTGGTGTAATATCTACTGTATTCCAACTTCTCCATGGTTCATAGCCCCCGATACAACCCATAGATACATCAAAATAAGCAAACAACACAAAGAAAACAGAATCTGTCAAAAACAGAACAGTCTGTCGCAATCTGTAGACTTTGAATACTTCTGTAACTCCAAAAATTCTGAAAAATTAGGAAAATCAGGGAAAATTGTATATAAATCTTGTGAAAAAATTTCAGACTTATTCGACGCTCTGGTGAATTTATAAAATTCCCAGACTAAGCGCAAAAGTTTCTGTTTTTCAGCAAAATCAAATCAACAATCACCGTAGACCATCCCAGAGGTCTTACTTGGCTCAAACACTAATTAAAACACAAAAACACAATTACTACAGAGGTAATAAAGTGTAAAACACTCAAGAACAGAAACAAAAACAAAAAACATAAAATAAAATTGGGTTGCCTCCCAACAAGCGCTATTGTTTAACGCCCCTAACTAGGCATAACACAAAAGATGTAGATATTATCTTCTTTGGTATGCAATCCATAACTGGCTCTCATAATAGATTCATAAGGTAATTTAATTTTCTTTCCAGGGAAGTGTTCCATGCCCTTCCTTAACGGAAATTGGAATCTAATGTTTCCTTCTTTCATATCAATAATTGCACCTATCGTTCTAAGGAAAGGTCTACCAAGAATAATAGGACATGTAGGATTGCAATCTATATCAAGAACAATGAAATCTACGGGCACATAATTCCTATTTGCAACAATAAGAACATAATTAATCCTTCCCATAGGTTTCTTAATAGTGGAATCCGCTAGATGCAAATTTAAGGAGCAATCATCAAGTTCATGGAAACCTAGCACATCACATAAAATTTTCGAAATCGTGGAAACGCTAGCACCCAAATCACACAAAGCATGGCACTCATAATCTTTAATTTTAATCTTAATAGTAGGTTCCCACTCATCATAAAGTTTTCTAGGTATAGAAACTTCCAACTCAAGTTTTTCTTCAAAAGATTTCATCATAGCATCAACGATATGTTTAGTAAAAGCTTTATTTTGATTATAAGCATGCGGAGAATTCAACATGGATTGCAACAAGGAAATACAATCAATCAAAGAACAACTATCATAATTAAAGTCCTTGAAATCCAAAAGAGTGGGTTCATTGCTATTTAAAGTTTTGACCTCTTCAATCCCACTTTTATCAATTTTTGCATTAAGATCTATAAACTCCGAATCATTGGGATGCCTTTTAACTAAAGTTGATTCATCTCCAGTCCCATATTTATCAAGATTTATATTAGAAAACAAAGATTCAATAGGAGTCACATCAATCACTTTAAGATCTTCATCATTATTTAAATATTCTGGCTTCGCGGCCATTTTATTGACTAAGGTAGCTTGTTTATCAGAAATTTGGCTAACTAAATTTTCAAGGTGAGCAAATTGAGATTTCAAACCATAAAATTCCTTAGTCATATCATCAAGTTCTTTATTCATGTATTCCAACATAGCCTTTTGTTCTTTAAGCTCGTTTCTAAAGAAACTATTATGGTCGAATTGGAGCGACATGAAACTTTTAGCATTATTCTCAATATCTCCCAACTTTAAGGATCAAAGCTTTTGGGTTGAGCCATCAAGACGAGCAGACGATCTAACACTCAAGCAAGCAGAAAGCAAATGAAAAGGCGAACGAAAGAAGGGCGAATAAAAAGGCAAATCTTTTTGTTTTTTCTGAAAATCGTTTTAGAAGTGGGGGAGAGGAAAACGAGAGGCAAATGGAAAATAATGTAAATGCAAGAGATAATTTTGTGATGGGTACTTGGTAGGCTTGATGTAGATCTCCCCGGCAACGGCGCCAGAAATCCTTCTTGCTACTTCTTGAGCTTGCGTTGGTTTTCCCTTGAAGAGGAAAGGGTGATGCAGCAAAGTAGATAAGTATTTCCCTCAGTTGTTGAGAACCAAGGTATCAATCCAGTAGGAGATACAAGCAAGTCCCCAAGAGATGTACCTACACAAATAATCAAACACTTGCACCCAACGCAGAAAAGGGGTTGTCAATCCCTTCACGGTTACTTGCAAGGATGAGATCCGATAGAGATAGATATAAAAGATTACTAAAACGAAAAGTAAAAAAATTGCAGCAAAGTATTTTTGGTATTTTTGGTTTATAGATCTGAAAATATAATATGGAAAATAGACCCGGGGGCCATAGGTTTCACTAGAGGCTTCTCTCTTGAAGGAAAATAATACGGTGGGTGAACAAATTACTGTTGAGCAATTGATAGAAAAGCGCAAAGTTATGACGATATCCAAGGCAATGATTATGCATATAGGCATCACGTCCATGTCAAGTAGACTGAAACGATTCTGCATCTACTACTATTACTCCACACATCGATCGACTCCTGCCTACATCTAGAGTATTAAGTTCATGAAGAACAGAGTAACGCATTAGGTAAGATGACATGATGTAGAGGGATAAACTCAAGCAATATGATGAAAACCCCATATTTTTATCCTTGATGGCAACAATACAAATACGTGCCTCGCTACCCCTACTTTGTCACTGGGTGAGGACACCGCAAGATTGAACCCAAAACTAAGCACTTCTCCCATTGCAAGAATTACCAATCTAGTTGGCCAAACCAAACCAATAACTCGTAGAAACTTGCAAAGATATGAAATCATGCATATAAGAATTCAGAGAAGATTCAAATAATATTCATAGATAATCTGATCATAAATCCACAATTCATCGGATCTCGACAAACACACCGCAAAAGAGTATTACATCGGATAGATCTCCATGAAGATCATGAAGAACATGGTATTGAAGAACATAGAGAGAGAGAAGAAGCCATCTAGCTACTAGCTATGGACCCGAAGGTCTGAGGTGAACTACTCACGCATCATCGGAGGGGAAATGGTGTTGATGTAGATGCCCTCCGTGATCGAATCCCCCTCCGGCAGATTATCGGAAAAGGCTCCAAGATGGGATCTCACGGGAACAGAGGCTTCTGGCGGCGGAAAAGTATTTTCGTGGCTCCTTCTGGTATTGGGGGAATATTTGAGAATTTATAGGAGGAAGATTAGGGTTAGGAGGCCTGCAGGGGGGCCACAAGCCAGGGGCGCCCCCCCCTAGGGCGCGCCCTGCAGGCTTGTCGTCTCCCGGCTGGTCTCCTGCCCCCGTCTCCAAGTCTGGCAGGTTTCTTCTGGTCCAAGAAAAATCATCGCGAAGATTTTATTCCGTTTGGACTCCGTTTGATATTCCTTATCTGCAATACTCAAAAACAAGGAAAAAACAGAAACTGGCACTGGGCACTAGGTTAATAGGTTAGTCCCAAAAATAATATAAAATAGGATATTAATGCATATAAAACATCCAAAATAGATAATATAATAGCATGGAACAATCAAAAATTATAGATACGTTGGAGACGTATCAGCGCCCCACCACCTCCTCTTCGGTACGCCGCCTTCCTATGATGGCATGCGTATCTTTGGGTGTCTCTGTTATCCTAGCATCGTCGACATCACTCCTCACAAACTCGCTCCCAGTTTTGTTGCCTGCATCTTCATCGGTTACCCTCCGAACTCCAAAGGATACCATTGCTACGATCCAGTCTCCCATGACGTGTACACCTCCCGGCATGTTTACTTTGACGAGTTTGTATTTCCTTTTCAGCAGGTGTCTCCGGCCGCTCCTTCATCACCGGCCTCTGATGGCGCCGGGTCGCTGAGTCCTCACCCCGCGCGTGCGCGTGCGGCTATTGGCCCACCACCCGGCTTTGAGGCTTGCCATGGCTCTCCCGCCATGGCCTCCCCCGGCTTGGGCGCCGTGCTCCCTAGCACCGCCGCGAGCTCTTCGACGGCGTTGACCTCCTCTGGTCCGCCCTCGCCCGTGGCGTCCTCCGACGCTTCACCCGCCGCGCCGGCCTCGCCTGTGGCGCCACCGTCGCCTGATGAGCCGGCCTTGCCCATGGATTCGACGCCACCCGCGGTTGCCCCGCCGGCTGGTCCCGTCACTCATGCTCGGGCGGGCATCCACTGTCCGAGCACGCGGTATGCTTCGGATGAGTACGTCTGCACCGCCTCCACCTCCGCGATGTCGCCCCTGCTGTCCTCTGTTCGGACTGCCCTGCGCGATCCTCTCTGGGTTGCGGCAATGCAGGAGGAGCTCGACGTGTTGCAGCGTAACCGGACTTGGCAGCTTGTCCCTCGTCCCCGTCACGCTAACGTGATCACCGGGAAGTGGGTTTTCAAGCACAAA
Source organism: Elymus sibiricus (assembly GCA_039707655.1). Taxonomy (NCBI): domain Eukaryota; kingdom Viridiplantae; phylum Streptophyta; class Magnoliopsida; order Poales; family Poaceae; genus Elymus; species Elymus sibiricus. Next base: position 396,448,514 of record CM077671.1, read on the forward strand.
GTCCATCCTGATGGTACTCTCGACCGCTACAAGGCACGTTGGGTCGTTCGTGGTTTTCGCCAATGCGCCGGCATCGACTTCAGCGACACTTTTGCTCCGGTTGTTAAGCCCGGCACGATCCGCACTGTTCTACAGCTTGCCGTTTCCCGTGCCTGGCCAGTACACCAGATGGACGTCTCCTACGCCTTCCTTCATGGTCACCTTCAGAAGCAGGTCTTCTGTCAGCAACCCACCGGGTTTGTTGATCCGGCGCATCCAGATCATGTCTGCCTGCTTTCGCGCTCTCTCTATGGGCTCAAGCAGGCTCCTCGCGCCTGGTACCAGCGCATCGCGACATTTCTGCATCAACTCAGGTTTCGCTCCACATGCTCCGATGCGTCGCTGTTTGTTTATCACCAGGGTGCCGCCACTGCATATCTGCTCCTCTATGTCGACGACATTATTCTGACAGCATGCACTACTGGGCTTCTCAGTCAGCTCACTGATCGTATTCGCGCTGAGTTTGCCATCAAGGATCTGGGTCCGTTACACTACTTCCTCGGTGTTGAGGTAGTGCGCCGTCCTGATGGTTTCATCCTCCACCAGCGGAAGTACGCTCTTGAGCTCCTTGACCATGCTGGCATGCTTAATTACAAACCCGCGGCCACACCTGTTGACACGAAGGCCAAGCTCTCTGCTGCTGCTGGTTCTCCTGCTCCGGATGCTCCTTTCTACCGGTCTATTGTGGGTGCTCTACAGTACCTCACTCTCACTCGACCGGAGCTTCAGTATGCTGTGCAGCAGGCATGTCTCCACATGCATGCCCCTCGAGATGCTCATTGGACCTTCGTCAAGCGGATCCTCCACTACATCCGTGGCTCTGTGGACCTTGGTCTCACGTTGCACACCTCTGCCTCCACCGAGCTCACTGCCTACACCAACGCCGACTGGGCAGGCTGCCCTGACACCCGTCGATCCACCTCGGGTTACTGTGTCTTCCTTGGAGCATCACTTGTTTCGTGGTCTTCCAAGCGGCAGCCTACGGTCTCCTGGTCCTGTGCTGAGGCTGAGTATCGCGCCGTGGCCAATGTCGTCGCCGAGTGTTCATGGCTTCGCCAGCTTCTCCTTGGGCTCTCGTGTCCTATCGACAAGGCAACGGTGGTCTACTGCGACAACGTCTCCGCCGTCTACCTCTCCGCCAACCCGGTTCATCGTCGCCGCACCAAGCATATTGAGCTTGATATTCATTTTGTTCGGGATCAGGTTGCCCTTGGCCACGTTCCTGTCTTACACGTTCCGACCTCCCAACAATTTGCCACCAAAGGATGCCGACGGCGTCTTTTGAGGAGTTCTGATCCAGTCTTTGTCAGCAATGTTGCCGCTTCGACTGCGGGGGATGTTGAGTAATTGTATTATGTGCATATAGTGTGTTTAGGCCCACGTCCTAGTCCCTTTATAGTTGAGGTCGTGACCCACCTTGTACATCACATATACGTGCGATTGCACCTGATCAATACATCGTGCAATTCCATCATCATACACTCCTGCGGGCGCCTCGCCACTGGCTCCCGTCGCGGTCGCCGTTGTCCCCGCTGCTTTACTTGCTGCTGCTTGTGTACTGCTACTGTGCCCCGCGCCCCTGCGCAAGCTCGCCCGCGCCCCGCGCTCACCTGTGCTCGCCCGCTATAGCTGCTGTTGCTGTTGCTCTCCTGCCGCTGCCACTCCTGCCGCTGCTATTTGCTTGCTGTCGCTGCGTTAGTTGCTGCGTTGCTACTGCTTGCTGCGCGCCAGCTGCTGCTGCTGCTTGCCGCGCGCTGTTGCTAGCCGTTGCTGCTGCTCCGTGCTGCTACTGCCATTGCCTGCCTTCGCCTAGCTGCTGCTGCTGTACTGCCACCGGCTGCCGCTGCGGCTGGCCATGGTCAAGGCCATGGCCGGGCGTGAGTGTGTGAGTGTGTGGTGCCTGATGTGTGTGTGCATGCTGTGTGTGTATGGCACAACCAAGTGTGGACGGCCCTTTGTTTAGTTAAGCCTAGGTTAGGTTTAGAATTAGTCTAGCACTAAATTAGTATACTAATAAATGACATGTGGGTCCCCTTTAATTAGATTAAATAAATCAGTTTTGATATTTAGTAAAAGTCTGACATGTGGACCCAAACACTGTTCACTTTGACCAGTCAAATTGACTTGGTCAATTCAGATTATTTAAATATAATAACTCCAGAAATTCCTGAATATTAATAAAACTTTAAAATATTAATATAAAATAAATCGTAAGTCAGATGAAAATAATTTATACATGAAAGTTGATCAGAAAAATACCACGAATCTGAATATGCAGTCCGTTCGTCTGTCACGTGCTCCTATCATAACGAACATGGAACTTTTCCATCGTTTTCATCTGTCCGGTAGTAACCCGAGACCCGGAAAATATCGTCAGATATTCTTCCGATCCGTCTGTGACGTGTAATACAACGTTAGTGTATGCCTAGCTCTGCATATTGCCATGTCATGCATCGTGTTGCATCTGTGCTTTATATTTATTATTTCTCCCCCCTCTTCTTACCGGTATACCCCGAGACCGGTGCTGTTGCCGGGTACGACTACACCGCTGACAATCAGGCCTTTGCTGCAGAGCAACAAGGCAAGCAACCCCCCCTTGATCATTCCGATATCGCCCAGTTCCTTTCTCTCTCATGCTTGCATTAGATTTTGCTACTGTTGTAGATAGTACCTATTCTGATGCATAGCCTATTTTTGTTGAACTGCTACTGTACCTACTGCTTTCATAAACTGCTTAGCATAGGTTGAGCAGTGAATCCCCAGTGACCCCCTTAGTCCCAGTTGTCCCTGCTTCTTCATCGACGACTCGACGACTCGAAGACTCGGTCAACCGACCCACAAGCCATGCTCGTCACATTCACCACACACCCCTTAGTTGTATGACTCTGCAGAGCTACTATCGAGTACCGAGGGTGACACCTCATGAAGTAGTCATGATGCTAACTCTGTAGTGCAGTTAGTCGGTTGTGGTTATCGAGGGTGATTCCTCCTTCACCACTCCCGACGATGACTCTGTCGTGCAACCCCTCAAGTGTGGGACCCAAGAGGGTGATTCCTCTAAGTCCACCTTGACAGTTTCATCGAGAGGGTCCCTTTGAGGGTGATTCCTCAGGTTCTGTCTTGATGTTTTATACACACAGTTACTATGACCTGGTTACAGAAACATGTTGGCGATGGGTCGGCCCTGAGGGGTACCCACGGTTTGATGATGATGAGGCGTGGCCAGGCAGGAGAGGCCCTTGCCACACATCCTCAAGACGGGGCGACGGGACCACACTTCATGGGTCGTGCTTGCCCCGCAGTAATAAAATGCTATTGGGTTGGGTATTTGATCTGAGTTGGTCGATTGGACCTTTTACGCACCAAACCTTCACATGGGACAAGTTACGGGTACTCAGCGTCGTTGTATCAGCCGAAGCTCTTCGGACGTCAGCAATGGAGCGGCGCGCTCCCGAGTGGTCTGGAAGGCACATGTCTTGGATTAGAGTGTGCTAGGACTGACCTCGGCTGCCCACGCATGGTGCAGGAGGGCAAAGGGCGAGTGGGCCCATGACCCCTGCGCGCTTAGGATTTAGACCGGCGGGCTGGCCTCTCTGTTGAGCCTAGGTGGGGCAACGACGTGTTGATATCCCTAGGCCGGGCATGACCCAGGAAAGTGTGTCCGGCCGGAGGTGATCAAGCGTGTTGGAAATGCGGTGCACCCCTACAGGGATGAATTCATTTATTCGAATAGCTGTGTCCACGGTAACAGGATGACTTGGAGTTGTACCTTGATCTACTACAACTAAATTTGTGACTTTAAATTGGAATGAATGTTGGCTCCGAGATTGCTTCCTCGCAGGGAGTCGAGGAAGAATCTCTTGGCGTGGTTACTTAATAAAAAATTGCTACAATAATATTGCTATATATGAGATACCGGTCTACTCTGTTCTAATGCTGCAAGATGCTGAAGGTGCTAGTCTTCGATAGGACTAGGCCTTCCCCCTATTCTTGCTTTCTGCAGTCATCCCAGATATAACCCCAGTCCTTGATACTGATGCATACTTAGCATAGTTCTGATGTTAGTCTTGCAAGTACTTTGGATGAGTACTCACCGCTGCTTTGCTTTCTCTTTCCCCCTCGATACGATTATGCGTTCAAACGTTGGAGCCCAGGAGATGGAGTACGCCGGAGACGACTACTACACCACCGCAGGAGCCTACTACTACGTGGAGGCGGCCCCCGACCAGCAGTAGGACAGGAGGTTCCCAGGCAGGAGGCCTCGCCTTGTTCGATCCGTTGCTTATGTTTGTGCTAGCCTTCTTAAGGCAAAACTTGTTTAACTTATGTCTGTACTCAGATATTATTTGCTTCTGCTGACTCGTGCTTGTCAAGCTTTGTATTCGCTTTGTATTCGAGCCCTCGAGGCCCCTGGCTTGTAATATGAAGCTGTATGACGTTAATTTGTGTCTAGAGTTGTGTTGTGATATTGATTAGTGAGTCCCTAATCTTGGTTGTACGCATTTGCTTGTATGATTAGCGTACGGTCAAATTGGGGGCGTCACAGGCGCGGCGGCTGTCGATGGAGTGAGGGAGAGGAAGAGCAAAGCCAGATCTGGCTGTTAGGTTTGGGCTGCCGTGGGGGGTTAGGTGGGGGGAGGACGGCGGCCGAGGGACCTGGACCGGCGGCAGAGATTGGGGAGAGGGAGGCGGATCTGGATCGGGAGATGGAGGCGGATCTGGCCTGTGCTTTCTCGGCAAGGAACTGAGGGAGGAGGGTGAGCTAGAGACGCTGGATCGCGGGACTGCGGGAGGGTGTGGATGACTCAGATCGACCACAGTGGGAGTGATCCATGGACTGCCTCCTGATTGGTTCGAAACATGTAATTGTGTTTTTCCTTTTTCTTTTCTTCTAATTTTTCACATGAAGATTTCAAAAAATGATCTTTTATTATACACATGGGTGCATATTGTAGTGGCAAACAATATTTCCAAAGAGAGTTTTCATTTTCTTTGCATGAAAATTTCATTTTTCATTTTTTGAGTGTCCAAAATGAGTTTTTTTGTGAAGGACCTACCAAATCTTTGTTGCCAATTTGGACCAAATCAATTTTCTAAAATACTAGACCATATTTAATGTACAATTGACCAAGTGGTTGGGTGTCAAAAGATTTGATCCACCTATCGTGAAAAAGACAATTTTTGGCGATTCAGTTGGAAGCGGGTCAAATTAGAACTGCAACTCCCTCATAGTTTGCTCTTTATTTTTTCCAAAAAATATTATATGTACACAAGTATCTATTGCATCATAGAAACACCAAAGGTTTCACAAGATTCCATCCCTAGATAAGAACGGTCATACAGGCAAACTTGACCGCATTTTGAAACCGGCATAAGAAATTCAAAAAATATCAAAAAAATTGATAACCTTTGCATTGTGTCATTATATGTTACCTAGTATCCATAAAAAATAACAATCTTGGACTACGGTAAATTTCATAAAAAAGTGTTCTCAAAAATGAGCTGTCATGTATGAAGATCCATGGCTTTCAAGGCAAATGACCACTGTTATGGCAACATTCATGGCATAGCTTGTTCAAATGATATCATATTTTGCACAAGGGTGCATCTTGGAATGGCAAACAATGTTACCTAAGAAAGTTTTCAGTTTCTTTGGACGAAAATTTCATTTTCCATTCTTCGAGTGCCCAAAATGAGTTTTTTTGTGAAGGACCTACCATATATTTGTTGCAAAATTGGACCGAATCAATTTTATAAAATAATAGGCCATATTTAATGTACAATTGACCAAATGGTTGGGTGTAAAAAGCTTTGAGACACCTCTCGTGAAAAAGACAAATTTTCGCCGATTCTGCACGAAGCGGGTCAAATTTGAACTGCAGCTGCCTTATAGTTTGCTCATGATTTTTTCCAAAAATAATTTATAGGTACATAAGTATCTATTTAATCAGAGATACATTGTTTGGTGGCGAGATATCGAGGTTTGGACGGTGGACAATGGCCCCAACTCCAGAGCGCAAAAATTGGCATGCCAGTTGTGTGGTCACCGCGTGACCTTAGTGTTGCCACGCGTTTTGGGAGGCCTAGGCATGTCTCATGGGTTGGTCACTCCCCCGATAGGTGATAGGAAGAATAATATAACTGAAGAATCTCGTGAGGAGACTAAACTAAGCTCAAACATGAATTAGTAGCCAAGTGTTTAATTAGCGGTGGGGGAAATGAACATGGCCAATGGGCCTGGGTTTTGGCTGAGGATAATCATCTACTAAGGAGATTGTCCTGGCAAATTTTCAGCTCAAATGGAGGAGCCTAAGTGGCACTTGCTTTGCAAAGTACCACACTAGACAGAAATATGAATGTTGAAGCTGGGCTCAAATGAATAAATTGATTGAGCTGCAATTTGCTGGAGGATGTTACTTTGGGCATAGGAAGGCACTGTAAAAAAGAAATACCATTTGGACATGCCAAAGTGGTACTTCCTTCACAATGCTCTTCTCTGGACAAAACATAGAAATTGATGCTAGGCCCACCCAGATGATTGGATTGAGTTGCACTTTGGAGGAGGATGATAATATGGGCATATGAAGGAACTGTACAAATTTCATACCATTTGGCTAAAAATAAAAATTGTACTTCCTTCACAATGCTCTCCACTGAACAGAAAATTGGTAAAAATATTGAGGAAAATTGGCTACATTAAAATCAGATAAAATTTTGTGTAGGGAGGTTCTATGGGTAGGGTCATGTCCTCGTAAATTTTCAGCAATTATAAAGCAATATAAAATATAGTTGCTTCACAAACTGAAAATATGACCAGAATAAAAGATTAGATGATGAGCTCACATGGTTTGCTGGATAAATCACAAATTTTGTTCTGAGTGATTATTTGAGCATTTGAAACATTTGGAAAAATCTCAGATCATTTAGATAAACCTAGCTAGTACTTTCTTCACAAAGCTTCTCTCTAGATAGAAACTTTGGATATTTGCTGATGAAGATTTACTAGGCAAATGGAGCTGAATATTGGCATGTGGCAATTATTTGAATATGGAAGAGAGCCCAAATTTTTCGAGGGAAATAGGATGGGTCTAGATAGCACTTGCTCTGCAATGTGCCAATCTGGACAGAAAATAGAAATTGATGCTGGGCTCCCATAGATGATTGGATTGAGCTGCAATTTGGAGGAGGATAATAATCTGGGCATATGAAGGCACTGTAAAAATTTCATACCAATTGGAAAAATTCAAATGGTACTTCCTTCACAATGCTCTCCACTGAACAGAAAATTAGGAAAACTATTGAGGCAAATTGGATAAATTAAAATGAGATAAAATTTGGTGGAGGGAGGTTTTATGGGCAGTTTCATTCTCCTGGTAAATTTTCAGAAATTAGAAAGCAATATAAAATATAGTTGCTTCACAAACTTAAAATATTACCATAAACAAAGATTTAATGGAGAGTTTACATGGATTATTATATGGGGATAAAAGTTTGTGGAGAGCTATGATTTTGGCATATAGAATATGTGGCAAAAATTTAGCTCATTTGGAGAGGCGTAGCTAGTACTTCCTTCTCAAAGCTTCTAGCTAAATAGAAACTTTGGAAATTTGCTGAGGAAGATTTAATAGGAAAATGGAGCTGAATTTTGTCATGAGGCAATGATTTGGATAGTAAAGAGTGACCAAAATTTTTTAGGGCAAGATAAAAAAATATAAATAGCACTTCCTTCACAAAGTGTTGTTCTGAACATAATAGGAAAATGAATATTCCTGAATTATTTTTGAACTAGGCAAGGAAGTATTTTGACATATTCCTGGAAGATATGATCCAAAGAATTTATGAGAATTCTTTGGGAATTTTGGGAATGGCAGAAAAGTAGGCTCCTTCACAACCTAGGGCAAAAATTGACACATGGACATGACACATAGGCAAAACTGATGAGGTGACGTCTAGTCATACCAATGCACCACAATTTACAAGGCTATGACCATCTATATTGGTCGTGATCAGCTAGAAATAAGGCACCGGACCAGTGCTGTCTGCTTTACGACCATTTCGTGTAAGGAAATTACGACCTTTCTAACCAAAATGGTCGTTATGGTTTAGGGTTTGGAGCCCCCCGAACAGCTTACGGCCAATTGGTCTTGAATGGTCGTAGATTTACGACCATTTCTTCCAGGGTCACTGCCAAAAGGTCACAAGTTGACATATTTCTTGTAGTGCATCTCCGATACCGTGCACACGTCCATACGACGGCGGTTTGTCCTCCGACACTTTTTTCAGTATGTTCAGGGCCCGGTTGAAAGGGGTGTCCTACTTGGGCCTCGCCGACGACTGAGAAGACTCGTTGCTTTCGGCTGCCTTTTGGTGCTGCTCGTTCTGCAAAAGGAATGTGGATGGTCTACAAATGTGACAAAACTTGTTGTCGAATTGATTGGAAGCTAATATAAGGTGGTAATATAACAATTACCAGTAGTCTCATGAACTCCCTCGTGTTCGGGTCCATGTAAAAGACTTTATTGATGGGGTCCCACTTGTACCGCTCCCTGATCCAGTCATGCTCCCGCGGGTCGGTGAACTCCGCCAAGGGGTCTGGGATTCCGTGACTTTCACGTTCGGCGTCCTCCTTGGCCCTTACGTGCCTCTTCCCCTCATAACCACGACTTCTGAGGCAGTGGGGAGGCATGTTCCTGGCCTGGAGCGCCTTCATTTTCTCCGACTTTTTCTTGACTTATTCCTTAGCGCAAGTCTCCTTGAATTTTTCAAAGTCCTCTTCCGTTAGTGTCGGATTGTCAGCATGAATCTTGGACCACGGTTCATTCTTCGCAATCGCTTTTTTCACCCGTACTTTCCAGGCAGACAAGTCGTTGGTGAACATCGTCATCGCCTTGTTGTTTATCTTTATCATGGGTTCGTCCTTCCACGGAAGTTTGCTTTCAGTCCGCCCGGGGAACAAGAACCTATTGTGCAACTTCGTTAGGAGCATGTGCTCCATATGTTGTATCTTCTTTAACTTTTCGTCGTTGATGTTGGCGGTTTCCCTGAGGATGCATCCTAGTTGATTGCCGTAGCACGCGCGCGGTTCCTCCGGCGTCGTTGGCTCTAATTTCTTGGGGTGCATCGCCGTGACCACAATTTTTTCGATGCCGAGCTCGTTTGGTTTTCGCGTCCTCTTCGGCTTCGGTCCTTCACCGGTCTCGGGGGTGGTGTCGGTGTCGGCGGTGCCAGTATCGGTGCCCGTGTTGGTGTCGGTGTCGGGGTTGGTGCCACTGACACCCTGCACCCGCAACTGGTGTTTGTCCAGTTAATCGAAATAAGTATTTGCTGCCTCGACGGGGTCTTCTTCGAGGCGACCAGAACCCCCGGCTTCCGCGTGGTCAGACATGTTTCCTACGATTAATTAAGTATGCTAGTTTAATTCTAGGCCGAATAAAATGAATAATGAAGAGAAAAAAGGGGCCTATATTTGGTCGGAATGTTGATTCATTCCCCTTCCGGCAAATCCCGGGCACTCGATATGTCCTAGTTTCTAGCACAAGTCATGCCGAAAATCACGCAAAATTTTCGGCATGACCTTTGCTAAAAAGTGGACATATGGAGCGCCCGAAATTTGCCGAAACGGAAATGAATCAACATTCTGGCAAAACATAGGCCACTCGGATATTCTTCGACATTCAACAAACTTTGCAAAATCATATAACATCAATGACATATGTCATATAACATCAATGACATATGAGCATCACAGGAGCACATATATAAAGCAAGTACACATAGTGAAATGACCTCACTAAACATTGCAAAATAGTGGTCTTTTCAAAAACCAAAAACCTTTGCAAAATGCCCTCACTAAACATTTGCTATTGTTTTTTATATATAGCTAAAAAAGTCTAGGAAGGGAGCTACTATTTTTTATTTATAGCTAATTTATATACCTACAAAAAAATTCACCTACAACATGGGAAAAGATGACCTTATAACATGCTTAGTGAAATCTCTTCACCTACAACATGGGCAAAGATGTCAACTCACTTCATCTAATACAACCTTATAACAAAACATTCAAAAGTGGCAAAGCTTGGAACACAACGTATCACTAACAGTTAATAATTAAATTCAAGAAAAACACGGACCACACCATTTTTTCATTTTCATAACAAGGCTTTTGTTGAACCTAAAAAGTTACAATACAAATAATAAGCCCTGTGATTTTATAAGTTCCAAATAGACCTATGATTCTCTTCACCTACTGTTTAGTACCAATGAGTCTCTTCACCTACTGTTTTTTATAAGGTTGTATTTTTACAATACAAATAATAAGCCCTATTTTTTTTATAAATTCCTAAATGCTAAAAAAAATCCTAATGTCATAAACAAATCTAGGGTTCATATGAACACCTAGGGTTCATATCAACACCTAGGGTTCATATGAACCTCAGCACAGCAGCCCTCGGGCAGGGGAGAGGAGGGCAGGGTAGGGGAGAGGAGAGGGAGAGGGAGAGAGAGATGAGGGCAGGAGAGGGAGAGGGAGAGGGGGAGAGAGGAGGGCAGGGGAGAGGAGAGGGAGAGGCTTACGGCGGCGGTCGAGGGCGGGTCGGGCTCTGGCGGCGGCGGTCGAGGGCGGGCTCAGGCAGCGGCGGTGAGGTCGAGGGCGGGCAGGGGAGTGGGCGACGACGGAGATGTCGGGCAGGGCGACGGCGGCAACAGAGGAGTGGGGGAGAGGGGGGAGAGGGGGAGTGGGGACTTGGGAAAATTTTGAGCTCAAAATAACAGTAGCGCTGGATTAGGATCAAGCGCTATAGCTAACTTAGCTATAGCGCTGGGTCCTAATCCAGCGCTACTGCTAGATATTCCAATTTTTAGTTTCTTTAATTCTATAATACACATAGCAGTAGCGCTGGATTAAGATCCAGCGCTATAGCTAAGTTAGCTATAGCGCTGGTTCCAATCCAGCGCTACTGCTATTTTCTTTTCTTTTTATTATTATCCTTTTCTAGTTTTTAGTTTTCTTTTCTTTTTATTATTTTCCTTTCCTTTTATGTTTCCTTTCCTTTTTCTTTTGTATTGTTTTCTCCCTTATGTTTTGTTTTTTTGTTTTTCATCACACGAAGTCGACGAGAACGTCGATCTCCCTCGCTCTCCCACACTGCGCGGATATCACCGGAACCATGTGGTGGTAATTGAAGGGGATACGATGTATACATCATTTGACCGATAACGGTTATTTAAGTGCATACACAAAATAGATACATATATATAAATGATGGTTTCTCAGCTGCGTCGACGATGTTTCACATTGAGCTTCTTCCCTTTCTTGTTCCTATAATTGAGCCCCTCGTTATGGCTTTTCCGGCACCATGGAGTACGATCTTTCTTATGTAATCTAGTCTTGATTCTTCTTTTCACGTATGCTTCATCATCATCGTCATCTTCCCTCATCGGGTTGCCATATTGGTCGTAGTCTTCCTCGTTGGCGACTCCATCCATTCCGACGATGCTCCTTTTGCCTCTCCTCATGACAACATGGCCGGGATTGGTCGGGTCGGTTATGAAGAAGCATTGTGTCACGTGCTTAGCGTGTACCCATGGCTCAGTTTTGGCGATGATGTTAACGTTCACGGTAGCGCTATTCACGTCGGGTATAGACATGGTCGCGAAATACTTGTTTTCTCTTACGACGGCCTTAGCCCATCTAACACGGAACATCATCGCATCATGCAATTCAGCGTAGTCAAGCTCCCAGATCTCTTCGACCCTTCCGTAGAATCTTTCTGTTGTGCCGTTGGCGTCGGTCATGCATTCAATCGTGACCCCTGAGTTCTGGTAATCACTGTCCATGTCTTTGGCCTCCGTGTAGAACATGTACCCATTGACATCGTATGCCTGATAGGACGCGAGTTTGGGCGCGGGGCCATGTGCTAAGGCGTGTATCCGCAATCCGTCCGAACTGCCCTCTTCAGGGTGATTAGCAAGAATTTGCTCTTTGAACCAATGCAAGAAAGTGGCACTGTGCTCTACAGTAACATCATCGTCCGTCTTGCGCATCCCTAATCATGATACTTCTTTGCGATGGTTTCTTTGTGCAGTGTCACATAATCATCTACCACATCTAGGTGTTGTAGAACTACTAAGTTAGCCCTGTTAAAGTCGTCCTATCGATCCGAGTAGTCCACGTGCAATTCCATCCGGCCGTTGTTGTGACCTTCTCCTCCGAGCCTCCCATGGTGCTTATTGACGGGCAAACCAACAACAGGGTCTCCGCCGCCTATATAATTCTCGCAAAAGGAGATGCACTCTTGGGTCAGATAACCCTGGACGATGCTCCCATCGGGACGGGACATGTTACGAACAAATCCTTTGATGACCCCATTCATCCTCTCGAACGACATCATGCTGTGAAGGAATGTCGGCCCGAGGTCGATGATGTCGTCCATGATGTGGACACACAGATGCACCATGACGTCAAAGAACGCGGGCGGGAAGTACATCTCAAGCTCACATAGTATGACAACGATCTCTTCCTGTAGCCTTCAGAGCTGCTTCACACTGATGGACTTTCGAGAGATAATGTCAAAGAAGTTGCAGAGACCAGTAAGCATGTCACGAACGTGCTTGTCCATTATCCCTCTAATGGAAACCGGGAGTATCTGCGTCATCATCACGTGACAGTCATGAGACCTCATCCCGCTGAACCTTTTCTTCTTGGTGTCTAGAAATCTGCTTATCTTCCCACAGTAACCGGAACTGACTTTGATTCCCGTAAGGCACTTGATGAATTGATCAATCTCCTTCGCACTTAAGGTGAAGCAAGAAGGGGGGCAATAATTCTCCTCCTTCTTGTTGACTTTTCTGCCCCTTGGCCCCGCCTCCGCCTCCGTCTCCGTCTACTCCGTCGACTTTTTACGGGGCATGTGGAGATCTCTCCTGATCTCCAAATCTTCCAAGTCTTTCCTTGCCTTAGGCCCATCCTTGGTCTTGTCCGGCATGTTCATCGGTGTGCCAAGCAAGCTCTCGAGGACATTCTTCGTGATATGCATTTGATCAAGGCAATGAGGCGTGTCGTGATTGTGCCAGTACTCCAAGTCCCAGAAAACATACCTCGTTTTCCATACCTTCAGCAGCGGCTCCGGTGCCTTTTCCATCTTTCCTGATGCGGGGCACTGTTCCCAGTTATTCAACAGCTTGTTGATTTCGGCGCCGCTCCTCTTACGTGGAGGTCCTCGATGCTCAGCCAAACCATTGAATAGATCTCCACGTTTTCTCCACGGGTCATCCTTCTCGAGCCATCTACGATGCCCCATGTACACGATTTTCCCAGACCCGCCATCTTTCGTTGACGTAAGATGATGAGACGTTGAATCATCCATGCACCTCGTGCATCCGTAGTATCCGTGGCACACCTGGCTTGAGGTGTACCCGTAACCGAGATAGTCGTGCACCGTCGTCATCAGCGCGGCTCTCATATAGAAATAATCTCCTGTGCTGGCGTCCCATGTCTTGACCGGCGATTTCCATAATGTGTCTAACTCCTCTTTCAGAAGCCCCATATACAGGTTAATATTATTTCCCGGTTGTTTCGGCCGTTGAATCAGCATGCTCATGTGAATGTACTTTGTCTTCATGCACAACCATGGGGGGAGGTTGTACATCCATACAAAGATGGGCCATGTGCTGTGGTTGGTGTTCTGGTTACCAAACGGATTCATGCCATCGGTACTCGCACCAAGCACTATGTTCCTTGCATATTCTCTGAAAAATCGATATTCAGCGTTGAATGCTCTCCACTGGCTAGCATCTGCGAGGTGTCTCAGCTTTGGATCATCTCCATCCTCGGGTTTCTTCCTCTCCACGTGCCAGCGCATGAGCTTTGCTTCCTTAGGATCTACGAAATACCGCTGCAGACGGGGAGTGATCGAAAAGTACCATACAACTTTCTAAGGAGCTTTATTTCCCGCCTTCTTATATCGAGAAGTATTGGACACTGGACAACTGGTTTTTTCCACGTGCTCCCCCAGATAAATGATGGAATCGTTGATGCATGCGTGGTATCTAATGTGCGGCAGATCAAGAGGGCAAACGATTTTCTTGGCCTCCTCGACACTAGTAGGACACAGGTTCCCCGCGGGAAGACCCTTATTATGTAGATACTTCAAATGCTCATTGAGGCTTTTGTCTGTCCATTTGTTTTTGGCCTTCGTCTTTAGAAGTTCGAGCGTGAAACTCAAGCGGGTCACCGCGGGATCGCAACCGTCATACAATGGAGTCTTTGAGTCTACTTCAAGTTGCGACAGCTTGGCCTCCTCTCTAGAAGCAGCTCTGTCGCTAGTCATACTCTTGCGAAGGAGGTCTCGAACATGAGGGTCTTGCACGACTGAACTTAGTAGCGTCGAAGACTGCGGTGTGTCCGTCGCCTCTTCTCCACCATGTCCGGACTCTTCTTCGCCGTGTCCGGAATCTTCTCCACCGCCATGTCCGGACTCTTCTTCGCCGTGTCTGAAATCTTCTCCGCCGCCATGTCCGGACTCTTCCCCGCCGCCATGTCCGGCGCCATCATCTTCGTGTCGATCGGTCATCTCTTCATCTAGCCCCATGTCGTTATTCCCTGCCATGTGCACGTCCTCATCATCATCTTCACTTATCCACCGAGTATAGCCATCCATGAATCCATTCATCAACATGTGCGCCTTCAAACTCCCACAATCAAAAGGGTCCAAAATGACTCCTTCTTTGCATCTTGTACACGAACATCTAATCCCAGTCCGATTATTTGCATACATGTCCATCACTGTGGATTGCAAGTATCGCTCCACCTTCCTTCCACTCACCTTCATGACAGCACGGTATAACAAGCAAAAGGGTTATAAACAAAATGCATGCATGCATCAAAGTCATATAAAAATTTGGCATGACCATGCCTAACAATAGGACACATCGAGTCTGCTCAAAATTCGCCGAAACGGAAATAAATCGACATTTCGGCAAAACATAAGCAACTCACGGGGCATGTCACTCACGCAAATCCCTTCATATCACAAACACACATATTCCCATTCTTGAAATGCACAACTTTTTACTCACCTATACCCCGAGAGAGATTGTGCACGGTTAGATCATTAGGCCTTCGCGACCTATAGGGATCGAAAGTGGATGGCTAAATAGCTAGCTAGATCTAGTTGTTGGGAGGAGAGATGACTCTAGCTAAGGAGAGGGAGAGAGATGATCTCGCTAGATCTATATGTATGGAAGGAGGGAGAGCCAAATAAATGTGGAAGATAGAGCTAGAAGAGGCCATTTTATGGAGGAGAATTATGGTGGAGGGGGCATTAATGGGGAGAGAAGAGAGGTAGAAAGAAAAGAGAAGAAGGGCAATAATGGTGGAGAAGTAACTTAGAGAGGGGGAGGGGAAAGGAGGGGAGAGGGCAAAGGGGGGAGGAAGGGGGAGGGAGGGGGTGGGTGAAAAGGTGGCACCAGCCATGATTAGCAGTAGCGCTGTATTCCTCAGGGCGCTACTGCTATGGGCTTTTGTAGTAGCGCTTGTCTGGGGCAGCGCTACTACTAAGTGGGGCCCTATAGTAGTAGCGTTCTCCACAAATCAAGCGCTACAGCTAAAACATTAGCAGTAGCGCTTTATTATGGGCGGCGCTGCTACTGCAGCCTGTGTCAGTGGACTCGTTGGGTCCCGCTTAGCAGTAGCGCCGCTTATATTTCCAGCGCTACTGACAGGGCTTCATTTATAGCGCTGCCAAAATCTAGTGCTACTGCTGTAACACCCCAAAATTTTTAATCATGTTTTATTAATTAAAATTTTGCCAGGAAATTAATTTTTATTTTCTGGATCATCTATTGATTTCAGAATCACTCCATTCTTCTGAATTGTGGAGTTTTCCCTCCAAGTAGAAAATTTTCAAAAATATTTTTGGACTTGAGTGCCTACTCAAGAGCATTTCATTTTTATTATATATGACCAGTGAATTTTTTTAATATTATTTTGCCAAGTTTTAATTCTTTTAAAATGTCCTTTCATATTTTTAAGAGCCTCATTTTCACTACAACCATTTGATAACTTCATTTACAAATTCCACAAAAATTTGGGGATGACATGTGATGTTCGTGGATCACTTTTATGCAAAAACCTAGCTTGGTGTTTTGTCAAATTTGAGCAAACCATCCACATTTGTATTCTGGTCTAGTTTGGTGATTTGTGCTGCAACCCTATTTTATTTTGCTCTAGTGACCATGGGATTTTTCCGGATTGTAGTACACCCTACCAAACCCTTAAGTCCAGGAGTTTGACTCCATTGGCCTAGTTTACGCCCTTATTAATGAGCCATTTTCTTTCTGTCCAGATTTGGTTTTCTCAAAAACTTGCACTAGGAAGTTTCTGCTTTGGCCAAACTAACCTTGCCATCCTCTTTATCATCTAAAGAGACTCTGATCTGGGAATTTTGGTCACTAGCAAAACCTTCTGGATGCCCCTAGCATTTTGTCGAACAGTTGGAGTGCATGAACTGTTTTGTCATGATTCTAACTTTGCATTGAAGGTTAACTTATCTGGCTATATCAGCTTGTCCTTTAGCTTTGCCTTGGCCAACAAACCATCCCTGTAGAGCTCCATGGGCAGAGGAGCCTCCTGGCACATCTTGGCATTTTGCCAAGCACCTGGCGCGCGTGTCCAGAGCGCGTCCAGGGCGTGCCTATTGCCGCCAGCAGCACCGAACCGTCTCCGCATGCCAGCTCACCCCGGGAACAGTTCGGCCTCATCCAAGCGCTCGTCTGCTAGCCCACAGTCCCCGCTGACCCCGCCAGTTCGCCCTGACCACCCTGGCTCCCTGTAGGATCGCCCGCTTGCAGCCACTGCTGCCGCCAGTAAGGACTGCCATGGTCGGCGCTGCCCGAGCCACTCCCGCTCGCCAGCTCGCCCCCTGGAGCAGCGCCGCTGTTGTCCGCTAGCTCCGTCTCTAGCTAGGCATCGCCACGACGCCCCTGCGGCAACAGGGAAGGCCAGCCGCCGAGTTTATCTCCAGCCGCTTCGGAACCGACATCACCGCGCTATATATAGGCTGCACTAGGCTTCCCTCTCAACCTCAGTAAGCCTCTCAGGCACCAGTGAACCCATTCCAACCCTCCAATTCGCCCTGGAGCACGCCATGGAGAAATCCCCATTTCTCCCGAAACTCCCTTCCGCCATAGTTGAAGCCTTGCTCAACCTTGAGCTCCCCGGCGTTCCTCTCCATTCCCAACCGATGCGGTCGAGTCTCCTGAACGAGCCGGTGTGCCAAGCGCCGAAAATGGTGCCCTCTATCGCCAGCAATCATCGCCGGAGTCCAGCCCCTCCCCTGCTTTGTCTGCGCGCGAGAGGTAGGAGATGAACCCGATAGAGGGGGCCCACTGTCAGCGACCCCGCGTCGGCGCGTGCTATCTTAAGTGGAAGCGCAATTCGCTGGGTACGTTTCCCTCTGCCGAAAGCGTATTCTGACTCGAACCGTTTTCTTTTTCTGATTTATATTAAAAACAGACTTTGACTACATGTTTGACTGGTCATATCTTTTAAACTAAAACCCCATTTGACTTGATTCTTTTTCTGTTACTTCTCAGATTTCATCTAGTTTATTGTCATATTTATTTGAAAAATTTCCAACAACTTTTCAGTACTGTTTTGAACTATGTGTTAATTTGAATATTTTCAAAACTAGGATTTGGAGGGAAGATTAAAACTTTCAAAAGTTTTGGAGTGCACCTCAACTACCTACACATTGAAGGCAAGCATTCTGAACCCTGGTATAATATTCGTTGTGTGTTGTTTGATGTGACTACAACACCAAAGTTGACTTGAAGCATGCAATATTTCATGTGATGTTGTGATCATGCTCTTGAGTGCATGATGAAGATTCCTTGTTGTTGGAATTGATATGCTTGTGACAGTATTCACCTTCGTATGCCTTTCATGCCTACCGGAAGGAATCCGGAGAAGTCTCTGTCTTGGGTAGACATGAGCTTGATACTGATATTTCGTTGGGACGAGTATGATCAGTAAGGCATGCTGAAGTATGATGAGTGGTGATTCTGTCTGTTGGTGTGGAATATATTTGTTATGCTAATCATGCAGGAAACACTTTAACCTCCTGAGTCGACCGTAGATCGAGTCTTGTGCCAGTAACCCCCTACTTGTTTCGTGCTACCACTTGTCCCTGCTGTAGGTAGGGTACGGTTCAGTAAGTTGTCAACCCCTTTCTTAGCACACACCGTACAGAGAGGCCATAGTGAAAGATACCAGTGGCCCCTGGTAGGCATGTCACTTGGTTCCGGGGCATGGGTGTTCCGGTGAGTCCGAGGGGGTAGCTCCCCTGTTTTGCGCGCAATATAAATTTTGTGATCCCATGCTAATCGAGGTTGGAGCCTCCCCACTTAGAGTTTTGCTTAACGAGTGTCGTGGGTGATTCCAGGCACCGGTAAGTTAAGCTGGTGTGTGCGGGTCAGGTGTGTTTTCAATTCAAAGACCATAAGCGGAATTTGTCCCGGTGGACTAAAGGAATCCGTTACTCGTGGGTAAAGAGTACACCCTCTGCAGAGTTTATATCTATTCGAATAGCCGTGTCCGCGGTTAATGACTACAGTCTGGGATTGGTCAAGTGTCGGTCTTTGTGTCGGTCTTCGGAGGAAAACTTCTAAACCAGAAAAATTGATCATGACGTGTGACAAGTGATGATTATGATTATTATTAATGCGGACTAACCATTTATATTATTTGTATTATTGAGTATCCCTGGGATGGTTCTACCTCCTGGATACTCATTGTGATTATTCTTATATAAGCCCTTTATGTGGCGTCGCACAGACGCCTGACTGTGGCATGCATGATGTTTGCTTTATCATATATGCCCTTTCTGTGGCGTCGTTGAGACGCCCGACTGTGGCACATTTGTTATTTATTTTCTTTATAAGCCCTTTCTGTGGCGTCGCTCAGACGCCCGACTGTGGCATGCTGGTTATTTATTTTTCTTTATAAGCCCTTTATGTGGCGTCGCTCAGACGCCCGACTGTGGCATGCTGGTTATTTATTTTTCTTTATAAGCCCTTTATGTGTCGTCGCTCAGACGCCCGACTGTGGCACACATATTGTTTATTTTTCATATAAGCCCTTTATGTGGCGTCGCTCAGACGCCCGACTGAGGCATGCTTTATATTATTATCCTTTCGAGGCGTCGCTTCAGACACCCGATCGGTTTATTTTATTTTTATTCTCTGATTGCTTATTCATATTTAATTATGAATGACCTGCTTGCGTGCGTCATGAATTTTATTTTGTGACTGACTAAGTGATCGTGGATTATTTCAGTGCATGATTATCATCTGTTATATTATACCTGTTTTCATGATGTTTGCGAGTACATTCAAAGTACTCACTGGCTTGTCCTTGGTTATTGTCTTGGCCAGATTTCTTGCTTGGAGATGAGCGCAACAACGACAGCCCGGAACCTAGGCATCAAGTATAGCAGATACGTGAAGATAGGAATTATCCAGGTCAGCTGTTCCTGTGGGAAACGGAGTCCCATAGACGCTGATGATCTGCAAACCACTTCCGCCATCAACCACTAGAAATTTTTGTTGTACTCAGAGACCACTTGGTCGTGTACTTCAAATATTGTATTTTGCTTGGAATTTCTGTATCAAGATTGTGTCTCATCAGCTAATAGTAATCCTGGGGCTGGTGAGCACAAGGGCCATTTACTGGGAAATTAATATCCTGGAAAACCGGTCCTGACAACCTTGGTATCAGAGCCAGGCTGACCATTGGCTAATCCTATCTTAGCCAGGTCGATAAATCTAGGTCAAACCACCCACCAGACCTTAACCTAACCTCAGCCAAGCTTATCCTATACGATAGCCACACAGTGACCCCGACACCTTTTTGGCAGTCGGTGCCCAACCTACCAGCCTAGCCCATCGATCACGCGCCAGTGACCGACACCTAATTTGTCTCATTCGCAAGCGTGCGAAGGAAGACTCCGTTTTATTTTTTCTATAAAAGGGAACGTTAGCCCCAACCCTGCACAGCACAGCCTCTACCCCAAAACCAAGCCAAGATGCCTGGCCCCATTGTTCACAATGAGACCACAACAACCAACCTTGGAGGTTTTGTAACCGTGCTAGCAAACCTCACCCGTCGTGCCTTTGCATTAGAAGAGCCCCCAGAATATGTTGTGTACCAAGGGCTCATGAGCGGTGAGAGTCGTCAATTTTGGGCCACGGTGCACGTCTAAGGTAGGGGTATAGCGCCAGAACGCCCCTACAGGTTCACCGGAAGGACAACTTCCTTTGAGCCACAAGCCATCCAGCTAGCAGCTCGAGAGGCTATAGTTCAACTCCGGCACCTGTCGCCAAGAGTTAACTGCCGCTCGTTCTACTACTATCCCAGCCGTGACGGGTATAGTAGGCCACCCCAGGTTGCCAATGGAGACCACGAGACGGACCCTGCATTGCTGCATCTGGTGCGCTATGTTAGTGCACTGGAGGCATTGTTCGATCAGGTCACTCTTGATCTGATCGCAGTTCGTGGAGAACTTGCCCGTCGAGCCCCGGCAAGAGGAGAAGATGTGCCCGACGCCGACAACCCAGTCATGATGTTCGGACAACCGATCGAGTCCTTGAGGTCTGCCCCTGCAACCGACCGGAACGCATTTGTATCCCCGGAAGAGCTCCGTCGCCTTTTGGGGACACGCTCCAACGGGATTGTGACCACCAACCCCCGCGATGGTCATCATCGCTACCCCGACCCTGCACAACCCCATCCAGCAAACCCCGACGGTGAAGCCCAAGGAGAAGCCTCGACGTCCACAAGGCACGCTCGACTAGATATTAACGAGGTAGACTAAGCCACTCGAGTAGTACCGAGTCTTAGTATTCTTTGCTATGTAATAGTGTGACCTTGTAATCGCCATGAATAAAATGTAGTTTGCTTGTATGCCATTATTATAGTACCACTAGTATCCAGGCCTAAGTAAATTTTGGCGTTCGGTTACATATTAAATTCCAGGCATAGCTACCAAAAACCACCCAGACGACACCCACAGTAATACGCCACTTTTGAGAGATATGTATATCTGTGGCTTTGACCCCGACCCCCATAGAGCAGAACCGTCAACCTAGATTGCCCCCACACCGCAATAGGTAACCCAGCCCTGATGCTATATAAGAGGCCACTCCGTGACCTTACCGAGCATCCCTCACTTTGTGCACAGCTCTCACAGCCATTTTTGCCATGCCGAGCCCTAGTATTCCTCTGAGAACTCCAGATGCAACCCCAGGTAGTTTTGTTAAAATATTGTGGGACTTTACCTGCAGTACCATGAGTTCTACCCATCCACCCCAGTACGAGCTGCTCAAAACGAGAATCACCCCATCCGCCTCGAAATATTGGGCAGTAGTGCACGTCCCTCCCGCAAACCCAAACCAAGAGCCAACGGAGGTCTCCTTCGTGGGGAAATCTATGCCGACTCCGCAAATGGCCATAGAAGCTGCTGCGTACGAAGCGATTACTCGCCTTAGATTCGCGGTACCCTATGCCAGTGAAAGGGGGTATTATTACTTCCCGAGTCGTGCAGCACCCGGAGAAGAAGCATCTTTTCCCGGTGGACGAATAGAGAGGGACCCAGTACTGGCCAACCTTGCCCAGTACGTCATCGCTCAAGAGCGTTTGACCCAGCGAGTAATGGATTATCTCCAGAACCTCGCTGTTTTGAATCCTCATATCGCCATTGGCAGACCACTGAGGCCAGACCAGGAAAGGCGCGTTCTTCGACTAGTCAATCCACTTCCTCCGGTAGAAGAAGAATGTGCCCCAGTGCCGGTGACATTTTCTCAGGACCCCGCCTATTTTACGTTTACGCCGTAGACGCCACTACTACGTTTGTTAGCCTAGAATTTATTTATGTGTTGCAGCTTATGCATTGTATCCTAAGTTTGTGCTATGAATAAACTGTTTGGTTTCAATTAATGTGAGTAATTTGTACTACTGTGATTTTTGATCAACTGTTTTCGCTCTCAGTAAATCCCGAGGTAGGATTTTCCTTGAGCTATTGCAACAAACATTTTTCCGTGACATAGATTTAAATTCACGCAGCATCACGACAGCAGGCTCACAGCCACAACCACTCGACCACATGCACTAATTGCAAAACCATGTACACATTTTGCACCTAACTGGTCACCTCACTAACACACCACAGTTTCTGAAAGGGAAAATTATGGGTAAATATTCTGGTGCAAGTTGCCTCCAGCACACTGACAGCAGTTAGCACCCGACACCGATGCCTAATCCTCATGATCACCGCCGCCGCGAAGAGCCAACACTCGAGCAGCAGCATCACGACGATCATCGTGGATCATCATGCACAAGAGCACGGAGAGCCCCAGCAATGCCGCCAACCCTCCGCACATGAGGATCGTGTACCAATCCGGCATCACCTCTGCCATTAGAGCCTCGCCTTGAGCTCCTACAAACAGAAATGTAGGAGAAGGAAGAAGAAGAGGAAATGAGGCCAGGTGTGAGGAAGAAGAGAGAAGCACCACGGTCATTTTATAGCTCGAGATCGGTGTACGGTGAGCGAAGTCCACCAGCGCCGCTCGTCGCTCGATCGCCGGTGTTCGGAGGCGAATCCGCGAGCAGTGCCGACAGCGCACTGGCCCGCGAGGTGAGTGCACGCTGCGCCGGCAGCTAGCATGCCGCGCACTACCGCAGTACGGCCTAGATGCCCTACGCGCTAGACGCCGCCGGTGGAGAAAGCGCGGGAAAGCGCTCGAGAGAGAGGGAGAGATGAGAGCCAGAGGTAGAAGAAGAGACCGACAGTGGGCCCCGGGTCCACCTGTCAGCCAGAGAAAGCACTGTGCACTCAGGTACGACCAGCGTTATATGGAAATTTAGAATTTTATTAATTCTAAATTTACCATAGCCATAAGTAGAAATCTCTCGGTTTCCCCAACCGTAGATTTTTCCACACAGCGCCAGTACCCCCACTGTAGTTCACCAATTATCTGCCCACTCACTGTAGCCTCGTCATATCGCGTGAGCAGGTTATTTAATTTTCGGGATATTATTGCATGATAGTAGGAGTAATATTTTTGAAACCGTCCTTAGCAAATCTCGAGGACGAGATTTTTCTTAAGGGGGGTAGTGTTGTAACACCCCAAAAATTTTAATCATGTTTTATTAATTAAAATTTTGCCAGGAAATTAATTTTTATTTTCTGGATCATCTATTGATTTCAGAATCACTCCTTTCTTCTGAATTGTGGAGTTTTCCCTCCAAGTAGAAACTTTTCAAAAATATTTTTGGACTTGAGTGCCTACTCAAGAGCATTTCATTTTTATTATATATGATCAGTGATTTTTTTTAATATTATTTTGCCAAGTTTTAATTCTTTTAAAATGGCCTTTCATATTTTTAAGAGCCTCATTTGCACTACAACCATTTGATAACTTCATTTACAAATTCCACAAAAATTTGGGGATGACATGTGATGTTCCTGGATCACTTTTATGCAAAAACCCAGCTTGGTGTTTTGTAAAATTTGAGCAAACCATCCACATTTGTATTCTGGTCTAGTTTGGTGATTTGTGCTGCAACCCTATTTTATTTTGCTCTAGTGACCTTGGAATTTTTCCTGCTTGTAGTACACCCTACCAAACCCTTAAGTCCAGGAGTTTGACTCCATTCGCCTAGTTTAAGCCCTTGTTAATAAGCCATTTTCTTTCTGTCCAGATTTGGTTTTCTCAAAAACTTGCACTAGGAAGTTTCTGCTTTGGCCAAACTAACCTTGCCATCCTCTTTATGATCTAAAGAGACTCTCATCTGGGAATGTTGGTCACTAGCAAAACCTTCTGGATGCCCCTAGCATTTTGTCGAACAGTTGGAGTGCATGAACTGTTTTGTCATGATTCTAACTTTGCATTGGAGGTTAACTTATCTGGCTATATCAGCTTGTCCTTTAGCTTTGCCTTGGCCAACAAACCATCCCTGTAGAGCCCCATGGGCAGAGGAGCCTCCTGGCACATCTTGGCATTTTGCCAAGCACCTGGCGCGCGTGTCCAGAGCGCGTCCAGGGCGTGCCTATTGCCGCCAGCAGCACCGAACCATCTCCGCATGCCAGCTCGCCCCGGGAACAGTTCGACCTCATCCAAGCGCTCGTCTGCTAGCCCGCAGTCCCCGCTGACCCCGCCACTTCGCCCTGACCGCCCTGGCACCCTGCAGGATCGCCCGCTTGCAGCCACTGCTGCCGCCAGTAAGGACTGCCATGGTCGGCGCCGCCCGAGCCACTCCCGCTCGCCAGCTCGCCCCCTGGATCAGCGCCGCTGTTGTCCGCTAGCTCCGTCTCCAGCTAGGCATCGCCACGACGCCCCTGCAGCAACATGGAAGGCCAGCCGCCGAGTTTATCTCCAGCCGCTTCGGAACCGACATCACCGCGCTATATATAGGCTGCACTAGGCTTCCCTATCAACCTCAGTAAGCCTCTCAGGCACCAGTGAACCCATTCCAACCCTCCAATTCGCCCTGGAGCACGCCATGGAGAAATCCCCATTTCTCCCGAAACTCCCTTCCGCCATAGTTGAAGCCTCGCTCAACCTCGAGCTCCCCGGCGTTCCTCTCCATTCCCAACCGATGCGGTCGAGTCTCCTGAATGAGCCGGTGTGCCGAGCGCCGAAAATGGTGCCCTCTATCGCCAGCAATCATCGCCGGAGTCCAGCCCGTCCCCTGCTTTGTCTGCGCGCGAGAGGTAGGAGATGAACCCGACAGCGGGGGCCCACTGTCAGCGACCCCGCGTCGGCGCGTGCTGTCTTAAGTGGAAGCGCAATTCGCTGGGTACGTTTCCCTCTGCCGAAAGCGTATTCTGACTCAAACCGTTTTCTTTTTCTGATTTATATTAAAAACAGACTTTGACTACATGTTTGACTGGTCATATCTTTTAAACTAAAACCCCATTTGACTTGATTCTTTTTCTGTTACTTCTCAGATCTCATCTAGTTTATTGTCATATTTATTTGAAAAAATTTCCAACAACTTTTCAGTACTGTTTTGAACTATGTGTTAATTTGAATATTTTCAAAACTAGGATTTGGAGGGAAGATTAAAACTTTCAAAAGTTTTGGAGTGCACCTCAACTACCTACACATTGAAGGCAAGAATTCTGAACCCTGGTATAATATTCGTTGTGTGTTGTTTGATGTGATGACAACACCAAAGTTGACTTGAAGCATGCATTATTTCATGTGATGTTGTGATCATGCTCTTGAGTGCATGATGAAGATTCCTTGTTGTTGGAATTGATATGCTTGTGACAGTATTCACCCTCGTATGCCTTTCATGCCTACCGGAAGGAATCCGGAGAAGTCTCTGTCTTGGGTAGACATGAGCTTGATACTGATATTTCATTGGGACGAGTATGATCAGTAAGGCATGGTGAAGTATGATGAGTGGTGATTCTGTCTGTTGGTGTGGAATATATTTGTTATGCTAATCATGCAGGAAACACTTTAACCTCCTGAGTCGACCGTAGATCGAGTCTTGTGCCAGTAACCCCCATACTTGTTTCGTGCTACCACTTGTCCCTGCTGTAGGTAGGGTACGGTTCAGTAAGTTGTCAACCCCTTTCTTAGCACACACCGTACAGAGAGGCCATAGTGAAAGATACCAGTGGCCCATGGTAGGCATGTCACTTGGTCCGGGGGCATGGGTGTTCCGGTGAGTCCGAGGGGGTAGCTCCCCTGTTTTGCGCGCAATATAAATTTTGTGATCCCATGCTAATCGAGGTTGGAGCCTCCCCACTTAGAGTTTTGCTTAACAAGTGTCGTGGGTGATTCCAGGCACCGGTAAGTTAAGCTGGTGTGTGCGGGTCAGGTGTGTTTTCAAATCAAAGACCGTAAGCGGAATTAGTCCCGGTGGACTTGAGGAATCCGTTACTCGTGGGTAAAGAGTACACCCTCTGCAGAGTTTATATCTATTCGAATAGCCGTGTCCGCGGTTAATGACTACAGTCTGGGATGGGTCAAGTGTGAGTCTTAGTGTCGGTCTTCGGAGGAAAGCTTCTAAACCGGAAAAATTGATCATGACGTGTGACAAGTGATGATTATGATTATTATTAATGCGGACTAACCATTTATATTATTTGTATTATTGAGTATCCCTGGGATTGTTCTACCTCCTGGATACTCATTGTGATTATTCTTATATAAGCCCTTTATGTGGCGTCGCACAGACGCCCGACTGTGGCATGCATGCTGTTTGCTTTATCATATAAGCCCTTTCTGTGGCGTCGTTGAGACGCCCGACTGTGGCACGTTTGTTATTTATTTTCTTTATAAGCCCTTTATGTGGCGTCGCTCAGACGCCCGACTGTGGCATTCTGGTTATTTATTTTTCTTTATAAGCCCTTTATGTGGCGTCGCTCAGACGACCGACTGTGGCATGCTGGTTAATTATTTTTCTTTATAAGCCCTTTATGTGGCGTCGCTCAGACGCCCGGCTGTGGCATGCTGGTTATTTATTTTTCTTTATAAGCCCTTTATGTGGCGTCGCTCAGATGCCCGACTGTGGCACGCATATTGTTTATTTTTCATATAAGCCCTTTATGTGGCGTCGCTCAGACGCCCGACTGAGGCATGCTTTATATTATTATCCTTTCGAGGCGTCGCTTCAGACACCCGATCGGTTTATTTTATTTTTATTCTCTGATTGCTTATTCATATTTAATTATGAATGACCTGCTTGCGTGCGTCATGAATTTTATTTTGTGACTGACTAAGTGATCGTGGATTATTTCAGTGCATGATTATCATCTGTTATATTATACCTGTTTTCATGATGTTTGCGAGTACATTCAAAGTACTCACTGGCTTGAACCTGGTTATTGTCTTGGCCAGATTTCTTGCTTGGAGAGGAGCGCAACGACGACAGCCCGGAACCTAGGCATCAAAGATAGCAGATACGCGAAGATAGGAATTATCCAGGTCAGCTGTTCCCGTGGGAAATGGAGTCCTATAGACGCTGATGATCCGCAAACCGCTTCCGCCATCAACTACTAGAAATTTTTGTTGTACTCAGAGACCACTTGGTCGTGTACTTCAAATATTGTATTTTGCTTGGAATTTCTGTATCAAGATTGTGTCTCATCATCTAACACTAATCCTGGGGCTGGTGAGCACAAGGGCCATTTACTCGGAAATTAATATCCTGGAAAACCGGTCCTGACAACTGCTAATTAGCAGCAGCGCTACTAATGATGTCCTACCTATAACGTTTTTTCTAGTAGTGAGAGTTCCAATGAGATCCGAAACGGAAAACTCCTGTCTCTCGTGTTTGAGAGAAGTTGCAAAATTGTTCCACGAAGGTGGAAGCTTGGCAATGATGCCTCCTGCCACAAATTTGTCCGGCAACACACACTTGAAGTACTCAAGCTCCTTCGCGAGAGACTGTATCTCATGAGCTTGTTGAACAACAGAGCGCTCATCAGTCATCTTGTAGTCATAGAATTGCTCTGACGTTCAACTCGCTGCCAGCGTCCGAGTCCCCAAACTTGGCCTCGAGCGCAACCCACATATCCTTGCCGCTGTCAAACGACATATACAAATCCACAATGGAATCGTCAAGAACACTCAGAAGGGTGCCCTTGAAGAGAGTATCGATCTTCTCAAAAGCTTCCTGCTGTGCAGGTTAAGATTGCCCTCAGACTTGCCCTTGGTTGCGTCATAGCAGTCCATGGTTTGAAACCAGTTGACCGCTCTCATGCACCACCTCTTATATTAATTGCACCCCCTTGAAGGTGGGCGGCTTCAAATGTGCAACAAAACCACTTGGAGTAAATTGCCAATAATCAGGTTTTTGGATTGTTGAGTATATGAGCAAATTACTATGATTTATAATCCGAATAAACAGTAAATAAATCATGACGGCAATAAGAGAGATTGAACTAATCATGCATACTATCATAGTAGACGTATGTATTAAATCTACGACACAAACTAGACATAAGAATTCTAGCATGATTTCAAACAGAGAGGACAAGATTGCATCCGGTGCAGCGGGAGCAGAACTGCACGCGTTGGTGCTGTCGTGCATGTCGTTGATGATGAGGTTGCCGAGATTGGGGAAGTAGTCGTCGTCCGGGAAGTAGTCGTTGCCAGCAGTTGCACGAGTGCGCTCCCCAAAAACCTGATCGCCCCTCTCCCGTACAGGATCACAAGAGGCGAGGTTCCGGAGGCCTGCTGTCCCTTCTCGCGGTGCACGCTGGAAGGAGGGATGGAGAAGACTTGGATGGCGGCTGATGCGGCTGAGATGCGTTTGTATTTCCCCAAAGAGGAAGGGATTATGCAGCACAGCTACAGTAGGTATTTCCCTCAGTGATGAGACCAAAGTTATTGAACCAGTAGGTGAACCACGCAACACTATGTAAACGGTACCTGCACACAAAGAACAGATACTTGCAACCCGACGCGTAAGAGAGGTTGTCAATCTCTCCACGGTAAAAAGACAGATTATGTTGTAATAGATTTGATAGATAGATCACTCAAGAAGACAAAATAAAAGAGGCAAATAAAAAGTGCAGCAAGATATTTTTGGGTTTTTGGAATAATAGATCTGAAAACAAAAGCGGCAAAAAGATAGATCGGAAAGCAATATGTTGGAAAAGTAGACCCGGGGGGCGTAGGTTTCACTAGTGGCTTCTCTCATGAGTATAGTACACGGTGGGTAAACAAATTACTGTTGGGCAATTGATAGAAGATCAAATAATCATGATGATATCCAAGGCAATGATCATTATATAGGCATCACGTCCAAGATTAGTAGACCGAAATGATTCTGCATCTACTAATATTACTCCACACATCGACTGCTATCCAGCATGCATCTAGTGTATTAAGTTCCATGAAGAAACGTAGTAATGCAATAAGAACAATGACATGATGTTGACAAGATCTATTCATGTAGGAATAGACCCCATCTTGTTATCCTTGATAGCAACAATACATGCGTGCCTCGCTGCCCCTTCTGTCACTTGGAGAGGACACCGCAAGATCAAACCCATCACAAAGCACCTGTTCCCATGGCAAGAAAAATCGATCTAGTTGGCCTAACTAAACCAAAGATTCGAAGAAGAAATACGAGGCTATAAGTAATCATGCATATAAGAGATCAAAGAAGACATAAATAATGTTCATGGATAGAAACTGATCATGAACTCAAAATTCATCGGATCCCAACAAACGCATCGCAAAAAGTCATTACATCAAATAGATCTCCAAGGGACAATTGTATTGAGAATCAAAAAGAGAGAAGAAGCCATCTAGCTACTGCCTACGGACCCGTAGGTCTATGGTGGACTACTCATGCATCATCGGAGAGGCACCAATGAGGATGATGAACCCCTATGTGATGGTGTTAGATTGGATCTCGAGGTTCTGGAACTTGCGGCAGTTGGAAGTGTTTTTCATCGACTCCTATAGGGTTTCTGGAATATTTGGGTATTTATAGAGCTGAGAGGCAGTGGAGAGAGGTCCCGAGGAGGGCACAACCCATCTGGGCGTGCCGGGGGCCTCTGGCGCGCCCAGGTGTCTTGTGGGCCGCCTGGGCCCCCTCCCGAGTACTTCTTTGGCCCTCTGGTTTCCTTCTGGTCCAAACAAAATCTCCAAAAAGTTTCATCGCGATTGGACTCCGTTTGGTATTGATATTCTGCGAAGTAAAAAACAGGCAAAAAACAGCAACTGGCACTTGGCACTATGTCAATAGGTTAGTCCCAAAAAATGATATAAAGTTGCTATTAAATGATTGTAAAACATCCAAGAATGATAATATAACAGCATGGAACAAGCAAAAATTATAGATACGTTGGAGACGTATCAGCATCCCCATGCTTAATTCCTACTCATCGAGTAGGTAAACGATAAAACGGAATTTTTGATGTGGAATGCTACCTAACATGTTCATCACATATTCTTTTCTTTTGTAGCATGGACATTTGGACTTATAGATGGTTCAAAGCAATAGTCTAGTTTTGACATGAAGACTTCAATACTCAAGCATACTAACAAGCAACCATGTCTTTCAAAATATCAATACTAAAGAAAGTTATCCCTAGCCCATCATGCTCAATCATTGATCCATTCATGAAACACACTCAAATATTAACTACACCCAATGCACAAGTATGATCATAGTGCCCCCTAGCTGGTGCTTTATAAGAGAAGATGGAGACTCAAATTAAAAATAAAGATTTACATAAAGTAAATAGATAGGCCCTTCGTAGAGGGAAGTAGGTATTTGTAGAGGTGCCAGAGCTCAAAGCTTAAATTGAGATAGAAAATATTTTGGGTGGTATGCCTTTCCTCTCAACGAAAACGACAAAGAATTTCGCAATACTTTCCATGCTAGATACATCATAGGCGGTTCCCAAACATAAAATAAAGTTTATTCCTTTTTCCACCATTCTTTCACAATCCATGGCTAGCCGTATCCACGGGTGCCTTCCATACCAACACTTTCCAAGGAAGTTATTATTTGACAACATAAAGTAAAATCCTTTTTCATTTCAGGACTGGGCATCCCTATTACCATCGTACTCTCGTGCAATGACAAGTGAATAAACACACATCTTGAGAATAACACATCTAGCATGGAAAATATTGGATACCCCCTACCGTTTCATGAGCAGTACGAGCACACAAAAAGGAAATTTATTTTGAAAATTAGAGATGGCACATACAAATTTGCTCAGAACGACAAGGAAATACCGCATATATATATAGGTAGGTATGGTGGACTCATATGGCAAAACTGGGTTTAAGGATTTTGGATGCACAAGTAGTATTTCGACTTAGTACAAGTGGAGGCTAGCAAATAGATTGGGAAGCAACCAACCAAGAAACGAAAATTCACATAAACGGGAATTATGCATAACTAACACCGAAGAATGCACCATAAGTGGGATGTAATTTCATTGCATAACTATTGACTTTCGTGCTTGCATAGGGAATCACAAACCTTAACACCAATATTCTTACTAAAGCCCAATTACACACCAACATGACTCGCATATTACTATCATCATGTCTCAAAACTATTACAAAGAATCAAGTTTAATTTGTCCAATGATCTTCATGAAAGTTTTTATTATATCATTCTTTAATATCTATCACTTTGGGACTAGTTTCATATATTTCCATTGCTTTTGACAAGCTCAAATAAATTTAAGTGAAGAACAAGAGCATAAAATTTTCATCTCTCAAAATAGTATAAGTGAAGCATGATAGAATTTCTTCAAAATTTACTAACTCTCAAATTAATATAAGTGAAGCATGAGAGTATTTCTTCAAAAATTTAAAGCACACCGTGCTCAAAAGGATATAAGTGAAGCACTAGAGCAATTCCATAGCTCAAAAAAATTTAAGTGAAGCATATAAAGCAATTCTAACAAATCATAGCATAATTTGGCTCTCTCAAAATAGGCGTGTCCAGCAAGGATACTTGTGGAAAACTAAAAAGCAAATCAAGCAAAGACTCAAATAATACAAGACGCTCCAAGCAAAACTCATGAAATGTGACGAATAAAAATATAGTTCGAAGTAAAATACCGATGGTTGTTAGAAGAAAGAGGGGATGCCACTCGGGGCATCCCCAAGCTTAGTTGATTGTATTCTCTTTGGATATTATCTTGGGGTGCCATGGGAATCCCCAAGCTTAGTCTCTTTTCACTCCTTATTCCTTCATCCATCGTGATCTCACCCAAAACTTGAAAACTTCAATCACCTAAAACTCAACAAAATCTTCGCAAGATCCGTTAGTATAATAAAGAAAATCACCACTCTAAGTACTGTTGCAAACCCATTCATATTTTATTATTGAATTATACCTACTATATTTTAACTTTACCATGGCTTTTACCCCCCGATATAATCCGTAGAGTCATCAAAACAAGCACACAATGCAACAAAAACAGAATCTGTCAAAAACAGAACAGTCTGTAGTAATCTGTACTCTAGCCGTACTTATGGAACTCTAAAAATTCTGAAAAATTAGGACAGCGTAAATAATTTGTATAAATACTATGTTAAAAGGTCAGCTCATTATCACACTCCAGTCAAAAATGAAAATTCATGCACTGGAGTCAAAGTTTCTATTTCAGATTCAGCATTGTTTCTACTTATCTTATGAATCATCCTAAATGCTTTACTTGGCACAAACACTAATTAAAACATAAAAAACACAATCATAACAGTAGCATAATTTTTTAAACACTCTAAAACAGAAATAAAAAGGTAAAATAAATTTTATTCATTGGGTTGCCTCCCAACAAGCGCTATCGTTTTACGCCCCTAGCTAGGCATAATGCATAGATTGAAGTGTTGTCATCTTTAGATTTTGCTCCATAGGATGCTCTAATGATTGATTCATATGGTGTCTTAATTATTGTTCTAGGTAAGTGTTCCATACCCGTTCTTCGTGGAAATTGAAATTTAATATTGCCTTCTTTCATATCAAGCACGGCACCTATAGTGCGTAAAAACGGTCTACCAAGTATAATAGGACAAGACGGATTGCAATCAATATCAAGAACAATAAAATATATGGGCACATAGTTCCTATTTGCAATAATAAGAACATCATTAATTCTTCCTAAAGGTTTTTTAATAGTGGAATCCGCCAAGTGTAAATTAATAGAACATTCTTCAATATTGGTAAGACCAAGCACATCACATAGAGATTTCGGAATTGTGGAAACGCTAGCACCCAAGTCACATAAAGCAAAACACTCATAATTTTTAATCTTGACTTAAAGGTAAGTTCCCACTCATCATGTAATTTTCTAGGAATTGAAATCTCTAATTCCAACTTTTCTTCGAGAGATTTCATCATGGCATCAACAATATGTTTAGTAAAAGCTTTATTTTGTTCATAAGCATGGGGTGAATTTAACACGGATTGCAGCAAAGAAATACATTCAATCAAAGAGCAACTATCGTAATTAAAATCTTTGCAATCCAAAATAGTGGGCACATCACTAGTTAAAGTTTTGACCTCTTCAAACCCACTTTCATCAATTTTTTCATCAAGATTTTCACCCTCCAAATCATTGGGATGCCTTCTAACTAAAGTTGACTCTTCTTCAGTCCCTTTATCATCAATTTTAATACTAATAAACAAGGAATCAATAGAAGACGCTTCATCATTTTTATGAAAGAAATCACTAGAAAACGCTTTTTCTAAGAATTCTCTTTTGGCTCTAAGCATAGCGGTTCTTTTCTTACTTTCATCCATAGATACATATAAAGCTTTAATTGATTCATCAATCTTAGGTGCAAAAGCTGTCAACTTGAGATTTTCTACAGCATGGGAAATCCTATCAATGCTTCTAGACATATCATCACTCTTGTTCAACTTTTCTTCTATCGTAGTATTGAAAACCTTTTGAGCATTGATAAATTCTTTAATATTACTATCAACATCAGAGGGGTTCCTATTATTATTGTAAGAAGGATTACCATAGGAATTACCATAATTATTAGAGGAATTTCTAGGAAAAGGCCTAGGATTAAAACTACCTCTATAAGCATTGTTATTAAAATTGTTTCGCGAGATAAAATTCACATCTACGGAATCACTATTTTGCTCAATCAAAGTAGACAAAGGCACATCATTAAGATCAATAGGAGAATTTTTACTAGCGACCAACTTCATAAGAGCATCAATTTTTTCATTCAAAGTACTAATTTCTTCAACCGAATTAACCTTTTTACTAGTAGGTGCTCTTTCAGTATGCCATTGTGAATAATTTGCCATAATATTATCTAGAAATTTAGCAGCTTCACCCAAAGTAATTTCCATAAAAGTACCACCCGCGGCGGAATCTAAAAGATTTCAGGAGACAAAATTCAATCCCGCATAAATTTTTTGTATGATCATCCAAATATTTAAACCATGAGTAGGACAATTTCTTAGCATCAATTTCATTCTTTCCCAAGATTGTGCAACATGCTCATGCTCAAGTTGCTTAAAATTCTTGATTTGAGCTCTAAGGGAAATAATTTTCGCGGGCGGAAAATACTTAGTAATAAAAGCATCTTTGCACTTATTCCAAGAACCGATACTATTGCCAGGCAAAGAAGAAAACCAAATTTTTGCATGATCCCTCAAGGAGAAAGGAAATAATTCAACTTCGCTATATCATTGTCCACATCTTTTTTCTTTTTCATATCACACAATTCTATGAATGTGTTTAGATGGGACGCGACATCCTCATTAGGAGTACCGGAAAATTGATCTTTCATGACAAGATTCAACAAAGCGACATTAATATATCCCAAGACTCCACACTAGTGGCGGGAGGAGCAATAGGAGTGCTAATAAAGTCACTATTATTGGTATTGGAAAAATCACACAATTTGGTATTTTCTTGAGTCATCGTGACTACGCAAACAAGATTGCAAGCAAACAAGTGATCTAACAAGAACAAGACAAACGAAAAAAGACAGCGAATAAAAAGGCAAATTGGTGAAGTAGGGGAGAGGAAAACGAGAGGCAAATGGCAAATTGGTGAAGCGGGGGAGAGGAAAACGAGAGGCAAATGGAAAATAATGTAATTGTAAGGAAATGAGATTGTGATTAGGAACCTGATAGATGTTGATGATGTCTCCCCGGCAACGGCGCCAGAAATTCCTTTTGATGTGGCTGAGATGCGTTGCTATTTCCCCAAAGAGGAAGGGATGATGCAACACAACAATGGTAGGTATTTCCATCAGTGATGAGACCAAGGTTATCGAACCAGTAGGAGAACCACGCAACACTATGTAAACGGTATCTGCACACAGAGAACAAATACTTGCAACCCGACGCGTAAGAGAGGTTGTCAATCTCTCCACGGTAAAAAGATGGATTAGGTTGTAATAGATTGGATAGATAGATCGCTCAAGAACACAAAATAAAAGAGGCAAATAAAAAGTGCAGAAAGATATTTTTATGTGTTTGGAATAATAGATCTGAAAACAAAAGCGGCAAAAAGATAAATCGGAAAGCAATATGTTGGAAAAGTAGACCCGGGGGGCATATGTTTCTATAGTGGCTTCTCTCATGAGTATAGCACACGGTGGGTAAACAAATTACTATTGGGAAATTGATAGAAGATCAAATAATCATGATAATATCCAAGGCAATGATCATTATATAGGCATCACGTCCAAGATTAGTAGACCGACACGATTCTGCATCTACTATTATTACTCCACACATCGACCGCTATCCAGCATGCATCTAGTGTATTAAGTTCCATGAAGAAAAGTAGTAATGCAATTAGAACGATGGCATGATGTAGACAAGATCTATTCATGTAGGAATAGACCCCATCTTGTTATCCTTAATAGCAAAGATACATGCGTGCCTCGCTGCCCCTTCTGTCACTGGGAGAGGATACCGCAAGATCGAACCCATCACAAAGCACCTCTTCCCATGGCAAGAAAAATCGATCTAGTTGGCCTAACTAAACCAAAGATTTGAAGAAGAAATACGAGGCTATAAGTAATCATGCATATAAGAGATCAAAGAAGACTCAGATAATATTCATGGATAGAAACCGATCATGAACTCAAAATTCATCGGATCCCAACAAACACACCTGATGATCCATAAGTATAGGTGATCAATCGTAGTCCTTTCGATAAGTAAGAGTGTCGAACCCAGTGAGGAGTAGAAGGAAATGATAAGCGGTTTTCAGTAAGGTAATTTCTGCAAGCACTGAAATTGTAAATAGCAAGTAGTTTGATAGCAAGGTAATTTGTGACAAGCAAGTACCGGTAACAATAGGTAAGGTGCAGCAAGGTAGCCCAATCCTTTTGTGGCAAAGGACAGACCAAAACTATCTCTTATGATGAGCAAAGTGTTCTTGAGGGTACACGGGAATTTCATCTAGTCACTTTCATCATGTTGGTTTGATTTGTGTTCGCTACTTTGATAATTTGATATGTGGGTGGACCGGTGCTAAGGTGATGTTCTTACTTGAACTAACAACCTACTTATGATTAACCCCCTCGCAAGCATCCGCAACTACGAGAAAAGTATTAAGACAAAGTCTAACCATAGCATTAAACTTGTGGACCCAAATCAGCCCCTTACGAAGTAGCGCATAAACTAGGGTTTAAGCTTCTGTCACTCTAGCAACCCATCATCTAATAACTACTCCACGATGCATTCCCTTGGGCCCAATGATGGTGAAGTATCATGTAGTCGACGTTCACATGACACCACTAAGGGAATCACAACATACATATCATCAAAATATCGAACACATATCAAATTCACATGATTGCTTGCAACATGACTTCTCCCGTGACCTCAAGAACAAAGGTAACTACTCACAAATAATATGCATGGTCAAGATCAGAGGTGTATTGAATAGCATAATGGATCTGAACATGTGATCTTCCACCAAATAAACCATAATCAACACTACACTACTAGTCACCTACACATACCAATCTGAGGTTCCGGTACAAAGATTGAACACAAGAGATGAACTAGGGTTTGAGAGGAGATGGTGTTGTTGAAGATGTTGATGAAGAATGGCCTCCCCAAGATGAGGGGGTTGTTGGTGATGACGATGGCTTCGATTTCCCCCTCCGGAAGGGAAGTTCCCCCGGCGGAATCGCTTCGCGGGAGGGCAAAAGTGCTCCTGCCCAAGTTTTGCCTCGAGGCGGCGGCGCTTCGTCCCGAAAGTCCTCCTCCTATTTTTTTAGATTTTTTGGGAATTTATACCAGAAGATGGGCTTCGGAGGTGGGCAGGATGGGCACCCGCCACCAGGGCGCTGGTAGGGAGCCTGGCACGCTCTGGTGGAGGGTGGCCCCCCTCCGGTAGTTTTCAGCTCCAGTATTTCTTATTTATTGTATAAAAAATCTCCGTAAAATTTCAGCTTCATTAGGGATGTGCCGAATAAGTATCTCTGACATGCTTTTTTTTGGTACTGCATTCCAGTTGCCGGCATTCTCCCTCTTGGTGTAAACCTTGCAAATTGTGAGAGAAAAGGCATTAGAATTAATCCCAAAAGTAATATTATGCATAGAAACATTATAAATAATAGTAGGAAAACATGATGCAAAATGGACGTATCAACTCCCCCAAGCTTAGACCTCGCTTGTCCTCAAGCGAAAACCGATATCGAAGAACTGCCCACATGGTTTGAGAGAGAGTTGTCGATAAAAACAAAATACAGACATAGTAGCATCATGCTTATTATTATAACAGCAACAAAAATTAACATAAAACTTTCTCATGAAACTTTTATTTCATAACAATATCATATAACTTCTTATGAGCAAGTAACAATTCATCACAACGTGGAAGTATAAAGCATAAACCTTATTGGGAACCAACAAACTATGTTTTCAGTCAACTTTGCAACTACAATTCATCATATTTTCAGGAAGGGTCTCATGTAAGAGCCTTTTGGCCAGTCCACATACTCAACCATCATTTAGTCTTCTATGATTTCTAACACTCACAGCATACCCATGGACAAAAGTTTCAACCGGACACATAGAAAGATAGTTATAATTTGCCTCCCAACGTATTCACCTCAAGGGTGATGTCAACAATAATAACTCATGCCCACTCATATCCAACTGGATATATGTGCCTAGATCTTTCCTCACCACAAGATGCTTGCAAAATGAGAAAAATAAAAAGGAATAGAGAAGAATACTTTGACACTTTCATGAAAGTAAATACATAAAAGTAAAAGATAGGCCCTTCGCAGAGGGAAGCAGAGGTTGTCATGCACTTTTTAGTTTGTATGCCAAATACCATAGCGCAAAAAGAACGTCACGTCGCATTGCCCCTTGTGATAGCAACCTTTATTATGTAGTATGTCGCTTTTATTACTTTGCCATCACAAGTTCATGCAACGCTCAATTTTGTCTTACACTAATTGATCCAACACTTTTAGAAGCAATTTTTATTGCCTTGATGCACCGATGAAAACTTACTTGAAGAATCTTATTCAATCCATAGGTAGGTATCGTGGACTCTCAAACATGAGTTTGGGTTTTGGGTTTTTGGATGCACAAGTAGTGTCTCTACTTAGTGCGGAATTTTTGGCTAGCAAAGATATTGGGCAAGCACCACATGTTGAAGGATCTATGACAATATAACTTCTATGTGAATAAGAACAAGCATAAATCATTACGTTGTCTTCCTTGTCCAACGTCAATAGTTTTGGCATATAATATTTAATGGAGGCTCACTATCATAAAAGATGTCCATGATAGTATATTTGCATGTGGATCTTCTCTTCCCTAATTAATTCTTTCATGAATTGCATCATTGACAAATGCTATATTTGCCAATCTCCAATAAATTTTACCACTTATACTTTTCTTTATTGTGATGTCATTACTCACCATAAGATTAGCATATGATCTTTCTCATTTATTTTCTTTTATTATGATTGCAACAAGAAAGTAAAGGGGCAAAAGCTCAAACTAATCTTTATTATATAACTCTCACTCGATTACATAGATAGATAGATCACAAAACTAGCACTCGAAAATAGATCATACTAAGCTTTTATTCAACTAAATCATGAAAATGCTAAGGGTCGAAATAAAAAAGCAAAGGTAAAAAGTGATGGTGATACGATACCGGGGCACCTCCCCCAAGCTTGGTTCAAGCCAAGGGGAGTGCCCATACCCGTGTACTCAAGTCTCCTTTGGTGGTGAAGATGATGAAGGTGGTGGTGATGAGGCATTATTCTTCTTCTCCAATTTACGCTTGAGGATGAAGATTCCTTCCCTCAAATCATCATTCTGTTGCTCCAGTTTCAATATCCTCTTGCATAGAGCTGCCTTGCTCTCCTGCAGCAAACGAGAAGGGATAAAAGTAGTATTGGGTTTACTCCTACCATTAGGAAAGCTTGACTTCTTGAACTCCACGTGCATATCCCCAAGTAGAGGTAGCAGGGGTTCATCTTCATCTGAGCCAGCGTCTGGTCCAGCGTCTTCTATTTCCTCCAGATTGGTGTCTCCTTCTTCCTCCGAAGTCCACAAATAGGGGTAAATTTCCCCAAAGATCTTTGGATCAACAACATAATTGGACACATAGCTCTCTCCCTCCGAATCTTGGGACGACATATTTTCAGATCTCTCAGGAAAACAACACGAAACATGAACAAAGGAAAATATTGCGATGCGGCGTTCAAATCAATCGGGGGTATATATAGAGAATTTTTAT
Organism: Elymus sibiricus; assembly: GCA_039707655.1. NCBI lineage: Eukaryota > Viridiplantae > Streptophyta > Magnoliopsida > Poales > Poaceae > Elymus > Elymus sibiricus. The sequence continues at coordinate 396,487,810 of CM077671.1, forward strand.
TCTTGGAAATCAAGCAAACGGAAGGAAAATGGAGTCGGGAAGGTTCCCGAGGTGGGCACGCTCCACTAGGGCGCGCCAGGGATGGCAACCGCGCCCTGGTGGAGGGTGGCCACCTGGGTTGCCTTCCGGTTTATTTTTTTCTTTCCTAAAATTCTTAAATATTCCAAAACTGATAAAAAATATTCTTGTGGATTCTTCGGAGACCGTTTACTTACCGTATCACGTACCTCTTGTTTTTCACGATTCTGGAGTGTTCCGGAAGGTTTCTTCTATGTGTTCCTCTAGTGCCATGGTTTGGATAACATTGCTTTCAACATTAATAGGCGTACCTGAGATATAGTGTTTAATTCTTTGTCCATTGACCACCTTCGGGATGGTACCTTCGGTATTATTAATTTTGATAGCTCCAGAGCGATAGACCTCTTCGATAACATAAGGTCCTTCCCATTTGGAGAGAGGTTTTCCTGCAAAAAACCTGAAACGAGAATTGTACAAAAGAACATATTCTCCAACCTTGAATTCTCGCTTTGGGATTCTTTTGTCATGCCATCTTTTAACTTTCTCTTTGAATAACTTGGCATTTTCATAAGCTTGGATTCTCCATTCACCTAATGAGCTAATATCAAATAACCTCTTATCACCGGCAAGTTTGAAGTCATAATTTATTTCTTTAATTGCCCAAAATGCTTTGTGTTCTAACTCTAGAGGCAAATGACAAGCTCTCCCATATACCATCTTGTATGGAGACATACCCATAGGATTTTTATAAGTGGTTCTATAGGCCCAAAGTGCATCATCTAATTTCTTAGACCAATTCTTTCGGGACCTATTGACAGTTTTTTGTAATATCAATTTTATTTATCTATTGCTAAGTTCAACTTGACCACTAGATTGAGGATGATAGGGTGAAGCAATTCTATGGTTAACATCGTATTTAGCAAGCATTTTACGGAAAGCACCGTTAATAAAGTGTGAACCACCATCAGTCATTAGATACCTTGGGACTCCAAACCTTGGGAAAATAACTTATTTAAGCATTTTAATGGAAGTGTGATGATAAGCACTACTAGTTGGAATATCTTCTACCCACTTAGTGACATAATCAACAGCAACCAAAATATGAGTGTACCCATTAGAGGAAGGAAAAGGTCCCATATAATCAAAACCCCAAACATCAAATGGTTCAAGAACAAGTGAATAATTCATAGGCATTTCCTAACGCTTACCGATATTACCAATTCTTTGACATTCATCACAAGACAAGACAAACTTACGGGCATCCTTGAAGAGAATAGGCCAGTAAAAACCAGATTGCAATACCTTATGAGCAGTTCTATCTCCTGCGTGATGTACTCCATAAGCTTCGGAATGACATTTCCGTAGGATTTGTTCCTGTTCATGCTTAGGTATATAACATCTAATAATACCATCTACTCCTTCTTTATAAAGATGTGGGTCATCCCAAAAGTAATGTCTTAAATCATAGAAGAATTGTTTCTTTTGTTGGTATGTGAAACTAGGTGGAATAAATTTAGCAACAATGTAATTAGCGTAATCAACATACCATGGAGTGTTTTGATAAAAAAATATTGCAGCTAGTTGTTCATCAGGGAAACTATCATCAATAGGTAGTGGGTCATCAATAATATTTTCTAACCTAGACAAGTCATCAGCTACGGGGTACTCAGCTCCCTTTCTATCAACGATATGTAAATCAAATTCCTCAAGCAAGAGAGCCCACCTAATGAGTCTAGGTTTAGCATCTTTATTTTCCATCAGATATTTTATAGCAGCATGATCAGTGTGAACAATAACTTTGGAATCAACAATGTAAGATCTGAATTTATCACAAGCAAACACAACTGCTAAAAATTCTTTTTCAGTAGTAGCATAATTTCTTTGGGCACTGTCTAGAGTTTTGCTAGCCTAATGGATAACATTTAGTTTCTTATCAACTCTTTGTCCTAGAACAATACCAACATCATAATCACTAGCATCACACATAATTTCAAAAGGCAAGTTCCAATCAGGTGGTTGAACAATAGGTGCAGTGGTTAAGGCTTTCTAAATTGTTTCAAAGGCTTCCACACAATGATCATCAAAAACAAAGGGAATATCCTTTTGTAAAAGATTAGTAAGAGGCCTAGAATTTTGTGAGAAGTCTTTAATAAACCTCCTATAGAAACCAGCGTGACCAAGGAAACTTCGAATACCTTTAGCACATGGCATTTTCTCAATTCCATCAACTTTAGCTTGATCCACCTCAGTACCTCGTTCGAATATTTTATGCCCCAGGACAATACCTTCACTAACCATAAAGTGGCACTTCTCCCAATTCAAGATGAGATTAGTTTGTTCACATCTCTGCGAAACTCGATCAAGGTTGCTTAAGCAATCATCAAAAGAAGTTCCGTAAACGGAGAAATCATCCATGAATACCTCCACAATCTTTTCACAAAAATCAGAGAATATAGCAGCCATACATCTTTGAAAGGTAGCAGGTGCATTGCATAAACCAAAAGGCATACGTCTGTAAGCATAGGTTCCAAAAGGACAGGTAAAGGTGGTTTTCTCTTGATCAGGTTGTGACACAAGTATTTGAGAGAAACCAGAATATCCATCCAAGAAACAAAAGTGTGAGTGCTTAGATAATCTTTCAAGCATTTGATCAATAAAAGGCAAGGGTTAATGATCTTTCCTAGTAGCTTTATTTAATTTTCTAAAATCAATTACCATCCTATAGCCAGTAACAATTCTCTGTGGAATAAGCTCATTTTTATCATTAGGAACAACACTAATACCTCCCTTCTTAGGGACACAATGAACGGGACTCACCCATCTACTATCTTCTATAGGATAGATTATACCTGCTTCCAGAAGCTTTAATATTTTAGTTCTTACCACTTCTTTCATCTTGGGATTCAATCGTCGTTGGTGATCAACAACGGGTTTAGCATCGGGTTCCATATTAATCTTGTGCTGACATAGAGTGGGACTAATGCCCTTAAGATCATCAATAGTATATCCAATAGTATCCGGGTGCTTCCTCAGAATTTTCAATAATCTTTCTTCTTCATGTTCTAAAAGGTTAGCAATTCTAGCAGCTTCATCACAGAAGTAAATGACATGCCCATCAATATTTTCTACCAAGAGATCTTTAACCATAGCAATACTAGGTTCTACCTTAATTTGTTCAGAAGGCTTAGGTGTTCTAATATTACTTTTGCGAACCACAGTTGATACCTTAGCATGTTCCTTTGTCCTAACCGGGAAAGGTGGTTTCTCAATATAAGCAGTAGGCACAACTGGATCAACATTGTAAATGATAGTTTCTTCTTTAGTAATTACCGGTTCTTTAATTTCCTTATGAATAGGGGGATGATATTTAAACCACTTCTCTTTAGGGAGATCAACATGAGCAACAAATGATTCACAGAAAGAGGCTACTATCTCAGAGTCAAGTCCATATTTATTGCTAAACTTATGAAAAGCATCGGTATTCATAAAAGATTTAACACAATCAAATTCAAGCTTAATACCTGACTCATTACCTTTGTCGAGTTCCCAATCTTCAGAGTTGCGTTTAATTCTTTCCAAGAGATCCCACTTGAATTCAATAGTCTTCTTCATAAAAGAACCAGTACAAGAAGTATCGAGCATGGTTTGATCATTATGAGAAAGCCGAGCATAAAAATTCTGAATAATAACTTCTCTCGGGATATCATGATTGGGGCATGAATATAACATTGACTTAAGCCTATCCCAAGCTAGAGCGATACTTTCTCCTTCACGAGGCCAAAAATTATATATATAATTCCGATCACAATGAACTAGATGCATAGGATAAAACTTTTGGTGGAATTCCAGTTTCAAATGATTCCAGTTCCATGATCCAATATCATCACATAGCGTATACCATGTCAATGCTTTTCCTTCAAAAATAAAGGGAAAACCTTCTTCTTAACCTCATCTCCGGATAAACCTACAAGCTTAAGTCCACAAATTTCTTCCACATGTATTAGGTGCATATCAGGATGTTCAGTTCCTTCTCCTGCATAAGGACTAGCTAGCAGTTGTTCTAAGATACCTGAAGGAATTTCATAACCAATATTTTCAGTAGGTGATGTAGGTTGAGGGGCAACTAGTTGTGGTTCCGGTCAAGGTGAAGATACCCCGAACAAACCCCTCAAAGGATTTCTTTCCATAGTAACAAGTGACAGTAAATTTCAGCACGTAGTATAAGTTTTTCCTTACCGATTTCCACTTACCAAGAGCACTTCACTCCCCGGCAACGGTGCCAGAAAAGAGTCTTGATGACCCACAAGTATAGGGGATCAATCGTAGTCCTTTCGATAAGTAAGAGTGTCGAACCCAACGAGGAGCAGAAGGAAATGATAAGTGGTTTTCAGCAAGGTAATTTCTACAAGCACTGAAATTGTAAATAGCAAGTAGTTTGATAGCAAGGTAATTTGTGACAAGCAAGTAATGGTAACAACAGGTAAGGTGCAGCAAGGTAGCCCAATCCTTTTGTGGCAATGGACATGCCAAAGCTTCTGTCACTCTAGCAACCCATCATCTAATAACTACTCACAATGCATTCCCTTAGGCCCAAGGATGGTGAAATATCATGTAGTCGACGTTCACATGACACCACTAAGGGAATCACAACATACATATCATCAAAATATCGAACACATATCAAATTCACATGATTGCTTGCAACATGAATTCTCCCGTGACCTTAAGAACAAAGGTAACTACTCACAAATAATATGCACGCTCAAGATCAGAGGTGTATTGAATATCATAATGGATCTGAACATATGATCTTCCACCAAATAAACCATATAGCAATCAACTAAATAAGGTAATCAACACTACTAGTCACCCATAGGTACCAATCTGAGGTTCCGGTACAAAGATTGAACACAAGAGATGAACTAGGGTTTGAGATGAGATGGTGTTGTTGAAGGTGTTGATGAAGAATGGCCTCCCCAAGATTAGAGGGTTGTTGGTGATGACGGTGGCTTTGATTCCCCCCCGGGAGGGAAGTTCCCCCGGCAGAATCGCTCCGCCGGAGGGCAAAAGTGCTCCTACCCAAGTTCCGCCTTGAGGCGGCGGTGCTTCGTCCCGAAAGTCCTCCTACTATTTTTTTTAGTTTTTTTGGGAATTTATACCAGTAGATGGGCTCCGGCGGTGGGCCAGGATGGGCACCCTCCACCAGGGCGCTGGTAGGGGCCTTGGTGCGCCCTGGTGGAGGGTGGCCACCTGGTGGCCCCCCTCCGGTAGTTTTCAGCTCCAGTATTTCTTATTTATTGTATAAAAAATCTCTATAAAATTTCAGCTTCATTGGGGATGTGCAGAATAAGTATCTCTGACATGCTTTTTTCAGGTACTGAATTCCAGTTGTCGGCATTCTTCCTCTTGGTGTAAACCTAGCAAATTGTGAGAGAAAAGGCATTAGAATTACTCCCCAAAGTATTATTATGCATAAAAACATTATAAATAACAGTAAGAAAACATGATGCAAAATGGACGTATCAACACCGCAAAAAAGTCATTACATCAAATAGATCTCCAAGAGACCATTGTATTGAGAATGAAAAAGAGAGAAGAAGCCATCTAGCTACTGCCTACGGACCCATAGGTCTATGGTGGACTACTCACGCATTATCGGAGAGGCACCTGTCGGTGTCAAATCCGGCATATCTCGTAGTAGGGGTCCTAAGCTAGGCGTCTTGGAGTGATGGTAACATGGACACAGGATTTTACCCAGGTTCGGGCTCTCTTGAAGAGATAATACCCTACGTCCTGTTTTTGATTGTATTGATATGGGGGATAGTACAGAGTACATGCATCTACCACGAGATTATGAGATGTAATATAATGATCTATTGACTAGCCTGGCCTCGGTTTATATATGCACCGTAGGCCTAGGGTTTAGAGGAGTCCTTGTCTTGTGCGCCAAGTCTTGTGGAATCCTCCTTGTATTCAGCATGGGCTGCCCGAAGTGGCCCATTAGTGAATCATCACGGGGGTCCTCGGCCCGACCCACTGGTCGGGAGATGACGTGGTGAGTACCCCCTAGTCCAGGACACCGTCAGTAGCCCCCTGAACCGGTCTTCAAGTTGGGGACGCTCCTCGGTTCTTCCGAACTGTTCTTCGTCTTTGGTCGTCGGCCTTGAAAACTGGTTCAACAAATCTTCCCATCTCCGATCTCGAGAATCGCCGATGTGTATCCGAAGAGTTCATACGTCGGGCATCCGAGGAGTCCCTTTAAGTTATTGGCCTTTATCAATGCCTTATTATTTTTTGCGCCACACCTCGGGTTTGAAGTGTTTCCCGTGCGGCGGTGTCCTCTTAGGTCCGAGCTCCAACGCCGAACTGCATCCGAGGTGTCTTTTTACAACCGAGTTCCAACGCTGGACTATGTCCGAGCTCCAACCCCGGACTGTACCCGAGGTATCTTTTTGCAGCCGAGCCCCAACGCCGGACTGTGTCCGAGCTCCAATGCCGGACTGTGTTCGAGGTGTATTTTTAGCCGAGCTCCAACGCTGGTCGGCATCCGAGGTGTCATAGACTACCTCGGTCATGAAAAGTTTGGAGGAGTTCAACCGAACATAATGCCAGAAAAGCCCTCTAGGGAGACAACCACTCGCGTCCGAGCTTGATGCCGGACTGCGTCCGAGGTGTCTTTTTGTAGCCGAAGTCTAATGCTGTTCGGCATCCGAAGTGTCATAGATTACCTCGGTCTTGGAAAGTTTGGAGGACTTCATCCGAGCTTAAATGCCAGAATAGTCTTTTATGGAGCCAGCCATTCACATCCGAGCTTTTATGCCGGACTGCTTCTGAGGCGTCTCCGATGTTGAGCTTTATGCCGGACTGCTTCCGAGCTCCAACGCCGAACAGCATCCGAGCTCCAATGATGATCAACGTCCGAAGTATCATAAACTACCTTGGACCTTAAAAATTAAAGGAATTCATCCGAGCTTAATGTCAGAAATGCTCTCTATGGAGCCAGCCACTTGCGCCCGAGCTTTATGCCGGACTGCTTCCGAGGTGGTGCACCACCCCGACCGCGGGCTGATTTTTTGTGGATATTTTCGATTGGTGCAATTTATTCTCTGCCGAGATATATAGCCAGTAGCCCTCAAGGTGTATGTCGGTCTAAAACCCGAGATGCACCTGAAGGATGACATAAAACCACTGATCCCAGTAGCCCCTGAGACTCAGGTCGACTCGCAAAATCGGCCTGAGGATCAACTCCTAGCTCGGCAGCATACTTCGGAACACAAAAGTGGTGTGCACAGACCTCGAGACTCAGGTTGGGTGCAGCCGACCAAGCCAAGGATCATAATCTCCTCGGAAACTGTATTGCACTAAAATTTTCTGCATTGAATTGTCAATGCAGTAGCCCCCGAGACTTGGGTTTGGCAACATGGCCGACTCTAGGATCGTACCTCCTCAGGAGCTAGTTCAACCGTCATGTATGTTTTGACAACACTGAGGTGGAGTTCAGCAGGAAAGATGCCGAACTTGTAGTTTTAGAAAAGAGTTTCCTAGCAAGACCATCACGCCGAACACTTCAACCAAGAGAATGTCCCGCTTCCTGAAAGGAAAACATAAAACCGCTGATCCCAGTAGCCCCTGAGATTCAGGTCGATTCACAAAATCGGCCGGAGGATCAACTCCTAGCTCTGCAGCATACTTAGGAATAGAAACGCGGTGTAATATATTAGAGTGAAGAGTGATCGGCGAGCGGTCCTTTGAGAGAGGGTCTTGAGAAGTTGACGTAATATATTAGCTTGATGCCGGATAGGTACATATGGTACCTATTGTTGTCCGAAGACGCGTCTGCCCATAGCCCGGTCAAGCCGAACACTGAGTATTTTGAATTTTCTGCATTGAATAGGCAATGCAGTAGCCCCCGAGCCACTGGTCGGGTGGCAACACCAGATCAGGGGTTCGATGTGCCCCTTTAATATTTGTAAATGATAAGCACGAAGCCCAGTAACCCCCGAGACTTAATGTGGGCACGGGTGGCCGAATTAAGGATCGATATCCAGAGTAAATTGACTTTAATCACAATTTATGTGTAATGATTCTATGTATCCAAGTACTTTACATCATTAATGCTCGGATCCGCATTGTACAAAACTTTGTTGACCGACCATCGGCTTCAACCTCCTCGGCCAGTAGCCGGGGAGTGTTTGTCCCACTTTATAAAGCCTTTATGAGGGCAAAGGTTTACGGCAAACAAGGCAATCCGGCCATATGGTTTTATAAACAAAGGTACGCGGAGAGATATGTTATATTACTTTTTAACGTAAGAAACATGTTCCAAAGAAAATAGTCCCGCTATTGGTTCCTTTCTTTGGGTTGTCATGCCGACCATGATCATGAAACCCCATCTCCGATCAATGTGGGAGCAAAATATTGAGGATTTAGTTGGGGGAAAGTTTCCGAACTCTATGGTCCATAATGAACCAAAATTTTCACTCCCATCATTGCCGACCAATTATATCCTTTAAGATGGCTAGCTTTCGGCTTCACCCAGTCTGAGGTACTAACCCGGATGACCCGGTAGTAACAATCACAGAGGTGCTCCCTTTACCGCCTAGCCGAACAATCGGGAACATAGGGGTAAGCACAGGAGCCAGGCAACCCAGCTTGGCCAAAATCTTAAGTCAAATTGATGCATATTTATGGCTTTATTACGATAATTATGGAAGGCAAATTCTCCATTGAGACTGTTTATAACCTGAAAGTGGCCCATCGTCGGCTTCCACCCCTTTGTAGATGCTACACAGGGTGTTTCCGTACTAACAATACAACCCTTAGCCGACGTCTCGGTGCCCGGAGGTGGTTGTGTTAGCGGAAACGAGGCAATCAGATATGCAGGCTTTATAATTTTCACTTAGTCATAGGAGTTTAAAGTTGGGGGCCAGTTACTAGCCCCCGGTTAGTGTTCGGCGTCAGCTGAGGTCAAGCCGTTAACACTCCGGCAAATTTTATAAAAGGGCCGTTGTTTAATACGGTCATCGGATCGCCGACCAGTTTACGCTCATTGTGACAGTCAGTTTTCGGCTTTCTCCAGTGAGGTACTTGACCAGTTAAACCAGAAGTACAATCGCAGTGGTTCTCCCTTTGCACTCCTAGCCGAACAAAGCGGAACATAGGAGGCAAGCACAGGAGCCGGGCAACCCAACTATTGACCGAAGACACAATTCGAAACTGGTGCATATAAAGCAATATCCGAGAACGTTTTGCCGAGGACTCCTCGGAGTGCCTTGGCTTTTGGTGGGTTCGGCTTTAGTCGCAGCCCCCCGTTGATATTGCCGATGCCTTAAAAGTGTACTGCGAGAGTTATTCTCGGAAAAAACAAAATTTATGCAAAAAACTTTATGTTTAGATAAAAGAAAATTGTGCCAATCCAAAACTGGTCTTAAAATTAATACGTGCTTCGGTCGTGCTTTAACATGACACATCCGATCTCTAGACTTCAGGTGGGTCAGCCTTCGGCTTCAACCTCCCTATCCCGAAGACGGAGTGTTTCTCAGGCCAGTTTAGCGAACTAAACGCGAGCGGCTTTTAAAGAGAAAACCAGGCTACCCGGCTATTGACCAAGCACTTGAGTCGAGAAAGGAGTGGTAGAAAAAGACTTTGCAATGACCGAGAAGAAAACATTTATTATAAAATAGCTCATATAAATTTAAGAGCCCCCAAGTGACTTGGGTGAAAGAATTTTATGTATAATGATTGTAGGTACCGAAGTACTTATATAATATCTGTGTCCGCCCGAACTTTGAACGTGTCTTAACCGACCGTTGGTTTCTCCCTCTTCGGCCAAGGGCCGAAAAGTGTTATCTACTCCGCCTACCGAGAATATCGGCGGTGTTTCGGATAACCAGGCAATCAGGTCATGAGGCTGTAACAGACAAAGCGCGCCCAGGGAACTTATGCTATATTACTTATGTAACGTAAGAAGCATCTTCAAAGAAAATAGTGCCCCCAACGGTACCTTTCTTTGGTCGCTCATGATTACTATGAGACTTGTGCAATAGATTTGTGTACGCGTGAGTTCCGTCGTGTGCCGACCAAAGTTGAAAACAATAAGAGCGCTAGCTTTCGGCTTCACCCGTCTGAGGTACGAGTTCAGATGACCCGATCGTAACAATCGCAGAGGTGCTCCCTTTACTCCCTAGCCGAACAATCGGGAACGTAGGGGTAAGCACAGGAGCCAGGCAACCCAGCTTTGCGGAACACTTAAGTCAACATGATGCATATTTTGGCATAATACACGAGCAAGGAAAGAAGCTGTACAATAATAATCACATACAAAGAGAAAAGGTTTCATAAAGGAAGCCCCCAAGTAAACGGGATATTTGAATTTGTTTGTAACAAACAAAGTTTTGACAAAGAAAGTTTTTCGCAAACAACTTTTTGTCAAAAAAGTATAATGCTTGGTCGAACCGAACCAAATTTAAAACTGAAAGTTTTTGAGCATGAAAGCGACTTAGCTGGTTAAAGTGCTCGGTGTCGATGACGCGATCCGGGCTTGTGGCGGGACGAGGACGCCGATCAAACTTTGACAGATCCGGTGTGTAGTCTTCGGCATGACCGAGGTCCCAGCCCCCAAGCCCGTCCCGAGGTGACCGAACGAGGAGTTCGGCACTCCGAAGTAGTGTTACGGCTCGGCCGATGTGGTGAGGCGAAGCCCCCGGTCCAGCCGAGGTGGCGGAGTAGGTCGGCAAGGTGACGCCGAACTGACCGCGCGACGCAGCCGAAGCCGATTACCTGCACACATAAAATAGTGCAAGCCAAGAGTAATAACAAATAAAGGTAATAATATATTTAAAAAAAATTCTTCTACTTAGTTAATTTAAGTGAAGCAAATAAGTAAAGGAATATGGCCTGGGCGCCGAGGTGCCTGAACGAAGAGTTCGGCTTGACGAAGTGGCGACGCTGCACGGTCGATGTGGCGAGATGAAGTCCTCGGTCCCGTTAACATGGCGAAGCTGTGATCGGCGGACACCGAAGTCTCATGCAGGTCGGCTGGTGACGCCGAAGTCTCCGAAGCAGGTTGATGAGGAGATGACGAAGCCCCCGGTCCGGCCGAGGTGTCGAAGTAGATCGGCTGGTGATGCCGAAGTCCCCGGAGTAGGTTGATGAAGAGAATGGCAAAGCCCCCGGTCTAGCCGAGGTGTTGGAGTAGATCGGTAAGGTGGCACTGCAGCGCCCATGCTAGCCGAGGTGTCGAAGCAGTTCGACGAGATGGACATCGGCTTGAAGAAACAACGGCGCGGCCATGCCGACGCAAGTCGGATACTGTGACGCAGCCAATGCCGGCTTGAGAAGTGACCACGCGGCGATGCTGACGTGCCCGACCCGTGCAATCTGTGGGGCGACGATCTTGTCTTAACGATTATTTGTCTTTCACGATGCCGAACTCTAGGTCGGCTCGCCGAGGTGATGATCCGATGTGATTGTGGTCGGCTCGATGGAGCGATGGCGCAGTCGATGCTGGCGCAGGTCGGCAGCCGTGGAGTAACATGGTCGGGCCGGTTTGACATCGGCGCGACGGTGAAGATCAACTCGAAAAAGACTCAAAATTTGTAGTGCGTGTTTGAGAACAACACACAATACCCTAGATAAGAATTTCCTTCAAAAAGGATGTCCAATATCCCGTTCATGAAGAAAGATGAACTCGGGTCGGATTCGTATTCGCGCAGAAAACAGATCCGAAAATCGCTGTGCTCATCGGAGGTTTCCCGGAGTTTGAACGGTCGGATCGAGCTGAAATTTTGAGGGGTCATCGGTATAGGAATTCCACAGCCGATGAATGGTGGGATTTTCCAACGGATCTCCGAGCTAGACGCTGGACTTCTCACCCTAAACTCGTCCAGATTCTCGTCCAGATTCGACAGGGCCCCAGTATATTGTAGATCGCCGGAGATTCCTCCACCGGAGCGCAACAAAATTTTGCAGGGTTGTTCTAGACTCAATTCCGCACAATTTCACCGAAGCAATCGACAAAACGACACTCGAGGAGGCGGGGACAACGAACACGAATTCGCTGTCCAGAAAAACTGCATGATCGCGTGAGGGCAATGTTGACGTTGAGCCCCCGAGCACCCTGTATGATTCTTCCATGATTTTGGTTGAGATTGGAGTTGATGTTGATGAAGACACCCGTCCGATCTAGATGATCCGATGTGGCGCGCAGTCCTCGGCCTAGCCGAGGTGTCCAGTCAAGCCAGCGACGAAGATGCCGACGTTGAATGTAGCTCGGTTCCGACGCGTAGATCGCGATGGAGCCGATCTGAATTCCCATCGCACCATGGCGACTACCCAGCAGGCTCTCAATGAAAGCACCAATGTCGGTGTCAAATCCGGCATATCTCGTAGTAGGGGTCCTAAGCTAGGCGTCTTAGAGTGATGGTAACATGGACACATGATTTTACCCAGGTTCGGGCTCTCTTGAAGAGATAATACCCTACGTCCTGCTTTTGATTGTATTGATATGGGGGATAGTACAGAGTACATGCATCTACCACGAGATTATGAGATGTAATATAATGATCTATTGACTAGCCTGGCCTCGGTTTATATATGCACCGTAGGCCTAGGGTTTAGAGGAGTCCTTGACTTGTGCGCCAAGTCTTGTGGAATCCTCCTTGTATTCGGCATGGGCTGGCCGAAGTGGCCCATTAGTGAATCATCACGGGGGTCCTCGGCCCGGCCCACTAGTCGGGAGACGACGTGGTTAGTACCCCCTAGTTCAGGACACCGTCAGCACCCAAGAGGATGATGAACCCCTCCGTGATGGTGTTAGATTGGATCTTGAGGTTCTAGAACTTGCGGTGGCTGGAAGTGTTTTTCGTCGACTCCTGCAGGGTTTCTGGAATATTTGGGTATTTATAGAGCTGAGAGGCGGTGGAGAGGGGTCCCGAGGAGGGCACAACCCATCTGGGCACGTCGGGGGCCTCTGGCGCGCCCAGGTGTCTTGTGGGCCGCCTGGGCCCCCTCCCGGGTACTTCTTTGGCCCTCTGGTTTCCTTTTGGTCCAAAAAAAATCTCCAAAAAGTTTCATCGCGATTGAACTCCGATTGGTACTGATGTTCTGCGAAGTAAAAAACAAGCAAAAAACAGCAACTGGCACTTGGCACTATGTCAACAGGTTAGTCCCAAAAAATGATATAAAGTTGCTATAAAATGATTGTAAAACATCCAAGAATGATAATATAAAAGCATGGAACAAGAAAAAATTATAGATACGTTGAAGACGTATCAGCATCCCCAAGCTTAATTCCTACTCATCCTCGAGTAGGTAAATGATTAAAACAGAATTTTTGATATGGAATGCTGCCTAACATGTTCATCACATATTCTTTTCTTTTGTAGCATGGACATTTGGACTTATAGATGGTTCAAAGCAATAGTCCAGTTTTGACATGAAGACTTCAATATACTCAAGCATACTAACAAGCACCAATGTCTTTCAAAATACCAATACTAAATAAAGTTATCCCTACCCCATCATGCTCAGTCATTGATCCATGCATGAAACACACTCAAATATTAACTACACCCAATGCACAAGTATGATCATAGTGCCCCCTGGTTGGTGCTTTATAAGAGAATATAGAGACTCAAATTAAAAATAAAGATTTGCATAAAGTAAATAGATAGGCCCTTCGCAGAGGGAAGTAGGGATTTGTAGAGGTGCTATAGCTCAAAGCTTAAATTGAGATAGAAAATATTTTGGGTGGCATGCCTTTCCTCTCAATGAAAACGACAAAGAATTTCGCAATACTTTCCATGCTAGATACATCATAGGTGGTTCCCAAACATAAAATAAAGTTTATTCCTTTTTCAACCATTCATTCACAATCCATGGCTACTCGTATCCACGGGTGCCTTCCATACCAACACTTTCCAAGGAATTTATTATTTGACAACATAAAGGAAATTTCTATTTCATTTCGGGACTGGGCATCCCTATTACCGCCGTACTCTCATGCAATGACAAGTGAATAAACATTCATCTTGAGAATAACACATCTAGCATGGAAAAATATTGGATACCCCCTACCGTTTCACGAGTGGTACGAGCACACAAAAAGGAAATTTATTTTGAAAATTAGAGATGGCACATACAAATTTGCTTAGAACGGCAAGGAAATACCACATATAGGTAGGTATGGAGGACTCATATGGCAAAACTGGGTTTAAGGATTTTGGATGCACAAGTAGTATTTCTACTTCGTACAAGTGGAGTCTAGCAAATAGATTGAGAAGCAACCAACCAAGAAACGAAAATTCACATAAACAGGCATTGAGCATAACTAACACCGAATAATGCACCATAAGTAGGATGTAATTTCATTGCATAACTATTGACTTTCGTGCTTGCATAGGGAATCACAAACCTTAACACCAATATTCTTACTAAAGCACAATTACTCACCAACATGACTCGCATATTACTATGACCATGTCTCAAAACTATTACAAAGAATCAAGTTTAATTTGTCCAATGATCTTCATGAAAGTTTTTATTATATCATTCTTGAATATATATCACTTTGGGACTAGTTTCATATACTTCCATTGCTTTTGGCAAGCTAAAATAAATTTAAGTGAAGAACAAGAGCATAAAATTTTCATCTGTCAAAATAGTATAAGTGAATGAGAGAATTTCTTCAAAATTTACTAACTCTCAAATTAATCTAAGTGAAGCATGAGAGTATTTCTTCAAAAATTTAAAGCACACCGTGCTCAAAAAGATATAAGTGAAGCACTAGGGAAATTCCATAGGTCAAAAAATTTAAGTGAAGCATATAGAGCAATTCTAACAAATCATAACATAATTTGGCTCTCTCAAAATAGGTGTGTCCAGCAAGGATACTTGTGACAAACTAAAAAGAAAATCAAGCAAAGACTCAAATAATACAAGACGCTCCAAGCAAAACTCATGAAATGTTACAAAAAAAATAGTTCCAAGTAAAATACCGATGGTTGTTAGAAGAAAGAGGGGATGCCACTCGGGGCATCCCCAAGCTTAGTTGCTTGTTTCTCTTTGGGTATTATCTTTGGGTGCCATGGGAATCCCCAAGCTTAGTCTCTTTTCAATCCTTATTCCTTCATCCATCATGGTATCACCCAAAACTTGAAAACTTCAATCACATATAACTCAACAAAATCTTCGCGAGATCCGTTAGTAAAACAAGGCAAATCACCACTATAAGTACTGTTGCAAACCCATTAATATTTTATTATTGAATTATACCTACTGTATTTTAACTTTACCATGGCTTATACCCCCCGATATAATCCATAGAGTCATCAAATCAAGCACACAATGCAACGAAAACAAAATCTGTCAAAAACAGAAAAATATGTAGTAATCTGTACTCTAATGATTGATTCATATGGTGGATTAATTCTTGTTATAGGTAAGTGTCCCATACCCTTTCTTAGTGGAAAATGAAATTTAATATTGCCTTCTTTTATATCAATCACGGTACCTATAGTGCGTAAAAACGGTCTACCAAGAATAATCGGACAAGACGGATTGCAAAAAATATCAAGAACAATAAAATCTATGGGCACATAGTTCCTATTTGCAAGAATAAGAACATCATTAATTCTTCCCAAAGGTTTTTTAATAGTGCACACCGGTAGTACCGGTCAAAATGAGTTGACCGGAACAACCGGGCCACCACCGCCCAACAACCGCTCCACAACAGAACCCAGTCCGGTAGTAGGGCGGTGCTGGACCGGTACAACTGCCTGATGCTACTCTCCAGGGTTGGCCAGATTCTGGGTGGTACAATAACCCGGAGGCAGCGGTACAACCGCTGGCATCAACCTGAGAGTGGCAACCCCAGGATATCACCCCTGGGGCGGAAGTTGCACCGGACGTACAGGCCTAGCGGTACAACCGCTCGGACCAGTGGTACAATCGCCCGGAGGCAGCGGTACAATCGCCCGGAGGCAGCAGTACAACCGCTGGCATCAACCTGAGAGTAGCAACCCCAGGGTATCACCCTGGGATAGAAATTGCACCCGACGTACCGGCCTAACGGTACAACCGCTCGGACCAGCGATACAACCGCTAGGGACCTTCAGGTCGAAAGAACAGGAAACTAAAGAATGGAGGAACACCAGAGCTGCCATAACTTCTGCAAATGAGCTCCGAATTGAGCAAACTCAAGCTTGTTGGATTCAGGATGACAAGAGCTATCCAACAACGACATTAGAATAAGAATAAGTATGCCTATGATATAGAGGACATACACCTCCATCAAAGAAGCACCGACATAGACTCCAACATCGAAAACATCATAGGAGATGCATATGGACTCCGTTTTCGATGAACTCGAGCTTGTCATGAAGATGACCATAAGCTCTAAAACGCACAAAGAGAAACACCAAACAAGAACCAAGAAATATGATGCAAGGATGCAAATTGTTTGGGCTCTCAACAAACGATACGATCAAGCTACTCACTTGAGAGCCCCCTGAGGGAGTCCGGGATTAAGGGGTCCTCGGATTGCCGACCTATCTCTCATAGGTCGGACTAATGGACCGCTCACCAAGGATGAGATTGATCGAAGGCCCCGCCGCCACGTAGGAAACCTCAGGAGCCGTGGTGTGTCTGTTAAGTCGAAGGTAGTAGATTAGGCATGTTTTTCCCTCCGGTGGGTAACCGACTATATGTAACCCTAATAGCCCCTGGTGTCTATATAAGCCAGAGGGTTTTAGATCACGTGAGACAAAAGCTCATCTAGGGTTTTAGCTAGCGATCTCGAGGTAGATCAACTCTGTAACCTTCATACCATCAATATAATCAAGTAGGACGTAGGATTTTACCTCCATAGGAGGGCCTGAACCTGGGTAAACATCGTCTCCTTTGTCCCTTTGTTACCATCGATCTTAGTCTCACAGCTCGGGACCCCCTACCTGAGATCTGTCGGTTTTGACACCGACATTGGTGCTTTCATTGAGAGTTCCGCTGTGATCACCGAAAGAATCGATGGCTCTTCTTCTCACAAGCCGCGGAGTCCATGGCCAGGATGCTACTGACCCTGGACAGACCCCCGCGAGCGGCGGCACCTTGTCACGCGCCGATCCGACTGACCGTCTCGGCTAGATCGGAAGCCTCTTCCCCGGCCAAGAAATCAGATTCGGGAACCTAGAGTTCACCATTGATTCACAGGGAAAACATGTTTGGATGAGGCCCTCAACTTCCACGGAGAAGCCCGGAGAATCCGATGCTTTGACACCGGTAGCAGCGGGCGTCGCTTCCGAGGTGACCTCTCCCCTCGAGCTGTCTAGCATGCCCAACCCCCTTGATACGCCCGGACCCGTCGCAGCCAAACATCACCCGAATTCGCCTTCGAGCGATCCCGGGGCTGCGACATCGCAGATCGGCCCCGAGCGTGTCGGTGACGCATACTCCGCCGACATCTCGTCCTTGAACGAGCTATTGGGCCGGATTCGAACCTTCGGACTGGCCGACCACCACCAGACCTCGGTCTATGACCGGATCGGGCTGAAACCGGATGACAGGGAGATTCACACTCCCTCAGTCACTCACCCAGTTGCCACCGTCGAGTGCCCGGCCGGAGACTCGTCCCCCCAACAACCGAAACTAAAAATAGTTTATATCCCGGTCCCCGATCATCAAGATCCCGTGGATAACTCAGACTCGGGAGCTCGCTCCAAGGATAACTTGGGATCGATTCCCGATCTTGCGCGCG
The DNA here is from genome assembly GCA_039707655.1 of Elymus sibiricus. Classification (NCBI taxonomy): domain Eukaryota; kingdom Viridiplantae; phylum Streptophyta; class Magnoliopsida; order Poales; family Poaceae; genus Elymus; species Elymus sibiricus. The sequence goes on from CM077671.1 coordinate 396,505,577, forward strand.
GCCCGAGCCCTGCGCCGAACCCCGTTGTTCCGGACTCACACCACGGCGCAGAGCAAAAAAATTTCCCACCCGCCACCCAAGTCGAGCACTCATCCATCGCAGGAGATTCCAAGTCTTCGGACTTACGGGACGTCAAACAATTACCTGGGGAGTCGGTGCACCACTTTTGGGCCAGACTCCTCCTCGTCAGAGACAGAGTACTAAGCTCTAGTGACAAGGAGATAATGGCAATTTTCAGTCGCAATTGTCACGATGAAGGAATCCTCAATGCCCTATCCCGGCGACACATCCGCAGCTTCACCGAGTTATCAGACATGGTACAAAAATATTGTGCCATGGAAAGCACCTGGCAAGCTGAACGGCTACTCGCAGAACCAGACTTTACCGAACACCCTACAGGAGATCAGAAAAGGAGGATACCCTCGAAGCAGCTAGTCGTGCACGAACCCGTCGAAAAGAGGCACATACCCCCTATGGGGGCGAGGACCATCCTTGACGGACTGTTGGACAGACCATGCCCTATACATTCTGTCTTGCTGAACACAAACCCGACTCACAGCCTTAGAGCTTGCTGGATCGTCAGGCAAGTCGCAAAAAAAGCGGAGAGGCCATCCTACAGGACCAACCGCCAGACAGGCACCTCACAATGCCACAAAGATACAATGCGGAAGTCCTGACAATCTACGAAACATTCCCCTCTAGAAACAGGAGGAAACGAGCTCTTAAAGAACTCGAAAAGGTCTACCGTGTGGCGGCAGCAAGTCCATGGGCAGACACACCAATCACCATCGGAGACACTGATCAACCAACCATCCGTCCCGGTCAAACACCGGCCACACTGGTCCTGAACCCTATCGTCGACGGTTTCAGGCTACAGAAGGTACTGATGGATGGTGGTAGTGGTTTAAACCTTATCTACGAAGATACCCTGGAAAAAATGAAGTTCGATCGATCTCGCATCGAGCATAGCAACACAACCTTCCTAGGAATTATCCCTGGGAAAGAGGCGCGCTGTTCGGGACGTGTCACCCTTGACGTAGTGTTCGGCATGCCCGACAACTACTGATCCGAAGAAATTCTCTTCCATATTGTGCCCTTCCCCAGTGGCTACCACGCGCTGTTAGGGCGCAACACCTTCACAAAGTTCCAGGCCATACCCCATTACGGGTATATGAAGCTCAAGATGCCAGGCCCAGGCGGGGTAATCACAATCGCCAGTGACCCGAGCATAGCCCTTCGATCCGAAAACAAAACAGCGGCGCTCGCCCTCGAGGCGCTAGCTGAGACCTTTGCTGCAGAAGAATTGACCGCACTCCGGTCAACAGTGGACAAGGATGATGTGATCCTTAGTAAAAGGCCCAAACCCACGTCCTTTAAGCCTGCAAATGAAATCGTTAAATTCCAGGTACACCCGACGAACCCTAATAAAACAACGTCCATCGGAGCTCAGCTGGACCCCACGGTAGACGAAGCGCTGCGAGCATTCTTACAAGAAAATTGGGACATCTTTGCCTGGTATCCCTCTGATATGCCAGGAATCCCACGCCGGCTGGCAGAACACAGTCTGAATATAATCCCAGGGTTTAAGCCCGTAAAACAGACTCTGCGCAGCTTTTCCGAGCCTAAGCGTCAAGCTATGGGTGAAGAATTAGCCAAGTTGCTAGAGGCCGGATTCATATGGGAGATCAAACACCCCGAATGGTTGGCAAACCTGGTGATGGTACCGAAGAAAGATAAATCCTGGCGGCTGTGCATCGACTTTAAAGACCTCAACAAAGCCTGCCCTAAGGACCGCATAGACCAGATTATTGACGCCACCGCCGGACACGATTCACTGTGTTTCCTCGACGCTTATTCCGGATACCATCAGATTAAAATGAAGGAATCCGATCAAGCTGCAACCGCATTCATCACCCCATACGGGCCATTCTGTTTCAACACAATGCCCTTTGGGCTAAAGAACGCTGGAGCTACATACCAGCGTATGATCCAGACCTGTCTTGAAAAACAGGTTGGCAAAACAGTCGAGGCATACGTGGACGATGTGGTCATTAAAACCAAACACGTCAGCCAGCTGATCGACGACCTAAGGCAAACCTTTGCCAGCTTACGCGAGTACGATATACGACTCAATCCGGAGAAATGCGTCTTCGGAGTCCCTGCAGGTAAACTGCTCGGATTCCTTGTTTCCCATAGAGTAATAGAAGCGAATCCGGCTAAGATTCGCGCCCTATCGGAACTTGCAATTCCCACAGAGCTCAAGCATGTCCAAAAACTGGCGGGTTGCGTGGCGGCATTAAGCCGCTTTATCTCTCGCCGCGGTGAAAAGGCTTTACCGCTCTACAGGTTGCTGAAACGGACCAATTTTTTTGAATGGACCAATGAAGCAGCTGCCGCGTTAGAGGAACTTAAAACACTCCTGGCAAGCAACCCTATACTCACAGCACCAGGCGCCGGTGAACCAATGTTATTATAGATATCGACCACCAACCAAGTGGTTAGCGCGGTGCTCGTCGTCGAACGAGAGGAGGAGGGTCACAAATTCTGGATACAGAAGCCGGTCTATTATGTGTCAGAAGTACTAACGCAGTGCAAGTCCAGATACCCGCATTACCAGAAGATAGCCTATACAATATTTATGGCATCACGAAAACTAAGACACAATTTTCAAGAGTGTTCGGTCACGGTGGCCTCTGAAGTACCCCTGGACGATATAATCAATAACAGGGACGCCACCGGCCGCATAGCCAAATGGGTCATCGAACTCCTTCCTTTTGAAATCGCCTATAAGCCTCGACGAGCTATTAAATCTCAGGCGTTGGTAGATTTCCTTGCCGAATGGACGGAGGCTGAGCTCCCCAGGGAATATAGTACATACTCCCACTGGACGATGTACTTCGACGGATCCAAGACACTGGCCGGACTGGGGGCTGGAGTTATCCTCACATCCCCCACAGGCGACAACGTCCGATACGTGCTGCAAATCATGTATGCCGATTCCAACAATGCAGCCAAATACGAAGCCCTTTTGCATGGTCTTCGGATGGCAGCCTCAATGGGTATACACTGGCTGGAAGTACGGGGAGACTCTAACTTGGCCATCTCCCAAATCAACGGCGAGTTCGACGCCAAAAACCCGAAGATGGCGGCATATAGAAAAGCCATCCTTAAAATATCCACACGGTTGGAGGGCTAGAATTCCATCATGTCGCTAGAGACAACAACCAGTCCGCTGACATATTGGCCCGCTTAGGTGCCAAACGCGACCCCGTCCCAAAAAACACCTTCCTTGAACGGCTCTTCAAGCCATCGGTGGTTTGGCAGGACGATGATAAGGGCGCCGGACCCATCAGCGCGGAAGAGGTTGTTCACCCCGTAAACGAACCAGATGATCAAATTATCGGCGGCTCCGTAATGGTCAAAATGCCTCCGCCTCATGAGGTCATGGCGGTAATTGTGCCATGGACCGAGCCCTTCCTCGCCTACCTTCTTCGCCAGGAACTCCCCGATGACCAGACAGAGGCGAGACGCATAACCCGGTGATCCAAGGCCTATAAAGTCTATGAGGGTGAGTTATACAAGAAAAGCACCACCGGAGTCCTCCAACGGTGCATATCTGAGGAAGAGGGAAGGCAGATTTTGGCCGAAATCCACGCAGGAATGGGCGGCCATCATGCCGCGGCAAGGGCCTTAGTAAGCAAGGCCTTTCGGGCCGGTTTCTTCTGGCCCACCGCTAGAGCGGATGCCCAGTCGCTTGTCCAACACTGCGTAGGATGCCAACTTTTTGCAAATCAAAGTCACATGCCCCCAACGGCTCTTTGGACTATTCCGATCACTTGGCCTTTTGCGGTCTGGGGACTGGACATGGTCGGACCACTTAAAGGGGGGACCAAGAAAAATAAATACCTACTGGTCATGGTGGACAAGTTCACCAAATGGATCGAGGCAAAACCTATCAAATCGGCCAAGTCCAGACCAGTAATCGACTTTATATCCGGCGTGGTACACCGTTACGGCATCCCGCACAGTATAATAATGGACAATGGATCCAACTTCACCGCCCAGGAAGTAAAAGACTGGTGCGCAAAAATGGGCATTAAGCTCGATTATACATCGGTGTATCACCCGTAGACCAATGGACAGGTCGAACGGTCCAACGTCCTCATTATGAGTGGTATTAAGCCACGTTTGGTCCGATCTCTTCATGAGTCCGACTGTCATTGGGTGGAGGAACTTGATTCCGTTCTGTGGGGCCTGCGTACCACCTCGAACCGATCAACGGGATACACACCATTTTTTATGGTCTATGGGGCAGAAGCAGTCCTTCCTTGTAATATTATTCACGATGCACCAAAGGTGCGCATGTACGAAGAAAGGGAGGCCGAGCTAGATCGGCAGGACGACTTGGACGCCCTAGAAGGAGAGCGCGACATAGCTCGGGCTCGCTCTACTTTTTATCAACAGCAGGCCCGGCGTTACCAGAGCAGGGAGGTCAGGGCAAAAGCATATAATGTGGGGGAACTCATCTTACGGCTCCCCGAGAAGCAGAAGCATAAACTCAATCCCAAATGGGAGGGCCCCTTCATAATCGATGAAGTACTCACAGGAGGGGCTTATCGTCTTCGAAGCCCGGCAGATAACCGCCTCGAACCAAACCCATGGAACGCAGCTCGTCTTCGGCGCTTTTACGGCTAGACCGGTGTCGTCATTCTTTTTATCCCCCTTTTCCTTTTTTCATTTTTCTTTTCATGTTCCTTCCCTTCCACCTTGATTTTTGGCAGGTTCGAACCTTTCTCTCCCCAAGTCTATGTTCGGCTAAACCGAGCTAGTGTTCAGATTTTCGGCATACATCGTCAAATGTTAAATCCGAATAAAACGCCTGGGGGCTTCTTCCCGAAGCTGATGAGTTTACCTTTAAAGCATCTATTGAAATTTATTATGCATGCATGTTTCCCTTGTCGATCGTAAAGCCATCATATGCATCAATTCGAACTAAGATTTTGGCCAAGCTGGGTTGCCTTGCTCCTGTGTTTACCCTCTACGTTCCCGATTGTTCGGCTAGAGGGTAAAGGGAGCACCTCTGCGATTGTTACGACCGGGTCATCCGGATACGTACCTCAAACGGGTGAAGCCAAAAGTTAGCTATCTTTAGCAGAAAATTGGTCGGCTACGACGGAAGCAACAAATAAAATGATGGTTTTTATTACCATCACACGGTTTTCTCAAAAAAGCCATTAGTCGCATACTAGCAGTATGCGGCCTTATTATCTATGATTTACATAGCAACCTAAGGGAAGGCACCGATAGAGGTACTATTTTCTTTGGAAGATGTTTCTTACGCTAAGCAGTAATATAACATGTCTCCCTGTGCGCCTTCTGTCTGTTCGTACCAAATGGCCGGATTGCCTGGTTCCTCGAAAGAGTTCCCTCTTATCAAGGGATATTTTATATGGAACACTCCCCAGCTTTTAGCACGAGAGGTCGAAGCCGATGGCCGGTTAAGACAAAGTTTGCAACACAGATGGAGCAACTTTTTGATTTAAAGTACATAGATACATAGAATCAAACGTCCGGCTGCTTGTCAAGATTGTCTATTAAGGCATCTAGGGCGCAATCTTCCTGCGAGAGACGAGCAGCAGGCATCACTTGGTCGTACACCAAGTGAAGTGGCACTTCTTGCCCATCATGTCCTACTGGTCCAACCTGAGCCATACGCTCGGGGTTAAGACCGGTATAACGGGTCTTGATCATCGCCCACGCTTCTCGTGCTCCCTCCCGGCAAGCCGATGTTTTCCATAGCTCGAACCGACTCTGGGCTTCTTTGAATCGATCGGCTAGTTCGGTCATCCGTTCCGGAGGCTTCTCGGGAGGCCATAGCACTTTTATCATTCCCCTCATAGCCTTCCGAACCCGCTCATGAATGGCAGACAGTTCCTCCAGGAGGTTCCCCCGGTAGGAACCGATCTCTTCTTCAGGCCGCCCGGTTAAGAGACCTATACATGAGACAAGGCATGTTCATTACACCTTATGAAGGGGAGGTATCTTTCAATGTTATAATCACACTTACCGAACATGCCCCTTCGTAGTTTCTGGTTCTCTTCTTGGGCATGGGACAATTGAGTCTTTAAACTCTCAATATCTTCGGCCTGCTACTTCTTTTCCGCCTGGAGGTGTTTCTTCTCTTCCAGGTTTCGCTGTAGCGAACGGCAGCCGGCCTCATGCTGGGATTCGGCGTACCTCAGAGATTCCCGGGCCGCATCTAAATCTTTTTGCAATTGCCCTATTGATTCAGCTGCTAAAAAGTACCATCGCGTCAGCATGGGATTATTCGCTAAAGATCAGTAGAATTGATATACTCACCATGCGCCTCCCGGGTAAACTTCTTCACTTGTTCAAGCTCGGCCTTTACGGTTTCCACCTGTGTTCAGCTCGCTTCCAATTCATTGGCCGATTGCTCGTTCTGTTGCCTTGAAGCCTCCATCAAACATAAAACCAACATGCGGATCCTTAATTCGGTCGTCCCGACCAAATTAAGGCTTGGGGGCTACTGGGTTTACATTTATGTCTGGATTTTTAATCACTCACCTTTAGGCCAGACGATATCAGTTTCACAGCTTCCCCGAACCCGGCTCGGGCAGCTCCAAGGTGTGCGTCCGCCAAGCATAGGGCATTGAACTCTTGTTCGGAAAATGCCGGGTCGTGCAGGATTTTTCGCCGCCGCCGGTGTTTCATCGTGCTCTCTGCTTCAGATTTAGTGACTGATACCTCGTCCCCGGAGTATTCAGGGGCCGGATTGACCACAGGGGCCTTCGAGGCAGGATCGGCGTGAGCAGAAGGTCTTGATTCATGTGTGTTGCCGGGCGTCCCAGCAATGTCTTTGGCAGAAGATGGTTGTACTCGCTTCCTGAGTATTTCGACATAAGATCTTCTATAAGATCCCGCCGATCATAACAACAATAGATTGAGCGACCGAACAAAGTACCTTTTGGTTGATCGAGTGTTCGGTGCCGTCTCCGCGACCGTCTCACATGAAGGACTCCTGTAGGTACCCGGCCCGGGCATTGCTACTGTAGCCGACGTTCGTCGCGTGGACCGACGACGCTTGGGAGTGGGAGCCGGTATATTTGGGTCGACGGAGGATGTCTGCCTTCTATGGGAAGAATTTTTCTTCTTGCCCGCAGTGGAGGAGGGGAGTGATCCGGGGTGATCAGCTATGATAGCCACCTTGGATCGATCAAGGCTCTCCTGGTAAAAGACCCCGTCTTCATACTCCAGCGATAGCTCCGGATCGTCGTGGAATCCAGGATCGTCATCACGAGATTAGTTCTCTGGTTGGGGGGGCCGGACAGTTGATTGTCTTGGCAAAGCTCCGCCATTCCTGTTTGCGCAGATCAAAAGCGTCAGTCAAAGAAAGGGCAAATAAACACCCGAACTCAGGTCGCAAAGTCGAAGGGCTTACCCATTCGATGGGATTGTAACTCGAGTAGCCCTCCTTAACTTGCAACAGAACAATGTCTTCTTTTTCTCCTTTGTACAAGTCGGCAAGTGCGGCTGCCAAGGCCATCTGATTGGCAGGGCCCTGCCGTTGGGAGCAAGTGGTGTCACTCGTTCCGTTGTAACGCCACAAAGGATGTATCCTTTGCTGAAGAGGTTGAAGGCATCGGGTGATGGCGACGGCCATCACGTCGATCATGGTCAGTTTGTGATGAGCCAGTACCGTTATGTGGGCGGCCGAGCGTCGAACTTCAGCACTGTCCTCTTGAGACGAACTCTTCGGTTGCCAATTATACCTTTTCTTCGGAAGGGCGTCGGAGTATTCGGGCAAGCCCCTCCGAGACGGATCGAATAGGGGAACGTCTTCGATATAAAACCATTCCGAAGACCATTCTTGGGATTCCTTCTTCGGTGTCCCCGATGTGTATCCTGTTCCCGCTATGTGACATACTTCGGCTCCTCCTACTTCCCGAATTGTCTCACCCCGAGTTCGGGGGACGAGGCAGAAGTACTTTCTCCATAATTTGAAGTGCGCCTCGCAGCCCAGGAACATTTCGCAGAGAGCGACAAAGCCCGAAATGTGCAAAATGGATCCGGGGGTAAGATGATGTAGCTGGATCTCATAGAACTCCAGTAATCCCCTTAGGAAAGGATGAATGGGGAATCCTAGGCCTCGTAAGAGGAAAGGCACGAAGCATACTCGCTCACCCTTGTTAGGATTTGGGAAGTTCTCCGCGAAGGCTTCGCCGTCAAAGGAAGTCAAGCCGGCGCGGGTAGCCGCTAGATCTGAGGAAGGGAGATACCCTTGGGTCTCGAGGTCAAGCAGCCGGAGGAGGGATACAGAACAACTTGTCCAATCCTCGGGGCGGGAGCCGTAAGGGCATGAGGAAAAGCTGGGGGCGCTCGCCATGTTTTTGTGGTGGTCTCTCGCTTGAAGTTTTTCTCTAGCAGGGAAGAAGAGGAATCAGTGACCCAGACCGCGATTTTATTTGTTTAAATAAGTGGTGCCTCCCTTACGAGAGGGGCAGTCTCATAAATAGCTGCTGGGCCGCTTGTCTCCCCTCGGCGCACAAGGATCGAGAAGCTCTGGAGGTTAATACACTGGGTCTCGCAAGTTCTCAGCGATCGAGGATTCTCCGATGACGGGATGGTTGCCGAGCAAGTAGGGGTTGAGGGACTCGCCTCTCAAGTCGAAGACTTCGACACGCAAGACTGTCCGGATATACCCCGGCGTTGGAGGCTAGTCCGGGGGCTACTGAGGGAGTCCGGGATTAAGGGGTCCTCGGACTGCCGACCTATCTCTCATAGGTCGGACTAATGGACCGCTCACTAAGGATGAGATTGATCGAAGGCCCTGCCGCCAGGGAGGAAACCTCAGGAGCCATGGCGTGTCTGTCAAGTCGAAGGTAGTAGATTAGGCATGTTTCTCCCTCCGGTGGGTAACCGACTATATGTAACCCTAATAGCCCCTGGTGTCTATATAAGCCAGAGGGTTTTAGATCATGCGAGACAGAAGCTCATCTAGGGTTTTAGCTAGTCGATCTCGAGGTAGATCAACTCTGTAACCTTCATACCATCAATATAATCAAGCAGGACGTAGGGTTTTACCTCCATAGGAGGGCCCGAACCTTGGTAAACATCGTCTCCTTCGTCCCTTTGTTACCATCGATCTTAGTCTCACAGCTCGGGACCCCCTACCCGAGATCCGCCGGTTTTGACACCGACACCCCCCTTGATAGTACGGCTATTGGTCCTATAACCCGTTCTCCTCTCTACCACCATGAGACCGGTAAAATAGAAAACCCTATCAAGGTCAAACCTTTGCCTTACACATAGTCCACTTGAGCTAGATGATGACGATCTTGTCCTCCTCAAGATGGACCACCTTTTTTGATTGCGCCTGCTTGATGAAGACTAGTAGATTGCTCCCCCATACTCCACTATGGGTGAGCCAATCTTCGGTACATCTTCACAAGTCCATTGTCACCACAATTGACGGCAAGCTTCAAGCATGATCTCTCTGTGACGCATCACTTGACCTTGCACACCGCAACCTTGATGACGATCACCACTTGATGTCATCTTCCATAGGTTGTATGGGATCTTCCTCTTGATGCAAGCCCATGGAAACATACCTAACCCCACATAAAACTCTCACGAAGACTATGGGTTAGTACACAAAGCGTAATGGACAATGCTTACCATACCATGGGGTCACTTGATCCCACTTGGTACATCTTGTACGCTTTGTGTGTTGATCAACTTGATTCACTCTTTGACTTAGTCTTGATCAACCATGTATCTTATCTTCTCACTTCATAAAGATGATGCCTGGAAGGTAAACATGAATGCTCACACAATCTTCTTCTTCAAGACATGCTTGCAATAAGCTCAACTCTCACATGACCAATCTTTGGATAAAACCATGAATACCACCTTGGTCACCATATAAACTCCTTGAAACCAATAGATGGACTTCAAGAAGTGCCTATGGACAAATCCTTCGAATATAACTCAAGGCAACCATTAGTCCATAGGGATGTCATCAATTACAAAAATCACACATGGAGAAATGTGCTCTTACAAGCTTGATGTTCATAATAACATCAGCTACTCCTAGATCCTTCATCTCAAAACAGCAAGATAAGAAAACCTTAATCTCCTTGATTAAATAAGGTTGCTTACAAAGATCAGTATGTCATCGACATACAAACAGAGAATAACTCATTCGCTCCCACCATAGCGATAGTACACACACTTGTCAGCTTCGTTTACAACAAAGTCTGCAGCACTTAATATTCTTTCGAACTTCTCATGCCACCGCTTAGGAGATTGTTTAAGACCATATAGAGACTTCAATAACTTGCACACCTTTCCTTCCTGACCAGGTACTACAAAACCATCGGGCCGATCCATGTAAATTTCCTCATCCAACTCTCCATTGAGGAAAGCCATTTTAACGTCCATTTGATGAACAAGAAGACCGTGTGAGGCAGCCAGTGATAGTAGCACCCTTATAGTTGTCAGTCTAGACATAGGTGACTAAGTATCAAAGAAGTCTTCACCTTCTTTTTGGGTATAAACCTTGGACACAAGCCGTGCCTTGTACTTTTCAATTGTACCATCAGATCTAAGCTTTTTCATGAACACCCACTTATATCCCACGGGTTTGCACCCATAAGGACGACCAGTGACTTCCCAGGTTCCATTAGCTAAGATGGAATCCATCTCGCTACGAATAGCTTCCTTCCAGTAGTCAGCAGCAGAAGATGCATAGGCTTTTGAAAGAGTCCTGGTTGTGTCATCCACGAGGTACGCGATGAAATCATCACCAAAAGACTTCGCAGTCCATCGTGTCTTACTCCTTACAAGAGTTCATTGTCATCCTCTTCAGGATTCTCAACGTGTTTCATCGCAATGGTGGGTTCAGGAATTACAGACAATTCCTAAGTAGATAGAGTAGGTATCTCCTGATTTGATGAGTTAGGCATATCCTTCATAGGAAATATGTCCTCAAAGAAAGTCGCATCATTCGAGTCCATAATCGTACCAACATGCATGTTAGGTACCTCATATTTTATTATCAAAAATCTATAACCCATGCTATGAAAAGCATATCCCAGGAGAACACAATCCATGGTTTTTGGTCCAAGCTTGCGCTTTTTGGGAATTGGTATATTGTCTTTCGCCAAACAACCCCAAGTACGTAGATAAGAGAGTTTTGGCCTTTTCCTTTCCCATTCCTCAAATGGAGTAATGGTTTTATGCTTTGTGGGAACTCGGTTTAGGACATGACATGCAGTCATTAGCGCCTCCCCACACCGTGCCTTGGAGAGACCCGATGTGTCTAACATGGCGTTAACCAAATCAGTTAGAGTGCGGTTCTTTCTTTCGGCCACCCCATTTCACTGAGGTGGGTAGGGAGGCGTCCTCTCATGAATTATACCATGTTCCTCGCAAAACAAATCAAATTCATTGGAAAAATACTCTCCACCATGATCAGACCTAAGCCATTTAATTTTCCGATCAAGTTGGTTCTCTGCTTCGGCTTTATAGTTTTTGAAGAAGTTTAAAGCCTCAAATTTTGATTTCAGAAGATACACATAACAATATCTAGTGGAGTCATCAATCAACGTCATGAAATATTTCTTTCCACCTTTTGTCAATACACCATTCCTCTCACTAAGATCAGAATGTATAAGCTCTGGTGGCGCCAAGTCTCTCGCCTTTGCAGTCTTATGGGACTTGCGAGGTTGCTTAGTTTGCACACACACACTTGGCACTTGGAGCCCTTGAAAGTAGTGAATTTTGGAATTAAACTCATATTGGCTAGCCGTGTCATGCAACCAAAGTTAATATGACAAAGTCGTGAATGCCAAATATTGGACTCATTATCGTGGCAAACATTATTAATAACTTTAGTGCAAATATCTGACAAAGACAGGCGGAACAAGCCTCCACACTCATAGCCTTTTCCAACAAATTGCCCATACTTAGAAATTACAACTTTATTGGACTTGAAAACCAACTTAAAACCGTCTCAGCACAAACAGGAACCACTGACGAGATTTTTATTGATGGAGGGCACATGATGAACGTTCTTCAGGTGCACTATCTTCCCCGAAGTACACATCAAATCGACCGTACCGACACCTCGAACGATGGCATGTGACCCGTTACCCATCAGCACGGGAGAAGTCCCTGTGACCTGATAAGAAGAAAACATGGAGGCATAAGCACAAACATGTATGTTGGCACTGGTGTCAATTAACCAATCAGGAGAAAGACATACTGAAAGGATGGTAGGAAAAATACCATACACAGAATCCTTCATATCAGTATCACCGATGACAACATTAGCTGACTTGCTGCTCTTCTCAGGTTCGCACTCCTCATAGCTGTTAGGACATCTTGGAGCCCAGTGATTAGGATCACCGCAGACATGGCATAGTCCCTTCCCCTTCTTATGGGAATTCTTCCTAAAGTTGGGAGAGGGTGACGGCTTGTTCTTAGCAACAAACTTGCCTTTGCCCTGAGATTTGTTCTCGTTGTTTTGGGGCTTGTTGAAATGGAAGTTCTTCTTCTGTACCATGTGGGCACTAGAAGCTCCCTCAATAGCTCGAGCATGTGTGTCTTTTGATCTCGCCTTCTCTTCAACATCAAGAGTTCCAATGAGATCCGAAATGGAAAACTCCTGTCTCTTGTGTTTTAGAGAACTAGCCAAAGTGTTCCACGAAGGTGGAAGCTTGGCAATGATGCCTCCAGCCACAAATTTGTCCGACAACACACACTTGAAGTACTCTAGCTCCTCCGCGAGAGACTATATCTCATCAGCTTGTTTAACAGCAGAGCGCTCATCAGTCATCTTGTAGTCATAGAATTGCTCCATGGCGTAGAACTCGCTGCCAGCATCCGAGGCCCCAAACTTGTCCTCGAGCGTAGCCCACATATCCTTGCCGCTGTCAAACGACATATACGAATCCACGATGGAATCGTCAAGAACACTCAGAAGGGCGCCCTTGAGGAGGGTATCGATCTTCTCAAAAGCTTCCTGCCGTGTAGGATTAAGATCACCCTCAGGTTTGCCCTTGGTGGCATCATAACAGTACATGGTTTGAAACCATTAGACCACTCTCGTGCACCTCCTCTTATATTGCACCCCCTTGAAGGTGAGCGGCTTCATATGCGCAACAAAACCACTTGGAGTAAATTGCCTATAATCAGGTTTTTTGATTGTTGAGTATATGAGCAAATTACTATGATATTTAATCCGGATAAACAATAAATATATCATGGCGGCAATAATAGAGATTGAAGTAATCATGCATACTAGCATAGTAGACGTATGTATTAAATCTATGCCACAGACTAGACATAAGAATTCTAGCATGATCTCAAACAGAGAGGACAAGATTGCATACGGTGCAGCGGGAGCAGAATCGCCAGCGTTGGTGTTGTCATTCATGTCGTTGATGAAGAGGTTGGCGATATTGGGGAAGTAGTCGTCCTCCGGGAAGTAGTCGTTGCCAGCAGACACGCGAGTGCGCTCCCCAAAAACCTGATCGCCCCTCTCCCGTACAGGATCATAAGAGGCCGGGTTCCGGAGGCCTGCTGTCCCTTCTTGCGGTGCACGCCAGAAGGAGGGATGGAGAAGACTTGGATAGCGGCACAATGATCTGGAATGGTGCGAAACCATATGAGCAAGGCTAGGGTTGGCAGGGACCTCGCATATATATATGCGCGGCAGGGTGGAGCGACCTGGCCTGGACCCACGTCCGAGTCGGTTACAGCCCACGATCCGACGTCTCAGATCGTGGCGCGCCTATTACAGACTCTCCGTTCCTGACCGGCAAAAATAAACGTGTAGGTATGAGCTCGGCTCGGCTCAATCCCGCAACCCGCGGCGCGTCGTGACGAGCGAGGACGAGGAGTGCGCGAGGGCCTCTTCTCTTATCATTCTCTTACAAGTGCTAGAAGAGCTCACCTTATAAAGAGGTGTAGCTCTCTCTCAACTAGCGGGGTGGCGCTAAACTTTAGTCCCACTCACACCACACACACAGCCAACTCATATGGGCCATGAGAATTTGAGATTTTAGATGGGATTTCGGCTAAAGGCCTAATAGCAAAAAAATCCAACAATCCCCCACAAAGCTCATTGACACATATCATTATTTGTTCGAAAACATTGTTTATATACCGGTGTTTAATGGAGACTGTTAAGTTGAACTTCCATTTGAATTTTATGCTACACTAGATCACAACTTGAATAGTGGACTATGCCTTGAACTACAAATTTTTTGCGAGACTAGTTTCACACAAATCCTTGACCGATACTGGGCTGCCGCAAGGCTTCCCCACGGGTGGAGCGCATACGTCATACTCCAACGCCTTTCATGAATTTATTAGAGAACACCCTATTCTCACAGACTGCGACGTTTAACAGTCAAATTCATGTGTGTTCCTCAGGAAATGCTTCGCAAGACAACATCTCTGCTTACTCAAATAAGCCACATGGAAAACATTAAGATAAATATCCACCTGCCATGCAGATTATGAGAGTATTGCATCTTCATGGAGTGGGATAGCAAATATAGGGATACTCTCCTTCCAGCTGCCCAACAGCTTGTCTCCCACTTCTACTTCACGGGATCTCCGATCACATAGAGTGGGTTACCACTATGGACAACTCATATGGTGGGTCCCAAACCCATCTCCATCGATGCATTATCTATCACATTATGTGATAAACCCTTTGTGATGGGATCTGCAAAGTTTTTAGATGTTTGGATATAGTCCAACGCAATAACTCCGGAGTTCTTCATTTTTCTGACAGATTTCAATCTCATCTTCACATGCCTTGAGGACTTCGTATTATCCTTAGAACTGTTTATCTTTATGATCACAGTTTGATTATCACAGTTCATCAGGATAGGGGGTATTGGTTTTTCAACCACATGTAAGGCCATCAAGAGCTGATGAAGTCACTCTGCTTCAACTGTGGTCGTGTCTATTGTTGTGAGTTCTGCTTCCATAGTTCACCTCGTTAAGATGGTCTGCTTGCAAGACTTCTAGGAAACAGCGCCACCACCAAGTGTAAAAACATGACCACTTGTGGCCTTAATCTCATTAGCATCAGATATCCAGTTTGAGTCACTATAACCCTCTAGTAACCTTGGGTACCCAGTATAGTGAATCCCATAGCTTGCAGTGCCTTTCAAATAGCGCAAAACTCTCTCAAGCGCATGCCAATGATCATCTTCGGGGTTTGATAAAAACCAGCTTAGTTTGCTTACAACAAATGAGATGCAGGCCTCGTGGCACTCTCCAAATATATAAGCGAGCCAATAATTTGAAAATAGCTCAGTTGATCTCTAGCGATCCATCAATTCTTTCGAAGCAACACACTAGCATCATATGAAGTTGGAGAAGGCTTGCAGTCGCTATACCCAAAACGACTCACGACATTTTCCACATAGTTAGATTGAAGGAGTGTAATCCCATCATTCTCATCTCTCAACAGCTTGATGTTCAGAAGAACATCAGCTACTCCTAGATCCTTCATCTCAAAACAGCTAGATAAGAAATCCTTAACCTCCTTGATTAAATCAAGGTTGGTTCCAAAGATTAGTATGTCATCGACATACAAACGGAGAATAACTCCTTCGCCCCCACCATGGCGAGAGTACACGCACTTGTCAGGTTTGTTTACAACAAAGCCTGCAAAAGTTAATGTTCTTTCAAACTTCTCATGCCACTTCTTAGCAGTTTGTTTTAGGCCATATAGAGACTTCAATAACTTGCACACCTTTCCATCCTGACCAAGTACTACAAAACCATCGGGCTGATCCATGTAAATTTCCTCATCCAACTCTCCATTGAGGAAAGCCGTCTTAACGTCCATTTGATGAACGAGAAGACCGTGTGAGGCAGCCAGTGATAGTAGCACCCTTATAGTGGTCAGTGTAGCCACAGGTGAGTAATTATCAAAGAAGTCTTCACTTTCTTTCTGGGTATAACCCTTGGCCACAAGCCGTTCCTTGTAACTTTCAATTGTACCATCAGGTCTAAGCTTTTCCTTGAGCACCCACTTACATCCCATGGGTTTGCACCCATAAGGACGAACAGTGACTTCCCAGGTTCCATTAGCTAAGATGGAATCCATCTCCCTACGGACAACTTCCTTCGAGTAGTCAGCATCAGAAGATGCATAGGCTTTCGAAAGAGTCCTGGGTGTGTCATCCACGAGGTACACAATGAAATCATCACCAAAAGACTTTGCAGTCCTTCGTCTCTTACACCTTACTGAAGTTTCATTGTCATCCTCTTCAGGATTCTCAACGTGTTCCATCACAATGGTGGCTTCAGGAATTATAGAAAATTCCTGAGTAGATAGAGTAGGTATCTCCTGATTTGATGAGTTAGGCATATCATTCATAGGAAATATGTCCTCAAAGAAAGTCCCATCATTCGACTCCATAATCATACCAACATGCATCTCAGGTACCTCAGATTTTATTATCAAAAATCTATAACTAATGCTATGAAAAGCATATCCCAGGAGAACACAATCCACGGTTTTTGGTCCAAGCTTGTGCTTCTTGGGAATTGGTATATTGACTTTTGCCAAACAATCCCAAGTACGTAGATAAGAGAGTTTTGATTTTTTCCTTTCCCATTCCTCAAATGAAGTAATGGTTGTATGCTTTGTGGGAACTCGGTTTAGGACATGACATGCAGTCATTAGCGCCTCCCCCCACCATGCCTTGGAGAGACCCGATGTGTCTAACATGGCGTTAACCAAATCAGCTAGAGTTTGATTCTTTCTTTTGGCCATCCCATTTAACTGAGGTGAGTAGGGAGGCATCCTCTCATGAATTATACCATGTTCCGCACAAACCGAATCAAATTCATTGGAAAAATACTCTCCACCACAATCAGACCTAAGCCGTTTAATTTTCTGATCAAGTTGGTTCTTTGCTTCAGCTTTATAGTTTTTGAAGAAGTTTAAAGCCTCATCTTTTGATTTCAGAAGATACACGTAACAATATCTAGTGGAGTCATCAATCAACGTCATGAAATATTTCTTTCCACCTTTTGTCAACACATCATCCATCTCACAAAGATCAGAATGTATAAGCTCTAGTGACGCCAAGTCTCTCGCGTCTGCAGTCTTATGGGACTTGCGAGGTTGCTTATCTAGCTCACACACTTGGCACTTGGAGCCCTTGAAAGTAGTGAATTTCGGAATTAAACTCATATTGGCTATCCATGTTATGCAACCAAAGTTAATATAACAAAGTCGTGAATGCCAAATATTGGACTCATTATCGTGGCAAACATTATTAATAAGTTTAATGCAAATATCTGACAAAGACAGGCGGAACAAGCCTTCGCGCTCATAGCCTTTTCCAACAAATTGTCCATACTTAAAAATTACAACTTTATTGGACTTGAAAACCAACTTAAAACCATCTCGACACAAACGGGAACCGCTGACGAGATTTTTATTGATGGAGGACACATGATGAATGTTCTTCAGGCGCACGATCTTCCCCAAAGTAAACTTCAGATCGACCGTACCGACACCTCAAACGATGGCATGTGACTGATAACCCACAAGTGTAGGGGATCGCGACAGTCTTCACGGGTAGTATTTCACCCTAATTGCCAAAGAGTATTTATTGGCCTTGACAGTTGAGTTGTCAATTCAACCGTACCTGGGATATCTCTCTGCAGCAAAGATTTAGTAGCATGGCAAATAGTAGTAGCAATAGTAATAGTGACAATAGCAGTTTTGGCAGCAAGAGTAACAGTAGTAGTTTTATAGCAAGTGTGACAGCAGCAGCAATAGTAGTAACGTAGCAAGATTCAGTATATGAAAATCGTAGGCACACGGATCGGTGATGGATAACGATTGAGATGATATTGACCATGTAACAGTTACACACTTGGGCGACACAGGACTAGCTCCAATTCATCAATATAATGTAGGCATGTATTCCGTATATAGTCATACGTGCTTGCGATAAGAACTTGCATGACATCTTTTGTCCTACCCTCCCGTGGCAGCGGGGTCCTATTGGAACCTAAGGGATATTAAGGCCTCCTTTTAATATGGAACCTGAACAAAGCATTAACACATGGTGAATACATGAACTCCTCAAACTACGGCAATCACCGGAAAAAATCCCAATTATTGTCACCTTGGGGTATGCGGATCAAGACACGTAATAGGTTGTAACAGCCCAAGTGCATCCATTGCCATTTGTAATATAATTCTCATGTGGACCTTCATGTTCTGCCATGTGGTTTGCTTATCAATATAATTTGCTTCATGTGTTTTGCATCATGGCATCATAATCATCATGTCATCATTCATGTTTGCCTCATGCTATCTTATGTGTGGTTGAGAATGATGGTGTTGTGGTGTTGTTATGTGTAGGGTTCATGTGTGGTTTTGGGTGTGATGAACTATCTCTCAACTTTCTATTAAAACTATGCCCACCTCTCCTATTTCAAACAATGGCAATATGTGATGAATTTACTTGCTGGTTCACCTCCTTGAAAATGTTGCATCTTTTCTATATATGTTCTTGTGATTTATAAAATTACTCCCTATCATGTTTTGATACACTTTCATTTTTTTCAAATCGTCGCAAACAGTTTAATATGTTAATAACATGTGATTGTTCTACTTTCTCAAAAAAACCTCAAATCAATTTTATAAAATCAGGTCTATTTTCATCATCTCAATATATTTTTATTTCTCTCCAAAACTTCTCTTTCTTTTCTCTGAGCTTGTTTTGTTCTCTCTAGATTCATTTAAGTAAATCTTTTTCTGTTCAGTGAGAGAGAGAGAGGTGAGCGAGGCCTTCCACGGCCTAGCTAGCCTCCGCGAGCGGCCCTTGGCCTAGCTCACAGGACGGCTACCTGCTCCGTCTTCCTCCATCAGACTGCAGAGCGAGCGAGCACCAGCTTGGTGCCGTGAGCCCTCAAGGACGCCGAGGCCGTCCCGTCAGCCTGCCCCCTTATAAATCCTCGTCGTCCGTGCCCCTATCCCTAGGGTTCCCCCCTTCTCCTCCTCGCTGCCGCCACCTTCTTCCCCTCCCACATTTCTTCCTGTAGCCCCAAGTTTCAGAGATTCAGAGGTTCAGAGGTTGCAGAAGAAGAAGCAGAGAGGCACCGCTCTTCCCCACCGTCGTCCTCGCCTCTGGTGACACCCTCCGGCCCGATCAAGATGCCATAAAGGATCCTGGCGCTGCCCGCGTCCGGTTCCCGGTGCTTGGACGTGGAAGGAGCATCCACGTCGTCGGCATCGTCGTCGTCTCCGTCGCGCTCCGGGTGCGCGTCTCTACAGACGAGCTCGTCCCCGACTGCGCTTTCTTCTCCGCCTCCCTCGTCTGCTCGTCCTCGGGGTGTTAGGGTGAGCAAGCCCTCATTCTCTCCGAGCCCTCTCTCGCCGCGTAGTCGCTGTAGCCGCCGTAGAGCCGCCGCCGTTGATTCGAGCTCGCCATGGCTCATGTGCGAGCTCGAACTCGCCGCCTTGCAGCCCGTTCCTCTCCGCGATAGCCTCGGGAATGGAACCCCCGTAGAGTCTGCAACCCCCGCCGGTGGTCAGCTGGTCCAGAGGTCGCCTATGCGCTCGCCGGTGTCCTCCTTTGTTTCGGTTGCCGGTAGAAGTGCAGAAGTAGCAGGGGTCTGTTCAAAAGAACATATACCCCTATATGTTCAGTAGTTCCCTCCTAGCCCAGTGGTTGCGCCTCCACTCCCTCTCAGGAGAGACGCGGGCTCGATCCCACGCGGAGACATTTAGCACCCCATTTTGTTGTTTATTCGGCAGCCACTAACAGTGGGCCCATGGCCCACATGTCATCCCCTAGGTGCCTTTGGTGTCACTGGCAGGTGGACCCTCCTTTTTTATATGTTTCTGTGAGTTTTTGTGTTATTTCTATTTTTGGAAATAGTCCAAATCTGGACATGGCCAGATCTGGCAACTGCCATTTTGGGCAAGTTATGACTTATAACTTGCTATGTGCATTTTGTGCATATGTGTTGTGTGTTTTGGCCATGGGAACATAGGGGTGTGATACATGATTTTGGGGTAGAAAAATCCCAGGAATCCAATGGTGATGTTAGTTTTATCATTTGTGCAAGTTTGTGGAAATGCTATTTTATTAAATCATGCCATTTAGTTTATTCACATAAATAAATTCTTGCTCTATTTAAAAATCTTGCCAACATGAATTGTGCCCTCTTGTGTATGTGCTAGACACTAGTAGTTTTATTTGTCATGATAACTCACTATACAAGTGGCATTCTTGGTGGCAACATGTTGTAAAATTCTATCTACATGTGCAAATATTGCTAAGTGTTGAAAATCTGTTAACATGATAGCATATTGTCTTGATGATTCCCATGATTCCTTTGTTCCTTTGAGTATGGCTTAATGACATG
The DNA here is from genome assembly GCA_039707655.1 of Elymus sibiricus. NCBI lineage: Eukaryota > Viridiplantae > Streptophyta > Magnoliopsida > Poales > Poaceae > Elymus > Elymus sibiricus. Next base: position 396,526,025 of record CM077671.1, read on the forward strand.
AATTGTGGTGCAAGTTACCCTCTGTCATCTTGTGCAAATAGTTTGTGAAAAAAGGTTTTGCATCATAGATAATTTTGTTGCTCAATATGTCATCCTGTTAAAACTGCCATGTTTCACCCCCAGTATTTTTTTCTGTCTGAGAAACAGATTGTTTCAGCATGCCATATTGTTAGGATGCTACCATGTGCTCTATGATGTTTTAGCTCATGTTCAGTGCTAGTGTTTTGTTGTAGATGTTGCCCTCTATCACCCTGTTAAGATTCATGCCATGAAAGTTGCTGTAGAATATATAAAGAATGATGTCAATATGCCATCTGGTTAACTCAGATTCCAGAAAACTGGAATTTTCACTAAGTCCCTAAAAACTGTTTCAACATGCCATCTTGTGGGCTTCATTGCTATTGATATATGCTTCCTTTCATGTTGCTGTAGATAGATGATTTGTTGTGCATGATGTATACTTCATGCCCATGCCTTAGTTGTGATTTGAAACCTGTTGTAGCTCTGGTTATGTATGCTACAAGATGACATGTTGCTGTTTGTGGACAGATTGTGTGTTTGATTGTTTTGTGACTTGTGGGAGCTATACTCCATTGTTTTGCTTGATCTTTAGCTCTATTATTCCTAGAATTTCATGTCCAATCCAGTGGCAACCTTGGAACACCAGGAATTTGCCCTTAGCCCTTGTTATTTTCTGTTTTTTCATCGTTATCTTTCGTACCTTGTCGTGAGTGTACCGTGAGCTACGTTACTCCGTTTGCAACGTTCTACATATGCATTTGCATCGTTTTTGCATGAAGCATTCATATTTGCCATGATCATGCATGTTCAAATCACTAAACTTCAGGTTTATCCAGAATACTAAAGAACTTAATAATTGCATGAGAAACATGACTAACATAGGGTTGTCATGTTAAATACTTCAACTTAGTCATGCATCATCTTGTTTGTGCATTGCACCCTGCTTGTTTGTTTATCTGGTGTTGTTTCTCTTTGGGTAGACGTGAGTGTTGAACCTGAGTACGAGGATCCCGGAGAGTACAACTACGAGGACCCAGCTCTTTATCCCTCTGAAGACCCAACAGGCAAGATGATCATACCCGGATCCCGACACTATTTTTGCCTTGCTAGTTGTCCCGCTTTCACCGTTATGTTTCGTTACCCACCACTTAAACTATCAGCCTCCTAAATCACCATGAAAGCCCAAGGATGGTGAAGTATCATGTAGTCAACGTTCACATGACACCACTAAGGGAATCACAACATACATATCATCAAAATATCGAACACATATAAAATTCACATGATTGCTTGCAACATAACTTCTCCTGTGACCTCAAGAACAAAGGTAACTACTCACAAATAATATGCATGATCAAGATCATAGGTGTATTGAATAGCATAATGGATCTGAACATGTGATCTTCCACCAAATAAACTATATAGCAATCGACTACACAAGGTAATCAACACTACACTGCTAGTCACCTACACATACCAATCTGAAGTTCCGGTACAAAGATTGAACACAAGAGATGAACTAGGGTTTGAGAGGAGATGGTGTTGTTGAAGATGTTGATGAAGAATGGCCTCCCCAAGATGAGAGGGTTGTTGGTGATGACGATGGCTTCGATTTCCCCCTCCGGGAGGGAAGTTCCCCCGGCGGAATCGCTTCGCGGGAGGGCAAAAGTGCTCCTGCCCAAGTTCCGCCTCGAGGCGGCGGCGCTTCGTCCCGAAAGTCCTCCTCCTATTTTTTTAGGTTTTTTGGGAATTTATACCAGAAGATGGGCTCCGGACGTTGGCCAGGATGGGCACCCGCCACCAGGGCACGGGTAGGGAGCCTGGCACGCCCTGGTGGAGGGTGGCCACCTGGTGGCCCCCCTCCGGTAGTTTTCTGCTCCAGTATTTCTTATTTATTGTATAAAAAATCTCCGTAAAATTTCAGCTTCATTGGGGATGTGCAGAATAAGTATCTCTGACATGCTTTTTTTTGGTACTGAATTCCAGTTGCCGGCATTCTCCCTCTTGGTGTAAACCTTGCAAATTGTGAGAGAAAAGGCATTAGAATTAATCCCCAAAGTATTATTATGCATAGAAACATTATAAATAATAGTAGGAAAACATGATGCAAAATGGACGTATCAACTCCCCCAAGCTTAGACCTCGCTTGTCCTCAAGCAAAAACCGATATAGAAGAACATGCCCACATGGTTTGAGAGAGAGTTGTCGATAAAAACAAAATACAGACATAGTAGCATCATGCTTATTATTATAACAGCAACAAAAATTAACATAAAACTTTCTCATAAAACTTTTATTTCATAACAATATCATATAACTTATTATGAGCAAGTAACAATTCATCACAACGTGGAAGTATAAAGCATAAACCTTATTGAGAACCAACAAACTATGTTTTAAGTCAACTTTGCAACTACAATTCATCATATTTTCAGGAAGGGTCTCATGTAGGAGCCTTTTGGCCAGTCCACATACTCAACCATCATTTAGTCTTCTATGATTTCTAACACTCACAGCATATCCATGGACAAAAGTTTCAACCGGACACATAGAAAGATAGTTATAATTTGCCTCCCAACGTATTCACCTCAAGGGTGATGTTAACAATAATAACTCATGCCCACTCATATCCAACTGGATATATGTGCCTAGATCTTTCCTCACCACAAGATGCTTGCAAAAGGAGAAAAATAAAAAGGAATAGAGAAGAATAGTTTGAGACTTTCATGAAAGTAAATACATAAAAGTAAAAGATAGGCCCTTCACAGAGGGAAGCAGAGGTTGTCATGCGATTTTTAGTTTGTATGCCAAATACCTTAGCACAAAAAGAACATCACGTCGCATTGCCCCTTGTGATAGCAACCTTTATTATGTAGTATGTCTCTTTTATTACTTTGCCATCACAAGTTCGTGCAACGCTCAATTTTGTCTTACACTAATTGATCCAACACTTTTAGAAGCAATTTTTATTGCCTTGATGCACCGATGAAAACTTACTTGAAGGATCTTATTCAATCCATAGGTAGGTATCATGGACTCTCAAACATGAGTTTGGGTTTTGGGTTTTTGGATGCACAAGTAGTATCTCTACTTAGTGCGGAATTTTTGGCTAGCAAAGATATTGGGCAAGCACCACATGTTGAAGGATCTATGACAATATAACTTCTATGTGAATAAGAACAAGCATAAATCATTACGTTGTTTTCCTTCTCCAACGTTAATAGTTTTGGCATATAATATTTATTGGGGGCTCACAATCATAAAAGATGTCCATGATAGTATATTTGCATGTGGATCTTCTCTTCCCTAATTAATTCTTTCATGAATTGCATCATTGACAAATGCTATGTTTGCCAATCTCCAATAAATTTTACCACTTATACTTTTCTTTATTGTTATGTCATTACTCACCATAAGATTAGCATATGATCTTTCTCATTTATTTTCTTTTATTATGATTGCAACAAGAAAGTAAAGGAGCAAAAGCTCAAACTAATCTTTATTATATAACTCTCACTCGATTACATAGATAGATAGATCACGAAACTAGCACTCGAAAATAGATCATACTAAGCTTGGCTCAAGCCAAGGGGAGTGCCCATACCCGTGTACTCAAGTCTCCTTTGGTGGTGAAGATGATGAAGTGGTGGTGATGAGGCGTTATTCTTCTTCTCCAATTTATGCTTGAGGATGAAGTTTCCTTCCCTCAAATCATCATTTTGTTGCTCCAGTTGCAATATCCTCTTGCATAGAGTTGCCTTGCTCTCCTGCAGCAAACGAGAAGGGATAAAAGTAGTATTGGGTTTACTCCTACCATTAGGAAAGCTTGACTACTTGAACTCCACGTGCATATCCCCAAGTTGAGGTAGCAGGGCTTCATCTTCATCTGAGCCAGCGTCTGGTCGAGCGACTTCTATTTCCTCCAGATCGGTGTCTCCTTCTTCCTCCGAAGTCCACAAATAGGGGTAAATTTCCCCAAAGATCTTTGGATCAGCAACATAATTGGACACATAGCTCTCTCCCTCCGAATCTTGGGACGACATATTTTAAGATCTCGCAGGAAAACAACACGAAACATGAACAGAGGAAAATATCGCGATGCGGCGGTCAAATCAATCGGGGGTATATATAGAGAATTTTTATTCTTGGAAATCAAGCAAACGGAAGGAAAATGGAGTCGGGAAGGTTCCCGAGGTGGGCACGCTCCACCAGGGCGTGCCAGGGATGACAACCGCGCCCTGGTGGAGGGTGGCCACCTGGGTTGCCTTCCGGTTTATTTTTTTATTTCCTAAAAATTTTAAATATTCAAAAAAATGATAAAAAATATTCTTGTGGATTCTTCGGAGACCGTTTACTTACCGTATCACGTACCTCTTATTTTTCACGATTCTGGAGTGTTCCAGAAGGTTTCTTCTATGTGTTCCTCTGGTGTCATGGTTTGGATAACATTGCTTTCAACATTAATTGGCGTACCTGAGATATAGTGTTTAATTCTTTGTCCATTAACCACCTTCGGGTTGGTACCTTCGGCATTATTAATTTTGATAGCTCCAGAGCGATAGACCTCTTCGATAACATAAGATCCTTCCCATTTGGAGAGAGGTTTTCCTGCAAAAAATCTGAAACAAGAATTGTACAAAAGAACATATTCTCCAACCTCGAATTCTCGCTTTGGGATTCTTTTGTCATGCCATCTTTTAACTTTCTCTTTGAATAACTTGGCATTTTCATAAGCTTGGATTCTCCATTCACCTAATGAGCTAATATCAAATAACCTCTTTTCACCGGCAAGTTTGAAGTCATAATTTAGTTCTTTAATTGCCCAAAATGGTTTGTGTTCTAACTCTAGAGGCAAATGACAAGCTCTCCCATATACCATCTTGTATGGAGACATACCCATAGGATTTTTATAAGTGGTTCTATAGGCCCAAAGTGCATCATCTAATTTCTTAGACCAATTCTTTCGGGACCTATTGACAGTTTTTTGTAATATCAATTTTATTTATCTATTGCTAAGTTCAACTTGACCACTAGATTGAGGATGATAGGGTGAAGCAATTCTATGGTTAACATCGTATTTAGCAAGCATTTTACGGAAAGCACCGTTAATAAAGTGTGAACCACCATCAGTCATTAGATACCTTGGGACTCCAAACCTTGGGAAAATAACTTCTTTAAGCATTTTAATGGAAGTGTGATGATCAACACTACTAGTTGGAATAGCTTCTACCCACTTAGTGACATAATCAACAGCAACCAAAATATGAGTGTACCCATTAGAGGAAGGAAAAGGTCCCATATAATCAAAACCCCAAACATCAAATGGTTCAAGAACAAGTGAATAATTCATACGCATTTCCTGACGCTTACCGATATTACCAATTCTTTGACATTCATCACAAGACAAGACAAACTTACGGGCATCCTTGAAGAGAGTAGGCCAGTAAAAACCAGATTGCAATACCTTATGAGCAGTTCTATCTCCCGCGTGATGTACTCCATAAGCTTCGGAATGACATTTCCGTAGGATTTGTTCCTGTTCATGCTCAGGTACACAACGTCTAATAATACCATCTACTCCTTCTTTATAAAGATGTGGGTCATCCCAAAAGTAATGTCTTAAATCATAGAAGAATTTTTTCTTTTGTTGGTATGTGAAACTAGGTGGAATATATTTAGCAACAATGTAATTAGCGTAATCAACATACCATGGAGTGTTTTGAGAAAAAAAATATTGCAGCTAGTTGTTCATCAGGGAAACTATCATCAATAGGTAGTGGGTCATCAATAATATTTTCTAACCTAGACAAGTTATCAGCTACGGGGTAGTCAGCTCCCTTCTATCAACGATATGTAGATCAAATTCCTGAAGCAAGAGAACCCACCTAATGAGTCTAGGTTTAGCATCTTTCTTTTCCATCAAATATTTTATAGCAGCATGATCAGTGTGAACAATAACTTTGGAATCAACAATGTAAGATCTGAATTTATCACAAGCAAACACAACTGCTAAAAATTCTTTTTCAGTAGTAGCATAATTTCTTTGGGCACTGTCTAGAGTTTTGCTAGCCTAATGGATAACATTTAGTTTCTTATCAACTCTTTGTCCTAGAACAACACCAACAGCATAATCACTAGCATCACACATAATTTCAAAAGGCAAGTTCCAATCAGGTGGTTGAACAATAGGTGCAGTGGTTAAGGCTTTCTAAATTGTTTCAAAGGCTTCCACACAATCATCATCAAAAACAAAGGGAATATCCTTTTGTAAAAGATTAGTTAGAGGCCTAGAAATTTTTGAGAAGTCTTTAATAAACCTCCTATAGAAACCAGCGTGACCAAGGAAACTTCGAATACCTTTAATATCTTTAGGACATGGCATTTTCTCAATTGCATCAACTTTAGCTTGATCCACCTCAATACCTCATTCGAATATTTTATGCCCCAGGACAATACCTTCACTAACCATAAAGTGGCACTTCTCCCAATTCAAGATGAGATTAGTTTGTTCACATCTCTGCAAAACTTGATCAAGGTTGCTTAAGCAATCATCAAAAGAAGTTCCGTAAACGGAGAAATCATCCTTGAAAACCTCCACAATCTTTTCACAAAAATCAGAGAATATAGCAGCCATACATCTTTGAAAGGTAGCAGGTGCATTGCATAAACCAAAAGGCATACGTCTGTAAGCATAGGTTCCAAAAGGACAGGTAAAGGTGGTTTTCTCTTGATCAGGTTGTGACACAGGTATTTGAGAGAAACCAGAATATCCATCCAAGAAACAAAAGTGTGAGTGCTTAGATAATCTTTCAAGCATTTGATCAATAAAAGGCAAGGTTTAATGATCTTTCCTAGTAGCTTTATTTAGTTTTCTAAAATCAATTACCATCCTATAGCCAGTAACAATTCTCTGTGGAATAAGCTCATTTTTATCATTAGGAACAACAGTAATACCTCCCTTCTTAGGGACACAATGAACGAGACTCACCCATCTACTATCATCTATAGGATAGATTATACCTGCTTCCAGAAGCTTTAATATTTCAGTTCTTACCACTTCTTTCATCTTGGGATTCAATCGTCGTTAGTGATCAACAACGGGTTTAGCACCGGGTTCCATATTAATCTTGTGCTGACATAGAGTGGGACTAATGCCCTTAAGATCATCAAGAGTGTATCCAATAGCATCCGGATGCTTCCTCAGAATTTTTAATAATCTTTCTTCTTCATGTTCTAAAAGGTTAGCACTAATAATAACATGATATATCTTTTTTCTCATCGAGATAAGCATACTTCATAGTGTCAGGAAATTGTTTCAGTTCAAACACAGGATCACCTTTAGGTGGAGGAGGACCTCCAAGGGTTTTAATAGGCAAATTGTGTTTCAGTAGAGGTTGTTGTTCAAAGAAATGTTTATCTATTTCATTTCTTTCACGCAAGTGCATATCATTTTCATGGTCTAGCAAATATTGTTCTAATGGATCGGTAGGAGGAACGGCAATAGAAGCAAGACCAATTATTTCATCCTTACTAGATAATTCTCTATCACGAGGTTGTCTACTAAACTTGGAAATATTAAACTCATGAGACACATCACCAAACTCAACACTGACGGTTTCTTTTTGACAATCTATCTTAGCATTAATAGTGTTCAAGAAAGGTCTGCCAAAGATAATGGGACAAAAGACATATTGTGGGGAACCAAGAACTAGAAAATCAGTAGGATATTTTATTTTCCCACACAAGACTTCAACATCTCTAACAATCCCAAGTGGTGTGATGGTGTCTCTATTAGCAAGTTTAATAGTAACATCAATATCTTCTATTTCAGCAGGTGCTATTTCATTCATAATTTATTGATATAAGGTAAAAGGAATAGCACTCACACTAGCACCCAAATCACATAAGCCATGATAACAATGATCTCCTATTTTGACTGAGACAACAGGCAAGCCAACTACGGGTCTATGTTTGTCTTTTTCATCGGGTTTAGCAATTCTAGCAGCATCATCACAGAAGTAAATGACATGCCCATCAATATTTTCTACCAAGAGATCTTTAACCATAGCAATACTAGGTTCTACCTTAATTTGTTCAGAAGGCTTAGGTGTTCTAATATTAGTTTTGCGAACCACAGTTGATACCTTAGCATGTTCCTTTGTCCTAACCGGGAAAGGTGGTTTCTCAATATAAGCAGTAGGCACAACTGGATCAACATTGTAAATGATAGTTTCTTCTTTAGTAATTATCGGTTCTTTAATTTCCTTATTAATAGGGGGATGATATTTAAACCGCTTCTCTTTAGGGAGATCAACATGAGCAACAAATGATTCACAGAAAGAGGCTACTATCTCAGAGTCAACTCCATATTTAGTGCTAAACTTATGAAAAGCATCGGTATTCATAAAAGATTTAACACAATCAAATTCAAGCTTAATACCTGACTCATTACCTTCGTTGAGTTCCCAATATTCAGAGTTGCGTTTAATTCTTTCCAAGAGATCCCACTTGAATTCAATAGTCTTCTTCATAAAAGAACCAGTACAAGAAGTATCGAGCATGGTTTGATCATTATGAGAAAGCCGAGCATAAAAATTCTGAATAATAACTTCTCTCGGGATATCATGATTGGGGCATGAATATAACATTGACTTAACCCTCCCCCAAGCTAGAGCGATACTCTCTCCTTCACGAGGCCAAAAATTATATATATAATTCCGATCACAATGAACTAGATGCATAGGATAAAACTTTTGGTGGAATTCCAGTTTCAAACAATTCTAGTTCCATGATCCAATATCATCACATAGCCTATACCATGTCAATGATTTTCCTTCAAAGATAAAGGGAAAACCTTCTTCTTAACTTCATCTCCGGATAAACCTACAAGCTTAAGTCCACAAATTTCTTCCACATGTATTAGGTGCATATCAGGATGTTCAGTTCCATCTCCTGCATAAGGACTAGCTTGCAGTTGTTCTAACATACCTGAAGGAATTTCATAACCAATATTTTCAGTAGGTGCTGTAGGTTGAGGGGAAACTAGTTGTGGTTCCGGTCAAGGTGAAGATACCCCGAACAAACCCCTCAAAGGATTGCTTTCCATAGTAACAAGTGACAGTAAATTTCAGCACGTAGTATAAGTTTTTCCTTACCGATTTCCACTTACCAAGAGCGCTTCACTCCCCGGCAACGACGCCAGAAAAGAGTCTTGATGACCCACAAGTATAGGGGATCAATCATAGTCCTTTCGATAAGTAAGAGTGTCGAACGCAACGAGGAGCAGAAGGAAATGATAAGTGGTTTTCAGCAAGGTAATTTCTGCAAGCACTGAAATTGTAAATAGCAAGTAGTTTGATAGCAAGGTAATTTGTGACAAGCAAGTAATGGTAACAATAGGTAAGGTGCAGCAAGGTAGCCCAATCCTTTTGTGGCAAAGGACATGCCAAAACTATCTCTTATGATGAGCAAAGTGTTCTTGAGGGTACACGGGAATTTCATCTAGTCACTTTCATCATGTTGGTTTGATTTGTGTCGTTACTTTGATAATTTGATATGTGGGTGGACCGGTGCTAAGGTGCTGTTCTTACATGAACTAACAACCTACTTATAATTAACCCCCTCGCAAGCATCCGCAACTACGAGAAAAGTATTAAGACAAAGTCTAACCATAGCATTAAACATGTGGACCCAAATCAGCCCCTTACGAAGTAGCGCATAAAGTAGGGTTTAAGCTTCTGTCACTCTAGAAGCCCATCATCTAATAACTACTCACAATGCATTCCCTTAGGCCCAAGGATGGTGAAATATCATGTAGTCGACGTTCACATGACATCACTAAGGGAATCACAACATACATATCATCAAAATATCGAACACATATCAAATTCACATGATTGCTTGCAACATGAATTCTTTCGTGACCTCAAGAACAAAGGTAAGTACTCACAAATAATATGCATGCTCAAGCTCAGAGGTGTATTGAATATCATAATGGATCTGAACATATGATCTTCCACCAAATAAACCATATAGCAATCAACTACACAAGGTAATCAACACTACTATTCACCCACAGGTACCAATCTGAGGTTCCGGTACAAAGATTGAACACAAGAGATGAACTAGGGTTTGAGAGGAGATGGTATTGTTGAAGGTGTTGATGAAGAATGGCCTCCCCAAGATGAGAGGGTTGTTGGTGATGACGATGGCTTCGATTCCCCCCCCCCCCCCCCGGGAGGGAAGTTCCCCCGGCGGAATCGCTCCGCCGGAGGGCAAAAGTGCTCCTGCCCAAGTTCCGCCACGAGGCGGCGGTGCTTCATCCCGAAAGACCTCCTCCTAATTTTTTTTAGTTTTTTTGGGAATTTATACCAGTAGATGGGCTCCGGAGCTGGGCCAGGATGGGCACCCTCCACTAGGGCGTGGGTGGGGGCCTTGGTGCGCCCTGGTGGAGGGTGGCCACCTGGTGGCCCCCCTCCGGTAGTTTTCAGCCCCAGTATTTCTTATTTATTGTATAAAAAATCTCTGTAAAATTTCAGCTTCATTGGGGATGTGCGGAATAAGTATCTCTGACATGCTTTTTTCAGGTACTGAATTCCAGTTGCCGGCATTCTTCCTCTTGGTGTAAACCTTGCAAATTGTGAGAGAAAAGGCATTAGAATTACTCCCCAAAGTATTATTATGCATAAAAACATTATAAATAACAGTAGGAAAACATGATGCAAAATGGACGTATCAACACCGCAAAAAGTCATTACATCAAATAGATCTCCAAGAGACCATTGTATTGAAAATCAAAAAGAGAGAAGAAGCCATCTAGCTACTGCCTACAGACCCGTAGGTATATGGTGGACTACTCACGCATTATCGGAGAGGCACCAAAGAGGATGATGAACCCCTCCGTGATGGTGTTAGATTGGATCTTGAGGTTCTAGAACTTGCGGCGGCTGGAAGTGTGTTTCGTCGACTCCTGCAGGGTTTCTAGAATATTTGGGTATTTATAGAGCTGAGAGGCGGTGGAGAGGGGTCCCGAGGAGGGCACAACCCATCTGTCTTGTGGGCCGCCTGGGCCCCCTCCCGGGTACTTCTTTGGCCCTCTGGTTTCCTTCTGGTCCAAAAAAAATCTCCAAAAAGTTTCATCGCGATTGGACTCCGATTGGTACTGATATTCTGCGAAGTAAAAAACAAGCAAAAAACAGCAACTGGCACTTGGCACTATGTCAATAGGTTAGTCCCAAAAAATGATATAAAGTTGCTATAAAATGATTGTAAAACATCCAAGAATGATAATATAAAATCATGGAACAAGAAAAAATTATAGATACGTTGGTGACGTATCAGCATCCCCAAGCTTAATACCTACTCATCCTCGAGTAGGTAAATGATAAAAACATAATTTTTGATGTGGAATGCTGCCTAACATGTTCATCACATATTCTTTTCTTTTGTAGCATGGACATTTGGACTTATAGATGGTTCAAAGCAATAGTCTAGTTTTGACAAGAAGACTTCAATACTCAAGCATACTAACAAGCAACCATGTCTTTCAAAATACCAATACTAGATAAAGTTATCCCTACCCCATCATGCTCAATCATTGATCCATTCATGAAACACACTCAAATATTAACTACACCCAATGCACAAGTATGATCATAGTGCCCCCTAGTTGGTGCTTTATAAGAGAAGATAGAGACTCAAATTAAAAATAAAGATTTGCATAAAGTAAATAGATAGGCCCTTCGCAGAGGGAAGTAGGGATTTGTAGAGGTGCCAGAGCTCAAAGCTTAAATTGAGATAGAAAATATTTTGGGTGGCATGCCTTTCCTCTCAATGAAAACGACAAAGAATTTTGCAATACTTTCCATGCTAGATACATCATTGGTGGTTCCCAAACATAAAATAAAGTTTATTCCTTTTTCAACCATTCTTTCACAATCCATGGCTAGCCGTATCCACGGGTGCCTGCCATACCAACACTTTCCAAGGAAATTATTATTTGACAACATAAAGGAAATTTCTATTTCATTTCGGGACTGGGCATCCCTATTACCGCCGTACTCTCATGCAATGACAAGTGAATAAACATTCATCTTGAGAATAACACATCTAGCATGGAAAAATATTGGATACCCCCTACCGTTTCATGAGTGGTACGAGCACACAAAAAGGATTTTTTTTGAAAATTAGAGATGGCACATATAAATTTGCTTAGAACGGCAAGGAAATACCACATATAGGTAGGTATGGTGGACTAATATGGCAAAACTGGGTTTAAGGATTTTGGATGCACAAGTAGTATATCTACTTAGTACAAGTGGAGGCTAGCAAATAGATTGCGAAGCAACCAACCAAGAAATGAAAATTCATATAAACAGGCATTGAGCATAACTAATACCGAATAATGTACCATAAGTATGATGTATTTTCATTGCATAACTATTGCATAGGGAATCACAAACCTAAACACCAATATTCTTACTAAAGCACAATTACTCACCAACATGACTCGCATATTACTATCATCATGTCTCAAAACTATTACAAAGAATCAAGTTTAATTTGTCCAGTGATCTTCATGAAAGTTTTTATTATATCATTCTTGAATATATATCATTTTGGGACTAGTTTCATATAGCTCAAAAAGAAATAAGTGAAGCACTAGAGAAATTCCATAGCTCAAAAAATTGAAGTGAAGCATATAGAGCAATTCTAACAAATCATAGCATAATTTGGCTCTCTCAAAATAGGTGTGTCCAGCAAGGATACTTGTGACAAACTAAAAAGCAAATCAAGCAAAGACTCAAATAATACAAGACGCTCCAAGCAAAACTCATGAAATGTGACAAATAAAAATGTAGTTCCAAGTAAAATACCGATGGTTGTTAGAAGAAAGAGGGGATGCCACTCGGGGTATCCCCAAGCTTAGTTGCTTGTTTCTCTTTGGATATTATCTTTGGGTTCCATGGGAATCCTCAAGCTTAGTCTCTTTTCAGTCCTTATTCCTTCATCCATCGTGATATCACCCAAAACTTGAAAACTTCAATCACATATAACTCAACAAAATCTTCGCGAGATCCGTTAATAAATAAAGCAAATCACCACTATAAGTACTGTTGCAAACCCATTCATATTTTATTATTGAATTATACCTACTGTATTTTAACTTTACCATGGCTTATACCCCCCGATATAATTCATAGAGTCATCAAATCAAGCACACAATGCAACGAAAACAGAATCTGTCAAAAACAGAATATTATGTAGAATCTGTACTCTAATGATTGATTCATATGGTGGATTAATTCTTGTTATAAGTAAGTGTCCCATACCCTTTCTTAGTGGAAAATGAAATTTAATATTGCCTTATTTTATATCAATCACGGTACCTATAGTGCATAAAAACGGTCTACCAAGTATAATAGGACAAGACAGATTGCAATAAATATCAAGAACAATAAAATCTATGGGCACATAGTTCCTATTTGCAAGAATAAGAACATCATTTATTATCCCCAAAGGTTTTTTAATAGTGCACACCGGTAGTACTGGTCAAAATGAGTTGACCGGAACAACAGTGCCACCACCGCCCAACAACCGCTCCACAACAGAACCCAGTCCGGTAGTAGGGCGGTGCTGGGCCGGTACAACCGCCTGAAGCTACTCTCTAGGGTTGGCCAGATTCTGGGTGGTACAATAAACCGGAGGCAGCGGTACAACCGCTGGCATCAACCTGAGAGCGGCAACCCCAGGGTATCACCCCTGGGGCGGAAGTTGCACCGGACGTACCGGCCTAGCGGTACAACAGCTCGGACCAGCAGTACAATCGCCCGGAGGCAGCGGTACAATCGCCCAAAGGCAGCGGTACAACCGCTGGCATCAACCTGAGAGTAGCAACCCCAGGGTATCACCCTGGGGCGGAAGTTGCACCGGACGTACCGGCCTAGCGGTACAACCGCTCGGACCAGCGGTAGAACCGCTAGGGACCTTCAGGTCGAAAGAACAGGAAACTGAAGAATGGAGGAACACCAGAACTGCCATAACTTCTGCAAATGAGCTCCGAATTGAGCAAACTCAAGCTTGTTGGATTCATGATGACAAGAGCTATCCAACAACGACATCAGAATAAGAATAAGTATGCCTATGATATAGAGGACATACACCTCCATCAAAGAAGCACCGACATAGACTCCAACATCGAAAACATCATAGAAGATGCATATGGACTCGGTTTTCGATGAACTCGAGCTTGTCATGAAGATGACCATAAGCTCTAAAACTCACAAAGCGAAACACCAAACAAGAATCAAGAAAGTTGATGCAAGGATGCAAATGGTTTGGGCTCTCAACGAACGATACGATCAAGCTACTCACTTGAGCGCCCCCCTTGATAGTACGGCTATTGGTCCTATAACCCTGTCTCCTAACTACCACCATGAGACCGGTAAAATATAAAACCCTATCAAGGTCAAACCTTTGCCTTGCACATAGTCCACTTGAGTAGATGATGACGATCTTGTCCTCCTCAAGACGGACCACCTTTCTTGATTGCGCCTGCGCGATGAAGACTAGTAGATTGCTCCCCCATACTCCACTATGGGTGAGCCACTCTTCGGCACATCTTCACAAGTCCATTGTCACCACAATTGACGGCAAGCTTCATGCATGATCTCTCCGTGAGGCATCACTTGACCTTGCACACCGCAACCTTGATGACGATCACCACTTGATGTCATCTTCCATAGGTTGTATGGGATCTTCCTCTTGATGCAAGCCCATGGAAACATACCTAACCCCACATAAAACTCTCACGAAGACTATGGGTTAGTACACAAAGCGTAATGGACAATGCTTACCTTAGCATGGGGTCACTTGATCCCACTTGGTACATCTTGTACGCTTTGTGTGTTGATCAACTTGTTTCACTCTTTGACTTAGTCTTGATCAACCATGTATCTTATCTTCTCTCTTCATAAAGATGATGCCTTGAAGGTAAACATGAATGTTCACACAATCTTCTTCTTCAAGACATGCTTGCAATAAGCTCAACTCTCACATGACCAATCTTTGGATAAAACCATGAATACCACCTTGGTCACCATATAAACTCCTTGAAACCAATAGATGGACTTCAAGAAGTGCCTATGGACAAATCCTTCGAATATAACTCAAGGCAACCATTAGTCCATAGGGATGTCATCAATTACAAAAATCACACATGGAGAAATGTGCTCTTACAAGCTTGATGTTCATAATAACATCAGCTACTCCTAGATCCTTCATCTCAAAACAGCAAGATAAGAAAGCCTTAACCTCCTTGATTAAATAAGGTTGCTTACAAATATCAGTATGTCATCGACATACAAACAGAGAATAACTCATTCGCTCCCACCATGGCGATAGTACACACACTTGTCAGCTCCATTTACAACAAAGTCTGCAGCACTTAATATTCTTTCGAACTTCTCATGCCACTTCTTAGGAGCTTGTTTAAGACCATATGGAGACTTCAATAACTTGCACACCTTTCCTTCCTGACCAGGTACTACAAAACCATCGGGCTGATCCATGTAAATTTCGTCATCCAACTCTCCATTGAGGAAAGCCGTTTTAACGTCCATTTGATGAACGAGAAGACCGTGTGAGGCAGCCAGTGATAGTAGCACCCTTATAGTTGTCAGTCTAGCCATAGGTGAGTAAGTATCAAAGAAGTCTCCACCTTCTTTCTGGGTATAACCCTTGGCCACAAGCCATGCCTTGTACTTTTCAATTGTACCATCAGGTCTAAGCTTTTTCATGAACACCCACTTATATCCCACGGGTTTGCACCCATAAGGACGACCAGCGACTTCCCAGGTTCCATTAGCTAAGATGGAATGCATCTCGCTACGAATAGCTTCCTTCCAGTAGTCAGCAGCAATAGATGCATAGCCTTTTGAAAGAGTCCTGGGTGTGTCATCCACGAGGTACGCAATGAAATCATCACCAAAAGACTTAGCAGTCGTTCGTGTCTTACTCCTTACAAGAGTTCATTGTCATCCTCTTCAGGATTCTCAACGTGTTCCATCGCAATGGTGGGTTCAGGAATTACAGAAAATTTCTAAGTAGATAGAGTAGGTATCTCCTGATTTGATGAGTTAGGCATATCCTTCATAGGAAATATGTCCTCAAAGAAAGTCGCATCATTCGACTCCATAATCGTACCAACATGCATGTTATGTTCCTCATATTTTATTATCAAAAATCTATAACCCATGCTATGAAAAGCATATCCCAGGAGAACACAAAACACGGTTTTTGGTCCAAGCTTGCGCTTTTTGGGAATTGGTATATTGACTTTCGCTAAACAACCCCAAGTACGTAGATAAGAGAGTATTGGCCTTTTCCTTTCCCATTCCTCAAATGGAGTAATGGTTTTATGCTTTGAGGGAACTCGGTTTAGGACATGACATGCAGTCATTAGCGCCTCCCCACACCATGCCTCGGAGAGACCCGATGTGTCTAACATGGCGTTAACTAAATCAGTTAGAGTGCGGTTCTTTCTTTCGGCCACCCCATTTGACTGAGCTGACTAGGGAGGCATCCTCTCATGAATTATACCATGTTCAGCACAAAACGAATCAAATTCATTGGAAAAATACTCTCCACCATGATTAGACCTAAGCCATTTAATTTTCCAATCAAGTTGGTTATCTGCTTCGGCTTTATAGTTTTTGAAGAAGTTTAAAGCCTCAACTTTTGATCTAGTGGAGTCATCAATCAACGTCATGCAATATTTCTTTCCACCTTTTGTCAACACACCATTCCTCTCACTAATATCAGAATGTATAAGCTCTAGTGGCGCCAAGTCTCTCGCCTTTGCAGTCTTATGGGACTTGCGAGGTTGCTTAGCTTGCACACACACACTTGGCACTTGGAGCCTTGAAAGTAGTGAATTTTGGAATTAAACTCATATTGGCTAGCCGCGTCATGCAACCAAAGTTAATATGACAAAGTCGTGAATGCCAAATATTGGACTCATTATCTTGGCAAACATTATTAATAACTTTAGTGCAAATATCTGACAAAGACAGGCGGAACAAGCCTCCACACTCATAGCGTTTTCCAACAAATTGTCCATACTTAGAAATTACAACTTTATTGGACTTGAAAACCAACTTAAAACTGTCTCGGCACAAACAGGAACCACTAACGAGATTTTTATTAATGGAGGGCACATGATGAACGTTCTTCAGGCGCACTATCTTCCCCGAAGTAAACATCAAATCGACCGTACCGACACCTCGAACGATGGCACGTGACCCGTTACCCATCAGCATGGGAGAAGTCCCTGTGACCTGATAAGAAGAAAACATGGAGGCATAAGCACAAACATGTACGTTGGCACTGGTGTCAATTAACCACTCAGAAGAAAGACATACTGAAAGGATGGTAGGAAAAATACCATACCCAGAATCCTTCATATCAGTATCACCGATGACAACATTAGGGGACTTGCCGCTCTTCTCAGGTTCGCACTCCTCATAGCTGTTAGGACATCTTGGATCCCAGTGATTAGGATCACCGCAGACATGGCACAGTCCCTTCCCCTTCTTATGGGAATTCTTCCTGAAGTTGGGAGAGTGTGACGGCTTGTTCTTAGCAACAAACTTGCCTTTGCCCTGAGATTTGTTCTTTTTGTTTTCGGGCTTGTTGAAATGGAAGTTCTTCTTCTGTACCATGTGGGCACTAGAAGCTCCCTCAACAGCTCGAGCACATGTGTCTTTTGATCTCGCCTTCTCTTCAACATCAAGAGTTCCAATTAGATCCGAAATGGAAAACTCCTGTCTCTTGTGTTTCAGAGAACTAGCGAAAGTGTTCCACGAAGGTGGAAGCTTGTCAATGATGCCTCCGGCCACAAATTTGTCCGACAACACACACTTGAAGTACTCAAGCTCCTCCGCGAGAGACTATATCTCATCAGCTTGTTGAACAGCAGAGCGCTCATCAGTCATCTTGTAGTCATAGAATTGCTCCATGGCGTAGAACTCGCTGCCAGCATCCGAGGCCCAAAACTGGTCCTCAAGCGCAGCCCACATATCCTTGCCACTGTCAAACGACATATATGAATCCACGATGGAATTGTCAAGAACACTCAGAAGGGCGCCCTTGGAGAGGGTATCGATCTTCTCAAAAGCTTCCTGCTGTGTAGGATTAAGATCACCCTCAAGCTTGCCCTTGGTGGCATCATAACAGTACATGGTTTGGAACCATTACACCGCTCTCGTGCGCCTCCTCTTATATTGCACCCCCTTGAAGGTGAGCGGCTTCATATGCACAACAAAACCACTTGGAGTAAATTGCCTATAATCAGGTTTTTTGATTGTTGAGTATATGAGCAAATTACTATGATATTGAATCCGGATAAACAGTAAATAAATCATGGCGGCAATAACAGAGATTGAACTAATCATGCATACTAGCATAGTAGACGTATGTATTAAATCTACGCCACAGACTAGACATAAGAATACTAGCATGATCTCAAACAGAGAGGACAAGATTGCATACGTTGCAGCGGGAGCAGAACCGCCAGCGTTGGTGTTGTCGTTCATGTCATTGATGACGAGGTTGGCGAGATTGGGGAAGTAGTCGTCCTCTGGGAAGTAGTCATTGCCAGCAGTCACGCGAGTGCGGTCCCCAAAAACCTGATCGCCCCTCTCCCGTACAGGATCATAAGAGGCTGGGTTCCGGAGGCCTGCTGTCCCTTCTCGCGGTGCATGCCGGAAGGAGGGATGGACAAGACTTGGATGGCGGTACAATGATCTGGAATGGTGCGAAACCATATGAGCAAGGCTAGGGTTGGCAGGGACCTCACATATATATATGCGCGGCAGGGTGGAGCGACCTGGACTGGACCCACGTCCGAGTCGGTTACATCCCACGATCCGACATCTCAGGTCGTGGCGCGCCTGTTATGGACTCTCTGTTCCTGACCGGCAAAAATAAATGTGTAGGTATGAGCTCGGCTCGGCTCAATCCCGCAACCCGCGGCGCATTGTGAGGAGCGAGGAGGAGTAGTGCGCGAGGGCCTCTTCTCTTATCATTCTCTTACAAGTGCTAGAAGAGCTCACCTCATAAAGAGGTGTAGCTCTCTCTCAACTAGCGGGGTGGCACTAAACTTTAGTCCCACTCATACCACAGACACAGCCAACTCATATGGGCTATGTGAATTTCAGATTTTCGATGGGATTTGGGCCAAAGGCCTAATAACAAAAAAATCCAACAATCCCCCACAAAGCTCATTGACACATATCATTATTTGTTCAAAAACATTGTTTATATACCGGTGCTTAATGGAGACTCTTAAGTTGAACTTCCATTAGAATTTTATGCTACACTAGATCACAACTTGAATAGTGGACTATGCCTTGAACTACAAGTTTTTTGCGAGACTAGTTTCACACAAATCCTTGACCGATACTGGGCTGCAGCAAGGCTTCCCCACGGGTGGAGCGCATACGTCATACTCCAAGGCCTTTCATGAATTTATTAGAGAACACCCTATTCTCACAGACTGCAACTTTTAACAGTCAAATTCGTATAGGTGTGTTCCTCAGGAAATGCTCTGCAAGACAACATCTCTGCTTACTCAAATATGCCACTTGGAAAACATTAAGATAAATATCAACCTACCATGCAGATTATGAGTGTATTGCATCTTCATGGAGTGGGATAGCAAATATAGGGATACTCTCCTTCCGGCTGCCCAGCAGCTTGTCTCCCACTTCTACTTCACGGGATCTCCGATCACATAGAGTGGGTTACCACTATGGACAACTCATATGGTGGGTCCCAAACCCATCTCCATCGATGCATTATCTATCACATTACGTGATAAACCGTTTGTGAAGGGATCTGCAAAGTTTTTAGATGTTTGGATATAGTCCTACGCAATAACTCCGGAGTTCTTCATTTTTCTGACAGATTTCAATCTCCTCTTCACATCCCTTGAGGACTTCATATTATCCTTACAACTGTTTATCTTTATGATCACAGTTTGATTATCACAGTTCATCAGGATAGCGGGTATTGGTTTTTCAACCATATGTAAGGCCATCAAGAGCTGATGAAGTCACTCTGCTTCAACTATGGTCGTGTCTAATGTTGTGAGTTCTGCTTCCATAGTTGACCTCGTTAAGATGGTCTGCTTGCAAGACTTCTCGGAAACAACGCCACCACCAAGTGTAAAAACATAACCACTTGTGGCCTTAATCTCATTAGCATTAGATATCTAGTTTGAGTCACTATAACCCTCCAGTAACCTTGGGTACCCCGTATAGTGAATCCCATTGCTTGCAGTGCCTTTCAAATAGCGCAAAACTCTCTCAAGTGCATGCCAATGATCATCTTCGGGGTTTGATAAAAACCGGCTTAGTTTGCTTACAACAAATGAGATGTCAGGCCTCGTGGCACTCTCCAAATATATAAGTGAGCCAATAATTTGAAAATAGCTCAGTTGATCTCTAGCAATCCATCAATTCTTTCGAAGCAACACACTAGCATCATATGAAGTTGGAGAAGGCTTCCAGTCGCTATACCGAAAACGACTCAAGACATTTTCCACATAGTTAGATTGAAGGAGTGTAATCCCACCATTCTCATCTCTCAACAGCTTGATGTTCAGAAGAACATTAGCTACTCCTAGATCCTTCATCTCAAAACAGCGAGATAATAAATCCTTAACCTCCTTGATTAAATCAAGGTTGGTTCCAAAGATTAGTATGTCATCGACATACAAACAGAGAATAACTCCTTCGCCCTCACCATGGCTGTGGGCACCCCGACTCATAAGTCGTGATCACCGAATGCACGTGTTTGGAAATAAAGACCATGAAGGTCTAGGCTTACATAGATAGGGCCGCAAGGGCCAAACACTTAAACATAACAAGCGGCGGAAATTTTGATCGAAAGCGTGAACCCATGCCATCTGCCTTAAACCTACAGGCATTCTGACAGGGAAGCGTCCTAGTTCGCATGTTCGTCACCAACGAACTCTTCGCCATATTCCTCCTCTTCCATGCCTGGCCAATTAAATAACCAGTGGCAAGCCAATGAGTACTTTGAATGCACTCGCAAGCAACCCAAGTTGTGGAACAAGGTATAATAATGCATGATATAGCACTAAGTAGGTAAGTTTTGCAGAAAGCTGATTTTGAGTGCAATGATATGATCAAGTAACTTGAATAAGCAAGCATCAACTGTTGACAGGTATTCATGTGAACAAGTCTCAGTTATCATCATAGGCAGGGGTTGAACATCTCATGTTCATCATCATGCCAAGTCATCAGACTTAGCTCAAGCATCACTTTTATAACCAACGCACTCACACCGAGTTTATGAAAACCCAGGACATAGTTTATGCAGCACCACCCAACTGTCCTTGACCGTGGACACGGCTATTCGAATAGTTTAACACTCTGCAGAGGTTGCACATTTTACCCACAAGACTCGGGGAACTTCCGTGTCATCCACGACTCGCGGTATATTACATACCCGAGGTAAGCACCCGAACAATGCCTTTCCCCTAGCGATACTAAACAAAGAGTCCACTCGTTCGTGCAATCCCTCATGATATACATCACACGTATCACCCATGAGGGCACGCAATGGTGTGCCCGGTGCCTGTAAAGACAGCGCATGGTCGCCCTACCTGGCACGACCCCGTATCGAGAGTGACCACGCCACTCCCGCCACTAGTAATGCGGGCTCTATGCTAGTACCCACCAAGGTAATCAACAAAGCCCCGTCCCATAAGGGGTATCGTGGTTGCGCATGTAAGGTTGGGACGGTCGACAAATCTTAAATCTAATCCGTTTTTGAAAACACACACACTCTCTTGTTCCGGTACACCACTTCTTTATCAAGTGGTTGCCTAGCTCAACATCATCTCCCGCGGGCATTAGTGGCACCCGACGGGGTTTTCGAAAAGTCTTTGAAACCATTTTTGTTTCCATCACCATGCATTTTCCCGTCCCACTTTGCGTAGCATCTACTAGCAACCTAACTACTCCCACCTGCACAACCCTCATAAGGATGATAGGGTCATGCACGATGCAAGTATCAACGATAAAGTATCGGAGGCATCCCGCCGAAGGGGGAACACCACATCATAATCAAATCATTGAAACAACAAGTGCTATATGTCATGCATGAAAAAGTTTCTTATCATGGTCAAAGGGCAGCTTGCCTGGCTCAACAAAGTCTTTGGGGTCTCCAAAGTCTTCGGGTCCAACTTCCTCGTCAATAGCGCAATCTATCGTCGTGATAAATAACGGGAATAATAAGCATCACACAAAAACAGAGCACAAAGGCCACTTTAAAAATGTTACTCTATTCTGATAAATACTACAAGATATTCTAAAAATGTTTGTCTAAGGTTTTGGTTGAAAAAGGTTTTTAAAACCATTTATAACAGAGGCCAAATATGCCTAAAAGAGGTTTTAAAATAAAATAGTACAGAAAAGGTTTTCAATAATTTTCACAAATGGCACTGTAAAATACTACAGGTTATTACAGGAATTATGGTGGAAAAATTATTGGCATAGGAATTTTATTTTACTCAGAGGAATTTTTGGAAAGCTGGAAGAAAAAGAAAAAGAAAAGGGCCTCAAAGTCAACTAGGCCAAAACAGACCCAGTTGGGCCGGCCTGAGGCCGAGCCAGGCCTGGGCGAGCCGGGGCGCTAACGCCGTCTGGGTTCAAACCCGACAGGCGGGCCCCTGGCGCCAGTCTCACAGAGAGGGAGAGAGAGAAGAGGATGACAGGTGGGGGCACCTGTCATCTCCTTCCTCTTGACAGGGAGGAGGCGGCACTCACCGACGGCGAAGGCGGGCACGGCGAGGGGATCTGAGGGCAGGAACGGGCCCAGCGTCGAGCCGCCGTTCCTCTGGAGGTGGAGGGAAGACCGGAGGTGCACAAGTTCGCTGGCAACGAGGGAGCGCGGCGGAGACGCTTCGGGAGGGGATCGCCTATGACGTTTCCGAAAGAAAAACAATCGGGGAGGAAGGGGGAACGAGGCAGGGGCTCTCTGTGGTCTCAATGGAGAAGGAAGGAAGGCCGGAGCGGGCCGGTATCCCGAGATCGACGAAGCCCCGACGCGGCGGTGCCTCAGTCGATCCCGAGCACTGGTGCTCCGGGCGGTCACTCGGGTGGCTTAGGGGGTCGATTGGGAGTCCACCGCGGACCCATGCGCCGGCGAGGTCGTGCTAGTCGCTGGAGGGGGAAGGAGCACACAGGGATTGCCCTGGGGTGCTCCTGGGGTTGGTCTACGGGCAAGGGAGGCAAGGGAGAGAGAGGGAGAGCTCGCGTGTGCGAGGCCTGCGGTTGACCGAACCGGGCGGCAATGGCGCGTGCGAGTGGAGCCGTTGGAGGGAGAGGGAGGAGGGGGCCGATAGGGTGCCGTGGTGCGGACGTCGAGGGGGGCCAAGTGGCGAGAGGGGGAAGCCCGAGGCTGTCGGGGCCATGCAGTGGGCGGCGGCTACAGTGCGGTCGGGCACTGTAGCGTGCTCCAGAGCGCGCGTATGGCATGCCATGGCATGCCAATGGCATCTTGGGCGCGACCAATCCTGTCTAGTGGGTCCAGGGGGGAGTATACTATGTGAAAAAGGCATAGGATGCTCTGGGGGCTTACTAGATTAAGAGGGAAGGGGAGAGAGGATTGTTTTACTGTTGTCCAGAGGGTAAAAATGGGGTTTTACCCCACTTAACCATGGAGCTGAGGCTTAAATTTTTTACGGGGGGTGAGGTGCAATGCTAGTAAGTTGTGGTAAAAATTTGAAGTGAAGGAGAATAGCAGAAGGGGGTCAAACAGGGTTTTTACCACCTGGGCAAAAAGTGTTTGATGATGGTTTGGCTAAGCAAATGGAGTTTGCTTGCCATGAGTTTTAACAGGGTCAAATGGTGGTTGGAAATAGGGTTGACCACCAAGTTTGAGCTTGATTGAAGAAAGTTCACAATGTAACTTTGTGAAACCCTAGAAATCAACAGAATCAGATTTCTGTAGATCTAGGGATGCATTTCACTTCCCACAAATCCACCACTTGGTGTAGCATGCTCATTTGGGGTTTAGAACATTCCCACAAAGTTTGGGGTCAAGGGAAGAAACTTCACAATGTAAAGTTGTTCAAATTTGGCTCTGGACAGGAATGGTTTTGGAATATTTGATGAATCAAATCAACTGGGATAGAGATGAAACTTTGCAAGATCATCACATATGACATGTGTAACTTGCTGGAATTTTCTTGGAATTTATTGAGAATATTTCTTACAGAAATATTTCAAAAGCTTGATTTAAGCAGAAAGGGTTTTGAGGGATTTTGCCCATGATTTTGAACATGACCATGTGTTGAAACTCATATATATGGAAAATATATGTCCACTGAGTTTCCCTAAATTTTGTCAAATATTTTTAAAACATTTAAATAATTTTTCCCTATAAAAGACTATTTCTGGCCTTAAGAAAAAGCATTTAAATAAAATAGTTAAATAATCTTTAAAAATAATATTTGGTGGTTTTGGGAAGTCATATTTATAGTAGGTTCCAAATAAGGTCTTTGGGGAAAAAGGATCCCCCCAATTTGAAGACTTGTAGTACAAACCTCAATTCAGGGGTTTTAGTAAACCTAAATTGAATAAATCCTTTTTGGCCAAAATAATATTTGATAAAAATAGTTTTGGGTACTATTCACATGGCACGATCATTGGGCAAGAAGTTTGGATCAAGTAAGATAAATATGGAGAGGAGTAGAACCTAGGAGTGCCATACACAGACAACCAAACAAGCAAACAAGCAACAACTCAAACAAGCATGTGCACTCAAAAAGTTTTAATTGGTTCCAAATTTTGTAAATCCAAGCATAGCAAAGTGATACCAACACAGGGTGTGACAGACCTACCCCCCTTACAAGAATATCGTCCCCGAGATTCCTAGGCTAAGCGCTAAAAAGATAAGGGAACTCAGATCTAAGATAGTCTTCACGCTCCCAGGTTGCTTCAGCTTCAGTGTGGTTGCTCCATTGAACCTTGAAGTACTTGAAGGTGCGGCTTTGGGTGCAACGCTTCGCTTCATCCAAAATATGAACCGGCCTCTCACGATAAGTGAGGCCTGGCTGAAGGTCGATGGCTTGATGGTCGATGTCCTTGTAGAGGTCGGGGCGGTTGGGTACTTGAAGACACTTCCGGAGCTGTGACACGTGAAAGACGTTGTGCACATCTGATAGCTCGGAAGGTAGCTCTAGTTGATAGGCAACTTCTCCTCGTCTTGCGGTGATCTTGAAGGGGTCGATGAATCTTGGTGCAAGCTTTCCTTTGACGTAGAAACGCTTGGTTCCTTTAAGAGGTGTGAGTCGAAGATAGACATGATCTCCATTGTCGAAGCTCACTTCTCGGAGGCGAGAGTCGGCGTAGCTCTTCTGTCTTGTCTTAGCCATCTCGAGGCGCTCTCGGACAAGTTGAACTTGTTCTTCTGCTTCACGGAGAATGTCTGGGCCAAAGACTAGTCCTTCTCCGGTTTTCGACCAGTTGAGGGGAGTACGGCACTTGCGTCCATACAACACCTCAAATGGTGCCATCTGAAGACTCGACTGATAGCTGTTGTTGTAGGAGAACTCGGCAAACGGCAGGCAATCTTCCCACTTGGCTCCATATGCTAAAACACACACACGGAGCATATCTTCGAGTATCTGATTTACTCGTTCTGTTTGCCCACCGGTCTGGGGGTGAAAAGCAGTGCTGAAGGAGAGGTTGGTTCCCATAGGCTTCTTGAAACTTTTTCCAGAATCTTGAGGTGAACTGGGTTCCTCGGTCTAACACAATCTCCTTTGGAACTCCGTGAAGACTCACGATGCGGTTGATGTAGAGGTTTGCCAGCTGGCTTCCATCATAGGTGGTCTTGACGGGAATGAAATGGGCTACCTTGGTCAGGTGATCGACAATGACCCAAATAGAGTCATGTCCTTTGCTCGACCTTGGTAATCCGGTGATGAAGTCCATCCCGACTTTGTCCCACTTCCATTCAGGCACTTTGAGAGGTTGCAATAGTCCAGCGGGTCGCTGATGCTCAGCTTTGACTCTCTGGCATATGTCACACTTGGCAACAAAGGTGCCTATCTCCCGTTTCATGCCATGCCACCAGAATCTTGCCTTGAGGTCTTGGTGCATCTTGGTTCCTCCAGGATGGATGGAATATGGAGTGTCATGAGCTTCTTGCAAGATCAAGTTCTTGAGCTCTTCCTTGTTGGGTACGCAGATGCGATTCCCGAACCATACAACTCCTTGTTCATCCACTGAGAATCCTGGAGCCTTGCCTGCCTTGATCTTCCTCTTGATGCCTTCGATGCTCTCATGTCCCTTCTGAGCTTCCTTAATATCATCCATCAAGGTAGGCTTTGCTTCGAGGTGGGCTAGGAATCCAGGTGCAACTAGTTACAAGCCGAAGCTTTCAAGCTCTTCATACAGGGCGGGTAGCCTTTCCTTAATTATAGCATTCAAGAAACAAGCCTTTCTGCTTAAAGCATCAGCTACCACGTTAGCCTTTCCAGGGTGGTATTGAACACTGAGGTCATAATCCTTGATCAACTCCAACCATCTTCGCTGCCTCATGTTCAATTCCCTCTGAGTGAAAATATACTTCAAACTCTTGTGGTCTGTGTATACCTCACATCGCTTCCCCAGAAGGTAATGTCGCCATGTCTTCAAGGCATGAACTACGGCTGCCAACTCAAGATCATGAGTAGCGTAGTTCTCTTCGTGAGGACGTAGTTGTCTAGATAGATATGCTATGACTCTGCCTTCTTGCATCAGAACACCTCCAAGCCCGGTTCTCGATGCATCACAATATATCACAAACTCCTTGTGAATATCGGGGGTGGCCAAAACTGGGGCTGTGGTCAATCTCTTCTTGAGCTCTTGGAAGTTTTCTTCACACTTCTCCGTCCATTCGAACTTCTTGTCCTTCTTCAAAAGCTGAGTCATGGGTCGGGCAATGCTCGAAAATCCTTTGACGAACTAGCGGTAATATCCCGCGAGTCCGAGGAAGCTTCTTACTTCCTTCACATTGGTTGGGGATTGCCATTCAGTCACGGCTTCAATCTTGGCAGGATCCACTGACAATCCTTCTGCAGTCAACACATGACCCAAGAATCCAACTTCATGCAGCCAGAATTCACACTTGTTGAACTTGGCATAAAGCTGGTGCTCTCGAAGCTTGTCTAGGACCAATCTCAAGTGTTGCTCATGCTCTTCTTCAGACTTGGAAAAGACGAGTATGTCATCGATGAAGACGACAACAAACGTGTCCAAGTACTCCATGAAGACCTTGTTCATGAGGTACATGAAGTAGGCAGGGGCATTGGTCAACCCAAATGACATGATCGTGTATTCATACAAGCCATACCGGGTTACAAACGCCGTCTTCGGGATGTCTTGGGGTCTGATCTTCAACTGGTAGTACCCAGACCTGAGGTCGATCTTGGAGAACACCTTAGCTCCATTCAGCTGATCGAACAGGTCTTCAATCTTGGGGAGTGGGTACTTGTTCTTTATTGTGACCTCATTGAGAGAACGGTAATCGACACAGAGTCGGATAGTCCCGTCCCTCTTTGACACAAATAGAATAGGTGATCCCCAAGGAGAGGCACTAGGGCGAATGAATCCTTTTCTGAGCTGCTCCGCCAGTTGCTTCTTTAACTCAGCCAACTCTTCGGATCCCATCCTATAGGGCTTCTTATAGATGGGTCCCGCTCTAGGCATTAGCTCAATGATGAACTCAATGTCGCGGTCAGGAGGCATTCCGGGCAGCTCATCAGGAAAAACATCGGGGTATTCGCATACCACTGGCAGTTGATCCAACTCAATTCCCGACAGACAATTAACCTGAGGAGTTCGAGTGGAGGCAGGGTTGGGAACATACTTGACTTCCACTCCTTGGCTATTGGTTATGGTAATGATCCTCTTGGCACAGTCCGAGTAGCCTTGGTTCTCGGTCAACCAATTCATGCCAAGGATGATGTCCAAGCCTGGTGAATCCAGAACTATAAGGTCTGCTAGGAAGTCTACCCCGTTGATGTTAATCTCAACTCCTTTACAACCTATCCCAGACTTCATAACTGATCCCGGGGTTTGTATCAACATACGACTACCCAGGGGTGTAGGCTTCATGCCACTCTCTAGTGCAAACTTTTGGGTGACAAAAGAATGCGAAGCTCCACAATGAAACAGTACGGTTGCTGGGGTTGAGTTGACGAGGAACGTACCCAGTATGACGTCCGGGTCTTCCTGGGCTTCCTCAGCGGTGACGTGATTCACACGACCCTTGCCATTGTTGGGCTGGTTGCGGGGTCCTGGGTTCCTTGGTGGTGCTCCACGGCCTTGACCTTGGTTGGGCGCATTGGGGCGCGGTGCATCTGGCTTCTTGTTGGGGCACTGCTTAGAGATGTGTCCGGGCTGACCACACCCAAAGCAAGTGACCTGACCATAGTTGTTGTTGTTGTTGTTCCTGTCGCCGTTGTTGTTATTGGGGTTGTTGTAGGCTGGCCTGGTATTGGCATACTGCTGAGGCTGGTAGCTTGGACGAGGTGCATGAGGTCTAGCCTGCTGTGGCTGATAGGTTGGCTTGGCTGGGGCTGGCTGCCAGGGGCGAGGCTTCTGGTTGCTGGAACTACCCTTCTGATCATCTTGCGCTTGCGAGTGTCGTCTATGGCACGATGCTTGTCTTCCAGCATGAGGGCCTTGTTCACCAGGTCGAAGAAGGTACGACAGTCGCAAACTATGAGCTGATACTGCAGGGTCTGCTGAAGTCCTTCCATGAAGCGTTCCATCTTAGCAACCTCCGTGTTGACATCTTCAGGTGCATACCTCGACAGCAGGTTGAACTTCTGCAGGTACTCCTTGACAGAGCCACTTCCTTGCTTCAGCGCTCGGAATTCTCTCTTCTTGATAGCCATAATCCTAGAAGGAATGTGGGCGGTGCGGAATCCTTCCTTGAAGTTATCCCAGGTGATCACACAATCGCCTTGCATGACCTTGAATCCATCCCACCAAGCTCTGGTGGTACCACCGAGGCAGTGAGAGGCATACAGCACCTTCTCACGATCGTCATTGCAATTGACCAGTGCAAGGAGGTCCTCGATGGTGCGGATCCAGTCGTCAGCATCCAAGGGTTCAGCAGTCTCGGTGAAGGTTGGGGGCGAATTCCTCATGAACTCGGACAGAGTAGAGCGGCCATTGCCGTTCCTGCCTTGCTACTGGTTGTTCACAAGGACTTGAGCCATCTGCTGAATAGCAGCAGTGTTGGCTTGGCGTTCCTCCCGGAGAACTTGGAGAAACTGAGCTATGGTCATGTTCTCCGGTGGAGGTGGTGGCGGGGGAATGTCTCCTTGTGGCTGCTCCTGGTGTCCTTCAGCCTGAGCAGTCCCACCAGCTCCCTGTTGCTGGCTGGAGTTGTCGGCTTCAGGGTTGGTGAAGATGCTGGTGTGGGTTGCAGTCACCATCCTGTTTGGAGCAGCCAAGTCAAACAACTAGGATAGACGAGAGGAGAGGCAAAACTGGAGGAAGCGCTCCTAAGGGGGTTGGTATAGTGCAAGTGTGGTAAAACAAAGGTCAAAAGACCAACACATATTTTAAGATAAGATAGACGATGGAGTCGCTTACATATTGCCTAAGGCAAAAGCATGACTTGCATCGGAACACAAACAACAAAACAAACAACAAGCACACATGGTTTCTTATGAACCATTACACGGACTCGACTTCGCATGAGGTGTACATGTCTGATCCTACCCTAGGGGTTCTCGGATTAAGGTGGTGGAGTGTTGTGCTTCATGCCCAAGAGGAAGAAAGACTCGGTTGCTTGTTGGGACTCCTTCTGGCATGATGCCCATGTTTTCCATGCCCGAAATATGTGACAAAAATCCAGAGGCTTCTACTCGGCTTTTGTTCATGATGTCAGTGGTTTGGCGGAGTAGCTCTCGAATGTGGCGAGATTCCTGGCGGAGCTTCACGGACTCCTTAATCAGGTTGTGAACCAGACTATCGGCAGAGAGGCTGAAGTAGGTCTGAAATCTGAGGGGCACGCCATCCTCCTTGGATGAAACCAGTGTCTGACTTTCGCCGATGTCGTCCTTTCTGATGGGTAGGTAACGAGTAGCGGGCGCGTCGGCCATCTCTGGAATGATGCCTCGAAGGTGGATGAGTGCCTTCCGTGCAGCTATCTCGACTGCGAGTGCCAGGGTCTCCATCTATGGTCCTTCAAAGAACCAACTGGTCGGGGAGTCGTTTGCCTTCATGAACACTTCAATGTGATACTCCTTCGTGATGGCATCGATCCAGTGCTCATGGTAAACGAAAACAGGTGGTTGGCCCTTCTCCAGGCTATCCCCAAGGAGCAGGGGAAAGCCGGATGTTAGGAGGGCTTCGGGTACGAGGGCCATCTACATAGTTTTGAATGGAGGAGAGTGTAGGAGATATGCCCTAGAGGCAATAATAAATGTTATTGATTATCTCCCTGTTCATAATTAGGTTTATGTTCCATGCTATAATGAGGACTCATACGCACGTGTGGAATAATAAACGGTAAAATGTATTCCTAGTCTGGCCTCTCAGACTGGCTCAAGTATTGCATGATGATCCTGTTTTCCTGATCATAGGCATGGCTATGCCGGCAATTTTGAGGGCACAATGTTAGAAGAACATTTGTGTTGAATCGACCTGAATTGATGTTATGCTATGAGATACATTCGTCACTAGTTAAATGGTTTATAACACAGAGATGGTTAACATTTGCATGATTCCTCGGACCATGAGAGTATTGAGTTTCTTCATGCTTGATTCATGAACTTTGGGGTTTGTTAAACGTCACCCGTTACTGGATGGCTATTACGGCGGCTTACGGGTTCATGGGAAAGTATGTCAAGTAACTTGATAGCTCAAGATTGGGATTTGCTCCTCTGACGATGGAGAGATATCTCTGGGCCCTCTCGGTGTTACGGTATCCATCATCGTCTGGCCAGACACTTTGTGATTTGATCACGGGGATGCCAGAACATGGGAACAAGAAAAGAGAACAATACCGGTAACGAGGTAACTGGCATAGTGGACAAGATGTTGATCCACAGGGATGCCAACATGTCTCACCTCGGGTATTTGTAACATATCGCGAAGCAACAGGAATAGCACACGGCAACTGGAGGTTCACTCGAATATTCATTCGTGTGGGTATAGGGGTCAATATGGGTGTCCAAGGCTCCGATGTTGATCATTGATCGGAAGGGGTTCCGGGTCATGTCTATACTTCACCGAACCTATAGGGTCACATGCTTAAGGGTCATCTATCTGCTGAATACTAGACAGGGAGTCCGAGAGAAAGTTTCTGGAAAAAGTTTTCGGAGACAGCGGAAAAGTTCCGAAGAGAGAGGTCACCGGATAAGTTCCGGTGAAACTGAAAAGTTGTTTTAGGGGATACCATAAAGTCAAATTGGTTTCGGCACATGCCTGATAATTCTTGGAGGCTGCCAGAATCGTTCTGGAAACTTTCTGGAATTTTCCGGGATAAAAACCGGAAATGTTCCGGAGCTACCGGAACCGCTTCAGATGCTTTTCGCAGATGAAAATCACTAAACCGGAATTGTTTCGGAACGCGTTGAAAATTATTTTAGTGGGTACTGGAAATGTTCTAAGCCCACATAAATATTTTCAGTTCGAACAGACGCTGAAAAATGTCGTCGTGAATAGTGAAATCAGCTTTATGGTTACTTTTTGGAAAGCCACCTTTTTGGGCTTTTGCTCCAAAATATCTTGGAGATGACATGGATGGATGTGGCTGAAATTTCAGCCCCTCCACCCCTCCTTCTTCTATAAATAGAGGTGGAGGGGGCAGCCCAAAACTCATCCCTTCTCACATACAAGTGCCATGCATGATCTGGCTTTCTCTCTCCGTCCCAGCGAAATAGTTTCGTAGAGCCGAAAGGCTGTAAGGGTTCCGGTGGGAAATAGTTCTGGACGGCGAAGCCCTGCCGGATAGATGACACCGTATGTGTGCAACTCTGTAGAGAGATCGTAGTTTCGGTCTTAGTTCGAGAGTGCCTCCCGAAGGGCTGTCCGAGTGACTGTCCGAGTTTCGAGGGTCCTCCCGAAGGACTGTCCGAGTGAGCGTGTGAGTTTCGAAGGTCCTCCCGAAGGGCTGTCCGCAACACCGTCTGGGGGACTGTCCGACCACCTCTCGGAGGGCTATCCGAGGGGCAGATGAGGGTATACATCCTCGCGGTTGGGAGGTTGTAATTCCTAGCTGCGGGGATCTGCACCGCCGATCGTCATCGACTCTACTTCCGCTGCGCTACGAGTCGGTAACGAAAAAGATCAAACCTTGTATGCAGTCTCCATAGTGGTCCTGGGCTGGTGCGTAGGTCGGATTTTTTTTTGTTTTCTGCTGCGTTACCCTACAGTGGCATCAAGAGCCGTGCTATGCGTAGATGCAGGTTGCGATCTAGAATACATAGAGATGTATGGGTGTTGCACAATATAATTGGGTAGTAGATGAGTTCTATTACTGAAAATTATTTGTGCGGATAGCAGATGAAATCTGCTACCCGATGTTCTTGTTGCTTCCCTGGAATTTGCATATTTCAGATCTTGATAACAGCATGGTGGAGTTTCAATGTTCTGGCAATCCGGGATCCTGATTGATCAACGAAGTGCTAACAGTTCATTGAATTCCACCGTAGTTAAAAAGAAAGATGAAATTTCGCAGACGAAAGGGCAATGCAGATATGATCTGCACGGGGGTCAAGCGTATGATGAAGTTTAGTATGAGGCTCGAGATTTTATTATCTCGTGTTTCATACACCCCGCAATGTTAATCTAGCGACTTGGATTATCATGCTTGATGATGGACGTTGGTAGCTTCGGTTTGTTTCGAAACCTTAGAAGCCACGTAAAATAAGTTTTTGCATGAACCGATTAGAGGCGTCTAACTTGGTTTTGCAGGATGGTTTGCATGTGCATATGATATGGTATAGCAGTGCTCATATTAATTTGATTATGTATGAGATGACTATATGATGTAATATTAACATGACCTGCCTGTCATGATTCGGCATGATGACTGTAGCCATATGATTGTCACTTTAATGACCTGCGTGTCAACCTTAAGTAATGCACTTATTTTATTAGCTATAGAGATAGCAATATTATCTGGGGCATCGACAAGGTGGTGGCAATCTTCGCGAAGGTGAACACCAACGCGAATGCGGGAGACGAAGAAATGAAAGACTTCTCCGTCAGAAAGGGCTATACCATATCATGCTATTATGAATTTCCTGAGATGTTTATCCCTTATGATGCACCCTTTTTGATTGCACGGTAGTCGCTTTTTATTAGGGTGATCTCTCACTTAAAATATCAAGTAGTTAGTGTTCTCCCAAGTGTAGCACCGTCACGGCACCTATCTCTTCGGGGCATCACATGATCTCCATGGGTGCGAACGATTAGAGAAGTGTGAGGCGGGTGAGTTGAGACCTCGCAGCGAGATCACTTGGTTGTCTTGACATTCAGGCAGGACAGTCCTGAGCTCGGAACACACGCATCGAAAGATGAACAAGAATCACATAGATATGTGATCGGCAAGTTTGCCTACCGATTGAAGTTCGCGCCATTTGAGTTCATCTCGAACCGTGGCGTTGAATTCAAATGCGGATCTTGAATCACTCACGATCAATTATGAGAGATATTGATTTGAGTGGGAGCGCACTTTAGAATTAATTCTTTTAATTCTTAGTGCAATTAATTATGGACACTGTCTAAGTGTGATTTGCATAAATAGTTGCAGAAGAATGGCTCGCGTTTCCACCTTCCCTGTTAAAATTGAATAAGTTGTTAAATATCTGGTTAAAACTTTACAGTTGGTAACGTAATGTGAGGATTGTCCTCAAGAGTGCCGAGAAGGACTTGTCCTATTGCTTGCTTTCGGTATTCTCCCGCTAATGCTATGGATCATGTGACTCTCGTCCATCGATCCAAAAGCTAGAACTCCGTTTCAGTCAAGTGCAATATGTTTGCTTCCATGAGACCCGAACTTCGAAAGTTTGGATAGTTATGTGATATTCATGGAATCTGAAAATCATTTTCAGAGACAGACAAAGGCTAAAAGATATGAGATATCCAAAGCAATGTTTGTTTGCAAACTATTAGTAAAGGAGTTTACTATGCATTAGACTGATAAGAGAGGGATCGAGAAGAACGCCTGTCATATGATGAAAGGTGAATAAAACAAACAACTTAAAGAGAAAGGAAGTGTCCGAAGGGTGTTAGTGAAACTTTCACGCCTAGGAAGTCCGGGGCTAACGCCACTCTTAAGTTGGATGCTTCTTCTGAGAGTAGGAGAAATACTGAAAGTTAAACTGTTAGAAGTATGAAGGCAGAAAGAAAGAAGACTGGAATATCCAGCTCATGTATGAATTTCATACAAGTTTTTGATGTATGGAAGGCTGGTCAAAGATATAGTTCTTGGGAATTATGGTTAAACATGTTAATCACTGATTCTTGGGTATTGTGAGTTAATCACAAAGATACCCGCTCGATTGCATTCTGTTGCAACTCGATGTAAAAACTACTATGGCCTGAAAGACTAGCCAGGGATGAGGTTTTGATACACACTGGGAATATAGTAAATGGTACTATACTTTCCATCGGTGTATTACCATATGTATTTATTTTCATAAATCATTTTAGAGTTTTACATACTCTAGCCCTTTGCATAAGGTATCTTGCAAGAAGGTTGTTCATAAGAGAACTTTTGATGTTCGGTGATATGAATAACATAAGGGCCATACTTTCATTATGAATGAGATGTATGTTATGAATATTGATAATAATACATTACCTCTATATTTACTTTTATATTTCATTTAGAGTTTCATATACTCTAGCCCTTTGCATAAGGTATCTTGCAAGAAGGTTATTCATAAGAGAACTTTTGATGTTTGGTGTTATGAATAACATGAAGGGCCATGCTTCCATCCAGGATGGGATGTATGTTGTGAATATTGATGGTAATATGATACATCCATAACAATGACGCTAAATGTCGCAAGACTAAAAGAATACCACATGTGTGTGGAACTGCGTTTGGTCACATTGGAGAAACCCGCATGGAAAAGTCCATTATGATGGATTTTGAAGTCGTTTGATTTTGAATCATCTGACACTTGCAACTTTCCTCTGAAAAGTGAAGTGACTGAAATACCGTTCACAGGCCATAAGGAATGAGCAAAGAACATATTGGTGATCATACATTATGATGTGTGTAGTCCAATAAATGTTTTTGCAAGTAGTGGATTTATCTATCTTCAGAAATGACTCAAGTAGATATATGGATATTTACTTGATGAGACGTGAGTCTGGATCTTTTGAAATCATTCGAAAGGTTTTCAAAATGAAGAAGAAAATATTGTAACAAGAAAATTATGTTTCTACAATTCGATTGCAGAAAGGAATGTTTGAGTTACAAGTTTAGCAAATGTCTGATGAGTTGTGAAAGGGATTTCATAACTTGCACCTCCCGGAACACCACTGCAATTGGAAAGTCCGTGAAGATGTAATCGAACCATTTATGACATGGTAAGATCAAAGATGACATAAATAGATTTGCCATTATCCCTTTTAAAGAGTGATGCTTTAGAGACTGCGGCTTTTACACTGAAAAGAGCTCCATCGGGTCTGTTGAAATGATGCCATGGTATGGTACGCCCAACCATGTTATATCTTCTCTTAACAATTGGAATATGGGGCTTGTGTAAAAGGTTACAAACCTATTCCAAATCAGACAAGTGCTACTTTGTAAGGTTATCCCAAGTCATTGGGTATTCCCCCACCACTATACCAAGGCAAAGGATTTTGCCGCAAAACGGTATGCTTTTAGAGAGAATAGTTCTTACAAAAGGTGAGTGGGAGGACAGTGCAACTTGACAAGATAACTAGTATCTTCATCATCAGGTCAAAGGAAAGGAACCTAGGAAGTGATTCCGAAGTTTCCTACTGCGACTGATACGGACGTCTCTACAATAAAATGTATGGACTTCGGGCGAACTTGCAGCTGAACCACGTAGGCAAGGCTCGTGCAGACCTCTCAGGTGCGCAAACGAGATATTGTTGTTGGACAACAGTATACCTACGATACACAAGGAAGCGGTGATGGGCCCTGACACCGGAATTGGCTAAATGCCAATACAATCCGAGATAGTTTCCATATAAATGTTTCAAGATTAAATTCTTGATACACCTTTCGGAAGGCTTAGAGTCTAACGAATATTTATGGAACTAAATACTGATACGGATAAAAATGTTTTATCCATAAAGCTCGACTTGTTGAAATAACAAGTTCAAGGAGTTGACTACGATGAGGTTTCTTCACCGTAGCGATGCTTAAAGTCGGTTCGGGTTGAACTAGCAATTAATACATATTTCAAACATGAGATATGAAACAAGGATGACGAAAGGATTTCCATCTGATGGAAATGAAACCAAGGACCTGCATGTGTTACAGTCCAAGGTATTTTTCCAGTCCAGAGGATGCTAGTAAGTATGCAAACTTCAGAGATCCAGCGATGGACAGAAGAGAGCAAAATGGAGTTGGAATCTTCGTGTTTTGATGAAATGGTCAAAAGGGTTTTGACTTCATCAATGGGTAACGAAGATGCTTGTGATTCAAGAAAGTAAGTGGGAGCATAATAATATTTCTAAAAACGTTGTGTGCTTGACACATTGTTAATTGGAAATAAATTTCTTGACACGAATTAGGACTTCATTTGAAAAGGGTTTTTCGATGAAGTGCTTGGGCTTAATAGCCTTAATATTAGGCATGATGATCTATGGAGATAGATTTACCTAATGGGGCTGAGCAAAGATACATATTGACAAAATGCTAAAACCTTTTAGCATTGAAAAACGTCAAGGAGTGATTCTTGCCGAAGTCACATGGAAAGAGTTTTTGCAAGACTCGGTGTCCCAAAACACTGATGAACAAAATACATGATGGTGATTCCACACACTCTTGTGTTTGGATTAATCATGTATTCCATGGTATGTAAAAACAACCAGATATGTCCAATACTCCAAAGTTGTTGTGAGTATAGATACCAAAGTGATCAAAGTACTGATCATGGGACAATAGTGAAAGATGTCATTGAGTACTAGAGCAGTACTGATGACATGTTTTCTCGCAAGCAGAGATTATGAAGTGCTCGTTGTACGTAATTACATCAATACAGTCTTGATCAATGCTCCATGCGATTTTCGATTTAAGTTAAGGGTTTTGTGTAATACACAACATGGTGGCACGATAGTTGGAAATTGTTCCAAACAAGATACTGTGGCGAATTCTATAACAAAGGCTAAGTATGTTGACGCTTTAGAAGCGACAAAGAAGTTGTTGAATCATATAGTTCATTCATGAACTTAGTATGGTTCCAAGATGGCTTTGGTCTATGGGACACTATTGCAGATAGTTGCTCCATAGCTCAGTCTGAGGAATCAGGTTTCGACCAATGATTCACACATATGCAAAGCCAAGTCCACACAAAATATGAATTTTGTGAAAGCGTGAAAACGCAAGGATATGCAAAGTTACACACGGAGCAGAAGTTGTCAGATCCATTGGACATCAGGCTATACCACAAGTGAAGCATATTTTACACCAGTATGCCATAGGTGTAAAGTGCATTACTATTGACTAGATTATTGACTCTAGTGCAAGTGGGAGTCTGTAGGAGATATGCCCTAGAGGCAATAATAAATGTTATTGATTATCTCCCTGTTCATAATTAGGTTTATGTTCCATGCTATAACTGCTATGGTTCTCGAGTCTGCAATAACCACGAGGCTCGAAGGAAGACTCATATGCACGTGCGGAATAATAAACGGTAAAATGTATTCCTAGTCTGGCCTCTAAGACTGGCTCAAGTATTCTATGATTGTGACGCCCGGATAATTAGGTTACAGTAATTTCGGTAATTAAGCTACAGTAATCCCACGCTAATGTTGCCACGTCACCGCGTTCACTGTTGCCGCGATCGCTGTTGTTGAATTCGCGCCTGTGCGAACCCCGTTCGGTTCCGTCGCAAATTTAATCCGTCCGAAAAAGTGGATTATAAAGTTGTGCGAAACTAAGATTAAAAATGTTGGATGGGTTGCAAGTATTCCGTAATGTTTTATAAAATTGAAATCGGAATTTTAGGAATTAGTTTAGTTCCCCAAAATCATTTTAGACGTTTTTAGAATCGCAGGGAAAATTGGACCTAACGGGGTCAAAATCGACTGGCCCAGCCGGACCCATATAAAAGACCGAACCGGGTCAAACCCTAGCCCCGCAACACCCCAGCCGCCCCCGTGCCCCGATTCCCCCCCCCCCCGCACAGCCGCGCGCGCGCCACCGCTCCTGCCCGCGCCTCCACCCCCCCACGCCGGCGACGGCCGGCCCGAGCCGGCCAGACCCGCTCGCCTGCCAGCCCCCCCCCCCCCCCGACGGACGCGCCCGGGCTCCCGCCGCGGCTCGAACCGGCCCCGCCGCCTCCTCTTCCCCGCCTCCGCCGGTGCCCGCCGCCGCTGGCCACCGCCGCCGCGCTCCGCCCCGGCGCCGCCTCCCTCCGCTGGCCCGCGTCGCCCCGCCTCCGCGACCGCCCCCGCCGCGCACCGCCCCGCCCCGGCGGCCCTCTGCACCGCGCTGCCGCCGCCGGCCACGACCACGCCGCCGGCCGCCGCCTGCCTCCTTCACCCCCGGTGAGCACACCCCCGCCCCGCCCCCCCCCCCCCCCCCCCCGCGGCTTCCCGCCGGCCGCCGGCCGCCGGACCGGCCCGACCGGCCCCGTGCTGTGTGTGCGTGTGTGGATTTGTGTGTAGTGTGTGCGTGCGTATAGCGTGCGTGCGTGTGTCCAGTGTGTGTGTGTGTGTGTGTGTATATGTATATGTATATACACATGTATGTGTGTATATACGTATATGTATACATATACACTAATAAAAATATTAGAACAAAATTGAATCTAGAAAAGAAAGTAATTAGATAAATATTAATATTAATAATTAATTAATTAGTTGATTAGTGATATAATTAACTAGATAATTAGCTAATTAATTAAATGATTAAGGTTAATTAGATTAACTAATTAATCTGTTAGTTAATTGATTTAAATAAACAGTAAATACTGTTTTAGATAATTCGGATTAAATAATTAAATGAAATTCAGAAAATGATTAAATATTTAATAATTAATATAAAATAAACCGTAGCCTGGATCGAAAAACTTTGAACATGAAAGTTGCTCAGAACGACGAGACGAATCCGGTTACGCTGTCCGTTAGTCTGTCAGATGCCCCTAGCATAGCACACCTGTAACTTTTTGCCTGGTTCTGGCAGATGAATAGTGCATGACTTTAATAAAATAATTCCGGCTAAATTCCTAAATTGACTAGAGCACTTAGATAGGCAGTATATCAACCCTGCGCTGCATCCTAGCTGTCCCATGCTTACAACTTCGCAGCCTGGAACATTGCCCCCTCCGGTCATCTGTCTGACACATGTCCGGAACCGGGAATACTTTCCCGGATAGGATCCCCCTTTCTCGGTGTCGTGTAACACTGCGTTAGATCCCCTCTGTCACCGCGTATTGCCATGTCATGCTTTGTGATGCTATTGTTTGCGCTGTTATTTATTTGTTTCCCCTCGTTGCTTCTTTTTCGGTAGACCCTGATACTGCGATAGACGCTGAGACTACCGATGAAACTGCTGTGTACGACTACGTCTGACGACCCCGCCTTTGCCGCAGAGCAACCAGGCAAGCAACCCCCCTTGACGCATGCCTATATCATCCATTCCTTTCTCCCTCCTGCTTGCATTAGAAGTTACCGCTGCTACTGTTTTATCCTATTTCTGATGCATAGCCTGTTTTTGATAACTGCTATTGATACCTGCCTTATTATCCAAACTGCTTAGTATAGGTTGGATGGAAAACCATCTGTGGCCCCTCTCCCTTGCTATAGTTGCTCCGCTCTAGTATCGAAGCCCCGATCAATATGATCGGTGGAACGGAAGACCGATGGGCTGAAGACAGCACATCACCACACACCCCCTAAATTGCTCGACACTGCAGAGCTGGCATCGAGTGCCGAGGGTGATACCTCTTAGCTCACTTTCGATGGTGCCTCTGTAGAATAGCTTCCCGGATGTGTGTTATCGAGGGTGATTCCTCTTACATCACCTCCGCTAAGCTACCGTCGCGCAACTCCTCGAGTGGGAATCCATCGAGGGTGATTCCTCGGATTCCTCCTCGATACTTGGACACACGGTTACTTTGACCTTTGTTACAGGCGGGTCCACCTCGAGAGGTACCCGCGGGGAAATGTAAAGTCGGGCTGGCCCCAAGGATGCCCGCGAGCGAATATCATTAAAGACGGGTCGGCTCCAAGAGCACCCGCGCGATACTAAATACGCCTAACGGAACTGGGTATTTGTTCTGAGTGGGTCGTCGTGCCCATTTCGCACTACCACCACGTGGGATAATGGTTTAATGGGGCCCTCTGCAGCGTAGTATCAGCCGAAAGCTCTTCAGACGTCACAGGTTAACTTGCGGGCTGATCGTCGGGTTTGGGCTGGTACTTCACTGGGTTGTTCAGTGTCGCGCCTGCACCCCGACCACCCACGCAACGTGCAGGAGTGCGGAGGGCGATGGCCCAAGACCTCTCCGTGCTTAGGATTTAGACCGGCGTGTTGACCTCTCTGCTGAGCTCTAGGTCGGGCTGCGTTGTGTCGATCACCCGAGGCCGGGTATTACCCAGCCAGTGTATCCGGCCGGAGGTAATCGAGCGTGTTGGGTAACAGTAGTGCACCCCTGCAGGGAAGATATCTATTCGAATAGCCGTGTCCACGGTAACAGGACGCTTGGAGTTGTGCCCGGATCCATGACAACTATAAAGAGATGATGATACATGATAAACTGTTAATACTGCTCTCGGGATCGCTTTCTCGCAGGGTGTCGAGAAAGGATCTCAGGGCATTGCTACTGTATGACAACATGTATGCTACTACTATCTACTCTCTTCTGATGCTGCAAGACAGCTTGAAGATGCTAGTCTTCGATCGGCTAGGCCTTTCTCTCTCTTCTGGCATTTCTGCATTACAGTCCACAAATACAGCCTTCTCATTTGATACCATTGCATGTTTAGCATAGTTCTGATGTCAGTCTTGCGAGTACTTTGGATGAGTACTCACGGTTGCTCTGCTATTCTTTTCCCCCATACCCAATTGATGATGCATCAGCCAATGGAGCCCAGGAGCCAGACGCCACCGCTGGAGCCTACTACCAGGAGGGTCCCGATGGTACCTACTACTGGATCGAGCCAGCCGACGAGGAGTAGTTAGGAGGTTCCCAGGCAGGAGGCCTGCGCCTTTTCGATCTGTATCGTTGTTTGTGCTAGCCTTATTAAGGCAAAACTTGACTAACTATGTCTGTACTCAGATATCATTTGTGTGTATGACTTATGTATTCGGGTCCTCGCGACCCCTGGTTTGTAATATGATGATTTGTGTTTGAATTTGTGTCTAAAGTTGTGTTGTGATATTGATTAGTGAGTCCCAAATCTTGATCGTACGCGTCTGCGTGTATGATTAGCGTACGGTCAAATTGGGGGCGTCACAAGTTGGTATCAGAGCCGACTGCCTGTAGGTAGCCCCCTTTCCAACTCCTTGGCTAAAGTTGAGTCTAGACAAAGAAAACTGTTTTACTAACTTGGCTGTGTGGCTTACGGGCCCACGTCGCCATTGGGTGGTATTAGGATCTTTTATTCCTCTTCTATACTCTGGGACTCTGATCTCTCTTCTTTTCGGGTTAAAGATTTTACTAAGCTCTGACTCTAGGTTCTCGTAACTACTTCTCCCGGAGAGCCCTCATACCAGAAGATCACCTGTTTCGTCAGAAGGTTCTGACAATACCCTTTTGATGTTTTCCGAGACTTTGAACTTATCGGCTTTGCAATTCCCTACCACCGATATATCCCTATGGATGACTACTCGCGATTGTCATTCATACAATAATTTCTCGTGGCTCTTCTTGTTACAAGATGCCCCGGATTACTCTCCGTTGACCCGAGAATCCTTTGAGTTTACGGCCTTGCAGTTTTGTTCCGCATAAAAATCCTTACGGTTAATTCCTCACATTTATCGAGGATCCGTTCTTCTCAGTTGTTCATGTGTTTCACAAAATTCTTCGGAATGCTTTTCGATCTTCCGAAGATCCTCTGCAGCTTGTTGCTATTGAAATTCTTGTCTGCTTGCATTATGGTTAATTACATATGTCTAGCAATGTTCGTTAAAATCCCTTATGATTGTCATTCTGATCATATTGATTCAGCCTGTGTGCAAATGCACGCAGTCATCAGCTTATCCTTTTAAATTATCTTTCTGACTCAGACGTCCTTCCGGACATGAGATGGTTCTCGGCAAATCAAACCTTGACCGATTGTGCCTTTGAGTCTGTTCAACTTATCCATCCTTGATCAGAGCGTCTGCTGCTGATCCTTCATTTTGGAAGTCATAACTCCTTTGTTATTTAAGCATCGAATTGTTCGGGAGTTCTATACCCCGATGCCTTGCATTCTCTCTTCCTGTGATTGAGTACCAATACTCACATCAGCTCTGTTGTGAACCGTCAGACCCATTGCTGGGTTGTTATCCGATAGTATCCTTCGCATTCGAATCTTGTGAGTTCTCTCCCTGATACTTGAAATGCCTTTGGTAGAATTGTATCCTCTGCTGTTGTCAACCCTGCTCCACCTTCGAGCTTGTGTTAATTACTCTTGAAGCTTGTGGTATATGTTCCTAAGATGCCCCGATGGGTTGAACCTATGCCTTCCCCTAATCCGTGAGAACCCGAAAGTTTTCACAAGTCATACCCTTCTGGTGTTCTACCAGATAAAATTCCAACACTACAGCTTTATCAGAGCGAGAGGTGAATGAAATGTTATGCATTGGAGAAGTGGGAGTCGACCTTGAACTTTGTGTTCATGCCCATGGAAACGATGTAGACCGTCTCGGAAGCTTCTTGCAAAATAATTATCCAGCTGTATGATTCTTTCAGTGTCACTAAATTGATCCCTTGTAGTTATGGTTCCGACCATGCTGTCCTTATTCAAAATGTTTGAAAGAAATTCATTCCCGTGCCTCGTCAAATTTTTGACAAGGATAAAATATCTGCTGTCGTCGGTCAACGCCCCAGCTCTACTTCTATCATGTTCTGCCCTCGAGTTTTACCCTCTGGTATCTCGAGGATATCATGCCTTTGCATGGCATCTTAATAACTTTGATGAGGTAATAAATTTTTTCCTTGTCTTAATCACTCCACGGGTTCTGGGATTGTTGTCAACCGAGAACACCGATAGGAAAATTTATGCCACACTGCAATTCAATACGCCTAGTAATTGTTACTGGGAAATTTTAAATTCAATCATGTCATTCCTAGACTATCGGTTGCATCCTTTGTCTAGCTATCTTTGACTGTGCCACCTCGTCCTACTCTGGTGCTTCAATTCTTCAGAGTATGAGCACGACTTACGTTGAGTTTTCAACATCATGTTGTTTGTCTTGAAAAGCAACCCCGATATTGAGCTTGCATCTTGTCTGTTGTTTCCTATAACTTTCCACGCTGTCATTCCCCTACTTGACGCCACTGCTGTTCGGTTGCATTCTCTTGAATACTCTCGACAAATGGAGTCGTGATCATCGTCCACAATTTGACTTCTTCCGAGACGTCAGCTGATTCATGATGATAAATACCCTCCTTGCCCTCGATGATTTTTGATATCATCGACAACATCCTTGACTTCCTTTCATCATGAACCTTTCCACGTTATGAATGCAACTTGCTCTCCAGCTTGCATTGTGTTCTGCCTTGAAGTATTACTATCTTTTACGCTGAGTATGTTGTGAGGATTCTCCACCTTTCAGAAATTCTTGGCATAGTGATACTTCTCACCATCACCATTCTTTCTTGGTCCCCGTGTTGATTCTAACCGGGATACCATCAACAAGCGATGCTGCTTGGATTCTGTAATTCTATCAACCCTATTGCCTTGAAGATAACGATCGACAGTTCGTTCTTCGACTGTTGGTTATTGAGTCGCCGCTCTAACATTGATCTTGCTGCCTAAGGTCATATTTTGGACGCACTTTTCAATCAATGATTAGTGACGTATGTTTCCTCGATCATACAACATTATATCATTTGAGCTGACAAATGTCATCTCCTTGTTCACATAATTGTGGAAATCCATCCGTTTGGAATTCTCGATGAATTGTCGCTGAGTCCATTAGCCACCTTCTCATCCTCTCCTTGGTTTAATGATGAACTATATATTCATGGGTTACCTCGATAAATTCGTCGTGTTTTATCTAGACGATATCCTGGTTTACTCCATGAATAAAGAAGAGCATGATGAACATCTTCGTCTTATACTGGAGACGGCATACAAATACATCCCGTAGGTCCCTGCTGGATTTGGTGCTGCAGCAGACGCTGAGATCTTGACCTCTTTCGCGCGTAACAGTGTCCCGTCTTGCAGAGACCTCCATCCATGGCCACGTGCCATATGTTCTGGTCGATCGGTGATCAATCCCAGGTCTATCGTCCACGGTGACCTCCCAGCTGTTCTTGTCCAAAGTGGAGAGGCGCCACTGTTAAACACGGTCAGGTCAGTCTGTCCATACATGCGCCGGTACGGTACGTGTCACGTGTGTCCCTCCACGTGAGAAGCCAGCCACGCATGGACCCTCCGTGCCATGCATGCAACAATGGCGCGCATAGTGAAACTCTTTACCTAACTCGTGGG
This sequence comes from Elymus sibiricus, assembly GCA_039707655.1. NCBI lineage: Eukaryota > Viridiplantae > Streptophyta > Magnoliopsida > Poales > Poaceae > Elymus > Elymus sibiricus. Next base: position 396,570,949 of record CM077671.1, read on the forward strand.
TCGGTGGATGGATAGAGTTTACCGTCTCGTCCTCACGCAGATAAGGATCAAGTACCTCCACACCCCACCTTCTCGCAATAAAAAGTAACCGCGTCCACATCCACATCTCCGTGGATCTCGCATCCCCGTTGTTGTAGAACCAAGCATCTTAAGTACCTGTAAACTCAGCCAGATCTGAATCTCAGTCAGATATGATGGTTGTAACATTATCAGGAAATATAACATTGATCCCCGTTACTCGATAAGGTGATGTTGTGGTTAGCACACATGTCCGGAGCAACTAATGTTACAGTATCTTGCTCAGCAGGGTTGCCATTCTTCCATGGGGGAATTGTAAGATTTATCTTATAAGTTGTCCCTACTGGATCCTTGTATATCCAACTCCATCCTTTATTCGAAACACCATATCATGGCTATCCCGAAGCATGGATGTGGTACATCGATCATCATAAGGAATAATGTAAGCTCGATGCGCATTGTTCCTTGATCAATTATCCAAACATCGTTGTATGGATAAACATCATAAATTCCTTGCCCCTTGACTAAATGGTTACATACCTGGAGCCTTATCATGATTAATCCGCTCTGCTTGCTCTTGGAAAGGATATACACCTGATGCTCGTGTATGCACATTTTCCTTTCCATTGGTCTGTTTAATGTGATATTCACATTTTCCTGTCCATTGGTCTGTTTAGCCTTTCTTGAGAATTATTTGATCTGAGCAGTGATAGTTCCCTGCTTAGGTAAACACCTCGGTGTACAACTCTGTCAGTAAGACCCTGTTACTATTATTGTTAACATTCCGGTAACCGCCGGTGGACGAGAACTTTGCCTATTGGTCCGCCTCGTTTCAACGAGCAGGAAGATGGTTCTCTTCGTCCCCCGCCCTCGTTACCGATGCTGTTGCCGACATAGCTGACAGACTATCCTCTGACATGTCTTGTTACCATGGCCGTACAAGATGTCACCGCTCATCTGCTCTTGCCACATGTTCGGCCCATAACCCATAGTTCCACAGGATCGAAACCTGACTCTCCTGTATCACTTTGATTCCAAAGTATCCTTTGCGCTTGGCTTCGTACGTAATTTCCGAGCCATCGCCCAAGGGATGATCTATTGTTGTATCAGACGCAATATTTAATTTGTTGCTCTGAACCCTTCCACCTTTTGTTTGGGCATCGAATGATTGCCTACCCGTTTGAAACTTTGAACCATCGCTTATTGCTCTCGATGAATTATCCGAATTACAACTCGAGAGATGAATCGTGACTTTCCCTGGGTTCATCGTCAAACGCCCAACTTGGTGGAGATGCGTTCTTCTAGAGTTTTCCCTCCCATCGCATTTGTAGGACGATGAAAATCTCGAAGAGAGGATAACGGCTTCATCAGGATGATCCGGAACAAAGAATTGAAGACATCAATGAAAGGGATCAACCTCTTCGATGAGATCAACAAGAAAAAGAAGACTCGTTAGAATTACGTGGCCGAACCTTTTCCCCCTTGCTCTACCTCTAAATTCTCGGGACGAGAATTCTTGTTAGACGAGGAGAATTGTGATGCCCGGATAATTAGGCTACAGTAATTTCGGTAATTAAGCTACAGTAATCCCACGCTAATGTTGCCACGTCACCGCGTTCACTGTTGCCGCGATCACTGTTGTTGAATTCGCGCCTGTGCGAACCCCGTTCGGTTCCGTCGCAAATTTAATCCGTCCGAAAAAGTGGATTATAAAGTTGTGCGAAACTAAGATTAAAAATGTTGGATGGGTTGCAAGTATTCTGTAATGTTTTATAAAATTGAAATCGGAATTTTAGGAATTAGTTTAGTGCCCCAAAATCATTTTAGACGTTTTTAGAATCGCAGGGAAAATTGGACCTAACGGGGTCAAAATCGACTGGCCCAGCCGGACCCATATAAAAGACCGAACCGGGTCAAACCCTAGCCCCGCAACACCCCAGCCGCCCCCGTGCCCCGATTCCCCCCCCCCCGCGCGCAGCCGCGCGCGCGCCACCGCTCCCGCCCGCGCCTCCACCCCCCCCCACGCCGGCGACGGCCGGCCCGAGCCGGCCAGACCCGCTCGCCTGCCCCCCCCCCCCCCGACGGACGCGCCCGGGCGCCCGCCGCGGCTCGAACCGGCCCCGCCGCCTCCTCTTCCCCGCCTCCGCCGGTGCCCGCCGCCGCTGGCCACCGCCGCCGCGCTCCGCCCCGGCGCCGCCTCCCTCCGCTGGCCCGCGTCGCCCCGCCTCCGCGACCGCCCCCGCCGCGCACCGCCCCGCCCCGGCGGCCCTCTGCACCACGCTGCCGCCGCCGGCCGCCTCCTGCCTCCTTCACCCCCGGTGAGCACACCCCCCCCGCCCCGCGGCTTCCCGCCGGCCGCCGGACCGGCCCGGCCGGCCCCGTGCTGTGTGTGCGTGTGTGGATGTGTGTGTAGTGTGTGCGTGCGTGTAGCGTGCGTGCGTGTGTCCAGTGTGTGTGTGTGTATATGTGTATGTATATACACATGTATGTGTGTATATACGTATATGTATACATATACACTAATAAAAATATTAGAACAAAATTGAATCTAGAAAAGAAAGTAATTAGATAAATATTAATATTAATAATTAATTAATTAGATTAATTAATTAGTTGATTAGTGATATAATTAACTAGATAATTAGCTAATTAATTAACTGATTAAGGTTAATTAGATTAACTAATTAATCTGTTAGTTAATTGATTTAAATAAACAGTAAATACTGTTTTAGATAATTCAGATTAAATAATTAAATGAAATTCAGAAAATGATTAAATCTTTAATAATTAATATAAAATAAACCGTAGCCCGGATCGAAAAACTTTGAACATGAAAGTTGCTCAGAACGACGAGACGAATCCGGTTACGCTGTCCGTTAGTCTGTCAGATGCCCCTAGCATAGCACACCTGTAACTTTTTGCCTGTTTCTGGCAGATGAATAGTGCATGACTTTAATAAAATAATTCCGGTTAAATTCCTAAATTGACTAGAGCACTTAGATAGGCAGTATATCAACCCTGCGCTGCATCCTAGCTGTCCCATGCTTACAACATCGCAGCCTGGAACTTTGCCTTCCCGGATAGGATCCCCCTTTCTCGGTGTCGTGTAACACTGCGTTAGATCCCCTATGTCACCGCGTATTGCCATGTCATGCTTTGTGATGCTATTGTTTGCGCTGTTATTTATTTGTTTCCCCTCGTTGCTTCTTTTTCGGTAGACCCTGATACTGCGATAGACGCTGAGACTACCGATGAAACTGCTGTGTACGACTACGTCTGACGACCCCGCCTTTGCCGCAGAGCAACCAGGCAAGCAACCCCCCTTGACGCATGCCTATATCATCCATTCCTTTCTCCCTCCTGCTTGCATTAGAACTTACCGTTGCTACTGTTTTATCCTATTTTTGATGCATAGCCTGTTTTTGATAACTGCTATTGATACCTGCCTTATTATCCAAACTGCTTAGTATAGGTTGGATGGAAAACCATCTGTGGCCCCTCTCCCTTTCTATAGTTGCTCCGCTCTAGTATCGAAGCCCCGATCAATATGATCGGCGGAACGGAAGACCGATGGGCTGAAGACAGCACATCACCACACACCCCCTAAATTGCTCGACACTGCAGAGCTGGCATCGAGTGCCGAGGGTGATACCTCTTAGCTCACTTTCGATGGTGCCTCTGTAGAATAGCTTCCCGGATGTGTGTTATCGAGGGTGATTCCTCTTACATCACCTCCGCTAAGCTACCGTCGCGCAACTCCTCGAGTGGGAATCCATCGAGGGTGATTCCTCGGATTCCTCCTCGATACTTGGACACACGGTTACTTTGACCTTTGTTACAGGCGGGTCCACCTCGAGAGGTACCCGCGGGGAAATGTAAAGTCGGGCTGGCCCCAAGGATGCCCGCGAGCGAATATCATTAAAGACGGGTCGGCTCCAAGAGCACCCGCGCGATACTAAATATGCCTAATGGAACTGGGTATTTGATCTGAGTGGGTCGTCGTGCCCATTTCGCACTACCACCACGTGGGATAATGGTTTAATGGGGCCCTCTGCAGCGTAGTATCAGCCGAAAGCTCTTCAGACGTCACAGGTTACCTTGCGGGCTGATCGTCGGGATTGGGCTGGTACTTCACTGGGTTGTTCAGTGTCGCGCCTGCACCCCGACCACCCACGCAACGTGTAGGAGTGCGGAGGGCGATGGCCCAAGACCTCTCCGTGCTTAGGATTTAGACCGGCGTGTTGACCTCTCTGCTGAGCTCTAGGTCGGGCTGTGTTGTGTCGATCACCCGAGGCCGGGTATTACCCAGCAAGTGTATCCGGCCGGAGGTAATCGAGCGTGTTGGGTAACAGTAGTGCACCCCTGCAGGGAAGATATCTATTCGAATAGCCGTGTCCACGGTAACAGGACGCTTGGAGTTGTGCCCGGATCCATGACAACTATAAAGAGATGATGATACATGATAAACTGTTAATACTGCTCTCGGGATCGCTTTCTCGCAGGGTGTCGAGAAAGGATCTCAAGGCATTGCTACTGTATGACAACATGTATGCTACTACTATCTACTCTCTTCTGATGCTGCAAGACTGCTTGAAGATGCTAGTCTTCGATAGGCTAGGCCTTTCTCTCTCTTCTGGCATTTCTGCATTACAGTCCACAAATATAGCCTTCTCATTTGATACCATTGCATGTTTAGCATAGTTCTGATGTCAGTCTTGCGAGTACTTTGGATGAGTACTCACGGTTGCTCTGCTATTCTTTTCCCCCATACCCAATTGATGATGCATCAGCCGATGGAGCCCAGGAGCCAGACGCCACCGCTGGAGCCTACTACCAGGAGGGTCCCGATGGTACCTACTACTGGATCGAGCCAGCCGACGAGGAGTAGTTAGGAGGTTCCCAGGCAGGAGGCCTGCGCCTTTTCGATCTGTATCGTTGTTTGTGCTAGCCTTCTTAAGGCAAAACTTGACTAACTATGTCTGTACTCAGATATCATTTGTGTGTATGACTTATGTATTCGGGTCCTCGCGACCCCTGGTTTGTAATATGATGATTTGTGTTTGAATTTGTGTCTAAAGTTGTGTTGTGATATTGATTAGTGAGTCCCTAATCTTGATCGTACACGTCTGCGTGTATGATTAGCGGACGGTCAAATTGGGGGCGTCACAAGTTGGTATCAGAGCCGACTGCCTGTAGGTAGCCCCCTTTCCAACTCCTTGGCCAAAGTTGAGTCTAGACAAAGAAAACTGTTTTACTAACTTGGCTGTGTGGCTTACGGGCCCACGTCGCCATTGGGTGGTATTAGGATCTTTTATTCCTCTTCTATACTCTGGGACTCTGATCTCTCTTCTTTTCGGGTTAAAGATTTTACTAAGCTCTGACTCTAGGTTCTCGTAACTACTTCTCCCGGAGAGCCCTCATACCAGAAGATCACCTGTTTCGTCAGAAGGTTCTGACAATACCCTTTTGATGTTTTCCGAGACTTTGAACTTATCGGCTTTGCAATTCCCTACCACCGATATATCCCTATGGATGACTACTCGCGATTGTCATTCATACAATAATTTCTCGTGGCTCTTCTTGTTACAAGATGCCCCGGATTACTCTCCGTTGACCCGAGAATCCTTTGAGTTTACGGCCTTGCAGTTTTGTTCCGCATAAAAATCCTTACGGTTAATTCCTCACATTTATCGAGGATCCGTTCTTCTCAGTTGTTCATGTGTTTCACAAAATTCTTCGGAATGCTTTTCGATCTTCTGAAGATCCTCTGCAGCTTGTTGCTATTGAAATTCTTGTCTGCTTGCATTATGGTTAATTACATATGTCTAGCAATGTTCGTTAAAATCCCTTATGATTGTCATTCTGATCATATTGATTCAGCCTGTGTGCAAATGCATGCAGTCATCAGCTTATCCTTTTAAATTATCTTTCTGACTCAGACGTCCTTCCGGACATGAGATGGTTCTCGGCAAATCAAACCTTGACCGATTGTGCCTTTGAGTCTGTTCAACTTATCCATCCTTGATCAGAGCGTCTACTGCTGATCCTTCATTTTGGAAGTCATAACTCCTTTGTTATTTAAGCATCGAATTGTTCGGGAGTTCTATACCCCGATGCCTTGCATTCTCTCTTCCTGTGATTGAGTACCAATACTCACATCAGCTCTGTTGTGAACCGTCAGACCCATTGCTGGGTTGTTATCCGATAGTATCCTTCGCATTCGAATCTTGTGAGTTCTCTCCCTGATACTTGAAATGCCTTTGGTAGAATTGTATCCTCTGCTGTTGTCAACCCTGCTCCACCTTCGAGCTTGTGTTAATTACTCTTGAAGCTTGTGGTATATGTTCCTAAGATGCCCCGATGGGTTGAACCTATGCCTTCCCCTAATCCGTGAGAACCCGAAAGTTTTCACAAGTCATACCCTTCTGGTGTTCTACCAGATAAAATTCCAACACTACAGCTTTATCAGAGCGAGAGGTGAATGAAATGTTATGCATTGGAGAAGTGGGAGTCGACCTTGAACTTTGTGTTCATGCCCATGGAAACGATGTAGACCGTCTCGGAAGCTTCTTGCCAAATAATTATCCAGCTGTATGATTCTTTCAGTGTCACTAAATTGATCCCTTGTAGTTATGGTTCCGACCATGCTGTCCTTATTCAAAATGTTTGAAAGAAATTCATTCCCGTGCCTCGTCAAATTTTTGACAAGGATAAAATATCTGCTGTCGTCGGTCAACGCCCCAGCTCTACTTCTATCATGTTCTGCCCTCGAGTTTTACCCTCTGGTATCTCGAGGATATCATGCCTTTGCATGGCATCTTAATAACTTTGATGAGGTAATAAATTTTTTCCTTGTCTTAATCACTCCACGGGTTCTGGGATTGTTGTCAACCGAGAACACCGATAGGAAAATTTATGCCACACTGCAATTCAATATGCCTAGTAATTGTTACTGGGAAATTTTAAATTCAATCATGTCATTCCTAGACTATCGGTTGCATCCTTTGTCTAGCTATCTTTGACTGTGCCACCTCGTCCTACTCTGGTGCTTCAATTCTTCAGAGTATGAGCACGACTTACGTCGAGTTTTCAACATCATGTTGTTTGTCTTGAAAAGCAACCCCGATATTGAGCTTGCATCTTGTCTGTTGTTTCCTATAACTTTCCACGCTGTCATTCCCCTACTTGACGCCACCGCTGTTTGGTTGCATTCTCTTGAATACTCTCGACAAATGGAGTCGTGATCATCGTCCACAATTTGACTTCTTCCGAGACGCCAGCTGATTCATGACGATAAATACCCTCCTTGCCCTCGATGATTTTTAATATCATCGACAACATCCTTGACTTCATTTCATCATGAACCTGTCCACGTTATGAATGCAACTTGCTCTCCAGCTTGCATTGTGTTCTGCCTTGAAGTATTACTTTCTTTTACGCTGAGTATGTTGTGAGGATTGCTCCACCTTTCAGAAATTCTTGGCATAGTGATACTTCTCACCATCACCATTCTTTCTTGGTCCCCGTGTTGATTCTAACCGGGATACCATCAACAAGCGATGCTGCTTGGATTCTGTAATTCTATCAACCCTATTGCCTTGAAGATAACGATCGACAGTTCGTTCTTCGACTGTTGGTTATTGAGTCGCCGCTCTAACATTGATCTTGCTGCCTAAGATCATATTTCGGACGCACTTTTCAATCAATGATTAGTGACGTATGTTTCCTCGATCATACAACATTATATCATTTGAGCTGACAAATGTCATCTCCTTGTTCACATAATTGTGGAAATCCATCCGTTTGGAATTCTCGATGAATTGTCGCTGAGTCCATTAGCCACCTTCTCATCCTCTCCTTGGTTTAATGATGAACTATATATTCATGGGTTACCTCGATAAATTCGTCGTGTTTTATCTAGACGATATCCTGGTTTACTCCATGAATAAAGAAGAGCATGATGAACATCTTCGTCTTATACTGGAGACGGCATACAAATACATCCCGTAGGTCCCTGCTGGATTTGGTGCTGCAGCAGACGCTGAGATCTTCAGACGTCACAGGTTACCTTGCGGGCTGATCGTCGGGATTGGGCTGGTACTTCACTGGGTTGTTCAGTGTCGCGCCTGCACCCCGACCACCCACGCAACGTGCAGGAGTGCGGAGGGCGATGGCCCAAGACCTCTCCGTGCTTAGGATTTAGACCGGCGTGTTGACCTCTCTGCTGAGCTCTAGGTCGGGCTGCGTTGTGTCGATCACCCGAGGCCGGGTATTACCCAGCAAGTGTATCCGGCCGGAGGTAATCGAGCGTGTTGGGTAACAGTAGTGCACCCCTACAGGGAAGATATCTATTCGAATAGCCGTGTCCACGGTAACAGGACGCTTGGAGTTGTGCCCGGATCCATGACAACTATAAAGAGATGATGATACATGATAAACTGTTAATACTGCTCTCGGGATCGCTTTCTCGCAGGGTGTCGAGAAAGGATCTCAGGGCATTGCTACTGTATGACAACATGTATGCTACTACTATCTACTCTCTTCTGATGCTGCAAGACTGCTTGAAGATGCTAGTCTTCGATAGGCTAGGCCTTTCTCTCTCTTCTGGCATTTCTGCATTACAGTCCACAAATACAGCCTTCTCATTTGATACCATTGCATGTTTAGCATAGTTCTGATGTCAGTCTTGCGAGTACTTTGGATGAGTACTCACGGTTGCTCTGCTATTCTTTTCCCCCATACCCAATTGATGATGCATCAGCCGATGGAGCCCAAGAGCCAGACGCCACCGCTGGAGCCTACTACCAGGAGGGTCCCGATGGTACCTACTACTGGATCGAGCCAGCCGACGAATTGATGGGCATGGCTATGCCGGCAATTTTGAGGGCACAATGTTAAAAGAACATTTGTCTTGAATCGACCCGAATTGATGTTATGCTATGAGATACATTCGTCACTAGTTAAATGGTTTATAACACAGAGATGGTTAACGTTTGCATGATTCCTCAGACCATGAGAGTATTGAGTTTCTTCATGCTTGATTCATGAACTTTGGGGTTTGTTAAATGTCATCCGTTACTGGATGGCTATTACGGCGGCTTACGGGTTCATGGGAAAGTATGTCAAGTAACTTGATAGCTCGAGATTGGGATTTGCTCCTCCGACGATGGAGAGATATCTCTAGGCCCTCTCGGTGTTACGGTATCCATCATCGTCTGGCCAGACACTTTGTGATTTGATCACGGGGATGCCGGAACATGGGAACGAGAAAAGAGAACAATACTGGTAACGAGGTAACTGGCATAGTGGACAAGATGTTGATCCACAGGGATGCCAACATGTCTCCCCTCGGGTATTTGTAACATATCATGAAGCAACAGGAATAGCACACGGCAACTGGAGGTTCACTCGAATATTTATTCGTGTGGGTATAGGGGTCAATATGGGTGTCCAAGGCTCCGATGTATATCATTGATCGGAAGGGGTTCCGGGTCATGTCTATACTTCACCGAACCTATAGGGTCACATGCTTAAGGGTCATCTATCTGCTGAATACTAGACAGGGAGTCTGAGAGAAAGTTTCCGGAAAAAGTTTTCGGAGACAGCGGAATAGTTCCGAAGAGAGAGCTCACCGGATGAGTTCCGGTGAAACTGAAAAGTTGTTTCAGGGGATACCATAAAGTCAAATTGGTTTCGGCACATGCCTGATAATTCTTGGAGGCTGCCAGAATCGTTCTGGAAACTTTCTGGAATTTTCCGGGATGAAAACCGGAAATGTTCCGGAGCTGCCGGAACCGCTTCAGATGCTTTTCGCAGATGAAAATCACTAAACCAGAATTGTTTTGGAACGCGTTGAAAATTATTTTAGTGGGTACTGGAAATGTTCTAAGCCCACATAAATATTTTCAGTTCGAACAGACGCTGAAAAATGTCGTCGTGAATAGTGAAATCAGCTTTATGGTTACTTTTTGGAAAGCCACCTTTTTGGGCTTTTGCTCCAAAATATCTTGGAGATGACATGGATGGATGTGGCTGAAATTTCAGCCCCTCCACGCCTCCTTCTTCTATGAATAGAGGTGGAGGGGGCAGCCCAAAACTCATCCCTTCTCACTTACAAGTGCCATGCATGATTTGGCTTTCTCTCTCCCTCCCAGCGAAATAGTTTCGTAGAGCCGAAAGGCTGTCTGGGTTCTGGTGGGAACTAGTTCTGGACGGCGAAGCCCTCCCGGATAGATGACACCGTATGTTTGCAACTCTGTAGAGAGATTGTAGTTTCGGTCTTAGTTCGAGAGTGCCTCCCGAAGGGCTGTCCGAGTGACTGTCCGAGTTTCGAGGGTCCTCCCGAAGGGCTGTCCGAGTGACCGTCCGAGTTTTGAAGGTCCTCCCGAAGGGCTGTCCGCGACACCGTCCGGGGGACTGTCCGACCGCCTCCCGGAGGGCTGTCCGAGGGGCAGATGAGGGTATACATCCTCGCGGTTGGGAGGTTGTAAATCCTAGCTGCGGGGATCTGCACCGCCGATCGTCATCGACTCTACTTCCGCTGCGCTACGAGTCGGTAATGAAAAAGATCAAACCTTGTATGCAGTCTCCATAGTGGTCCTGGGCTGGTGCGTAGGTCGGAAATTTTTTGTTTTCTGCTGCGTTACCCTACAGAGAGTCAGCAAGAGCTTGAAATAGACGAGAAGAGAAAAGAGGTATAGAATTTGTTGCTCCTAGCAACTAGGCACAAATTGAAATGTTTTTATCCTAACTAACATCCATGCTAACTAAGGGCTTCCTTCAATCAGGATGGCTCTGATACTAGCTCTATGGGGACCCCGACTCATAAGTCGTGATCACCGAATGCACGTGTACAGTGATCCCAGAGATCAATGCTCACTGAACACACAGAAGCTGAATAACAAGAGTCTTACATCCACATTTAGCGTCTTACACAAATAAAGACCATGAAGGTCTAGGCTTACATAGATAGGGCTGCAAGGACCAAACACTTAAACATAACAAGCGGTGGAAATCTTGATCGAAAGCGTGAACCCATGCCATTTGCCTTAAACCTACAGGCATTCTGACTGGGAAGCGTCCTAGTTCGCATGTTCATCACCAACGAACTCTTCGCCATATTACTCCTCTTCCATGCCTGGCCAATTAAATAACCAGTGGCAGGCCAATGAATACTTTGAATGTACTCGCAAGCAACCCAAGTTGTGGAACAAGGTATAATAATGCATGATATAGCACTAAGTAGGTAAGTTTTGCAGAAAGCTGATTTTGAGTGCAATGATATGATCAAGTAACTTGAATAAGCATGCATCAACTGTTGACAGGTATTCATGTGAACAAGTCTCAGTTATCATCATAGGCAGGGGTTGAACATATCATGTTCATCATCATGCCAAGTCATCAGACTTAGCTCAAGCATCACTTTTATTACCAACGCATTCACACCGAGTTTATGAAAACCCAGGACATAGTTTAAGCAGCACCACCCAACTATCCTTGACCGTGGACACGGCTATTCGAATAGTTTTACACTCTGCAGAGGTTGCACACTTTACACACAAGACTCGGGGAACTTCTGTGTCATCCACGACTCGCGGTATATTACATACCCGAGGTAAGCACCCGAACAATGCCTTTCCCCTAGCGATACTAAACAAAGAGTCCACTCGTTGGTGCCATCCCTCATGATATACATCACACGTATCATCCATGAGGGCACGCAACGGTGTGCCCGGTGCCTGTAAAGACAGCGCATGGTCGCCCTACCAGGCATGACCCCGTATCGAGAGTGACCACGCCACTCCCGCCACTAGTAATGCGGGCTCTATGCTAGTACTCACCAAGGTAATCAACAAATCCCCGTCCCATAAGGGGTATTGTGGTTGCGCATGTAAGGTTGGGACGGTCGACAAATCTTAAATCTAATCCGTTTTTGAAAACACACACACTCTCTTGCTCCGGTACACCACTTCTTTATCAAGTGGTTACCTAGCTCAACATCATCTCCCTCGGGCATTAGTGGCACCCGACGGGGTTTTCGAAAAGTCTTTGAAACCATTTTTGTTTCCATCACCATGCATTTTCCCGTCCCACTTTGCGTAGCATCTACTAGCAACCTAACTACTCCCACCCGCACAACCCTCATAAGGATGGTAGGGTCATGCACGATGCAAGTATCAACGGTAAAGTATCGGAGGCATCCCGCCGAAGGGGGAACACCACACAATGATCAAATCATTGAAACAACAAGTGCTATATGTCAGGCATGAAAAAGTTTCTTATCATGGTCAAAGGGCTGCTTGCCTGGCTCAACAAAGTCTTCAGGGTCTCCAAAGTCTTCGGGTCCAACTTCCTCGTCAATAGCACAATCTATCGTCGTGATAAATAACGGGAATAATAAGCATCACACAAAAACAGAGCACAAAGGCCACTTTAAAAATGTTACTCTATTCTGATAAATACTACAAGATATTCTAAAAATGTTTGTCTAAGGTTTTGGTTGAAAAAGGTTTTTAAAACCATTTATAACAGAGGCCAAATATGCCTAAAAGAGGTTTTAAAATAAAATAGTACAGAAAAGGTTTTCAATTATTTTCACAAATGGCAATGTAAAATACTACAGATTATTACATGAATTATGGTGGAAAAATTATTGGCATAGGAATTTTATTTTACTCAGAGGAATTTTTGGAAAGCTGGAAGAAAAAGAAAAGGGCCTCAGAGTCAACTGGGCCAAAATAGACCCAGTTGGGCCGGCCTGAGGCCGAGCAAGGCCTGGGCGAGCCGGTGCGCGCGCGCCGTCTGGGTTCAAACCCGACAGGCAGGGCCCTAGTGCCAGTCTCACAGAGAGGGAGAGAGAGAGAAGAGGATGACATGTGGGGGCCACCTGTCATCCCCTTCCTCTCGACAGGGAGGAGGCGGCGCTCACCGACGGCGAAGGCGGGCACGGCGAGGGGATCTGAAGGTAGGAACGGGCCCAGCGTCGAGCCGCCGTTCCTCTGGAGGTGGCGGGAAGACCGGAGGTGCACAGGTTCACCGGCGACGAGGGAGCACGACGGAGCCGCTTTGGGAGGAGATCGCCAATGACGTTTCCGATAGCAAAACGATCGGGGAGGAAGGGGGAACGAGGCAGGGGCTATCTGTGGTCTCAATGGAGAAGGAAGGAAAGCCGGAGCGGGCCGGTATCCCGAGATCGACGAAGCCCCGACGCGGTGGTGCCTCGGTCGATCCCGAGCACTGGTGCTCCGGGCGGTCACTCGGGTGGCTCAAGGGGTCGATTGGGAGTGGAAGGGGGCCAGAGGAGGAGAGAGGGGGCTCGGGGGACCCTTTTATAGCCGGGAAGCGAGTCCACCGTGGACCCGTGCGCCGGCGAGGTCGGGCTGGTCGCTGGAGGGGGAGGGAGCACACAGGGCTTGCCCTAGGGTGCTCCTGGGGTTGGTCTACATGCAAGGGAGGCAAGGGAGAGAGAGGGAGAGCTCGCGCGTGCGAGGCCTGCTGTTGGCCGAACCGTGCGGCAATGGCGCGTGCGAGCGGAGCCGTTGGAGGGAGAGGGAGGAGGGGGCCGACAGGGTGCCTTGGTGCGGACGTCGAGGGGGGCCAAGTGGCGAGAGGGGAAGGCCCGAGGCTGTTGGGGCCATGCAGTGGGCGGCGGCTACAGTGCGGTCGGGCATTGTAGCGCGCTCCAGAGCGCGCGTATGGCATGCCATGGCATGCCAATGGCGTCCTGGGCGCGGCCAACCCTGTCTAGTGGGTCCAGGGGGAGTATACTATGTGAAAAGGGCATAGGATGCTCTGGGGGCTTACTAGATTAAGAGAGAAGGGGAGAGAGGATTGTTTTACTGCTGTCCAGAGGGTAAAAATGGGGTTTTACCCCACTTAACCATTGATCTGAGGCTTGAAATTTTTACTAGGGGTGAGGTGCAATGCTAGTAAGCTGTGGTAAAAATTTGAAGTGAAGGAGAATAGCAGAAGGGGGTCAAACAGGGTTTTTACCACCTGGGCAAAAAGTGTTTGATGATGGTTTGGCTAAGCAAATGGAGTTTGCTTGCCATGAGTTTTAACAGGGTCAAATGGTGGTTGGAAATAGGGTTGACCACCAAGTTGGAGCTTGATTGAAGAAAGTTCACAATGTAACTTTGTGAAACCCTAGAAATCAACAGAATCAGATTTCTGTAGATCTAGGCATGCATTTCACTTCCCACAAATCCACCACTTGGTGTAGCATGCTTATTTGGGGTTTAGAACATTCCCACAAAGTTTGGGGTCAAGGGAAGAAACTTCACAATGTAAAGTTGTTCAAATTTGGCTCTGGACAGGAATGGTTTTGGAATATTTGATGAAGCAAATCAATTGGGATAGAGATGAAACATTGTAGGATCATCACATATGACATGTGTAACTTGCTGTAATTTTCTTGGAATTTATTGAGAATATTTCTTATAGAAATATTTCAAAAGCTTGATTTAAGCAGAAAGGGTTTTGAGGGGTTTTGCCCATGATTTTGAACATGACCATGTGTTGAAACTCATATATATGGAAAATATATGTCCACTGAGTTTCCCTAAATTTTGTCAAATATTTTTAAAACATTTAAATAATTTTTCCCTATAAAAGACCATTTCTGGCCTTAAGAAAAAGCTTTTAAATAAAATAGTAAAATAATCTTTAAAAATAATATTTGGTGGTTTTGGGAAGTCATATTTATAGTAGGTTCCAAATAAAGTCTTTGGGGAAAAAGGATCCCCCCAATTTGAGGACTTGTACTACAAACCTCAATTCAGGGGTTTTAGTAAACCTAAATTGAATAAATCCTTTTTGGCCAAAATAATATTTGATAAAAATAGTTTTGGGTACTATTCACATGGTATGATCATTGGGCAAGAAGTTTGGATCAAGGAAGATGAATATGGAGAGGAGTAGAACCTAGGAGTGCCATACACAAACAACCAAACAAGCAAACAAGCAACAACTCAAACAAGCATGTGCACTCAAAAAGTTTTAATTGGTTCCAAATTTTGTAAATCCAAGCATAGCAAAGTGATACCAACACAGGGTGTGACAATGGCGAGAGTACACGCACTTGTCAGGTTTGTTTACAACAAAGCCTGCAACAGTTAATGTTCTTTCAAACTTCTCATGCCACTTCTTAGCAGCTTGTTTAAGGCCATATAGAGACTTCAATAACTTGCACACCTTTCCATCCTAACCAAGTAGTACAAAACCATCGGGCTGATCCATGTAAATTTCCTCAACCAACTCTCCATTGAGGAAAGCCGTCTTAACGTCCATTTGATCAATGAGAAGACCGCGTGAGGTAGCCAGTGATAGTAGCACCCTTATAGTGGTCAGTCTAGCCATAGGTGAGTAAGTATCAAAGAAGTCTTCACCTTCTTTCTGGGTATAACCTTTGGCCACAAGCCGTTCCTTGTAACTTTCAATTGTACCATCAGGTCTAAGCTTTTCCTTGAACACCCACTTACATCCCACGGGTTTGCACCCATAAGGACGAACAGTGACTTCCCAGGTTCCATTAGCTAAGATGGAATCCATCTCCCTACGGACAGCTTCCTTCGAGTAGTCAGCATCAGAAGATGCATAGGCTTTCGAAAGTGTCCTGGGTGTGTCATCCACGAGGTACACATTGAAATCATCACCAAAAGACTTTGCAGTCCTTCTTATCTTACTCCTTATAGGAGTTTCATTGTCATCCTCTTCAGGATTCTCAACGTGTTCCATCACAATGGTGGCTTCAGGAATTACAGAAAATTCCTGAGTAGATAGAGTAGGTATCTCCTGATTTGATGAGTTAGGCATATCATTCATAGGAAATATGTCCTCAAAGAAAGTCCCATCATTCGACTCCATAATCGTACCAACATGCATCTCAGGTACCTCAGATTCTATTATCAAAAATCTATAACTAATGCTATGAAAAGCATATCCCAGGAGAACACAATCCACGGTTTTTGGTCCAAGCTTGTGCTTCTTGGGAATTGGTATATTGACTTTTGCCAGACAACCCCAAGTACGTAGATAAGAGAGTTTTGATTTTTTCCTTTCCCATTCCTCAAATGAAGTAATGGTTGTATGCTTTGTGGGAACTCGGTTTAGGACATGACATGCAGTCATTAGCGCCTCCCCCCACCATGCCTTGGAGAGACCCGATGTGTCTAACATGGCGTTAACCAAATCAGCTAGAGTTTGATTCTTTCTTTCGGCCATCCCATTTAACTGAGGTGAGTAGGGAGGCGTCCTCTCATGAATTATACCATGTTCTGCACAAAACAAATCAAATTCATTGGAAAAATACTCTCCACCACAATCAGACCTAAGCCGTTTAATTTTCTGATCAAGTTGGTTCTCTGCTTCAGCTTTATAGTTTTTGAAGAAGTTTAAAGCCTCATCTTTTGATTTCAGAAGATACACGTAACAATATCTAGTGGAGTCATCAATCAACGTCATGAAATATTTCTTTCCACCTTTTGTCAACACATCATCCATCTCACAAAGATCAGAATGTATAAGCTCTAGTGACGCCAAGCCTCCCGCGTCTGCAGTCTTATGGGACTTGTGAGGTTGCTTGTCTTGCACACACACTTGGCACTTGGAGCCCTTGACAGTAGTGAATTTCGGAATTAAACTCATATTGTCTAGCCATGTTATGCAACCAAAGTTAATATGACAAAGTTGTGAATGCCAAATATTGGACTCATTATCGTGGCAAACATTATTAATAAGTTTAGTGCAAATATCTGACAAAAACAGACGGAACAAGCCTTCGCACTCATAGCCTTTTCCAACAAATTGTCCATACTTAAAAATTACAACTTTATTGGACATGAAAACAAACTTAAAACCATCTCGACACAAACGGGAACCGCTGACGAGATTTTTATTGATGGAGGACACATGATGAACGTTCTTCAGGTGCACGATCTTCCCCGAAGTAAACTTCAGATCGACCGTACCGACACCTCGAACGATGGCATGTGACTGATAACCCACAAGTGTAGGGGATCGCGACAATCTTCACGGGTAGTATTTCACTCTAATTTATTGGTTCGACACAAGGGGAGACAAAGAGTATTTATTGGCCTTGACAGTTGAGTTGTCAATTCAACCATACCTGAGATATCTCTCTGCAACAAAGATTTAGTAGCATGGCAAATAGTAGTAGCAATAGTAATAGTGACAATAGCAGTTTTGGCAGCAAGAGTAACAGTAGCAGTTTTATAGCAAGTGTGACAGCAGCAGCGATAGTAGTAACGTAGCAAGATTCAGTATATGAAAAGCGTAGGCACACGGATTGGTGATGGATAACGATTGAGATGATATTGACCATGTAACAGTTACACACTAGGGCGACATAGAATTAGCTCCAATTCATCAATATAATGTAGGCATGTATTCCGTATATAGTCATACGTGCTTGCGATAAGAACTTGCATGACATCTTTTGTCCTACCCTCCCGAGGCAGCGGGGTCCTATTGGAAACTAAGGGATATTAAGGCCTCCTTTTAATAGAGAACCTGAACAAAGCATTAACACATGGTGAATACATGAACTCCTCAAACTACGGCAATCACCGGAAAAAATCCCAATTATTGTCACCTTGGGGTATGCGGATCAAGACACGTAATATGTTTGTAACAGCCCAAGTGCATCCTTTGCCATTTGTAATATAATTCTCATGTGGACCTTCATGTTGTGCCATGTGGTTTGCTTATCAATATAATTTGCTTCATGTCTTTTGCATCATGGCATCACAATCATCATGTCATCATGCATGTTTGCCTCATGCTATCTTATGTGTGGTTGAGAATGATGGTGTTGTGGTGTTGTTATGTGTAGGGTTCATGTGTGGTTTTGGGTGTGATGAACTACCTCTCAACTTTCTATTAAAACTATGCTCACCTCTCCTATTTCAAACAAAGGCAATATGTGATGAATTTACTTGCTGTTTCACCTCCTTAAAAATGTTGCATCTTTTCTATATATGTTGTTGTGATTTATAAAATTACTCCCAATCATGTTTTGATACACTTTCATTTTTTTGAAATCTTCGCAAACAGATTAATATGTTAATATCATGTGATTGTTCTACTTTCTCAAAAAAACCTCAAATCAATTTTATAAAATCAGGTCTATTTTCATCATCTCAATATATTGTTATTTCTCTCCAAAACTTCTCTTTCTTTTCTCTGAGCTTATTTTGTTTTCTCTAGATTCATTTAAGTAAACCTTTTTTTCTATTCAGTGAGAGAGAGAGGTGAGCGAGACCTTCCACGGCCCAGCTAGCCTCCCCGAGCGGCCCTTGGCCCAGCTCGCAGGACGGCAACCTGCTCCATCTTCCTCCGTCAGACTGCAGAGAGAGCGAGCGCCAGCTTGGCGCCGTGAGCCCTCATGGACGCCGAGGCCGTGCCATCAGCCTGCCCCCTTATAAAGCCTCGTCGCCCGCGCCCCTCTCCCTAGGGTTCCCTTTTCTCCTCCTCGCTGCCGCCACCTTCTTCCCCTCCCACATATCTTCCTGTAGCCCCGAGTTTCAGAGATTCAGAGGTTCAGAGGTTGCAGAAGAAGAAGTAGAGGGGCACCACTCTTCCCCACTGTCGCCCTCACCGCCGGTGATGCCCTCCGGCCCGATCAAGATGCCGCAAAGGATCCTGGCGCTGCCCGCGTTCGGTTCCCGACGCTTGGACGTGGAGGGAGCATCCACGTCGTCGGCATCGTCGTCGTCTCCGTCGCGCTCCGGGTGTGCGTCTCTGCAGACGAGCTCGTCCCCGACCGCGCTTTCTTCTCCGCCTCCCTCGTCTGCTCGTCCTCGGGACGCTAGGGTGAGCAAGCCCTCATCCTCTCCGAGCCCTCTCTTGCCGCGTAGTCGCCGTAGCCGCCGTAGAGCCGCCGCCGTTGATTCGAGCTCGCCATGGCTCAGGTGCGAGCTCCAACTCGCTGCCTTGCGGCCCGTTCCTCTCCGCGATAGCCTCGGGAATGGAACCCCCGTAGAGTCCGCAACCCCCGCCGGTGGTCAGCTGGTCCAGAGGTCGCCTATGCGCTCACCGGCAACCTCCTTTGTTTCGGTCGCTGGTAGAAGTGCAGCAGTAGCAGGGGTCTATTCAAAAGAACAGATACCCCTATATGTTTAGTAGTTCCCTCCTAGCCCAGTAGAGATGCGTGCTCGATCCCTCGTGGAGACATTTAGCACCCCATTTTGCTGTTTATTCGCCAGCCAGTAACAGTGGGCCCATGGCCCACATGTCATCCCCTAGGGGCCTCTGGTGTCACTGCCAGGTGGACCCTCCTTTTTTATATGTTTCTGTGAGTTTTTGTGTTATTTCTATTTTTGGAAATAGTCCAAATCTGGACATGGCCAGATCTGGCAACTGCCATTTTGGGCAAGTTATGACTTATAACTTGCTATGTGCATTTTGTGCATATGTGTTGTGAGTTTTGGCCATGGGAACAGAGGGGTGTGATACATGATTTTGGGGTAGAAAAATCCCAGGAATCCAATGGTGATGTTAGTTTTATCATTTGTGCAAGTTTGTGGAAATGCTATTTTATTAAATCATGCCATTTAGTTTTATTCACATAAATAAATTCTTGCTCTATTTAAAAATCTTGCCAACATGAATTGTGCTCTCTAGTGTATGTGCTAGCCACTAGTAGTCTTATTTGTCATGATAACTCACTATACAAGTGGCATTCTTGGTGGCAACATGTTGTAAAATTTTGTATACATGCGCAAATATTGCTAAGTGTTGAAAATCTGTTAACATGATAGCATATTGTCTTGATGATTCCCATGATTCCTTTGTTCCTTTGAGTATGGCTTAATGACATGAATTGTGGTGCAAGTTACCCTCTGTCATCTTGTGCAAATAGTTTGTGAAAAGAGGTTTTGCATCATAGATAATTTGGTTGCTCAATATGTCATCCTGTTAAAACTGCCATGTTTCACCCCAGTATTTTTTTCTAAGTCTGAGAAACAGATTGTTTCAGCATGCCATATTCTGAGGATGCTACCATGTGCTCTATGATGTTTTAGCTCATGCTCAGTGCTAGTGTTTTGCTGTAGATGTTGCCTTCTATCACCCTGTTAAGATTCATGCCATGAAAGTTGCTGTAGAATATATAAAGAATGCAGTCAATATGCCATCTGGTTAACTCAGATTCCAGAAAACTGGAATTTTCACTAAGTCCCTAAAAACTGTTTCAACATGCCATCTTGTGGGCTTCATTGCTATTGATATATGCTTCCTTTCATGTTGCTGTAGGTAGATGATTTGTTGTGCATGCTGTATACTTCATGCCCATGCCTTGGTTGTGATTTGAAACCTGATGTAGCTCTAGTTATGTGTGTTACAAGATGACATGTTGCTATTTGTGGACAAATTGTGTGTTTGATTGTTTTGTGACTTGTGGGGGCAAGATTATGTGTGTTACAAGATGACATACTCCATTGTTTTGCTTGATCTTTAGCTCTATTCTTCCTAGAATTTCATGCCCAATCCAGTGGCAACCTTGGAACACCAGGAATTTGCCCTTAGCCCTTGTTATTTTCTGTTTTGTCGTCGTTATCTTTCGTACCTTGCCGTGAGTGTACCGTGAGCTATGTTACTCCGTTTGCACCGTTCTACATATGCATTTGCATTGTTTTTGCGTGAAGCATTCATATTTGCCATGATCATGCATGTTCAAATAACTAAACTTCAGGTTCTGTCCAGAATACTAAAGAACTTAATAATTGCATGAGAAACATGACTAGCATAGGGTTGCCATGTTAAATACTTCAACTTAGTCATGCATCATCTTGTTTGTGCATTGCACCCTGCCATTTTGTTTATTTGGTGCCGTTTCTCTTTGGGTAGACGCGAGTGTTGAACCTGAGTACGAGGATCCCGGAGAGTACAACTACGAGGACCCAGCTCTTTATCCCTCTGAAGACCCAACAGGCAAGATGATCATACCCGGATCCCGACACTATTTTTGCCTTGCTAGTTGTCCCGCTTTCACCGTTATGTTTCGTTACCCACCACTTAAACTGTCAGCCTCCTAAATCGCCATGAAAGCCTCTAACCCCTCCACTACCTAGCAAAACATTGATTGGCTACGTTACCGCTGCTCAGCCTTTATCTTATAGCGTTGCTAGTTGCAGGTGCAAGCTTTCCATGTGTCAACATGACTAATTGGTTATATCACTCTATTTATTGTTATTTAAATTAATGCACATATATATCTGGCAACGGTGGAAGGCTTGGCCTTTTGCTCGGTATTTTGTTCCACTTTTGCCGCACTAGTTCCGAGTACCGGTGTTATATTCCATATTTTGCGCTCCTAACATGCTCGGGGTTGTTATGGGGACCCCCTTGATCATTCGTTTTAGATTAAAACTTGTCTGGCAAGACCCAACTTTGGTACTACATTTGCTAAACAACCTAATTAAAATGCATAGGGCATAGCTACCCCGTGGATAATTAATCAACCCCGGGCCAGTGGTCCTCATGAGTGTTGGTCCAAAACGGGCAGACTGCGGGGCCACCACGGGGAAACTTGAGGTTTGGTTTGACTCGTAGTGTGACCCATCTGTCGTGTCCTGAGAACGAGATACGCGGCTGCTATCAGGTTTGTCGACACGTCGGGCGGTCTTGCTGGACTTGTTTTACCTTTCTCGAATGTCTTGCGCGAGGAATTCCGATTTTTCTTCGGGCTATCTCGAGGTTGCGGTTTTCCAATGGAATTGCCTAGGAAGATCACGAGATTTGTGGTCGAGGTTATTCCCGTGGCGTGTGGTTAGTTTGTGATAGATGAGTTGGAGCACCCCTGCAGAATTAAATCTTTTCGAGAAGCCGTGCCCACGGTTACGTGGCAACATTGGATATTTTGTTTAACACCTGGTAATAGTAAACTTGAAGTAAACTCAATAAAATACACCAACTGTGTGCGTAACCATGACTGTCTCTGCTCGTGAACATGAACCGAGAGAGAACATGGTGGGGTTATGATTGTCGTAAGCAGGTGTTCAGGATGACTTAGTGATCATGTTAGTTCACGACCGTCTTGCGTAGGCCACCACATTTACATTCATGTTCTCGTAAGTTAGCCACCATATACATGCTTAGTGCTTGCTGCAGCCTCAACACTTAACCTTCCTCACCCAATGGCTTACATAGTTTCGGTACCCGGGTTATGAGATTGCTGAGTCCCTGTGGCTCACAGATTACAACAATACAGGTGCAGGTGTTGATGGGAACATGCCAGATGATATGAATCAGCTCTAGTGGGAGTACGATGAAGAAAGTAGGCGTATGTACGTTACGTATCCAGATGAGTTGGGGCACTCCGTGGTGGTGATCCTGGGATAGCAAGGCAGTTTATCATTGCTTCTTTTATCCTTTGTCTTCGTCCGTAGCCGGACCCTGTCTTCTGAATGATGTATGAATAATTTGTGTGGACTTGTAAGATAGCTTGTGGTGAGTGTAAGCCAACTCATAGACTCTTCTCTTCATTACATGTATGCAATGATTTCTGTACTTGCGAAATGACTAGATGCGCTTCTATCCCCATCGAGGCCCTCGCACCTTAATAGGGATAGGACCGCATCTTGGGCGTTACAAGTTGGTAATCAGAGCCATACCGACCATAGGAGCCCCTTGCTTGATCGAACTTGGCCGAGTCGAGTCTAGTGAAAAACTATTTTGAGTCTAGTTATATCGAAGAGTAGGATTCTTTTACTCCTCTTCTATACTCTGGTGAGGAATTCGACTTAGGAATTTTCATTCTACTCCCCTGCTCGCTCAAAAAAAATTTAGGATCACGCGGGTATTTTGGAAACTATATGATGCCGATGTGAAGGAATTCTGTCTTGGTGCCTCCTATTATCGAGGAGTAGAGCTCCGAGGGATTTTTGCACATCGTTATCATTCAGTTTCCTTAGTATCTCAGGTCGGAGGATGTTCGAAATTGCTTCAATACTAGTAGTGGCGAGAGGAGTCCGGCATCCCCAGTACTGGTGGAGAGAGTTCGGATGTACTGCCATACTTAGTATCGTTGTGATTACGAAGGTCCGAGGTAGATGAGTTTCCAAGACCTCTGGTTGTGTGTTGACGGATGTGATACACTAGAGAGTAGTGTTACTGCTAGGAGTTGAGTGATGGATAAAAACTCCGTGTATCCGTGGACCCGATTACATAACCAAAGATTTCGGCAGTTCATACGTGGGAATTCCAGTAGTTACCTAGGATCATCTTCCGACAGATGTATGGTGGTATACATTTGTTCCGAGCACATCTTAGCTGAATACTTTTTGTGTTATTTTCAAGTGGCTTCATGATCTAATTGCGTTATCAAGATCCTGCATAAAGCGTTCTTACTATTTGCAGTTCGAATGCAATTGATGATATTTCGTTGCAAATTCTTCAAGCCATTTGATTCAGTTTATTTCAATCTTTTTGTCAATGGTGTGCTGACATCTTGTCCATCTTTAGGATGGTGCCAGCAACCCGTGGGAATCAGGGTCGGAATGGAGAGTAGTCTGATCCTCCACCACCCCCACCTCCTCCAGAAGCTTGGAAAGCAGTGATGTCCGCGACCAATGCGAACACCCAGATGTTGCTCAGGTTGCTGCAGGAAAGAGAGCAGGGACAGCAAGGTCATCAAGGCAATTTTCATAATCAGCCACAGTTTGCCACTCTGAACCAGTTCCTCGCAAATCAGCCCAAGTCCTTCACCTGTTGTGAGGAGCCTTTCGATGCAGACGATTGGCTCCTTGACATGAACAAGCATTTTGAGTGCAGCAATGTCAGGCCAGATGACTATGTCAAGTTTGCAACTTTCCAGCTTAAGGGTCAGGCAGCAGATTGGTGGCAGCAGTACAAGGATTCTAGAGGTGATCGTGCAATTAGCTGGGATGACTTCTGCCGTGACTTCAGAGCTCATCATATCCCGACGAGCTTTGTCGAGGAGATGCGTGAGAATTTCAGGAATTTGAAGCAGGGGAGCAAGTCTGTCTATCAGTATAACATCGAGTTCCAGAATCTGGCCCGCTACACTAAGCAAGATGTTCCCAATGACAAGTGCATGATTTATCAGTTCAGAGGTGGTCTCAAGGATGAACTTTAGCCGGGTCTAGTCCTGCACGAGCCTCGTGAGTTTGATCAGTTCTACAACATGGCGCTAAAGTATGAATCAGTTCAGCTCAAGCTTGAGAATTCCAGGAAGCGGTTCAGAGACTCTCACTCTTCTTCGTCTAGCTCTCAGATTGTTCCTAAGCAGCAGAAGTATTGGGTTCCTCCTCCTCCGTTTCGTCCTCCTCAGCAGCAGAAGCAGCACGGTGGTCGTGGACCTTCCCACCCACCCAACCCAGGTTTTAAGCAGAGGCCCAGGCACCTAAGCCAGCAAATGCTCCTCCTCCAGGCAACTTTCGTCCGCTCTTAGAGGTTACTTGTCACAAGTGTGGTCAGAAGGGTCACTACTCCAACAAGTGCTCCAACCAGCGGTGTCTTCCGCCTCCTCCTTCTATCAGACCTCCAGGCAGTGCTATGGTGAAGCACAATCCCAAGTCAGCAAGAGTGAACATGGTGAATGCAGCTGAAGCAGAGGATTCTTCTCAAGTGATTATGGGTAATCTCTCGGTTAATTCTATTCCTGCAAAAGTTTTGTTTGACACTGGTGCATCACATTCGTTCATATCATATCCTTTTGCGGTCAAGCACGATTTGCATCATGAAGAGTTGCCTAAGGCATTAGATGTTGTTTCGCCGGGAAAACTCATGAGTTCTCGTTGGGTGGTTCCAGATGTTTCTATCAAGATGGACAGCTATTCCTTTCTGGCCTCTCCAATTGTTCTCGGCAATTCCGATATTGATCTCATTCTTGGCATGGATTTTCTTGCGATGAACAAGGCTTATGTTGATTGTAAAGCCAAAGAAGTCAAATTGACTCATCCTTCTGAAGACATGATCATTTTCGCTGCTCGCGATGACACGATTCGTCTCTTTTCTCTCAATGAGAAGGGTGAAATTTCTGCCATATCTCAAATCCCTGTCATTTCGGAGTTTGAAGATGTCTTTCCAGAAGAATTGTCAGGAATGTCTCCTCACAGGCCAGTGGAGTTTGTCATTGAACTCGAGCCTGGAACTAAACCGGTATGCAAGCGTCCTTATAAGCTTGGCCCCGAAGAGCTAAAAGAATTGAAGAAGCGGCTAGATGAACTAGAGCGTCTGGGTTTGATCAGACCAAGTTCTTCTCCTTGGGGTTGTGGTGTTCTTTTTGTCAAGAAGAAGGATGGCATGGACCGACTATGTGTCGATTACCGGACATTGAATAAGAAGACAATCAGGAACAAGTATCCACTTCCCAACATCAATGAGTTGTTTGAGCAATTGAAAGGTGCCAAGGTCTTTTCCAAGCTTGATCTTCGGATGGGCTATCATCAAATCCGTATTCGTGAAGAAGATATTCCAAAGACTGCTTTCAGGACGAGTTTTGGCTCTTATGAGTACACCATCATGTCCTTTGGTCTAGCAAATGCACCTCCAACTTTCTCCAGATTGATGAACTTTGTCTTGTCCCCTTTTAGAAATGAGTTCGTCTTGGTGTATTTGGATGACATCCTTGTATTCTCGGAGACAGAAGAAGAGCATGCAGAGCATATCCGGCTTGTGCTTGGCAAGTTAAGAGAGCATAGACTCTATGCTAAGTTCTCGAAGTGTGAGTTTTGGCTCAATGAAGTGGTTTACCTGGGGCACATCATCTCTGCCGAGGGCATCAAGGTGCACCCTGAGAAAGTTGAGGCCATCATTCAGTGGGAACCTCCTCAGAATGTTAAGCAGCTTCGTAACTTCCTCGGGCTTGCAAGTTACTGCAGAAGATTCGTGGAGAACTTCTCACATATTGCCAAGCCTTTGTCTAATCTCCTCCAGAAGAGTGTCAAATATGTGTGGACTCCTGAGTGCGATGTTGCGTTCAATACACTCAAGGAAAAGCTGACTTCAACTCCAGTTCTCACTCCTCCCGATGAATCCAAACCATTCCAAGTATTCTGTGATGCATCTCTGCAAGGTCTTGGTGGTGTTCTTATGCAAGACAAGAAGGTGGTTGCCTACACCTCCCGTGTCGGGGATATTACCCCGCGGTATAACCCGGCCGAAAGTATGACCCGGCCAGGACTTGGCGACTCATTGGTGACCCGGTCGAGACTTGGCAGTTCATTGGTGACCCTGCAGGCGGGTGAGACGAGTGACAAGGCCCAGGGCCCAGCGAGCAAGCCAGCGCAAGGCGGCTCGTGGACGGGCCTTGAGGGGCGGCTCACAAGAGAAGGCCCAAAGGAGAGAAAGGATTCCCTCACAAAGGAAACAAGACCTGGATTAGGATTCAAGAGAGACTAGTCCTAATCCTACTCCTAGTAGGACTCTACATGTAAACCTACCCCTTCCACTTATATAAGGAGGGGTAAGGCGCCCCTAGAGGGACAAGTGACCAAGTTCAAGTCATTAGAGATAGACAGATTAGAGGCTCTCGAGATTAGACGTAGCGACTCCGCACCCTTGTAATCGAGATCATCATCATCATCAATATAGACACAAAGCAGGACGTAGGCTTTTACCTCCATCGGAGGGGCCGAACCTGGGTAAACTCGCGTCTCTCGATTCCGACCAACCCCTCTCAAGCCGCCACCTAGTTGCGATGGCCTCACACCTAAGTTCTCTCACAAGGACATCTTGCCGTGACAAAACCACGACAGTTGGCGCCCACCGTGGGGCCATGCACGGTGGTGTTGAGTTCTTGGAGGGATCTCTCACAAGGATCGAGAAGTTCGCTGAGGCTGACACTTTTTCGTCATCATCAACACCGATCTAGCATGTCTCTATTATGGATACACGAGTCAAACAACAGCAGTCACAGGCGTTTCATCCGATCGTTTTCTGTCACGGAGGCAACAGGAATTTTTTCTGCGGATTCAATGTATACCCGGCGGCTTATGTTTCGATTGGAATACGAAGCACCGATCAAGCCAAGACCGAGTCAAAACAAAGTGGATAAGTAGCATAACAATACAGCAACTGTTAGGGGCTAGTACGAGTTGGCTTGGCTACAACCCAAAAACGGATTCACCACGTCAAGCCGCCTTGCCATGGACCTGCTCACCCGTGGCCGCACTGAGCTGCCGCCTCGAGCCACCTCGCCACCGGAACCTCCTCTGCTCGTCTCTGTCGTATGGTTTCAAGCTGCCGTCTCGCCTCGCCGGATGCCTCTTCAAGTATCGCAGTGCCGAGCTGACCCGGCGTCGGCGACCCGCCTCTCCTGCCTTGAGCCGCCCGTCGCACTAGCCGCCGCACCCCGCCTTGAGTCGCTACGCCCGCTGCGCCGTGGTCGTCACGGACTCGGTCGTCTCCGCCATGGCACCACCTCGTCTCACCGCCCCGCGCTGCCCCGCCGCGGCTCGCCACTGCGCGTCGCGCCCGCCTCACCTCCTGCGCTCGCGCAGGCCGGCTTGCCGCTGCGCCCCCGTGACTCACCTCTACCACTGAGCCGGCCGCGTCGCGCCGCTGCTCTCGCCACACCTGCGAGCCGCCGTACACAGAGTCGCCGCTACTCTCGTGCGTTCTTCTGGACGCGCCTGGTCTCCCTTCGCCCGCCAATCCGTGACTGGGTTCACCTCACCTCACCTTGAGCCGGCTTGCCGCTGCACTGCTCTGCCTTCACTCCACCTCCTGCGCCCGACCGCGTCGGCTTGCCTGAGCCCGGCAACACCTTGCCACGACCTAGCTTCCGCCTGCCGGGGCAACGACCGCTCACCAAGCTGCCGTGGCCTCCGAGTCGCTTCTCGCCGGCGGCCAAGCCTGGCCTGGAGCCGACACCACATCGGGAGCGCCCGTCTTCGCTCGAACGAGCTGCCTCGCCGTTGCGCCGGTTCACCTCGCCTCCGCCGCGGCCTCACCTCAACTGCTCGCCTCTGAGCCACCACGGTCGAGAGCCGCCGCGCTCCTGCGCCGAGCCTCGCCCCTGCCTCGCCGCTCCTCGTGCCCGGACGGCCCTCTTCGCCTCTGAGCCACCGCGGTCGAGAGCCGCCTTGCTCCGCACCGGACCTCGCCTCCGACGCCTCACCTCTGCTCGCGCATGTCCGCTCCTCCGCAGGCCGGCTCGCCTCCGCTCACCCTGACCCTCCTGCCTCGCCGCTCCTCGCCCGCGGGCGCCCCCGCGTCGCGTCGGTTAGCTGCCGTTGGTTCATCGCGGCCGCCAGCCGCAGCCGCAAGCCGCCGCTGGCTCACCGCGGCCGACTCGGGCAGCTCCCCACTCGCCCTGGCCTCCACCTCACCGCGCCTTTGCCACCGCGCCATGCCTCAGCCGCCGTGAACTCACCCGCGCGCTCGTCACAGCGCCGCTCATGCTGGTCCCAAGCCGCCCTCGACCGCGGCTTCGCCTGCCTCCGCCGCGCATCTATTCGCTGAGCCGGATGCCGCGCTACCTCGCTTCGCCCCGCCGGCTTCGCGCCCGTCCACACCGCACCACAAGCCGCCACCTCGCCACCTCGTGGTGGACGGTCCCACACGTCGCGGCTCTGCCTCGCCTCCGGCCGGCTCCGCCGTGCCTGCGAGCCCTCTGCTTGCGCTGTGAGCCGCCGCCCCACCGCGCGCTGTTCCGCTCTGCCACGCCGCACCTCGCCGCTCCGCATAAGTCGCCTCTCCCGTGCCCGGCCAGCTCACGGCACCGCGTTGGCTGCTCCCCCCCACTCCTGCCAGCTTGCCACGCTCCACCTCGCTCATCTTCTTCGCTACACCCGTCGCGCCTGGCTTCATCGCGCCTCGCTGCTATGGTGGTCTGAGCCGGTTGATCCCCCCTCCCGGTTCATCTGCACTTGTGGTCTGAGGATAAAAAAGAGAAGTGGAAGCTGGTGGGGTTAAGAAACAGACCGGCTGGCCAATCTGATGGGACAAATCTTCATCAGCACGGAGCATACGTATACCAAATTATGTTCTCCATCAGCCGATCACGTCCATCATCGGACGAAATTATTATCAGGTGATATTTTTCCTAATAAATTTGTTCACACGAATACATTCTATCAAGAATTTTTGTACTCTTGACTTGTATGAATTTACACGCAGGATAATTTATAATGGGGAGGCCGTACCAGCGTTTGAATGCGTTGGACAATCCGACGAACGCGCATGATCACCCTCGCGGTCCGATCTACAATAACACGTCGGTGCCGTGCCTGCTAGCTTGAACCGCCCAACGGACGCACGCAAGCCGCCGTGCCCGCGGTGCGGTCTACATCGACTCATCGGTGCAGGGCTCGCCTATCTGAGCCGCCCAACAGATGCGCCTTCAGCACATTCAAGTGTTTCCGGTGTCAACCATATGTCGGTTTATGCCACGGTCAAGTATGGAGAATCTCAAGCCAACTCTTTGAATCAACTTAAGACTCGGGGGCTACAGACATGGCTCGACACATTTGGTCATTTTCAACAAGAACCCCGGGTCATTGCAAGGAAGTTAACCCAATCCCGGGGGCTACTACATTATTGGTGGAAGAATTAAAAGTTGCCCAAGAGGACGAGCCGCCATGATGCGCCGTTCAAACATGGGTGCCCTGATTCATTGGATCATCATAAAGTCACTTGGAGGCTTCTGCCGTTTCTTCTTACAAGATGACGGCTTACAAAGATGACGGCTTGCAAGATGGCGGTTTACAAGATGGTGCAACAGTTGATACTATCAACAAAGGTCATTTGGGGGCTTCCAACCCACCGGGTTTAGCTTACACACCCTCTTGATCGGCTCTTCAGCCACCGTAAGGCCGGGTTGTATACCCAAAAGTTGACTCCGTCAACAAGGTCATTTGGGGGCTTCCAACCCACCGGGTTTAGCTTACACACCCTCGTGATCGGCTCTTCAGCCACCGCAAGTTCGAGTTAAACCTGCCTGTATGCTGCTGCTGCTCCGCTAGGTGACCCGCCGAACTCTTACCAGTTAATCTCGCCTAGAGACCCTGAGCTGTTCAAAATATTTGACAGTCACTCTCACTAGAGACCCTGTACTGATCAAGGTTAAACCGGCGGATCTTGTCACGTGAGGGCCGGCTTACAGAAAGCGAGGATAAACTCACCCATCTGCTGCCGACTCTCCGCCATGTGGCCCGTTCGTACTCTTAACAGTTACGCTTTTAAAGACCCTGCACTGTTTAAGGTTCAAACGACGGATTTATGTCACGTGAGAGGTAGCTTATGGGCCCTGGGGGCATGACCCGCCGTTTGCTGCGTCTCTCTCTGGTTCGTTGCCCTCTTGTCAGTTAATCTCGCCTAGAGACCCTGAGCCGCTCAAAGGAGTTGACGGTCACTCTCACTAGAGACCCTGTACTGTTAGGAGTTCAAGCAGCGAGTCCACCCAGAAGAACCGGCATATGAGTTTTCGAAAAACAAAAAAGGAAGAAAAGGCAAGGTCATAAGGGATTCAACATCTCTGGATTGTGCTTCCCAAGCCGCCCTCAAAATGATACAGAACATACTCTGTCTTGTTTGTTTTTTGCAGGTCTTGTCTCCTAAGATGAGCTACCATTAAGTGTGAAGAAATAAGGTTATGGCCATACATTGCATCTTGCATTACATCATCCTGCATTGCATCATCATATCATGCATCATCATACATGCATGCTGCGGAAAGCCGGTCACCAAACCGGGTTACATCGTAACCTCTGCAGGAACAAATAGATCTTTAATAGCCAACATGGCTGGATCTTCATCATGGTTTATCATAACCAGTATTAAATGATTGGGGTTTTTTCAAGCCAGCTTGGAGAATTGATTATTTTTGAAGAGCCGCCCTATCAGATATAATGCCGTGTCATTTAATTGAGCGGCTATTGGATTTCTTCAACCTGTGCTCTGCAGTATACTACAACACTCATGGATTTCTCAGATATATATTTGCCGGGTTGCACCGCAACCACGAGCAGGGATTTTCATTTTCAAAGTCCCGAGTCGCCGCAGGCAGACGACCCGAGACTTGGGGGCTAATGCAAGTTGCCTTTCAAATCATTACATGGTCAACAGATCCTGTTGTCTCAAGGAGATGAGCCAGCCTTTCTGTATTTTTCTAAAGTCCCAGCCCAGTACTTCTTACTGACCCGGCACTTGGGGGCTACAGTATTTAGTTGTTTAACAGATTGTGAGGTTCAAATTGAAGGCCTGGCCCATCACATACTGATGAGCCGGCCCTTGGGGGCTACACCAGCTGAAGCTTTATAAGGTATAAGACGGTTACAAGTCCCAGGCTGCTGCAGGCAAGACAACCCGGAACTTGGGGGCTACACAGTCCAATATATTATTGCAAAACACCAAGTCATCATGGATAAACTTGGAGCTTGGGGGCTACAGCCAAAGCATTAAAAGACCGGTTCTACATCAGATGGATTTTTATCCCAATATTTTTATCAAGTCAACTGGAGTCCGTTTATTTTGACCCGGCGTCACCAACGATCATGACCCGGTATCATCAATGATTATGACCCGGCGTAGATGACCCGCCAAGAGCATTGGAGGCCGACTCAACGGCATATGGGTGTTGTATTCCCAATATTTTATTTCAAAGGACGTGGACCTACAAGATGATTGTGAAGACGGCTCATTCATATGAAGAAGAAACCCGGATTTTTGAGGATCCACTTCAGTGAAATAAGCCAGCCAGGGGAGCGAGCCGGTCACTTAACATATTTATTCTTATTTCAGGAGCTTAGCATGAATAAATTCAAGCTAACCTGGGGGCTAATGTCGGGGATATTACCCCGCGGTATAACCCGGCCAGAAGTATGACCCGGCCAGGACTTGGCGACTCATTGGTGACCCGGTCGAGACTTGGCGGTTCATTGGTGACCCGGCAGGCGGGTGAGACGAGCGACAAGGCCCAGGGCCCAGCGAGCAAGCCAGCGCAAGGCGGCTCGTGGACGGGCCTAGAGGGGCGGCTCACAAGAGAAGGCCCAAAGGAGAGAAAGGATTCCCTCACAAAGGAAACAAGACCTGGATTAGGATTCAAGAGAGACTAGTCCTAATCCTACTCCTAGTAGGACTCTACATGTAAACCTACCCCTTCCACTTATATAAGGAGGGGTAAGGCGCCCCTAGAGGGACAAGTGAACAAGTTCAAGTCATTAGAGATAGACAGATTAGAGGCTCTCGAGATTAGAGGTAGCGACTCCGCACCCTTGTAATCGAGATCCTCATCATCATCAATATAGACACAAAGCAGGACGTAGGCTTTTACCTCCATCGGAGGGGCCGAACCTGGGTAAACTCGCGTCTCTCGATTCCGACCAACCCCTCTCAAGCCGCCACCTAGTTGCGATGGCCTCACACCTAAGTTCTCTCACGAGGACATCTTGCCGTGACAAAACCATGACATCCCGTCAGCTGAAGCCTTGTGAGAAGAACTACCCCACTCACGATCTCGAGTTGGCAGCAGTTGTCCATGCTTTGTTTACTTGGAGACACCTCTTGTTGGGAAGACCAGTTGAAGTGTTCACTGACCACAAGAGCTTGAAGTACATTTTCACTCAACCGAACCTCAATCTTCGGCAAACACATTGGGTGGAGATGATCCAAGATTACAATCCGAGCATTGACTATACTCCAGGCAAGGCAAATGACATTGCAGACGCTTTGAGCAGAAAGGCATACTGCAACAGCCTCATTCTCAAGCCTCTCCAACCTGAGCTTTGTGAAGCATTCCGCAAGCTCAATCTCCAAGTTGTTCCTCAAGGATTTCTTGCCAATCTTCAAGTTTCTCCAACTCTGGAAGATCAGATCCACCAAGCTCAGCTTCTTGATGCTATGGTGAAGAAAGTGAAGAAAGGTGTGGCCAAGAGCATTCCAAAGTATAAGTGCTTCCGTGTTGATGACAAAGATACCTTGTTCTTCGAGGATCGTCTGGTGGTCCCAAAAGGAGAACTCACGAAAGTTATCATGGATGAAGCACATAATTCTCTCCTCTCCATTCATCCAGGAAGTTCCAAAATGTATCAGGACCTCAAGCAAACCTTCTGGTGGACTCGTATGAAATGTGAGATTGCTCAGTTTGTGGACGAGTGTGATGTTGTCGTAGAGTGAAGGCGGAACATCAACGTCCAGCAGGCCTCCTTCAGCCTTTGCCCATCCCAGAGTGGAAATTCGATCATGTTGAAATGGATTTTGTCACTGGGTTTCCTAAGTCCAAGAGAGGCAATGATGCCATCTTTGTGGTCATCGACAAGCTCACCAAAGTTGCCCACTTCCTTCCGGTCAAAGAATCTATCTCGGCAGCTCAGCTGGCAGAGCTGTACACATCAAGGATAGTTTCTTTGCACGGTATTCCTCAGCTTATCTCTTCAGATTGTGGAAGCATGTTCACTTCCAAGTTCTGGGATTCCTTTCAGTCTGCGATGGGTACCAAGATCCGTTTCAGTACTGCCTTCCATCCTCAGACCAGTGGCCAGGTGGAAAGAGTTAATCAGATCCTTGAAGATATGCTCAGAGCTTGTGTGATTTCTTTTGGCATGAAGTGGGAAGATTACCTCCCGTTTGCTGAGTTCTCATAGAACAACAGTTTCCAAGCAAGTTCCGGCAAAGCTCCTTTCGAAATTCTCTATGGCAGAAAGTGTCGTACCCCGCTCAATTAGTCTGAAACCGGTGAGCGTCAAATCCTTGGAAATGACATGATCACTGAAGCAGAAGAAATGTGCCGTGTCATTCGCGAGAACCTCAGCCGCTCAGTCCCGCCAGAAGAGCTATTATGATAGCAAGCATCGTGACATGACCTTTCAGATCGATGATTTTGCCTATCTCAGAGTGTCTCCCATGCAGGGCACCCAGCGCTTTGGCATCAAAGGGAAGCTTGCTCCTCGCTTTGTGGGTCCATTCAAAATTGTTGGCAAAAGAGGCGACCTTGCCTATCAACTTGAGCTTCCTCCAAATTTCTCCAATGTGCATGATGTGTTTCACGTCTCTCAGCTCCGGAAGTGCTTCAAGACTCCTGAGCGTACCGTTGATCTCCAAGACATCGATCTCCAAGCAGACCTATCCTATCATGAGCATCCAGTTGCTATCCTTGAAGAAACTGAGTGTAAGACTCGCAACAAATCAATCAAGTTTCTAAAGGTGAAGTGGTCACATCACTCTGACAAAGAAGCCACTTGGGAACGAGAGGACCATCTCCGTTCCGAATTTCCCGAATTCTTCCGTTCCTAGATCTTGGGGCGAGATCCTCTTGTAGTGTGGGAGAGTTGTAACAGCCCAAGTGCATCCATTGCCATTTGTAATATAATTCTCATGTGGACCTTCATGTTGTGCCATGTGGTTTGCTTGTCAATCTAATTTGCTTCATGTCTTTTGCATCATGGCATCATAATCATCATGTCATCATTCATGTTTGCCTCATGCTATCTTATGTGTGGTTGAGAATGATGGTGTTGTGGTGTTGTTATGTGTAGGGTTCATGTGTGGTTTTGGGTGTGATGAACTACCTCTCAACTTTCTATTAAAACTATGCCCACCTCTCCTATTTCAAACAAAGGCAATATGTGATGAATTTACTTGCTGGCTCACCTCCTTAAACATGTTGCATCTTTTCTATATTAGTTGTTGTGATTTATAAAATTACTCCCAATCAAGTTTTGATACACTTTCATTTTTTTCAAATCTTTGCAAATAGATTAATATGTTAATAACATGTGATTGTTCTACTTTCTCAAAAAAACATCAAATCAATTTTATAAAATCAGGTCTATTTTCATCATCTCAATATATTTTGATTTCTCTCCAAAACTTCTCTTTCTTTTCTCTGAGCTTGTTTTGTTCTCTCTAGATTCATTTAAGTAAACCTTTTTTCTGTTTAGTGAGAGAGAGAGGTGAGCGAGGCCTTCCACGGCCCAGCTAGCCACCCCGAGCGGCCCTTGGCCCACCTCGCAGGACAGCTACCTGCTCCGTCTTCCTCCGTCAGACTGCAGAGAGAGCGAGCGCCAGCTTGGCGCCGTGAGCCCTCACGGACGCCGAGGTCGTCCCGTTAGCCTGCCCCCTTATAAAGGCTTGTCGTCCGTGCCCCTCTCCCTAGGGTTCCCCCCTTCTCCTCCTCGCTGCCGCCACCTTCTTCCCCTCCCACATTTCTTCCTGTAGCCCCGAGTTTCAGAGATTCAGAGGTTCAGAGGTTGCAGAAGAAGAAGCAGAGGGGCACCGCTCTTCCCCACCGTCGTCCTCGCCTCCGGTGACGCCCTCCGGCCCGATCAAGATGCCGCAAAGGATCCTGGCGCTGCCCGCGTCCGGTTCCCGGCGCTAGGACATGGAGGGAGCATCCACGTCGTCGGCATTGTCGTCGTCTCCGTCGCGCTCCGGGTGCGCGTGTCTGCAGACGAGCTCGTCCCCGACCGCGCTTTCTTCTCCGCCTCCCTCGTCTGCTCGTCCTCGGGACGCTAGGGTGAGCAAGCCCTCATCCTCTCCGAGCCCTCTCTCGCCGCGTAGTCGCCGTAGCCACCGTAGAGCCGCCGCCGTTGATTTGAGCTCGCCGTGGCTCAGGTGCGAGCTCGAACTCACCGCCTTGCAGCCCGTTCCTCTCCGCGATAGCCTCGGGAATGAAACCCCCGTAGAGTCCGTCTCAGGACCGGTTTTCCAGGATATTAATTTCCCAGCAAATGGTCCTTGTGCTTACCAACCCCAGGATTACTGTTAGCTGGTGAGGTACATTCTTGATACAGAAATTCCAAGCAAAATACAAAATCTGAAGTACAAGACCATGATGGTCTATGAGTACAACAAAAGTTTCTAATGGTTGATGGCGGAAGCGGTTTGCGAATCATCAGCATCTATGGGACTCCATTTCCCACAGGAACAGCTGACCTGGATAATTCCTATCTTCGCGTGGCTGCTGTCTCCATTGCCTAGGTTTCGGGGCTGTCGTCAATGTGTTCCTCTCCAAGCAAGAAATCTGGCCAAGACAATAGCCAGGGACAAGCCAGTGAGTACTTTGAATGTACTCGCAAACATCATGAACACAAATATAATTTAGCATGTGATAATCAAACACTGAAATAATTCACAACCGTCCTGTCAGTCACAAAATAAAATTCATGATGTAAGCAAGCAGGTTATTCATATTGAATGTAAATAAGCATTCAGGGAATAAAAAAAATTATACCAATCGGGTGTCTGAAGCGACGCCTCGAAAGGTTAAGAATATGTAACATGCCTCGGTCGGGCGTCTGAGCGACGCCACAGAAAGGGCTTATGAAGCAAATAAATAACAGGCATGCCGCAGTCGGGCGTCTGTGCGACGCCACATAAAGGGCTTATATATATAAAGTAAACAACATGCATGCCACAGTCGGGCATCTGAGCGACACCACATAAAGGGCTTATATGGAAGAATAATAATATGAGTATCCAGGAGGTAGAACCATCCCAGGGATACTCAACAATTCACATAAAAAAATGGTTAGACCATAACACTAATAATCATCAATATCGCTTGTCGCACTTCATGATCAATATTCAGGTTTAGAAGTTTTCCTCCGAAGACCGACACTAAGACCAACACTTGACCCATCCCAGTCTGTAGTCCTTAACCACGGACTCAGCTATTCGAATAGATGTAAACTCTATAGAGGGTGTACTCTTTACCCACGAGTAACGCATTCCTTTAGTCCGCCGGGACTAATTCCTCTTGCGGTCTTTGAATTGAAAACACACCTGACCCGCACACACCAGCTTAACTTACCGGTGCCTGGAATCACCCATGACACCTGTCAAGCAAAACTCTAAGTGAGGAGGCTACAACCTCGACTAGCATGGGATCACAAAATTTATAACGCGCGCAAACTAGGGGTGTCGGGGGGATTACCCCCGGGTAGGCTCATGGAAGCAACTCAACATTTAAAAAGAAAAACAACGGGGCGGCCAACGCCCCTCTGCCCGGCTGCCCCGGCTGGTACCCCGGTCCGGCCGGCTGCTGAGTCCGACCGGCTCCCTGCCCGGCCGGCTGCTCTGACCGGCCCCTGTCCGGCTGCTCCAGCCGGCCTGCTGCGCGAGGTCAACCGCCACGTCCCGTCGGACACGACATGAAGACACTATAGCCTGCATCGCGCGTCACTTCACTGCACCCCCAATAGTGGTGCACTATTGACTGCGTCATGCGTCACCTCACGTGTCATCTCCAATAGTGGTGTACTATTGCCTACATCACTTGTCACCTCCAATAGTGTATAGTTGGTCATGTGGGCCACCCCTTGTCCCCTGGGCCTCCCTATATAAAAGGCACCAGGGGAGCTCACTGATGGCCAAGCTCTCCAAGCTCCTCAGCCCCACTCATTCCTTCTCACACATATGAGGCCAAGAAAAGGAGCAGCCAGCTCCCTCTTCCTCCTCAAACACAGCTCCAGGAGCAACCCTGTACAACATATACACTTCATATACAGACATGCAGGAGTAGGGGTATTATCTCTCCGGAGAGCCCTGAACCTGGGTAACCACCGCGTGCTACTACCCTATCCCGTCCCGGATCTTCCACGGCAGCCTTGCTCTCACCTCGATTAGCCACCCCCTGGCATCTGTTGTGATAAAACGACGACAGTTGGCGTCCACCGTGGGGCAAGCTGCTGTTGGAATCGCGGTCCGGACGGGACCCTTTTCATCATCACCACCGCGACGTTGCCGCCGTCTCTCCGGCGGCACTCGGGGGCTCGACACCAACATGCCCCCGAGGCGGCCGCACGGGACGGCGCGTCCCCGTCGCCGTCATCTCTCCGGCGGCGCTCGGGGGCTTGACGCCAACACGCCCCCGAGCGGCCGGACGGGACGCCGTGCTCACGGCCTCGTCCACCTCCAGCTCGCTCCAACGCGCCACCAGGGCGA
The DNA here is from genome assembly GCA_039707655.1 of Elymus sibiricus. Taxonomy (NCBI): domain Eukaryota; kingdom Viridiplantae; phylum Streptophyta; class Magnoliopsida; order Poales; family Poaceae; genus Elymus; species Elymus sibiricus. The sequence goes on from CM077671.1 coordinate 396,608,833, forward strand.
CCGCGCAGGTTGGCGTGTCCTCGCGGTCGTCCTCGTCCCTCTCGCTCGCGCGCGGCGCCGCTAGGTGCTGCGGGTGCGCCCTCCCTCCTGGTCGCTCCGCCCCGTGCCTGGTCCTCCTCCGCGTGCGGCCCTGCATGCTGCGCCGCTCCCGCGCGCCCGTACCTTTGCGTCCGTCTCACGCGACGGCGGCGCACCTCCACGGCACGGACCTCCTCCAAGCTACGCCTACGTCGCGCCCCTCCACGGCCGTCCCGGCCACGCGCCAGTGGCGCTCCGCCGCTCCTCCGCGCATTCTTCCCACCGACGCGCCTTCACCGTCGTCCCTCTAGCTCCGCCCGGGCGGCATCCTCGCCATCTCCCGTCCCGACGAGCTATCGCCGTCGTCCCGCGGCCTCTCCCTGGCTGACGGCCCCCGCGCGTCACGACTCCCCCTGTGCGCCCGCGGGGCTTTGCCGGCTCCACGCGCCCGTTAGGCCGCGTCGCGCGCGCGGCTGTCCGGCTGCTCCGCCCATGCGCCCGCGCGCCGCATCGTCCAGCGGTCGGCGGCTCTGCCCCGTCCGCCCCCGCGCCCGCACCAGCCCGACGGGTCCGCCTGCTCCGCATCCGCGCGCCCGGCAGCAGGTCGGGCCAACGAGCAGCCCCATGCTCGGCTACACCTACAGCGTCGCCGACCCGGTCCTCCTCTCCAACCACGACGCGGCTGCGGCGCGCCCAGCCAGCACTTCCTCGCGGGTTCGCCCTCCTACCTCCACTCCACGCGGCAGCACCGCCACTCCGGGCGCCGTCGCTCCTCCCCCTCCGCGGCTGCCCTCCAGCAACGCCACGCCCCGAGTGCCCCCGCGGCTCTGCCTGGTCCACCTGGCCGCATCCGGCCCTGCTTCGGCTCGCGTATGCCCCGGCGCCGGCTGGCCGGCTCCCGCCCCGCGCATCCGCCGGTTTCATCCTCCGTCCACGCACGCATCCGACCGCCTCGTCAATACGCGCTCACGCCCGGCCGCCCCCGCGTGTGCCTCCTCCGCGACCGCGCGCCTGTGCCCCCGCTACTGTCCGGCTTCCGCGCGTGCGTCTCCAGCGCCGGTGCGGACCTCTTCCCCGCACCCGCACCGCCGCCCCGTCGCGGGAATGCTGCAAAACTTCCGCGCTCGTGAGCGCCACTTCAGGCCGCTGTCCTGCGACGCTGCCCCGTCCAGCCTCGACCGGGGACCCAGGCCGGCCCCAGGAGGCTCTTCTGCAGCTACCCGTCGTCTCCGCCGCGCCCTCCGCCCCTCCGCGACAGTTGGCGCATGACCCCCGCGCGAGTCCTCTGCTCCCCAGCGTGCGTCTCCGACGCTGCGGGCCGACCCGCCCCGTCCTCGCCGCTGCTGGCCGCTCTTGCCCCGCGGCGGCCGGCCGGACCTCGCCTCCACGCGCTTAGCCGGCCCCGGCTCCGCCCACGGCCCCTCCGGCGCCCGCCGGCTCCGCTTGCGAACCCTCAGCCGGCTGCCCTGCCGTCCCGCACGCCCTGCCGGCTGGCGCCTTCGCGCCGGCTCCGGCTTCGCCCTGCATCGCCCCCCGCGGCCGGCTCGCAGTCAGCCGGCGCCGCCCACACGTGTCTGCTCCGCCTCCGTCCCGCGCGTGCGTGCAGCTGCCTCGGTCGTCCTCCGCGGCGAGCTCCTCACCGACTCCGCGCCCGGCAGACGCACGCGCGCCCCACCGCTGCAGCGCGCCCCGCGTCCGGCCGCGTCCGCGCCTCCGATCCGGCCGCCTGCAGGCTCCGCACGAGCCGGCCACCCGCTCGCCCCGCCTGGCCGCCCCCCACGCCGCTCGACCCGGCCGCCGGCCCGGCCGCCTGCTGGCTCACCTCCTACGCGCGCCACTCCAGCTGGCTCGGCGCGCCGGCCGCCTCCCACGCTCGAACGCGTCGCCGCCGTCTCGCGCCCGGCCGCTCCGGCTGCTGCGCCCGAGGGCCCGTCTCCCGTGCCGCCCCCTCTCCGGCGCTCGCGGCGGCCGGCTGCGCCCTGCCTCTGGCTACGGCCGGCTGCCGCATGAAAGAAAATGGGTCGACTGCCCGAAGGGAGACAAAAGAAAAAGCAACGCGCGGCCGGCTAGAAAAAAGTGGTTCGGCTACACAAAAAAAAGTCCCGCGTCCGCTCGGTCGACTGCCCGCCCGTTTGCGTCGCCGGCTGGCCTGCCCACCTGCCTCTACACTGGCCCGGTCGCCCGTCCGCCCCAACGCCTGGCACGGTCGCCCGTCCGCCCCAACGCCCGGCCGGTCGGCCTGGCCTGCTGGCTCACCCAGCGATAGCCGAGGGATCGACGGCCACACCCAGCGGGTGCGCCGACACGCCAGCACGCTCCGCTCGGAGAAAAGCCGCGTCGACTGTCATCGACAACAACCGGCGGACCCCGCGTCCGCCCTCGGCAGCGCCCCGCGCTCAACAGCCGGCGGACCCCGCGTCCGCCCTCGACAGCGCCTCTTGCTCAACAGCTGGCGGACCCCGCGTCCGCCCTCGGCAGCGCCTCGCGCTCAATAGCCGGCGGACCCCGCGTCCGCACGCGGCAACGCCTCGCGCTCAACAGCCGGCGGACCCCGCGTCCGCCCTCGCCAGCGCCTCGCGCTCAACAGCCGGCGGACCCCGCGTCCGCCGCCGGCAAGGCCCCGCGCCCACTAGCCAGCGGACCCCGCATCCGCCCTCGACGGGGCCCCGCGCACATCGGTCGGCGGACCTCGCGTCCGCACCCGACATCCTCGATGCCACAATCTGCTTCAGAAGGGACTCTGCGTCCACATCCAGCGGTGGCTCGCGACCATCAGCCGATGGACTCCGCGTCCTCGACCGGCTGCGCCTCGCGCCCATGAGCCGGCGGACTCCAAGTCCGCGCCAGGCAGCACCTCGCGCGCATCAGCCAGACCGCGTCGGCTGCAAGCCGCACTGGCCGACATCGATAAAAACCGCCTCGCCGGCACCAAAAAGCAATGTGAGATCTCCACCCACATATCCTTGCAGCGTACACACATGCGGATACCCCGAGCGATCCTGTCATTTGTTTCTACTACTTTAGTGTTCACCCCGGCGCCAGCTAGCCTCGGCCCGGGGGATTGGCCGTTTGGCCGATACGTCATACCCATAGACGACTTAGTAGCGTGCATGGGACCGAAGCCCCACTCTTTGTCTCAGCTACAGACCGCACCGCGGCTGTCCGGCTAGTGAGAGCAAAAGCTGGAGGTCACCACACGCGAAAAGCGTCCGGGGAGAAAACGGCTTGGGCGACCCGGTCGTTTCATTTATGAGTATCTGCTCGGTCAGGTCTGCTCCCAGAGTCCGAGTACTGTACGCTCCTCTCCGCGGCCCACTCTTCGCCTCAGCTACAGACCGGCTCCCGGCTATCCGGCTAGAGAGAGCAAAAGCCAAAGAGCGGAGAGAACACGAAAAAGACTGAAGGGGGCTCGAACGAAACCGAGTCGGCACCCTCTGCGTAAACTTGCACCACCAAATGAAATGTTTGATATATCTGCGCCAACTAAACCTTGTCTGCTGCACGATCATTTCCATGAGGAACCTCCTCGCCCGGAGGCTCGGAGGCTACTCCCGGCAGGGCCTCGCGCCCATCAGCCGGCGGACCCCACGTCCGCGCCCGGCAGCGCCACACGCCCATCAGCCGGCGGACCCCGCGTCCACGCCCGGCAGCGCCTCGCGCCCATTAGCCGGCGGACCCCGCGTCCGCGCCCAGCAGCGCCTCGTGCTCGACAGCCGGCGGACCACGCGTCCGCCCTCGGCAGGGCTCCACGCCCATCAGCCGGTGGACCCGCGTCCGTGCCCGGCAGCGCCTCGTGCCCATCAGCCACCGTCTGCTTCTGCAACAGCAAAGACCCTCCGCCCGAATCTTCGAGTCGCCCGGAGGCTCGGAGGCTACACCCAGCGGGTAAGCTGGCGCACCCCCGCTGGAAACAGCCAGCCGGTCGACTCCGCGTCCGCGCTAGGCAGGGCCCCGCGCCCGTCAGTTGGCGGACCCCGCGTCCACGCCCGACGTCCTCGACGCCACCGTCTGCTTCTGCAACAGCAAAGACCCTCCGCCCAACTCTTAGAGTCCCCCGGAGGCTCGGAGGCTACACCCAGCGCGTGCGCTGGCGCGCCCCCGCTGGAAACAGCCAGCCGGTCGACTCCGTGTCCACGCCAGGCAGGGCCCCGCGCCCGTCAGTTGGCGGACCCCGCGTCCACGCCCGACGTCCTCGACGCCACCGTCTGCTTCAGCAATAGCAAAGACCCTCCGCCCAACTCTTCGAGTCGCCCGGAGGCTCGGAGGCTACACCCAGCTGGTGCACTGGCGCGCCCCCGCTGGAAGCAAGCCACGCCGCCCCCCGGCCCGCGATCAATCGTCCTCAACAACTCCTGCAACAACAACAACAACAACGGCGGAAACCCTCCGCCCGACTCCCCAAGTCGCCCGGAGGCTCGGAGGCTACTGTCGGGGGGATTACCCCCGGGTAGGCTCATGGAGGCGACTCAACATTTAAAAAGAAAAACAACGGGGCGGCCAACGCCCCTCTGTCCGGCTACCCGACTGGTACCCCGGTCCGGCCGGCTGCTGAGTCCGGCCGGCTCCCTGCCCGGCCGGCTGCTCCGACCGGCCACGGTCCGGCTGCTCCAGCCGGCCTGCTGCGCGAGGTCAACCGCCACGTCCCGTAGGACACGACATGAAGACACTATAGCCTGCATCGCGCGTCAAATCACTTCACCCCCAATAATGGTGCACTATTGACTGCGTCATGCGTCACCTCACGTGTCATCTCCAATAGTGGTGTACTATTCCCTACATCACTTGTCACCTCCAATAGTGTATAGTTAGTCATGTGGGCCACCCCTTGTCCCCTGGGCCTCCCTATATAAGAGGCACCAGGGGAGCTCACTGATGGCCAAGCTCTCCTAGCTCCTCAGCCCCACTCATTCCTTCTCACACATATGAGGCCAAGGAAAGGAGCAGCCAGCTCCCTCTTCCTCCTCAAACACAGCTCCAGGAGCAACCCTGTACACCATATACACTTCATATACAGACATGCAGGAGTAGGGGTATTATCTCTTCGAAGAGCCCCGAACCTGGGTAACCACCGCGTGCTACTACCCTATCCCGTCCCGAATCTTCCACGGCAGCCTTGCTCTCACCTCTATTAGCCACCCCCTGGCATCTGTTGTGAGAAAACAATGACAAGGGGAGCTACCCCCCTCGGCTCCAACCGGAAACACCCATGCCCCCAGACCAGGTGGCATGCCTACCGGATGCACCCGGTATCTTCCATCATGGCCTCTCTGTACGCTGTGTGCCAAGAAAGGGGTTGGCAACTTACTGAACTATACCCTACCCGTGGCAGGGACAAGTGGTAGTACGAAACAAGCATGGGGGATTACTGGAACAAGACTCGATCTATGGTCAACTCAGGAGGCTTATGTGTTCCCTGCACGGTTGACACAACAAATATTTTTCCACACTCTCAGGCAGAATCACCACTTATCACATCCCATCATGCCTCACTGACCATTCTCGCTCCAACGAGATGTCAGCACCAAGCTCATGTCTACCCAAGACAGAGGCTTATCCCGGATTCCTTTCGGTAGGCAGGGGTGGTATAAGGTGGTGACTACTGCCACAAGCATCTCAAGTTTAATAGCAAGAAACATCATCATGCATTGCAAGCATGATCACACCTTCACATGAAATAACGCGCACTTCATGTGTGTATAGTTTCATTTGTCACACCAAACATCACACAACAAATACTATACCAGGGTTCAGAATGTTTGCCTTCAATGTGTAGAGAGGTAGGGTGCACTCCAAAACTTTAGCAAGTTTACTTCTCCTCCATTCCTATTTTAGAAATTTCTCTAATTAACACACAATTCAAAAACAGCACATAAAGTTGTTTTAAATATTTTTGAAATAAATCTTAAAATAAACTATGTGGAATTAGAGAGAGGTGGGAAGAAGAATCAACAAATTTGGAGTTTTATTTTAAAAGATATAGCCAGTCAAACTTAGGTCAAAGTTCTGTTTTTAATAAATCAGAAAAAGGGAAAATGGTTCGAGGTGAATACATCTTTTGGAAACCAAAGCGTACTCACAATAATATGCCTTCCCTCAGAGGAAAACGTATCCCGCAGGCTGCGCCACTGGCGACTTGCCCGGCTCACCGACAGGTGGAACCCACCTGTCGGGTTCGTCTCCCTCACCGCGCGCGCTTTGACAGAGGCAGCAGAGAGCTCCGGCGTTGATTGCAGGTGAACGGCAGCTCCTAACGGGGCCTCGGGGGCAGGAATGTATCCAGCGGGTCCTGAGGGTCCTCCTGGTGGTCTCCACGGCCACGGGGTTGGGCGGAGTCACCGGCGGTGCCGACTCCAGCGGACGGCGGCGTCGGGTAAAAGAGGGGTTTCACGCGAGGTCGGCCCCGGAGAAAATTGGAGGGGGAGATAGCATCTCGGGGCCATGGGGGAGCAGATGGTGTGGAAAGGAAGGGGAGGGAAGCTGCGGTGGCGTCGGAATCAACAGGGAGGTGGCGGCGGCCGGCACTACCGGAGTTGAGGAGAACGGCCACCTCCGGTCGTTCCGGTCCTTCAGGCATGTCACAGAGAAGAGGAGGGGTTGGTCTCGCTGGCTAGGAGCGCTCGAGGGGGCCCTTTTATAGGCAGAAATGACGGTTCCGTGGTCTCCCGGAGATAAGTCCAGCGAACTGTTGCAGGAGCGACGTGGCGGAGCTGGGCGCTAGCAGACGAGCTTGGGGATGAGATCGAGCTGCACAAGTGGCTAGCTGGCACGCTGCGGTGGCTCGGGCGCCGCTGCCATGGCAGCCCGGCCTGCGGCCGACGGTAAGCTGCCAAGCATGCTTCTGACGGCGGCGCTGCGGGGCTCGGGGAGGCGGCCGAGGCAACTCCAGCGGCTCGGAGGGGACGAGTGTCGGTGTCAAAACTGGCGGATCTCGGGTAGGCGGTCCCGAGCTGTGATACTAAGATCGATGGTAATAAAGGGACGAAGGAGACGATGTTTACCCAGGTTCGGGCCCTCCTATGAAGGTAAAACCCTACGTCTTGCTTGATTATCTTTATGATATAGAGATTACAGAGTTGATCTACCTCGAGATCGACTAGCTAAAACCCTAGATGAGTTTCTGTGTCGTATGATCAAAACCCTCTGGTTTATATAGACACCAGGGGCCATTAGGGTTACATAAAGTCGGTTACCCACCGGAGGGAAAAAAACATGCCTAATCTGCTATCCTTGACTTGACGGACACGCCACGGCTCCGAGGACCCCTTAATCCCGGACTCCCTCAGTAGCCCCCGGACTAGCCTCCAACACCGGGGTATATCCAGACAATCTTGCATGTCGAAGTCTTCGGCTTGCGAGGCGAGTCCCTCAATCCCTGCTTGCTCGGCAACCGTCCCGTCATCGGAAAATCCTCGATCACCGAGAACTTGCGGGACCCAGTGTAATAATCTCCAATGCTTCTTGATCCTTGTGCGCCGAGGGGAGACGAGCGGCCCGGCAACTATTTACAAGACTGCCCCTCCGCAAAGGAGGCACCACTTATTTAAACAAGTAAAATTGCGGTCTGGGTCACAGCTTCATCTTCTTCCCCGCTAGAGAAAAACTTCAAGCGAGAAACCACCACAAAAAACATGGCGAGCGCCCCCAGTTCTTCCTAGCGCCCTTACGGCTCCCACCCTAGGGATTGGACAAGTTGTTCTGTATCCCTCCTTCGGCTGCGTGACCTCGAGACCCAAGGGTATCTCCCTTCCTTAGATCTAGTGGCTACCCGCGCCGGCTTGACTTCCTTTGATGGCGAAGCCTTCGCGGAGAACTTCCCTAATCCCAACAAGGGCGAGCGAGTATGCATCGTGCCTTTCCTCCTACGAGGCCTAGGATTCCCTATTCACCCTTTCCTGAGGGGGTTACTGGAGTTCTATGGGATCCAGCTACATCATCTTACCCCCGGATCCAATTTGCACATTTCGGGCTTTGTCGCTCTCTGTGAAATGTTCCTAGGCTGCGAGGCGCACTTCGAATTATGGAGAAAGTACTTCTACCTCGTCCCCCGAACTCGAGGTGAGACAATTCGAGAAGTAGGAGGAGCCGAAGTATGTTGCATAGCGGGAACAGGATACCCATCAGGGACACTGAAGAAGGAATCCGAAGAATGGTCTTCGGAATGGTTTTATATCGAAGACGTTCCCTTATTCAATCCAGCTCGGAGGGGTTTGCCTCAATACTCCGACGCCCTTCCGAAGAAAAGTTATAATTGGCGACCGAAGAGTTCGTCCCATGAGGACAGTGCTGAAGTTCAACGCTTGGCCGCCCACATAAGGGTACTGGCTCATCACAAGCTGACCATGATCGACGTGATGGCCGCCGCCATCACCCGATGCGTTCAACCTCTTCAGTAAAGGATACATCCTTTGTGGCAATACAACGGAACGAGTGACACCACTCGCTCCCGACGACAGGGCCCCGCCAATCAAGTGGCCCTGGCAGCCGTACTTGCCTACCTGTACAAAGGAGGAAAAAGAAGACTTTGTTCGGTTGCAAGTTAAGGAGGGCTACTCGACTTATAACCCCATCGAATGGGTAAGCCCTTCTACTTTGCAGCCTGAGTTTGGGTGTTTATTTACCCTTTCTTTGCCTGACGCTTTTGATCTTGCGTAAACAGGAATGGTGAAGCTTTGCCGAGACAATCAACTGTCCGGCCCCCCAACCAGAAAACTACTCTCGTGATGACGATCTAGGATTCCACGACGATCCGGAGCTATCACTGGAGTATGAAGACGGGGTCTTTTACCAGGAGAGCGTTGATCAATCCAAGGTGGCTATCATAGCCGATCACCCCGGATCACTCCCCTCCTCCAAAGCGGGCAAGAAGAAAAATTCTTCCCGTAGGAGGCAGACGTCCCCCGTCGACCCAAATGTACCGGCTCCCACTTCCAAACGTCGTCGGTCCTTACGACGAACGTCGGCTACAGTAGCAATGCCCGAGCCGGGCACCAATAAGAGCCCTTCCTGTGAGCTGGTCGTGGAGACGGCGCCGAACACTCGATCAACCAAAAGGTACTTTGTTTGGTCACTCAATCTATTGTTGTTATGATCGGTGGGATCTTTACAGAAGACCTTATGTAGAAATACTCAGGAAGCGAGTACAACCATCTTCTGCCCATGCTGATCCTACCGCGGAGGCCCCTGTGGTCAATCCAGCCCCTGAATACTCCGAGGACGAGGTATCAGTCACAAAATCCGAAGCAGAGAGCGCGATGGAACACCGGCGGCGGCGAAAAATCCTGCGCAACCCAGCGTTTTACGAACAAGAGTTCAATGCTCTATGCTCGACAGACGCACACCTTGGAGCTGCCCGAGCCGGGTTCAGGGAAGCGATGAAACTGATATCGTCTGGCCTGCAGGTGAGTGATTAAAAATCCGGACATAAATGTAAACCCAGTTGCCCCCGAGCCTTAAGTTGGTCGGGACGACCGAATTAAGGATCCTCATGTTTGTTTCATGTTTGACGCAGGCTTCAAGGCAACAGAACATCCAATTGGCCAATGAATTGGAGGCGAGCCGAACACAGGTGGAAACCGTGAAGGCCGTACTTGAACAAGTGAAGAAGTTTACCCGGGAGGCGCATGGTAAGTATATCAATTCTACTGATCTTAGCGAATAATCCCATGCTGACGCAATGGTACTTCTTAGTAGCTGAATCAATAGGGCAATTGCAAAAAGATTTAGATACGGCCCGAGAATCTCAAAGGTACGCCGAATCCCAGCATGAGGCCGGCTACCTTTCGCTGAAGCGAAACCTGGAAGAGAAGAAACGCCTCCAGGCGGAAAACAAGCAGCAGGCCGAAGATATTGAGAGTTTAAAAACTCAATTGGCCCATGCCCAAGAAGAGAAACAGAAACTACCGAGGGGCATGTTCGGTAAGTGTGATTATAACATTGAAAGGTATCTCCCCTTCATAAGGTGTAATGAACATGCCTTGTCTCACGTATAGGTCTCGTAACCGGGCGGCCTGGAGAAGAGATCGGTAGGGGAACCTCCTGGAGGAACTGTCCGCCGTTCATGAGCGGGTTCGGAAGGCTATGAGGGGCATGATAAAAGCACTATGGCCTGCCGAGAAGCCTCCGAAACGGATGACCGAACTAGCCGATCGATTCAAAGAAGCCTGAAGTTGGTTCGAGCTATGGAAAACATCGGCTTGTCGGGAGGGAGCACGAGAAGCGTGGGCAATGATCAAGACCCGTTATACCGGTCTTAACCCCGAGCGTATGGCTCAGGTTGGGCCGGTAGGACCTGATGGGAAAGAAGTGCCACTTCACTTGGTGTACGACCAAGTGATGCCTGCTGCTTGTCTTTCACAGGAAGATTCCACCCTGGATGCCTTAATAGACAATCTTGACCAGCAGCCGAACGTGTGATTCTATGTATCTATGTACTTTAAATCAAAAAAATTGCTCCATCTGTGTTGCAAACTTCGTCTTAACCAGCCATCGGCTTCGACCTCCCATGCTAAACGCTGGGGAGTGTTCCGTATAAAATATCCCTTGATAAGAGGGAACTCTTTCGAGGAACCAGGCAATCCGGCCATTTGGTACGAACAGACAGAAGTACAGGGAGATATGTTATATTACTGCTTAGCGTAAGAAACATCTTCCAAAGGAAATAGTACCTCTATCGGTACCTTCCCTTAGGCTTCTCCGTAAATCGTAGATAATAAGGCCGCATACTGATAGTATGCGGCTAATGGCTTTTTTGAAAAAACCGCGTGATGGTAATAATAACCATCATTTTATTTGTTGCTTCCGTCGTAGCCGACCAATTTTCTACTTAAGATAGCTAGCTTTTGGCTTCACCCGTCTGAGGTACGTATCCGGATGACCCGGCCGTAACAATCGCAGAGGTGCTCCCTTTACCCTCTAGCCGAACAATCAGGAACGTAGAGGGTAAACACAGGAGCGAGGCAACCCAGCTTGGCAAAAATCTTAGTTCGAATTGATGCATATGATGGCTTTACAATCGACAAAGGAAACATGCATGCATGATAAATTTCAATAGATGCTTTAAAGGTAAACTCATCGGCTTCGGGAAGAAGCCCCCAGGCGTTGTATTCGGATTTAACATTTGACAATGTATGCCAAAAATATAAACACTAGTTCGGTCTAGCCGAACATAAACTTGGGGAGAGAAAGGTCCGAACCTGCCAAAAATCAAAGTGGAAGTGAAGGAACATTAAAAGAAAAAATGAAAAAGGGAAAAAAGGATAAAAAGAATGATGACACCGGTCTAGCCGTAAAAGCGCCGAAGGCGAGCTGCGTTCCATGGGTTTGGTTCGAGGCGGTTATCTGCCGGGCTCCGAAGACGATAAGCCCCACCTGTGAGTACTTCGTCGACTATGAAGGGGCCCTCCCATTTGGGATTGAGCTTATGCTTCTGCTTCTCGGGGAGCCGTAAGACGAGTTCCCCCACATTATATGCTTTTGTCCTGACCTCCCTGCTCTGGTAACGCCGGGCCTGCTGTTGATAAAAAGTAGAGCGAGCCCGAGCTATGTCACGCTCTCCTTCTAGGGCATCCAAGTCGTCTTGCCGATCTAGTCAGCCTCCCGTTCTTCATACATGCGCACCCTTGGTGCATCGTGAATAATATCACAAGGAAGGACTGCTTCTGCCCCATAGACCATAAAGAACGGTGTGTGTCCCGTTGATCGGTTGGGGGTGGTGCGCAGGCCCCACAGAACGGAATCGAGTTCCTCCACCCAATGACAGTCGGACTCATGAAGAGATCGGACCAAACGTGGCTTAATACCACTCATAATAAGGCCGTTGGCCCGTTCGACCTGTCCATTGGTCTGCGGGTGATACACCGATGCATAATCGAGCTTAATGCCCATTTTTGCGCACCAGTCTTTTACTTCCTGGGCGGTGAAGTTGGATCCATTGTCCGTTATTATACTGTGCGGGACACCGTAACGGTGTACCATGCCGGATATAAAGTCGATTACTGGTCCAGACTAGGCCGATTTGACAGGTTTTGCCTCGATCCATTTGGTGAACTTGTCCACCATGACGAGTAAGTATTTATTTTTCTTGGTTCCCCCTTTAAGTGGTCCGACCATGTCCAGCCCCCAGACCGCAAAAGGCCAAGTGATCGGAATAGTCCGAAGAGCCGTTGGGGGCATGTGACTTTGATTTGCAAAAAGTTGGCATCCCACGCAGTGTTGGACAAGAGACTGGGCATCCGCTCTAGCGGTGGGCTAGAAGAAACCGGCCCGGAAGGCCTTGCTTACCAAGGCCCTTGCCGCGGCGTGATGGCCACCTATTCCTGCGTGGATTTCGGCCAAAAGCTGCCTTACTTCTTCCTCGGATATGCACCGTTGGAGGACTCCAGTGGCGCTTTTCTTATATAACTCACCCTCGTGGACCTTATAGGCCTTGGATCGCCGGATTATGCGCCTAGCCTCTGTCTGGTCATCGGGGAGTTCCTGGCGAAGAAGATAGGCGAGGAAGGGCTCGGTCCATGGCGCGATTACCGCCATAACCTCATGAGCCGAAGGCGTTTCGTCCATTACGGAGCCGCCGATAATTTGATCATCTGGTTCGTTTACGGGGTGAACAACCTCTTCCGCGCTGATGGGTCCGGCACACTTATCATCGTCCTGCCAAACCACCGATGGCTTGAATAGCCGTTCAAGGAAGGTGTTTTTTGGGACGGGGTCGCGTTTGGCACCTAAGCGGGCCAATATGTCAGCGGCCTGGTTGTTGTCTCTAGCGACATGATGGAATTCCAGCCCCTCGAACCGTGTGGATATTTTAAGGACGGCATTTCTATATGCCGCCATCTTCGGATTTTTGGCGTCGAAGTCGCCGTTGATTTGGGAGATGGCCAAGTTAGAGTCTCCTCGTACTTCCAGCCGATGTATACCCATTGAAGCTGCCATCCGAAGACCATGCAAAAGGGCTTCGTATTTGGCTGCATTGTTGGAATCGGCATACATTATTTGCAGCACGTATCGGACGCTGTAGCCTGTGGGGGATGTGAGAATAACTCCAGCCCCCAGTCCAGCCAATGTCTTGGATCCATCGAAGTACATCGTCCAGTGGGAGTATGTGCTATATTCCCTGGGGAGCTCGGCCTCTGTCCATTCGGTGAGGAAATCTGCCAACACCTGAGATTTAATAGCTCGTCGAGGCTTGTAGGTGATTTCGAAAGGAAGGAGCTCGATGGCCCACCTGGCTATGCGGCCGGTGGCGTCCCTGTTATTGATTATATCGTTCAGGGGTACTTCAGAGGCCACCGTGATCGAACACTCTTGAAAATAGTGTCTTAGTTTTTGTGATGCCATAAATACTGTATAGGCTATCTTTTGGTAATGTGGGTATCTGGACTTGCACTGCGTTAGCACTTCTGACACATAATAGACCGGCTTCTGAATCCGGAATTTGTGACCCTCCTCCTCTTGTTCGACGACGAGCACTGCGCTAACCACCTGGTTGGTGGCCGATATGTATAATAACATAGGTTCACCGGCGCCTGGTGCTGTGAGTATAGGGTTGCTTGCCAGGAGTGTTTTAATTTCCTCTAACGCGGCAGCTGCTTCATCGGTCCATTCGAAATTTGGTCTGTTTCAGCAACCTGTAGAGCGGTAAAGCCATTTCGCCGAGGCGGGAGATAAAGCGGCTTTATGCCGCCACGCAACCCGCCAGTTTTTGGACATGCTTGAGCTCTGTAGGAATTGCAAGTTCCGATAAGGCGTGAATCTTAGCCAGATTCGCTTCTATTCCTCTATGGGAAACAATGAATCCGAGCAGTTTACCAGCGGGAACTCCGAAGATGCACTTCTCCGGATTGAGTCGTATATCGTACTCGCGTAAGCTGGCAAAGGTTTGCCTTAGGTCGTCGATCAGCTGGCTGACGTGTTTGGTTTTAATGACCACATCGTCCATGTATGCCTCGACTATTTTGCCAACCTGTTTTTCGAGACAGGTCTGGATCATGCGCTGGTATGTAGCTCCAGCGTTCTTTCGCCCAAAGGGCATTGTGTTGAAACAGAATGGCCCATATGGGGTGATGAATGTGGTTGCGGCTTGATCGGATTCCTTCATTTTGATCTGATGGTATCCGGAATAAGCGTCGAGGAAACACAGCAAATCATGTCCGGCGGTGGCGTCAATAATCTGGTCTATGCGTGGTAGGGGGAAAGAGTCCTTAGGGCAGGCTTTGTTAAGGTCTTTAAAGTCGACGCACAGCCGCCAGGTTTTATCCTTCTTCGGTACCATCACCAGGTTTGCCAACCATTCGGGGTGTTTGATCTCCCGTATGAATCCGGCCTCTAGCAACTTGGTTATTTCTTCACCCATAGCTTGACGCTTGGGCTCGGAAAAGCGGCGCAGAGTCTGTTTGACGGGCTTAAAGCCTGAGATTATATTCAGACTGTGTTCCGCTAGCAGGCGTGGGATTCCTGGCATATCAGAGGGATGCCAGGCAAAGATGTCCCAATTTTCTTGTAAGAAAGCTCGCAGCGCTTCGTCTTCCGCGGGGTCCAGCTGAGCTCCGATGGACGCTGTTTTATTGGGGTCCGTCGGGTGTACCTGGAATTTAACCATTTCCATTGCAGGCTTAAAGGACGTGGATTTGGGCCTTTTACTAAGGATCACATCGTCCTTGTCCACTATTGACCGGAGTGCGGTCAATTCCTCTGCAGCAAAGGTCTCAGCTAGCACCTCGAGGGCGAGCGCTGCTGTCTTGTTTTTGGCTCGAAGGGCTATGCTCGGGTCGCTGGTGATTGTGATTACCCCGCCTGGGCCTGGCATCTTGGGCTTCATATACCCTTAATGGGGTATGGCCTGGAACTTTGTGAAGGCGTCGCGCCGTAATAGCGCGTGGTAGCCACTGGGGAAGGGCACGATATGGAAGAGAATTTCTTCGGATCGGTAGTTATCAGGCGTGTCGAATACTACATCAAGGGTGACACGTCCCAAACAGCGCGCCTCCTTCCCAGGGATAATTCCCCGGAAGGTTGCGAGATCGGTCGAACTGCATTTTTTCCAGGGTATCTTCGTAGATAAGGTTTAAACCACTACCACCATCCATTAGCACCTTCTGTAGCCTAAAACCATCGATGATAGGGTTTAGGACCAGTGCGGCCGGTGTATGACCGGGACGGATGGTGGGTTTATCAGTGTCTCCGAATGTGATTGGAGTGTCTGCCCATGGACTTGCTGCCGCCACATGGTAGACCTGTTCGAGTTCTTTAAGAGCTCGCTTCCTCCTGTTACTGGAGGGGAATGTTTCGTAGATTGTCAGGACTTCCGCATTGCATCTTTGTGGCATTGTGCGGCGCCTGTTCGGTGGTTGGTCCTGTAGAATGGCCTCTCCACTCTTTGCGACTTGCCTGACGACCCAGCAAGCTCTAAGGCTGTGAGTCGGGTTTGTGTTCAGCAAGACAGAATGTATAGGGCATGGTCTGTCCAACAGTCCGTCAAGGACGGTTCTAGCCCCCGTAGGGGGTACGTGCCTCTTCTCGACGGGTTCGTGCTCGGCTGGCTGCTTCGGGGGTATCCTCCTTTTCCGATCTCCTGTAGGGTGTTCGGTGAAGTCTGGTTCCGCGAGTAGCTGTTCCGCTTGCCAGGTGCTCTCCATGGCGCAGTATTTTTGTACCATGTCCGATAACTCGGTGAAGCTATGAACGTGTCGCTGGGATAGGGCATTGAGGATTCCTTCATCGTGACAATTGCGACTGAAGGTTGCTATTGTCTCTTGGTCACTAGAGCCTAGTACTCTGTCTCTGACGAGGAGGAGTCTGGCTCAAAAGTGGTGCACCGACTCCCCGGGTAATTGTTTGACGTCCCATAGGTCTAAGGACTTGGACTCCCCTGCGATGCACGAGTGCTCGACTTGGGTGGCGGGTGGGGAAATTTTTTGCTCCGCTCCGTGGTGTGAGTCCGGAACAACGGGGTTCGGCGCAGGGCTCGGGCTACGCGCAAGATCGGGAATCGATCCCAAGTTATCCTTGGAGCGAGCTCCCGAGTCCGAGCTATCCGCGGGATCTTGATGATCGAGGACTGGGATATAAACTGTTTTTAGTTTCGGGGGGATCGAATCCCCGGCCGGACACTCGACGATGGCGACTAGGTGAGTGACCGAGGGAGTGCGAATCTCCCTGTCATCGGGTTTTGAGCCCGATCCGGTCATAGACCGAGGTCTGATGGTGGTCGGCCAGTCCGAAGGTTCGAATCCGGTCTAGTAGCTCGTTCAAGGACGAGATGTCGGTGGACTATGCGTCACCGACGCACTCAGGGCCGATCTGCGACGCCATGGCCCTGGGATCGCTCGAAGGCGAATCCGGGTGATATTCGGCTGCGATGGGTCCGGGTGTATCGAGGTTGGGCGTGCTAAATAGCCCGGGGGGAGAGGTCACCTCGGAGGCGGCGCCCGCTGCTACCGGTGTCAAGGCATCGGATTTTCCGGGCTTCTCCATGGAAGTCGAGGGCCTCATCCAGACAAGTTTTCCCTGCGAATCAATGGTGAACTATAGGTTCCCGAATCGGATTTCTTGGCCAGGGAAAAGGCTTCCGATCTGGCCGAGATGGTCAGTCTGATTGGCGCGCGACAAGATGCCGCCGCTTGCGGGGGTCTGTCCAGGGTTAGCAGCATCCTGGCCATGGACCCCGCGAGTTGTGAGAAGAGGAGCCATCGATTCTTTTGGTGATCACAACGGAACTCTCAATGAAAGCACCAATGTCGGTGTCAAAACCGGCGGATCTCAGGTAGGGGGTCCCGAGCTGTGATGCTAAGATCGATGGTAACAAAGGGACAAAGGAGACGATGTTTACCCAAGTTCGGGCCCTCCTATGGAGGTAAAACCCTATGTCCTTCTTGATTATTTTGATGATATAGAGATTACAGAGTTGATCTACCTTGAGATCGACTAGCTAAAACCCTAGAAGAGTTTCTGTGTCGTATGATCTAAAACCCTCTGGTTTATATAGACACCAGGGGCCATTAGGGTTACATAAAGTCGGTTACCCTTCGGAGGGAAAAAACATGCCTAATCTACTATCCTTGACTTGACGGACACGCCACGGCTCCTGAGGTTTCCTCCCTGGCGACGGGGCCTTCGATCAATCTCATCCTTAGTGAACGGCCCATTAGTCCGACCTATGAGAGATAGGTCAGCAGTCCGAGGACACCTTAATCCCAGACTCCCTCAACGGGGCCGTGGCCCTGCGCAAGGGGAAGACCCAGGGACGCGGCTAGGAGGGTGCGGCGGCTCGATTGCGCACGCCTGCAAAACGTGCGCTCTGCCCGCGCTCTGGACATTCGCGCCAGGTGTTCGACTAAATGGCAGCGTGAGCTAGGGGCTGTGGATAAGGATAGAACTTAACAGGGCTATTAGTGGGGCTCCTATAGACATCGTAAACATGCTGGTTTGGCTAGATAAGTTGGATCCCAATGCAATCATAACACCATGCCAATTCTGGCCATGCACTAAAGGTGCTCGACAGTATGCTAGGGTCATCTAGGGATCTGTTCTGGCCACACAATTTTCCAGGATGGGGTCTCTTTAGA
This sequence comes from Elymus sibiricus, assembly GCA_039707655.1. Taxonomy (NCBI): domain Eukaryota; kingdom Viridiplantae; phylum Streptophyta; class Magnoliopsida; order Poales; family Poaceae; genus Elymus; species Elymus sibiricus. Next base: position 396,626,412 of record CM077671.1, read on the forward strand.
TGCACATTTGTATGGCAAGGTTGGTTTGGCAAAAGCAAAAACTTTCTAGTGCAAGTTTTTGAGAAAGTCATTTCTGGACAGAAACTAGAGGGTATTATTACATGGGCTTAAAACACTCTAATGTGGCTAATCTCCTGGACTTAAGGGTTTGGTAGGGTTAACTACAAGCAGTAAAAATCCCAAGGGCATTAGGGCAAAACAAAGATGGGCTGTAGTACAAACTGCTAAACTGGACGAGAATGCAAATGATGATGATTTGCTCAATTTTTCCAAAACACCAAGTTCGGTTTTTGCTTAAAAGTGATCCATGGACATCACATGATATCTACAAATTTTTGTGGAATTAATGAATGAATTTATGAAGTGGTTGTAGTGCAACTTAGGCCTTTAAAATAACAAAAATGCTATTAAAAGAATTAAAACTTGACAAGTTTTTAAAAAAATTCCTCTGGCTTTACTAAATGATTTAATAAAACATCCAGGTCACACAACGTTATTCAAAAGTTTCTGATAAGAGGGGAGAATTTTATAAATCAGGGGAAAAGAGTGGTTCTGAAATCAACAGGAAATCCAGAAAATAAAAAATAAATTTCCCTGGCAAAATTTTAATTAATAAAACATGATTAAATTTTTTGGGAGTTACAGTCCGCAACCCCCGCCGGTGGTCAGCTCGTAGCAGGGGTCCGTTCAAAAGAACAGATACCCCTATATGTTCAGTAGTTCCCTCCTAGCCCAGTGGCTGCGCCTTCACTCCCTCTTAGGGGAGACGCGAGTTCAATCCCCCACGGAGACATTTAGCACCCCATTTTGCTGTTTATTCGCCAGCCACTGACAGTGGGCCCATGGCCCACATGTCATCCCCTAGGGGCCTATGGTGTCACTGCCAGGTGGACCCTCCTTTTTTATATGTTTCTGTGAGTTTTTGTGTTATTTCTATTTTTGGAAATAGTCCAAATCTGGACATGGCCAGATCTGGCAACTGCCATTTTGGGCAAGTTACGACTTATAACTTGCTATGTGCATTTTGTGCATATGTGTTGTGAGTTTTGGCCATGGGAACATAGGGGTGTGATACATGATTTTGGGGTAGAAAAATCCCAGGAATCCAATGGTGATGTTAGTTTTATCATTTGTGCAAGTTTGTGGAAATGCTATTTTATTAAATCATGCCATTTAGTTTTATTCACATAAATAAACTCTTGCTCTATTTAAAAATCTTGCCAACATGAATTGTGCTCTCTTGTGTATGTGCTAGCCACTAGTAGTCTTATTTGTCATGATAACTCACTATACAAGTGGCATTCTTGGTGGCAACATGTTGTAAAATTCTGTCTACATGTGCAAATATTGCTAAGTGTTGAAAATCTGTTACCATGATAGCATATTGTCTTGATGATTCCCATGATTCCTTTGTTCCTTTGAGTATGGCTTAATGACATGAATTGTGGTGCAAGTTACCCTCTGTCATCTTGTGCAAATAGTTTGTGAAAAAAGGTTTTGCATCATAGATAATTTTGTTGCTCAATATGTCATCTTGTTAAAACTGCCATGTTTCACCCCAGTTTTTTTTTCTAAGTCTGAGAAACAGATTGTTTCAGCATGCCATATTGTGAGGATCCATGTGCTCTGTGATGTCTTAGCTCATGCTCAGTGCTAGTGTGTTGTTGTAGATGTTGCCCTCTATCACCCTGTTAAGATTCATGCCATGAAAGTTGCTGTAGAATATATAAAGAATGCTGTCAATATGCCATCTGGTTAACTCAGATTCCCGAAAACTGGAATTTTCACCAAGTCCCTAAAAACTGTTTCAACATGCCATCTTGTGGGCTTCATTGCTATTGATATATGCTTCCTTTCATGTTGCTGTAGATAGATGATTTGTTGTGCATGATGTATACTTCATGCCCATGCCTTGGTTGTGATTTTAAACCTGCTGTAGCTCTGGTTATGTGTGTTAGAAGAGGACATGTTGTTGTTTGTGGACAAATTGTGTGTTTCATTGTTTTGTGACTTGTGGGAGCTATACTCCATTGTTTTGCTTGATCTTTAGCTCTATTCTTCCTAGAATTTTATGCCCAATCCAGTGGAAACCTTGGAACACCAGAAATTTGCCCTTAGTCCTTGTTATTTTCTGTTTTGTCATCGTTATCTTTCGTACCTTGCCGCGAGTGTACCGTGAGCTACGTTACTCCGTTTGCAACGTTCTACATATGCATTTGCATCGTTTTTGCATGAAGCATTCATATTTTCCATGATCAAGCATGTTCAAATAACTAAACTTCAGGTTCTGTCCAGAATACTAAAGAAGTTAATAATTGCATGAGAAACATGACTAGCATAGGGTTGTCATGTTAAATACTTCAACTTAGTCATGCATCATCTTGTTTGTGCATTGCACCCTGCTTGTTTGTTTATTTGGTGCTGTTTCTCTTTGGGTAGACGCGAGTGTTGAACCTGAGTACGAGGATCCCAGAGAGTACAACTACGAGGACCCAGCTCTTTATCCCTCTGAAGACCCAACAGGCAAGATGATCATACCCGGATCCCAACACTATTTTTGCCTTGCTAGTTGTCCCGCTTTCACCGTTATGTTTCGTTACCCACCACTTAAACTGTCAGCCTCCTAAATCGCCATGAAAGCCTCTAACCCCTCCACTACCTAGCAAAACATTGATTGGCTATGTTATCGCTGCTCAGCCTTTATCTTATAGCGTTGCTAGTTGCAGGTGCAAGCTTTCCATGTGTCAACATGACTAATTGGTTATATCACTCTATTATTGTTATTTAAATTAATGCACATATATATCTGGCAACGGTGGAAGGCTTGGCCTTTTGCTCGGTATTTTGTTCCACTTTTGCCGCACTAGTTCCGAGTACCGGTGTTATGTTCCATATTTTGCGCTCCTAACATGCTCGGGGTTGTTATGGGGACACCCTTGATCATTCGTTTTAGATTAAAACTTGTCTGGCAAGACCCAACTTTGGTACTACATTTGCTAAACAACTTAATTAAAATGCATAGGGCTTAGCTACCCTGTGGATAATTAATCAACCCCCGGGCCAGTGCTCCTCATGAGTGTTGGTCCAAAACGGACAGACTGCGGGGACACCACGGGGAAACTCGAGGTTTGGTTTGACTCGTAGTGTGACCCATCGGTCGTGTCCTGAGAACAAGATACGCGGCTCCTATCAGGTTTGTCGACACGTCGGGCGGTCTTGCTGGACTTGTTTTACCTTTCTTGAATGTCTTGCGTGAGGAATTCCGATTTTTCTTCGGGCTATCTCGAGGTTGCGGTTTTCCAATGGAATTGCCTAGGAAGATCACGAGATTCGTGGTCGAGGTTATTCCCGTGGCGTGTGGTTAGTTTGTGATGGATGAGTTGGAGCACCCCTGCAGGGTTAAATATTTTCGAGAACCCATGCCCGCGGTTACGTGGCAACATTGGATATTTTGTTTAACACCCGGTAATAGTAAACTTGAAGTAAACTCAATAAAATACACCAACTGTGTGCGTAACCGTGATTGTCTCTGCTCGTGAACATGAACCGAGAGAGAACACGGTGGGGTTATGATTGACGTAAGCAGGTGTTCAGGATCGCTTAGTGATCATGTTAGTTCACGACCGTCTTGCGTAGGCCACCACATTTACATTCATGTTCTCGTAAGTTAGCCACCATATACATTCTTAGTGCTTGCTGCAGCCTCAACACTTAACCTTCCTCACCCAATGGCTTACATAGTTTCGATACCCGGGTTATGAGATTGTTGAGTCCCTGCGGCTCACAGATTACAACAATACAGGTGCATGTGTTGATGGGAACGTGCCAGATGATATGACTCAGCTCCAGTGGGAGTACGATGAAGAAAGTAGGCGTATGTATGTTACGTATCCAGATGAGTAGGGGCGCTCTGTGGTGGTGATCCTGGGATAGCAAGGCAGTTTATCATTGCTTCTTTTATCGTTTGTCTTCGTCCGTAGCCGGACCCTGTCTTCTGAATGATGTATGAATAATTTGTGTGGACTTGTAAGATAGCTTGTGGCGAGTGTAAGCCAACTCATATACTCTTCTCTTCATTACATGTATGCAATGATTTCTATACTTGCAAAACGACTAGATGCGCTTCTATCCCCGTCGAGGCCCTCGCACCTTAATAGGGATAGGACCGCATCTTGGGCGTTACATAGGTGCATACAACTTGCAAGATAGGATCCAAATCAATCTTATATTCGTGAAAACATAATATGTTCAGATCTGAAATCATGGCACTCGGGCCCTAGTGACAAGCATTAAGCATAGCAAAGTCATAGCAACATCAATCTCAGAACATAGTGGACACTAGGGATCAAGCCCTATCAAACTTAACTCGATTACATGATCAATCTCATCTAATTCCACCACCATCCAGCAAGCCTACAGAGGAATTACTCACTCTCGGTGGTGAGCATCATGGTGGTGTCGATGGAGAAGGGTTGGTGATGACGATTGTGACGAATCCCCCTCTCTGGAGCCCAAAACGGACTCCAGATCAGCCCTCCGGAGGAAGAACAGGAGGTGGCGGCGGCTCCGTCTCGTGAAACGCGATGAAATCTTCTCTCCTATTTTTTTCTCATCGGATATGAATTTATAGGACTGAGAATAGGGTCGGAGGAGCCACGGGGGTCCCACAAGCTATCTGACCGCGCCCTAGGGGGGGCGCAGCCAGATGGCTTGTGGCCCCCTGGCACCCCCTCTCGGGCAGGTCTTCACTCCATAATTCATTATAATTCCCAAAAAAAAATCACAAAATGTTTCGTACGATTCTGAGAACTTTTATTTCTGCACAAAAATAACACCAAGGCAATTCAGCTGAAAACAACGTCAGTCCGGGTTAGTTCTATTCAAATCATGCAAATTAGAGGTCAAAACCAGAGCAAAAGTGTTTGGAAAAGTAGATACGTTTGAGATGTATCAACTCCCCCAAGCTTAACTCATTGCTTGTCCTCAAGCAATTCAGTTGACAAACTGAAAGTGATAAAGAAAACTTTTACAAACTCTTTTGTTCTTGTTGCTGTATACATGCTTAGCTAGTGTTCAAGTTTTCAGCATAAATCATAAGTACCCACATTCATGATAACAATCAAATATCTCATTTACTCATGGCAATACATAGCTAACTAGCAAGCAATAATAAGATATCTCACATGTCAACAATTTGTCAAAACAATCATGATATAATATGATGGCATGGTATTTCGCTAGCCCTTTCTGAGACCGCAAAACATAAATGCAGAGCTCCTCTGAGAGTCAAGCAGCGACTAAACATTATAATTCAGAATTTTAAAAGATCCAGTCATGCTCACATCCAACATTAACTAGACTCAATGCATAAGAATGACAATAGTGCTCTCCAGTCTGGTGCTGTAAGTAAGAAGGTGATGACTCAACCTAAAAATAAATAGATAGGCCCTTCACAGAGGGAAGCATTGATTTGCAGAGGTGCCAGAGCTCAGAGTTTAAAACGGGATTGGAATATAGTTTTGAGGTGGTGTACTTTTCTTGTCAACGTTACGACAAAGGTTTTCAGTATCTTCCATGCTAAACTTATTATTGGCGGTTCCCAAACAGAATAGTAAAGTTTACTCCTATCCACCATCCATACACAAACCATGGCTAACCGAATCCATGGATGTCTGCCAACATATCAACTGTCCCAAGGAGTTTTGTTTTATTAGATTTCGATTAAGCAGGACTGGGCATCCTTTTTACCAGCCTCTCTTGTGCAATGACGGCGAATAAACGACCATCCCGAGAATAACTCACTTAACATGGAAGATACCGACCGCCTCGTCGCTCCATGAGCAGGACGAGTACACAAAACGAAAGTTTTATTTGAATATTTAGAGGTGGCACATACAAATTTACTTGGAACGGCAGGGTAATACCGCATATAGGTAGGTATGGTGGACTCATGTGGAATAACTTAGTTTAAGGTTTTTGGATGCACAAGCAGCATTCCCGCTTAGTACAGGTGAAGGCAGGAAATAGATTGAGAGGCGACCAGCTAGAGAGCAACACGGTCATAAACATGCATTTTGAATAATTAACATTGGACGTAGCATGAGTAGGATATGAACATTCTAAATTTAAACATCATGAAGGCTGCATTGATTTTAATTCAACTACATGTTTGCACATGGGCCAAGTCAAACTGCTCGAGTTACTCAGAGGGAATACCCTACTACCATAGCACATCATAACCATTTTGATGCATGTTGACACTCAAGATAAATCATTATTAGCTCCTAGCTAATTAGGCATGGCATGAGAAGCTATAATCTCTAATTGTCATCACAAACATGTTTACTCATGATATACTGAATCAGGATCAAACTGGCTAAACATATTTACAAATACGAAAAAACAATAAGAGTTCATACCAACTTCCTTTGCAACAATCACTTCATCAAATATCGTCATCATTGCCTTTCACTTGCATGATAGAATGATATGATTATAATAATAGTGCAAGAATGCCGTGGACTAAGCTGGAATCTGCAGGGCAGTTTAAACAAAGGAGAAGACAAGGTAATGGTAGCTCCTTTTGTTAGATTAAAATTTATGCCTAAGAGAGCCACTCAACATTTTCATTGTGGTCTTCTTCTTTTAACGACTCAAAGAAAAGAAAAGAAATTCATAGAAACATACCGAAATATTTTTGGAGTTTTTGATTTTTCTTGAAGGAAACAAATAAACAAAAGAAAATCAAAAACGAGAAAAACTATTTACACGGGAAAGCTCCCAACATGCAAAGGAAATCTTTTTGGGTTTTCTTTTAATGGTACAATTAATCAAATGGGAAAGAAAAACCGAAAAGAAATGAGAAATATTTTTGGATTTTTCAAAGTTTTTCCAAACACGCAAGAAGAAGGGAAAAAATAGAACTAGCATGGATATACAATGAAAGAGGATGAACACCGACAATTTATATGAAGAGCGGGAACATGAATATAATGTCGGTGAGAAATACGTACTCCCCCAAGCTTAGGCTTTTACCTAGCTTGGTAATCACCACTGATAATAGCCGTCCGGTCTAGGAAAATGCTTTTGCTGAGGTACCCGAGCGTCCCATGCCTGGGCCTCGGCCTCCGCAGCAGCCAGCTCATTCCGGTAAGCAATGATGTCTTCTGGCATTATTCTGAATCCGCTCCTCGCATGATAATTAAACAAAGAAGGTGCAGGCAAGGGAATAATATCGCAAGTCTTTTCGCTAAACACTAGGCTGTAACGAAGGTGTTGCGGCGGCTCAAGTTTCTCAATAAATTGGTGTTCCTCCATGGATTGGTGATCGAGATGCACCTCGGGAAGCAAATAATCGGTGGAGCGAATAGCAACCTCAAAATGCTTTGCCAAGTGTGTGGCATAAATGCCACCATGAATTTTACCTCTGGTTCGGTTAAGATGTAATCGGCGCCCAACAATAGCACCTACGTTGTAAGTATTATCACCATAAACTACGCGGCGTAAAATAGCGAGGGTAGGGGCGCTGAGGCCACCACCCTGCTCCATAGTAGTTATGCATTTTCCTATAAACAGAGAGAAATAGTGCACGGACGGAAAATGCAAACTAGTGGCTCTGGCATGCGATACGCCCCTAGTTTCTCCTATTGTTAAGGTGAGGAGGAAGTCCTCGAACTCTTCAGGTTTAGGCTCACGCACTCCCCCGTCAGAGGTAAGCAAGCATATTTCGCAAAACTTATGCAGAGGCAACTCATAATTATTGGCGTAAAGAGCAAAGCGTACAGTGGGAGCACCAGGCATATTTGTGAAGTAGAAGTTTTGCACAAAGGAATTAGTGAGAAGGTAGTATTGATCACACTTATCTGCGAGGAAGTTGGTTAGCCCGGCATTTGCAACAAATTGCATAAATTCTTCATAAAAGCCTGCTTCGTTCATGAAAGGTATATGTGGCAATTCGCAGGGCCTAACTTCCGCATTGCGAGGGAGGTTGATGTCGCTATCCTGAATCCTCCTAGCAACTCCCTTGGGGCTCCGGCTTGAAGAGCCCTTCCTTAGAAAGTTCATTTTCCTGAGAGCAAATTTCTGAAATTTTGAACCACAAATTTGTGTCAATAAAACTTTGCAAGAATGATAGCAACTACTCTTAGGGAAGCCTAGAGTCCATATCAAGCATTCATACTACTAAGATCTCAAAGAATTCAACATGCAAGCTTATTTTCTGTAGCATCAAGTGCAGCACATTATGCAAAGTATAAACCACTAAAACAAAAACTAATTGGAGGAGTAAAGGAGTTACATACCATGGAACAATTTCTCAAACAGTTTCGGAAATGGAGTTCCGAGCAAAGAGATCGAAAATTTCGGTTTCTAGAGGAAGAACAAGGGAAAGAGAGAGCTAGGAAATTTTTGCTGGAGGTAAGAGACGATGTGGGCTAAAGAGATAAGGCAGGGGGTCCCTGTGGGCCCCACAAGCCATCTGGCCGCGCCCTAGCGGGGGGCGCGGCCAGATGTGTGGTGGCCCACTGGCACACCCCCTGCTGTAATTTTTATTCCCAAAATTCTTAGATATTCCAAAAAAAATATGTTAAAGTTTCGTGTCATTCTAAGACTTTTTATTTTTGGGCTATTTCCTATTGCACGGTAAAATAAGAAAAACAGGACAATCATGGCATTTAATTTATTCTACTAAGAACAACAGAGAATTAAATAATGGTACAGAGAATCATGCTCACTAAATTCATCAATTTCATGCCTTTCAAAAATGATTCATTAATAAGGTTGATCAAGTCTTATTAAAAATCATCTCCAATTGGCATGAAAACGAAGAATTTTCGTAACACACTAGGTTACCTCAATGGGGATGTGCATCTCCCCAACAATAAGATTATAATAATTTTTCTTGACAATAGGAAGAGGTAATGCAAAGCTTCCGATGATAACCATGGCACTAGGCTCAATGACATTAACATTATTAACCAAAATTTGCTTCTTCGGGAAATGCACGGTATGTTGTTTGCCATTGACATGAAATGTGACCTTGCTCTTGTTGCAATCAATAACAGCCCCTGTAGTATTTAGAAAGGGTCTCCCAAGGATAATTGACATATTGACAATAAACGAAGTCTTTTATATAAAGAGAAAGGCATAACACTAACACCAACTCCTAAATCACATAAAGCAGTTTTAACATAATTTTGTTTAATGGAGCAAGGTATTGTGGGTATACCGGGATCTCCCAACTTCTTAGGCACTCCTCCATCAAAAGAATAATTAGCAAGCATATTTCAATTTCAGGTATTTTTCTTTTGTTGGTAATAATATCCTTCATATACTTAGCATACGGAGGAATTTTCAAAATATCAATCAAGCGAGTGCACAAGGTAACATGCCTAATCATTTTAGCAAAGTGCTCAAAATCCTCCTCGTCCCTACTCTTGGAAGGCTTATGAGGGAATGGCATGGGTTTTTGAACCCATGGTTCTCTTTCTTTACCATGTTTGGTAGCAGCAAAGTCTTTCTTTTCGTAACGCTTATTTTTGGGATGTGGGTTATCAAGATCTTCAGCAGGTTCTATTTCCACATCATTATCTTGCTCCTTATTGTCTGGTTGAGCATCTACATGAGTATCATCCTTATTAGTATCATCATTTTCATTATCACTAGGTTCATGATCACTACCAGACTGTGTCTCAGCGTCAGAAATAGAAACATCATTTTGTTTTTCAGTAGGTTTTTCTATAACAGGTTCATCAGAAGCATGCAAGGTTCTATCCTTTTTCTTCTTCTTTTTCTTACTAGAGAGACTAGGTGCATCATTATTAATTCTTTGATAATCTTGTTCAATTCTCTTTGGATGTCCCTCGGGAAAGAGAGGTTCATGTGTCATTCTACCTCCTCTAGTCATTACTCTAATAGCATGATCATTCATATTATTATTTATCTCAGCAAGCAAAACATTTTGTGACTTAGCAACCTGGTCTAGTTGTGTGTGAACCATAGAGGCATGTTTACCTAGACCTTTAACATCATTAGCAATTCTAAACATCAAGTCACTCAAGCGATCTATCATCATAGCATTACGTCTTAAATGATCTTTGACATAATTACTGAAATGCTCTTGCTTAACAACATAATTATCAAATTCATCCATGCATTGACTAGGAGTCTTAGTATAAGGTATATCACTTTTATTAAAGGAACGGAGAGAGTTTACCTTTACTACCTGTGTTGGGGTGTCAAGTCCATGTATTTCTTCAATAGGGGGTAATTTCTTGACATCTTTAGTTTTAATACATTTCTCCTTCATGGATTTCTTAGCTTCTTGCATATCTTCAGGGCTGAGAAATAGAATACCTCTCTTCTTTGGAATAGGTTCCAGCGGTGGTTCAGGAAGTGTCGAATTATCAGCATTTTGCAATATGTTATTCAGTAACTCTTCAGCTTGCCCAGCAGTTCTTTCCCTGAAAACACAACAGGCGCAACTATCTAGGTAATCCCTAGAAGCATCGGTTAGTCCATTATAAAAGATATCAAGTATTTCATTTTTCTTAAGGTGATGATCAGGCAAAGCTCTTAGTAACTGGAGAAGCCTCCCCAAGCTTGAGGGAGATTATCTTCTTTAGTTTGCACAAAGTTAAATATTTCCTGTAAAGCAGCTTGTTTCTTATGAGCAGGAGAATATTTTTCAGAGAAGTAATAAAGCATATCCTGGGGGCTACGAACACAACCAGGAGAAATAGAAAGGAACCATTCTTTAGCCTCGCCTTTTAGCGAGAAAGGAAAAAGCTTAAGGATATAGTAGTAGCGTATCTTTTCCTCATTAGTAAACAAAGCAGCAATATCATTCAATTTGGTGAAGTGTCCAATAACAGTTTCATTTTCATAACCATGGAAAGGATCAGATTCAACTATAGGGATTAACTCAGGATCTACAGAGAATTCATAATCCTTATCAGTAACAAATATAGGAGAAGTAGCAAATTTAGGATCTCGTTTCATTTTCTCCATCATAGATTTTTCTTTCAATTTGGACACTAGTTTCCTCAAGTCATCTCTATTCTCACAAGCAAGTAGTTCCCTAGATATTTCCTCACTCACAACATAACCTTCGGGTACATATGGCAATTCATAATTAATAGGAGATCTAGGTGTAGTAGGTGATTCAAAATCTTCATCAGTTTCAGCACTTTCAAGTTCTCTAGCTTTAGCAATATGGGCATCAAGTAATTTATTTAGTGGCACAGTTTCAGTTTCATCAAATGTAGCAGTAGTAGCATCATTAATTTCAGAGGTAGCATCATCAAGTTCATGTGACATATCAGGACGATCAATAGGTGGTGGTGTAACAAGCTGATTCAAAACAGTAGGTGAATCAAAGGCAGAGCTAGATGGCAGTTCCTTACCTCCTCTCATGCGAGAGGGGACGATCTTAGTTCGAGTATCTTTCAGATTCTTCATAGTGGCAATTAGATATCCTCAAGTTAACACAATAAATATTGCTATGCTCCCCGGCAACGGTGCCAGAAAAAGGTCTTGATAACCCACAAGTGTAGGGGATCGCGACAGTCTTCACGTGTAGTATTTCACCCTAATTTATTGGTTCGACACAAGGGGAGCCAAAGAGTATTTATTGGCCTTGACAGTTGAGTTGTCAATTCAACCGTACCTGGGATATCTCTCTGCAGCAAAGATTTAGTAGCACGGCAAATAGTAGTAGCAATAGTAATAGTGACAATAGCAGTTTTGGCAGCAAGAGTAACAGTTGCAGTTTTATAGCAAGTGTGACAGCAGCAGCAATAGTAGTAACGTAGCAAGATTCAGTATATGAAAAGCGTAGGCACATGGATCGGTGATGGATAACGATTGAGATGATATTGACCATGTAACAGTTACACACTAGGGCGACACAGGACTAGCTCCAATTCATCAATATAATGTAGGCATGTATTCCGTATATAGTCATACGTGCTTGCGATAAGAACTTGCATGACATCTTTTTTCCTACCCTCCCGTGGCAGCGGGGTCCTATTGGAAACTAAGGGATATTAAGGCCTCCTTTTAATAGAGAACCGGAACAAAGCATTAACACATGGTGAATACATGAAATCCTCAAACTACGGCAATCACCGGAAAGAATCCCAATTATTGTCACCTTGGGGTATGCGGATCAAGACACGTAATAGGTGCATACAACTTGCAAGATAGGATCCAAATCAATCTTATATTCGTGAAAACATAATATGCTCAGATCTGAAATCATGGCACTCGGGCCCTAGTGACAAGCATTAAGCATAGCAAAGTCATAGCAACATCAATCTCAAAACATAGTGGACACTAGGGATCAAGCCCTCTCAAACTTAACTTGATTACATGATCAATCTCATCTAATCCCACCACCGTCCAGCAAGCCTACAGAGGAATTACTCACTCCCGGTGGTGAGCATCATGGCGGTGTTGATGGAGAAGGGTTGGTGATGACGATGGTGACGAATCCCCCTCTCCGGAGCCCAAAACGGACTCCAGATCAGCCCCCCGGAGGAAGAACAGGAGGTGGCGGCGGCTCCGTCTCGTGAAACGCGACGAAATCTTCTCTCCTATTTTTTTCTCATCAGATATGAATTTATAGGACTGAGAATAGGCTCGGAGGAGGCCTTCGCTCCATAATTCATGATAATTCCCAGAAAAAATTCATAAAAAGTTTCGTCCGATTCCGAGAACTTTTATTTCTGCACAAAAATAACACCAAGGCAATTCTGCTGAAAACAGCGTCAGTCCGGGTTGGTTCTATTCAAATCATGCAAATTAGAGGTCAAAACCAAAGCCAAAGTGTTTGGAAAAGTAGATACGTTTGAGACGTATCAGTGACCCATTACCCATCAGCACGGGAGAAGTACCTGTGACCTGATAAGAACAAAACATGGCGGCATCAGCACAAACATGTATGTTGGCATCAGTGTCAATTAACCAATCCGGAGTAAGATATACTGAAAGGATGGTAGGAAAAATACCGTACCCAGAATCCTTCATATCAGTATCATCGATGACAACATTAGCAGACTTGCCCCTCTTCTCAGGTTTGCGCTCCTCATAGCGGTTAGGACATCTCGGAGCCCAGTGATTAGGATCACCGCAGACACGGCATAGTCCCTTCCCCTTCTTATGCGAATTCTTCTTGAAGTTGGTAGAGTGTGACAGCAAGTTCTTAGCAACAAACTTGCCTTTGCCCTGAGATTTGTTCTTGTTGTTTTGGGGATTGATGAAGTGGAAGTTCTTCTTCTGTACCATGTGGGCACTAGAAGCTCCCTCAACAGCTCGAGCACGTGTGTCTTTTGCTCTCGCCTTCTCTTCACCATCAAGAGTTCCTATGAGATCTGAAACGGAAAACTCATGTCTCTTGTGTTTCAGAGAACTAGTGAAATTGTTCCATGAAGGTGGAAGCTTGGCAATGATGTCTCCAGCCACAAATTTGTCTGACAACACACACTTGAAGTACTCAAGCTCCTTCACGAGAGACTGTATCCCATGAGCTTATTAAACAATAGAGCGCTCATCAGTCATCTTGTAGTCATAGAATTGCTCCATGACGTATAACTCGCTGCCAGCGTACGAGGCCCCAAACTTGGCCTTGAGCGCAGCCCACATATCCTTGCCGCTGTCAAATGACATATACAAATCCACAATGGAATCGTCAAGAACACTCAGAAGGGCGCCCTTGAAGAGGGTATCGATCTTCTCAAAAGCTTCCTGCTGTGCAGGATTAAGATCGCCCTCAGGCTTGCCTTTGGTGGCATCATAGCATTACATGGTTTGAAACCAGTAGACCGCTCTCATGCGCCACCTCTTATATTGCACCCCCTTGAAGGTGGGCGGCTTCAGATGCGCAGCAAAATCATTTGGAGTAAATTGCCTATAATCAGGTTTTTGGATTGCTGAGTATATGAGCAAATTACTATGATATTTAATCTGAATAAACAGTAAATAAATCACGACGGCAATAACAGAGATTGGACCAATCATGCATACTAGCATAGTAGACGTATGTATTAAATCTACGGCATAGACTAGATATAAGAATTCTAGCACGATCTCAAATAGAGAGGACAAGATTGCATACTGTGCAGCGGGAGCAGAACCGCCAGCGTTCGTGTTGTCGTTCATGTCGTTGATGAAGAGGTTGCCGAGATTGGGGAAGTAGTCGTCGTCCGGGAAGTAGTCACTCCCAGCAGTCACGCGAGTGCGCTCCCCAAAAACCTGATCGCCCTCTCCCATACAGGATCACAAGAGGCGGGGTTCCGAAGGCCTAATGTCCCTTCTCGCGGTGCACACCAGAAGGAGGGATGGAGAAGACTTGGATAGCGACGCAATGATCTGGAACGGTGCGAAACCATATGTTGTGATGGCGGCTAGGGTTGGCAGGGACCTCGCATATATATATATATGCGCGGCAGGGTAGAGCGACGTGGACTGGACCCACATCCGAGTCGGTTATAGCCCACGATCCGACATCTCAGATCGTGGCGCCTCTGTTACGGACTCTCCGTTCCCGACCGGCAAAAATAAACACGTAGCTATGAGCTCGGCTCGGCTCAATCCCGCAACCCGCGGTGCGTCGTGACGAGGCGTGGCGTGGCGTGGTGAGGCGAGCAGGGAGGAGGATTGCGTGAGGGCCTCTTGTCTTCTCATTCTCTTACAAGTGCTAGAAGAGCTCACCTTATAAAGAGGTGTAGCTCTCTCTCTCAACTAGTAGGGTGGGACTAAACTTTAGTCCCACTCACACCACACACACAGCCAACTCATATGGGCCATGATAATTTCAGATTTTAGATGGCTTTGGGCCAAAGGACTAATAGTAAAAAATCCAACACTAGCTACCGAGGCGATCGCTGTGGCCGACGCGGAACAGGCATATATACCCTACATACGGACCAATCCACAACAGCTCCAACATGCTGCCCTCGTCTTCTTCATCAAGCTCGGCGGTTGACCCAACACTCCTAGCGGCTCTCAACAACATGCAGCTGCCCGACACTCATGAGCGGTATATCGACTCTGGCGCATCCTCTCATCATGGTAAATTCGATTCTCTAATATTCCCTCTGGTCCGTTTTACTCCGCATATAGATTTGTGTCAAGTCAAACTTCACAAAATTCGGCCAAATATATATTGAAAAATATCAACATCTACAATATCAGAGTAACTAGGGATTGCAGATTGGACGAAACTTCGCGCGCACTCGTATCGCTTTGCGCATTCCACGAAAGCTGACATGTCAACCATCCGGAGACACGCAAGCAAAACCATCGGGAGAAACCACTCTAATCGTGATAAGGGGGTGCTTTGTGTGGTATTGCAGATCTCAGGGGGTTCATTAACCGGTTTTATAGCTCCGGGGTGCATTAACCGGTTTGTGAAACCCCAGGGGGTGATCTGGACTTCTTTCCAATATCAGATATACATTTCATGAAACTACATTTCATTATGAATCTAACAATATTGATTTGACATTGTGAATGTTGATACATTTTTCTATAAATTTGGTCAAAGTAGAGATGCTTTGACTTCAGACATAGCTAATATGCAGACTAAAAAGGACCGGAGGGAGTACCTTCTACTGCTTCTCAAACCATCATTGTTGGTAACGGTGCTACACTTCCAATTACACACATAGGTTCCTATGCTCTCACCAGTACTTCTATTCCTCTTCATTTACGCAACATTCTAATTCTTCCAAGAATTATCAAAAATCTTATCTTCGTTCGTCAATTGACCACTGATAACTCTTGTTCTGTCGAATTTGACCCTTATGACGATCTTCTTATCGCTATGGTTAAAAATTTCAACGAAATTTCAGTGAAATTTCCGAAATTTTGCATATTTCAGTGGGGTCCGAAATATTTTTAACACCGAAATATCAAGGCAGATTCGAACTGATTTCAAAATAAATTTGAATTCTTTAAAATTAAGTGAAATTTCAAATCTTAAATCCAAAATAATTTATGAAATATGCGATGAAATTTGGAAAACACTTCTGTTCAGCTAGTCGATCTTTCTGCGCACATAGCTCGCCTCTACGGCCATCGGATCTTTCTTTAATCAGATGGCTCAAAAACATCTTCTTTCCACACCTTAGGTCTGCAACTGGGCATTTGTTGTTATTTTCTCCCTTGCAACAACTAGCGTGTTGCAAGATCTGGATCCCAGACACATGTATCATGAGATGTGCCGCCGCCGGCGCGGACAAGCGTGCTCTCTTCCGTGTCCGCCCCTCCACTCTCTATTCTTCATTTCTTTCTTTCATCGTCGGGTCTGACTCTCTCTCCTGCTCCATCTCCTCGGCCATCGATCACCTTTCCATCGATCGTCCCAAAACCTTACCCGAGCAGCCTCCCATCGGATTTGCGCCGCTCTGGTGAGATCGACGCCTCCTCTGTTGTCCTTGACCTCACATCGCATTTGACGTTGCTGCTGGACATCGTGGAGTGGGATCCACACTTGATTTCTGTTTTTTTGCAACGGGGAGTTTTTCGATAAGACACTTGTTGCAAAAAGTTGCTTGCTGCAACAGGTCCATAGAGAACAAAAATAGTTTTAAAATTTTATGCATCATGATCTTTGTTGCAAAAAAAATCTGCAACTATCCCTATGTTGTGAAAAAGTTCTGTAACTAGACCTCTGTTGCAGAAAATATTGCAACAACATATTTGTTGCAAAGATGACGAATCACGTGGGTAGATCACGCGACCATCCCCAGCTTCATCCAATGGTCACGGAGGCGACCGGTTTTTTAGTTTTATCCGTCGGCGGATGCGTAGCATCGCCCATGAAATTTTGCATATTTCAATGAGGCTTGAAATTATTTTGTTTCTGAAATAAAAAACCGTTACCGGGACCATGTTCTTCGATGCAACAGCTCCGACCCTCCTTATTCAGTTAGCCAGCCCAACCATGAAGCACACATCATCACCTCGCCATCAGATATTTGGCATCGTCGTCTTGGTCATCTCGGCTCCCACACCATGTCACGTCTTCATCAACTTCAGCACATTCCCTACAATAAAGCCGGATCCACTTTATCTCATGCTTGCCAATTAGGAAAACATTTTAGGTCACCATTTTTCCCATCTCAGTCTTCTAATGTGCATCCTTTTGAGCCTATCCATTGTGACATTTGGACATCTCTTGTACCTAGCAAGTATGGCTATTGCTACTACTTAATTATCGTGCATGATTTTAGTCGTTATTTCTGGAGTTTTCGAAAAGAATCTGGTGTTTATGTTACCTTTGTTGCTTTTCATGCCTATGCCTCTACCCATTTTCACCTTACCATTCAATCGATTCAGCGTGACAATGACAGAGAATTTGATAACACCAAACTTGACACCTTCTGTAGTACTCACGGTATTCTTTTTCGCTTTTCATGTCCCTACACATTGATACGTCTCCAACATATCTATAATTTTTGATTGTTCCATGCTGATAAATTATCATTCTTAGATACTTTTTGGGTCATTATTTACCAATTTATAATATTTCTGAGCACTAACCTATTGACCCAATGCCAGTGCCAGTTGATGTTTTCTGGGTGTCTTTTACTTTGTAGATTTCCTTTACCAAATGAAGTCCAATTGCCACGAAACTTTTTGACAATTTTTTCTGGACCAAAAGAAGACCAACAAGCCTCAGAGGATAGCCGGGAGCCTCAGCGAGGCTCCACAAGCCAATAGGGTGCTACACCAGGGGGGCGCCCTGATAGCTTGTGGGCCCCCTAAGGCCCTCCCGACCTCGTTCTCTGTCCTATGAATTCTCATTAATCCTGGAAACCCTCAGGAATACCTCGAAAACCTTTTTCCACCACCGCAAGTCTCTGTTCCGCCGTGATCCCATCTGGAGCTCCGTTTCGGCACCCTACCGGAGGGGGGATAGATCATGGAGGGCCTCTTCATCAACCTTGCTGCCCTCATGATGATGTGTGAGTAGTTCACCACAGACCTACGGGTCCATAGCCAGTACCTAGATGGCTATCTCTCTCTCATATGATCTTCAATACAATGATCATCACATCTTCGCTTTGATCTATCCGATGTAATCCTTTTGTGCGGTGTGTTTGTTGGTATCCGATGAATTGTGGGTTTATGTTCAGATTACTCATGAAAAGTATTTGAGATACCTCTGATATATATTGTCTCTTAACTGCATGATCATTATAGCTTCGTAATGCTCTCCGATTTATTGATGTGCTTTGGCCAAGTAGATTGATATTTCTTCGGTGGGAGTAGTGCGTTGTAGTGGGTTCAACCTGGCGGGTTTCTATAACCCAGTGACACAAGGGGAGAAGATATGTCTTTGTGTTGCTGCTACTAAGGATAAAAAGATAGGGTTTATTCATATTGATACACATTGATTGAGTACACTTTGTCTACATCATGTCATTGTTCTCCAAGCATTACTCTGTTTTACTTAATACTCCAGATGCATGGTGGATAGCGGTCGATGGGTGGAGTAATAGTAATAGGTGCAGGCAGGAGTCGACCTATTTGCTTATAGACGTGATGCCTATATAGACATGATCATTGGCGTGAACATCACATAACTATCCGATTTTCTATCAATTGCCCAACAGTAATTTGTTACCCTCCGTACACTGCCTACATGAGAGATGCCGCTAGGGAACACTATGCCCCCCCGGGTCTATTCACTTATATATTCGCAAACTCAATTGCTACCTTGCTGCTATTATTTACCTTTTATTTATTTTGCAATTTATATTTATCAACAAGTATCTACAACTCACTTGCTTGCAAATAACGAGATCAAGGGGATTAACAACCCTCTTGCCCTCGTTGGGTGCAAGTCATTTGTTCTTTTGTGTGCAGCTGCTGAAGACGGTTGAGAAGTGATATTCCTATTGGTTCGATGAACCTTGATTTCATAACTGAGAGAAATACTTACCCACCTTGTGCTGCAACTACCCGTTCCTCTTCATGGAAAACCCAACGTAGATCACAAGTATCATACGTCTCAACAAAACGGCATGGCCGAGCGAGCTATTCGTACAACAAACGATATCGTTCGTACTCTATTATTCCAAGCCTCACTCCCATATACCTTTTGGGCCGAAGCCTTACATGTTGCCAGCTATTTAATCAACATCCGACCCATCACATCATCCAAATTCACCACACCTTTCTTTAATCTTCGTGTGTTCGGGTGCTTATGCTATCCCAACTCCTCTTCCACCTAACCACAGAAACTAGCTCCACGTTCCACTTGTTGCATATTTCTCGGCTACCCCTCTCGGCATAGTGGATACCGATGTCTTGACCTAGACACTCGACAGATCATTATTTCTCGCCACGTCATATTTGACGAGTCCACATTTTCATATGCTCCGTCTCCCAGACCTATCACACCTCCTAGCATCGACATATTTGATCCTTTCATGCATGCACCTATTTCTACTGTGATAACACACTTTCCTACCACACCACGAAATCCTGCCTCAACAACGCATGTTCCTACCACAACAACGCTTTCGCCGCTATCTTCTATCGCGACAGCCAACCCTTTTGCTACGACAGCGCCCCTACCTGAACTATCATACCCATAGTCCACCAGGTCTGCTACCTCTGGTGCATCACCACCAGTTACACCTGAAATCTCACAAGCCTCCTCTATTATTTCTTCTACACCCACCATACCTGCCTCTTCGCCTATCCACTGAACACGCCGTACAACCGGCAAACTACCACCACCTATAGATTGCCTTAATCTTTCCGTAGTCATCTCCTCTTCGATTCCACATAACTATCTAGTCGCCCTTCGTGATACCTTGTGGCCCCAAGCCATGCAAGATGAACATGATGCTCTCATGGCTAATGGCACTTGGAATCTTTTCCCTCCGCCTCCGGGTGCCAACATCGTTAGTGGAAAATGGATCTTTCACCATAAATTTCACTCTGATGGTTCTCATGCTCATCACAAAGCTCGTTGGGTAGTGTGAGCATTCACCCAACAACCCGATGTCGCCTTCGACGAGACTTTCAGTCTTGTAGTCAAACCTGCCACTATACGTGTTGTTCTTCCTCTTGCTCTTTCTCAATCATGTCATCAACTAGATGTGAAAAATGCTTTCTTGCATGGCCATCTAGATGAAGAAGTCTATAGTCAGCAACCTTCCGGGTTTGTGAATACTCATTTTCCCGCACATGTTAGTCATCTTAAAAAAACCTCTATATGGTCTTAAACAAGCTCCCTGCGCGTGGTTTCAATGCTTTTCTACTTATGCCCGTTCTATTGGATTTGTAGAATCTAAGTCTAATGCCTCTCTCTTTATTTTTGACCATGACAATACTACCGCATACCTTCTTCTTTATATCGATGACAATATGCTCACTGCTTGTTCTCAAACCACTCTACACAAAATAATTTCTCAAATTAGCCATGAATTCTCCATGAAAGATCTTGGTCATCTTCATCATTTTGTTGGCATCTCTGTCACTCGAACTCCCACGACTCTCCATCTCTATCAATGCCAATACATTCTTGATGTTCTCTCCCGCGCATGCATGCTTCATTGTAATCCTTCACCTACACCTATTGACACCAAATCGAAACTTTCTGCTTTGGTTGGTTCGCCGATGTTTGATCCTTTCAAATACCGTAGCCTCGATGGTGCTCTCCAGTATATCACTCTCACCAGACCAGAAATTTCATATGTCGTGCATCAAGTGTGTCTTCATATGCATGATACTCACTTTCTTTTCATCAAATGCATTCTCAGTTATCTTAAAGGAACACTTGATCTTGGTCTGATTCTTCATTCCTCCTCTACACACAATCTTGTTGTCTATTCGGATACAGATTGGGCTGCCTGCACGGATACTCACCGCTCTATGTCCGGATTCTATGTATTTTTGGGAGACAATTTGGTATCATGGTCTTCTCGCCGTCACCAGACATTTTCTCGTAGCAGTGCGGAAGCTGAATATCGTGCAGTCATCGCAGCCGTAGCCGAGACTTGCTGGCTGTGTCATTTGTTGGCTGAGCTTCATTGTGCTCTTGACAGTGCCACCATCATTTACTGTGACAACATCTCGGCTGTATACACGTCTGCAAATCCGGTGCAACATCGTCGTACTAAACACATTGAGCTGGATATTCATTTCATTCGAGAGAAAGTTGCCATTGGAGCTCTATGAGTACTTCATGTTCCATCTTCATCTCAATTTGTGGACATATTCATCAAAGGACTGCCGACACCTTTGTTCTTGGAGTTTTGGTCCAGTCTTCACATCAGCAACGGCTTGCCTCGTTCAGACTGCGGGGGGATGTTAGACGATCATACATATCCACATCTGGATGGACTAGGAGTTGTAATTTCATCTGTACCATAGGGTACCAATTAGAGTTCTGACCGACTTGATCAACTTGTGATGCAAGTTTGTAATCCATGTATATATTTATCGATCAATGAGATCAATCAAGGCGTGCGAGTTTTGCAGCTCGGTCATATTCTATTGCAAGCAACATCAGAGATAGAAGAGCAGCGGCATGGAAGTTCTCTGGGGATGTTGGAGGTGGGGTGGGGTTGAGGTGATGGTGGATGTAGGCGCTAGTGGGTGGAGGAGAAGCTGGCGCACCACCACTCCGGCCTGGCCGTTGCGAAGGAGGTGGGGCGGTGGAGGTGGGAAGAAGTAGAGGGCAGAGGCAGAGGTGGAGGGCAGAGGCAAAGGTGGAGGGAGGCGGCGGGGGTGGGAGGTGGAGGGCAGAGGCAGAGGTCGGAGGTAGGAAAGGATGGGGGCGGAATTCAAACTGGGGCAATTATGTCATTTCACTGCTTTTTCACCTGGTCAGAGAAAACCTCTAGCCACCTATATTTAGGAACGGAGGGAGTAATTGTTACTTGATTTTATTACTGTAAATGGTCTGTAGGTCACGCCAGACTAAACAAATTCTTCATTATATTAAATGTTTACCTTGCCATGCTACATTTGTTTGATCTTCCCTAATATGATTCAACAGTTAGGGCCCTGCTAACTGGTAAAATTAGATGATGCACCGGCACGTTGCTGTGGGAAACTTGCTAAAAGAATATAGAAAAGTTTCTATAAAAACATCTATAACTAATGGGAAGCGAGTGTGAGCTTAAAAATGAAAGTGAAATACAAATGGTACACAAAAAGAAAAAATGAATTACGGTTAAAAGAATATCATTTCTAAAAAAATGTGAATGAACTATATGTGTATGGCAAGCGACCAACACATATTTTTTCAATAGAAAATCTAATGCAAAAAAATAACTTATGAGTAACATGCATGAATTGATGATGTGGTGCATACATGCATAGAGTAATGCAAAAGTAATGTAATTTATGACTTGCATGCAAGCTCATGTGTCATAGTTGCATGTTTAGGAAAAATAAATAGTTGGTTTTAGCTATTTAGGAATAGAAGATATACCCCTGTAAAAAGCCAAATGAGCATCGGATGATGTTTTTTGGCTATAGCATTTACGCCGGTTTGATGAGTTATGTAAGAGCAACTCCAAGAGACGCATGCTAAAACAAGTATGCAGTGCCGAAATAGGTTTTTTTAGCGCGGGGGAGTACGTTTGCTTCAACAGGCACGACAACATAAAGCGCACCGCGGTAGCTCTAGCAGGCGCGTTAAATTTACAACCCGCGCGGTGGTGTAGTTCATACGATATCAAGAAGATCAAACACACAAACATCAACAATACGATTTTAATTTATAACATAGTTCAAGCCCAACACCACATGCAGTCCACACGATACGAATGAAAACACTAGTAAAATAAAAATGCACCTAGACTACTCTTCATCCTCCTCGGTGGTGTAGTCCGACGTCGTAAGAAACACGTCCGCCCACCGATCGTCGTTCGAGTCCCAGTCCGAGTTCGGGTTGTCCAGGTGGGAAATAGCTAATGCCTTGCGCATACGCTTGTCTAGGCGTCCGGCAACTCGTTGCGCCCTCCTATTCGCGTAGAACTCATGCTCGGCAACGACGTACTCCGGGTAGCGGCGGCGCCACTCCGCCATGGCGTCCTCGTCCCTCCGGGCGATCGTCAGGCGGCGGTCCCGACTGTGCTGGGCGCGGCGGTCCGCCTCGGTGGCCAGACGCGGGGGAGGCACGACCTGCTGTGCGTTTTCCCGGAGCGGATTTCGACGTAGAACATCCAGGACGGGCGTTCGCGGACGCCGCGGAAACCCGAGCTGCTCCGGGGACGCGGTGGCGACGAGGCTCTGGGCGGCAGAGCGCGGGGAGACGGTGGCGGCGAGGCACGGGGCAGGATGAGTGCAGGGAGAAGGCGCGGGATGGAGTGGGCGAAGCGCGGGCGCGACACCGAATATATAGAGCACGCGAGCGAGCGCGCATCGAAGTTGACGCGCGGGCGGCCGCTTTTCCCCTCGTGCGCGAATTTTTATTTAGCGCGTCGAGGTTTCGCGCCCCGCTGAAGCGCGCCGAGCGACCTCGTGCGTGTGAAAAACGCGGTTTTTATCGCGCGCCTGTTGGAGTTGCTCTAATGCAGGGCTGGCGTCGGTGTTCACGACGGGGTGAAGCGACGCGACGGCGATCATTTAGCCAAATGAGGGTGAACACGTTTGGAACTTCGGACCAGCTCATAACTGAGCGATAAGAAGGGCACGAGGGCGTCGCTGGTCGTGGCTGATGTGCAGGAAGCATGGTTTTGGGTACCGAGCGGGATATTCGGATAACGGGCGGTATCCGTGTTACTCATTACCCCATATAAGAAATCTATATGTACAGAAGAAAAAAAATCTAACTTTTCAAAAAAATTGAATTTCGATGTTACGCATATGGTTAAATTGAGCTGAAACTCTTATAAAACGCATAGCCAGCTATGGTCTACTGGTAAGTGCCGGCTTCCGCTTCAATTCGCGCTTCCATCCAGTGCGCCGGCTGAAACGTTCGGCCGGCCGCGTCCACTCGCGCACGCACCCAGCGAAGCAACTTGCGACACGTAGGACGTCGGCCTTCATCTACGCTATATCTCTTCTACTTTTTCTCTCGTCTATCTTCTTCCACCACCAATCGATCTGATTTTCTTCTCTCTCCTCGGCGAACCATCACCGTCCGGTGAGCTCTCGCGGCCGCGCGCCCTCGCCCCTGCCGCTGAACATCAGCCTCTCCCCGCCTCCCTCCTGTGCCGCAACCCATCCCTACTACTTTTTTGGGCTCTTCGCATGCTTCGGGTAGAGGACGCCATGGCCGCGGGGCGAGCACCAGCAAGCCAGGTGGCCGCGGGGCGAGCACCAGCAAGCCGTGCTACAGCCGGGGCCGAGCCGTGCTACAACCGGCATCTCATTTTGCTACAACCATCCACCAAAAAAGTTGCATCCACGTTCGTCAGAGTTGCAACCCGAGTTCGCCGGAGTTGTAGCCATGGTCATACAGCGATTTTTTGCTACAACCGGCATCTCATTTTGCTACAACCGTCCACTAAAAAAGCTGCATCCACGTTCGTCAGAGTTGCAACCCGAGTTCGCCGGAGTTGTAGCCATGGTCATACATCGATTTTTTGCTACAACCGGCATCTCATTTTGCCACAACCGTCCACTAAAAAAGCTGCATGCACGTTCGTCAAACATCGACCACCAGCAAGGGCGGCGACCGGCGGCGAAGCGGCGGCGACCGGCGACGAAGGGGCTGGAACTGGTCACCAGGTTGCATCTGGCGGAGGAGGAGGAGGAAGGAAGAATTGGGGAAGAAAATAGACGACACGGGGTTAGATCTGACGGATGCCTGGAGCTACATCTGGCGGCTGCGCGTTGACCGGCCCAAATTTGGGCCGGCGCGCCGGCGCAGAGCACTGCCTTTTATTCATTCCTTTTCAGTGCGAAGAAGAGATGAGCGGAAAATATAACCACGGCGGGGTTCGAACCCTTCAACTGAAGATGAGCTAAAAAATATAGCCACGGTGGGGTTCGAACCCTCCAACTGAAGGAAAAGAGAAGGTCAGATATGACCTAACCAACGCTCTAGAATGTGGTTGATGATGAAAATGAGTTCGGTTTCGAGTATCGTCCATCCCTTTTTTTTCATCCCTTTTCAGTGCAAAAAAGGGAGATGAGCGAAAAAATATGGCCACGGCGGGTTCGAACCCTCCAACTGAAGGAAAAGAGAGGGTTAGATACGATCTAACCAACGCGCTAGAATGTGATTGATGATGAAAATGAGTTTGGTTTCGAGTATCGTCGATCCCCTTTTTTTCATCCCTTTTTAGTGCAAAAAAGGGAGAGGAGCGAAAAAATATGGCCACGGCGGGGTTTGAACCCTCCAACTGAAGATGAGCGAAAAAATATGGCCACCGCAGGGTTTGAACCCTACAACTGAAGGAAAAGAGAAGCTTAGATACGACCTAACCAACGCGCTAGAATGTGATTGATGATGAAAATGAGTTTGGTTTCACGTATCGTCCATCCCTTTTTTGCATCCCTTTTCAGTGCAAAAAAGGGAGATGGGCGAAAAAATACGGCCACGGCAGGGTTCGAACCCTCCAACTGAAGGTGAGCGAAAAAATATGGCCACGACAGGGTTCGAACCATCCAACCGAAGGAAAAGAGAAGGTTAGATACGAGCTAACCAACGCGCTTGAATGTGATTGATGATGAAAATGAGTCCAGTTTCGAGTATCGTCCATCCCTTTTTTTCACCCTTTTTCTGTGAAAAAAGGGAGATGGGCGAAAAAATATGGCCTCGGCGATGTTCAAACCCTCCAATTGAAGATGAGTGAAAATATATGGCCACGGTGGGGTTCGAACCCTCCAACTGAAGGAAAAGAGAAGGATAGATATGAGCTAGCCAACGTGCTAGAATGTGATTGATGATGAAAATGAGTCCAGTTTCGAGTATTTTCCATCCTTCTTTTTTTCACACTTTTTCAGTGCAAAAAAGGGAGATGAGCGAAAAAATATGGCCACGGCGGGGTTCAAACCCTCCGACCGAAGGAAAAGAAAATGTTAGATACGACCTAACCAATGCGCTAGAATGTGATTGATGATGAAAATGAGTTCAATTTTGACATACGGTATGGCAAAAAAAATGAATTCAAATTCAAATTCATAATTTCGTACGAAAATATTATGGTATTTTGCGATTACCGCGGTAACCGCAATTTTGGGTGCCCCGCGAGAAAAAAAGTCTACTCAGGATCAAAAAAAGTCGGTGGAGGAAGACACTGACGCGAGGAGGCAGAACCGCAAAAGAGTCGGTGGAGGACCTTGCTGCTGTCGTGTGCGAAGAGGACGAGGCCTGAGCGGCCCTAGTGCTTGCTGCCACCGCAAGCTGGAAACCGTCGTGGCCCTCTTGCGTGTCGTGCTACAGACGTCGTTTGAGGAGGCGTCCGCTGTTGCATGGGGGGGAGACTTGAGCCAGTGGCTGGGGAGGGAGAACAGGGATGCGTCTGGCTGGAGAGGAGGACCGGGCCACCTGCTGGACAGGAGTACGGCTGTACGGGGCTTCCTTCGCAACGTCGGGGCCGGCGACGACTGATGCACCATGCAGAGATGGTGGCGGCTGGATCGTGGGAGGAGAAAGTCAAGACGAAGAAGGTTGTACCTTGTGCTGGAGAGACATAGTTTTCTTCTTTTTTCCTCCTTATTACTAACAGATGGGTCCACGGGTTGGGTGGGGATTATGAAGGAATTAAAATCTGCAGTACCTTCGGGCTGGTACCCGGTCAAATAGGGATCAACTGACGGCAGTGGCATATCTTCTTTATCTTTACCTAATCTTTACCTATAATAATAATAATAATAATATATATATAATAATAAAGCACGGAGTGTTTCTGTCGGCTCACTGTCGTCGCCCCTTTTTGCGAAAAAGTCCTTATGTTTTTTGTTTATTGAACCCGCAGTACACGTTTAAGTCGCGGCCGAACCGTTATTTTGCATTTTCTCAGAAAACCCCCTGACATTTCAGGTAATCAACCCGCCGTCCATATTTAAGTCAGCCGAATCGTTTTTTTTGTTTTAACAGAAAACCCCCTGACTTTTCGGTTAATCAATCCGCAGTTTATCTAAAACAAAATTATCCATATTTTTTAAACCGTAACTCCGATTTTAACATGTTATATATGAAATTTGATTAGAAAAATGTGTAGAATCTAAATATGATGTTATTTTTAACTGTTAAATATTTTTAAAATATTATTTTTGGTGCACACTTAATCTATAGTGCACGGTCCATTGTTCTTTCGTAGCGGCGGTGATCCGAATTGCAAATAAACACCCATTAAAACCAGATTGAGAGGAAAGAAAACATCGATAACCACGCATGCACAACTCTGAAAAACCTCGCGGGGAAAAACAACATATTTCTCTTCTTATTCCAAGCGAGTGTGCGTGCGCGCGCGCGAGATAGATATGCCTTAGGACTGACCACATTCAAACGCGTTTTCGTTATGTGAGCACTGAGGCCACTGTCGGCAACACAAATGTGATGCCATGTGAAAATAAAGGACGTGGACCTATTAGGGTCTTGAGTCATGGTTATTCGGTTAAGAGCGTGTGTTATTTTCTATCCCGTTGCAACGCACGGGCTCTTTTGCTAGTCTATACCTATATATACTTACTCCTAAAGTACGGAGTACTTCTACCCGTACGTCATCGAAATTGCCCTCGAAGTTGCAAAATATTACCTATCAATGCCATCTATAAGTTATAAAAAACGTTTCACACAGAAAAATTTCAGACTGGGCCGGCCCATGTAGGAACCTCTTATACTGCGCTCTGTGCACTAGAAGAAGACACAACTCGTTAGTATGGGCCGGCCCATGTATGGGCGATAAATTTTCCATTTTTGTTTTTTCTCTTTCGTCGTTGTTTTTTTCTAATTTAAATAATTTGAGAATTTAAAACAGTTTTGATAATTAAAAAAATGAGAATCTTAGAATAAATGTTTAATAATTCATAAATGTTTGTGGCTTCCGAAAATGTTTCCGATTTTTAAAAACTATTCTCAAATTTTATAATAAATATTAGGGAAATAAGAATACGTTCATGAGTTTGTCTAAAAAAGTTCGTGTATTAAAAAATATTTGAAATTTCACAAAATTTCGCCAATTCAAAAACTATTCACGTATTGAAAATTATCATACAAATTAAAATTTAAAGAACACACAGTTTAAAAATATTCATTGATTGCGAAAATTGTTCCGTCAAATCTCAAAAAATTATCGATTTTACAAATGTTAGCCGATTAAAGAAAAGAGTTTTTAAAAATGTTTGCAAATAGTATAATATGTTCATGAATTCAAAAAAATGTTCTTGAATTTAGAAAATATTTTCAAATTTAAAAAATGTTAACTATTTCAAATACGATCACGAGTTTAAAACAATGTTCATGAGTTTTAAAAATTGTTCATGATTTCACGAAAATGAGAGTGATAGTGTATCTCGATGATGTAATAAAATGTGGTCATTGCCATTCAGGATTATGATTTTTTTTCTCCCGTTGCAACGCGTGGGACCTTTTGCTAGTGTGTGTGTGTGTGTATATATATATGGAATTGCTATGCAATGACATACTCCATGTTCCTAAATATACTTTTTTTTAAATTCCACTACGAACTACACACGAATATATATATAGACATACTTTAAAATATAGATTCAATCATTTTATTCTGTATGTAGTCCATAGTGAAACCTCTAAACAAACTTATATTTAGGAATGGAGGGGATATTTGGAAGAGGAAAATTTTGATTGGCATATTGGATACGTGTAAAGTTTCAGTGACATATATGAAAATTCACCCTAAAATCTAGGATCGCGATATTAATCACACGTGTAGCATATTAGACATCCGCACATGCCCTGTGTGGCGTAACAGCCCACACGACCATGTGTGGGCGAGCATTATAACTGTCACATGTGTGGCAGGAAGAGCACCCTACCGCACGAAACGTTCGGTACATGGGATCGATCCCCCGCACGAATTCAGACGGTTGTAGCCACACCAAGCCCTTTCCTATGTGAAGATAAAAAAAGAAAAAAAAACGTTGACAACGAATTAAATGAACAGGCCCATATTTTGGTTTTTTCTGTGACAAATAAAAACCCAGATTTAGCTCAGCTACTAAAAAATGCCATCAGCTTTAAAGCAGAAATATTGCCATTCAAGTTTGACCAAACTATTTTCCATTATATTTTTTTTAACAATGGCAAGGTTTATAAACACATATTTAATTCCCCGATGAAATATGGAAAATCTGCCTTGACAAAAAAAATCAATATTGCCATGTGAAGTAAACACAAATAGTTAATAAATTCATGTGAAAAAAACACAAAAAATGCCAGGACAATAAAAGATAAAAATGCAATGACATTTTTAATTAAATTGCCTTGAAAGTTTAATTAAAATTGTCGTGTTTTGAATGAGAAATTTGCCATGTGTGAGAAAAAACACTAAATGTTGAAAATCAATTATGAACAAAGAGATTTGCCATGGCAGATTCGTATAAAAAATTGCCGTGTTTTCGTATGATGAATTTATCGTGCGTGAAAAAACATAAAAAGTGGCAAATTCAAGTATGAACAAGAAACTTACCATGGCAGATTCGTACCAAAAATTGTCGTGTTTTGTATGATAATCTATCGTGGGTGAAAAAACACAAAAAAATGAAAATCAAGTATGAACAAAAAAAATGCCATGGCAGATTCGTAGCAAAAATTGCATGGCAGAATTAGATTTGTCGTGTGTGTAAAAAACACAAAAGGAAAAATGCCATGAAGTATGGCAAATCTATTCTATTGTTACTAAATTTGCCATGTTCGTAAAAGTAGAATTGCCACGGTATAGGGAAAAAATTGCCAGGTAGTATGGAAAATCTATTTCAGTTAACCAAATTTGTCGTTGTTCTTAGAATAACTTGCCATGTTTTAGGGGGGAAAATGCCATGTAGTATGGCAAATCTATTCCGTTTTACTAAATTTGTCATACTTCATAAAAAGAGAATTGCCATGGTCGAGGGCGGGGGGGGGGGGGGGGGGGGGGGGGGGAGGGGGAATTGGCATGTAAAATGGCCAAAACCAATTTCAATTAACTAATTTTGCCAAGGTTCGTAAAATAAACTTGCCATTATGGAGGGGGGGGGGATTTTCATGTAGTACGGAAAATCAAATTCATGTGATATAATAATTTTGAACTTAACAGTAGAAAAAAAAGATCCATTTAACTATTGCCATGCTTCGTAAAATAGAATTGCCATGTTCTAAGGGAAAAGGTGCCATATAGTATGGCAAATCTATTCCATTTAACTAGATTTGCCATGGCTTTATAAAATAAATTTGCCATGAGTTGTATTTTTTGTAACATTATATTAAAAAAAACTGGCCATCGGCAATAAAGTGAATTTGCCATGGCAAATTCGCTAACCATTTTTCCATTATAAAAAAAGTATGCAATTGTCCCAAACAAATTTGCCATGGCAACTACTCGTAGGGATTCCGCCCATGGCAACTACTACAAAAAAATTTGTCATGATCCATTTAAATAAATTCCGCATGGTTTGTAAAAAAAGTTGCCATGGTTTGGGAAAAAATTCCAGCAAGTAGGGCTAATCTACTCCATTTTACTAAATTGGCATGATTCGTAAAAAAAAGAATTGTCATGGCTAGGGGGAAACATGCCATGTCGTATGGCAAATCTATTTCAATTAACTAAATTTGCCATGGTTCTTAGAAATAAACTTGCCATGGTGGATGGTAAAAAAATTGCCATGCTTCATAAATTTGCCAAACTTCATAAAAATAGAATTTCCATGGTCATGGATTTTTTTTGCCATGTATTATGGTTAGATCTATTTTAATTAACTATTTTTGACATGGCAACTATTACAGAAATTTGCCATGGCAACTACTATAGAATGTTGCTATGGAAACTATTATAGAAATTTGACGTCGCAACTACTCATAGCAATTATGCCCATGGCAACTACTATAGAAATTTACCATGGCAACTACTCCATAATGTTGTCATGTCAACTACTCATACCAATTATTGGTTGTGCATGTCGTTGGGACATTGCATGGCAAAATTGAGAAGATTGAACTAATAAATGAAACAAACCTGAGTACAAAAATGTGCAAGTGACATGGAAAATTTTAGTGACATTTGATCTACGGGCGCCAGTATCCGAATCATGCTAGCATCATCGGAAAGCACGACAACCACCAAATCTCCAGCCCCCGTGAGCTCACATGACAGCCTAGCAAACAGACTCGCAAAGACCCGACTCTGTACTATACTACTACTTCATTTGGTAACGAACTATAGTAATGTTGTGGACGAGTTGAAGTGAAGCAACACGCAGATATTTGTTGATTGATTTTCTTCACAAAAAAGTCCTACAAAGTACTGAGTAGTACTTCTAATTACTAACCCTCTCTTCTTCTTCAGTTAGGGCTGAACAAAAGATAGTATCTACCTGGACTACAACAGAGGTTGGTTTAGAACAAACATGACGAACGAACACATTCACGCTACTTCAGGTGAAAATCATCTACAATTCCAGCCTCACCAGAGACCCACCTCTCGGCCTATGGGATCATGGAAGGAACTAGCGCTAGTGTTACTGACAGGACACAACTCCGGCACCACCGTTGCTTCTGACCGTCAGCGATTTGCCGAGATTAATGAGGAAGAAATTGAGTCACCGTCGGTGGAGAAGATCTTCTATCTACATAAGAATGGTGCATGTACCCGCATGTGTGTAAGGTGCATCTCACCTTGGGCGCTGATGATGAGCTTGGAGGAGATCCAGGAAGCAGGACGACGATGGTAGGAAGGTGGGATTGGGAAGCATCGGTGGTGATCCCGTCAAGACGGCCACGCGTGGAGGGACTCATTCTCCGCTTCCAGGGCCGCGCGGACGCCAGTGAACGCCTCGACCTGGTCGTAGCCACGCTACCGCCCGGCCTCCGGTGAGCCGGCACTCGTGGAGACGGCCGCACATAGAGGGCCTCGTTCTCCGCTTTCAGGCGCGTGCGGTTCGCAGCAAGCGCCCTGACCCGGTCATAGCCACGCCGCCGCCCGAAATGCGGCGAGCCGCCGCTCATGGAGACGGCGGCGCGGGTGGTCTCCATGCCCTGACATGCTTGGGTGGGATCCAGCCATCTACTGCCATCTGAGGCCCTCCAACCATGCATTTGGCGCAGCCCTCGCCGGGAGTCACCGGGATCCACGGGCTTCGCCGGATTAGAGGCTGGTAGGTGACGTGTCCTGGATTAGGGGGTGCTAACCTGGCCGGCCGAAGCTCCTCGTATTGGGCCGTGATCAAGACTGCATCAAGATGAACTTCAAAGGCTGCACGATGGAACGTGAACAAGACTGCTGTCGAAGACTTGACGTATACTTCAAGACTTCTCATGTTGTTTTCATGTCAAGATGCCGACCATGTAACCCTAAATACCCTACGTGGCGTATATATAAGCCGTGGGGTTTAGCCCGTAGGAAGGATCAGAACACAACATTACTCATCTATCTCTAGGGTTAGAACACATCTCAAGATCTCAAGGTAGATCAACTATGTACTAGATACTTCTCCATCATAATAAACATGATCAGGACGTAGGGTTTTACCTCCATCAAGAGGGCCCGAACCTGGGGAAACATCGTCTTCCTTGTTCCTGTTACCATCCATCCGTGATCCACAGCTCGGGACCCCCTACCCCGAGGTATGTCAGTCTTTACACTGACACTGGTGCTTTCATTGAGAGTTCCGCTGTGATATCGACAAAAGGATCGATGGTTCAGCAACAGATCAACTGCAACAACGGCTACGGGAATGTTTACGTCCCAGGCCAACTCTTCGTGTTCGGCAGCATGATATTCTGCGCCGATCCGACCGGCCGCTTGGCCTCGGTCGAAAACTTCGCCCCGGATCAGATCGTGACCTTTGGAGGTCTGGAGTACACTACGGATTCCCGTGGAGAGCTCATCTAGTCAGGATGGACGCCTGGCTTCGTGGAGTAGCTGCCTGGCGCAGGAGGGCTGACGCTGGAACCAACCTCTCTCGAAGACACCGGGCCTAAGCCCTCGGCATCCGTGGAGGGCCCTGAGGCAGCGACTCCGGGCAACCTCCCCTTGAACCCTAGCCCAGATGTCCAAGTCTTGAAAGCTATGTTGGATCTCGAGCCAACTCCGAGCTACACATCGGGCATACTTCGAGTTGGCCCCACTTATAGTCAGGCAATGATCTCCGTAGAACTATCTCACCTAAACGAGATGCTCGATCGCATCCAGAGCATGTCTATTTTGACTTCAGTCTATGAGAAGATCGAACTTAAACCGTCGATCGCGAAATTTACGTCCCACCCACCACCCACCTAGTCGCCATAGTCGACAACTTAACCGACATGTTAGACTGTGAAGAGGCCATAGACATGGATGAAGATGTCGATGGCCCTAAGGAACATACTTTGCCTATGGTAAACAACGGCAGGTGGACTGTGACCTCCACTTACGATGTCTACATGGCGGACACCCCCAAATCCCCTACTAAACGTCGGCTTAGATGACAAAGAGGAAACAATGGGGAACCCAACAACAACAACGCCACCGCTGATGATGGCGAGGCAATGACCGGCGATGCCCTTAACACTAGAGAGGAACATCAATCCTCCCCCGTACGGAACAACAGTCTGGAAGGACATCCCGAAGATTGAGATCCCTTTGAAGGGGGCGACGGTAATTACATGCTAGAATCCGAGAGCCTCGGTACCAAGGACTTCATCGTCCCCGAAGAACCTTTTCAGTAGGGGCGCTTCAGGCGGCGGCTCATCGCCACTGCTCGAAGCATGAATAACAAGCAACAACAACTGCAAGCAAATGAGGACGCACTGAACAATAACTGGGTCGAAGTACTCTCGGCCGAACAAGACTTCGAAGACCGGCACTGTAGCGTGCCGAAATCATACCCACGCACGCGATTGATGTCGGAGTTCGATGAAGAACTAGCCATTGACGAGCTCAACCAACCGCCTAGAGGTCGGGATAGGCCAGTGCGGGAGAACAACAACACCCGCCCGGCGCCACGCCGTTATGGCAAAGACCTCATGGATCACCTAGACCCTCACGACGCTCGACGTCACATCGAGGCGAACCGAGCACCACCTCGGTCCATTTACGGTTCAAGAGGACACGCGCCGGTGATACGTCTCCAACATATCTATAATTTTTTATTGTTCCATGCTGATATATTATCATTCTAGGATACTTTTTGGGTCATTATTTACCAATTTATAATATATTTTAGCACTAACCTATTGACCCAGTGCCCAGTGCCAGTTGTTGTTTTCTGCTTGCTTTTTACGTTGCAGGTTTCCTTTACCAAACGAAGTCCAATAGCCACGAAACTTTTTGACGATTTTTTCTGGACAAATACAAGACATAGAAGCTTCGGGAGATGGCCGGGAGCCGCACCAGGGCCCCACAAGCCATCAGGGCGCGCCCCTAGGGTGGGCCGTGCCCTGATGGCTTGTAGCCCCCTGGTGGCCCTCCCGCCCTCGTTCTGTGGCCTATAAATTCTCTTTTATCTTGGAAACCGTTAGTCAAGTCCCGAAACCCTTTTTCCGCCACCGCAAGTATCTGTTCCGTCGGGAGGCCATCTGGAGCTCTGTTTTGGCACCCTGCCGGAGGGGGATCGATCACGGATGGCCTCTACATCAACCTTGCTGCCCTCATGATGATGTGTGAGTAGTTCACCACA
This sequence comes from Elymus sibiricus, assembly GCA_039707655.1. NCBI lineage: Eukaryota > Viridiplantae > Streptophyta > Magnoliopsida > Poales > Poaceae > Elymus > Elymus sibiricus. Next base: position 396,661,167 of record CM077671.1, read on the forward strand.
GACCTACGGATCCATAGCTAGTACCTAGATGGCAATCTCTCTCTTATGATCTTCAATACAATGATCATCGCATCTTCGCTTTGATCTATCCGATGTAATCCTTTTGTGCGGTGTGTTTGTTGGGATCTGACGAATTGTGGGTTTATGTTCAGATTATTCATGAAAAGTATTTGAGATATCTCTGATATATATTATTTCTCTTAATTGCATGATCGTTATATCTTCGTAATTCTCTCCGATCTATTGAAATAGTTTGGCCAACTAGATTGATATTTCTTCGTTGAGAGAGGTGTGTTGTGGTAGGTTCAACCTAACGAGTTTCTATATCCCAGTGACAGAAAGGAAGAAGATACGTCTTTATGTTGCTGCTACTAAGGATAAAACGATGGGGTTTATTCATATTGATTGAGTATTCTTTGTCTACATCATGTCATTGTTCTCCAAGAATTACTTTGTTTTACTTAATACTCTAGATGCATGCTGGATAGTGGTCGATGAGTGGAGTAATAGTAATAGGTGCAGGCAGGAGTTGGCCTATTTGCTTATGGACGTGATGCCTATATACACATGATCATTGTCGTGAACATCGCATAACTATCCAGTTTTCTATCAATTGCCCAACAGTAATTTGTTACCCACCGTATGTTGCCTACATGAGAGATGCCACTAGAGAACACTATGACCCCGGGGTCTATTCACTTGTATATTTTCAAAATCTAGTGCTACCTTGCACCCATTTTTTACTTTTTATTTTATTTTGAAATTTTACAATTACATACAATTATCTACACAACTCACTTGCTAGCAAATAACGAGATCAAGGGGATTGACAACCCACTTGCCCACGTTGGGTGCAAGTTGTTTGTTCTTTTGTGTGCAGTCGCTGAAGACGGTTGAGGATTGATATTCCTATTGGTTCGATAAACCTTGGTTTCATAACTAAAGGAAATACTTACCCACTTTTTGCTGCAATAACCCGTTCTTCACGGAAAACCCAACGCAGATCACAAGTATCAGGAAGGATTTCTGGCACCGTTGCCGAGGAGTATCATTATCAACTATCAAGTAGATTCTCAAAAAATTTGATTCACGTGTTCTTCTTTTTATTTTCTGTTATATTTAGTTTGTCTCATAAAAATAAAAAATACAAAAATATTTATCTTTTCTTGTTTCTAGTTTACTTCTTTGCTTGCTAGTTTACTTGTCTTGCTTGCTAGTTTGCCAGTTTGGTCACCATGTCTAAAGATAGTTTCCACAATATCTCCTACTACAAGAGAATGTCCAAAGTAGTAGGTTCTATACAAACCTTTTCATGACTTCACAATTTGAGCACAATAAATTCTTTGCTTCTGAAATTAAAGAACATTCAACTTTGCTAGATGCTAATAGTGAGCAACTTGATGAAGTCAACAAGGAAGTATCTAATCTCCAATCAAAATTTGCTCAAACTGAGGAATTGTTAGAAAAAATCTCGGATAAGCAAACCACGCTTGTACACCGGATGGCCGCTAAGCCAGAATCTTTCCCTATCATTAATCATGATGGAGATCTTAACATGATTGGCATTTCTCCTATTGAATCTTTGTTTACTTCTTTGAATATAAATGATAAAAGTACTGGAGTTGAACCAACTCTACCTAAGGAGAGTCTCATTTTCTTGGTGAGTGAGGATTCCAATGATAAGATTGAAAAACGTGACTTTGGAGAGGTTAAAATTTTGTCTAGTGATGTGCCACCTATCTTAAATTACAAGGATTTTAATTATGATAGCTTCTCCTTAGTAGAATGTATTTCCTTGTTGCAAACCATTATTAGCTCACCCCATGCTTACGAACAAAACAAGGCTTTTACCGAACATATGGTGGAAGCCATGATAAAATACTATGATGAGAAACTTGAGCTTGAAGTTTCTATTCCTAGAAAATTGCAAGATGAGTAGGAACCTACTATAAAAATAAAAATAAATAAATATGAATACAATGCTTTGTGTGACCTTGGTGCTAGTGTTTCAACTATTCCTAAGACTCTTTGTGATGTGCTTGGTCACACTAATATTGAAGATTGTTCCCTAAACTTGTATATTGCGGATTCTACCATTAAGAAACCTTTAGGTAGAATAAATGATGTGCTTATTATTGCAAATAAAAATTATGTGTCTGTAGATTTCATTGTTCTTGATATTGATTGCAATCCTACTTGTCCCATAATACTTGGAAGACCTTTCTTACGAACTATAGGTGCAATCATTGACATGAAAGAGGGAAACATAAGATTCCAATTCCCATTAAAGAAAGGGATGGAACACTTCCATGGGAAGAGAATTAAATCACCTTATGAACCAATCATGAGAGCTAGTTATGGGTTGAGTGTCAAATATGACAACACTTGAAACTATGCATTATGCCTGGCTAGGGGCATAAAACAATAGCGCTTGTTGGGAGGCAACCCAATAGTTATCTTACTTTTTGCTTTTTAATTTCTGTTTGTTTGTGATAACATGATTATTGCCTCTGTAATGATTGTGTTTTTATGTTTTAATTAGTGTTTTCGCCAAGTAAAGCCTTTGGGATGACTCACATGATGAGTAGAATTGATACGGTGCAAAAACAGAAACTTTAACGTCCAGTGCAGGAATTTCATTTCTTTACTGGAAAGTGATAATTATCTGAAATTTTTACACAGTATTTCCCTGCAAATTCTTCAGGTTGTCCTAACTTTTCAGAATTTTTAGAGTTACATAAGTATATGTGTCTACAAATCTTTACACTGTTCTGTTTTAGACAGATTCTGTTTTTGCTTGCATAGTTTGCTTGTTTTGATGATGCTATGGATTGTATTGGGGGTTATAAGCCATAGATAAGTTAGAATACAGTACCTATTATGAAATTATAAAATAAAAATCAATTTACAACAGTACCTAAAGTATTTGATATGTTGCTTATACTAATGGATCTCACGAAGTTTTGTTGAGTTTTGTGTGATTGAAGTTTTCAAGTTTTGGGTGTTATCGCGATGGACAAAAGAATAAGGAGTGGAAAGAGCCTAAGCTTGGGGATGCCCAAGGCACCCCAAAGTAATATTCTAAGTAAGAATCAAGCGTCTAAGCATGGGGATGCCCCGGAAGGCATCCCCTCTTTTGTCTCAATCCATCGGTATGTCACTTGAAGCTATATTCTTATTCGTCACATGATATGAGTTTTGCTTGGAGCGTCGTTTGCTTTTGTTTGCTTTTACTTTCAGTTTGCCACAATCATTGTTTGCTGGACACCCCTATTTAAGAGAGACTCACCTTCATCATAATTTGTTAGAATACTCTATGTGCTTTACTTATATCTTTTGAGCATAGCAGTTGCTCTAGTACTTCACTTATATCTTTTTGAGCACGGTGGCGTGTAGATTTTATAGAAATAATTTCACTCTCTCTATTCACTTATATTTGTTTCAGAGTTAATAAATAGTGATGGTAATTTTCATGGGTCCTAAGACTAGTCTAAAAATACTAGGTATTCAATGAGTGATAATCAAAACCATCATGTAGCCCATATAGAGAAGTTGAGGATTAATAATATTGATGTATTAATCTAAAAAGGTATGATTTCAAAATTATTAATTTATAAAAGTGTCGATATTCAGAGAGGTTAATTTCTTATTTCTCTAAAAAATAAAGAGGCACGGTGATTATGCGTGAGCATTTCTATTCCTCGTTGAAATCCTAATGTTGTTTCGGGTCGGAAGCATGCAATGGTTAACTCCTACCAACCTCTTCCCTCGGGGCATGCGGAGAGTACTTTGATTTGTGATAAAACTAATAAAGCCATGCAATAAGTCTATGAATTCTTTATGACTAATGTGAAACAATGGACATACACAATCACACCTTCTCATATTTGCTAGCCTCTTCAGTACCGTGCATAGCCCGTTCTCACCTCGAGGATCGGTGCAACTTTCGCCGGTGCATCCAAACCCCGTGACATGATACACACTGTTGCACATAAGCCTCATTATATCTTCCTCAAAACAGCCACCATAACTACCTATCATGGCATTTCCATAGCCATTCCGAGATATATTGCCATGCAAATTCCATCGTCACTTCACATGAATAGTGCGTTCATCATCATATTGCTTTGCATGATCATATAGAGTTGACATGGTATTTGTGGCAAAGCCACCGTTCATCATATTTTTGATACATGCCACACTAGATCATGGCACCTCCTGGTACACTGCCAGAGGCATTCATATAGAGTCATATCTTCATATCAATTCTTCATATTGAGTTGTAAGTAAGATAAAAGTGTGATGATCATCATTATTAGAGCATTGTCCCAGTGAGGAAAGGATGATGGAGACTATGATTCCCCCATAAGTTGGGAAGAGACTGCGGACAAAAAAAAATGGGGGAGGCCAAATGAGCCCACCATATAAAAAAATGAAAATGAGAGAAAATGAGAGAAGGGACTTTGCTACTATCCTTTACCACACTTGTGCCTCAAAGTGGCACCTTGTTCCTCACATGTCGAGAGTCTCATGTTATGAAATTTTCATATGCTAGTGGGAATTTCATTATTATAAACTTGGCGTGTATATTCCTATGACGGGCTTCCTCAAATGCCCGAGGTCTTCATGACAAAGCAAGTTGGATGCACACCCACTTAGCTTCTTTCGAGCTTTCATACACTTATAGCTCATATTTGCATGGCAATCCCAACTCCTTGCATTGACATCTATCGATGGGCATCCCCAAAGCCCGTCGGTATGCCTAGTTGATGTGATATTATATTCTCCATTTTTACCCTGTTGATATCTACCAAAATATTCTATTCCACCTAAATGCTATGTCCATTGGTTCATGCTCATGTATTGCGTGAAGAATAAAAAGTTGATGCACCTTGAAAAAGTACGATCCAATTGCCTGACTTGGGCACCGTGGTGCTTAACATTTGTATTAATGTGGTGAAGATGGAGCCATGCCTTGCTAATTTCGTTTACTTTGAAAAAAATAATGATATTGTTTCTTATACTTATAAGTATTACTATGTTAACATTGATTGATTCATCGTTTCTCATTGATCATACATGCATAAGATTACATAATGGATAGCATGTCACATCAAAAAATTTGTTTTTATCCTACTCGAGGACGAGCAGGAATTAAGCTTGGGGATGCTTGATACGTCTCCAACGTATCTATAATTTTTGATTGTTCCATTCTGATATATTATCATTCTAGGATACTTTTTGGGTCATTATATACCAATTTATAATATTTTTTAGCACTAACCTATTGACCCAGTGCCTAGTGCCAGTTGCTGTTTTTGCTAGTTTTTTACTTTGCAGGTTTCCTTTACCAAACAAAGTCCAATTGCCATGAAACTTTTTGATGATTTTTTCTAGACAAATACAAGACCTAGAAGCTTAGGGAGATGGCCGGGAGCCACAGCAGGGCCCCACAAGACATCAGGGCGGGCCCCTAGGGGGGCGCGCCCTGATGGCTTGTGACCCCCTGGTGGCCCTCCCGACCTCGTTCTCTGGCCTGTAAATTCTCTTCTATCGTGGAAACCCTTAATCAAGTCCCAAAACCCTTTTTCCATCGCCGCAAGTCTTTGTTCCATTGGGAGGCCATTTGGAGCTTCGTTCCGGCACCCTATCGGAGAGGGGGGGGGTCGATCACGGAGGCCCTCTACATCAACCTTGCTACCCTCATGCTGATGTGTGAGTAGTTCACCACAGACCTATGGGTCCATAGCTAGTACCTAGATGGCAATCTCTCTCTCTCCCTCTTATGATCTTCAATACAATGATCATCGCATCTTCGCTTTGATCTATCCGATGTAATCCTTTTGTGCGGTGTGTTTGTTGGGATCCGATGAACTGTGGGTTAATGTTCAGATTATTCATGAAAATTATTTGAGATATCTCTGATATATATTATTTATCTTAATTGCATGATCATTATAGCTTCGTAATTCTCTCCTATCTATTGAAATAGTTTGGCCAACTAGATTGATATTTCTTCGGTGAGAGAGGTGAGTTGTGGTAGGTTCAACCTGACGAGTTTCGATATCCCAGTGACAAAAAGGGAGAAGCTACGTCTTTGTGTTGCTGCTACTAAGGATAAAACGATGGGGTTTATTCATATTGATTGAGTATTCTTTGTCGACATCATGGCATTGTTCTCCAAGCATTACTCTGTTTTACTTAATACTCTAGATGCATGCTGGATACCACTCGATGAGTGATACTTCTCAAACATATCTACTTTTCCAAACACTTTTGCTTTGCTTTTGACCTCTAATTTGCATGATTTGAATAGAACTAACCCGGACTGACGCTGTTTTTAGCAGAATTGCCTTGGTGTTATTTTTGTGCAGAAATAAATGTTCTCGGAATCGGATGTAACTTTTTGTGAATTTTTTCTGGGCATTATAATGAATTATGGAGCGAAGACCTGCCCGAGAGGGGGTGCCAGGGGGCCACAAGCCATCTGGCCACGTCCCCCCCCTAGGGCACGGCCAGATAGCTTGTGGGGCCCCCGTGGCTCCTCCAACCCTATTCTCAGTCCTATAAATTCATATCCGACGAGAAAAAAAGAGGAGAGAAGATTTCATCGTGTTTCACGAGACGGAGCCGCCGCCACCTCTTGTTCTTCCTCCGGAGGGCTGATCTGGAGTCCGTTTTGGGCTCCGGAGAGGGGGATCCATCACCATCGTCATCACCAACTCTTCTCCATCGACACTGCCATGATGCTCACCACCGGGAGTGAGTAATTTCTCTGTAGGCTTGCTGAACAGTGGAGGGATTAGATGAGATTGATCATGTAATCGAGTTAAGTTTGATAGGGCTTGATCCCTAGTGTCCACTATGTTCTGAGATTGATGTTGCTATGACTTTGCTATGCTTAATGCTTGTCACTAGGGCCCGAGTGCCATGATTTCAGATCTGAACATATTATGTTTTCACGAATATAAGATTGATTTGGATCCTATCTTGCAAGTTGTATGCACCTATTACGTGTCTTGATACGCATACCCCAAGGTGACAATAATTGGGATTCTTTCCGGTGATTGCCGTAGTTTGAGGAGTTCATGTATTCACCATGTGTTAATGCTTTGTTCCGGTTCTCTATTAAAAGGAGGCCTTAATATCCCTTAGTTTCCAATAGGACCCCGCTACCACGGGAGGGTAGGACAAAAGATGTCATGCAAGTTCTTATCGCAAGCACGTATGACTATATGCGGAATACATGCCTACATTATATTGATGAATTGGATCTAGTTCTGTGTCGCCCTAGTGTGTAACTGTTACATGGTCAATATCATCTCAATCGTTATCCATCACCGATCCGTGTGCCTACGCTTTTCATATACTGAATCTTGCTACGTTACTACTATTGCTGCTACTATTACTCTTGCTGCCAAAACTGCTGTTGTCACTATTACTATTGCTACTACTATTTTCCGTGCTACTAAATCTTTGCTGCAGAGAGATATCCCAGGTACGGTTGAATTGACAACTCAACTGTCAAGGCCAATAAATACTCTTTGGCTCCCCTTGTGTCGAACCAATAAATTAGGGTGAAATACTACCCGTGAAGACTGTCGCGATCCCCTACACTTGTGGGTTATCAAGACCTTTTTCTGGCGCCGTTGCCAGGGAGCATAGCAATATTTATTGTGTTAACTTGAGGATATCTAATTGCCACTATGAAGAATCTGAAAGATACTCGAACTAAGATCGTCCCCTCTCGCACGAGAGGAGGTAAGGAACTGCCATCTAGCTCTGCTTTTGATTCACCTACTGTTTTGAATCAGCTTGTTACACCACCACCTATTGATCGTCCTGATATGTCACATGAACTTGATGATGCTACCTCTGAAATTAATGATGCTACTAATGCTACATTTGATGAAACTAAAACTGTGCCACTGAATAAATTACTTGATGCCCATATTGCTAAAGCTAGAGAACTTGAAAGTGCTGAAACTGATGAAGATTTTGAATCACCTACTACACCTAGATCTCCTATTAATTATGAATTGCGATATGTACCTGAAGGTTATGTTGTGAATGAGGAAATATTTAGGGAACTACTTGCTTGTGAGAATAGAGATGACTTGAGGAAACTAGTGTCCAAATTGAAAGAAAAATCTATGATGAAGAAAATGAAACGAGATCCTAAATTTGCAACTTCTCCTATATTTGTTACTGATAAGGATTATGAATTCTCTGTAGATCCTGAGTTAATCCCTATAGTTGAATCTGATCCTTTCCATGGTTATGAAAATGAAACTATTATTGGACACCTCACCAAATTGAATGATATTGCTGCTTTGTTTACTAATGAGGAAAAGATACGCTACTACTATATCCTTAAGCTTTTTTCCTTTCTCGCTAAAAAGCGAGTGTCGGTGTCGAAACCGGCGGATCTCGGGTAGGGGGTCCCGAGCTGTGATGCTAAGAACGATGGTAACAAAGGGACGAAGGAGACAATGTTTACCCTGGTTCGAGCCCTCCTATGGAGGTAAAACCCTACGTCCTGCTTGATTATATTGATGATATAGAGATTACAAAGTTGATCTACCTCGAGATCGACTAGCTAAAACCCTAGATGAGTTTCTGTGTCTTATGTTCTAAAACCCTCCCGGTTTATATAGACACTGGGGGGTACCTAGGGTTTACACATGGTAGGTCTCCTAGAGATGTCGATTTCCTCATCTTGACTTGGAGTACACGACGCGCCTTCGGGACTTCCTTCTAGAACGAGGGCTCTCAATGTATCCGGCCCCTCCTGCATCTACCAGAGAGCGGCCCACCAAGTCGGCCTATTAGGAAATAGGCCAGCGGCCCGAGGACCCCTTAGTCCAGGACTCCCTCAGTAGCCCCCGAACTAGCCCCCAACGCCAAGGGTCTCAACTCCAGCTGCTTCATATGATCAGAGACTTCGGCTTGGGGTGAGTTCTTCTTCCCGTCGATGATCGGCTGAGATTAGTCCGGCTTCCGATGACGCGTCGTCCGTCCGATCGTATGATCGTCTGAACACCATGAGTTGCCTCGAAGGCAAAATTCCTAAGTGTAAACAATGTTTTCTGACACCCCCTTCTGACGAAGGGTCATGGCCCACCACGACTAGTTATGGTTCGTTTCATGGTTCGAGGCCATCTTTACGACGACACGACTTATCAATATGCAGATCGTGCTCCGTTTCACACGGGATATGATTAATCTTCATACGCGCATAACGGCATGCATGTCTTGGGAAGCGGAGGGATTTACGACGCGGTTAGGGAGACTAATCGGTGGCACGCCTCATAAAAGGGAAAAAACCCCAAGGCCTATTCACGCTTCCTATTCGCATCCTCCGCCTCCTCAGTCTTCCAAGCTTCGAGAGCCCAGATCCAGTTCTTCCACGCCGTTTCCGAGCTTTAGCCATGGCGGGTTCAGGCTCCAATGGCAAGTGGGAGGCCTCCACGGTCACTGACCGGGATATCCGGGAACTAAAGCAGGCTGGCTACCTCCCCGCCAACGTCTTCCACCGCGCCCCTGAGAAGAACCAGGTGATTCCCACCCCCAAGGAAGGAGAGAGGGTGGTGTTCATCCCCCACTTTATCCGGGGACTGAGCTTTCCGCTCCACCCCTTTGTCCGGGGCCTTATGTTTTTCAACGGGCTGGACTTCCACGACCTCCCGCCAAACTCCATCATGCACATATCAGCCTTCATCATCATCTGCGAGGCCTTTCTGCGGGTCGAGCCGCACTTCGGCTTATGGCTCAAGATTTATAATGTCAAGCCGAAGACCGTGGCAAGCGAGGACGCGGACTGCGGAGGGGCGGTGATCAGCAAGCTCCCTCGCGTCGAGTGGCCATCCGGCACCTTCATCGACACAATTAAAAACTGGCAAAAAGAGTGGTTTTGCATCACCGAGCCAAGGGACGAGAGCTGGACGGCGCCTGCCGAGTTCAGATCTGGACCCCCCGCGAGGTTGACCTCGTGGCTCAAGAAGGGCCTGGACTGGGGGTCGAATGTAGAGGTAAAACGGCTGCCGAAGCGCATTACCTCGGTAATCAAGGCCATGGTGAAGCTGGTCAATGTGGTCCAGGTCATGCTCTATCGCCGTTTCCTGCCTTGCCAACGCTGAGCTTCCCCAATGTAGGATTACCAGTCCGACGACGAGCCTACCGTGCGCCAACTTTTCCGCACGACTCCTGAGAAGTTGTGGAAGGCATTATTCAAGCCTCAAGAAAGTTGGCCGGCCGAAGAAGAAGACGCGGGCCTAAGCACCGAGTTCCCACCGACCGAGGTACGGTATTATTTCAATCAATTGATTCCGTCTCTTCGGCAAAAGGTCTGAACGCCTTGTCCCTTACTCCCGCAGAAAGGGCTGAGAAAAGCGGTGAAGATCAACTGCCCGGCTCCACAACCCGAAGACCTTAGGTCGGGGCTGTTGGCGGCAATGCTCGTCGTGGCACCCTATTCGGCGCCCGAGAAGAAAGAGAAGAAGAAGAAGATCAGAGGGGGCCTCCGCATCAGGGATCACCCGGACGCCGCGTCCGAAGAAACCCATGCTTTCTCGAATCACGAGGAAGAGCATGAAGACGAGGCAGAAGGCGTTTCCCCCCTCGCAAGGAAGAGGGCGGCGTCATCGGACGCCACGGAGGACACAGCTCCTTCTGCCCTAAAGAGGGCGCGCCGGGCGAGGATGATCCTGCCCGATGATAGCTCGGATTCTAACGCGGAATCCGAGGACTTTGAGATGGTTCCCCGAAGGAGCCTAAGGGTCAAGCCCCTCACTCAAAGGTATGAATCCAAAGATTCCCTGAATCATTTGTGTAAAATATGTAATGGTTTTTAAATGCATGGATGCTTTTTGGACTGTAGCCCGCCACACGTTCTCCCCACCGACCAGATATCAGATGGGGAATCTCCACCCGCCGAGATGGCGGAGAGCGGGACTACATCGCACCCCACACCTCCAGGGGCCACGAAGGATGCCGCGGAGGTGTCATCCGCTTAGGCTCCATTGGAGCCGAACACGGGCGGCGAGGGTGACTGGGCCATGGCCGAGGCTGACGCCACAGCCGTTGAGGGCCCCGAAGAAGAAATTCCCCCAGCCGTCGAAGACCAGGGGGAGAATACTCCCCTGGCCGCTGAAGGGGAGAGGCGAAGAGATGCCCCGTCCCCTTCGAGGACGTCTCCGGAGCACGTAGTGCCTCCGGAGATGCCGGATCAGTCCTCGATCATAGATCGGACTGTCCGGTCACCGCCGATGCCACCAACAGCTGGGTGGCCGATTATGGGGGAGGCGCTAGCAAGCGCCACCATTTCTGAGGATCACCGCACTCTTATGGGTGCGGTTTTACAAGGAATTTAGTCCGTTGAAGGCGGACTGAAAGAGGCCTTCAATGGTCTCTTGGCGGGCTTCAAGGTGAGTCACGTAATACTCTTTTCCCGAACAACATTAATTTTAAGTTTGTGCTATCTCTATATATGTAGTAGCCCCCGAGCCCCGGATGGGTTTGCAAAAACGCACCCGGGGGTCCGAAAATAAGGAACGATGATGCACAAGTCACCTTTTACTCCTACTATGTTTGAAAAGCCCTTCAAAGAACCGAACAGAGAGTCATATCCTTGATGATTCGGGGGTTGGCATGTATATAACTGGATGCATATGTTTTGGTTTTTGTAGGCCTCATCATTGGCCGCGGCCGATAATGCCGCTGAGCTTACCGAGCTAAATCGGAAGCTCAAGGTCTCCGAAGAGGAGCTTGATAGCCTGAACAAAAGGTTCGACGAGGCACAAGGTAAGCCGAATAGTACTATCCGAGCTATATATCGGTTAAAAAACCGCACTGGTAACCCAGCGTTATTCATCTGCTGCTTCCATAGCTTCAGCTGCGGAGGTCGAAAAGCTCAAGGCCGAGCTTCAGCGAATGAAGCAAGAGGCCGCGGAAGAGAAGGCGGCCGCCATAGAAGCAGCGGCCACGCTTTCCGCTATGAGGGCAACGAGTGCCAAGCATGAGGCCCGAGTGGAGGAGGTGCAGCAGGAGCTCAAGGATGCCAGCACAAAGTGCGAGGTCCTTGAGCAGAAGAGCAAAGAGCAAGCCGCCGAGCTATCCACGCTGAAATCTGAGCTCCAACAGGAGCGGGTGGACATGCGGTTCTTTGAGGAACAGATCCGCCAAATCAAAGCTATCACAGATGGCAAGCCGTATTTACTACAGTGTCCCTTTGGTGATAGCAGGTTCGCATTGCTCACCCAGGTGTGGCGTTCCTTAGGCGTCTGTGCGGATCTCCAGAAGAGTGCGGCGGACGCGAACAAGCTCTATGCTTCGCGGGCAGAGGATGATGAGGCTCGGCTATTCTGGGCACAGTTTGAAGCCCCTGAGCGCTCTCCTCTCCTCGTCGATCAAATGAAGTAACTGATGGAGATTCGCAGAGTGGCGGAGCCGGCCATGAAGGACCTCTGCATCCGTCTGTGGCCCGATGAGCCATTGCCGAGTAGCTATTTCAGCCTGGTGCAGAAACTACACAATGTTGTGCCTCGGGTCGATGTGCTGACACGTTCTACATGCATCGAGGGCGCGCGGATGACCTTTGCGAAGACCAATGTGCATTGGCCAAAGCTTAATGCAACCGAGATGGCTACCACACCTTCGCCTCTTTGAAAAGAGCATAGGCGCCCCGAGCTATACTTCTCCGCAGTGATGGAGGGTGCTCGGGCAGTAGAGGGCCAATGTCCGAAAGACGCTTTGTATGAGTGAGCACTATGTAATATGTCTGAAGACTTTCAACGCTTTTTAATTTATGTTGCATGGTTTATCATGTCTTAATTTGCATTTTTTATGACTCCTGTGTGGCCGGTTATCTGAAAGTTGCGATTCGTCGGCTTCAGCCCCCACGTAGATACTACGCGGGGTGTCCCCTTTATCCGCACTGTGACCCTTAGCCGATGTATCGGTGCCCGAAGGTGGTAGTGCGAGGGACACAAGGCAATCGGACTATGATGCTTTATCGCTTTCACTTAGCCGTAGGGGCGTAAAAAAATGCGGGGGCTGATAACCAGCCCCCAGTGCGATGTTCGGGCCGAAGCCAGCATCACATGGTTTGTACAAGAACGAAACCCATCGTATAACACGGAATAACCGCTATCGGTTATTTGAGTATGACACTCATGCTCGGATTTGCAGACCGGTTCTCGCTTACTATGACAGTCAGTTTTCGGCTTTCTCCACTGAGGTGCTTAACCAGACGTGCTAGAAACACAATCGCAGTGGTTCTCCCTTTGCCCCTTAGCCGAACGAGCGGAACGTAAGAGGGCAAGCACAGGAGCCGGGCAACCCAACTATTGACCCAAGACATAGTACGGATCCGATGCATATAAAGCAAAATCCAAGACGCCGAACACACGACCAGTTGTGCTGGCATGATGTTCAAGGCAATTTTTTAAATTCAAGCCCCCGGTCTATAAGCCGGTTGCATCAAGATATATACCAAACAGTTTTCGCAAGAAGTGTTACCAAGGGAAGAACAGAGAATGTATAAAAGACAACGAAATGGTCATATATAATGGTCTTGTACTTGCTCAATAATTCTTACAACTTGGACTGCCGAAGCAACTGTTTACAGGTTTTGAAAGATAAAATATAAAATATAAAAAGTTACAAAGGAGAGGTTGTACCAGGGGTCTTCGATTGGTGGCTTGACGTCCGCGATGTGCCCTGTCGCCTGTCCGTTCATATACCTCTATGGGTGTTGCATCTCTGTAAGGGTGATGCCGTCGTCGATCGGACCTTAGGAAGAAGGTCTAGAGAAGTCACCGAGTTTGTTGGTAAGCCTTACACTTTTTTTAGCAGGTCCTTGACGGTCCTGTGCTTTGTCTGAAGACGTGTACTGGTATTGGTCGGTCCAGCCGAACACTTGCCATTTGATAGTTGTTCCCCATTGCTGCCCATGGAAACTTGAGCGCGAAGTTGTGCCTTCTTGCCACGTGTTTGGCGGTCGTTAGGGCTATGCAATGGGGGGCTATCGGTGTCAAAACCGGCAGATCTCGGGTAGGGGGTCCCGAGCTGTGATACTAGAATCGATGGTAACAGGAGACGAGGGACACGAGGTTTTACCCAGGTTCGGGCCCTCCTATGGAGGTAATACCCTACGTCCTGCTTGATTATATTGATGGTATGAGGATTACAGAGTTGATCTACCTCGAGATCGAAATAGCTAAACCCTAGATGAGTTCCCTTGGCCTACAACCTAAAACCCTTCGACTTATATAGACGCCGAGGGTACCTAGGGTTTACACATGGTCGGTTACACGTCGAGGGAATAAACATGCCTATTCACTACTTTAAACTTGGAGGATAAGCCACGATCCTCGAGGCTTCCATCCTGGAGACAGGGTCTTCGATCCATCCAGTGTCCGGCGAACGGCCCAGACAGTTCGGCCCATAAGAAGTAGGTCGGCCTCCCGAGGACCCCTTAATCCAGAACTCCCTCAGTAGCCCCCGAACTAGCCTCCAAAAGCGCCAAGGGTCTTAGCTCCAGCTGCTTCATATAATCAGAGTCTTCGGCTTGCGAGGCGAGTTCCATGCTCCGAATTGTGACCGGCCGAGTTTTAGTTCGGCCTCCGACGACGTGTAGTTTTCTCGATCAAAAAGATCGTCCGAATACCATGAATATCTCGGCCGTGAAGGCCAAGCGTCAAGGAGTGAATAGTGTTCCCTGACAACTTTTTCAGACGAAAGGTCACGACCCACCACGACCGCTGAACTAGTCACAAAGACTCGATTCGCGGTTCGAGGCCGTTTTCATTAGCACGATCCATCAATGTACAGATTGTGCTCCGTTTTACATGGGATATGTTTAATCATGCGCATGTAACGACACGCACGTCTTGGAAAGCGGAGGGATTCACGGCACGGTGAAGGGAGGCTAACCGGCAACAAGCCCAATAAAAGGGGAAGAAAACCCCAAGGCTTAACCGCACTTCCCATTCGCATCCCTGCTTCCCCAGTCTCCCGAGCCTCCCGGGCCCAGATCTAGGTTTTTCACCCTTTCTCCTCCGAGCTTAGACATGGCCAGCGGTAAGTGGGAGGCTTCCACGGTCACAGACCAGGACATCCGGGACCTTAAGGACGCCGGCTATCTCCCCACCAATATCTTCCACCGCGCTGCAGAGGAGGACCAGGTGATCCCCACCCCCAAACCAGGCGAGAGGGTGGCCTTCATTCCTCATTTCATCCGAGGACTAAGCTTCCCGCTCCAACCCTTCGTGAGGGGCCTCATGTTCTTCTACGGACTCGACTTCCACGACCTCCCGCCGAACTCTTTCATGCATATATCAGCCTTCATCATCGTCTGCGAGGCCTTCTTACGGGTCGAGCCACACTTCGGACTATGGCTCAAGGTATTCAACATCAAGCCAAAGTGCGTCGCAGGCAAACACGCAGACTGCGGTGGTGCGGTCATCAGCAAGCTTCCCCGCGCAGTATGGCCATCCGGCACCTTCATTGACACCATCAAAACTTGGCAAAAAGAGTGGTTTTACATCACCGAGCCAAGGGAGGAGGGCGGAACTGTTCCTGCCGAATTCGGAACTGTTCCTACCAAATTCAGATCCGGCCCCCCGACCAGATTGAGCTCATGGGTCCGAAAGGGCCTCGACTGGGGGTCGGATACAGAGGTGGACGACCTGCAGAGGTGCATCGCCTCCCTGATCAAGGACAAGATCGAACTGACCAACGTGGTCCAGATTATGTTCTGACGGCGCATCCTCCCCTGCCAGTGCCGGGGTTCTCCCATGTGGACTTATCGGCTTGACGAAGATCCGACGATTCGTCGGTTCTTCGGCACCACTCGGGAGAAGCTGTGGAAGGCGCTGTTCAAGGCGCAGGAGAGCTGGCCAGCCGAGAAGGAGGACCGAGGCCTGCGCGCCGATAAGCCCCATTCCTAGGTATAACATAGTTTCGCTCGAATAGCCTTGCTTTCCCAAAGATAATCTAAGGACTTTCTGATCACTTTCGTAGGAGTGGCTGAGCAAGGCCACGGGCATCAACTGCCCGACCCCACAACCCGAAGACGACAGGTCCCCGTTGCTGACGGAGATGCTCGTCGTGGCGCCCTACAAGGCGCCAGAGAAGAAGGACAAGAAGAAGAAACCAGGCCGAGAAGGCCTGCGCATCAGGGACCAGCCAGAGGCTGTGTCCGAAGAGACCCATGCTTCCTCAAATCAATAGGAGGAGCACGAGGTTGAGGGGGGAGGCGATTCCCCCCTCACAGGAAAGAGGGCGGCGTCATCGGACACCCCAGAGGATGTGCCTCCTCCCGCCCAGAAGAAGGCGCGTCGGACACAGGTAGTCCTGTCCGACGACAGTTCGGACTCGGACACCGAGTCCGAGGACTTCGAGAGGGTTCTGTCGGGGATATACCCCGCGGTATGACCCGGAATGATTAAGACCCGTTTACAGTTCTAACCCGGCAGACAAATTGTAACCCGGCAGACAGCTAACCCGGCAGACAAATGTAACCCGGCATGCTACAATACCAGGATGTTAACTCGGCTGCTACAGTGTCAGGATGTAACCCGGCTGCTACAGTGCCAAGATGTAAACCCGGCAAACAGTGTTAACCCGGTGAACAGTGTTTCCTCGCAGACAGTTAAGTCCCGGAGACGAGTCCCCGAAGACGAGTCTCGAAGATAAGCCCGGTTGTAAGCCGCCCGGAGCTAAGCCGCACGGTGTAAGCCGCCCGGGAGAGTTAAGAAGCCCGGGACTCAGAAGCCCATGAAGAGAAGCCCACGACGGGAAGTCATAGTAAGTTAAGTCTCAATCCGACTTACACTCTACATGTAAACCACCCCTTCAGCCTTTATAAGGAGGGGCGGGTCACCCCGAGAGGGTTAAGTTTAGACGTCTCCATAGACAGGTCTGAGAGACAGGTCAGAAAAGATAGTCAGATTAGAGGTTCTCGAGATTAAGAGGTAGCGACTCCGCACCCTTGTAACCGAGATCGTCATCGTCATCAATATAAGACAAGCAGGACGTAGGCTTTTACCTCCCTCGGAGGGGCCGAACCTGGGTAAAAACTCCGCGTCTCTCGTCCCGCTCAACCCCTCTCAAGCTACCAGTTAGATGCGTTGGCCTCACGACTAAGTCCTTACACTAGGACATCTGCCGTGACAAATCCACGACAGTTGGCGCCCACCGTGGGGCCGACGCACGGTGGTGTTAAGTTCTTGGAGGGATCTTTTCGAGGGTTTCGAGAAGTTTGCAATTTTCGGATGAAGAAGAGCTATTACAAGTTTGTGATCGAGAAGAGAAAATTAGGGTTACGCCATAAGTCGCCAGTACGCCACCATAAGTCGCCGAGATTGATATAAGCTTTTCGACGTAGCAAACGTACTGCAGCATATGTCAGATGGTGGAATTCAACAACCGGATTTTCCTCTCAATTGGATTTTTCCCTACACGGGCAACTGCAGCCACGCGGGATGTTAAAAAAAAAAAGGGGATATTTACAGCGGCCCAGATACGGATACGGCTACAATCTGGATTCGCCTCAAGCCCCTGCTACCTCGCGAGCCGCCCACAAGCCGGCCTTCTCTGGTTGAGAGTCGCCCAGCCCCGCTGTACCAAATTGCTGCCTTCGGGCCGCCCAGCTTCGCGCTGACCTGCCCTACCTCCACGGCCGAGTCGTCGCCGCGGCCTCAAACCGGCTCCGAGTCGCTTCCGATCTGGACCGACTCTACACCTCCGAATGGCATCCAAGCCGCCGCCGCCGCCTCTGCGGCCAGAGGCCTCGCCTCCGGGTCACCGAGCCACCTCGAGCCGTCGCCTTCACCTCGCGCCGCGTCTCGCCGCTGCAGGCTCACCGGCGTGCTGAGCCGCCCCCACGGCCTGCTCCAGTCTATGCTTCGAGCCGCCCTCACCTCGCTTCGCCCTCGCCGAGCCGTCGCCGTGTCGCTCTTCTACCACGGCCCTACGCCTCCGAGCGGTCCGCGGCCTCCGCCTCAGCGTCACCTCCTCTGCCCCAAGTCGGCCTGCGAGCCTCCGCGGCCCTGTGCCGCCCTGGCTTTTCCGCTTCTCGCCGGGAGCGCATCCGCCGTCCGCCTCGAGTCGCCGCAGCTTCACGGAGTCGCCTCCGCCATGGCTTCACCAGCGCACCGCCTCCACCGGCCCTCGCCCCCGCGCCGGGTCATTGATCCTGCTCAATTACCGAGCCGCCGCCACCTTTGCCGTGAGCCGCCGGCGCGTCTTCCATCTCGTTGCACCATCGCACGAGCCGCCTTGCTCCACCTCTCCACCTCCTGCTCAACGCCGGCTCGTCGCACCGCCTCCAAGCACGGGCTCCGCCTCCTCGAGCGTCCCGCACGCCGTCGGCCAAGCCGCGCCTCGCCTTTACTCCATCCGCGCGCGTCCGTGCCTTGCGCGCGTATCCCCCGCTGTCCGCGGCCGAGTCACCGCAGCCGCGACCCGCCCGTTTCGGCCGGCGCCGGCTCGCCTTGGACCGCCTTCCGGGTCGGCTACGCCTCCACCTTCTACCGCGCGACGCCGTGGCCTCGACGCGCCTCACCTGCACACCGACGAGTCGCCCCTGTCGCGACGCGAGCCGTGCTCCACGCTGCGCCTCACCTCCATTAGTGAGGCCTCCGCCGGCTCACCTCGCCCACCTCGCCGCCTTTCCGCTCCCGCTCCAGGAGTCGCCACGCGCGCGCTGCCTCCGCGGCAGCCGGCTCCGCTGCCCCGCCCGGCCTCGTCTCCTCCTCGACGGCCGGCTCCGCCTCCGGCGCGCGTCCCGACTTCCCCCCGCTACGCCCGGCCACCCCCGCTCTGGCCTGCCTCTACGGTTGAGGCCCCGCCTCGCCCCCAGCCCGCCGAGCTGCCCTGCCTCCTCCCTGACCCGCCCCTGCTCAAGGGTCTGACGCGCCTCCCAGCTCGCCGCAGACCCCACCCACCAAACCCTCCTCGTTGCCCGCACTGACCCAATCGGCCTGCTCGCCCGCGCTCACCCAATCCGCTCGCACGCCTCGCCAGTTGCCTTCCCCACCCACGCATGCATGCACGTCCACGCCCATGCATGCATCTACCACCCCTGCGGTCCAGCCCATACTCATGCGTACATGCACACCACCTGCCTTACCGCGTCGCCATCGCACCTCAGCCGCCGCCGCCTCGAGCGGCTGCGCTCACCTTCGCCATAGCGCTGGCTCCCGCGCTGACTCCGCTGCGTCTGCCATCCAGCTCAACCCCAACACCGGGCCGACGCCCCTGACCGGCCGAGCCCCTACACCGGTTCCACGCGACCGGCCCGCGGCCCGTTCACCCATGCTGCTCCAGACTGCCGCGGCTGCCGCGCCCCGCTGCAAGCTAGTTGCTGCCTCACCTCCATCACATCGATATTTCCCGTGCGCCCGAGCAGCCGTCTGGCGAGTCGCCGCCACTCCGCGATGCGATGTAGGAGCAAAGGCCTCTGTAATCAAACCCCACGCGATGCAGGAGCAAAGGCTACAGCCATGGAGAGTCACTACGGTGCAGGGAGTTTCGATGCTTTGCATGGAGGCTAGTTTACGTACGTGGCTACGTACGTACGAATCATCTGTCGTCCAAAAAGAAAAAAACAGGTGTTATCTGTCCTATTTACTTTATCAGTACATGCTATTATCTTTGCGAACAGTTACGCTGTCTTTGTAATATTTTTAAACAGGACAAATATTCAAGTGGCATTTCACCACGGAGATGGGGTGCACACCGGCATCGTTATGTGCTGGTGTTCGTCTCTGGCGCGTTGCTCCATGAATGCGCGCAAGCCGCCAAACGTCATGGCCCGATTTACATCAACACACCGGTACCGCGCGCGCTCACCCGCCGGAATGAGCCGCCCAAACGGACGTCCGCAAGCCGCCATCCCCGTCATAGGGTCTACATCGACAATGTCGCGGTCACCCCAAAGCGTCTACGGCGGCTTACAATGCCACGGCGACTCACCGGCCGCACCGGCTTATGACGCCGCGACCATCTCTCACAATCGCACCGACTTACAACGCCACGGCGACTCGCCGTTCGTGCCGGCTTACAATGCCGCAGCCGTCTATCATGACCTTGCCGGCTACAATGCCGTGGCTGATGTCAACGTCTACATCAACACGCCAGGGGCTACCGACACCAGTATGAGCCGCCCAACGGACGGTTCTGAATCGCCGCCCTGCGGTCCAATCTACATCAACATATCGGTGCAGTGCTCGCCTGTACGAGCCGCCCAACGGACGCGCGCAAGACGCCGCCCACAGTCTGATCTACATCAGTATATCGGTGCGGTGTTCGCCTGCACGAGCCGCCCGACGGACAAGCGCGCAAAGTCACCGCCACTGCAGTTTGGTTAAACTTCAGCTGGGACGAACCATCAACCGGATTATTGAAGCAATTCAAACGGGTCGTCTATAACCCGCCACGGTCAACCCCAACCTTCAATGGAGACTCTCAAGCCGCCTCTTCGAGTCGACTTAAGACTCGGGGGCTACTGATATGGCTCGACATATTGTCGTTTTCAATAAAGATCCCAGATCACGGCAAGGAAGTTAACCCAATCCCAGGGGCTATTACATTATTGGCGAAAGAATTGAAAGTTGCCCAAGAGGACGAACCGCCGAGATGCACCGTTCAAACATGGGTGCCCGGATTTATTGGATCATCATAAAGTCACTTGGAGGTTTCTGCTCTTTCTTCATACAAGATGGCGGCTTACAAGATGCTGCAACAATGTCGATACGTCAACAAGGTCATTTGGGGGCTTCCAACCCGCGGGGTTTAGCTCGCTCACCCTCTTGATCGGCTCTTCAGCCAAAATAGCACCAGTATATGGCGGCTTACAAGTTGGCGGTCCGCCGGATGGCGGCTTACGAGACGATGCACAAGTTGATATCATCGACAAGGTCGTTTGGGGGCTTTCAACCAACCGGGTTAAGCTTCAACCCTCTCGATCAGGCTCTTCAGCCACTGTAAGGCGGGTCGTGGACCCAACCGTTGACTCCGTCAACAAAAGATCACTAGGGGTGCAGCGAGTTGTGAACTTACCCCCTTTTCCGATCTGTAAGGCCGGGTTATGCCTGCCTGTAAGTAGCTGCCGCTTTGCCAGGGGTGCAGCAAGTTCTAAACCTTACCCCCTCCAAGGGCCTCTTACAGCGGCGAGGTTAACTCTCTCATCTGCAAGGCCGGGTTATACCTGCCTGTAAGTAGCTGCCGCTTTGCCAGGGGTGCAGCGAGTTCTAAAACTTACCCCCTGCAAGGGCCTCTTACAGCGGCGAGGTTAACTCTCCCATCTGCTGCGTACTCTCCGCCAAGTGGCCTGTCGTACCCTTGAGGTTCAAACGATGGATTTACGTCACGTGAGAAGTAGCTTATGGGCTCTACGGGTGCTCATACCCTGCTGTGTCTCTCTCTGGTTCGTTGCGCTCTTATCAGTTAATCTCGCCTAGAGACCCTGAGCCGTTCAAAGGAGTTGACGGTCACTCTCGTTAGAAACCCTGCACTGGTATGAGTTCAAGCATCGAGTCCACCCAGAAGAACCATCATATGAAATTTCGAGAATAAAAGGCGACGCAAGAACATCATACATTGCATCATACATTGCATTGCATCATACATTACATCATGCATTTCATCATACTTACATATCATGCCGGTTTTTCAAACCGGGTCAGGGCAAGATTATGAAAGAAGAAGCAAGGCTATACGAGATTTTAACATCTCCGGGTTGCGCTTTTTCAAGCCACCCTTACAACAATGCAGAATATACTCTGTTTTGTTTATTTTTGCAGGTCTTGTCTCCTAAGATAAGCCGCCAGAACAAATAGATCTTTAGTAGCCAACATGGCTGGATCTTCATTATGGATTTCTCAAACATATATTCGCCGGGTTGCACCGCAACCACGAGCAGGGATTTCATATCAAAGACAGGAATTATTCCAGGATATTCATTCCGGGTTATATTACAACCACGGTCAAGGATTCATTCAACAAATTATGATGAGTCATATTATTCTCACACAGTCCCGAGTCGCCGCGGGCAGACGACCCAGCACTTGGGGGCTAATGCAAGCTGGTTTTCAAATCGTTACATTGTCAACAAGACCCTGGTATCTCAAGGAGATGAGCCGGCCTTTCAAATATTTTTCTAAGTCCCAGCCCAGTACTTCTTACTGACCCGGCACTTGCGGGCTACACCGCTCAGATCAAATTTTCTATAAAGTCCCAAGTCGCTGCAGGCATGCGACTTGGCACTTGGGGGCTACAGTATTCAGTTGTTTAAACAGATTATAAGGTCCAAATTGAAGACCCGGCGCATCAAACATTGACGAGCCGGCCCTTGGGGGCTACACCAGCTGAAGCTTTATAAGGTATAAGACAGTTACAAGTCCCAGGTTGCTGCAGGCAAGACAACCCGGTACTTGGGGGCTACATATGTGGAACATTCAATTTATGACTGGTGACTCAGATGAGCAATCCAGGTAATATGAAGCAAGTCTTAAGGCTATCACTATGTTTCCCTTCTTAAGACTTGGGGGCTACAGATAATATGGATATGAGGAAGATATGTCTTCAAATTCTCAATTGTGAGGAACCAAGCAAATTTATCAAGCCAAGGCAGTTGATAATAAGGGTTATTTTTTCTTCAAGGAGCCAGCGTCAGTATATTGATATGACAGAGTTTCAGAATTTTCAGGAGCTGATCAACTGGTATTTTTGAGTGAACTGGTCCCTTTACATATTCTTATTTTAGGAGGTTACCATGAATAAATTCAAGCTAACCTGGGGGCTAATGTCGGGGATATACCCCGCGGTATGACCCGGAATTATTATGACCCGTTTACAGTTCTAACCCGGCAGACAAATTGTAACCCGGCAGACAGCTAACCCGGTAGACAAATGTAACCCGACATGCTACAGTACCAGGATGTTAACCCGGCTGCTACAGTGTCAGGATGTAACCCGGCTGCTACAGTGCCAAGATGTTAACCCGGCAAACAGTGTTAACCCGGTGAACAGTGTTTCCTGGCAGACAGTTAAGTCCCGGAGACGAGTCCCAGAAGACGAGTCTCGAAGATAAGCCCGGTTGTAAGCCGCCCGGAGCTAAGCCGCATGGTGTAAGCCGCCCGGGAGAGCTAAGAAGCCCGGGACTCAGAAGCCCATGAAGAGAAGCCCACGACGGGAAGTCATAGTAAGTTAAGTCTCAATCCGACTTAGACTCTACATGTAAACCGCCCCTTCAGCCTTTATAAGGAGGGGCGGGTCACCCCGAGAGGGTTAAGTTTAGACGTCTCCATAGACAGGTCTGAGAGACAGGTCAGAAAAGATAGTCAGATTAGAGGTTCTCGAGATTAAGAGGTAGCGACTCCGCACCCTTGTAACTGAGATCGTCATCGTCATCAATATAAGACAAGCAGGACGTAGGCTTTTACCTCCATCGGAGGGGCCGAACCTGGGTAAAAACTCCGCGTCTCTCGTCCCGCTCAACCCCTCTCAAGCTACCAGTTAGATGCGTTGGCCTCACGACTAAGTCCTTACACTAGGACATCTGCCGTGACAAATCCACGACATGTTCCATGAAGGAACCTCAGGGTCAAGCCCCCACCTCGAAGGTACAGATCCGAAGACCTCCCGAGCTATTAGTGCTAAGTTTTGAATACGATTAACATGTGAGCGTCTTATTGACTTGCAGCCCACCGCGTGTTCTCCCCACCGATCAAGTTTCGGACGGGTAGACCCCGCCCGCCAAGCTAGCGGAGAGCGGGTCCGCGTCGCGCCCCTCTCCTCCGGGCGCCACGAAGGATGCCGCGGAGGTGTCATCCCAACAGGCTCCTTTGGAGCCAAACACTGGAGGTGGGGGCGACGACGTCATGGCCGAGGGTAACACCTCAGCCGCCGAAGACCGGGGGGAGATGCCCCTCCCGGATACTGGGGAGACCGGACGAGGAGCTGTCCAGTCACCTCCAAGGTTGTCTCTGGAGCGTACTATGCCTCCGGAGGCACCGGTTCAATCTCCGGTTGGAGATTGGGTCAACCGATCCCCACCGGCGCCGCCGACCACTGGGTGGCCGGCTATGGGGGAGGCTCTGACAAGCGCCTCTATCTCCGGGGAGCACCGCACCCTTATGGGTGCGGTATTGCAGAGCATTCAGTCCGTAGACAGCGGACTGAAGGAGGCCTTTAATGGTCTCCTGACGGGCTTTCAGGTGAGCCAAGTAGGGCTTTGTTTGTGCAATATTAATTTCTTTAAGTTATTATTATATACATGCCAGCCCCCGAGCCCTAGGTAAGTTTGGAAAATACTTACCTGGGGGTCAATCCTAGATCAGCATCCGAACTATGTATAGGACAATATTTGTTCGGAATGGTCTAACAGCCCTTAAGAGGACCGGTCATAGGATCATTTTTATGACAGCCCACAAGTTGTGAACCCATGTAACTTGATATGGTTTTGTTTTGTACAGGCTTCGTCATCGGCGGCGGCTGTTAATGCTGCCGAGCTGGACGAGCTGAATCGGAAGCTCAAGAGCTCCGAAGATGAGCTCGAAGCTCTGAATAAGAGATTCGACGAGGCGCAAGGTAAGCCGGACTAGAATATCCAAATTCCTCATTGCCGTACTATCAAAGCAGTATGTTTGATATGTTTGTAATGCTTACGTAGCCTCGGCGAAAGAAATTGAGAAGCTCAAGGCCGAGCTTGAAAAAGCGAAGCAGGAGGCTGCGGTTGAGAGGACGGTGGCCAAGGAAGCGGCTACCGCGCTATCCGTCTTGAGGGCCACTAGCGACAAGCATGAGGCTCGGGTGGAGGAAATCCAACAGGAGCTCAAGGACGCCGGCCAAAAGTGCGAGGACCTTGAGAGAAAAGGGAAAGATTAAGCCGCCGAACTATCCACCCTGAAACCAATCTCCAAAAGGAGCGGGTGGATAGGCGGTCTTTTGAAGAGCAAGTTAGCCAGGCAAAGGCTATCATGGATGGTAAGCCATATTTATTGCAGTGTGTCTTCGGGGATAGCAAGTTCAAATTGCTTACCCAAGTGTTGCGTTCCTCAGGCGCCTGCTCGGACCTCCCGAAGAGCACAACGGACGCGAATCAGTTCTATGCTTCGCGGGGAGAGGAGGATGAAGCTCGGCAGTTTTGGGCGCAGTTTGGAGCCCCCGAGCGCTCCCCTCTACTTGTTGAGCAGTTGAAGCAGCTGATGGAGCTACACCGGATGGCGGAGCCGGCCATGAAGGATCTCTGCATCCGGCTATGGCCCAACGAGCCACTACCGGGTAGCTACTTCGGCCTGGTGCAAAAGCTAAGAGACGCCTTGCAGCGGATCGACGCACTAAAGTGGTCCTCCTGTATCGAGGGAGCTCGGATGGCCTTTGCGAAGGCCAAGGTGCACTGGCCGGGGCTGGATCCAATGAAGATAGCCACCGCCCCTCCGCCCCCTGGAAAGGAGCATAGGCGCCCCGAGCTATACTTCTCCGGAGTAATGGAGGGTGCTCAGGCAATAGAGGCTCAGTGTTCGAAAGAAAACGTGTATGCGTAGATGTGTTGTAATATGTCCGAAGACCTTTTAACGCGTTTTATGTTTTGAGATGCATGGTTTATCATGTCTTTAATATTTTGCATCCTTTATAACTCCTGTGTGGCCGTTGAAACTGAAAGCTGCGAGTCGTCGGCTTCAGCCCCCATGTAGATACTACGCGGAGTGTCCCTGCCAACACACTGTGACCCTTAGCCGAGCTATCGGTACCCGAAGGCGGTAGTGTGAGGCGGACAAGGCAATCGGACCATAATGCTTTATTGCTTTCACTTAGCCGTAGGGGGGCGAGAAAGGAGTGCGGGAGGCTGATGACTAGCCCCCAGGGGTTTGTGATGTTTGGATGAACCGCGGCCAACGCTGATATCACATGGTTTGTACGAGTACCAAACCCATCGTATGACACGGAGTAACCTCTGACGAGATTTAGTTAAGCTCGGATTCGCAGACCGGTTCTCGCATACCATGACAGTTAGTTTTCGGCTTTCTCCACCGAGGTGCTTGACCAGGCTAGCCGGAAGCACAATCGTAGCGGTGCTCCCTTTGCCCTTTTAGCCGAACGAGCGGAACATAAAGGGGCAAGCACAGGAGCCGGGAAACCCAACTATTGACCCAAGACATAGTTCGGAACCAGTGCATATAAAGCGGAATTCCAAGACGCCGGACGCAAAATCAGTTATGCTTAGGGCGATTTTGTAAGTTCGAGCCCCCGGTCTATTAGCCAGTTGCATCGTGAAATATACCGAAACAGGTTCGCAAGAAGAGGGAGAAAATAGAGGGTATGTCCAAAAAAAGACAGCGAAACGATCATACATAAAGGATCTATATTTTGCTCAACAACTCTTATATTATTCAAAGTGCCGATACAACTGTTTACAGGTATAAAAAATGAAATATAAACCTTACAGGAGGGGTTGTACCAAGGGTCTTTGATAGGTGACCTGACGTCCTTGTCGTGCCCTGTCAATTGTCCACTCCTGTGTCTCCCAAAGAGTTGTATACCGCTATGGGTGTACTTGTTCGGCGAGCGGACTTTGGAGAAAAGTCTTGCGAAGTCGCCGATGAATGAGCTTTACGCATTGGCGGGTACTTAACGTTACCCGTAGTATGTCTGAAGACATTTAACGGTGATAGTTCGGTCCAGCCGAACACTTACCCTTTGATAATGTTCCCCCACCGCCGCCCATGGAATTTTGAGCGCGAAGTTGTGCATCCTTGGCACATACTTCGCTAGCTCTAGGGAGGTACAATGGGGGGCGAGTCCCTATTTATGGGGAGAAGATGGTTCTGGGACTTCGGGTTGAAACCGAGCTCGCTTCCCAGCCTTTCGTGCCTTTACGGCGGATGTTGGCACTTGCCGATCATCAGTGTAATGGAATTCGGCCGCTAGGGCCAACGCATGTTCCTCAGTTTGGAGGGAGCGCTCTCTGTTGCCATTGACAGTAATGACCCCCTTGGGGCCGGGCATCTTGAGCTTGTGGTATGCGTAGTGCGGGACGGCGTTAAAGCGAGCGAACGCTGTACGGCCGAGCAGGGCGTGATAGCCGCTGCGGAAAGGTACGATATCGAAGATCAAGTCCTCACTTCGAAAGTTATCGGGTGAGCCGAACACTACTTCCAGGCTTACTGAGCCTGTGCACCAGTCTTCGACGCCTGGGATCACTCCTTTAAAGGTAGTGTTGCTGGGCTTGATCCTTGATGGATCTATGCCCATCTTTTTTACCGTATCTGAGTAAATCAGATTGAGGCTACTTCCTCCGTCCATTAGGACTTTAGTGAGGTGATACCCGTCTATGATCGGGTCTAGGACTAGGGCGTCCGAACCCCCATGACGAATACTGGTAGGGTGGTCACGGCGATCGAAGATGATCGGGTATGCCGACCATGGGTTATACTTCGGGGCTACAGGCTCTATGGCGTAGACATCTCGAAGGGCGCGCTTCCTCTCCTTCTTGGGTACATTTCTTTTGTCCGCCACCAATCGGACCGCGGAGTTCATCCTCGTCCTTGCTGCGTGGGCTCTTGCCTTGGTCCTCGGAGGCGAACTTGCCGGCCTGTTTGAATACCCAACAGTTACGGTTGGTATGGTTGGCGGGCTTCTCTTGAGTGCCGTGGATCTGGCAAGGCCTCTCCAGGATCTTGTCCAGTGGTGTGGGTCTGTCGTGTTTGCCTTTAGGAGGCTTCTTCCGCTGCCCAGGCCGGGAGTTGCGGAAGCCGGCGTTAACAGCCGTATCATCGGCACCACTGTTATTGTGCCAGCGCTTGTTCTTGTTGCGCTTCGGTTTCCCGTTTCCATCACGAACTTCGGAGGTTCCGGGGTCTTCGGGGTTGTGGCTACGTCTTGCTAGCCAGTTATCCTCACCCGTGCAAAAGCGGGTCATGAGTGATGTGAGGGCGGACATTGTCCTTGGTTTGTCCTGGCCAAGCTGACGAGCCAGCCATTCATCCCGAATATTATGCCTGAAAGAGGCTATTGCTTCGGCGTCCGAGCAGTCTACGATCTGGTTTTTCTTGGTCAAGAAACGATTCCAGAATAGCCGCGCGGACTCTCCTGGCTTCTGGACGACGTTGCTTAGATCGGAGGAGTCCAGCGGCCGGACATAAGTGCCCTAGAAGTTAGATCGAAATGCCTCTTCTAGGTCCTCCCAACACCCAATGGAGTTTTCTGGGAGGCTATTTAACCAGTGCCGAGCTGGCCCCTTGAGCTTCAGGGGTAAGTACTTGATGGCGTGGAGGTCATCTCCTCGCGCCATGTGAATATGGACGAGGAAATCCTCGATCCATACAGTTGGGTCAATTGTCCCATCATACTACTCTATGTTTACGGGTTTAAACCCCTCCAGGAACTGATGCCGCATCACCTCGTCCGTGAAACACAGTTGGTGGGCAGCGCCAGTGATCGGCGTCTGTCCTAGCTCAGTTTCCTTCCCGACTTTCATTGTCGCGGTCGAACCAAGGCCGGTACCCTTCCCGTCTATCGGGTGAGTATCCTCTAGATCCGTAGATGGATCGCGTACAACCTGCTCTGTAGTCCAGGTCGTGTCGTAGGTCGAACCTGTCGTCGGGCTCTAGTGGCTCCTTTCCCCGTCTACGGGGTATCGTCGGCCTATAGCCGGTGTCGTCAGCCGTCCTGTCTCGTCCTCGAGGAGGGCGGTCTGGCTTGTCGTATGGGGTATGTTTTGGAGATGGCGTATCAGTGAGCTCGTCATCGAATTGTGGCAGTAGCCTTCTACGTGGATAGCTCTTAGGTTGGTCTGATAGACCGGTACCGTATCCTTCCTCGGCTGAGACAACTCTCGTCCATCGATCATTGAGGTTGTCTTGTTTAGCTTTAAGCTGTCGTTCTTTTGTTTTCAGGCTGCGGGCCGTGGCTATAAGCTGTTGCCTGAACAGTTCCTGATCTGCGGGATTATCGGGGATGGCGAAGTCATCGGCATCCGCATTGTCCTCGCCCTCGATAGAGCGGAGGTAGTCGTCGTTCTCGGGATCATCTGGATCGTCGTGGTTGCGCCGGTCCTCCGGCCTCTCCCAACCCTCTAACGGGTGTTCGGGGATTTCGGGATCGCCGAGGTCTTCCGGGGTGTCACCATCCCCGATGCCATCGGTTGCTTTTCTTCTCTTTTTTCCTTTTGACCGTTAAGCGGCTTTCGGCGTCTTGACGGTGCTTCATCTGATTTGTCGCCATCGTTTTTTGGAGTGTCCACCATGTAGACGTCGTATGTGGAGGTGGCAATCCAGCATCTGGTGTTAATGGGGGTGAGGGCATGATCCTCCTCATCCATGTAATCTGCCTCCTCAGAGGCATAGTCCAACATGTCGGTTAAATCCTCGACAGTGGCTACTAAGTGGGTGGTGGGTGGGACAAAAAATTCGCCCTGACCCGCCTTAGGCCCGATCCGAGCATAGATCAGGGTTGGGTCATCGGCAATCTTCATCGACGAGATCCGATCTAGGGCCTCGTTGAGTATTGAGAGCTCGATCGGATCGGCCTGCCCAGAGCTTCTGGAGTTAACCTCCGATGCGTCCGCGTAGGGGGAGTGTTCGGTAAGAACAGGTGTCCGGACGTCTGGCACTACGACCGGGTCCGGACTGAAATTTGGATCCTCGCCAGGGCAGATCCCGTGGGCAGGACCGAAAGATGGGTCTGAGGTTAAAGCCTTAGAGTCTTCGGGCGTGGCAGGCAAGACTGCGAGCCCGGTTAGTGACAGGTCGCCTCGAGAGTCTACGGAGAACTCTAGGTTCCCGAATCTGATCTCTTGATCAGGGGCAAAACTCCCAACACGGCCTAGATGGCCGGTCGGGTCGGCGTGCAGCACAATGCTACTGAAAGCAAAGATCTGTCCGGGGACGAAAGTGCCTGTAGTGCGGACCTCTTCGTTGATGACAAGGCGAGCCATCGATTCCTTTGGCGATCACAGCGGAACTCTCAATGAAAGCACCAATGTCGGTGTCAAAACCGGCGGATCTCGGGTAGGGGGTCCCGAGCTGTGATACTAGAATCGATGGTAACAGGAGACGAGGGACACAAGGTTTTACCCAGGTTCAGGCCCTCCTATGGAGGTAATACCCTACGTCCTGCTTGATTATATTGATGGTATGAGGATTACAGAGTTGATCTACCTCGAGATCGAAATAGCTAAACCCTAGATGAGTTCCCTTGGCCTACAACCTAAAACCCTTCGGCTTATATAGACGCCGAGGGTACCTAGGGTTTACACATGGTCGGTTACACGTCGAGGGAATAAACATGCCTATTCACTAGTTTAAACTTGGAGGATAAGCCACGATCCTCGAGGCTTCCATCCTAGATACAGGGTCTTCGATCCATCCAGTGTCCGGCGAACGGCCCATACAGTTCGGCCCATAAGAAGTAGGTCGGCCTCCCGAGGACCCCTTAATCCAGGACTCCCTCAGGGGCGAGTCCCTCTTTCTGGGGAGAAGAAGAATCTGGGTGTTTAGATTGAAACCGAACTCGCTTGTCTACCTTACAGGTCTTCGCGGCAGATTTAGATGTTTGCCAATGCATGCTCCTCAGTTCGAAGGGAACGCTCTGTATTGCCATTGAGGGTGATGACCCCCTTCGGCCCCGGCATCTTGAGCTTGAGGTATGCGTAGTGTGGGACGGCATTAAAGCGAGCGAACGATGTATGGCCCAGCAGGGCGTGATAGCCGCTGCGGAAAGGTACTATGTCGAAGATCAAGTCCTCGCTACGGAAGTTATCGGGCGAGCCGAACACCACTTCCAGGATCACAGAGCCCGTGCACCGAGCTTCGACACCTGGGATCACTCCTTTAAAGGTAGTGTTGCTGGGTTTGATCCTTGATGGATCTATACCCATCTTTTGCACCGTGTCTGAATAAATCAGATTTAGGCTGCTCCTCCGTCCATTAGCACTTTAGTGAGGTGGTACCCGTCGATAATGGGATCTAGGGCGAGGGCCGCCGAACCTCCATGACGGATACTGGTCGGATGGTCTCGTCGGTCGAAAGTGATCGGGTAAGCCGACCATGGGTTAAACTTCGGGGCTACAGACTCTACGGCGTAGACCTCTCGAAGTGCGCGCTTCCTCTGCTTCTTCGGTATATGAGTGGCGTATATCATATTCACCGTCTTTACCTCTGGAGAGAATTGCTTTTGTCCTCCATTGTTAGGACCGCGGGGCTCCTCGTCATCCTCGCTGTGTGGGCCCTTGCCTTGCTCTTCGGCTACGAGTTTGCCGGCCTGTTTGACCACCCAACAGTTACGGTTGGTGTGGTTGGCAGGCTTATCCGGAGTGCCATGAATCTGGCAAGGCCTCTCCATGATCTTTTCCAGCGGGGTGGGTCCGTCGCGGTTTCCTTTAGGAGGCTTCTTCCGCTGCCCGGATTTTGGGTTGCGGAAACCGGCGTTAACGGTTATGTCATCGGCATCGCTAGTGCTATGCCGGCGCTTGTTTTTGTTGCGTTTTGGTTTCCCGTTTCCATCCCGGACTTCAGAGGTACCGGGGTCTTCGGGGTTGTGGCTTCGCCTTGCTAGCCAGTTGTCTTCGCCCGTGCAAAAGCGGGTCATGAGTGATGTGAGGGCGGACATGGTCCTAGGTTTATCCTGACCGAGCTGGCGAGCAGCCATTCGTCCCGAATATTGTGCCTAAAGGAGGCTGTAGCCTCGGCGTCCGGGCAATCGACGATCTGGTTTTTCTTGGTCAAGAACCGATTCCAGAATTGTCGAGCAGACTCTCCTGGCTTTTGAACGACATTGCTTAGGTCGGGGGAGTCCGGAGGCCACACATAGGTTCCCTGGAAGTTAGCTCGGAATGCATCCTCGAGATCCTCCCAGCTCCCGATAGAGTTTTCGGGGAGACTGTTTAGCCAGTGCCGAGCTGGCCCTTTAAGTTTAAGGGGTAAGTATTTGATGGCGTGGAGATCGTCTCCTCGTGCCATATCAATGTGGAGGAGGAAGTCCTCGATCCACACTGTTGGGTCAGTTGTTCCGTCGTACTGCTCGATGTTTACAGGTTTAAACCCTTCCGGGAACTGATGCTGCATTACCTCGTCAGTGAAGCAAAGTGGGTGGGCAGCACCCCTGACCCGTGCTATGTCGCGCCGGTGATCGGCATCTGTTCTGGCCCGGTTCTAGTCCCGAACTCTAGTGTTTCGGTCGAGCCGCGGCCGGTACTCGCCCCCTCCATCGGGGGAGTATCCTCTAGATCCGTAGATGGATCTCGTGCGGCCTGTTTTACGATCCAGGTCATGGCGCAGGTCATACCTGTCATCGGGCTCGATTGGCTCCTTTCCCCTACTAAGGGGTATCGCCGGTCTATAACTGGCATCGTCAGCCGTCCTATCCCGTCCTCGAGGGGGGGGGGGGGTCCGGCTGGTCGTATGGAGTGCGCTTGGGGGACGGAGTATTGGGGAGCTCGTTGTCGAATTGTGGCAGCAACCGCCGACGAGGGTAACTCTTGGGTTGGTCCCATAGACCGGCGCCGTGCTCTCCCTCAGCTGATAGGACTTTTGTCCATCTATCATTGAGGGTGTCTTGTTCGGCCTTGAGCTGCCGCGCTTTGGCCTTTAAGCTTCGGGCAGTGGCTAGAAGCTGTTGCCTGAAGCGCTCCTGATCCTCCATGTTTTCGGGGACGATAAAGTCCTCGTCTTCTGGGCTATCCTCCTCCTCTACAGGGGGGAGGTAGTTGTCATCCTCAGAATCGTTCGGATCGTCAGGGTCGCGCTGGTGCACCGGCCTTTCCTGGTCCTCTAACGGATTTTCAGGGATATCGGGATCGCCGAGGTCTTCCGGGGTATCGATTTCCCCGGTGCCAGTAATAGCTTCGCTTCCCTTCTTTGCTTTTGATCGCTTACGCGATTTCTGGCGCCTTGACAGCGCTTCACCTGAGCCTTCGCCATTGTCTGCTGGTGTGCACTCGCCGTTATCGGCTGGCGTGTCCACCATATAGACATCGTAGGTGGAAGTGGCGGTCCATCGCCCGGTGTTGACGGGAGTGGGAGTGAGATCCTCTTCCTCCATGTCTGCTGCCTCCTCGGAGGCGTAGTCCAACATATCGGTTAAGTCCTCGATAGTGGCTACTAAGTGGGTGGTGGGTGGGACGAAAAATCCTTCTTGACCCGCCACAAGACCGATCTGAGTATGGATCGGGATTGGGTCATCGGTAATTTTCATCAGGGAGATCCGATCTAGATCTTCGTCGAGTGTCAAAAGCTCGATCGGGTCAATCTGCTCGGCACGTTTGGGGTTAACCTCTGACGCGTCCGCGCGAGAAGTGTATTCGGCCGGAGTTGATGTCCGGTCCTCAGGCGCTATAGCCGTATCTGGATTGAAGTCCAGATCATTATCAGGATTAGCCCCATGACCGGGTTGAAAGCAGCATCAGAGGTTAAGGCCTCGGAGTCTTCGGGCACGTCCGTTGAGACGGCGAGCCCGGTAAGCAAGAGATCACCCCAAGGGTCTACGGTGAATTCTAGGTTACCGAATCTGACCTCTTGATCAGGGGCAAAACTTCCGACCCGGCCAAGGCGGCCAGTCGAGTCAGCGTGCAGCACGATGCTGCCGAAAGCGAAGATCTGTCCGGGGACAAAGGAGTCCATGCCACGGACTTCTTCGGTGATGACAACGCGAGCCATCGATTCTTCTGGTGATCACAGCGGAACTCTCAATGAAAGCACCAATGTCGGTGTCGAAACCGGTGGATCTCGGGTAGGGGGTCCCGAGCTGTGATGCTAAGAACGATGGTAACAAAGGGACGAAGGAGACGATGTTTACCCAGGTTCGGGCCCTCCTATGGAGGTAAAACCCTACGTCCTGCTTGATTATATTGATGACATAGAGATTACAGAATTGATCTACCTCGAGATCGACTAGCTAAAACCCTAGATGAGTTTCTGTGTCTTATGTACTAAAACCCTCCCGGTTTATATAGACACCGGGGGGTACCTAGGGTTTACACATGGTAGGTCTCCTAGAGATGTCGATTTCCTCATCTTGACTTGGAGTACATGACGCGCCTTCGGGACTTCCTTCTTCAACGAGGGCTCTCAATGTATCCGGCCCCTCCTGCATCTACCAGAGAGCGGCCCACCAAGCCGGCCAATTAGGAAATAGGCCAGGGCCCGAGGACCCCTTAGTCCAGGACTCCCTCAGCGAGGCTAAAGAATGGTTCCTTTATCTTGCTCCTGGTTGTGTGCGTAGCCCCCAGGATATGCTTTATTACTTCTCTGAAAAATATTTTCCTGCTCATAAGAAACAAGCTGCTTTACAGGAAATATTTAACTTTGTGCAAACTAAAGAAGAGAATCTCCCTCAAGCTTGGGGGAGGCTTCTCCAGTTACTAAGAGCTTTGCCTGATCATCATATTAAGAAAAATGAAATACTTGATATCTTTTATAATGGACTAACCGATGCTTCTAGGGAATACCTAGATAGTTGCGCTGGTTGTGTTTTCAGGGAAAGAACTGTTGGGCAAGTTGAAGAGTTACTGAATAACATATTGTAAAATGCTGATAATTGGACACTTCCTGAACCACCGCTGGAACCTATTCCAAAGAAGAGATGTATTCTATTTCTCAGCCCTGAAGATATGCAAGAAGCTAAGAAATCCATGAAGGAGAAAGGTATTAAAACTAAAGATGTCAAGAAATTACCCCCTATTGAAGAAATACATGGACTTGACACCCCGACACAGGTAGTAAAGGTAAACTCTCTCCGTTCCTTTAATAAAAGTGATATACCTTATACTAAGACAACTAGTCAATGCATGGATGAATTTGATAATTATGTTGTTAAGCAAGAGCATTTCAATAATTATGTCAAAGATCATTTAAGACGTAATGCTATGATGATAGATCGCTTGAGTGACTTGATGTTTAGAATTGCTAATGATGTTAAAGGTCTAGGTAAACATGCCTCTATGGTTCACACACAACTAGACCAGGTTGCTAAGTCACAAAATGATTTACTTGCTGAGATAAATAATAATATGAATGATCATGCTGTTAGAGTAATGACTAGAGGAGGTAGAATGAATCAGGAACCTCTCTTTCCTGAGGGACAAACTAAGAGAATTGAACAAGATTCTCAAAGAATTAATAATGATGCACCTAGTCCCTCTAGTAAGAAAAAGAAGAAGAAAAAGGATAGAACTTTGCATGCTTCTGATGAACCTGTTATATAAAAACCTGCTGAAAAACAAAATGATGTTTCTATTTCTGATGCTGAGACACAGTCTAGTAGTGATCATGAACCTAGTGCAAAATGATGATACTAATAAGGATGACACTCATGTAGATGCTCAACCAGACAATAAGGAGCAAGATAATGGTGTGGAAATAGAACCTGCTGAAGATCTTGATAACCCACATCCCAAAAATAAGCGTTATGAAAAGAAAGACTTTGCTGCTAGGAAACATGGTAAAGAAAGATAACCATGGGTTCAAAAACCCATGCCATTCCCTCATAAGCCTTCCAAGAGTAGGGACGAGGAGGATTTTGAGCACTTTGCTAAAATGATTAGGCCTGTTACTTTGCGCACTCGCTTGGTTGATATTTTGAAAATTCCTCCGTATGCTAAGTATATGAAGGATATTATTACCAACAAAAGAAAAATACCTGAAATTGAAATTGCTACTATGCTTGCTAATTATTCTTTTGATGGAGGAGTGCCTAAGAAGTTGGGAGATCCCGGTATACCCACAATACCTTGCTCCATTAAACAAAATTATGTTAAAACTGCTTTATGTGATTTAGGAGCTGGTGTTAGTGTTATGCCTTTCTCTTTATATAAAAGACTTTAATAGAATAAGCTTACACGTACTGAGATTTCCTTGCAAATGGCTGATAAATCCACTGCTTTACCTATTGGAATTTGTGAGGATGTTCCTGTTGTGGTTGTGAATGTTACTGTCTTAACAGACTTTGTTATTCTTGATATGCCCGAGGATGACAATATGTCAATTATCCTTGAGAGACCCTTTCTAAATACTGCAGGGGCTGTTATTGATTGCAACAAAAGCAAGGTCACATTTCATGTCAATGGCAAACAACATACCGTGCATTTCCCAAAGAAGCAAATTTTGGTTAATAATTTTAATGTCATTGAGCCTAGTGCCATGGTTATCATCGGAAGCTTTGCATTATCTCTTCCTATTGTCAAGAAAAATTATTATAATCTTATTGTTGGGGAGATGCACATCCCCATTGAGGTAACCTAGTGTGTTACAAAAATTCTTCGTTTTCATGCCAATTGGAGATGTTTTTTAATAAGACTTGATCAACCTTATTAATGAATCATTTTTGAAAGACATGAAATCGATGAATTTAGTGAGCATGATTCTCTGTACCATTATTTAATTCTCTGTTGTTCTTAGTAGAATAAATTAAATGCCATGATTGTCCTGTTTTTCTGATTTTACCATGCAATAGGAAATAGCCCAAAAATAAAAAGTCTCAGAATGACACGAAACTTTAACATAATTTTTTCTGGAATATCTAAGAATTTTGGGAATAAAAATTACAGCAGGGAGGTGTGCCAGTGGGCCACCAGACATCTGGCCACGCCGCCCCCCAGGGCGCGGCCAGATGGCTTGTGGGGCCCACAGGTACCCCATGCCTTATCTCTTTAGCCCACATCGTCTCTAACCTCCAGCAAAAATTTCCTAGCTCTCTCTTTCCCGTGTTCTTCCTCTAGAAACTAAAATTTTCGATCTCTTTGCTCGGAACTCCATTTCCGAAACTGTTTTGAGAAATTGTTCCTTGGTATGTAACTCCTTTACTCCTGCAATTAGTTTTTGTTTTAGTGGTTTATACTTTGCATAATGTGTTGCACTTGATGCTAGGGAAAATAAGCTTGCATGTTGAATTCTTTGAGTTCTTAGTAGTATGAATGCTTGATATGGACTCTAGGCATCCCTAAGAGTAGTTGCTATCATTCTTGCAAAGTTTTATTGACATAAATTTGTGGCTCAAAAATTTCAGAAATTTGAGTTTGGGAAGATGAGCTTCTTAGGAAGAGTCTTTCAAAGAAGCGTACTTTGGGAGAATCATCAAGCAGGAGTTCGGTTCGACAAGCTTATATAGAGCCCAAAGCTAATCAAATAGTCATGGCCGACGTACAACCTTGTAGGTGGCCAAGTGATGAGTTTATGATAGGTGCGGGTATCAAAGAGGAATTCGATCATTTCATTGAGAATACCGGCCTCACCGACTTCCTTGCAGATAAGTGTGTCCAACATTATAATCTTACCCGTACATTCACGAATGGATTCCGCTTTCAAATGCATAATTCTAAAGTTCTATTTAAGCTATATGATAAATATTTCAATATGACTCTAGAAGAATTTTCAGTTGCTTGCAAGCTTCCACCTTGGGGTACACTCGAGAAACCATCGACAGCTGATTATAGTATGTTTCTCGAGAGCCTTTGCGTAGGAGAAGATAGGGGCATAAGTCAGGCCAGAATTTAAAGTATACAATTTCCCTCCATCCGTTACTTTGCATTGTTTAATGGGAAATGCGTGGTAGGAAAACAAGAGTGCAGTGTGTTATGTTCCACTGACCTAAGTCTTATACATACTGCTATGACAGGTGAACAACATTTTAACCTTGGTGCAATTGTTGCCCGAAGGTTGCATTCCAACGCTGGTAATGGAGAATTATATGGAGGCATTTATGCATCCCGCGTGGCTGCACACTTAAGAGTGTCACCTCAACCTAATGACCCCATTTACCTGATAAATATTTAAATTATGAAGCAATGCGCTATCATGAATTTCTTGTGCCCCATCCTAGAGGCTATGAGTACAACTTAATATTTAGAAAACACACGCCTATGCCTGTTATTTTGCCTGCACCTGCCCTCTTTAACTTTCAGGCTCGACAAAGATATTATGTTCTTGAGGAAGAGGTGCAAGAGTACAAAGCTGCGGTGGAGGCTGCCCGTTTGGCAGAGGAGGCTTCCCGGAGTACTCCCACGAGCTATCATTCCAGTCATTACCCAGATCAGCAGTGGTGATTACCAAGCTAGGCAAAAGCCTAAGCTTGGGGGAGTATGTATTTCTCACCGACATTATATTCATGTTCCCGCTCTTCATATAAATTGTTGGTGTTCATCCTCTTTCATTGTATATCCATGCTAGTTCTATTTTTCCCCCTTCTTCTTGCGTGTTTGGAAAAACATTGAAAAATCCAAAAATATTTCTCATTTCTTTTTGGCTTTTCTTTCCCGTTTGATTAATTGTAGCATTAAAAGAAAACCCAAAAAGATTTCCTTTGCATGTTGGGAGCTTTCCCGTGTAAATAGTTTTTCTCATTTTTTATTTTCTTTTGTTTATTTGTTTCCTTCAAGAAAAATCAAAAACTCCAAAAATATTTTGGTATGTTTCTCTAAATTTCTTTTCTTTTCTTTGAGTCGTTAAAAGAAGAAGACTACAATGAGAATGTTGAGTGGCTCTCTTGGGCATAAATGTTAATCTAACAAAAGGAGCTACCATTACCTTGTCTTCTCCTTTGTTTAAACTGCCCTGCAGATTCCAGCTTAGTCCACGGCATTCTTGCACTATTATTATTATCATATCATTCTATCATGCAAGTGAAAGGCAATGATGACGATATTTGATGAAGTGATTGTGGCAAAGGAAGCTGGTATGAACTCTTATTGTTTTTCCGTATTTGTAAATATGTTTAGCCAGTTTGATCCTGATTCAGTATATCATGAGTAAACATGTTTGTGATGACAATTAGAGATTATAGGTTCTCATGCCATGCCTAATTAGCTAGGAGCTAATAATGATTTATCTTGGGTGTCAACATGCATCAAAATGGTTATGATGTGGTATGGTAGTAGGGTATTTCCCTCTGAGCAACTCGAGCAGTTTGACTTGGCCCATGTGCAAACATGTAGTTGAATTAAAATCAATGCAGCCTTCATGATGTTTAAATTCAGAATGTTCATATCCTACTCATGCTACGCCCAATGTTAATTATTCAAAATGCATGTTTATGACCGTGTTGCTCTCTAGCTGGTCGCCTCTCAATCTATTTCTAGCCTTCACCTGTACTAAGCGGGAATGCTGCTTGTGCATCCAAAAACCTTAAACTAAGTTATTCCATATGAGTCCACCATACCTACCTATATGTGGTATTACCCTGCCGTTCCAAGTAAATTTGTATGTGCCACCTCTAAATATTCAAATAAAACTTCCGTTTTGTGTACTCGTCCTGCTCATGGAGCAACGAGGCGGTCGGTATCTTCCATGTTAAGTGAGTTATTCTCGGGACGGTCATTTATTCGCCGTCATTGCACGAGAGAGGCTGGTAAAAAGTATGCCCAGTCCTGCTTAATCGAAATCTAAGAAAACAAAACTCCTTGGGACAGTTGATATGTTGGCAGGCATCCGTGGATTCGGTCAGCCATGGTTTGTGTATGGATGGTGGATAGGAGTAAACTTTACTATTCTGTTTGGGAACCGCCAATAATAAGTTTAGCATGGAAGATACTGAAAACCTTTGTCGTAACGTTGACAAGAAAAGTACACCACCTCAAAACTATATTCCAATCCTGTTTTAAACTCTGAGCTCTGGCACCTCTGCAAATCAATGCTTCCCTCTGAGAAGGGCCTATCTATTTATTTTTATGTTGAGTCATCACCTTCTTACTTACAGCACCAGACTGGAGAGCACTATTGTCATTCTTATGCATTGAGTCTAGTTAATGTTGGATGTGAGCATGACTGGATCTTTTCAAATTCTGAATTATAATGTTTAGTCGCTGCTTGACTCTCAGAGGAGCTCTGCATTTATATTTTGCGGTCTTAGAAAGGGCTAGCAAAATACCATGCCATCATATTATATCATGATTGTTTTGACAAATTGTTGGCATGTGAGATATCTTATTATTGCTTGCTAGTTAGTTAGGTATTGCCATGAGTAAATGAGATATTTGATTGTTATCATGAATGTGGCTACTTATGATTTATGTTGAAAACATGAACACTAGCTAAGCATGTATACAGCAACAAGAACAAAATAGTTTGTTAAAGTTTTCTTTATCACTTTCAGTTTGTCAACTGAATTGCTTGAGGACAAGCAATGAGTTAAGCTTGGGGGAGTTGATACGTCTCAAACGTATCTACTTTTCCAAACACTTTTGCTCTGGTTTTGACCTCTAATTTGCATGATTTGAATAGAACTAACCCAGACTGACGCTGTTTTCAGCAGAATTGCCTTGGTGTTAATTTTGTGCACAAATAAAAGTTCTCGGAATCGGACGAAACTTTTTGTGATTTTTTTCTGGGCATTATAATGAATTATGGAGCGAAGACCTGCCCGAAAGGGGGTGCCAGGGGGCCACAAGCCATCTGGCCGCCCCCCAGGGCGCGGCCAGATAGCTTGTGGGGCCCCCGTGGCTCCTCCGACCCTATTCTTAGTCCTATAAATTCATATCCGATGAGAAAAAAAGAGGAGAGAAGATATTTATCGCGTTTCACGAGACGGAGCCGCCTCCACCTCCTGTTGTTCCTCCGGAGGGCTAATCTGGAGTCCGTTTTGGGCTCCGGAGAGGGGGATTCATCACCATCATCATCACCAACCCTTCTTCATCGACACCGCCATGATGCTCACCACGGGAGTGAGTAATTCCTCTGTAGGCTTGCTGGACGGTGGTGGGATTAGATGAGATTGATCATGTAATCGAGTTAAGTTTGATAGGGCTTGATCCCTAGTGTCCACTATGTTTTGAGATTGATGTTGCTATGACTTTGCTATGCTTAATGCTTGTCACTAGGGCCCGAGTGCCATGATTTCAGATCTGAACATATTATGTTTTCACGAATATAAGATTGATTTGGATCCTATCTTGCAAGTTGTATGCACCTATTACGTGTCTTGATCCGCATACCCCAAGGTGACAATAATTGGGATTCTTTCCGGTGATTGCCGTAGTTTGAGGAGTTCATGTATTCACCATGTGTTAATGCTTTGTTCCGGTTCTCTATTAAAAGGAGGCCTTAATATCCTTTAGTTTCCAGTAGGACCCCGCTGCCACGGGAGGGTAGGACAAAAGATGTCATGCAAGTTCTTATCGCAAGCACGTATGACTATATACGGAATACATGCCTACATATACTGATGAATTGGAGCTAGTTCTGTGTCGCCCTAGTGTGTAACTATTACATGGTCAATATCATCTCAATCGTTATCCATCACCGATCCGTGTGCCTACGCTTTTCATATACTGAATCTTGCTACGTTACTACTATTGCTGCTAATGTTACTCTTGCTGCCAAAACTGCTATTGTCACTATTACTATTGCTACTACTATTTGTCGTGCTACTAAATCTTTGCTGCAGAGAGATATCCCAGGTATGGTTGAATTGACAACTCAACTGTCAAGGCCAATAAATACTCTTTGGCTCCCCTTGTGTCGAACCAATAAATTAGGGTGAGATACTACCCGTGAAGGCAGTCACGATCCCCTACACTTGTGGGTTATCAATGAGTGGAGTAATTGTAATAGGTGCAGGCAGGAGTCGGCCTATTTGCTTATGGACGTGATGCCTATATAAACATGATCATTGTCGTGAACATTGCATAACTATTCGCTTTTCTATCAATTGCTCAACAGTAATTTGTTACCCACCGTACGTTGCCTACATAAGAGATGCCACTAGAGAACACTGTGGCCCCCGGGTCTATTCGCTGATATATTTACAAAAGCTATTATTTACTTTCTATTTTATTTTGCTATTTACAATTGTTTACAATTATCTACACAACTCACTTTCTTGCAAATAACGAGGTCAAGGGGATTGACAACCCTCTTGCCCGCGTTGGGTGCAAGTTGTTTGTTCTTTTGTGTGCAGTCGCTGAAGACGGTTGAGGATTGATATTCCCATTGGTTCGATAAACCTTGGTTTCATAACTGAGGGAAATACATACCCACTTTGTGATGCAATAACCCGTTCCTCTTCACGGAAAACCCAATCCAGATCACAAGTATCAACCGGCCGGGCTCGACGACTACGACACCTAGTTAGACAGGAGGGGTCACGCCCGAGATCAAGCCTACGAGCGACTCTCCGCCGACCCGCAATGAGATACTACTAGGTCCCGAGGTCCAGCCCACCCGATCTGTTTCACAGACAGGGTAATGGAATATCAATTCCCGAACGGGTTTAAGCCAATCAACATAGAACCTATGATGGCACCACAG
This sequence comes from Elymus sibiricus, assembly GCA_039707655.1. Taxonomy (NCBI): domain Eukaryota; kingdom Viridiplantae; phylum Streptophyta; class Magnoliopsida; order Poales; family Poaceae; genus Elymus; species Elymus sibiricus. The sequence continues at coordinate 396,703,409 of CM077671.1, forward strand.
GCCCAGCAGTATGAATCGAGGACTTCCTTTTCCACATACACATGGCCAATGGAGATGATCTCCACACCATCAAATATCTGCCCCTCAAGCTAAAATGGTCGGCTAGGCACTGGCTTAACAGCCTGCCTCCTCACTCCATCGGTAGATGGGAAGACCTTTAAGATGCCTCTAGGGAAAATTTCCAAGGGACTTATGTCCGACCTCCGGATACTGACGATCTTAGTTGTGTCGTTCAGCAGCCAGGTGAATCTGCTCGAAAATTCTGGAACATGTTCCTTACAAAAAGGAACCAGATCATAGACTTCTCCGACGATGAAGCCATCACCTCATTCAAAAACAATATCTGAGGCAAATGGCTTGCCCTCCATCTTGGCCAAGATAGGCCGAGTACTATGTTAGCACTTACTTCGCTAATGACCCGCTTTTGCACGGGAGTGGACAGCTGGCTGATACGTCTCAAACGTATCTATAATTTTTGATTGTTCCATGCTGATATATTATCATTCTTAGATACTTTTTGGGTCATTATTTACCAAATTATAATACTTTTGAGCACTAACCTATTGACCTAGTGCCCAGTGACAGTTGTTTTTTTCTGCGTGTTTTTTACATTGCAGATTTCCTTTACCAAACGAAGTCCAATTGCCACGAAACTTTTTGACGATTTTTTCTGGACCAAAATAAGACCAACAAGCCTCGGAGGATAGCCGGGATCCTCATGGAGACTCCACAAGCTATCAAGGCGCGACCCTAGGGGGGTCGAGCCCTGTTGGCTTGTGGGCCCCCTGAGGCCCTCCTGACCTCGTTCTCCGTCCTATAAATTCTCATTAATCCCGGAAACCCTCAGGAACACCTCGAAAACCTTTTTCCACCGCTGCAAGTCTCTGTTCCGCCGCGAGCCCATCTGGAGCTCCATTCCGGCATCCTACCGGAGGGGGGATCGATCACGGAGGGCCTCTTCATCAACATTGGTACCCTCATGATGATGTGTGAGTAGTTCACTACAGACGTATAGGTCCATAGCTAGTACCTAGATGGCTATCTCTCTCTCATATGATCTTCAATACAATGATCATCACATCTTCGCTTTGATCCATCCGATGTAATCCTTTTGTGCGGTGTGTTTGTTGGGATCCGATGAATTGTGGTTTTATGTTCTGATTATTCATGAAAAGTATTTGAGATACCACTGATATATATTGTCTCTCAATTACCTGATCATTATAGCTTCATAATGCTTTCCGATCTATTGATGTGCTTTGGCCAAGTAGATTGATATTTCATCGGTGGGAGTAGTGCGTTGTAGTAGGTTCAACCTGACGTGTTTCTTTATCCCAGTGACAGAAAGGGAGAATATACATTTTTTGTTGCTGCTACTAAGGATAAAACGATGGGGTTTATTCATATTAATTGAGTTTATCCAAGCATTACTATATTTTACTTAATACTCTAGATGCATGCTGGATAGCGGTCGATGGGTGGAGTAATAGTAATAGGTGCAGGCAGGAGTCAGCCTATTTGCTTATGGACATGATGCCTATATAGACATGATCATTGCCGTTAATATCGCATAACTATTCACCTTTCTGTCAATTGCCCAGCAGTATTTTGTTACCCTCCGTACGTTTCCTACATGAGAGATGCCGCTAGGGAACACTATGGCCCCCGGGTCTATTCACTTATATATTCGTAAACGCAATTGCTACCTTGCTGTTATTATTTACCTTTTATTTTATTTTGCAATTTATATTTATCAACAATTATGTACACAACTCATTTGCTTGCAAGTAACGAGATCAAGGGGATTGACAACCCTCTTGCCCGCGTTGGGTGCAAGTTGCTTGTTCTTTTGTGTGCAGTCGCTGAAGACGGTTGAGAAGTGATATTCCTATTGGTTCGATAAACCTTGGTTTCATAACTAAGGGAAATACTTACCCACTTTGTGCCGCAATTACCCGTTCCTCTTCTCGGAAAACACAACGCACATCACAAGTATCACTGGCTTGCATGAAGCACTCACAATGGCGAGGCAGGCACCTCGGAGACTCGTGATGCCAATGGCAAGCCTCAACGCAATTAAAAAATAAGCTCACGCATAAAAATGGCGGAAGCGACACAAAAGACGCCACAGTTAATGCAGGGTTCATTGGACCTAGATCCGGACAAAAAAGAAAACCCTTTAAAGGGAACAACGACAGACCTAGCAAGCTTGACAAGATCCTGGATTGACCGTGCCAAATCCATGGCACCCAGGACAAACTAGCAACTCACACTAATAGGAATTGTGCGGTCTTTACACAAGGCAACAAGGTTACGATGGAGGGTCCAAGTAAAACCCGAAATCGCAGTGAGGCCAAGGATGAACCTCGGAGGCCCAATAATGGAGGCCAAAAGAAGTTTCCTAACGAGGTAACAGTGTGAACATGATCTTTGTGACCCACATCCCCAAAAGGGAGAGGAAGCACGCACTTCGGCGCATCTACTCATTAGAACCAGTCGACCCGAAGTTCAATCCGTTGTCGGATATACCCCATAGATAACCCGCCATACAGGTATGACCCGACAGCAGACGATGGCGGCTTATGAAGACAGGGACTGCCACCTCATAATGGGCCCGTGTTGTGAGGATGGCGACTTAACATGTGGAGGGCGGTTCATCCCGGGCCGGCTCATGGGTTGGATGAAGCAGGCCGGCTCGTGGACAAGATGATATGTTATTACTACAAATTAAGGCAAGATGAATAGGAGTTAGATTAAGTTACGAGTCTTTGTATGACCTGGACTCTGTTGTAACCTCTGGGTCTCTACCTATATATAAAGGGGAACCCCGGAGGAGAAAGGTCAAGTAAGAAATAAACCCTCGAGAGCTCGGTTAGCAAAATCGCACCCTTGTAATCGAGATCATCATCAATACGCACAAAGCATGATGTAGGCTTTTACCTCCATCGGAGGGGCCGAACCTGGGTAAATCCTTGTCTCTCGTTCCCGATCAACCCCGTTCAAGTCGCCACCTAGTTGTGATGGCCTCACAGCTAAGTTCTCCCACAAGGACATCTGCCATGACAAAACCATGACAGTTGGCGCCCATCGTGGTGCCATCGCACAGTGGAGTTGAGTTCTTGGAGGGAGCTCTCCCAGGGTTCGGGAGTTATGTGGTTGGTCAGATGACCAAGAGTCGCCGTGGCAAGCTCTACATCAACGACTCAGGCTAGGGCCCCAAGGCCGAATCAATCAAGTACGGGTACCGGGTCCCCTTTGGCAAGATCCATGTCTTCATCGGCAAAGTCGGCGCTTCAATACTCAAGCCGGATATCTGCACCGACATCGTCGAGCCGGCTCGGCGTGCCCGATCTGGACGGCGTCAAGCTGCCCAGTGTCATGTCTTCGTCGGCTTTACTCAAGGAGTCAGCCTCTCTGATGAGGCGTCAGGCAGTAGGGACACTGTCGTGGTTTTGTCACGGCAGATGTCCTCATGCAAGGACTTAGGTGTGAGGCCATCGCCGCTAGGTGGCGACTCAAAGGGGTTGATCGGGAACTGGAGGCGAGTTTACCCAGGTTCGGCCCCTCCGATGGAGGTAATAGCCTACGTCCTGCTTTGTGTGTATTGATGGATACATCTCGATTACAAGGGTGCAGAATCACTAACCTAGCTCTCGAGGGATTATGACTTGTCTTTTTGGCCCTAAGGGCTTGCCTTTATATACAGGTTAAGACCCTAGGGTTTACAACAGAGTTCGAGTCGTATCATGACTCATAACCTATAATGTCTCTAACTAGCCTTGCTCCTCAAGCAAGGAATCTTCCGGCGTCTTCCACCCTGTGGGCCTTGAGTCGCCATCTCCGTGCACTTGGGCCGCCCGGCGGCTCACTTAGTAATCGCCTCATCCGCCTTGTCTTCACAACGTGGCCCATCTTGAATATAATGCCATAGCTGCCATTACATTGACCCGGCCTAATAAGGCGGGTCATACCATGGGCTTATATCCCCGACATTAGGCCCCAGATTGATTTGAATCCATTCATGTCAATTTCACTTTCCTTCTTTGGCGGCTCACTTTCTGATTCATATTTTTCATGAATCTCACAATGCCGGCTTGCGAAGCTCTTTAGACTTGTCATTTCTCCAGCGCCTGTCCATTGTGACGTCTCCTGTCGTTAATTTAGGAAACAATAATAACATCATGGCGAATCTGAATGTATCCATTTATCCCGAAAATCGTGGCGTCTTAGCTTCCAAAATTTACTGCGTCTCCTCGATTGTCGCGCTCGTTGGTTGCCTTTTCGGGCTCCCTCCCTTTAAATATTTACCGAGGGGTCCCCTTCTCATTTTTCACTTCGTCACCTCACTTCTTCTTCCTCGAGCCCGGAGCTTCTTTACGTCATCGTTGCTACCTGCTCGTCGCCGACGACCACTCCCGAGGTCGTAGCGTCATTCCTTCTTCATCGGGAACCATCTTCGCGTTTCTGCCACCATCGGTGATCACTCAAGTAAGTCATCTCCTCTAACCTAGATCCGTCGTGGTTCGTCAGAGTTCTCGAGTTCTTCGGTAGTTCTTCTTCGGTTCATCTCCATTGCCAATTTCATGCGTAGATCCCGCAAGTTTTAATCATAGAAATAGGGCCATAGGAATAACGGCTCTGTTTCGCGCATAATATACTTCAATTTCCTTTAGCATTTGATGAACTGCACTATCACTGTTTCCCTGCTCCGCCATTAGGTCTAGCAAATATCTTGATTTTTTATAGCTATTTTCATATCCATAATCGCAGCTGTTTCGGTGGAAACTTGTTTGTGCCATACTTATCAAAGAATCCAGAAACCTCTGATCTAGCTTAAGTCGCCTGTATGTTCCGACCGGTTCGTCAGCGTAGACATGACCCGCTGTGTAATAAACTGCTGGGTTTAAATGTTGGCCCCTTCATATGGCAAATTACTTATTGAGAATAATTAAGCCATCTGTTCTTTAGCCACATGTCTAAGTCATCCCTTTATTTCATTCTGGTGACTCATTATGTCAAAATCCAACACCACCACCTGCAACTGGGTGCATAGTTTTAAATAGCGAAGATAGCATCTGCTATTGAGTCCGCAATAGCGCTAGCGCAATAGCGACCGCTATCACTGAAATTAAATGTCATTACTTTTTGTTCATGTTCTAGTGATATAAACAAGAATTCAGTGTTTTTATAAATCAGCTACGCGGATATAGCACCCGCAACATCGCCCGCTATCTCCCTTCCGCTACATGGAACCCAATCCGCTACCAGCCCGCTATCCGCTATTTCAAACCATGCTGGGTGGCCACTCAAGTTTCTAATGCCATTTTAAAAGATTACCAAGATCATGGGTTCCTGCCGCCTCAAGAGGTAATTAGCTGGCGGGTTATCCTTGGGGAGGAAATCCCTAACTCGGAGGAGGGAGAAGTAGTGGTATTCTTGGATCACCTTTAGAGAGGTTTTTCACCTCCCGTGTCAAAATTCTTTCGAGATGTTCTGCATTTCTTGCATGTTCATCCTCAAGACCTGGGTCCCAACTCCATATCGAACCTTTGCCAATTCCAAGTGTTTTCTGAGGTGTATCTGCAAATGGAACCCTCCGTCTCCCTCTTCAGGGAATTCTTCTACTTGAATTGGCAAACCAAATGCGCGGATGGTCCTAGCTTAGAACTTGGCGGGGTCTCAATTCAGAGGCGAAGAGACGTCCTTTTTCCTGCTGCCACCCTACCAAGTCATCCTAAGGGGTGGAATAAAACTTGGTTTTATTGTCGGAACACCGCCCCTGCTAACGAGTATCCCTTGCCGGATTATAGACCTAATCGCCTCCCCATGGATTTTGATATTCCTGGCTAGGCTCCTCAAGAGGAACGTTCTCAACACGCTCCCATCTACCCAAAGTTGAGGGCTTTACTAGCCAACGGGCTAACTCGAGTCGACCTAACCCGGTGCTGGGTGTCTTGGAGGATTTTGCCATTAAGCCTCCGCGACAGCTTGATGTATGCTTACTCCGGGGACTTAGATGATGCTCAACAATATAGCAACTATTCCTTGGATGCTGAAGAGATAAACCTGATCGTGAAAAGGCAGTTGGGTGAAAACCAAGAAACTTGCAGCAAGGACGGGTTGAAGCCTTTCTACGCTATTAACCCGGTTCCTCCGGTAAAAAAGCCTTCAACACTTTAATCCAGCTTTACGAATAGCCTTTTTAGCTTTTAAATCTTCACCTGCTTGCTCTGATTTTCAATTTTACAGGCCAACTCTCCTTTTTGGGGCAGGAAACGAAGCAAAACTCCGGCTAATAAGCCCAAAGCCGCCCCAAGTAAGAAGAAAAACAAGGCGGTTGTAGAAGGGTCGTCTCAGATGGACGAAGCAGCTGCCACTGATACTAGATCAGAGGTAGACTTTTAACTTTATTCATGTTAAATTGAATCTTGTTGATGCCTCTTCTTCTTAGGGCGATGTTGAGGTAATTGACATTTCCTCCGACTCAGAATCCTTGCCCCCATTGAAAACAAGGCGGGTTGTTCAGAAGGTAAGCTTCTCTCACCCGAACGCTTATCTTGATCCTCACTTTGTTTTCAAGAAAACTCAGCACAAGTCTAGGCGTCAGACCCGGAGTGGGAGTGGTGATGTTGTTGCCGGCTTACACGATAAGCTAGCCGTTCGCAAACGACCAACCGAGGTATTTAATGTTCCAATTCTTCAAAGTGGTTTTGACTTGATATGTCAATTATTAATTCCTATGTTTTGATTTATCAGGAGTCGCCACCTTCATCGGGCGACTCTACTGCCTCCAAACTAGCACCCTTCGTTATCAATACCGGGGAAATTCCACTTTTGTAATTTGCGTGTTTGAGTACACTATTGTCTCTGCATATGCCTTACACTGCTCCGTTTGTTTTGCTGGGCCAAGGCAAAGAAAAGGAAGATTGACGAGTCTTCCGCTAACCCTGAGGTCCTTGAGCCGGATATGCCTGATTTGGTGGCTCCTGAAGCTCATACTGATCAATCTGAAGATCATCAGGAGATCCAAGCTGACTTACCCCTTCCTCCCGAGCCGGCAGGCACTGATGTCGTGGATGTTGAGGTTAATCCGTCAGCCAATCTTAATCTGCAAAATCCTCCAAACGTGTCGGGGTATACAAATAGGGGTGTTCATTCCCCCTCACTTGTGCACGGGCAGTGAGCCTCCATCCTTCATTAGCAGAACCCGTTGGGAAAGCTACCGCGCCACCAAGCAAGCATTCGAGGACCTGCACATGGCAGCAACAACTTGCGGGGAGCCAAGCAAACTCAGGCAACACCAGCACAACAGCCCAGGAGGGGCCCAACGCGCGCCGGCCATGTACCCAGGGCTTGCCGGGGACCAAGGCGTACACGACTCAGGAAGACCCGGCAGGCCATCCCCCAGCAGGCACAAGCCAACCAGCCATCGCTCCACTGCATCGTTACACCAGTCACTTATCGATGCCGTGTCAAGCGCTCCAGCGGCTAAGTGGCTCTCGCTAAGCACGTGGCGACGCACCAAGAGGCAAATTATACCCAGTTGACACTCGTCCAACAATGTGTCAAGATCTTAAGCAGCGGCTGGCTAAGCGGTGGCAAGAGCTTGCCGGGCACGCACACCCGAGCGCTAACTAGTCAAGTAGTCATGGTATTTTGTCCTAAATGCCAGAGTTAGGTATGATAGCTCTGCTAAGCTATCTAATCGATAGATAATGACTATTTTGCTATTGTGGTAGCCCCTTGCACTATAAAAGGAAGCCCGAGGCAACCTAGCTCAAGATTCGGACCTTTGGACACTTGTACTCGCATTGTAGCTCCACCCTGGCAGCATCCCTTGCCGGGAGTTGGGCGTCGTGCGCTCGTCGTGTTCCTACGATCAATCCACCAAAGAAGGAGTAGGGTTTTATGCTTCACAGCGGCTGAACCTGGGTAAAAATGCCAACGACCTGATCGTCATGCCGTGTCATGATCTCCGCTCTTTGTGCAAAGTGACCCCCTTGCCGAAACACAAAGGGACCCCTGGCCCCATAGGTGATCGTGAGCATCCGTGCCCCGACATCTTTGGTGCGCCAGGTAGAGGGGCATGTATCATTTTGGCGAACCCGAGCTCGTGATTGATGGGTGTAGCGGGGGCTACCGTGGCTGCAGGTGCGGCGGCCGAAGTTAGAGCGCAAAGCGACGGGAGGAAAGGGATCCGCCCAACCCTAGGGAGGTATGACGGGGTCCGGTGAAAGCACATTTGCTCCCTTGGTGGTTTTGGTAATTAATAACAACATATAAGTCATTGAACTAATGTTTCCACTAAGCATATTTCAGGAAAAGTTCAATGATAGGGAAGGCTAAAGGATTGTGGAATACCCCAAGATGCAAGGAAATAGATTGGCAAAGCTTCAAGGAAGAGGACTCTACATTTTACTTTGTGAGAAATCACTTTGAGTCCATTGGAAAGCTAATACTATTAAAAGGGGGTAAGGTCTTGTTGGTGAACAAAATGCTCATACGTGCACAAGAGATAGTCACCAAAAACACCCACAAGCTCTTCCACAAAAGTCTATCCAAAGCCAAGTATTCAAAATCGGTGCAACCAACATTTCCATTTCGGTGCCACCGATTATCAACCCTAGACAGACTCAGCCAAACCCTAGCCACTTCAGTGCAACCGATTCCATTCGGTGCCACCGAGTTTAGGTTGCCAACTTTCTGTTACGCAAATTCACCAAATCAGTACCACCGAGTTTGTTGGATCGGCGTCACCGAGATTGGGCAATCTGACCGTTGGTCACCTTATCGGTGCAACCGAGTTTCATATATCGGTCTCACCGAGATTCAAAAGTTGCTACGTTTGAGGCAACTCGGTACCACCGAGATTAATACATCGGTGTCACCGAGTCTGACTTATTAGGTGTAACGGTTGGATTTTGGGAGATGCCTGTATATACCCCTCCACCACCACCTACTCGAAAGAGAAGCACTCAGAACTATTCCATACTTGCCCCATCATATTTTCTGAGAGAGAGCCACCTACTCATGTGTTGAGATCATGCCATTCCATTCCATCCATATGAATCTTGATCTCTAGCCTCCCCAAGTTGCTTTTCACCAATCCCATCTCTTCCACCAAGCCAAATCTGTGAGAGAGTGATTGTGTGTTGAGGAGTCTATCATCTTGAACCACAATAGCAAGGAGTTCATCGACATTGCCGAGCCTATTACCTTTTGGAGGGTGGTGCCTCCTAGATTGGTTAGGTGTTGCTTGGGAGCCTCCTACTTCGTGTTGTGGAGTTGAACCAAGAAGTTTGTACGGGCAAGGAGATCGCCTACTTCGTGAAGATCTACCCATGGTGAGGCTAGTCCTTCGTGAACGGAAGCCTTTATGGAATAGTCAAGGTTGCTACTTTGTGGACCCTTATGGGTGGAGCTCTCTGTGGACTCTCGCGACCGTTACCCTCCGTGGGTTGAACACTCCATAAACGTGGACGTACGATAGCACCACCTATCGGAAGCATGGGAAAAATCTTCGTGTCTACAAATTGCATTTGATCTTCCTACCCTTCCTTTACTACTCATGCTTGTTGTTACATTCCGCTGCTATACTCTTAGACATGCATGTGTAGGGTGTACTTGACTTGCTATAAATGCTAAAATCTTCCAACACTAAAAATTTGGAAAAGGCTAGATTTTTATTTGGTCAAGTAGTCTAATCACCCCCCTCTAGACATACTTTCGGTCCTACAAGTGGTATCAGAGCTTTGGTCTCCATTACATTGGTCTCACAACCTAGGAGAAGTATGGCGTCTAGTGAGGGAAATTATCACCGTAGAGGTCCGTACTTTGATGGCACTAATTTTGCTAGTTGGAAGCACAAAATGAAAATGCATATTCTTGGTCATAACCCCGCCGTATGGGCTGTTGTTCGTGTTGGCTTGCAAGGTGAATTCTTTGGTGATGGAAAGGAACCGGATCGTGAAGCGACCGCGGATGAATTGAAGATGTTGCAACACAATGCTCAAGCATGCGACATTCTCTTCAACTGCCTATGCCCCGAAGAGTTCAACAAAATCAGCCGTCTTGAGAATGCAAAAGAGATTTGGGATACTTTGGTTGATATGCACGAAGGAACCGAGTCCGTGAGAGAATCCAAGTTGGATGTTCTTCAAAGTCAGCTTGACAAGTTCAAGATGAAGGATGGTGAAGGAGTCGCAGAGATGTACTCTAGGCTAGCTCTCATTACCAATGAGATTGCCGGCTTAGGAAGCGAAGAAATGACCGACAAATTCATCATCAAGAAGATACTTCGAGCTTTGGATGAGAGATACGACACCGTGTGCACATTGATCCATATGATGCCCAACTACAAAGATCTCAAGCCTACGGAAGTCATTGGAAGGATTGTTGCTCATGAGATGACACTCAAAGACAAAGAAGAGCTTCACAACAAGTCTAGCGGTGCTTACAAAGCCACAAGTGATGCTCCCGCAACTTCAAGCGACAACCTTGTCACCAATGAAGAGATAAGCCTCATGGTCAAGAAATTCAACAAGTTCTACAAGAATAGAGCCAAAGAACGAAGCTCCAACTCAAGATATGAAGAGAAGCGTTCGTCAAGTCGTGACCGCAATTGCTACAATTGTGGGAAGCCCGGACACTACTCCAATGAGTGCACGGCTCCCTAGAAATGAAGAGAAGAGTCACCTAGAAGACGAAGCTCAAGGAATGAATCACCACAAAGAGAGAGAAGGAGTAGAGATGATCGTTATGAACGAAGACCTTCAAGGAGAAGTAGGGATTCGGAGAAGAAGGACAAGTACACCAAGAGCTACACAAGAAGAAAACATCAAGCTCATGTTAGTGAATGGGTTTCCGGCTCCGACTCCGACAACAACTCCGAGAGAAGCTATCACTCCAGCTCCGACTATAGTCAAGATGAAGGTGTTACCAGACTTGCACTAGTGACTACCAACTCCTATGATCTATTTGATTCACCAAACGAAGGGAGTGGAAGTTGCTTCATGGCTAAAGGCCCCAAGGTATCACACCCCGAGTATCTTGATTTCAATAGTGATGAAGATGATTTACTTTGTGATGATGACTTGCTCTTTGATAAAACTAGTGATGTTAGTCAAAATGAACTTGATAATTCTCATGCTAGTCAAGATAAGTCTTTTGATGATGATAAGATGAAAATAGAACAACTAACTAAAGAACTAAACACTCTTAAGTTAGCCCATGAATCTACTCTAGAAGATCATAGAGAGCTTGTAAGAACTCATGAGAAGCTCCGCTTCGAGAAGCTCAACTTGGAGCAAGAGCATGAGTTTCTTAAAGCTATCAATGACGATCTCCAAAAGAAGACTTCATCTTATCTAGCCAAACGACTACTCTTGTCTACATTCATGCCACAAGTTAAATCTAAACAAATTAGTAACAAAGGCAAGAAAGGTTCTTCATCTAGTAGCAACAATAAAAATGCCAAACCTAATGATGTTGCTCCTAGTAGCTCTAGTGATTCCACTAATGATGTTTCTCTTATCCAAGTTACACTTGAGCAAGAAAATGCTTTATTGAAAGGAATTATAAAGAAAGGTATCTACAAGAGTCTTGCCGGGTGTAAGCAATTTGAGGAAATTGTACGCAAGCATGGAGGATACCGGAAGAATCATGGTGTTGGCTACTTCCACGCAAATGGAGTTGAATGGGAAGAAGGTCAATACCCCAAGCCCAAGTTTGTTCCTCAAATGGAGAAGTATGAAAATACTCTCCCCAAGGGAACAAGCACTCATTAAGATGGCAACGGGGCCCCGAAACCCGCGCCCCATGGGTTTTTACCCTATTAGGGGACGGGGATGGGCATCTTTTCATCCCCGCGGGGCTGTTGTTGGGCACATTATACAACCCGGCACGTTTCATGGGTTTGCACTCGTTTCGGTAGTCCCCGAACCCGAAACCCGGCAAACCCGGCAAAATACATTTTTTTTACCAAGCACTGATCCGGCACGGCCCAAGCCCAACCCAAAGCTACCGAGCCTGAGCGACCGAGCCCCCGACCCCCCAGCGTCGAAGGCCAAACCAACCCCTCGCTGGGTGGCCAGTATCACTCGCTCCTTCCCCCCTCGCTCGAGCCCTCATCTCTCTCTCTCCCACAGAATACCTAACCCTAAACCTAGGACCCCAGCCGCCGCCTGGCTCGATCCCATCTCGCAAGATCCTCAGACCACGATCTGCGCCGGCGAGCCTCCTCCCTCCACGTCTTCTCCATAGCCGCCGGTCTGATCTGGAGAAAGGGCGCTGCCACCGGTGACGAACCCCATGGTGGCCTCTTCACGTCCCAAGTCGGGTGAAAGGGCGCCGCTGCCGGTGCCGCCAGCGAAGTCTGCAGCCACTCGCCGCCTTCCTCTCTCTACTACAACTACGCGCGGCGGTGGTGGAAGGGCAGCAGGTCGTGGCCTTCGTGGAAGAGGAGGTGAGCCTCCATCCAACTTCAATGTCCGCAAGAAGTTAAAGACGAGGTGAGCAACCCCGATCTCTCACTACCTGAGATGGATGGTGCTAGGGTTTGTGATGGATGATGTCAATTTTCTGTGAATTCATGGATTAGATTTGCTAGGGTTTGGTTTAGACTGTAGTATATGGTCTTTTTTCATGAAAGTTTCAGAAGTTAAGTTGAAGCCAATACACTTCTGCAGGAAAGAAACAAAACAGATTCGGAATCCTTGTACAAACAATATGCAGTGTGTTTTTTCTGGTCATCATATTGCAGGCTACATGTACAAATTGCTACTGTTTTAGTAGACTTGCAAGAAATAAATATAGTAGAGTCCAAATTGCTACTGCCACTATGTACACCAAAGCTAATAATTCTGTTTTTATTCTTTTTGATAGGTTAATTGATTCATTGACGACACCGTCAACAGAAACTGCAATTGTACATTCAGTTACAGGTACTGTGCCTGAATCTGAGGATGTGGACGAAGAATTTGATGAATCCGTCGATTATGATGCAATGTTTGTTGGAGAACATGTTGAAATTACGGATGAAGAGGAAGCTGCGGATGAAGGAGATGAAGAGGAAGATGAGGATGAGGATGGAGAGGAAGACGGGGATGAGGATGAAGAGGAAGATGGGGCTGAGGAAGGACATGCAGTTGGTTCCAAGAGAAAGCTCACATCAATTGTTTGGGTTGATTTCAAGAAAGTGAAGGTCCGTGGGAGATGGAAGGCACAATGTCTTCATTGTAAGAAGAAACTTGGAGGGGAATCAAAGAATGGGACAAAGCATCTTCATGTTCATTTGGCGGCTTGTACTATGAAGAAGGTCCATAGCAATGGTAAAACATTGAGCCAATCTGCTTTGAGGTTCAGTTCTAGTAGCCATGGAAAAGTTTCGGTGGAGAACTATACTTTTAACCAAGTATTTGCTAGAAAGATGCTTGCTTCCATGATTGTGCTGCATGAGTACCCCTTATCCATAGTTGATCATACGGGGTTTCGAAGATTTGTTAGTGCATTGCAACCCTTGTTTACTATGGTGACAAGAAACACTATTAGGTATGTCTTATGCAACTGTGAATTGTTCTACTAATATGCTATGTTTTGTTTAATATCTTCAATGTCTGATTGTCACCTCTTTATTCATAGGAAGGATATTCTGGATGCTTACAAAGTTGAAAGGAAGAAGGCTATCGAGTACATGGCTGCAAATCGATCTAGAGTGGCTATCACTACTGATTTATGGACGGCTGACAATCAAAAGAAAGGATACATGGCAATCACAGGCCATTTCATTGATGACTCTTGGAAACTTAGGAGTGTTATCATGAGGTATATGATGCTATTTGTATCTATAGTTGCAGCTGTAGTACATTCTTTGGTGTTTTTTTTATCGATATTTGCTGCTGTAGTACATTGTTTGGTGTTGTCTTTATCAATATTTGCTGCTGTAGTACATTGTTTGGTGTTGTTTGTATCGATAGTTGCTGCTGTAGTACATTGTTTGGTGTTGTTTTTATCAACATTTGTTGCTGTAGTACATTGTTTGGTGTTGTTTTCATCAATATATGCTGCTGTATAACATATATTCATTGCATTTGTAGGTTTATTTATGTGCCAGCTCCTCACACCACCGAAGTTATAGCTGAAGAACTTCATGAATCATTGATATCTTGGAATCTTGATGAGAAGCTATCAACGGTGACTATTGACAATTGTTCTTCAAATGACAAGACAATTGACTTGTTGGTGAAGAGGATAGGGAAGGACAAACTCATGTTGCAAGGTACTTTGACTCACATGTGTTGTTGTGCCCACATTCTGAATTTAATTGTCAAAGATGGCTTAGATGCTACGAAACCAGCAATTGAAAATATTAGAGTTAGTGTAGCTTTTTGGATTGCCTCGCCAAAACGAATAGAGAAGTTTGAGGAAATTGCTAAGTTTCAAAAGGTCAAAATAACAAGAAGATTAATACTTGATGGTAAGACTAGGTGGAATTCAACTTACACAATGCTTAGTGTGGCTCTACCATATAAGGTTGTTTTTGACCGATTAAAGAAGGTTGAGAAGCAGTACGAGAGTCTCCCTTCTAAGGAAGAATGGGCTTTTGCTATTGATGTTGTAGAAAGGCTGCGGCTGTTCTTTGAAATCACTGAAATGTTTTCCGGCACTGATTATGTAACTACCAACATCTATTTTCCCAAGATTTGTGAAATTAAAATGAATATGAGGCAATGGTCAGCTTGTGGTAATGAGGTGATAGAAGCCATGACATTTAGCATGGATGAGAAATTTAACAAGTATTGGACTGATATTCAAGGTCTAATGGGAATGGCTACACTTCTTGATCCTCGGTACAAAAATGAAATGTTGCTTGTTTGCTTTGCTATGTTGCATGGTATTAGTCCTTCTAGTCCAGAATGTGAGGGTCATGCTAATGGAATAATTGCCAATATATGCACATTGTTGGAGGAGTATAGTCTTGAGAGTAATGATGATCATGGACAGCCATCTTCCTCATTCTCTTCTTTGGAAGCTCCAGCCCTTATGTCACTCTTCAATGAACGTGTTGCTCAAAAAAGGCCAGCAACTTTTAGGATGAAATCTGAGCTAGATCGTTACTTGGAAGATGAGCTAGTTCCATTGTCCAAAGATAAATTTAGCGTGTTAGATTGGTGGAAAGTTAGTGGAACACGCTATCCTACTTTGAGGCTGCTAGCACGTGATATTTTTGCAACTCCGGTCAGCACGGTTGCCTCGGAATCAGCATTCAGCACAAGTGGTAGAGTTCTAAGTGACCACCGTAGTCGTCTTACCCCCGAAATCTTAGAGGCCTTGATGTGTTCACAAGATTGGATAAGAAACAAGTATAAAGGTGTGTCTTTCTTTACATATCATCACAAAGTTTATCATTATCTTGCTGCAATGTTTCATAAGATGTTCATTACTACTTATTTGATTCTCATAGATGCTGACAATGAACAAGGACAAAGCTTTTGGAGTTGTCTTCAAGACATTCAAGAGGGAATGCAGGTGAAGTACAAGTAGTTGCAAATTTCATATACCAATCTACATATTTATTTCATGTTTAACTTTAGCTTCAGCGAATTTTGATCTTCCCTAGGACTTGGCACTTTGATTTGGCATTGGAAGATTTGAAGATGGTCTTTTGGAGGCCTGGAGATGTGAAAGATGCCATGATGATTCCAACTTTAAAATGATTTGTGAACTATAAATTCTATTTCAGAACTTATGTATTGGACCATTTTGTCTCGTTTGTGCTCGTGATTTGTGAACCAAGAATTCTATTTTAGAACTTGTGTAATTGCACATCTTGTTGAACCATGTATGGCTGAAATCTGATCATCTTTGTTGCTGAAATCTTATCATCTTTGTTGCTGAAATGTGGTATCATGCTGCTGAAATATACTCTATATAGCTGTTGAACCATCTACTATTGTTTTTTGTTGAAATTTGCTCAAGTTATGATGCTGAAATGTGCTTGTTTTGCTGCTGAAATGTTATTCTTTGTCGCCACTATGTTTGTTTAAATATTTTGATTTTCTCGTGGGTTCCTCGTGGGTTCCCCGAAACCCGATGGGTTTAGGGGACGGGCGGAAAACTAGCCCCGCGCACGGTGATGGGGACGGGGACGGGTTTACAATTTTCTCGTGGGGATGGGTTTGGGAAGGCAACACCCGATGGGTTTCGTCCCCGTTGCCATCTTCAAGCACTCAAGATGACCTTCCACCACAAGCCCACAAGCTCAAGGGCAAGAACAAGCTTCAAGAGGACATTGACTCATATGAAGATGAATCCCTAGCTTTGGTGGAGTGGGCTCCCAAGGCTACTTCAAGCTCAACTTCTACAAAGGCTACTTCATCACCAAGGATCCCCATCCACTTGATGTGGGTTCCCAAGAAGAAGAACTAGAGAGTTCTTGAGGGGTGACTCCGCCAATGAAATTCACTCACATTCATTATTGGCAAGAACTATTTGCAATCAAAATCAACTCTATGCAATAGTTCAAGGAGTCACACATTCCCTCAAAGGTAAGCAAGGGACAAGGTAATCAACAAATCAATGGACATCATCTCACATGCTTTGCACTCCATGTCCATAGATATCCTTGTATTTGTCTCTTGTGTGTTGGGACTAACCCATGTAGGTGAGAAGAGTAAGGAAACAACAAGGATGCTCCCAACTCTTGGTGATCTTCATCAACCTTGAGCATCCACCACTACCTCACCAACATGAAGTCTTCATCGACAAAACCCAAGGTTAGTTTATCCCTCCTATGGGGGGATGTCACATCAAGGGGGAGCTTTACTCTAAGACTTGAGCTAAAGCATTTCTTAGTATGTGACAACATTAAATGCTTTATGTAAAAGTGGTAACCCCACTTGTGCTTAAACGATGAGTATGACCTATGATCAAGTATTCTTACTTGGCTCCTAAGTCAAATACTCATATATAGATGACTCCGTCATCGCCAAAGTGCTTGTTAGATGCTAGTATGTATGTGCATGTTTGCCATGATTTCATTTGACATCTTATTGAGTGAGCATGTTGGTCTGCATTTATTTCTCCATTCGAGGACATCCAATTGTTGCTATTTGGATTTTGATTTCTCTTTTGCCAATTGGATGGACAAGAATGCCTAGGAACACTCTCTAGCTATCTATGCTTTCTCACCTCATATTCTATTCATGCTGCATCACAAAATTTGAGCAAGTACTTTTCGATCCCTCTGTGTGTGGAGCACTCGAAGTTCCATATCGACAAAGGAGTGACCACTAAAACCTCCCAAGTGCATCTCGGTGGAACCAACCCAAAATTCTCCGTCTCACCGAATGCCTAGGGTTGATCTGGTTTTCTATCTCGGTACTACCGATTCCATATTCTCGGTTACACCGAGTTTCCCTGTCAGCTAACAGTTGAGAAACTCGGTGACACCGAAAATTTAGACTCGGTATCACCGACAGTGGTGGGTATATATGCTGTGGTCCCTGACGTTTCGAAATTCAATCTCAAACCGTCGCGCCTCAGAACCCTAAGCTGCCGTCTCGAGACCCCTGGTCATCGCCTTACCTCCCCGAGCGCCTCCGCCGCTGGGAATCGCCGCCGTCGATGAAATCTTCTCCATCGTCGCCGCCGTAGCGGATCCGTCGCCGAGTTAGGGTATGGATCCGATCCTTCTCACGCTCCCCATCCGAATCTTGCGCGCTGA
Organism: Elymus sibiricus; assembly: GCA_039707655.1. Lineage (NCBI taxonomy): Eukaryota > Viridiplantae > Streptophyta > Magnoliopsida > Poales > Poaceae > Elymus > Elymus sibiricus. Next base: position 396,721,131 of record CM077671.1, read on the forward strand.
AGCTTATTCCATCTATAATCCACCATGTGCAAACCTCTCTATCCTCTAAAACTTCCTGTAGATAGCGAATGATCGATTTTCTAGGGTTTACCGTCCGCCCGATGGAACTCGGTGGAACCAAAGTAAACAAATCGGTGTCACCGATTTGCCAGTCTATGCTGCTGAGAACTATCTCGGTGAAATCGAGTACTTCGTTTTGGTCTCACCGAAAAGAGTGCCAAGTTTCTGTTAAAGAGAAAGTCAGTCTCGGCAGCACCGAAATTTTTGCTTCGGCTGTACCGATTTTCATGTGACAGAATGTAAACCTTGAGAATCTTTTGTTCAAACTTTCAAAAACTCTGCATTTTGTGATGACTTATCCTATTCCACTCTTCTATACTCTATTCACAGGGTCAGAGATGTCTGCTTCAGATGATAATGAGAACAACTTCAGAGAGCAAAGTGTTGAGATGGATTTAGGCACTAGTCCTGAGTCTAGTTCCTCTTTAGATCCAGGCACTCCCAGTTCTCATGGGTTGCCCAAGGCTGCTACAAGGGCCAGGAGGAAACTGAATTCAGATGAAGAAGATTCAGACTTTGTGCCAGAAGAGGTTCTTGCCAAGAAGCAAGAGAAAGCTGCCAAGAAGTCTGCTAATGAAGCCACTTCTTCCAGGAGGACTGTCAGCAAGGTCTATGCCCCTCCAGAAGCTATGAGAGCACCTGAGAGTGCTAGGGCAAAAATGACTCTTCACCTTGAGTCACCCCCAAAGAAATCTATGCCTAAGAAGGCAGGGGAGAAGAAGAAGGCCAGAAAGAGGATTATTCATGTTGTTGGCAGGAAGACCTCAATGTATGAGGATCCAGAGGAGACAGCTGCTGTAGAAGAGGAGGTGGAGCCAGCTGCTAAGGCCACAACCACCAAGAAGAAAGCTAAGCTTATGGCAGATGCTATGCCTAAGGCCACAACCACCAAGAGCACCAAATCCAAGAAAGGTGCTGCTGCTGAGAAGTCTAAGAAGACCACCAGAGACATTCCTGCTTCTTCCAAGAACAAGGGAACTACCTTTAGAGAAGAAGAGGATGATGACTTGACTGCTTTGATGAAGCTTAGGCCACATCTTCCTGTACATAATGCCAGCCATCCAGTAGCTGAGGATATGAAGAAAAGGAAGGATTCAGGTCTGAGGGCATGGAGAGCTATTGACCCATATGCCCAGAGGAAAAAGACAGCTGTGGACTATAGATTCTTCACCAAGGAGCAACAGGATTTCTATGAGACTGTGCTTCTTGACAAGAGCCCAGCTGTGAGTGACATGAGATACGTTGATTGGAAGTAAATCAAGGACAATGAAGAATACTTTCCCAATGTCCAAGAAAACTTCCATTGCATTGGACTTGATGAGTTTGTTGGCAAAGAGTTCACTGCTTGGAATGATGAGATGATCATGCAATTCTACTCCACTGCTCATTTCTATGGAGATGGTAGGATTGTATGGATGACTGAAGGAGCGAGATATGAATCCACTGTTGAGGATTGGGCTGTCATCTTAGGAGTCCCAGAAGTGCAAGATGGATAATATGTACAATGAGATGTCTACACTGAATCCAAGGAGAGCCACAATGCTATGGCCAATATGTACAATGAGATCCCTCCTGCTAACGTGAAGTCTCACAGGCTAGGATCTATTTACTTTCTCCAGGCTGGCCTCCGTACCATGAACACTATCTTGAGGCACACATTGATGCCTAAGTCTGGAGATGACAAGATGATTCGAGGTTACTCCATCAATATGCTGATCCACCTTGACACTCACACCCGGATTAGGGTGATGGATCTTATTGTGGTGACAGTGAAGAGGGTTGCTGCTGATCAGAAGCGCTCATGCTGCTATGCACCCTACATTCAGATGCTCATAAACTCTAAGCTGGAGAAGCACATCTTTGCTCTGGACAGACCCCACTTGCCCCTACAGCCAGATTTCGAGGACAACGTTGTGGTGATGGAGCCAGACCATCACACATCAGCTGCTGTTCAGGCAGAGGCAGACGCAGTTAGAGCCTCTAGTGCTCAAGTTCCCAGGTCCAGAAACGAGCAGATGGATCTGTTGATCTCTACAGTCATGGATATGAAGAAGGACATCAAAAGCATTCTGGATGGTCAGGAAAGCCTTGTGAACATCTTTGAGGACAGGGTGAAGACCCTAAATGACAAGGTAGATGGGCTGACTAAGACCGTCAATGAGCTCAAGAAGGAAGTAGATGAAGCTCCTATCCGTCGCACCTCTTCAGAGTCTGATTCTGATGATGATGAGGATTGTGCACCAGTCAGGACGACTGCCCAGTTCAAGACTCAGGCCAGGACACCTACAGTGCCAGCTCAGGAGACGAGACCTTCATCTTCTGCTCCAGCTACAGTGACTTCAGCTCCATCAGCTCCTCCCATGCCTCCAGTTGCCACTCCAACTCCATCCACGACATCAGCTGAGATCTTCGCCGACGCAGTTCTCTCAACTCCTTCATCAACAACCGGAGGAGATCAGCCCAAGAACGCTTAGATATATACCTTTGAACTTTTTGGTAACTTGTTGCCAAAGGGGGAGAAGTGTACATAGATCTTTAGGCTTCGAGTGAGAGAGCGTTTGGTTTTTATCACTTTTTTCAAAAACATTTGATCTTTTGGTTCATGCGTTTGAACTATGTGTGTTTGATCATACGTTTATTGTGTGATGCTACTATTTCCTATCATCTTAATGCTTATGAGATGATCTTTCACCGTTTCTTGATTGTGTTGTGCTATGTTGTTAACTCTTATTATTCTCGCACACCACCAAGATGTATGTGACATGGAAGAAGTGCCCCATGTACCTAATCGATTGTGCATTTGCATTCAAACGCAAATCTAAATAATGCACAAATTTAGTGGGAGCTCTTGCTTATCACATACTTCTCATAGCGACGATTATATTCATTGATTATATCATATGTCGAAGCTTTGATCTATATGTTGTCATCAATTACCAAAAAGGGGGAGATTGAAAGCACATTTGCTCCCTTGGTGGTTTTGGTAATTAATAACAACATATAAGTCATTGAACTAATGTTTCCACTAAGCATATTTCAGGAAAAGTTCAATGATAGGGAAGGCTAAAGGATTGTGGAATACCCCAAGATGCAAGGAATTAGATTGGCAAAGCTTCAAGGAAGAGGACTCTACATTTTACTTTGTGAGAAATCACTTTGAGTCCATAGGAAAGCTAAAACTATTAAAAGGGGGTAAGGTCTTGTTGGTGAACAAAATGCTCATACGTGCACAAGTGATAGTCACCAAAAACACCCACAAGCTCTTCCACAAAAGTCTGTCCAAAGCCAAGTATTCAAAATCGGTGCAACCAACATTTCCATTTCGGTGCCATCGATTATGAACCCTAGACAGACTCAGCCAAACCCTAGCCACTTCGGTGCAACCGATTCCATTCGGTGCCACCGAGTTTAGGTTGCCAACTTTCTGTTACGCAAATTCACCAAATCGGTACCACCGAGTTTGTTGGATCGGCGTCACCAAGATTGGGCAATCTGACCATTGGTCACCTTATCGGTGCAACCGAGTTTCATATATCGGTCTCACCGAGATTCAAAAGTTGCTACCTTTGAGGCAACTCGGTACCATCGAGATTAACACATCGGTGTCACCGATTCTGACTTATTAGGTGTAACGGTTGGATTTTTGGAGATGCCTATATATACCCCTCCACCACCACCTACTCGAAAGAGAAGCACTCAAAACTATTCCATACTTGCCCCATCATATTTTTCTGAGAGAGAGCCACCTACTCATGTGTTGAGATCATGCCATTCCATTCCATCCATATGAATCTTGATCTCTAGCCTCCCCAAGTTGCTTTTCACCAATCCCATCTCTTCCACCAAGCCAAATCTGTGAGAGAGTAATTGTGTGTTGAGGAGTCTATCATCTTGAAGCACAAGAGCAAGGAGTTCATCGACATTGCCGAGCCTATTACCTTTTGGAGGGTGGTGCCTCCTAGATTGGTTAGGTGTCGCTTGGGAGCCTCCTACTTCGTGTTGTGGAGTTGAACCAAGAAGTTTGTACGGGCAAGGAGATCGCCTACTTCATGAAGATCTACCCATAGTGAGGCTAGTCCTTCGTGGACGGAAGCCGTTATGGAATAGTCAAGGTTGCTACTTCGTGGACCCTTATGGGTGGAGCCCTCCGTGGATTCTCACGACCGTTACCCTTCGTGGGTTGAAGACTCCATAAACGTGGACGTACGATAGCACCACCTATCGGAACCACGGGAAAAATCTTCGTGTCTACAAATTACGTTTGATCTTCCTACCCTTCCTTTACTACTCATGCTTGTTGTTACATTCCGCTGCTATACTCTTAGACATGCATGTGTAGGGTGTACTTGACTTGCTATGAATGCTAAAATCTGCCAGCACTAAAAATTTGGAAAAGGCTAGATTTTTATTTGGTCAAGTAGTCTAATCACCCCCCTCTAGACATACTTACGGTCCTACATCTGGCAGACCAAGGAAAGGAAGAGGTACTTGGCGATGCCCTTCTCCCTCCTCCTTCCCCACCTTTGGCCAGCTTTGCATGGCAGCAATATCATCAGTGTCGACGAGCTCGCGTAAGGTTCGGTCTTGCGTTTGTCTCGCCAAGGGACAAACCCCGAACCAAAATGCTAGAGCGCGTCCGCTGGTCGACGCTCCCGGCAGGCGGACCATGGCAAGGTCCCGTACGCCTGTCATAGGCCGTGACGGGACTGTTGGGTGCGAAAAGAAGAAGGGAAGAATCGGCCATACCTGCTCCCCTTTCCATTCCCAAACTAATCTTGGGTATTACATTAACCCGGCAGACTCCTGCCGCGGTCAATATTTATGACTAACGGGTCTTCGATTAGTCCCGCTTCGCTATTCTCAGCGTCCTCTTTCCTTCAGGGCGACGGTGAACACGTGCTTGCACACGCATCATAAGGAGCGCAGGAGAGGAAATGCGCCAGACGGAATGAAAAGCCATAACAAAAACTAAGTTGACACAAATGATCAAATTCCATTAGGATATGCATTTGTATGTCCCTTCATCGACCCAAAGGTTTCGTATGATAAATCCCGCGTATGACGGAACATTACTGTGTTCGTTCGCGCCCGTGTTTTGTTTCGAGCCCGCTCAACGGAACACGCGGAAGCATCAACACTGCCAAAGGTAACCTCGCCGACAGCATGTCCTTGCCAGCGGAAAGCTAAAGACCCGTTCCTCAAAGCAGTTCGCGGCAGCACGTCGTTGGCGGGTAACCAGAAACGCGCAAGGGTGACTATCATACGGATGGTGTCGGATTTCGGCCTCCGCAAAACCCAAAGAGGTTCGAACTCTGGGGCGTGTGCGAAGATCCCAACCATCTTCGGCCTCAAGCTCACTGCTCCACAGCCTAGCCGAATCGAACTCACACAAGCGGGGAAGAAGATGGACACAATGATTTACCCAGGTTCGGGCCGCTGCGAAGCGTAAAACCCTACTCCTACTTTTCGTGGATGAACTGGTACAGTGGTGAGCAACCTCGCGAGGGTGCTCGGATGGGTCTCGATCCGTCCCCTTCGACAGTGCAGGCTAGTCCCTATTTATATTGGCCTTGGTCCTCTTCCCTTATCGCACAGGCGGGAAGGGATCCCACAACGGCCAATTTCGAAGGGGGAAAAGAAGTACATATTATCCTAACGAAAGGTGGTCTTCGCCTGCAAAGTCCTTGCTCGTGACGCAGTGGTGGGCTCGGCGATGACATCCGCCCTGCCAAGCTCGTGGTCTTGCTCTCTTTGCATCGGAATGGAAACCTTTGGGGAGATTCCTTGGGAACCCGCGCTCGCCCTTGCCTCCTTTGCACCAAAGGGGAAACTGCTTCTTCTTCGCCCGCTGGGGCCCGCCTGGCCTAGCTTGTGTCACCCCAGCCACCCGAGGTCGGGCGCTACGTAGAGATCTCTGCCTCTCGGGAGGCAGCCTCGGGAGGCCTCCTCCTTCTGGGGGTCTTGGTGTCGTCCTCCTCGCGAGGGCAGGGTTCTCGCGAGGGCTTTGTCTTGAGCGATCTTGAACAAGGCCGTACCGGGCTGTCGAAGTGGACCACGCCCTGGGCCGTAGGCAGGCACGTCTGGGTACCCCCGCTCCCAGAATGCCGATAGTAGCCCCTGGGCCCCAGGCACGCTTGGGTGGGCTTCGGGGCGAAACCTGGGAGGGCCGACCCGAGCACTGTGGGCCCCTATCGCCTGCGGGCCTAGACGGACGCATGGCGCACAACGAGACGTGGACCCCTCCACTTCTCGAAGACCCCGGGAATCGCCCCGAGTCAAGCTGACATGAAGCCTGTGTGCCGCGCCGGCCATCATTGCCCTTCCTTGAATATCACCATCTTCTCTCGTCTTCTCTCCCCCCGGCCCACACTAATGTGACCCGACGAGGGGAGGCGAGGCGACGTGAGGCAGGGCTGCACGAGGGTCGAGTCAGACACATGGTGCCCGGGGAGCGCGTACCGCCTTCACTCCCCACGACGCCTCATGGACCGTGATTGCGCCTATAAACTTGCCTCATCCGGGGGGGCCTGGCCATCCTGACACACCCTCTCGTCTGCCATCTTTGCCAAGATACCATCCCTCTCTTCTCCTTTCCTCCCTTACATGGCGTCCGGGGGAAGTGTTGCCGGCGTGGGGACGCGCACGAGGTCTCCGGCGCCACCACCACCTTCTGGAGGTAGCGGCGGCGAGCCTTTGAGGCCGGCCCAGGCACGCCGGTGCTGGACTATCACCGACGAGTAAGTATACTCTTACCCCTTCTCGCGAACCATGCCTGACCTGCCGGGTCTGATCACCTCCCCCTTTCATGGCGCCCATGCCCAAGAAGCGCAGGCTCGACGTGCTTCAGGATGAGGTGGACACGCTCAAGGCCCAGCTAGCGGGCGCCGAGGCCGCCCTCCAGGCCACGCTCCGGGTTGAGAAGGATGCCAAGGCGGAGCTGGCATCCCTCTAGGCCCAGGTCGAGGGAGCCGCCAATGTCGTGCAGGCCGCCAAGGACGAGGCGGCGCACGCGAAGATGCTGGAGGCGCAGCGTGCCAAGCAGTACCGGGACATCGCCCACCGAGCAGGCAGTGCGGTTGGCCAGTTTGTTGGGGAAGCCCCCGCGCTTCCGTGTGCGCAAGGCAATGGGGGCTATTTCAACTTCTTCGACAAGGTGGTGGAGGCGTTGGAGTCCGGCGTCTCCCGGGTGGACGAGGACAACGAGTCTAGCGCGCGCGACCTCCTGGACATCGCGCTGACGTGTGTCTTCTCCAACTTTCGCCGCCATGTCCCCGAGCTCGACCTCTCCTGTGTGACGGAGCCGGTTCCCGAGGAGCTCCGGAGGCCCCTCAGGGATGAGATGCACGAGCAGGTGGAGCCCCTGGTCGAGCAGTTTGTCCAGGCGCCGTCCTCAGAGGAAGGCGGTGACTCCGGTGCCGAAGCCTGCCGAAGCCATGATGGGGACAGTGCCTCCTCCTCCAAAGCTCCCCTTGTTTTCTTTTTTCCTATTGCATCAAGAAGCACTTGGCCCCTGGGGGCGTTAAACGCTGGCATTATACCTTCGCTTTTGAACCATCGTTTGCCCGCTATGTCCGGGGTGTTCTTGTCTCCTCCGCATGGTTTTGTGTTTTCCTCAGTGCACCTCTGCACACCCCTTTGCGCCTTCACTTGCCTCGCCGGGATGTTGCTTTGCCCCCGACTGTCGTCAGGGGGTCCGCGGGGGTGCCGCGCCGCAACATGGATAGCAGCCCGCCGGAACATCACGAGGCAGTTGTCCTTGAGGGGACGCGGGCTGCTCCAGGGCCGAGCTCTTAGTGGTGATGCCTCGAGGAGCCGACCTCCCCCCTGCGCTATCTTTCCTGTATCAAAAGCCATGGAGGGCCCCGTGGGGGCACGCTGTAAACCGTAGCGTCTGCGCCTTTATGTTAGCGCTTTCATCTCATATCCCAATATTTAGATTGTTGTTTATTGAAAATTCCTACTCGTCACGGTTAGGGTACTTAGCTTGGCGTGTCCGTGGCGAGCTTGGTGACCTCGCCAGGTGGATCATCTTTCTTGCAGGCGAGGCAGTTTCAGAGCCCTCTTTGTGCTCTGCGTCGGCAGGGCCCAATCTCGCGCATACCTCGACCGCCGTTGGAGCGTCCAGATCTCCCCCGAGCGAGGATCGATCGTCGCTGGTATGCCGGGTCGCCATACCCAGCAAGGCCAGGAGATGGACGATCCTGAGGCAACATGCACCTACTGGCACGCTTGAGAGCGTCGCGCGAGGGCCAGGATGCCAAGTTCTTGGCAAGGTGTGCGCACCGTACCCAGCCCCCGCTAGCGGGGCGCTCGAGGGAGAGACTGGCAGGTGTTGACTTAAAAACAAGACTTTTAAAACAGGAAAAGCTGCAAGGAGAAAAACTCCCACCCTTTTTTTAAATAGTCACAAAATGTTGGGTTTCATTCCAAAAAGTGGCAATTCGAATACAAAAAGGAGCAAGGAACAGCCGCGTCCGGCACCTAGGCTAGTATTCGTCTTCCCCCAGCGCGGAGCGTAGGGCTTCCACTAGGCGTGGGCATAGTCATAGGAGGATCGTGTTGTCCGCCAGCGCGGAGCATGGGGCTTCCACTTGGGCGTGGGTGGGAACCCCTCCGCGTCCTCGGTGGGCTTCGGGCGTATACAGCCCACTCATTATTATGTGAGAGTGTCACGGTCGTAGATAGCTGGGCGAACGCCCAGGTGCAAGGCCTAGGCATTCCCAACTCGGTCACGAGTCATCCCACGCATTTCTGTGCGGTTGGGCGCCCCTACAGCCCAAACATAAGTGCATTGCTCCCCGCGTAGCCACGGGATTGCGCTCCCGCGGCCAAAACATGAGCGCAATGCACCCCGTGTAACCGTAGGAGTGTTGTGTGTCGATGTAGCCGCCTCGTGAGGTGTCAGGGCGCCGGCCAAGCTGCGCCTCGGAGGCCGCGCGAGGCCCTGTCTCCCGAGGACTGAGCCGGCGCCCTCGGAGCCGCGCGCGTGGCCCGCGCTTCTCGTGTCTTGCTGATCCCCTGGGCGATGACTCCTGCGGCCCAGGGGCCCGGCTCTGCATTCCTTGCTCGCTAGGGCGCCGCCTGTGCCGCTCCCCCGCACACCCCGGGGCACCCCCTTCCTTGCGCCGACTGAACCAGGTGCCCCCTTAGTGGGAGCCCCCAGGCTCGACTTGAAGAGGGCGCCGGGAACACCCCCTACTCTCGGAGGGTGTTGGCACCTGCGGCGGGCGCGTGACCCGCAGTGCTGTCACCAGCCATGATGATGCTTGGAACGTAGGCTTCCGTGTGAAGGCCTTGACTTCCCCCTGGCCCGTCTCCGCGCGCCCCACGATTGGCCTTCCCGGGTGGCGAGGCAATGCTATCCGGGCCGCGCGGCCCGCAGACCCGCCTGCGTCGAGCCTCTGCCTGAAGTTGCTTGCCTCTGCCGTCACCGCGAGGTTGGCCGCGTGCATCTTGAGGAGGGTTGCCGCTATGGTCATCCACCGCACCTCCTTCGCGATTACCTTCTTCCTCGGAGGCTTGAGCTTCCTGGTCCCTGCGCCGGTTGGCGCGCTCGCGCCGGGACTGCCCGGGCTGCCGATGGTCCGCCGTGCCGAGGGCGCGCGCGCCGTGGCGCGCACGGGGTGCCCTGCCGCCTTCTTCAAGCGTGCCTCCGACGGGGCCGGGCGGCGTCCCGAAGCTGGTCACTGGGACTCGGAGGAGAAGGAGCACCGCGTGGGGCGGACCCTGCTCGGGCTCGCCTGGGTGTGAGCCTAGCACGCCGTCATGCGATGGCGGGTACATCACACTAGACGAGCCCCCTGCTCCTTGCGTCGGGGGTCGGAGGAGGAGGTGCGGAGCCCAGCCCCCCCTCACGACAGTGACAAGCTCGGCGATGTGGTCGGCCCAGGCGTCAAAGCCCCTGTCCGTCCGGCGATGGTGGAGCAGCTCACTTCCCATGAGCTACACGTCTTGCGCGTTTAGATCTCCCACGTGGACACAGGATGATGAGGGCCCCGCAGAAGGCGCGGCGAGGCGGGTGCTCTGCCGCGGCGGTGGGCGTGCGGAGCCCGACGGCGCCTGGTTGGCGCGAGCGGCGACAGTGGTGGCAATGACGCTAGTGGCCTGGTAACGGCCGCCCAGCACCGAGCCGTCGGGGTGCGCGTCCTGGGAGGCGGCCACGGGGTTGGTGAAGCGGGAGTCGTCGGAACCGAAGAAAGCTCGGCGGGCATCAGCCATGGGAGTGATGATGCCGAGAGGAAGCGAAGCTTGGGGAAGGATTCCGACACGCCCCTACTTGGCGCGCCAAATGTCGGATTTGGGGCTCCGCAAAACCCAAAGAGGATCGAACTTTGGGGCGTGTGCGAAGATACGAACTAGCTTCGGCCTCAAGCTCACCGCTCCACAGCCTAGCCGAATCGAACTCACACAAGCTGGAAGAAGATGGACACAAGGATTTACCCAGGTTCGGGCTGCTGCGAAGCGTAAAACCCTACTCCTGCTTTTGGTGGATTTGCCTCACGAGGAGGTTTGTGGATGAACTTGTACAGTGGTGAGCAACCTCGCGAGGGTGCTCAGATGGGTCTCGATCCGTCCCCTTCTACGGTGCAGGCTAATCCCTATTTATAGTGGCCTTGGTCCTCTTCCCTTATCGCACAGGCGGGAAGGGATCCCACAACGGCCAATTTTGAAGGGGGACAAGAAGTACATCTTATCCTAACGAAAGGTGGTCTTCGCCTGCAAAGTCCATGGTCATGACGTAGTGGTGGGCTCGGTGATGACATCCACGTTGTCGAGCTCATGGTCTTGGTCTCGTTGCACCAGAATGGAAACCTTTGGGGAGATTCCTTGGGAACCCGTGCTCGTCCTTGCCTCCTTTGCACCAAAGGGGAAACTGCTTCTTCTGCACCCGCTGGCGCCCGCCCGGCCTGGCTTGCGTCACCCTAGCCTCGCAAGGCCGGGTGCTGTGTAGAGTTCTCCGTCCCTCGGGAGGCAGTCTGGGGAGGCCTCCTCCTTCTGGGGGTCTTGGTGTTGTCCTCCTCGCGAGGGCAGGTTTCTTGCGAGGGCTTTGAATTGAGCGATCTTGTACCAGGCCGTACCGGGCTGTCGAAGTGGGCCACACCCTGGGCCGTAGGCAGGCAGGTCTGGGTAGCCCCGTTCCCAGAATGCCGACAGATGCTGGACGGGAAATGAAGGGCACAATATATGATTGCTTAAAAACATCAGTTCAGCAAACGTTAAAATAAAGAAAGTTCACGCCCTAATACAAGATACCTATTGTGTCTTAAGTACAGGGCAATATGGCGACAATGGAGGCATGAAGTTAACTCCGGTGGCTCCCCTGGGTCCTTGAAACCTTAAGGATCCTGTCCGCACGGGGACCATCCTTCTCCACGGTAGCCGAGGTGTCTGCACCTGACGGAATCTTCTTGAAGCCATCGGAAAGATCGAGCTCTGGGTGGAAGAAGGCAAAGTTGCTCAAGACCAAGTAGAAGGCATCGTGCGCCAGCTTCCGGGACTCGTCGGCAAAGGAGGCGGCCCTACCCTCCTCATATGTCTTCAATCCCTCGATCAGACCATCGAAGAAGAGTGTCAACTTGATGCTTGGGGCTTCATGCTTACCGACAGAGAAGGCCCAGCTATTCATGTTCATCTTGGCGATCTGGACAGTGAGGCGCTCGGTGATATCAACCATCCTCTTGATCCAGAGATCACGCTGCTCAACCAGGTTCTTCAGGGTTTCTTCAGCATCATTCTGGAGGGTCTGCGCGCAGGTCACATCTGACAGCAGCAGTTTCTCACGATCCCCAGCCAATTCGAGACCCTCTCCAAGGAAGCAAGCCTGGATTTCATGTCAGAAATTGTGCCATTAGCAGCGTCAAGGCCCTGACACTTGGAGGAAAGCTGTGATTGTGCCTCCTCCAGAGTTGCCGATGCTATTCGTGCTTTCTCCTTGAGGGTCTCGATATCCTTAGTGCTCCCAGCAAAATCCTCTGTCAGCTTGGTCAGTTGGGTTTCAAGCTCAGCCTTGGCGGCAGATGCAGCAGCCAGCTCGTCAGTCACCTTCTTCAGCTGAGGAGCAGACTTCAGGGAAAGCCCGTCGAGAGCAACCTTGTGGCTATCCTCCAGCTCCATAGTACGGTGCCGGACGAGGGCCTCTAGCTCCTTGTCCTTGGCACGGAGGGTAGCCTCGAGGGCCTCTTCCCGGGAGGAAATGCCGTCCTCTTTGGCATCCAGAAGCGCCTCGCGCTCCACCAGGCGAACCTTCCAGGCGGCGACATCCTCATTAGCCATGCATAGAGTTTCATGCTGCCGCTTAAGGGAATGAACCTGTTGGTTGTACCAGTCCCGCAGCTCGCTCCCTTTGTTCCTCAGCTGTTGGTCCACGAGCTCGGCCAAGTCGCGCTGCTCCTTGACCGCCTGCCACTTGGGGCTGTACCTGCTGTGCACATCGTTGAGCCGTATTGCTATGGATTCCAGGAAGGCTAGGTCCTTGGTGCCATCAGCAGTATCATCAGCTTCTTCGGTCTTCTGAGACAGCGGTGCCAGGATCTTGTTGATCTCTTCGTCAAGGTGTCGCCGTTTTCTCACAGGGGGTGCCCCGAGACGGCAGATGGCAGGGGATGGCTTAAGAGGTGAGAGCAAGGCTGCAGTGGAGATCCGGGATGGGTATGCGGATAGCATGCGGTGGTTTACCCAGGTTCGGGGCTCTCCGGAGAGATAATACCCCTACTCCTGCATGTCTATATATATGTGGTATATCTGGTACAGAGTCGCTCCTGGAGCTGTATTGGGGAGGAGAGCCATGAGGCTTCTTGCCTCCTTTGTGCATGCGTGTGAGCATGAGTGAGAGGGAGAGGATGAGAGGAGGCCTCCCGTGAGTGTGTGTGTGGCTGCCCTTTCGAGGCTCCCCTGGTGCCTCTTATATAGGGAGGCCCATGGGACAAGGGGTGGCCCACCGGCCAACTATCTACTATTGGAGATGACAAGTGATGCAGGCTACAGTGCGCCACTATTGGAGCGCAGTGAAGTGACGCGCGACGGGTGCACAGCGGGGCACTGTTCGCCAATAGTGCCCGACTGTAGCGGGGTGGCAGGCTCTGCAGTCCGTCAGCTACAGTGTCGTCAGCTCGTGTCTGACGGGACGCCTGGAGCTGACTTCGCCAGGAGGAGCCGGCCAGGAGGAGTCGCCCAGGAGGAGCCGGCCAGGAGGAGCCAGCCGGGCGGAGCCAGCCTGGAGGAGCCGGCCAGGTGGAGCCGGCCGGGAGGAGCCAGCCGGGAGGAGCAGGCCGGGAGGGGCCAGCCGGGCGGAGCCAGCCGGGAGGGGCCAGCCGGGCGGAGCCAGCCGGGCAGAGCCAGCCGGGAGGAGCCAGCCGGGAGGAGCCAGCCAGGAGGAGCCAGCCGGGAGGAGCCAGCCGGGAGGAGCCTGTCGGGCCGCAGTTTTGTCTTCTGTCTTCACTTCTTCGTTCGTCTTGTTGTTTCGCGGGGCTGGGCAGACCGGGGGTGGCTCCCCCGATGTTTTAAAATGTTGAGTCGTCTCCTTGAGCCTACCCAGGGGTAATCCCCCCGACAGTAGCCTCCGAGCCTCCGGGCGACTTGGAGAGTCGGCCGGAGGGTTTTCGCTGTTGTCGTTGCAGAATTTGTTGATGACGGTCGATTGCGGGTCGGGGACTGCGTGGCTTGCTTCCAGCGGGGGCGCGCCAGCGCACCCGCTGGGTGTAGCCTCCGAGCCTCCGGGCGACTCGAGGAGTCGGGCGGAGGGTCTATGTTGTTGCTGAAGTAGACGGTGGCGTCGAGTTTGTCGGGCGTGGGCGCGGGGTCCACCGACCGATGGGCGCGGAGCCCTGCTGGGCGTGGACGCGGGGTCCACCGGCTGGCTGTTTCCAGCGGGGGCGCGCCAGCGCACCCGCTGGGTGTAGCCTCCGAGCCTCCGGGCGACTCGAAGAGTCGGGCGGAGGGTCTTTGCTGTTGCTGAAGCAGATGATGGCGTCGAGGACGTCGGGCGAGGACGCGGGGTCCGCCAACTGATGGGCGCGGGGCCCTGCCTGGCGCGGATGCGGGGTCCGCCGGCTGATTGGCGCGGAGCCTTGCCGAAGGCGGACGTGGGGTCCACCGGCTGTCCAGCGTGAGGCAATGCCGGGCGCGGAGGCGGGGTCCGCCGGCTGATGGGCGTGGGGGCCCTGCCGGACGTGGACGTGGAGTCCACCGGCTGGCTGTTTCCAGCGGGGGCGCGCCAGCGCACCCGCTGGGTGTAGCCTCCGAGCCTCCGGGCGACTCGAAGAGTCGGGCGGAGGGTCTTTGCTGTTGCTGAAGCAGACAATGGCGTCGAGGACGTCAGGCGAGGATGCGAGGTCCGCCAACTGATGGGCGCGGGGCCCTGCCTGGCGTGGACGCGGGGTCCGCCGGCTGATTGGCACGGATCCCTGCCGAAGGTGGACGCGGGGTCCGCCGGCTGTCGAGCGCGAGGCACTGCCGGGCGCGGACGCGGGGTCCGCCGGCTGATGGGCGCGGGGGCCCTGCCGGGCGTGGACGTGGAGTCCACCGGTTGGCTGTTTCCAGCGGGGGCGCACCAGCGCACCCGCTGGGTGTAGCCTCCGAGCCTCTGGGCGACTCGAAGAGTCGGGCGGAGGGTCTTTGCTGTTGCTGAAGCAGACAATGGCATCGAGGATGTCGGGTGAGGACGTGGGGTCCGCCAACTGATGGGTGCGGGGCCCTGCCTGGCGTGGACGTGGGGTCCGCCGGCTGATGGGCGTGGAGCCCTGCCGAAGGCGGACACGGGGTCCGCCGGTTGTCGAGCGCGAGGCGCTGCCGGGCACGGACGCGGGGTCCGCCGGCTGATGGGCGTGGAGCCCTACCGAAGGCGGACGCGGGGTCTGCCGGCTGTCGAGTGCGAGGCGCTACCGGGCGCGGACGCGGGGTCCGCCAGCTAATGGGCACGGGGCCCTGGCGGGAGTAGCCTCCGATCCTCCGGGCGAGGAGGTTCCTCATGGGAATGATCATGCAGAAGACAAGGTTTAGTCGGCGCAGATATATCAAACATTTGATTTTGGTAGTGCAAGCTTTATGCAGAGGGTGCCGACTCGGTTTTTGTCCGAGCCCCCTTCAGTCTTTTTCATGTTCTCTCCGATCTTTGGCTTTTGCTCTGGCTAGCCGGACAGCCGGGAGCTGGTCTGTAGCTAAGGCAAAGAGTGGGCCGCGGAGTGGAGCGTACAGTACTCGGACTCTGGGAGCAGAGTCGACCGAGCAGATACTCGTAAATGAAACGACCAGATCGCCCAAGCCGTTTTCTTCTCAGACGCTTTTCGCGTGCGGTGACCTCCAGCTTGTGCTCTCGCTAGCCGGACAGTCGCGGTGCGAGCTGTAGCTAAGACAAAGAGTGGGCCTTGGTACCGTACACGCTACTAAGCCGTCTCGTGGGAACGAACATATCGGACCAAGCGGCCGGCCCCGGGCGAGACTAGCTGGTGCCGGGGCGAACAGTAAAGTTGGGGAAATAAATGCGGAGATTGCCTCCGAGGGATGCTCGGGGTATCCGATGCTTGTGCGTGGCACGAGGATGGTCGACGGGGAGCTCACATTGGTTTTTGGTGTTGGCGAAGCGGTTGTTGTCGTTGTCGGCCAACGCGGCTGGCAGCCGGCGTGGTCCGACTGATGCGCGCGAGGCACCGCCGGTGGCGGACTTGGAGTCCGCCGGCGGTTGAGCGCGGGGCGCTGCCGAGGACGGGCGCGGGGGCCCGCCGACTGTTGAGCGCGAGGCGCTGCCGAGGGAGGACGCGGGGTCCGCCGGCTGTTGAGCACGAGGCGCTGCCGAGGGCGGACGCGTGGTCCGCCGGCTTGATGGGCGCGGGGCCCTGCCGGGAGGAGCCTTCGAGCCTCCGGGCGAGGAGGTTGTTGTTGAAGTCAGCCGACGCGGCGTTTGGCCAGCAGAGCGCACCGGCGCACCCGCTGGGTGTAGCCGCCGAGCCCCTGGTGGTCGGCGGGTGTGCCAGTTGGCGGGACTTGGGCGGACGTCGAAGCGGGCGGTCGGCTGGAGCCGGCCCGGTGTCGAGGTAGGTGAGCAGGCCAGCCGACCGAGCGGCGGCGCAGGCGGAGGGCAAGGGTTGCCACCTTGTTTTTTTTTTGCAACCGACTGCGTTTTTTTAATTTGGGCAGCCAGCCCACACTTCTTTTCTGTTCTTACCCCGCGTGGGCAGCGGGCAGCCGGCCGTTCAGGGGCAACGAGGGAGCCGGCCCGGGCGCGCGGGGCGGCCGACTGGAGCAGAGAGCCGGCGTGCGGGCGGTGGAGCCGGCCCCGGGGCGAGGCGGAGCGCGGTGGCCGGCGGTGGCGAGGCCCTGCGCAGGGGCGTGCACGAGCGGGCGGAGGACCGCGGGGCAAGGCGGGACGCCGGCGCGCCGGAGGCCGAGCTGGCCACGGGAGCACGGGGAGGCGGAGCCGGCCAGACCAGCAGTCCACCAGGCCTGAGGCGGGGAGGCGCAGGCGGAGCTGGGGAGTAGGCGCAGCGCGGCGAGCGGGGGCAGAGCCGGCGCGCGGCGCGGGCGAGCGGGAGACCGGCTCGGAGGCCGGACAGAGCCGGCGCGCAGTGGAAAGGCGTGGGGCGCGGCCGGAGGCCAAGCTGGCACGGCGCTGCAGCGGCGACGCGGGAGTGTGGGCGGGAAGCAGGCGGACCTGGCGGGCCGGTGCCGGCGCAGACGAGCAACGCGACCGCGCGGGGGCGGGCGGCTCGAGTGAACAGGAGAAGGCGGAGCCGGCGCGGCGTGCGGGCACGGTTGCCGGCTGAAGCGGAGAGCCGGCAACCGGTAGGGGGCGCGCAGGCGGTCCAGCAGTTGGAGCGGGTCGGGCGCGAGGGCGCTTGGGGGCCGGAGGCGAGCGGGGCCGACCAGGGAGCGGCAGCCAGTTGCGGGGCCGGCGCGGAGGCCGGGCCACGGCGGAGGCGCGGCCGCGGGGGACAGGCGACGGGTGGCCGCGCGAAGGGAGGTGCGGGAGCGGCGGGGACCGAGTGGCCAGGCCGGAGCGGCGGCCGGCGGGAGGACGCGCGCGCAGGGGGGAGCTGGCGGGCGGCTGGCACAGCGCCGCCGACGGTGGAGCAGCACTCGGGGCCGGACAGCGGGGTTCCGCCGGCCGCCGCGGGGCGGTGTCTGGGCAGGCGGACCCGACGCAAGAGAAGGCGAGGTGGCCCGCAGCTGCGAGGCGTCGGAGGCGCGGACGGAGCCGGCCGGGGGCGAGGCGGCGGGGCGGAGCCGGCGCTAGCCGAGCCGGCGTGCGCGGGAGCGGAGGGGCCAGAGCGGCGTGTAGGGGGACGGCGACGGGACCAGCGCGCGGGTGCACGGTCGGCGGGGGCCTGGAGGCCAGGGCTCGCAGCCGCGCAAGTGGAGCGACGCCGGGGACGGCCGGTGCGCGGGGCGGAGCCGACGCGGTGCATCGGTCGCGACGTAGAGGCGAGGAGGTGAAGGGCAAGGCGGAGCCGGCCAGAGGCGGGCCGGCCATCGGGCGTGCGGCTGCCGCCGCTCGGGGTGACGAGCAGGCCGGCAGGCGCGGGACGAGGCGCATCGGGCGACCGGGTCGCAGGCGGGGTCCCGCGGCGACCGGCGACAGCGGAGGATGGGCGCGCGGGGCGCAGGCACGGAGCGGAGCGTGGACAAGTGGAGAGGCGCGCGGGAGCGGTGTCGCTCAGGAGAGGGCCCGCGCGGTGGAGGACCAGGATGCACGCGGGGACCTGGCGAATGGTCGCGCGGGGGGACGAGAGGAGGTCCGCGCCCGCGTTGGAGGTGCGGCAGCGGCCGGACGCACAGCGAGCCAGCGTGGTTGGTGGTGCTGCCGGCGTGGTGGAGGAGCGGACGTGGAGTAGTGCAGCCCGGGTCACGCGGCCGCGAAGGCGTTGGGGCGCCAGCAGCGCGCGGGGCACGCACACACATCCACGGCCACGACCATGGCTAGCAGCAGCGGCTGCAGGTGGCGCAGCAAGCAACAGCTAGGGGTCGCAGCGGCGACAAGCAGCAGCGAGAAATAGCAGTAGCGGCGGCGGCGGCGCGTCGGAACGAACTGAAGGTGGACGAGGCTAACGGCGGGGGCGCGCCGTCCTGCGCAGCCCCCCCGGGGGCGTGTTGACGTCGAGCCCCCGAGCGCCGACGGAGAGACGGCAGCAGCGCCGCGGTGGTGATGACGAAAAGGGTCCCGCCCAGACCGCGGTTCCAGCAGTAGCTGGCCCCAAGGTGGGCACCAACTGTCGTCGTTTTCTCACAGGGGGTGCCCCGAGACAGCAGATGCCAGGGGATGGCTTAAGAGGTGAGAGCAAGGCTGCAGTGGAGATCCGGGACGGGTATGCGGATAGCACGCGGTGGTTTACCCAGGTTCGGGGCTCTCCAGAGAGATAATACCCCTACTCCTGCATGTCTGTATATATGTGGTATATCTGTTACAGAGTCGCTCCTGGAGCTGTATTGGGGAGGAGAGCCATGAGGCTTCTTGCCTCCTTTGTGCATGCGTGTGAGCATGAGTGAGAGGGAGAGGATGAGAGGAGGCCTCCCGTGAGTGTGTGTGTGGCTGCCCTTTGGAGGCTCCCCTGGTTCCTCTTATATATTGAGGCCCAGGGGACAAGGGGTGGCCCACCGGCCAACTATCTACTATTGGAGATGACAAGTGATGCAGGCTACAGTGCGCCACTATTGGAGCGCAGTGAAGTGACGCGCGACGGGTGCACAGCGGGGCACTGTAGCGGGGTGGCAGGCTCTGCAGTCCGTCAGCTACAGTGTCGTCAGCTCGTGTCCGACGGGACGCCTGGAGCTGACTTCGCCGTTAGGAGCCGGCCAGGAGGAGCCTGCCAGGAGGAGCCAGCTGGGCGGAGCCAGCCGGGAGTTGCCAGCCGGTCGGAGCCAGCCGGGAGGAGCCGGCCAGGGGGAGGCGGCCGGGAGGAGCCAGCCAGGAGGAGCCGGCCGGGCAGAGCCGGCCCGGAGGAGCCGGACAGGAGGAGCCGGCCGGGAGGAGCCAGCCGGGCGGAGCCAGCCGGGAAGAGCCAGCCGGGAGGAGCCAGCCGGGAGGAGCCAGCCGGGCGGAGCCAGCCAGGAGGAGCCAGCCGGGAGGAGCCAGCCGGGCGGAGCCAGCCGGGCGGAGCCAGCCGGGAGGAGCCAGCCGGGCGGAGCCAGCCGGGAGGAGGCAGCCGGGAGGAGCCAGCCGGGCTGCAGTTTTGTCTTCTGTCTTCACTTCTTCGTTCGTCTTGTTGTTTCGCGGGGCTGGGCGGACCGAGGGTGGCTCCCCCGATGTTTTAAAATGTTGAGTCGTCTCCTTGAGCCTACCCGGGGGTAATCCCCCCGACACAAGGTTTACGCCCGCTAAGAAGGGCGAGCCAAGAACTGTATGACGAAGTGGAGCAGTGACCAACGCCAGGTGACTCTGAGGAGACTGCAAAGCCGTTGCCAGGGGATAACTGGTCGAGGGAGGCCTTAGGGATTGGAGGGGAGTGTTCTCTTCAACCAATGGGCCCAGGACAGACGTGTTGCCGGAGTCTAGCTCCGTTCCCCCTGAGGACTTCCGAAGGTCCCCTGTAGCCACCCCAAGCTCTTCCGCTGCAGCGATTTTCATCGCTTCCGCGGCAGCATCTTTCCCAGTATCCGCCACCTCCTCCAACAGCTCAGGCTCTTCGTTTGGCAGAGCTGCGGATTTACACCAGAAACAGAAATGTGAAGGTCAGAAATCAACGAGACACGCCCAAGGGGGAGCGTAGGGAAAGTAAGAATGCAGGCATGTGGGATACCCAATAGAGGTTGCTGCGGAGGGATATCTCATTCCCCGGCAGCACCGATTGCCGGCATGCGGTCAGTCAACAGCCTCCCGGAGGTGGCTCCTGCGTGGGCAAGCTCTTCGGTGGAGGCCCTTGCTGGCGAATCATTCCCACGGACGGCGGCCGGCGAGGAAACTGGAAGGACGGGTTCCTCCTGACGGAACTCTCCCTGATACTTCTCTCCCGTCTCCCTGTCAGGGGTAGGGAGACGCCCTTTCTCACCCCCGCCGATAGGCGAGGCCTGCGTCTGGGTTTCGTGGAGAGGGCTGGATTGGGGGCTAAGCACAGGATTATCCTCCACGTCTCCTGCCAAGCCCTTGCTTAGCGCGGAATCCGTCCCTGCCGCGGATTTGGCCCTCTTGACAATGTGCACAAGTGTCTCTTCTTCCTCGTCCCTGTCGGGGTCAACCAAGCAAGATTGATCAGCAAAATCAAGATTAAAAACTTCAACAAAAGTTGAGGTCGACAAAAACTTACTCCGAAGCATGGAGCATCGAGCCCAGCTCATACGACACGGGCGGTGGAGTCGACCTGCCCCTGTTTAGAGTTGGAGGGGCAGGACGGGATGGAGAGGCTGGAACTTCCGACGAGGGCGAGCCTGGTGGAGAAGTCGGGCTTCATGGGGGACTGGGTCCACCCTTGTGACCTTCCGTTGCTTGACAGGAGAAGCCTTGGCTTGAAGGAGGCGGGAAGACTGTCGGCTCCCGACTGGCGCGTTGGCGGGTGTGTCACCCTGGTTCCGGAGCTTGAGGGCCCATTTCGAGCCCCTCTTCCTCCTCCGCCAGCTCCTTCGCCTCCTCCGCCTCAGTCCTCTCCTGGGTTGCCGCCGCCCCAGCTTGAGAATCACCAACCCCGGCAAGCTCCAGCCCGGTAGCCTCTTCCGGAGCAATATTTCCGCTCTCCTCTTCAGAAGAATCGTCGTCCTCGGACTCCTCCTCTCCTCTGGAGGCTACTCCCCTGGCGGTCCTGGCAGCTTTGTCTTCTGCGATACGGGCAGCAATGAAGGCTCTCTCTCCACTGCCCTGGTAGGTGCAGTCAAGTTATCCTCCGGTTTGGAAGCTCTCTCGTCCAGGGTGGAGACCCACTCCATCTCGCTCTCCAGGGAGGGTAGCTCCCAATCAGGTTTAACCCTGGAGGCATCACAATCAGGCATCCACTGCAAGACCTGGTCCCGGGCCGAACTGCGATGCAAGGGGATGACTCTAGTAGGCAGATGGAACATCCCAAAGCGACCAAAGAACTGGTCTCACAACCAGCCATGACCATAGGCCGTCAAGTTGTTGGCAGGGCCTGGGTACAGCCACATCCAGTCGGCAGGATCGTTAAACTCCCACGCAGACCTGTCTCTCTTCTGCAACGGTGCGATGTGGCGACGGAGGAAGTCTGCTACCACATGCTCGATGGTCAGCCTGGTAGCCTTGAGGTGATTGATCCTGTTCAACGCCAGGCGGAGCTTGCCGTCAGTAGGACCCAACTTGCCCCAGTCACTGCCCTGCGTGGCACATTCAGTCCATGCCCGACAGAACGTGGGGGCTTTGTCGTCCTTGATCCAACACTAGTCGCCCCTCCATTCTTCCCACTTGCCACGCTCCTGCCCAGAAAGGTCATCTGAATCATCCTTTCAGCCCCGTGGAATCAAGCTTATATTCCCCGAGCGGTGGAATTTGTCTTCAATCCGAGGGATGAAGAAGTGCCTAAACAAATCCACATGGGGGGCGACCCCGATGAAGTTCTCGCACAAATGGGCAAAGATCGCCATGCACGCCATTGCATTGGGCTTGAAGTCCAGAAGGTGAAATCCATATGTCGCCATCATGGTGCAGAAGAAATTAGAAAAAGGGGGAACAAGGCTGCAGTAAATGTACGCACAAAAGAAGGGTACGAATCTGATGGTTTCTTCTCCTGAAGATTGCCGGGCAGAACTGCGGGTGCTCCATGCCCCTTTGTCACCCTCCCCCACATATAGGCATACCTTTCAATCAAGGTGTTGCCATCCAAGCTCGACGGGGAAATAACCACATCTTCCTGTCACCGCCTCTCCACTTCCTCTGCCTTCTTCTTCCTCTCCTCGGCCACCGGGTCGGTAGATGCAGCCGTCTACTTCCCCTTGTTAGCAGCCATCTTCCGCCCCATCCTTGAAGCATTCGAGGGCGGTGGGTGGTTTTGCAATGCCCGGAGGGTCGAAAGTGGCGGCGGCGGCGGTTCTTTTGCTTGAGGAGGAAGATGGAGAACGGAGAAAAGGATGCGAATGAGCAGCGCCCCTGCGCATTACCCCTCTTTTATTTAGGGGGGCCCGCGCGGGGGCTGGCTCATCACGATCTTTTCGGGAACAGTCATTTTATTACTGGCAGTTCCTTTTTCTATCCAACGGCTACTGTTCCACGACCCCATGACCCGCAGTAACTACGCGAAGTGGACGTGGGATCGGAGGTCAGCACCCCTTTGGCGCGTGTCCGTGCACTGTTTGGGGCCAAACCCAACGTGCCAGGCGACACGTATGGCTCAGGCCCGGGAGCTTCTGTCGGGTATACAAACAGGGGTGTTCATTCCCCCTGACTTGTGCACGGACAGTGAGCCTCTGGCCTTCATTAGCAGAACCCGTTGGGAAAGCTACCGCGCCACCAAGCAAGCATCCAAGGACCTGCACCTGGCAGCAACAACCTGCAGGGAGCCAAGCAAACTCTGGCAACACCAGCACAACGGCCCAGGAGGGGCCCAACGCGTGCCGGCCACGTCACCAAGTCTTGCCAGGGACCAAGGCGCGCATGTCTCAGGAAGACCCCGCAGGCCATCCCCCGGCAGGCGCGTGCCAACCAGCCACCGCTCCACCGCATCGCTACACCAGTCACTTATCAAGGCGGTGTCGAGCCCTCCAGTGGCTAAGTGGCTCTCGCTAAGCACGTGGCGACGCACCAAGAGTCAGATTATACCCAGTTTACACCCGTCCAGCAGCGTGTCAAGATCTTAAGCAGCGGCTGGCTAAGCGGTGGCAAGAGCTTGCCGGGGACGCACCCCCGAGCGCCACCTAGTCAAGTAATCATGGTATTTGTCCTAAATGCCAGAGTTAGGTATGATAGCTCTGCTAAGCTATCTAATCGATAGATAATGACTGTTTTGCCATTGTGGTAGCCCCTTGCACTATAAAAGGAGGCCCGAGGCAACCTAGATCATGATTCCGACCTTTGGACACTTGTACTCGCATAGTAGCTCCATCCCCGGTAGCATCCCTTGTCGGGAGCTGGGCGTCATGTGCTCGTCGTGTTCCTACGATCAATCCACCAAAGCAGGAGTAGGGTTTTACGCTTCCCAACAGCCCGAACATGGGTAAAAATAACAGCGACCTGATCGTCGCGCCGTGTCATTATCTCCGCTCTTTGTGCAAAGTGACCCCCCTTGCCGAACCACAAAGGGACCCCTGGTCCCATAGGTGATCGTGAGCATCCGTGCCCCGACAAAAAGAAACTGAAGATGCCCCTGAGGAGGTTACTATCACTGGGGCGAGTTACACCGCTCCTGAGGTCTCTAGGGTATTAACAAAAATTATTGCTAAGGATGAAATGGTACTGCTAGAGAAAGGGAAGACAAAGCTGGAGCTCCCGAGCTATGAGAATTTTAGTGCTGACGAACTTCATGCTGGCTATCTAGATCACCTTGCTACGAGCTGGGAGATGGAAATTGGCCTCGTTAGCATGATGAAGAACAAATACGAGGTATATTTTCACTTGTTTATACCATATGTCCTTATGTAGCCCCCAAGGGCCAGCTTATGTTTCTAAGATAAGCCGGGTCTTATTAATATTGGGATTGATTCGACTTGTAGCCCCCAAGGGCCGGCTCATCTTTTTGAGATGAGCCGGGTCTTGATAATTTGAAGAATTTCGACCTGTTGCCCCCAAGGACCGGCTCATCTTCTTGAGATGAGGCGGGTCTCTGCGTATGATGCATTTGAGGAAAGTTTGCATACATTAGCCCCAAGTGCCAAATATATTGCTTGCAATCTGCTTGGGACTTGTTATAATACCTCTTACTATGCAGGAAACTCTGAAGACGGCCGAGTCAAACATGGCCGGCTTAAAAAAGGACTTGGAAGCGGGGCAAGTCGCCCGAGCAGAGATTGAAGAAAAACTCCGACTCTCCTCGGTGGAACTGGAAAAAACCAAGGCAGACTTCTTGAAACAGAAGGAAAACTTTGATGCTGAAAAGGCGACTCTGCTGAAGCGCAAAGAGGATGTTGAGGGCCAGCTGAAGCCCATCACCGAGGAGCCATCCGGGTTGAAATGGCACATTGCCTAGATGGCCCAGGCTGTTTTTCATAAGTATCTATAATTTCTTGCCTTCTTGAGATATGAATAATAGTCACCTGACAACTCATGTATTGATGCTATTTTGCAGGCCCCAAGACAAGCAACCTTAATGATAATAGCTTGCTGATGCTCAAGGTTGTTTATTCACTGACAAAACAACTCTATGCTAGGAGTCATCTTACAATCAAGGCAGTGATGGAGGATAAGCAGCCATTGGGGCTCATAAAAAATGTGTTAGAATGTCTTTCACCATCCCGCAGCAAATTCAGGAGTTGAAAAGGTCAGCTGCCCTCTCTGGTGCAACGTATTCTCTGAGTCGGGCTCTAGCTTACTCAGCAGAGCTTGATCCGACAGAAATGGCAAAGGGCTTCCCCGAGTTTAAGGTTGATGGGTCAGAATTTAATGAAAACGACTACACATCTTGTCAACCCAGCTGGTGTCTGAAATGAAACTGAAGAATTATCAGGCGGCTTACAATACCAACCATTCACGGATCCCACCACCCATCATTAAGTCGATGAATCTAGTTCCTCAACGCCGTAAGCACATATTCGCCCCTGAAGTTGATCTGTCTTCCATCCTTGACGACGAAGCCATATTCCACGCCTTAACCCATTGTAATTGGGATACGGACAATCTTCAGATACAAGAACCAGAAGACCAAGTGGGGGATAAGCCGGAAGCGTCTCACGTGAAAGACTAGACCATGGCCAACAAGGATGGCACAGAAGTGTGACACCCTGATTTTGGCAACTTTTTCTTTTCAAAAACATTTGGGTTTTATTTGCAATTCAGTTGTTTTTTCAAAACCCTTTCAGTTGAATTGATCTGGGTCTTGTTGAAATTTTCTTCAACCATCCCAAAACCTTCATCATCTTGATAAAACCTTTCCATGCCTCTCTTGGAGAATTTTCCAATTTTTAACCTTTTCTTTAAAACCATTTTCCTAATTTGGGAATTTAGGCCATCACTATGGGTTGTGAAGCAACCTATAGTTTGGGTGGTCAATTAATTCCCAAACTTTTCACTCATCTTCTCATCATCATAGGATTCCATATTCTCCAAGAATATTTTATTGCCCAATGGGAAATTTTGGCCAGAAAAATCATTTTGTTTCTGACCAGAATCTGTCCATTGTGAAGCAACCCCATTTTTCCTATTCCAGAAAATTCTCAATAAATTCCTCAAGCTCCTAGGGATCATATCCAGCCCCAATATCCAAAAACATCATATGGGCCAATACAAGTTTTGAGCAGCAGGACCCTGTCAAGTTTCTGCTAGTTTTGAACCTTTGTGAAGGAAGTGCCAGCTAGGGGTGCACAATTGAGCTACAAATTTTCTGGCATGTGTGCATTACCAAATAACTCCTTTTCACCAAGTTTCATCACTAGCAGAGCATTTGCATGAGGACCACAAGCTCATTTGTATTCTGGACCAGAATGATGGTTTTCAAAGCAACCCTATCCATTTCTTTCTCAAACCCTCTCAAACCTTGCCAGTCTATAGTCCTTCCAACCTAGTTGATCCCAGACATCTCCATTGGTTCGATCTTTATCCCATTTCTCCTCCAGAACCCTCTCAAGTTTGCTGGCAGGAGCTGTTGCCGAGGCTACCCATCGCACCAGAGTGTATCTGGTCGATCCAGAGGTATAGAGAGGCTAGGGGGTCGAAGGACGACACCCTGGACACGGGGCGCCAGACCTGCGTGGCCTCCTGACGACAGTACCTGTGGTGAGCACAGAGCTGGCATGCCACAGCGCGCGCTCTGCGCAGCGCCAGAGACGGGTCAGCTCGCCCCGAGCTATCTTTTGCTGCCCCCTCCTTGTCCTTGGTGCCGACAGAGTCCCTGGCGAACGCGTGGCTCTTCCCAAACCATCCTGGTCGCCGGAGATGGTCGCCGCCGCTCCCAGCCAAGCGCCGCCATGGACCGAACAGTGAGCTCCGGCCACTGTGGACGTCCGCGAGCTCTTAATGACTCCGGACCAGTCCCGTCGCTCCCCTGCCCTCCTCCATCACCTCACGCCGCACCGCGACGACCAGCTCTTCGTCCTAGCTCCAGTGGACAGCCAGAGCCTCGCCGCTTCGGGAGGGATCGGCAGAGCTCGCCGCTGGCTTATAAAAGGGCGTGCCAGCCGCTCCTAGCTCATCATCCCCTCCTCCTCGCATCTGAATCGCCATTGTGTCCCCCAGTAAGAGCCGGGAGCTTGTCTCGCTCGTCTCCGGCGAAGGCTCCGCCGTCTGAATCTTTCCGTCGCCAGCCCCCTCCACCCTCCTTCCGAGCCCTCCTGAGCCCTCCTTTAAGTCCAGTAGGCCTCCCTGGTTCGCCTAGAGCTCATCCCCGCTCTGATTGCCGCCGGATTAGACCTCCCCGACGATCACCGAACGCCGCCGCCGCCGGAGAAGAAGGGGTCGACACCGTCTGTCCGTCCCCGGAGAAGCTGTGGGTACGTGCGTGTTCGTCTATGAGCGCCCGTTCCATTCCCATGCTCTCCGAGCGCCGCCGCCGTCTCTGTCGCCGGCGACCGTCGCCGGAGCTCCGCCCTGTCCCTGCCTTCTCTCCCTCTCTCTGTTTTTAATCGGCAGGCCCCACCTGTCGGCCACCCAAGCCAGCGCCCGAAGCGGTAAGTGGAGGCGCCCCCTCCACTTTACGCCTTCGACGTGGCCCCCCTGTGGATTTTCTGATTTTCTTTTTAAAACAGGATTTTCTGATCAGGTAAGCGGCGATAACCCTGTGAGCCCAGTTGATAGTTGAGTTTGTGCCGGCGTCCACGTTTGGGACAGTAGGCCCCGTTTGGGTCTACAGAGTTTGGCCACGACGGTGGCAGGTGTCATGAGGACACAGGGGCCACCCAAGGCTGACCTCCGGGGGAGGAAGAGTGCCGGTGGTACGGTGAAAGAGTCACGAGTCAGGCAGGTTTTGTTGAAGCAACGCTGGTCCACCCGAGTGGGATCAAGAGGCCAGGTGCTTCATGGTGTGGGTAAAGTGCGCAA
This sequence comes from Elymus sibiricus, assembly GCA_039707655.1. Classification (NCBI taxonomy): domain Eukaryota; kingdom Viridiplantae; phylum Streptophyta; class Magnoliopsida; order Poales; family Poaceae; genus Elymus; species Elymus sibiricus. Next base: position 396,748,240 of record CM077671.1, read on the forward strand.
CCTCTGCAGAGTGTCAAATCTATTCGAATAGCCGTGTCCACGGTAATGGACAGCCCATCCAGACCTCAGTAGGTGATCAATCATATTACTGATAGTAATGATGGAAGAACTCGTCTTGTGTTCGGAATTACTCGATGGTGATGAGTATTCCGAGGGTTGTGGATCAACCTGGAAGAGAGTAAGTTGATGATCGGTGTAGTAAGTAAATTAATTGGATAATATCATGTTGATTGCCATGCTATTGTTTGCTGCATTGTGTGGTTATTGTGAGCTTGCGAGTACATTCAAAGTACTCACCTGGCGTATCATGCCAGATGCAGGAGAAGCCGAGGACGGAGGTCCTGATGGTTCGTGCTATGATAACTAGGATGTGTCCACAGTAGTGTCCCTGTGGATGGAGTTGCCCTATGTTCTGCTACGCCGTAGAAGTACTTAGTATTCTGAGGCCCTGCTATGTGACATAAATAATGTAGATACTGTCATAGCACCGAGGGTGCCTTTGGCCTCGTCATCATTGTAAGATATGCGCTTGTACTCGACTCTTATCAATAAAATTCAGTTCTGTTCTGTACCAAGTTGTTGAGTGTTTCCAGAAGACATGATCTCTGGGTTGGAAACACTGGTAATCTGGTTCTCTGAGCCGGGGTGCCACAACGCTTGGTATTAGAGCCGTGCTGACTGTAGGACACCCTAGTTAACCGTGCTAGAACTGCGAGTAGTGTAGGACCTTGAGTGTGCATCTTGCTTTTTGCATTTGATTGTGGCATGGCATGCATCTTAATTTATTGGTTTACTAACCGTTGGCATTGTGAGTGTAGATGGCACCAGCTCCATACCAGTTTCATCATGAGCCTGCACCATTTTCCTTCCCCGCACTGCTCCGTGAGGTCTGGCTTCGACTGTACCCCAACGGCGAAGATCCAGTGTACCAGGTGTTTCGGGAGCAGCTTGCTGAGTCAGTGTTCGAGTACCATGCAGAGGCTTTCCTGATCGTGAGCTCGGACATCGGCAGCTATTCTCGCTCTGCCAAGGGCGGAACGGCTACTACTCCGGAGCTGGCGATCCAGTTTGCCGCGATGGACGCTCTCACTGACTTGCACTTTCGCGATGTTGAGATGCAGACTCATCCAGGTTTCTTCTATTATCCCACGCTGTCGCCTACGACAGGGCGAGTCATTTTCACTCCAGTTGACCCGGCATGTGACCGTGCGACTGCTGTGCTGTCTCGTTATTTGAATGCCAGCTATCGTACGATCATATCCCTGGCCGAGGAGCTATCTCGTGTCTTAGCGACACTACCAGCTCTGAGTCCGGCGCCATCTCCACCTCAGCCTATCTATCCACCCATATATCCACCACCAGTTCCACCTCCACCCATATTTGAGGCTCCTTCCACCTCCACTGTGCCACCAGGCTTTTCGTCTGGTAGCCGTCGTGAGACCCCGGCTGAGTGGGCCTCACTACTTGCCACTCCAGCTACCCCAATGCTGAGGCGTCGTGCTTCTTCTTTCCCAGAAGGAGAACCATCCTAGCAGCGACGCCGTGTTTCCTTTGATCCGGAGGATGCTATCCATATCATCAGTTCCGACTCCGACTCAGGATCTGATGACGAGGAGTCTGTGGTATGGCAGTGTTCGTACCACTCTCGCCACTAGAGTAGAGGCTTGAGTGCAGTGCATGCATCTTTGCATATGTCAACTTCCGTATGAGCAGTCTAGTCATGATATTCCCCTACTAGCTTGCCATGTACGATGTTGGGCTGTCTTGTATAATTATGTTGTTTGCTTTATTCGCCCTTTGTTCGTGTATTTCCGTTCTGGTGTCATACCCCTATGTTTCCCTTTATGGATGTTGCTCAACGATTCGGTATTTGGCAATGGGAACAAATTTAGGATGATGAAGAGAAGTTGTAGCCAAGGCGGCGATGGAACACCCGTTCGTCAATCCGCCAGACAAGCAGGTCAAGCACCAGAAGATTTACCACCCCCACCACCCCAAACACCAACCACCGACCAGATCATGAGAATGTTTGAGGAAAAGAGGAACCAGGATCTTATGGAATTCTTGAAGAGTATGCAGGTCATGGTAGGCCAGAACCACCATCATAATGGGTCACACTCCAGGTTGTCTGATTTCCAACGCACAAAGCCACCCAATTTTGGTCAAGCTGTGGATCCGATAGAAGCAGACGATTGGCTAAGGACCATAGAAAAGAAGTTGGAAATAGCCCGTTGCGAGGATTCAGACAAGGTTCCATTTGCCACTCACTACCTGGAAGGGCCAACAGCCATATGGTGGGATAATACAAAGGCAACATGGTCTTCTGAAGAAGAAATTACCTGGGAGAAGTTTAAGGAATTGTTCCGCAAATATCATATTCCTACTGGCATCATGAAGGTGAAACAAAGGGAGTTCCTTGCTTTGACACAAGGAAGCATGTCGGTAGCAGAGTACCTTAACAAGTTCAACAATTTGTCACGATACTCTACCTATGATGTGGCCACCGAAGAGAGAAAAATAGATCGGTTCCTGGGAGGACTGAATCACTCCCTCCGTTGTCAGCTGTGCATGCTAGACTTTCCCGACTTTCAGACACTGGTGAACAAGGCCTTCATAGCCGAAAGGGAGCACAAGTACGGGCAAGATAACCACAAACGAAAGTTTGAGCCCAAGAAGGACAGCCGTGAGCCATTTACGCAGAAGCCACGCACCTGGCAGCCAGGCACATCTGAGTATAAGCCTACCTGGAGCAACAACAGTAACAACAAGACAGTGAGCCAAGCCAAGACCTTCGGCAAACAGCCTGTGATAGAAGACTGCCGCCGCAACAATACCTGTTTCACTTGCGGTCAAAGTGGACACTACTCCAAACAGTGTCCCACCAACAATGGGAAGTCATCCACCGACGTCAAGCTGCAGGTCAACACTATTGGACGCCGCCCCAATCCCAACTTCTGCCATGGACGCGTCCACCATATCTCCACTGAGGAAACCTGCGAAGCCCCAGAAGTAGTCCTTGGTATGTTTTCTATTAACGACATACCTGCAGTTATTTTATTTGATTTCGGGGCTTCCCACTCGTTTATTTCATGGAGTTTTGCCACCGTGCACAACTTTTCTCCGTCGCTCTTAGACAAAATCATGGTGGTACAATCCCCTGGCTCCTTGCTCCGAACAAATTTGATCTATAGAGATCTGGAAATTTCAATACATGGAGTTAAGTTCCCAGCTGCACTCATTGCCATTGAATCTTCGGGATTGGACGTAATACTGGGAATGGACTGGTTGACACCACATCAGGTGTGCATCAATTGTGCCAGTAGGACAGTAACACTGGTCAACCCAGTAGGACAAACCGTCCAATTCCTTGCCAACAAGATGATATCCAAGAAGGGAATGGCATACCAAACTACTGCCACGGACATGAACTTGATCCCAGTAGTATGTGAGTTTCTGGATGTGTTTCCCGAAGAATTACCCGGAATGCCACCTGATCGGGAGTTGGAATTCCTTGCCAACAAGAAGTATCCAAGAAGCGGCGATAACCCTGTGAGCCCAGTTGATAGTTGAGTTTGTGCCGGCGTCCACGTTTGGGACAGTAGGCCCCGTTTGGGTCTACAGAGTTTGGCCACGACGGTGGCAGGTGTCATGGGGACACAGGGGCCACCCAAGGCTGACCTCCGGGGGAGGAAGAGTGCCGGTGGTACGGTGAAAGAGTCACGAGTCAGGCAGGTTTTGTTGAAGCAACGCTGGTCCACCCGAGTGGGATCAAGAGGCCAGGTGCTTCATGGTGTGGGTAAAGTGCGCAACCTCTGCAGAGTGTCAAATCTATTCGAATATCCGTGTCCACGGTAATGGACAGCCCATCCAGACCTCAGTAGGTGATCAATCATATTACTGATAGTAATGATGGAAGAACTCGTCTTGTGTTCGGAAGTACTCGATGGTGATGAGTATTCCGAGGGTTGTGGATCAACCTGGAAGAGAGTAAGTTGATGATCGGTGCAGTAAGTAAATTAATTGGATAATATCATGTTGATTGCCATGCTATTGTTTGCTGCATTGTTTGGTTATTGTGAGCTTGTGAGTACATTCAAAGTACTCACCTGGCGTATCATGCCAGATGCAGGAGAAGCCGAGGACGGAGGTCCTGATGGTTCGTGCTATGATAACTAGGATGTGTCCACAGCAGTGTCCCTATGGATGGAGTGGCGCTATGTTCCGCTACGCCGTAGAAGTACTTAGTATTCCGAGGCCCTGCTATGTGACATAAATAATGTAGATACTGTCATAGCACCGAGGGTGCCTTTGGCCTCGTCATCATTGTAAGATATGCGCTTGTACTCGACTCTTATCAATAAAATTCAGTTCTGTTCTGTACCAAGTTGTTGAGTGTTTCCAGAAGACATGATCTCTGGGTTGGAAACACTGGTAATCCGGTTCTGTGAGCCGGGGTGCCACAAGAAGGCGAGTCAGCAAAGTGATGACATGAGCTTCTTAAGTCACCATCCTGACGGCTCGAGCCCCCAAGTATGGGGCCAAATATTTTGTGGCTCCTTGAGCTTGTAATAGGGGTAGCTTTTAAAAACTTCTGAAATACCTTGTCGTGCCATCGTGCACGTTTGCACCTTTGTTGGTGTAAGATATTAAACTTCTAGCCTTGATATCATTTCGCTGCTCTTTCAACCTGTCGTTGCACATCTCGATCATTATGATTAATGAGTGTCTTGACTGGAAAGTTTTGAGCAAAATAAGCCGGCAGAAGGTCTTGGTTTTCAAGACTTAAGTTCTGTCAATTCTCCCTCCAATGAGGTTGAAGTCATATGATTTGATAACTGGTCACAATGTGAACTCAATTGTTTGACCCAGTCGCTCAGGTGAGAGCTGGCAATAGTGTCAATATTGTAACTGAAAATTACTGTGATAAACGAAGTAAATAATACAGCCCTGATAAGCCGGCTCGATGAGACTCGACAAAGAGCGACTGGCTTTCGAGGCTTGAAGTCTTAAACTTTTCCTCAATAATATAATTTTGAGCTGGTCATTGTTTTGACTGCCGCTAATAATCCGGACGCTCATGTATGAGCCAGTGATGACAACAGGGCGTACCTGAATTGTTTTTATGCGGTGATAACATAATTTTATAACAATACATAGTACTGTCAATAAGCCGCCCCAGTGGGATTTTGGCAAAATTGAACTTGCTTTCAAAGCTCGGTAATGCTGGCCAGCCTGTACTCAGCTGACTTGAGAACTTCAATTATAAAATCCTGGCTATAAACCATGATAAGGATTGAGGTAATGAATTTTCCTTTCATTGTAAAAGGTTTACTGTGTAACCCGGTTTGGGGGCGGCTTTCCACAACTAATATGAATGTATTACTCATGATATAATTATGTAATATATGATAAAAAAATGTCGGCTTTCGAGGCTCGATAAAGACCGGCTTTCGAGGCTCGAGTCTTGCTTCAGTGAAGCGGGTATGATAACCCATGGTTTATCCTAGCTGTCTGTACGCCGGCTCTCACATGACTAAAGCCAATGTTTTAACCTCGGCAAGTTCAGGGTCCAAAAAGGATTAACTTGTCAAGAGTACATGGGGTCATCTGATTGGAGTCGCATCAAGCGCACAAGTAGGTTTAACCATATGTGGCGTTATCTTCTGCCGGGTCAAGAGGGTGAGAAAGCTAAACTCGATGAGTTGGAAGCCCCCAAATGCCCAAAATATTGTGGCATTATTTTGCTGGGTCACAAGGGTGAGGAAGCTAAACTCGATGAGTTGGAAGCCCCTAAGTGCCCATTGTTTCGAAAAATGAAGACTCATGCTCAATATGTAGGCTGAAACGGCTAAAAACCCTGAAATTCAGGAGCACCGGCTTTATTATATTCGATACATAAAGAAGTATATACAGAATTTTGCAAAGGGGGGAAGAAATTTCACAAAAAGGAGTTGGTGGCTCTAGGTATAATAAGGCCGCAGGTGTTCTAGGGCCGGCTTGTTTCCCTCTTGGAGGTATAGAATTCTTCTTGTAAAACCCTCCAGAGTATGAATTCAGGGATTCAAGTACTAATGGTACTAACCATTATTCAGCTGCTTGGGATTACTTTGGAATCCTCCTTGGTTATTATGCTGATTGCTCTGGCCAGGATGCTGCCCATTGCCATGATTTCCCTGCTGCTGAAACCCAGCGCCTGGGCCACCTTGTGACCCGCCAGGACCGTGCTGACCTGGGTGTCCTCCACCATTGCCCCTGGATTATTTTGGAAAGCCTGGTTATGGAACTCCTGCATGATGTAACCATTCTCCCATGAGTGGGTAGCCGGCTTATCCTGGGTACTGTGCTTTGTACATGGCGCCTTAAGTTCTTCCTCATAGTTACGAGATTTGTTTCTATTGTAAGCTCCTCCGGGGCAACCATTACGGCGTTGGTTTTTGAAACCAGTATTAGTGTTAGCAACCAAGTCTGACCCGCCATCGGGTTGTTTCCGCTTGTTGCTATTTTGAGCCCCCTGGTTACCACCATGACTGTGTTGGCCCTTTACTCCTTCGCCTTTCCTGCCTTTGGTAGTCTTGTCCTCATCTGAACCGGGATCCTTTGTGCTATCTGACTCGGCGTATCTGGTGAGGACATACATTAAGTCGCCAATATCTTGTACCTTTCACTTGAGCCGTCCTAGCTTCTGGACCAACGGTTGGAAGTGACAGTCCTTCTCTAATATTAGGACGGCCTGAGCCACCGTAATGCTGTCTGATGAGTGGATAATTTCCGCAACCCAGCGGGTCCAGTGGTGGGCCGACTCGTCCACTCGCTGTATCCAATGCTGTAGATATATAGTCATTGGCTTCTTGCATGTCCCCTGGAAGTTCTTGATAAATCGCTCTTTCAGCTCTACCCAAGTATTGATGGAATTGGGCGGCAGGTTTTTCAACCACGTCCGAGCCGGTCCTTCCAGCATCATAGTTAATTATTTGGCGAACACAGCGTCACTGATGTCCAGCATATCCATTGCTAACTCGTAGCTTTCAATCCAAGCCGCCGGCTCAAGATCCGCTGTGTAGTTCGGCACCTTGCGAGGCCCCTTGAAATCCTTGGGCATACACTCAGTGCGGAGAGCCAGAGATTGGCATGGTATTCCAATCGTCCTACTATTGGCCCCATCCCCCCAAGCCGTCGGTTGAGGCTAAAGCTGTTGAATCGCCCGTGTTGTTGCTTCTGCTTCTGCCTGTCGTGCACCCCTAGCTACATCAACGACCGCCTGGGCATCTGACAGCACAGGCCGGGTCGGGGAGACCTGAGGTTGTTGCCTTCGCCCAATGCTAGAAACAGCTGGAGACTCCACATGGAGGCTCTTGTTGGCGTACGGAAGAGAGTGCATCTATTCACGGCTATAAGAATATTGCGCCTGTTGTACCACTGTTGTCTTTAGCATCTCAATGGTGTTTCTAGCCTCAATCTCAATGGGGGTGTTTCCCTGAATAGGCAGTGCTTCTAAATTCCTGGTTGCTTCCAACATGTTGTCAACAGGGTTGGAAAAATGACCCCATGGAGTTTGAAAGCGTCGAGGCAGGGAGTGAGCCGGCGGTGGTTGGGCTGGCTCATCTGGTTGATTCCTAGGCAGCTAAATAGCTCCCGGCGTCTGTTGTGGGGTAGTAAAACGCTGTTGCGGCTCAAGGTTCGGTGGTAGCCCGTGGTGGCGTCTTCTTTCATAAACCACCCCTGATGCTTCTCTCTGAAGCCCTAACCACCAGGCCTCAGCCTTAAGGCGCTTCGTATCATTATGTATACGAGCCTGTAATTCTGCCATCCGAGCATTCTCACCATCGATTTCCTTCTGCACCTCAACTATTTGGCCAATTAGTTTGGCTAACTCCGCGTTACGCTCTTCCTGATTCTCCGCGGTAACCTGGGTCTCTACCAGTTTCGCCATCTCCACCAATAAATCGGTCATGGCCTGAGCCGGCGTCTTGGCTGACCCGCCGGAACCACTTGCTACTCAAACTGCAGATGGGTCAGGAACCGCTGCAGCTCCTGCCATATAGACGGTGACTTGACGGGGCGACTCATGGTATTCCTCGAGGGTCTCAGTCTCGAACGAGCCCCCAAGTCTGCCATCATAGAGAGGATAGATCGACTCAGTATCTCCTATGGATGACTCAACCTCTTAGGTGACGAGGGTGTTTCCACTGGAGGCCGGCTTATCCAAGAGACTAACTCCTTGGATGAAACCGACGAACACATGACGACGGCTTGCCTGCTACCGGCGGGGTTGGGTGCGCCGAGCCGGCTCGTCGATGTTGGTGTGGATGTCCGACTCAGGTGGTCTCTGAATTGATCTCGCCGACGGCAACTCGAAACCCGTGCTCGATCGAGTCGGCCTCAGAGCTCCAGTCCGACTTATTAATGTAGATCTTGTTGTGGTGGTTCTTAATTATCTGATCAACCGCGAACTTCTGGAACCCTGGAAGGGTTCCCTTTGAGAACTCAACTCCATCGGGCGAGGGCCCCAAGGTGGGCGCCAACTGTCGTGGTTTTCTCACGGCAGATGTCCTCATGCAAGGACTTAGGTGTGAGGCCATCGCCGCTATGTGGCGACTCAAAGGGGTTGATCGGGAACTGGAGGCGAGTTTACCTAGGTTTGGCCCCTCCGATGGAGGTAATAGCCTACGTCCTGCTTTGTGTGTATTGATGGATAGATCTCGATTACAAGGGTGCGGAATCGCTAACCTAGCTATCGAGGGATTATGACTTGAGTCTTTTCGGCCCTATGGGCTTGCCTTTATATACAGGTCAAGACCCTAGGGTTTACAACAGAGTTCGAGTCGTATCATGACTCGTAACCTATAATGTCTCTAACTCGCCTTGCTCCTCAAGCAAGGAATCTTCCGGCGTCTTCCGCCCTGTGGGCCTTGAGTCGGCATCTTCGTGCACTTGGGCCGCCCGGTGGCTCACTTAGTAATCGCCTCATCTGCCTTGTCTTCACAACGTGGCCCATCTTGAATATAATGCCATAGCCGCCATTACATTGACCCGGCCCAATAAGGCGGGTCAGACCATGGGGTTATATCCCCGACAGACACCTTCGTCAACTCCGACGGCAAGTCTTCCATGGGAGATACCATGTTGATCTGCCCTCTTTTTGATGGTAGACCTGGTGGCTTTTTAGGAGATGAAGTCCCTAAGGAGTCCCATGAGCCGCCCCATCAGATCACTGTCTACATGGCCGGAACCGCGGCGGCTCAAGATTCGACGGCGGCCGGAGCTGCAGGTGGGTCAAGCGGTGCAAGCGGGCCAGCAAGGACACCGGCTCTAGCCATCATGGATCTGATGGCTGAGATGTCAAAGCTCGTAGGGACGGCGGTTACTGTAGAGAATCAGGAGGAACACAACGCAGAATTGATAAAACTCCAATAAGAGATGGCCAAGGTCCAGGAAAAAATCGATGCCGAAAACGCCCGGATGGCAGATCTACAGGCTCATATCCATAACGAGTCGGAGTGCCTGAAGGCCGAGGCCTGGCAGTTGGGGCTGCATCGAGATGCCTCCAATGCAGTTTATCAAAGAAGGCCCCAGAGCCAGCTACCGTTAAACCTCGAGTTGTCCTGACTATTCATTACCCCGCAGCAGATGTCAGGAGTTGGGCAGCCACGGGAAGACCCACCTCATCAGCCAGCCCGGTAGATCGAGCTGGCTCAACCGCCGTCGGCTTAATCGCCGCTTCAACGTTTCCAGACGCCGCAGGGCCACTTCTCCAACACTGTTGACAACATGTTAGCAGTGACTCATAACTTGGAAGCACTTCATTTCACGGAAACACCCCAGTTGAGATTAAGGCCAGGAATGCCATAGAGATGTTGAAAACAGCGGTGACGCAGCAAACACAATATTCCTATAGGCGTGATCAGATGCACTCCACACGGTTCGCAAGCCGCAGTAAGAGCCGGCATGTTGAGTCCCCTATGGTTTCCAGCAGCGGGCGCAGGCAACAACCCCAGAATTCCACAAACCGGCTTGAGTTATCAAATGCACATGCGGTTGTTGAAGCGGCCAAAGCAACACGGCAAGCGGAGGCGGAAGCAACAGCGGCACGGGCGACTCACCAGCCCACCGCCGATCCCCAACCGGCAACGTTAGGAGTTGGAGTTAGCAGCAGGACGATCGGAGTTCCTTTTTGAGCTCGGCTCTTCACGGTGAGCATATGCCCAAGGACTTCAAAGGACCTCGTAAGGTTCCTAACTACACAGCTGACCTTGAGCCGGTGGCGTGGGTTGAAAGCTATGAATTAGCCATGGACATGCTCGATAGGGGCAACGTCGTGTGTGCATAATACCTTACTATGATGCTGAAGGACCGGCTCGCACGTGGTTGAAAAATCTTCTGCCTAATTCTATCAATTCATGGGCAGAGCTGAAGGAGCGTTTCATAAAACATTTTCAAGGTACTTGTAGGCGCCCGATGACGATTGTTGATCTACAGCACTGCGTTCAGCGTATGGACAAATCTGCTCATCACTGGATTCGCTAGGTCGCGGAGATCATTCACTCTTTTGATGGCATCACCGCTGCCCAGGCAGTGTTGATCTTAGAGAAAAAATGCCACTTCCAACCGCTCGTCCAGAAGTTGGGGCGCCTCAAGCAAAAAGTTCAGGATATGGGCGATCTCATGGATGTTTTAACCAGGTATGATGATTCGGATAGCACGAAGGATCCAAGTTCTGACGAAGAGAAGGGCGGTTCATCCCGGGCCGGCTCGTGGGCTGGACGAAGCAAGTCGGCTCGTGAACAAGATGATATATTATTACTGGAAAGGCAAGATGAATAGGAGTTAGATTAAGTCACATGTATTTGTATGAGCCGGACTCTGTTGTAACCTCCGGGTCTCTACCTATATATAAAGGGGAACCCGGAGGAGAAAGGTCAAGTAAGAAAGAAACCCTCGAGAGCTAGGTTAGTGAAATCGCACCCTTGTAATCGAGATCATCATCAATACACATAAAGCAGGACGTAGGCTTTTACCTCCATCAGAAGGGCCGAACCTGGGTAAATCCTTGTCTCTCGTTCCCGATCAACCCCGTTCAAGTCGCCACCTAGTTGCGATGGCCTCACACCTAAGTTCTCCCACGAGGACATCTGCCATGACAAAACCACGATAGTCGGCTTGCCCGATCACATTTGACATACATGCAATCTGATCAACATCAGGCATGGCTGATCAGCTGCACTGGTCCTGGACCCAATTGTAAATGGTTTCGATCTGACACGTGTCCTTATGGACGGCAGGAGCAGCCTCAACTTAATCTATGAGGACACAGTTAGGAAGATAGGCATCGACTCATCTCAGATTAAGTTGGGCGACACAACCTTTAAAGGTGTCATACCAGGTGTTCAGACTCGTTACACAGGAACCGTATCACTGGAGGTGTATTCGGATCTCCTAGAAACTTCAGAAGCGAGGAGTTAGTCTTTGACATTGTCCCCTTTCGAAGTGGATACCACGCGCTTCGAGGGTGCACATTGTTCGCTCGCTTTAATGTGGTCCCGCACTATGCTTACCTCAAGCATAAAATTCTTGGACCTAGCAGCGTCATCACAAATGGTAACCCCGAACGCTCCCTCCATACCGAGGAGCAGACAACGGCCTTCGTAGCCGAGGTGCAAGCATATGAGAATGCCGCCCGTACCGATAAATGCACTTCTGGCTTTTCGAAGCATTCACAGACCGCGCCAGTCAACCTCAAACAAATACCCCCACCCCGTAAATTGGGGTGCGGGCTCCTCACTTGCTCCCCTTAGAAGGGGTACTACATCCCCAGGGTGTACAATTTTGCCATAAAAATTCCTTGGGCCGCCGAGGAGCCAAATCTTATGAAAACGTCGGATCGGCTACACAGAGGAACAACTAAAGCTTTGAGCTTCTTTATCGGCAAGGCCCTTGTCGGTTTTCGGGCTCCGCAAAACCCCAAGAAGTTCGAACACAGGGGCCCTTGAGTGTTATGGGGAACCAGCATGCCATGACCTTAAGCTCCATGGGGAACCAGCATGCCATGACCTTGTCGTCTCCACCGGCCGCCCGGATGCTCAGCGAGTAGAGTTGTAGGAACTCGACAGGATCCGGGGTGCCGTCGTAGCGAGGGGGTAGGTCAGGCTTGAACTTGCAGGGCCACATGGCTGGATGAAGCTCCGGGGCGATGGCGTGGCACCCCACCGGCTCAGCGGGGGCTGCGCGCGCGGGAGGGGCCTGGACTTGACGTTCCTGCGGGGCCGCTTTGAGTGGTGCTCGGTCTTGGCGCTGGTTCAGCGGCGCGGGGAGCGCGTGTGCGTCGATGCATGGCCGTGGCACCACCTGGAAGCTTACTTCATCCCTTGCCCTTGCCCGTGGCTCGCGGGGCCGGTCGCGCGGGCGTGCTTCACGCCTAGGTTCGGGGTCGACGTCGCGTTGTGGAGGAGGAGGTGGCGCATCATGGGCCACGTCGTCTGCCAGAGAGGGCTGGAGTCGAAACGAGTAGGAGAGCATTAAAGCATCGCTGACGCCACTGATGAGCTCTGCGATGCACCCGAGCTAGGCGTCTTGGCGGTCGGGGGCAGGGTGGTATCGCAGAAGCTCGCGCGCCATGGCGAGTGCGCCCGAGCCGCGCGCCGGCCCGGGTCATGCGTGGGACGACGACCCGGTAGCTGGAACAATCGACGGAGTGGCGGTGTGGCCGTCGTGCCGCGCGGTGACCGGCTGGGAGGAGTCCTGTTGTTCCTGGGCCTCCGGGCCCGTGGCGGCATTGGCCACGGGAGAGGGCGACCGGTGCGCAGCGGCGCAGCCCACGGGCGCCGTCTGGGCGACGCGGGCAGCTCGGCGCTCTGCGCGGGCTCGGCGAGCGTCAGACATCGGGGCGGCGAGGTGAAGAAGAGCGTGGCTTGAGGAAGACTTTGACTCGCCCCCTACCGGGCGTGCCAAATGTCGGATTTCGGGCTCCGCAAAACCCCAAGAAGATCGAACACAGGGGCGTGTGCGAAGATCCCCTGCTGCCTCGCCCTACCTAGCTCGCTACTCGATGATTTCTACGACGAACTCGCATGATGACGAGCAAGCAAATGCACACGATGAATTACCTAGGTTTGGGATGCTGCGAAGCGTAATACCCTACTCCTGCTTTGGTGGATTGCTTCACGAGGAGGTTGGTGGATGAACTAGTACAGTGGTGTGTCGCCTAGTGAGGGCGCTCGAGTGGAGTTCTTGGCTATCTCCCTTCTCTCTTCTCTCCTCCATTGTTCCCTTCTCTATGGTGCAACCTAGCCTCTATTTATAGCAGCGGCCCGGGTCCTCTTCCCTTATCGCAATGGCGGGATGGGATCCCACAACGGCCAAATTCGAAGGGGGACAGGAGTACATCCCCGCCCTGTCCAAAGGTGGTCTTTGCCTGCAAAGTGGCTGTCGATGATGCAAAGGGGGGCTCGGTGGTGACATCCGTCCTGCTGGGCTCGTGGTCATGGTCTTGTTGCACCGGAATGGAAACCTTTGGGGGGCGCTTTGGGAACCCGCGTACGTCCTTGCTCCCTTTGCACCAAAGGGGAAACTGTGCCGCCTGGCGCGCTGGCGCCCGCCTGTCCTCCTTGCGTCATCCTTGAGTCCTGAGGCCGGGCTCTGCATAGAGATCTCCGCTGCTCCGGAGGGGGCCTGGGGAGGCCCACTCCTTGCTGGTCTTGGTGCTGCTTCCCTCGCGAGCACGGGGCCTCACGAGTGCCTTGTCTTGAGTGGGCTGCGTCTGGCCGCGCTTGGCTGACGAGGTGGGCCATGCCCTGGGCCGCAGGCTGGCAGGTCTGGGTACCCCCGTTCCCAGAACGCCGACAGTAGCCCCCGGGCCCAAGGCGCGCTCGAGCCGGCTTCAGGGTGAAGCTGCTGAGGGCCCCAAACGCCTGCGGGCCAGGACTGGCGCGTGTCGTGCGGTTGATGTCGGGCGTCCAATGCCCCCTCGGCCACTGCTTGAATCGACAAAAGGCTGACTTCCAGTGCCGAGCCATTACTGCTTTCCTCTCCTGCGCACCTGCTCTTACTCCCAGATCCCCGGCCTTGGCAGAGACTTTTCCAGATCCCGGCGCTGCTCCATCCCCCTCCTTGCCGTGTTGGCCCCGCGGGCTTCCTGATGGCTCCCGCCGACAAGTCGAAGCCAGAAGGCCAGAGCTTAGCCTCTGCTCCCATCTCACCGGCGCTCTCGGAGTCCACCATAGCCAAGGACGGAGACCTTGTCCCGGTGCTTCCGTTGACGGCGGACGGGACCAACAAGCGGGGGCGGACCTTGATATGGGGCGGCTCCTCGGAGAAGCCGCCCTCGTCCAGGTCGTCCTATCCTTTCTTTCTCCATAGCGTCTTTGCTGGGCTCGTCCCTCCCTTCTCCAGGTTCTTCACCGCCGTCCTCGACCACTACGGGATCCAAGCCCTTCATCTCCAACCCAACTCCATCCTGATCTTGTCCGTCTTCGCCTTCTACTGCGAGGCTTTCATTGGCGTGAAGCCTTCGGTGGCCCTCTTCCGCCATTTCTTCAGCTTGCGCATGCATGACGGTGCTCAGCGATCGGCGTGCGTCTCCTTCGTCGCGGTCCAGAGCGGTAACATGCTCCTAAAGTCCGGGAAGAAGGTGGAGAACTTCAGGCACCGCTGGGTCTTTATGGATGTCTAGAGCACCAACCCCCGCTTGGATCTGCCGAAGGGGCTGCCGGAGATGACCCCCGTGTGGAGCTCCGTGAAGCTTTCCGACCCGCGGGCCAGGCCCGTCTTGGAGCGGATCTCTTGCGATATCAGTGCCAAGAAGCTTACTGGGGGGATGATAGTGAAGGAGTTCTTGAAGCAGTGCCTGGCACCCCTCCAGTCGCAGTCGAGGCCCTTGTGGAAATACCAGGGCAGCGGCGACGACCTCAGGCTTCGGTCTGCCCCTATGTCCTTCGGGGAGCTGAGCAGAGTTGTAACAACCCTGCTCAATGGCGACCCCGAAGATTTTCCTGACGACTGTGCCTCGTTGTACTGTCGCAACGACGTAGCCGATCTGGTCGCCACGATGCCTGTCTTCAATGAACTGGGGCTCTCCCTAGCTGAGGGCCTTGGCTCCCCGGTGATGGTGTCCTCCGGTGACTCCACGGGCAGAGAGGATTCGGAGAAGACGGCGGACGACCACCTGACGGAGGCGTCTCCCCCGTCGCAGAGCATGCTCTTGCGTCACCTTGAGGACGACGACGATGTTGGTGAAGCTTCTGCTGTAGGTTCTCCACGTCCCACCAAGGTCCTCCGGGGGCCGGGACTGGCCCCTCGTGCCACACGGTCTGCCTGCCTGGCAACCCCCAGGAAGCGCGGGGCGGAGTCTCCTCTGGTGGATCCTGCTTCCGTCGGCGAGGCGGTCGAAGCGCTCGTCTCGCCCCCGCCCGAATCACAGCTCGCGGGCGAGGTGGATGGGTCCGGGGCCGGAGCGGCTTCTCCGGCCGCTGTCCTCGCGGGTAGTGCCCCGGCCTCCCCACACGGCGGCGCCCTCGTGAAGAGAAATGTGGGTGCTCCCACCGTTGTCGAGGTGGAGAAGAAGAGGAAGTGGGTCGACGTCGAAGAGTAACTAGTCTCGCCAAACCTTGGTCGCCTGCTGGTAGCTCGCGCGCTGATGATCCCTTCTTGCTTGTTACCCAGGAATGTCGCCGTGCCGAATATGAGGAAGAAGAAAGCGGGCGTTAAGCTGAGGGCGCTCTTCGATGCGCCGCCCGCTTCTGTTGCCTTGCCGTCGCCTGCCGAGGTGCCTGACGCTGCGGTTGTGGGGGCTCACGAGGCGACCCTCCTGGCCGCTCCCGCAGAGCCCTTTGAGCCCCCGATGCCTATTGGCATGGCCGTTCCCACCCTCGGGGACGCATCGGCACCGTTGATAGGAGAGCCAGCCCCCGTGGGCCAGCCGTCCGCCGATTCGTCTGTATCCACTTTGCCCGTGGTCGTGGCGCAACCTCCGGAGCCTCCTGCTCCTCGTGCTACTGCCTCTCTGGGGGCGTCTCGTGCGATCCCCCAGGCAACTCCTCTGGACGAGTCCTTGACGCCCGCACCGCATAGCCTTGGTGTTCTGGGCGACGCCTACTCCGCTCTGGGTCAAGTCCGGGATGACCTCGAGGGTGCTGTCGACTAAGGGAGTCCTCGATTAAGGGGTCCTCTGGAGGCCGACCTACTTCTTATGGGCCGAACTGTATGGGCCGTTTGTCGGACACTGGATGGATCGAAGACCCTGTCTCTAGGATGGAAGCCTCGAGGATCGTGGCTTATCCTCCAAGTTTAAAGTAGTAAATAGGCATGTTTATCCCTTCGATGTGTAACCGACCATGTGTAAACCCTAGGTACCCTCGGCGTCTTTATAAGCCGAAGGGTTTTAGGTTGTAGGCCAAGAGGGAACTCATCTAGGGTTTAACTATTTCGATCTCGAGGTAGATCAACTCTGTAATCCTCATACCATCAATATAATCAAGCAGGACGTAGGGTATTACCTCCATAGGAGGTCCCGAACCTGGGTAAAACCTCGTCTCCCTCGTCTCCTGTTACCATCGATTCTAGTATCACGGCTCGGGACCTCCTACCCGAGATCTGCCGGTTTTGACACCGACATTGGTGCTTTCATTGAGATTTTCACTGCGATCATAAAAGGAATCGATGGCTCGCCTTGTCATCAACGAAGAGGTCCGCACTATGGGCACTTTTGTCCCTGGACAGATCTTCGCTTTCGGCAGCATTGTGCTGCACGCCGACCCGACCGGCCATCTAGGCCGTGTTGGGAGTTTCGCCCCTGATCAAGAGATCAGATTCGGGAACCTAGAGTTCTCCGTAGACTCTCCAGGCAACCTGGCACTAACCGGGCTCGCAGTCTTGCCTGCCACGCTCGAAGACTCTGAGGCTTTAACCTCAGACCCATCTTTCGGTCCTGCCCACGAGATCTGCCCTGGCGAGGATCCAACTTTCAGTCCGGACTTGGTCGTAGTGCCAGACGTCCGGACACCTGTTCTTACCGAACGCTCCCCCTGCGCGGACACTTCGGAGGTTAACTCCGGAAGCTCTGGGCAGGCCGATCCAATCGAGCTCTCAATACTCAACGAGACCCTAGATCGGATCTCGTCGATGAAGATTGCCGACGACCCAACCCCGATCTATGCTCGGATCAGGCCTAAGACGGGTCAGGGTGAATTTTTTGTCCCACCCACCACCCACTTAGTAGCCACTGTCGAGGATTTAACCGACACGTTGGACTATGCCTCTGAGGAGGCAGATTACATGGATGAGGAGGATCACGCCCTCACCCCTGTTAACACAGGCGCATGGGCCGCCACCTCCACATATGACGTCTACATGGTGGACACTCCGAAAAACGATGGCGACAAATCGGGTGAAGCGCCGTCAAGGCGCAGGAAGCCGCATAAACGGTCAAAAGGAAAAATGGGAAGAAAGGCCGGCACCGGGGACGGAGATACCCCGGAGGACCTCGGCGATCCCAATACCCCCGAACACCCGTTAGAGGGTCAGGAGAGGCCGGAAGACCAGCACGACCCCGATGATCCAGATGATCCCGAGGACGACGACTACCTCCGCTCTGTCGAGGGCGAGGACAATGCGGACGCCGATGACTTGGCCATCCCCGATAATCCCGCAGATCAGGAACTGTTTAGGCAACAGCTTATAGCGATGGCCCACAGCTTGAAAACAAAAGAACGGTAGCTTAAAGCCGAACAAGACAACCTGAATGATCGATGGACGAGAGTCCTCTCAGCCGAGGAAGGATACGGTGCTAGTCTATCGGACCAACCTAAGAGCTATCCACGTAGAAGGCTGCTGCCACAATTCGATGACGAGCTCACTGATATGCTGTGTCCAAAACATACCCCATACGACAAGCCAGACCGCCCTCCTCGAGGACGAGACAGGACGGCTGACGACACCGGCTATAGGCCGACGATACCCCGTAGACGGGGAAAGGAGCCACTAGAGCTCGATGACAGGTTTGACCTACGACGCGACCTGGACTACAGAGCAGATCGTACGCGATCCATCTACGGATCTAGAGGATACTCACCCGATAGACGGGAAGGGTACCGGCCTTGGTTCGACCGCGACAATGAAGGTCGGGAACGAAACCGAGCTAGGACAGACGCCGATCACCGGCGCAACATAGCTCGGGTCAGAGGCGCTGCCCACCCACTGTGTTTCACGGACAAGGTGATGCGGCATCAGTTCCCGGAGGGGTTTAAACCCGTAAACATAGAGCAGTACGATGGGACAACTAACCCAACTGTATGGATCGAGGATTTCCTCCTCACATCCACATGGCGCGACGAGATGATCTCCATGCCATCAAGTACTTACCCCTGAAGCTCAAGGGGCCAGCTCGGCACTTGTCGTGGATTTCTCACGGCAGATGTCCTAGTGTAAGGACTTAGTCGTGAGGTCCGGCGCACGTAACTGGTAGCTTGAGAGGGGTTGAGCGGGACGAGAGACGCGGAGTTTTTACCCAGGTTCGGCCCCTCCGATGGAGGTAAAAGCCTACGTCCTGCTTTGTGTCTTATATTGATGACGATGACAATCTCGGTTACAAGGGTGCGGAATCAGCACCTCTAATCTCGAGACCCTCTTTCTGACTATCCTTCCTGACCTGTCTATGAGACCTGTCTATGAGACCTGTCTATGAGACGTCTAACCTGACCCTCTTGGGGTGACCCGCCCCTCCTTATAAAGGCTGAAGGGGCGGTTTACATGTAGAGTCTAAGTCGGATTGATGACTTCCCATCGCGGGCTTCTCTTCATGGGCTTCCGAGTCCTGGGCTTGTAACCCGTCCCGGGCGGCTTACACCGGGCGGGTTACAACCAGGGCTTATCTTCAGAGACTCGTCTCCGTGACTGTCTGATAACACTGTTCATCTCCTGGCACTGTAGCATCCGGGTTATCCTCCTGACACTGTAGCCGGGTTAGCCTCCTGACACTGTAGCCGGGTTACCATCCTGACACTGTAGCCGGGTTACCATCCCTGACACTGTAGCTGCCGGGTTACACCCTGACACTGTAGCTGCCGGGTTAGAACTGTAACCAGGTCTGTACTGTTTGCCGGGTCAGCATGTCTGCCGGGTTATACCGGGGGGTAATATCCCCGTCATTAGCCCCCAGATTAGCTTGAATTTATTCATGGTAAGCTCCATCATCTTGCAGGTATATGTCCTTTGAAATAAAATATTGGGAATACAACACCCATATGCCGTTGAGTCGGCCTTCAATGTTCTTGGCGGGTCTCCTCCGCCGGGTTATACTCATTGATGGTGCCGCCGGGTCAAATAACTGGACTGCAGTTAAAATTGACATCTTGAAAACTCTCTCCAATTTTTTGATATGTTCATACTACCTGTAGCCCCCAAGCTCCAAGTTGATCCATGATGACTTGGCGCTTTGCAATAATATCTTTGATTGTGTAGCCCCCAAGTACCAGGTTGTCTTGCCTGCAGCAGCCTGGGACTTATAACTGTCTTATACGTTATAAAGCTTCAGCTGGTGTAGCCCCCAAGGGCCGGCTCATCAATATGTGATGCGCCGGGTCTTCAATTTGTACCTTATAATTTGTTTTGAACAACCGAATACTGTAGCCCCCAAGTGCCGGGTCGCACGCCTGCGGCGACTTGGGACTTTAGAAAATTTGATCTGAGCGGTGTAGCCCCCAAGTGCCAGGTCAGTAAGAAGTACTGGGCTGGGACTTAGAAAAATATTGAAAGGCTTGCTCATCTCCTTGAGATAATAGGGTTTTGTTGACAATGTAATGCTTTGAAAACTAGCTTGCATTAGCCCCCAAGTGTCGTGGTGCATGCTTGCAGCGACATGGGACTTTGCATACTTGATATAAACTTGACTTGAATAATGTAGCCCCCAAGTGCCGGGTCGTCTGCCTGCGGCGACTGGGGACTATTATGATAATAATATGACTCATCATAATTGTTGGATGAATCCTTGACCGTGGTTGTAATATAACCCGGAATGCATATCCTGGAATAATTCCTTTGTCTTTGATATGAAATCCCTGCTCGTAGTTGCGGTGCAACCCGGCGAGTATGTGAGAAATCCATGATGAAGATCCAGCCATGTTGGCTATTAAAGATCTATTTGTTCTGGCGGCTTATCTTATAAGACAAGACCTGCAAAAATAAACAAAACAGAGTATATTCTGCATTGTTGTAAGGGCGGCTTGAAAAAGCACAACCCGGAGATGTTAAAATCTCGTATAGCCTTGCTTCCTCTTTCACAATCTTGCTCTGACCCGGTTTGGCAAACCGGCATGATATGCAAATATGATGCAATGCATGATGTAATGTATGATGCAATGCAATGGATGATGTTTCTTGCTTTGCCTTCCAAAAAATTCATATGATGGTTCTTCTGGGTGGACTCGATGCTTGAACTCATACCAGTGCAGGGTCTCTAACGAGATTGACCGTCAATTCCTTTGAACGGCTCAGGGTCTCTAAGCGAGATTAACTGATAAGAGCGCAACGAACCAGAGAGAGACACAGTAGGTGGGAGAGTTTACCTCGCCGCTGTAAGAGGCCCTTGCAGGGGGTAAGTTTTAGAACTCGCTGCACCCCTGACAAAGCGGCATCAACTTACAGGCAGGTATAACTCAGATTTGCGGATGTAAGGGTTTGCCTCGCCGCTGTAAGAGGCCTTTGTAGAGGGTGAGTTTTAGAACTCGCTGCACCCCTGACAAAGCGCATCTACTTACAGGCAGGTATAACCCGGAATCGTAGATCGAAAAGAGGGTAAGTTTGTAACTTGCTGCACCCCTAGTGATCTTTGTTGACGGAGTCAACATTTGGGTCCACGAACCGCCTTATATTGGCTGAAGAGCCTGACCGAGAGGGTTGAAGCTTAACCCGGTGGGTTGAAAGCCCCCAAACGGCCTTGTCGATGATGTCCATTAGCGTGCCATCTTGTAAGCCGCCGTTAGTTAGGCCGGCAACTTGTAAGCCGCCGTGTTATTTACTTTGTGGCTGAAGAGCCGATCAAGAGGGTGAACGAGCTAAATCCGGTGGGTTGGAAGCCCCCAAATGACCTTTGTTGAAGTATCAACATTGTTGCAGCATCTTGTAAGCCGCCATCTTGTATGAAGAAATAGCAGAAGCCCCCAAGTTGAACGGTGCATCATGGCGACTCGTCTTCTTGGGTAACTTTTAATCCTTCCGCCAATAATGTAGTATCCCCCGAGATCGGGTTAACTTCCTTTCCATGATCTGGGGCTTTCGTTGAAAACGGCCAAGTGTGTCGAGCCATGTCTGTAGCCCCTGAGTCTTGAGTCATCTCGAAGAGGCGGCTTGAAAGTCTCCACTGAAGGTTGAGGTTGGTCGTGGCGGGTCATAGATGATCCTGCATGAATTGTTTCAATAATCCGGTCGATGGTTCGTCCCGGCTGGTTGTTGAAGTTAACCAAACTGCAGTGGCGGCGACTTGTGCGCCTGTCCATTTGGGTGGCTCGTATAGATGAACTGCACCGATACGCTGATGTGAATCAGACTGTGGGCGGCGTCTTGCGCGCGTCCATTGGGCGGCGTCTTGCGCGCGTCCATTGGGCGGCGTCCCAGATCCGCCCGTCGGGCGACTCGTACTGATGTACACAGCTCCTGACATGTTGATGTAGACGTAGAAGTCACCCGCGGCGTTGTTAAGCCGGTGCGGCCGCGAGAGACCACCGCGGCGTTTTGTTGATGTAGTCGAAACCAAGGGGTCGGCGGTTTGCACACGCCCATTGAACAACGGGCAAGCGTGATCCCGGCAAGTTGATGTCAACTGGGCCGCAAGGGCGGCGGCTTGCGCGCGGCCATTCACCGGGTCATGTGGCACGGTCGAACGCTGGTGTGGGATATTGCCAACGCGTGCCCCGTACACGTGGTATAGACCACGTTTGTAGAGAATAACTGTCCTGCATATAAAAAATATACAGACCAACGTAATTGTTCTTTGACAAAAACAATATGTGGTAATAAAATAGTCTTTAGACGGATATCACCTGATGTCTTGAATTGACAGATGATCCGTAGCGTCGCGGGCGCATGGCGGCTCAGAAAGGCCAACAGGCGGTGGGCCAGAGCATGGTTGTGACCACGATCGGGAAAGCAGCCACGGCGGCTCGGAGACAGTGCCGGGCCGGGGCGGCTCTCGCGTGACGGCATGTCGACCAGGCGGGTCCTCCCCTTTCTTTCTTTCTGTCTTTTTTTTTTTTTTTTTTTTTTCAACCGGTCAACTCCCCCTTGTTACTTTTACTTTTCTCCCCTGTTTATACTGGCAAAACAAGGCGGAGGCAGAGGTGTGACCGGCGGCTCCTGGCGGCGGCGGCTCGGCCCGGGTGGCTCGGAGACTGAGAGGAAGGGAGGCAGTGGCTCGACCACAACAGGGCCGCGGTAGAAACGGCGCGGCAGGGCCCGGCGGCTCAGCAGCGTCGGCGGGCGGCTTTAGGGGCCGAGGCGGCTCGTCCGCGGCGGGTCATGGTGACGGTGAGGGGCGGCTCGGAGACAGCGCCGCGGCGGGAGGCACGGCCTGGGCGAGCAGGAGCCGGAGAGGGCGGCGGCGGCTGGCGCAAGGCGGCAGCGGAGGCGGAGCGCCGCGACCCGGCGACCGGGCGCACGATGCGGTGAGCCGGCAGGGGGCTCGCGATGCGGTGAGTGGTGAGGCACGGGGGCAGAGACGGGTCCCCGCCCGTAGAGGCCGGCTCGAGGCGGAGGCCAGCAGGGGCGGCTCAAGGAGGCCCGCAACGAGGCGGCTTGGCCGGCCACAGCAGAGGAGCGGAGGGCCGGCTCTGGCTGCAAGGCAGCTTCAAGGGAGAAGGCGAGGCCGGCCATGGCGGAGGCGGCTTCAGCGGGGCCGGCGGATGAGGCGGCTCGCGCGGGGCCGAGCAGAGGCAACCGGTGGCGACTCAAGGCACGGTTGCGGTGGCTCGGCGTGTGGCATCGGCGGCAACTTGTGGCGACAGAGGCGACTCAAGGCAAGGCGGACGGCCGGCGTGAGCCCACGGCATTGGCGGCCATCTGCAGATGCAGTGATAGCAAACGGCGGCTCGGTTGCGAAGCTGAGCGGGGGGCAGCAGCGGCTCACCGACGGGTCAACGAGGTCGTCCGCGACGGCGGCGGGTTGGAGAGGCGGCCGCGCGGAGGAGGACCCGCGAGGTGACTCGCCGTAGCGGAGTCTGGCGGATCGGTGTCAATGGCGACTTGTGCTGCACACGACGGCTCACAAACAGGGGCGGACGACTTGGCGAAGGCACGATGGCGATTTTTCATGAGGCCACGCCGGTGAGGGCGGCTCGCAGGTGATCGTGCCAGACCGTGGCCGAGGCGGAGTCCACGGCGACTCGGATTAGCGGCGGCTGAGCAAAACCTGCCGGGGGAGACGGCGGCCCGAGGCGGCGCAAGGTGGAGGCGAACCCGGTGCAGCGGGGCGGCTCTCGGACGAGGCCGCAACGGTTTGGAGCGAGGACGAATCTGACGAGGGCGGCTCGCTGTGGTGAGTAGAGGCGGCGGCTCTGTGGCACAGAGGCAAAAAATCTGCGTCTCTGGTTGGCTTTGACCAAGCTATGTCTGAGTCCTCCTCCAGGTCATTGGTCTTATCTTTGTTTTTTAAAACATCACTTAACTGGCACAGGGCAGCAGGTGTGCGTGTGTATCCATCCAATAGTTGGCACCGATCACTTTTCTCTGAGATGGATCGTTTTCCTTGATAATCATGGGCCAGACCCCCATAGTAACTTTTCTTTCCATAACTCTCGAGTCAGCCTCCAGGACGCAGTTGCGGCGGCTTAATAGATCTTTTTCCTCAACTTGTAGGGCGGCCGCTGTTTAGCAGACATTGATTTGTCCGGGTTACACTCTCGCGCAACCCTAATTTTCCTAAACCTCGAATTTCACAAATTGGAAATCTGAACTCACGAACTCGAAGCTGATCCACATCCTTTCAAACCGATCTTCTTCATCCGAAGAATCTGCGAACTCCTCGGTCCCTGGAAGAGATCCCTCCAAGAACTCAACACCAACGTGCGGCCCCACGGTGGGCGCCAACTGTCGTGGATTTGTCACGGCAGATGTCCTAGTGTAAGGACTTAGTCGTGAGGTCCGGCGCACGTAACTGGTAGCTTGAGAGGGGTTGAGCGGGACGAGAGACGCGGAGTTTTTACCCAGGTTCGGCCCCTCCGATGGAGGTAAAAGCCTACGTCCTGCTTTGTGTCTTATATTGATGACGATGACAATCTCGGTTACAAGGGTGCGGAATCAGCACCTCTAATCTCGAGACCCTCTTTCTGACTATCCTTCCTGACCTGTCTATGAGACCTGTCTATGAGACCTGTCTATGAGACGTCTAACCTGACCCTCTTGGGGTGACCCGCCCCTCCTTATAAAGGCTGAAGGGGCGGTTTACATGTAGAGTCTAAGTCGGATTGATGACTTCCCATCGCGGGCTTCTCTTCATGGGCTTCCGAGTCCTGGGCTTGTAACCCGTCCCGGGCGGCTTACACCGGGCGGGTTACAACCAGGGCTTATCTTCAGAGACTCGTCTCCGTGACTGTCTGATAACACTGTTCATCTCCTGGCACTGTAGCATCCGGGTTATCCTCCTGACACTGTAGCCGGGTTAGCCTCCTGACACTGTAGCCGGGTTACCATCCTGACACTGTAGCCGGGTTACCATCCCTGACACTGTAGCTGCCGGGTTACACCCTGACACTGTAGCTGCCGGGTTACACCCTGACACTGTAGCTGCCGGGTTAGAACTGTAACCAGGTCTGTACTGTTTGCCGGGTCAGCATGTCTGCCGGGTTATACCGGGGGGTAATATCCCCGTCAGCACTGGTTAAATAGCCTTCCAGAAAACTCCATTGGGTGTTGGGAGGACCTAGAAGCCAGGAGAGTCCGCGCGGCTATTCTGGAATTGTTTCTTGACTAAGAAAAACCAGATCGTAGACTGCCCGGACGCCAAAGCAATAGCCTCTTTTAGGCATAATATTCGGGATGAATGGCTGGCTCGTCAGCTCGGCCAGGACAAACCAAGGACAATGTCCGCCCTCACATCACTCATGACCTGCTTTTGCGCGGGCGAGGATAACTGGCTAGCAAGACGTAGCCACAACCCCGAAGACCCCGGAACCTCTGAAGTTCATGATGGAAACGGGAAACCGAAGCGCAACAAGAACAAGCACCGACACAATGACAGTGATGCCGATGATACGGCTGTTAACGCCGGCTTCCGCAACTCCCGGCCTGGGCAACGGAAAAAGCCTCCTAAAGGCAAACACGACGGACCCACCCCGCTGGATAAGATCCTGGAGAGGCCTTGCCAGATCCACGGCACTCAAGAGAAGCCCGCCAACCATACCAACCGTAACTGTTGGGTATTCAAACAGGCCGGCAAGCTCGCTTCCGAGGACCAAGGCAAGAGCCCGCGCAGCGAGGACGAGGATGAACCCCACGGTCTGATTGGTGGCAGACAAAAGAAATTCCCTCCAGAGATAAAAACAGTAAACATGATATACGCCACTCATATACCCAAGAAGGAGAGAAAGCGTGCCCTTCGAGATGTCTACGCCATAGAGCCTGTAGCCCCGAAATATAACCCATGGTCGGCATACCCGATCACCTTCGATCGCCGTGACCACCCGACCTGTATTCGTCATGGGGGTTCGGCCGCCCTAGTCCTAGACCCGATCATAGATGGGTATCATCTCACTAAAGTCCTAGTGGACGGAGGAAGTCGCCTCAATCTGATTTATTCAGATACGGTGACAAAGATGGGCATAGATCCGTCAAGGATCAAGCCCAACAACACTACCTTTAAAGGAGTAATCCCAGGCGTCGAAGCCCGGTGCACAGGCTCTGTAAGCCTGGAAGTAGTGTTCGGCTCGCCCGATAACTTTCGAAGTGAGGACTTGATCTTCGATATCATACCTTTCTGCAGCGGCTATCACGCCCTGCTCGGCCGTACAGCGTTCGCTCGCTTTAACGCCGTCCCGCACTACGCATACCTTAAGCTCAAGATTCCCGGGCCCAAGGGGGTCATTACTGTCAATGGCAACACAGAGCGCTCCCTCCGAACTGAGGAACATGCGTTGGCCCTAGCAGCCGAATTCCATTACACTGATGATCGGCAAGTGCCGACATCCGCCGTAAAGGCACGAAAGGCTGGGAAGCGAGCTCGGTTTCAACCCGAAGTCCCAGAACCTTCTTCTCCCCATAAATAGGGACTCGCCCCCCATTGTACCGCCCTAGAGCTAGCGAAGTATGTGCCAAGGATACACAACTTTGCGCTCAAAATTCCATGGGCGGCGGTGGGGGAACATTATCAAAAGGTAAGTGTTCGGCTAGACCGAACGATCACCGTTAAATGTCTTCGGACATACTATGGGTAACATTAAGTACCCGCCAAGGCATAAAGCCCATTCATCAGCGACTTCTCAAGACTTTTTCTCCAATGTCCGCTCGCCGAACAAGTACACCCATAGCGGCATACAACTCTTTGGGAGACGCAGGAGCGGACAATCGACAGGGCACGCCAAGGACGTCAGGTCACCTATCACAGACCCTTGGTATAACCCCTCTTGTGAGGTTTATATTTCATTTTTTATACCTATAAACAGTTGTATCGGCACTTTGAATAATATAAGCGTCGTTGAGCAAAATACAGATCCTTTATGTATGATCGATTGGCTGTCTTTTTTTGGACACACCCTTTATTTTCTCCCTCTTCTTGCGAACCTGTTTCGGTATATTCCACGATGCAACCGGCTAATAGACCGGGGGCTCGAACTTACAAAATCGCCCTAAGCACAACTGATTTTGCGTCCGGCGTCTTGGAATTTCGCTTTATATGCATTGGTTCCGAACTATGTCTTGGGTCAATAGTTGGGTTGCCCGGCTCCTGTGCTTTCCCCTTTATGTTCTGCTCGTTCGGCTAAAAGGGCAAAGGGAGCACCGCTGTGATTGTGCTTCCGGCTAGCCTGGTCAAGCACCTCAGTGGAGAAAGCCGAAAACTGACTGTCATGGTATGCGAGAACCGGTCTGCGAATCCGAGCTTAACTAAATCTCGTCAGAGGTTACCCCGTGTCATACGATAGGTTTGGTACTCGTCCAAACCATGTGATATCGGCCTTGGCCACGGTTCATCCGAACATCACAAACCCCTGGGGGCTAGTCATCAGCCCCCCGCACTCCTTTCTCGCGCCCCTATGGCTAAGTGAAAGTAATAAAGCATTATGGTCCGATTGCCTTGTCCGCCCCACACAAACCGCCTTCGGATACTGATAGTTCGGCTAAAGGTAACAGTGCGTTGGCAGAGACACCCCGCGTAGTATCTACATGGGGGCTGAAGCCGACGACTCGCAACTTTCAGTTTAAACGGCCACACAGGAGTTATAAAGGATGCAAAACATTAAAGACATGATAGACCATGCATTTCAAATATAAACGCGTTAAAACGTCTTCGGACATATTACAACGCTTTACTCATACACGTTTTCTTTCGAACACTGAGCGTCTATTGCCCGAGCACCCTCCATTACTCCGGAGAAGTATAGCTCGGGGAGCCTATGCTCCTTTCCAGGGGGCGGAGGGGCGGTAGCTATCTTCATTGGATCCAGCCCCGGCCAGTGCACCTTGGCCTTCGCAAAGGCCATCCGAGCTCCCTCGATAGAGGAGGACCGCTTTAGTGCGTCGATTCGCTGCGAAACGTCTCTCAGCTTCTGCACCAGGCCGAAGTAGCTGCCCGGCAGTGGCTCATTGGGCCATAGCCAGATGCAGAGATCCTTCATGGCCAGCTCCGCCATCCGGTGTAGCTCCATCAGCTGCTTTAGCTGCTCAACAAGTAGAGGGGAGCGCTCGGGGGCTCCGAACTGCGCCCAAAACTGCCGAGCTTCATCCTCCTTTCCCCGCGAAGCATTGAACTGATTCACGTCTGCTGTGCTCTTCTGGAGGTCCGAGCAGGCGCCTGAGGAGCACCACACTTGGGTAAGCAATTTGAACTTGCTATCCCCGAAGACACACTGCAATAAATATAGCTTACCATCCATGATAGCCTTTGCCTGGCTGACTTGCTCTTCAAAAGACCGCCTATCCACCCGCTCCTTTTGGAGATTGGTTTTCAGGGTGGATAGTTCGGCGGCTTGCTCTTTGCCTTTTTGCTCAAGGTCCTCGCACTTTTGGCCGGCGTCCTTGAGCTCCTGTTGGATTTCCTCCACCCGAGCCTCATGCTTGTCGCTAGTGGCCCTCAAGGCGGATAGCGCGAAAGCCGCTTCCTTGGCCGCCGTCCTCTCAACCGTAGCCCCCTGCCTCGCTCTCTCAAGCTCGGCCTTGAGCTTCTCAATTTCTTTCGCCGAGGCTATGTAAGCATTACAAACATATCAAACATACTATTTTGACAGTACGGCAATGAGGAATTTGGATATTCTAGTCCGGCTTACCTTGCGCCTCGTCGAATCTCTTATTCAGAGCTTCGAGCTCATCTTCGGAGCTCTTGAGCTTCCGATTCAGCTCATCCAGCTCGGTAGCATTAACAACCGCCGTCGATGACGAAACCTGTACAAAACAAAACCATATCAAGTTACATAAGTACACAACTTCCGGGCTGTCATAAAAATGATCCTATGACCGGTCCTCTTAAGGGCTGTTAGACCATTTCGAACAAATACTGTCCTATACGTAGTTCGGATGCTGATCTATGATTGACCCCCAGGTAAGTTTTTTCCAAACTTACCTAGGGCTCGGGGGCTGCCATGTATATAATAATAACTTAAAGAAATTAATATTGCACAAAAGAAAGCCTTACTTGGCTGACCTAAAAGCCCGTCAGGAGACCATTAAAGGCCTCCTTCAGTCCGCTATCCACGGACTGAATGCTCTGGGTGCTCCCCGGAGATAGAGGCGCTTGTCAGAGCCTCCCCCATAGCCGGCCACCCAGTGGTCGGCGGCGCCGGTGGGGATCGGTTGACCCGATCTCCAACCGGAGATTGAACCAGTGCCTCCGGAGGCATAGTACGCTCCGGAGACAACCTTGGAGGTGACTGGACATCACCTCGTCCGGTCTCCTCAGTATCTGGGAGGGGCTTCTCCCCCCGGTCTTTGGCAGCCAAGGTGTTGGCCTCGACCATGACGTCATTGCCTCCACCTCCAGTGTTCGGCTCCAAAGCAGCCTGTTGGGATGACACCTCCGCGGCATCCTTCGTGGCGCCCGGAGGAGAGAGGCGCAACGCGAACCCACTCTCCGCTAG
This sequence comes from Elymus sibiricus, assembly GCA_039707655.1. Lineage (NCBI taxonomy): Eukaryota > Viridiplantae > Streptophyta > Magnoliopsida > Poales > Poaceae > Elymus > Elymus sibiricus. The sequence continues at coordinate 396,777,501 of CM077671.1, forward strand.
CTCGGCGGGCGGGGTCTCCCCGTCCGAAACTTGATCGGTGGGGAGAACACACGGTGGGCTGCAAGTCAATAAGACGCTCACATGTTAATCGTATTCAAAACTTAGCACTAATAGCTCAAGAGGTCTTCGGATCTGTACCTTCGAGGTGGGGGCTTGACCTTGAGGTTCCTTCGTGGAACCCTCTTGAAGTCCTCGGCCTCGGTGTCCGAGTTCGAACTATCGTCGGACAGGACTACCTGTGTCCGACGCGCCTTCTTCTGAGCAGGAGGAGGTACATCCTCCGAGGCGTCCGGTGACGCCGCCCTCTTTCCTGTGAGGGGGCAATCGCCTCCCCCCTCAACCTCGTGCTCCTCCTCTTGATTCGAGGAGGCGTGGGTTTCCTCGGACGCAGCCCCTGGCTGATCCCTGATGCCCAGGCCTGCCCGGCCTGGTTTCTTCTTCTGCTCTTTTTTCTCCGGCGCCTTGTAAGGCGCCACGACAAGCATCTCCGTCAGCAACGGGGACCTGTCGTCTTCGGGCTGTGGGGCCGGGCAGTTGATGCCCGTGGCCTTGCTCAGCCACTCCTACGAAAGTGATCGGAAAGTGCTTAAATTTTCTTTGGGAAAGCAAAGATGTTTGAGCGAAACTATGTTATACCTGGGAAGGGGGCTTATCGGCGCACAGGCCCCGGTCCTACTTCTCGGCTGGCCAGCTCTCCTGCGCCTTGAACAGCGCCTTCCACAGCTTCTCCCGAGTGGTGCCGAAGAACCGACGAATCGTCGGATCTTCGTAAAGCCGATGAGTCCACATGGGAGAACCCCGGCGCTGGTAGGGGAGGATGCACCGCCGGAACATGATCTGAACCACGTTGGTCAGTTCGATCTTGTCCTTGATCAGGGAGGCGATGCACCTCTGCAGGTCATCCACCTCTGTATCCGACCCCCGGTCGAGGCCCTTTCAGACCCATGAGGTCAATCTGGTCGAGGGGGTGGATCTGAATTCGGCAGGAATAGTTCCAAATTCGGCAGGAACAGTTCCGCCCTCCTCCCTTGGCTCGGTGATGTAAAACCACTCTTTTTGCCAAGTTTTGATGGTGTCGATGAAGGTGCCGGACGGACATACTGCGCGGCGAAGCTTGCTGATGACCGCACCACCGCAGTCTGCGTGTTCGCCTGCGACGCACTTCGGCTTGATGTTGAACACCTTGAGCCATAGTCCGAAGTGTGGCTTGACCCGTAAGAAGGCCTCGCAGACAATGATGAAGGCCGATATATGCATGAAAGAGTTTGGCGGGAGGTCGTGGAAGTCGAGTCCGTAGAAGAACATGAGGCCCCTCAGGAAGGGGTGGAGTGGAAAGCTTAGTCCTCGGATGAAATGAGGAAAGAAGACTACCCTCTCGCCTGGTTTGGGGGTGGGGATCACCTGGCCCTCCTCTGTAGCGCGGTGGAAGATATTGGCGGGGAGATAGCCGGCGTCCTTGAGGTCCCGGATGTCCTGGTCTGTGACCGTGGAAGCCTCCCACTTACCGCTGGCCATGGCTAAGCTTAGAGGAGAAAGGGTGGAAAACCTAGATCTAGGCTCTGGAGGCTCAGGAGATTAGGGAAGCAGGGATGCGAAGGAGGAGTGCGGTAAAGCCTTGGGGTTTTCTTCCCCTTTTATTGGGCTTGTTACCGGTTGGCCTCCCTTCACTGCGCCGTGAATCCCTCCGCTTCCCAAGACATGCGTGCCGTTACGCGCGCATGATTAAATATATCCCGTGTAAAATGGAGCACGATCTGTGCATTGATGGATCGTGCTAATGGGAACGGCCTCGAACCGCGAATCAAGTCTTTGTGACTGGTTCGGCGGTCGTAGTGGGACGTGACCTTTCATCTGAAAAGTTGTCAGGGAACACTATTCACTCCTTGACGCTTGGCCTTCACGGCCGAGCTATTCATGGTATTCGGACGATCTTTTTGATCGGGAAAACTACACGTCGTCGGAGGCCGAACTAAAACTCGACCGATCACAATTCGGAGAAAGGAACTCGCCTCGCAAGCCGAAGACTCTGATTATATAAAGCAGCTGGAGCTAAGACCCTTGGCGTTGGAGGCTAGTTCGGGGGCTACTGAGGGAGTCCTGGATTAAGGGGTCCTCGGGAGGCCGACCTACTTCTTATGGGACAAACTGTATGGGCCGTTTGCCGGACACTGGATGGATCGAAGACCCTGTCTCCAGGATGGAAGCCTCGAGGATCATGGCTTATCCTCCAAATTTAAAGTAGTAAATAGGCATGTTTATCCCTTCGACGTGTAACCGACCATGTGTAAACCCTAGGTACCCTCGGCGTCTATATAAGACGATGGGTTTTAGGTTGTAGGCCAAGAGATAACTCATCTAGGGTTTAGCTATTTCGATCTCGAGGTAGATCAACTCTGTAATCCTCATACCATCAATATAATCACGCAGGACGTAGGATATTACCTCCATAGGAGGGCCCGAACTTGGGTAAAACCTCGTGTCCCTCGTCTCCTGTTACCATCGATTCTAGTATCACGGCTCGGGACCCCCTACCCGAGATCCGCCGGTTTTGACACCGACAACAACCACCTCGCGAGGGTGCTTTCGGGGCTCTTCTCCGGGTGGCTCTAGGCTAACGCCTCTGCTGCGGCGGTTTGGGGCCAAGCCAAGGCCGCCATGACGAAGAGCAAGAAGGAGGCCGCGTCAGCCAGGGCAGCCCGCGAGGCGGCACTGACCGATGTAGTGTTCGCTGCCAAGCGCTGCAAAGAGGCGGAGGCCTGCCTGAAGGCTCTCCGGGAGGGGAAGTTGGCGTTTGCGGTGCAGCTGCGTCAGCAAGAAGAGGACCTGAAGACCTGCAAGGCCAAGCTCGCCAAGGCGACGGCTGCCCAAGCCGCGGAGGGCAAGCATTTGGATGCGCGGGTGAAGGAGGTTGCCGCGGAGAAGGCTCGGCTCGACACCAGGGAGGAAGCCCTTGCCGCGGACGAGGAGAAAAAGGTTGCGGAGCTCAACGCCTTCCCTTCCGTCGAGCTCTGGCTCCGCCGAGCGCTCCGCTCCCTATCCCAGGACGGGTTTACGGAGCCTCTGGCGGCTCCGGAGAGCGGCTTCGTGGGGCTCTCTTCAAAGCTTGTCGAGGCTTTGGAGGGAGCCGTTGTCAAGGTAGAGGCAGTTTTGGAGAGTGAATGCCGCGACCTCTTCTCCGAGGCCGCGACGCGCGTCTTCAGCCACCTCCACCTTCGCGAGCCGGGGTTTGACTTCAGCTCCGTGATTGGCCCGGTTAATCCCGGGGCTCGTGTCGCCGCGGCAGCGGCCGTGAAGGGTGCCGTGGAAGCGCTGATGAGGAAGTTCACCTGCATCGCGGTTCCTTCGCCTCCTGAAGCTGCAAGGGTTAGCAGCGAAGAAGACGATGTCAGCGACGTCGACGACGAGTTCCTCGTGGCTAGGTCGAGTGGTGGCGACGGCTCCTCCTAATTCCTCTTCCTGGTTTCTTTCCTGCAACGTTCATCGTGACACACGGAGGTGTTAAACTTGTTTGCATTTCCGAAACATTCAAGACTTGTAATAACTGTGGAATTGCGTGGTGGCTTTCTTCGCCTTGTTTCCTTCTTGGTTGCTGTGATGCTCTGCATCGGCAGGGCTCGGTCCCACGCATACCTCAGCCATCGTTGGGCCGTCCGGATCACCGGGACGGTGCCAAGAGGTGAGGGCTACGGGACCAATGAGGCTCCTGAGTCGTGATGCTTAGGAGTCCCCCTTGACGTATGAGCAGCCCTCATGAAGGGAACACGGTGAAGATGGGATTGACTTGGAGATTTTGAACACCTTGAGTTCTGCGTCGGCAGGGCCCGGCCCCGCGCATACCTCAGCCGCCGTTGGGCCATCAGGATCACCAGGACGGTTCCAAGGGGTGAGGGGCTATAGGGCCAGTGAGGCTCCTGAGTCGCGATGCTCAGGAGTCCCCCTTGACGTACGAGCTCCAGCATCCTCCTTCGGGATTTTGAGCGCTTTGAGCTCTGCATCGGCAGGGCCTGGCCCCATGCATACCTCAGCCGCCGTTGGGCCGTCCGGATCACCCGGACGGTTCCAAGCGGTGAGGGGCTACAGGGCCAGTGAGGCTCTTGAGTCGCGATGCTCAGGAGTCCCCCTCGACGTACAAGCTCCAGCGTCCTCCATCGGGGTTTTGAGCCCTTTGAGCTCTGCGTCGGCAGGGCCCGGCCCCGCGCATACCTCAGCCGCCGTTGGGCCGTCCAGATCACCAGGACGGTTCCAAGGGGTGAGGGGCTACAGGGCCAGTGAAGCTCCTGAGTCGCGATGCTCTGGAGTCCCCCTTGATGTACGAGCGGCTCCCATACCTTTCCTCACCGGCTTTTCCTGAGAGGGGCGCGTGAAGACCAGGTTTGGCGGACCTGGGGAGGTGGCGTGTACCAGGCTGGGCCTGGTAGTAGCCCCCATGCAACCCCCTCAGGTGTACATCCCAGGGGAATGCAGCGAGACGGGGCAGCGAGGAGGCTTCCTGATGTTGGATACAGCCGCTGGGGCACCCTCAGTTGTTTATCCCTAGCGCGGAGCATAGGGCTTCCACGTTGCGTGGGCATAGTCATTGGTGGACCGTGTTATCCGCCAGCACGGGGCATGAGGCTTCCACATTGCGTGGGCATAGTCATTGGTGGACCGTGTTGTCCGCCAGTACGGAGCATGGGTTTCCACATTGCGTGGGCATAGTCATTGGTGGACCGTCTTGACCCGCCAGCACGGGGCATGGGGCTTCAACATTGCGTGGGCATAGTCATTGGTGGACCGTGTTGACCGCCAGCACGGGGCATGGGGTTTCCACGTTGCGTGGGAATGGGGGGCCCTGGCTCCTGAGCCCCCCGGGCGTGTACAACCCATTGAGTTCGTACGCGTGGCTGGCACGGTAGAACTGGGAGGTGTGTCTGGGAACTCGCGAGGGCGCTCTGGCCTCGCGAGGCCCTACCTCAAAGGCGGTTTGCGCCTGAATCTTCTTGTTGATAGCACCGTCCGAGATCCTGCAAATCTTGAGAAACCTACGCTGAATGCATTTCCAAGGGCCCGAGCACAGACATCGTGCCGGCCCTTGATCATGTGGCGATCGAATGCAGGATGATTAGGGCGCGGCGACGGAGCACCGTACCGGCATGATGAATCGTTAGGAAATAGATCATATGCAGGCAACGTACTGAAATATGCGTAAATGGGGCGACTGCAGGGGTGTGCCCTGACCGCCTGAGGATAACGCAGCCCGGTGGGCGCCCTCAAACTGAGTAAACCAAAAAGTTACCTGGCATGAAGCAAAAAATCACCTGGCGGTCATGCCGCTGAAGAGTCGAAGCTGTCGTCGTAGCCTGATCTTGTACCTCCATCAGTGTGGCCCTCATGAGCCCGTCGTCTCCTGGGGCTCGGGATCCCTGCTCGGTCCAGGCATCTGCTCCAACTCCTCATCGCACCTTGCCCGGCAAGGTATGAGCATGGCCTGGACAAGGCGCTGGAACGTGGAGCATGCGTTCGCCAGGCCGAAGGGCACGCGGATGTAGTTGCGCGGGTAGACCCATCCGCGATCGGCGCGCATCGACGAGAAGAGGTCCTGGGACGGGGCCCTGTTAACCGCGAGCGCGTTGACGTAGATGCGTGGCTTGTCGACCGGGCCGACGATGGCGACTACGCTTGGTGGTGCAGGGCAGCTCCCGCCTCGCATGGCCTGTGCCTCCTGAAGCTCCTCGATCGCTCTGATGACAGACTCTTGTGAGCTCAGCGCCTCACTCCGTGCTCCTGGCTAAGGCAGACACGCGTCAAGACGTGCCTTCAGGTTGTGCCCGAGCGCATCCCTTGTCTCACCAGCCAGGCCGGAGGCTCCCCGGATGGAAGCCCCCGAGCCCGACCCAAGGGGGGCGCTGAGCGCGCTTTCCTATGCGATGGAGGGTGGGCCCTCGTCCCCGTGCGCAGAGCCTGAGGCACCGTCCTTGGAGGTCCCAGCCCCCTAGCGCCCTATCGTGAGGAGCTGCTTCTTCTTCCTGCGTGCATCCTCACGAGGCAGGGCATCTTCCTCGTCATCCGAGCGCTCGGCCGCCGCGGCGCGGTAGGCACGCTCGAGGGAGCAGACGGCATCCTTTTCATCGCAGGTGACAGTGATGACGCCGCCACTCCCTGGCATCTTGAGGACGTTGTAGCCATGATGAGTCACCGCCATGAACTTGGCGAGGGCCGGGTACCCGAGGATCGCATTGTACGGAACGTGGATGTGCGCGACGTCGAAGACGATGATCTCGGTGTGGTAGTTCTTGCGTCCGCCGAAGGTGACGGGCAGGCGCACTTGCCCAATGGGGACGGTGGACCCGTCAGTAACTCCTGAGAAGAGTTTGGTCGGCATGAGCTGGTCATATGGTACTTGGAGCGTTTCGAAGGTCTCAACGGAGAGGACATTGAGCCCCGCTCCACTATCGATGAGGGTCTTGGTGACGAGGACGTTGCTGATGGTCGGAGTGCACAGCATGGGCAGCGTGCCTGCCATGGCTGAGCACCTGAGTTGATCCCTCGAGTCGAAGGTGATTGCCGTCTGGGACCACTTGAGAGGACGCGTGGCTTCGGGCTTGGGGAGGGCTGCGTTCACCTCCCATGCGAATTGCTTGAAGACGCGGTTTGATGCCGGGGCTTGGGCGCCGCCCAGGATACAGGCTATCGCCCTGACCTCCTAGAAGCCCCCTGCCCCGTCATCTCGCCTATCCACTTCCTTCCTCCTGGGTGGCGGTGGTAGTGGTGGCAGGACGGCCTCACGAGGACGGGCCTCACGAGGCTGGGCTCGGTGCGATCCCTCCGGATGGTCGTCACGCCAGCGGTCCTCCCGAGGCCGGTCGCGCCACTCCTGACGCTGCTCCCGGTTGTCCCAACGGCCTCCGCCACGTCCGAAGTCGCGGTCCATGCGTCCAGCTCGTCGGCCGAAGTGCTCGTCACGGACTAGCCTGAGCTCCTAGCAATCAATGATGTCGTGGTTGTTGGTGCCGTGGAAGATGCAGGACGGTCGCCCTCCTGCGGGGGGGGGGGGAGGGGGGGCTCTTCGCCTCGGCTGCGCTTCACCTCAGTCTCAGCCGCAAGCACCGCGGGGGCCTTGCGCTTTGCCTCCTTGGCCTTGGTCTTCTTGTCCTTTGGCTCTGCCTCCGGAGGCTCGCGGAGCAAGAGGCGGCCCTCTTCGGCCTTGGCGCACATGTTTGCCAGGTTGAACATCTCTAAGGCCGAACATAGTTCGTCGTTCATGGCGAGCTCCTCCCTCATCTTGAGGTCCTTGACGCCGTCGGTGAACATGGAGATGATAGCCTCGTCTGATGCCCTCCGTATCTTGAGGCGGGTGGTCGTGAAGCGCTGTATCAATTTGTGCAGGGTCTTTCCCTCCTGCTGCTTCACACGTCGCATGTCGTTCACGGTGAGCGCTCGGTCGCGGGTGCCTTGGAAGTTGGCGACGAAGCACTTGCGCAGGTCGTCCCAGGACGTGATGGATCTCTCCGGGAGGTTGAGGAACTAGGAGAGCGCGCCGCCCTTAAGCGCCATGGGGAACCAGCATGCCATGACCTTGTCGTCTCCACCGGCCGCCCGGATGCTCAGCGAGTAGAGCTGTAGGAACTCGGCGGGATTCGGGGTGCCGTCGTAGCGAGGGGGTAGGTCAGGCTTGAACTTGCTGGGCCACGTGGCTGGATGGAGCTCCGGATCGATGGCGTGGGACCCCACCGGCTCAGCGGGGGCCGCGCGCACGGGAGGGGCCTGGCCTTGACGTTCCTGTGGGGCCGCTTCGAGTGGTGCTTGGTCTTGGCACTGGTTCAGTGGCGCGGGGAGCGCACGTGCGTCGATGCGCGGCCGTGGCACCACCTGGCAGCTTACTTCATCCCTTGCCCTTGCCCGTGGCTCGCGGGGCCGGTCGCGCGGGGTCGGTCGCACAAGCCGGCCAAGCTCGTCGACATCCAGAAGTTCGCCGGTTGCCTCGCTTCTCTCACCCGGTTCATCAGCCGGCTGGGCGAGAAGGCGCTACCCCTTTACCAGCTCATGAGGAAGTCGCCCAAGTTCGAGTGGACCGACCAGGCGGACGCGGCGTTCCGCGACCTCAAGCACGCACTCTCCAGCGCCCCATCCAGGCGGCGCCGGCTGAGAAGGAGCCGATGCTCGCGTACATCGCGGCCACCACCCGCGTGGTCAGTGTCGTGCTGGTGGTAGAGCGGCCAGAGGAGGGCAAAACGCTGCCGGTCCAACGCCCTGTCTACTACCTCAGCGAGGTCCTTTCTGCCTCCAAGCAGAATTACCCCCACTACCAGAAGATGTGCTACGGCATCTACTTCGCTGCCAAGAAGGTCAAGCAGTATTTCCAGGAGCACACTGTCACCGTAGTAAGCACGGCCCCGCTCGGCGAGATCATGAGCGGCCGGGACGCTACCGGCCGGATCGCAAAATGGGCCATCGCCATCGCCGACCACGAGATCCGGTACGAGCCGCGCAGCGCCAGCAAATCACACACTATGGCGGATTTCCTCGTCGACTAGGCGAGACCCAGTTCGTGCCGCCTCCCCCGGACTCCACGCATTGGCGCATGCACTCCGACGGCTCAAAGATGCGAACTGGCCTGGGAGCCGGCATCGTCTTATCGTCCCCTAAGGGGGACCAGCTCAAGTACGCGCTCCAGATCCTCTTCACCGCCTCCAACAACGTAGCCGAGTACGACGCGCTCGTCCACGGCCTCCGACTCGCCAAGGAGATCGGGATCCGGCGCATCATCTGCTTCAGCGACTCCGACCTCGTGGTGCAGCAGGTCTCTGGCGAATGGGACGCCAGGGACGCCAACGTTGCTAGCTATCGCTTCCTCATCCAGCAGCTCACCGGCTCCTTCTAGGGCTGATTTCCACCACGTCCCCCGAGCAGAGAACGAGGCGGCCGATACCTTGGAGAAAATCGGCTCCGCCCGGCAGGCCATCCCAGCCGGCGTCTCCCTCGAACGGCTGCTCAAGCCTTCGATCAAGCCTTCCCCCGAATCGGAGTCCAACTTCGTGCCGGCTGCTCCGGCAGCTCTGCCGGCACCGCCGGCTCCGGCTGCCCTGCCGGCACCATTGGCTCCGGCGGCAGCGCCAACGCCGCCGGATCCGGCATCCGGCACCCCCGCGGTGGCTGGCTCTGAATTCTACGGCCGTCCTGGCGACGATCACCGCGCCCCCCGCTGTCCCGGCCCCGGTGACTGGCGAGCCGGTCCCGGGGGCTGGCGAGCCGGACCCGGGGACTGGCTGGCCGGTCCCGGGGACGGACGGGCCGGCTCCGGCTGCCCCCGACGCCCCGCTCGAGCTCGATCCGGCCCCCGTCTCGGCCCCCTCATGGGCACAGCCCATTCTGGCGTTCCTCCTGCGCGGCAAGCTCCCCCCTGAGGAAGACAAGGCCCGATAGATCCAGCGCCGTGCCCCAGCTTACAGCATCATCAACCGCGAGCTAGTCGATCGCATCACCACCGGCGTATTCCAACGCTGCGTCGAGCCGGAGAAGGGACAAGAAATCCTCCTCGACATCCACCCGGGTGAGTGCGGGCACCATGCCGCCTCTAGAACCCTGGTGGCCAAGGCCTTCCGCCACGGCTTCTACTGGCCGACGGCCTTGGAAGAGGCCAAACGACTGGTCGACAAGTGCGAAGGGTGTCAGCGCTTCACCACGCAGAGCCACCTGCCGGCCACAGCCCTCCAGACCATCCCACTTTCGTGGCCCTTTACCGTCTGGGGGCTGGATATGGTAGAACCCTTCAAGAACGCCCGAGGCAGCGTGACGCACCTCCTGGTGGCTATCGACAAGTTCACCAATTGGATCGAATCCCGACGCATCAAGAAATTGGACGGCCCCACAGCCGTCCGGTTCGTCAAGGATGTCACGGTTCGCTACGGCGTTCCCCACAGCATCATCACCGACAACGGCACGAACTTCGCCAAGGTCGCGATGGCGCGTTTCTGCTCTCAGGAGGACATCCGGCTCGACCTCGCATCTGTGGCTCACCCACAGTCGAACGGCCAGGCGGAGAGGGCTAACGGCCTGATCCTGGCCGGCCTCAAACCTCGGCTTGTGGCGCCCCTCATGCGGTCAGCCGGCAGCTGGATCGATGAGCTGCCGGCTGTCCTCCGGAGCCTCAAGACCACACCCAACCGGTCGACTGGCTACACCCCTTTCTTTCTCGTATACGGGTCCGAGGCGATCATCCCCATGGACGTTGAGTTCCATTCGCCTCGGGTCTCCTTGTATACGGAGAAAGACGCAAAGGAAGCAAGAGAAGACGGCGTTGACCTACTCGAAGAAGAGCGCGGGCTGGCCCTAAGCCGGACGGCCATCTACCAACCGAAACTCTGGCACTACCATAGAAAGCGGATCCGGCCGCTCTCCTTCCGCGAAGGAGACCTGGTGCTCAGACGGATCCAGCGGACCGCCGGTCAGCACAAGCTGTCCTCCCCATGGGAGGGCCCATTCATTGTCTGCAAAGCGTTGCACAACAACGCCTACTACCTGATGGACGCGCAGAAGTCACGGAAGCGCAAAAGAGACGCCTCCGGCGAGGAGACGGAGCGCCCATGGAACGCGGCGCTCCTTCGTCCGTTCTACTTCTAAGAGAAAAACCCGTGTATGTATGTATCTTCCCTTCCGTTGGAGCTTAATGAATGCAATGGGGGCCCCAAGCCGGCTCTTGGGGCACGCCCCTTTTCGATTCCATCAAAGGCTTGTCGTTTTTTTTAAGCCAAGCACCCGGGTCCGGCTCCCCGGCCCGGGGGCTTGCCGGCTTTCCTCCGAGGCGGACAAGTAGCGTGAGCAAGCAAACCTTTCCTACCCCTCCCCTGCCTAGCCACGGGCCGGCCCCCGGCTGCCCGGCTAGCGGAACCATGGGGTAGGAAAGGACTTATCACGCGAACGCCGCCTGACGAGTAACAGCCGGACCGACCCAGCCGGATCGCTTTACATCTAGATACCCGCCTCTGCCGGCTCGCCCTAAACCCCTCGCCGGACGACTCTAAGACTTGCTTGTTTTCCCAAAGGGTGATGCCCCGTCCCTGTCCCAGTCCGGCTCCCAGCTGGCTGACAGACGGGGCGGAAACCAGAAGGATTCCTTGCGTGAAAATAAGTCGAAAGGCAAAAGGCGGGGCAAGAGCTGACACGCAATCATTTCGAACTTCAAAGAAGTTATAAACAAAAGGCCGCTGGCCAAGGATTCCTTACAATACACCCCTAGTGGGTGGAAATGCGCCTTCTCAAGTAAACGAGTTTTTTTGGCAAGAGAAAAAAGGTACGAAGTACACAGGACCGCTCAAACCGCTGGTGCGTCGCCGGCCGGCTCAACAGTTCGCCCTGGGGAGGCCACGGCCTTCGGGTCTGCCTCCGTGGTCTCCGTGGCGTCGGTGTCGCTGCCGGTGCCGGAATCGGTGCTCTCATCGGGAACCTCGTCGTCCTCGGGGCCCTGAGGGTTGCCAAAGGAGTCCTCGGCAACCGGCTCGCCGTCTTCACCCAGCATCGGCAGGAGCTCGTCTGGGTCGACGTACGTGGCCAGCTCGTTGGCCCGATGGACGAGGGCATCTTCGCGGGCGAGCCGCTCCGCCTCGGGGACCTCGCGCATCGTGGCCAGCCAGTCCAGGTTGACACCGGTATACCACGACGTGACGAACCGGAGGGCCATTTGCGCCCCGGCTCGAGCCGCCGACTCTTTCCAAACACCGAGCCGGGCCACCGCGTTCTCCAGCCACAGTGCCACACGGCCCTCCGGGGCTCGACGACCCGGCCAGAGGGCCGAGATCACATCCTTGCCGGCCATAAGAAGCCGGTCCATGCAGCACTGGATGTGGAGCATCCGGTTCTCGACGGCCAGCACAACCTCAGGCACGTCCCAGTCGGCGTGCTCCTCAATCTCTTGCCCACGCCGCCGCTAGCACTCCCGGTGATCCGCCACAGCCTGCTCAGCGCGGCGCTGGGTCTCCGGGAACCGATCTGAGGGGAGAGAAGAATCAACAAACAAAACCAAATGCAATTCGAAAGCGACCGGCAAACAAAACCAAAAACAAGTCGAAAACGTACGCTGGAAGGCTTCGTCCATCACGATGGCTAACTGGAGGCCTGCACTCCGCTCCCTCTCCAACGCCTCCTCTGCCTGATCGAGGGCGGCCCCGCGTGCCTCGAGCTCCCCCTTGAGGCGGTCCACTTCGCCTTGAAGAACGGTGGCCCGCTGGGCGGCGTCGGCCGCCTGCTTGACGGCGCCCTCCCGGGCCGCCACTTCCCGTTGCAGGTCCGCGGTTAGGCGCTCCCACGCCGCCTGCCCGTCCGCCACCAGGCCGCCCAGCCGGTCCCGCTCCGACGTGGCCGCCTAGAGCTCCTGTCCCATCCGGTCCCGTTCGGACGCGAGCTCATCCCTCTTCTGGCGAATCGGAGCCAGCTCCTCTGCAAAGAGCCCAACACGGGTTACTCAAACGCGATAAGACCCGGCCCGGCTGCCACGCGGCCGTTCAACCGGCCCGACTCTCGGGGGCTACACCCAGTGGGTGCGCTCACGTGCCCCCACTGGAACAAACGTACATTGCACCTTCTTCAACTCTTCCTGGACCCCGTAATAGCCAAGCTTGCCGCGGTTGTGGATAAGGACCGCATCATCAAAGAGCGCCTGCCGCCTGGCGTTCTCAGCCTGTCCCGCACCAAGAGACAGGAAGTTAGACAAGCAAGGGAGGATTAGATCCGGCACGGCTGCCACGCAGCCGCGCAGCCGGCCCGAATCTCGGGGGCTACACCCAGTGGGTGCGCTTGCGCGCCCCCACTGAAAATTTAACACAAGGCGGAAAAGTCTCACCTCCACCGCCGCCTCCACGCGCCGAAAGTTGCTTTCGGCGGCCTCCGCGAACCTGGCCAGCCCTTCACGGCAGTGCGACATGATGCGGCCTGGCTCCCCAGGCGTGAACACCGGAGCACCGGCTGGCGGGGTCGGAACGGCCGGGACGAGAACCGGGGACTCCCAGTCCCGTATCACGTCCAGCATGGTCCGCTTCGGCCAGCCCGACCCGCCACTCGACCCTGCATCCACCACGGCAGCACCCGGCGGAAGGTTGGCGGTGACCACCAAGGCTCGAGAGCTGGCCGCCGGCTCCTCCACAACCGGCACCGCCGGATCCACCACCTGCAGAACCGGCTCGACAGCCGGCTGGGCCGGCTCGCCCCTCCCGTCGGCCGGGACCTCCGGCGTCGCCTCCGGCACAGCCGGTGCGGCAGCCGTATCCGCCGCAGCCGGCTCGATGGCAAAAGAGGTTGCCACCGCCTCCCCCGGCTGGACCGTCTTGGGAGCCGGCTCGGGGATCGCCCCCGCCGGCCGAGTCACCCCCGCCACGGGCGGGGCCCCGGCCGTCTCCACAGCCTGCCCTCGTGGCTCGCTCGACGGAGGCCTCGACCTCCGCGTCGATTCCGCCGCGGAGTCCGTCGCGCGCTCCAGGTCGGTGGATCGCCTCCGCCTCCCGCTGCTCGAGGCCCCCGAACGCGAGGGCGCGCCCTTCGCTCCCACCGTGACAGCTCGAATCTCCGCGAGCCGCCTCTTCTCCTCCCGCGCCATGGCCGCGTGCTCCTGCGCCTGCAGGCTGCCAGCGCCCACCGGGCCGGCCGCCGACTCCGTGTCATGGAGCTCGATGGCGTCCCTGGAGCAGACAAACGATGGGCCCTCAGACGCTTGCCGGCTCACAAACTGGGAAAATCGATAAGAAATAGGAAAGGGTGCTTACCCGGCAACAACGGGAAGGGCCCGCTTCGCCCGAGCCGGTGGCTTCGCAACAGCCGCTCGTGCTCTCCTTCGAGCCGGCGGCTGTGTCGACGGCTGCCCCGCTGCCGGCCTCTTCTCCCGGCGGGAGGCCTCGGCCGTCTGGCCACGAGCCGACCGCTACTCACTCCGCCCGCGTGTCTCCCTCCGAGCGGTGGGGGGAGGCACGTCCAGGATCCGAACATCATCGTCATCATCATTATCGTGAGTCCAATCTTTGACGGAAGGGCCGGAGGGGAACTCACCAGCTGCTCGGGACCCGCCGGCTCCCGGGTCCCCCATCGCCCCTTCCACTTCGACCTCTCCCGAGGAATCAGCCCCCTCTTCGACGCCGCCCCCCAGCTCGAAGTCCTCCGGGTCGGACTCGGCGCGCTCCGCATGGAATACCTGGGGGTGCGGGCCGTCCGGTGTGTTCTGTCGCACGGAATGCTGCGGTCAGCGCGGCGTGTGAGCGGGAAGGGCCGGCTGGAGAATCAAAGGGAGGAGAAAATTACCGCAGCGGGGCGTACCAGGGGCGCTGGGTCGTGCCGGCTGTACGGCAGCTTGCCAAACCTCCAAATCCCTCGCGCCATCTTGAAGTTGGTGATGGCGTTCACCCGCCCGGCCACCTGGGACGACGACAGGTCGAAGGTGGACAGCCGGCAGGGGTCCCGCCGGCCCGACATGTCGCAGATCAAGTGCGGCCTCTGCTGCAGGGGCAGCACCCGGCGGTCGATGAAGGCGGCTACCAAATCAGGCGCGACCAGCCCCTCTCCGGCTCTCATGGCCTTGAGCCGGGCCAGCTCCGCGAGGACATCCACAAACGGCCCGTCGCCCGTCTAGTTGATCCCGGACGACGGGGCGTTGACGAAGGCCGGTAGCCGGATATAGTCCCGTGCCGGGTCGACGTTCTTCACGTAGAAGAACGTCCGGTTCCACCTTTTAACAGACTCGATGAGGGTGATGGGGGGAACAATGGGCCCCTGACGCATATCACCGCGCCCCCGTAGGCGTACGGCTCGTTGTCGTTCCTCAGGGCCTTGAGGTAGAAGAGTTTCCTCCATAACTCCACGAAAGGGAGCACCCCGAGGTAGCCCTCGCAGAGCGTCACAAAGCTCGAGAGCTGGAGAATGGAGTTGGGCCCAAGATGGTGCGGCTGGAGTTCGAACGTGTCCTTGAAGAAGCGGAAGAATTGGCTCAGCGGCAGCCCGAAGCCGCGCGAGAAATGCCAAGCGAACACCACGAACTCCCCCTCCTGGGGCTTGGGTGCCACCTCGTCGCCCGGCGGACGGGCGGCGATGCGGTCCTCAGACGGCAGCATCCGGGCGCGGCGGAGGTGCGCGATATCCTCCTCGGTGATGATGGATCCACCCCAGCTGCCGGAGGGTCCGTCGGCCATTTCTGCGGCAATCGAGCGCGAGGAAGAAGACGGGTGGAGCAGCGAGGCAAGCCGAAGCGACGAGGCATGCGCGAGAAGGAGGACGGAGGGGAGAAGGGTGCGTGGGCTGCCTCCGCCCCTCCCCCTCCCCTTATAAATGGAGGGCGGCGCCCGGGGGACATGGGGATTAACTGCGCCCACTCCCCCGGGAAAACCGCGGGACGTGGGCATCGTGCGCCATGGCCGCTGGGGTCCAGGCGCAGAGGATCCCGGCCTATGGCCCGAGGCCTACCAGGCTAGGCCCGTGGCCTATCGGACTAGGCCCAGGGAGGCGTCCCGTCAGGCCACAGGCGCGGGACCCACAGCATCATCACGCCCCGTGTGGTGCACCGCGGTCCGGTGCGGGACCCGACGCGGTGCGACGGGGCCCGAGGCATCGGAGGTGGCGGCCGGCGCGGCCGCCCGGCTGGCTCCGCACGACAGGCGGGCTCGGTCGGGTCAAACCGCCGGTTGCCCCTCGTCCGGAGGACGCGGGCCCCCGCCGGCTTCGGGGACTACTGACGGGGTTATTACACTCGGGTATGCCAAGGAGAGGGAGTTCTAGCCCCTTTCCGAAAAACTATACAGCCGGCTGGCCCTCTGGCCGGCTGGTCTGTTGCCGGCTGGTCCGTGGCCGGCTGCGGGGTGCCGGCAGACCCCCTGGCCAGCTGACTCGCGGCCGGCTGAGCTGGAGCCGGCCGTTTGGCCACCGACCAGACGCCCTGGCCTCTACGCGACTAGCTCGCCCGCTGACCCTCGGGCGGGCAGGTATCCGTCCCTTCCTACTGCGGCCGGGTACGCTGACGGGACACGACCCCCACGACGGACTCCGATGTAGCTACAGCGACCGCTGACGCACGAACGTGCATGCCTACAGTTCGGCAGGCCGTACCGCTGACCAAGGACTGATTCGGACCCGGCGGAACCACAGTGCCTCTGCGCCACCGTCCACTCCGTTAGCTGCCCCGGCGTGGCTACAGCGTCACCGGCCGTACCGCTGACTTCGGCCGGCTGGCGCAAGATGACGCCGGATGGGGCGCTCGTGCCGCGGCAGGTGAGCGCGGACCAATGGGAGAGCTGGCTGGCGGGCCCCAGCAGGTGGTGGGACCGCGCAGCCGGCGGGCACCGCGGGCGACAAGACAACCCAGCCGGCGGGCCCCCTGGCTGGCTGGAAAGTCTGCCAGCCGGGACCCCTCCCCCTTTTGTAATATCTTAAGAATACTGTACGCCGGGGGGTTGGCCTATAAAACCCCCCGACGCCCCCCATGCATCGGGCACGCAGACACGCACGGAGGCATCCCTCCAATCTCACGGTCACACACACACGTAGCAAGGGAAGGGGAGCCGGCTGCCCCTTCTTCCTCCCATAGATGAACAGCTCAAGGAGCACCATTGTACCATCTCCCACCATATAACTAAACCAGCAGGACTAGGGGTATTACCTCCCCCGGAGGGCCCTGAACCTGGGTACATCGCGTGTCCATCACCGCTTGTGCCTAATCCCGTTCCCGGAGCCCGTCGGCGTCCTTCGGCCCCAACCACTCTCGATAAGCCACCCCATGGCATCTGTCGTGAGAAAACGACGACAGTTGGCGCCCACCATGGGGCCGAACGCGGCGCCGGCCGGAGTCAAGCTCCGGGTGGGACCCTTCACCACATCCCTCGGCCGCCCCGCGTCCGGGCGGAACTGCATGCTCGTGGGGCTTGCTCCGGCAGGCCCTGCGGGCGACACGGCCAGCTTCTCCGACGAATGCCTCGGCCGCGACCTCGCGCTCGACGTCGCCGCGCTCACTGAGTGCTTCGGCAAGCTGAGCCTCGCCGGCGAGCTGGCGGCCGACGAGTAACCTAGCTAGGTGCTCGACTGCACCGATCCACCCTCGTCCGTGGGCACGCTCGCCACGGGCGAGGCCGATGGCTCCCTAGCCTGCTTAGGAGTGATGGTCACCGCTTCCTCCACCACGTCGGGCCGCGTGCGGGCTGAGGCCGACGCTGCCGCCGCCCGCACCGGTCCCTCCGACCCACTTGCCGCTACCCTCCGGGGTCTGGGCACCCCCATCGCTACGACGGCGAACTCGGCCACTGCCACAGCTGAGCTGGAGGTGGCCCGCCGCCTGCTGTTCGAAGATGCCAGCGCCCTAGCATCCGAGCGGCGCCGGATGGAAGCCGCGCAGCAGGAGTACGTCTTCGCATACGGTCTCACCCCGGCTGGCTCCGAGCCCAGCCGGCGTGGGGTTGTACGCGACCGCGGCCGCGTGGTCGCGGAAATCCTCGGCGGTCGCCTTCCCGTCTACGACACCCCCGCGGACAACCTGCGAGCCGCCAAGGTTGCCTACGAGGACCTAGCTACCTTGGTGGGCGAGGAGCGCGCCGCGCGCGAACGGCACATCAAGGACCTCATCGACACCGCCAACGCGTAGCAAGCTGGTCTCACCCCCAGTGGGGCCGCCTCCGAGGTTCCCCGTCCCGAGGGCGAGGGCGCTGGAGCCGCTGACCGTCGGCTGGCTCAGCACTCTAGTTCCCCTCACCCCTCCGGCCGGCGGGCCGGGGGAAGCAACGTTCGGCGCTCCCAGCTGCGCGGGAACGAGCAGCCGGCTGTGAACAGCCAGCGCAGCAACAACCCGGCTGGCAGCCACCGGCATGATGACGCCCCGGCTGGCGGCAGCCGGCGCAGCGGGGACCATACCCCGCCCCCTCGTCGGGAACATGCCCGCTCTCCTGCCCCGACTGTCCGTCCCGAGCTCGCCGCTCGGCTCGGCCCGTGCGTTCCACGAAGCGAGAACAACGCTCGAACCCGCATCGAGCGGCTAGCGCAGTCGGCCCTCCTCGAGGAGGAGGGCTTGATCAGCCCGGCATGCTTCGGCCCTCGAATCCGCAACGAACCCTTTCCAGCCGGCTTCACTCTCCCTCGCGACACCCCAAAGTACAGCGGCTCCGCCAAGCCGGAGGACTAGTTGGTCGACTACACCACCGCGGTCGGCATTGCCAGGGGGAACAAGCGCGTAGCCGTGCGCTACGCCCCCCTGATGCTGACCGGCTCGGCCCGGACATGGCTTAACAGCCTGTCGGCCAGCAGCATCAACACCTGGACGGACTTCGAGGAAGCGTTCGTTCGCAACTTCACCGGGACCTACAAGCGGCCCGGCCGGCCCCGCGAGCTAGCCATGTGCGTCCAGGGGCCGGAGGAGCCCCTCCGCGACTACCTCACGTGCTTGACCGAGCTCCGCAACTCCTGCGAAGGTGTGCACGAGGTGCAGGCCATCCAATACTTCATCGAGGGTTGCCGAGACGGCACCCACCTCAAGCACAAGCTCCTATGCTCCGAGCCGGCTACCCTGGCGGACCTGATGGCCAAGGCAGATAAGTACGCCACGGCCGACTCTGCTATGCGGATGAAGGTTGCCACGCCAGCCAAGCCGGCTCCGCCACCCGCCGCGCCGCAGGCGGCCGCCGACAACCGGCAACAGCAAAATAACAAACGCAAGGCCGACCAGCCCGACACCCGCTACGGGAGCCGGCAGGTTGCCACTATCGAGGAAGAGCAGCCGGCTGGCCAGGCTTCCGGTCAGCGTCAGCGCGCCGGCAAGGCTGCCTGGCAGCCCAAGCTCAAGTTCGAGCAGCTGCTCGACCTCCCCTGCAAGAACCATTCCGGTGCCAAGCCGTCCACGCACACGCTCCGGCAGTGCAGCTTTTCCCAGCGGCTAGCCCGAGGCGAGGGCCTTCCGGCTCTTCCGACTCCGGCTCCCCGCGAGCCGGCTCCGGCCCAGGCCGCGCCGCCTGGTCCGGCCCCGGCGGCCAACGACGGCCGTCTCCACGATCAGTTCCCTCGCCAGGACGGGTCCTACGTCGTCTTCACCAGTGAAGCAACCGATAAGCATAGCGTGCGCCAGCGCCGGCACGAGGTGAACGCCATCGCCCCCTCGGTCCCCCTGTTCATGCACTGGTCCGAGAAGCCGGTCACTTGGAGCCGGGCGGACCACCTGGCCGTAATGCCGAACCCAGGCAGTCATGCCCTCGTCCTCGATCCCACCATCGTCTCCGAGAGGCGCACCTGCCGTTTCTCGCGGGTGTTGGTCGACGGTGGCAGCAGCATCAACATCCTCTATCGTGACACCATGCTCAAGCTGGGGCTCAAGGAAAGGACCTACGAGCGAGCCGTACGGTTTTCCACGGCATCGTGCCCGGGAAGTCCTGCACCCCCATCGGCAAGATCGAGCTTGACGTTCTCTTCGGCGACCAGAGCCACTTCCGCCGCGAACCGATCTGGTTCGAGGTGGTAGACCTCGACAGCCCCTACCATCCGCTGCTGGGCCGACCGGCCCTCGTGAAATTCATGGCGATCCCCTACTATGCCTGCCTCAAGCTTAAGATGCCGGGACCCAAGGGCATCATCACCATTGCTGGCAACTACAAGATGTCGATCGAATGTGCTCACGATGGCAGCCGGCTGGCCGAGGCCTTGGAGATAGCGTAGGAGAGGCGGCAGCTCTACCGGCTCGTGGCTCACGCCGCCAACGTGCCGGTTCCTCCGTCCCAGACAGCCGGTGAGGTGTCATTCCAGCCGTCCAAAGACACCAGGCAGGTGCCGCTCGACCCGGCCAACCCCAAGCAATGCGTCACCATCGGCGCCAACCTCAGCAGCAAATAGGAAGGTGAGCTCGTCGACTTCCTCCGTGAGAATCGGGACATCTTCGCATGGTCTCCAAAAGACATGCCGGGTGTTCCGGGGAAGTTCGCCGAGCAAAAACTTCATGTGCGGCCGGACGCCAAGCCGGTCAAGCAACCCTTGCGCCGTTTCTCCGAGGAGAAGTGGCGTACCATAGGAGAGGAGATCGCCGGGCTGCTCGCAGCCGGCTTCATCATGGAGGTATTCCACCCGGACTGCCTGGCCAACCCAGTCCTGGTACTAAAGAAAAACAAGACGTGGCGCATGTGTATCGACTACACAAGCCTCAACAAGGCGTGTCCCAAGGACCCGTTCGCCCTGCCGCGGATCGATCAGGTTATCGACTCCATGGCCGGCTGCGACCTACTGTACTTCCTGGACGCCTACTCAGGCTACCACCAGATCAAACTGGACCCAGCCGACCGGCTGAAGACCTCCTTCATCACCCACTTCGGGGCCTACTGCTACATCACCATGTCCTTCGGCCTGAAGAATGCGGGCGCCACTTTCCAGCGCTGCATGCAGAAATGCCTCCTGCCACAGATCGGCAGGAACGTCCACGTCTACGTGGATGACATCGTCATCAAAACCAAGAAGCATTTCAGCCTCCTCGACGATCTCCGGGAGACCTTCGCCAACTTGCGCGAATACAAGATCAAGCTTACCCCGGAGAAGTGCGTGTTCGGTGTACCTGCCGGCCAGCTCCTGGGTTTCTTCGTGTCCGCCCGCGGCATCGAAGCTAACCCAGAGAAGATCAGGGCCATCGAGCGCATGCACAAGCCGGCCAAGCTCGTCGACATCCAGAAGTTCGCCGGTTGCCTCGCCTCTCTCGGTCGGTTCATCAGCCGGCTGGGCGAGAAGGCGCTACCCCTTTACCAGCCATGAGGAAGTCGCCCAAGTTCAAGTGGACCGACCAGGCGGACGCGGCGTTCCGCGACCTCAAGCGCGCACTCTCCAGCGCCCCCATCCTGGCGGCGCCGGCTAAGAAGGAGCCGATGCTCGCGTACATCGCGGCCACCACCCGCGTGGTCAGCGTCGTGCTCGTGGTCAGCGCCGTGGCCAGTTCAAGTACGCGCTCCAGAACCTCCTCCCACAACGTAGCCGAGTACGAGGCGCTCGTCCACGGCCTCCGACTCGCCAAGGAGATCGGGATCCGGCGCATCATCTGCTTCGGCGAATCCGACCTCGTGGTGCCGCATGTCTCTCGCGAATGGGACGCCAGGGACGCCAACATGGCCAGCTATCGCTTCCTCGTCCAGCAGCTCACCGGCTCCTTCGAGGGCTGTGAGTTCCACCACGCCCCCCGAGCGGACAACGAGGCGGCCGATACCTTGGCGAAAATCGGCTCCGCCCGGCAGGCCATCCCAGCCAGCGTCTCCCTTGAACGGCTGCTCAAGCCTTCGATCAAGCCTTCCCCCGAATCGGAGTCCATATTCGTGCCGGCTGCTCCGGCAGCTCTGCCAGCACCGCCGGCTCCGGCTGCCCTGCCGGCGCCATCGGCTCCGGCGGCAGCGCCAACGTCGCCGGATCCGGCATCCGGCACCCCCTCGGCGGCTGGCTCTGACTCTACGGCCGTCCTGGCGACGATCACCGCGCACCCCGCTGTCCCGGCCCCGGGGATTGGTGGGCCGGTCCCGGGGGCTGGCGAGCCGGACCCGGGGACTGGCAAGCCAGTCCCGGGGACTGACGAGCCGGCTCCGGCTGCCCCCGACGCCCCGCTAGAGCTCGATCCGGCCCCCGTCTCGGCGTTCCTCCTGCGCGGTGAGCTCCCCCCCGACGAAGACAAGGCCCGGCAGATCCAGCGCTGCGCCCCAGCTTACAGCATCATCAACCACGAGCTAGTCCATCGCAGCACCACCGGTGTATTCCAACGCTGCGTCGAGTCGGAGAAGGGACAAGAAATCCTCCTCGACATCCACCAGGGCGAGTGCGGGCACCACGCCGCCTCTAGAACCCTGGTGGCCAAGGCCTTCCACCACGGCTTCTACTGGCCGACGGCCTTGGAAGAGGCCGAACGACTGGTCGACAAGTGCGAAGGGTGTCAGCGCTTCAGCACGCAGAGCCACCTACCGGCCACAGCCCTCCAGACCATCCCACTTTCGTGGCCCTTTGCCGTCTGGGGGCTGGATATGGTAGGACCCTTCAAGACCGCCCGAGGCGGCATGACGCACCTCCTGGTGGCTGTCGACAAGTTCACCAAGTGGATCGAAGCCCGACCCATCAAGAAATTGGACGGCCCCACAGCCGTCCGGTTCATCAAGGATGTCACAGTTCGCTACGGCGTTCCCCATAGCATCATCACTGACAACGGCATGAACTTCGCCAAGGGCGCGATGGCGTGTTTCTGCTCTCAGGAGGACATCCGGCTCGACCTCGCAACTGTGGCTTACCCACAGTCGAACGGCCAGGCGGAGAGGGCTAACGGCCTGATCCTGGCCAGCCTCAAACCTCGGCTTGTGGCACCCCTCATGCGGTCGGCCCGCAGCTGGATCGATGAGCTGCCGGCTGTCCTCTGGAGCCTCAGGACCACACGGACGTTGAGTTCGATTCGCCTCAGGTCTCCTTGTATACGGAGAAAGACGCAAAGGAAGGAAGAGAAGACGGCGTCGACCTACTCGAAGAAGCGCGTGAGCTGGCCCTAAGCCGGACGGCCATCTACCAACAGAAACTCTGGCACTACCACAGCAAGCGGATCCGGCCGCTCTCCTTCCGCGAAGGAGACCTGGTGCTCAGACGGTTCCAGCGGACCGCCGGTCAGCACAAGCTGTCCTCCCCATGGGAGGGTCCATTCATCGTCAGCAAAGCGTTGCACAACAACGCCTACTACCTGATAGACACTCAGAAGTCACAGAAGCGCAAAAGAGACGCCTCCGGCGAGGAGACGGAGCGCCCATGGAATGCGGCGCTCCTTCGTCCATTCTACTTCTAAGAGAAAAACCCGTGTATGTATGTATCTTCCCTTCCGTTAGAGCTTAATGAATGCAATGGGGGCCCCAAGTCGGCTCTTGGGGCACGCCCCTTTTCGATTCCATCAAAGGCTTGTCATTTTTTTTAAGCCAAGCACCCGGGTCCGGCTCCCCGGCTCGAGGGCTTGCCGGCTTTCCTCCGAGGCGGACAAGTAGCGTGAGCAAGCAAACCTTCCCTACCCCTCCCCTGCCTAGCCACGGGCCGGCCCCCGGCTGCCCGGCTAGCGGAACCATGGGGTAGGAAAGGACTTATCATGCAAACGCCGCCTGACGAGTTACAGCCGGACCGGCCCAGTCGGATCGCTTTACATCTAGATACCCGCCTCTGCTGGCTCGCCCTAACCCCCTAGCCAGACGACTCTAAGACTCGCTTGTTTTCCCAAAGGGTGATGCCCCGTCCCTGTCCCAGTCCGGCTCCCGGCTGGCTGACAGACGGGGCGGAAACCGGAAGGATTCCTCGCGTGAAAATAAGTCAAAAGGCAAAAGGCGGGGCAAGAGCTGACACACAATCATCTCGAACTTCAAACAAGTTATAAACAAAAGGCCGCTGGCCAAGGATTCCTTACAATACACCCCCAGTGGGTGGAAATGCGCCTTCTCAAGTAAACGAGTTTTTTTGGCAAGAGAAAAAAGGTACGAAGTACACAGGACCGCTCAAACCGCTGGTGCGTCGCCGGCCGGCTCAACAGTTCCCACAGGGGAGGCCGCGGCCTTCGGGTCTGCCTCCGTGGTCTCCATGGCCTCGGTGTCGCTGCCGGTGCCGGAATCGGTGCTCTCATCGGCAACCTCGTCGTCCTCGGGGCCCTGAGGGTTGCCAAAGGAGTCCTCGGCGACTGGCTCGCCGTCTTCACCCAGCACCGGCAGGAGCTCGTCCGGGTCGACGTACGAGGCCAGCTCGTTGGCCCGACGGACGAGGGCACCTTCGTGGGCAAGCCGCTCCGCCTCGGGGACCTCGCGCATCGTGGCCAGCTGGTCCAGGTTGACACCAGTATAACACGACGTGACGAACCGGAGGGCCATCTGCGCCCCGGCTCGAGCCGCCGACTCGTTCCAAAGACCGAACCGGGCCACTGCATTCTCCAGCCACAGTGCCACGCGGCTCTCCGGGGCTCCACGACCCGGCCAGAGGGCCGAGATCACCTCCTTGCCGGCCGTAAGAAGCCAGTCCATGCAGCGCAGGATGTGGAGCATCCGGTTCTCGACGGCCAGCGCAAGCTCCGGCACGTCCCAGCCGGCGTGTTCCTCAATCTCTTGCCCGCGCCGCCGCAGGCACTCCCGGTGATCCACCACAGCCTGCTCAGCGCGGCGCTGGGTCTCCAGGAACCGATCTGAGGGGAGAGAAGAATCAACAAACAAAACCAAAAGCAAGTCGAAAGCTACCGGCAAACAAAACCAAAAACAAGTCGAAAACGTACGCTGGAAGGCTTCATCCATCTCGATGGCAAACTGGAGGCCTGCACTCCGCTCCCTCTCCAATGCCTCCTCCGCCTGAGCGAGATCGGCCCCGCGCGCCTCGAGCTCCCCCTTGAGGCGGTCCACTTCGCCTTGAAGAACGGTGGCCCGCTAGGCGGCGTCGGCCGCCTGCTTGACGGCGCCCTCCCGGGCCGCCACTTCCCGTTGCAGGTCCGCGGTCTGGCGCTCCCGCGCCGCCTGCCCATCCGCCACCAGGCCGCCCAGCCGGTCCCGCTCCGACGTGGCCGCCTGGAGCTCCTGTCCCATCTAGTCCCGTTCGGAGGCGAGCTCATCCCTCTTCTGGCGAATCGGAGCCAGCTCCTCTGCAAAAAGCCCAACACGGGTTACTCAAACGCGATAAGACCCGGCCCGGCTGCCACACGGCCGTACAACCGGCCTGACTCTCGGGGACTACACCCAATGGGTGCGCTCGCGCGCCCCCACTGGAACAAACGTACCTTGCACCTTCTTCGACTCTTCCTGGACCCGGTACTAGCCAAGCTTGCCGCGGTTGTGGATAAGGACCGCCTCATAAAAGAGCGCCTGCCGCCTGGCGTTCTCAGCCTGTCCCGCAACAAGAGACAGGAAGTTAGACAAGCAAGGGAGGATTAGATCCGGCCTGGCTGCCACGTAGCCGCGCAGCCGGCCCGAATCTCGGGGGCTACACCCAGTGGGTGCGCTTGCGCGCCCCCACTGAAAAGTTAACACAAGGCAGAAAAGTCTCACCTCCACCGCCGCCTCCACGCGCCGAAAAGTTGCTTTCGGCGGCCTCCGCGAACCTGGCCAGCTCTTCACGGCAGTGTGCCATGATGCGGCCTGGCTCCCCAGGCGCGAGCACCGGGGCGCCGGCTGGCAGGGTCGGAACGGCCGGGACGAGAACCGGCGACTCCCAGTCCCGTATCATGTCCAGTATGGTCCGCTTCGGCCAGCCCGACCCGGCATCCACCACGGCAGCACCCGGCGGAAGGTTGGCGGTGACCACCAAGGCTCGGGAGCTGGCCGCCGGCTCCTCCACAACCGGCACCGCCGGCTCCACCACCTGCCCAACCAGCTCGACAGCCGGCTGGGCCGGCTCGCCCCTCCCGTCGGCCGGCACCTCCGGTGTCGCCTCCGGCGCAGCCGGTGCGGCAGGCGTATCCGCCGCAGCCGGCTCGATGGCAAAAGAGGTTGCCACCGCCCTCCCCGGCTGGACCGTCTCGGGAGCCGGCTCGGGGATCGCCCCCACCGGCCGAGTCACCCCCGCCATGGGCGGGGCCCCGGCCGTCTCCACGGCCGGCCCTCGCGGCTCGCTCAACTGAGGCCTTGACCTCCTCCTCGATTCCGCCGCGGCGTCCGTCGCGCGCTCCGGGTCGGTAGATCGCCTCCGCCTCCTGGCGCTCGAGGCCCCCGAACGCGAGGGCGCGCCTTTCGCTCCCGCCGTGGCGGCTCGAATCTCCGCGAGCCGCCTCTTCTCCTCCCGCGCCGTGGACGCGTGCTCCTGCGCCTGCTGGCTGCCGGCGCCCACCGGGCCGGCCGTCGACTCCGTGTCATGGAGCTCGATGGCGTCCCTGGAGCATACAGACGATGGGCCCACAGACGCTTGCCGGCTCACAAACTCGGAAAATCGATAAGAAATAGGAAAGGGTGCTTACCCGGCAACAACGGGAAGGGCCCGCTTGGCCCGAGCCGGTGGCTTCGCAACAGCCGCTCGTGCTCTCTTTCGAGCCGGCGGCTGTGTCGACGGCTGCCCCGCGGCCGGCCTCTTTTCCCGGCGGGAGGCCTCGGCCGTCTGGCCACGAGCCGGCCGCTACTTGCTCCGCCCGCGTGTCTCCCTCCGAGCTGTGGGGGGAGGCGCGTCCAGGATCCGAACATCATCGTCATCATCATCGTCGTCAGTCCAATCTTTGATGGAAGGGCCAGAGGGGAACTCACCAGCTGCTCGGGACCCGCCGGCTCCCGGGTCCCCCATTGCCCCTTCCACTTCGACCGCTCCCGAGGAATCAGCCCCCTCTTCGACGCCGCCCCCCAGCTCGAAGTCCTCCGGGTCGGACTCGGCGCGCTCCGCCTGGAATACCTGGGGGTGCGGGCCGTCCGGCGTGTTCTGTCGCACGGAATGCGGCGGTCAGCGCGGTGTGTGTGCGGGAAGGGCCGGCTGGAGAATCAAAGGTAGGAGAAAATTACCGTAGCGGAGCGTAGCAGGGGCGCTGGGTCGTGCCGGCTGTACGGCAGCTTGCCAAACCTCCAAATACCTGGCGCCAGCTTGAAGTTGGTGATGGCGTTCGCCCGCCCGGCCACCTAGGACGACGACAGGTCGAAGGTGGACAGCCGGCAGGGGTCCCGCCGGCCCGACATGTCGCAGATCCGGTGCGGCCTCTGCTGCAGGGGCAGCACCCGGCGGTCGATGAAGGCGGCTACCAAATCAGGCGCGACCAGCCCCTCTCCGGTTCTCATGGCCTTGAGCCGGGCCAGCTCCGCGAGGACGTCCACAAACGGCCCGTCACCCGTCCAGTTGATCCCGGACGACGGGGCGTTGACGAAGGCCGGCAGCCGGATATAGTCCCGCGCCGGGTCGACGTTCTTCACGTAGAAGAACGTCCGGTTCCACCTCTTAACAGACTCGATGAGGGTGATACGGGGGAACAATGGGCCCCGGACGCATATCACCGCGCCCCCGCAGGCGTACGGCTCGTTGTCGTTCCTCAGGGCCTTGAGGTAGAAGAGTTTCCTCCATAACTCCACGAAAGGGAGCACCCCGAGGTAGCCCTCGCAGAGTGTCACAAAGCTCGAGAGCTGGAGAATGGAGTTGGGCCCAAGATGGTGCGGCTGGAGGTCGAACGTGTCCATGAAGAAGCGGAAGAATTGGCTCACCGGCAGCCCGAAGCCGCGCGAGAAATGCCACGCGAACACCACGAACTCCCCCTCCTGGGGCTCGGGTGCCACCTCTTCGCCCGGCGAACGGGCGGCGACGCGGTCCTCCGACGGCAGCATCCGGGCGTGGCGGAGGTGCGCGATATCCTCCTCGGTGATGATTGATCCGCCCCAGCTGCCGGAGGGTCCGTCGGCCATTTCTGCGGCAATCGAGCGCGAGGAAGAAGACGGGTGGAGCAGCGGGGCAAGCCGAAGCGACGAGGCGTGCGCGAGAAGGAGGACGGAGGGGAGAAGGGTGCGTGGGCTGCCTCCGCCCCTCCCCCTCCCCTTATAAACGCAAGGCGGCGCCCGGGGGACATGGGGATTAACTGCGCCCACTCCCCGGGGAAAACCGCGGGACATGGGCATCATGCATCGTGGCCGCTGGGGTCCAGGCGCAGAGGATCCCGGCCTGCGGCCCGAGGCCTACCAGGCTAGGCCCGTGGCCTATCAGACTAGGCCCGGGGAGGCGTCCCGTCGGGCCACAGGCGCGGGACCCACTGCATCATCACGCCCCGCGTGGCGTGCCGCGGTCTGGTGCGGGACCCAAAGCCGTGCGACGGGGCCCGAGGTGTCGGAGGTGGCGGCCGGCGCGGCCGCCCGGCTGGCCCCGCACGACAGGCGGCCTCGGTCGGGTCAAACCGCCGGTTGCCCCTCGTCAGGAGGACGTGGTCCCCCGCCGGCTTCAGGGACTACTGACGGGGTTATTACCCCCGGGTATTCCAAGGAGAGGGAGTTCTAGCCCCTTTCCGAAAAACTATACGGCCGGCTGGCCCTCTAGCCGGCTGCTCTGTTGCCGGCTAGTCCGTGGCCGGCTGCGGGGTACCGGCAGACCCCCTGGCCGGCTGACTCGCGGCCGGCTGAGCAGGAGCCGGCCGTTTGGCCACCGGCCAAACGCCCTGGCTGCTACGCGACTAGCTCGCCTGCTGACCCCCGGGCGGGCAGGTATCCGTCCCTTTGTTACAGCGGTCGGGTACGCTCACGGGACGCGACCCCCACGACAGACTCCGATGTAGCTACAGCGACCGCTGACGCACGGACGCGCATGGCTACAGTTCGGCAGGCCGTACCGCTGACCAAGGACTGATTTGGACCCGGCGGAACCACAGTGCCTCTGCGCCACCGTCCACTCCGTTACCTGCCCCGGCGTGGCTACAGCGTCACCGGCCGTACCGCTGACTTCGGCCGGCTGGCGCAAGACGACGTCGGACGGGGCGGCCCGTGCCGCGGCAGGTGAGCGTGGACCAATGGGAGAGCCGGCTGGCGGGCCCCAGCAGGCGGTGGGACCGCCCATCCGGCGGGCCCCCTGGCTGGCTGGAGAGGCTGCCAGTCGGGCCCCCTCCCCCTTTTGTAATATCTTAAGAATACTGTACGCCGGGGGGTTGGCCTATAAAACCCTCCGAGGCCCCCCATGCATCGGGCACGCAGACATGCACGGAGGCATCCCTCTAATCTCGGTGTGGTAGTTCTTGCGTCCGCCGAAGGTGACGGGCAGGCGCACTTGCCCAATGGGGACGATGGACCCGTCAGTAACTCCTGAGAAGGGTTTGGTTGGCATGAGCTGGTCATATGGTACTTGGAGCATTTCGAAGGTCTCAACGGAGAGGACATTGAGCCCCGTTCCACTATCGATGAGGGTCTTGGTGACGAGGACGTTGCTGATGGTCGGAGTGCACAGCATGGGGAGCGTGCCTGCCATGGCTGAGCACCTGAGTTGATCCCTCGAGTCGAAGGTGATTGCCGTCTGGGACCACTTGAGGGGATGCGTGGCTTCGGGCTTGGGAAGGGCTGCGTTCACCTCCCGTGCGAATTGCTTGAAGACGCGGTTTGACGCCGGGGCTTGGGCGCCGCCCAGGATACAAGCTATCGCCCTGACCTCCTGGAAGCCCCCTGCCCTGTCGTCTTGCATGTCCTCTTCCTTCCTCCTGGGTGGCGGTGGTAGTGGTGGCAGGACGGCCTCACGAGGACGGGCCTCACGAGGCTGGGCTCGGTGCGATCCCTCCGGATGGTCGTCACGCCAGCGGTCCTCCCGAGCTTGGTCGCGCCAGCGGTCCTCCCGAGGCCGGTCGCGCCACTCCTGACACTGCTCCCGGTTGTCCCAACGGCCTCCGCCGCGGCCTCCGCTGCGTCCGAAGCCGCGGTCCATGCGTCCAGGGCGTCGGCCGAAGTTCTCGTCACGGACTAGCCTGAGCTCCTAGCAATCGATGGTGTCGTGGTTGTTGGTGCCGTGGAAGATGCAGGACGGTCGCCCTCCTGCGGCGGGGCTCTTCGCCTCGGCTGCGCTTCGCCTCAGGCTCAGCCGCAAGCAATGTGGGGGCCTTGTGCTTTGCCTCCTTGGCCTTGGTCTTCTTGTCCTCTGGCTCTGCCTCCGGAGGCTCGCGGAGTGAGAGGCGGCCCTCTTCGGCCTTGGCGCACTTGTTTGCCAGGTTGAACATCTCTAAGGCCGAACATAGTTCGTCGTTCATGGTGAGCTCCTCCCTCATCTTGAGGTCCTTGACGCCGTCGGTGGACGCGGAGATGATAGCCTCGTCTGATGCCCTCGGGATCTTGAGGCGGGTGGTCGTGAAGCGCTGTATGAATTTGTGCAGGGTCTTTCCCTCCTGCTGCTTCACACGTCGCATGTCGTTCATGGTGAGCGCTTGGTCGCGGGTGCCTTGGAAGGTTGCGACGAAGCGCTTGCGCAGGTCGTCCCAGGAGGTGATGGATCTCTCCGGGAGGTTGAGGAACTAGGAGAGCGCACCGCCCTTAAGCGCCCTGGAGAACCAGCATGCCATGACCTTGTCGTCTCCACCGGCCGCCCCGGATGCTCAGCGAGTACAGCTGTAGGAACTCGACGGCATTCGGGGTGCCGTCGTAGCGAGGGGGTAGGTCAGGCTTGAACTTGCAGGGCCACATGGCTGGATGGAGCTCCGGGGCGATGGCGTGGCATCCCACTAGCTCAGCGGGCGCTGCGCGCTCGGGAGAGGCCTGGCCTTGACGTTCCTGTGGGGCCGCTTCGAGTGGTGCTCGGTCTTGGCGCTGGTTCAGCGGCGCGGGGAGCGCACGTGCGTCGATGAGCGGCCGTGGCACCACCTGGCAGCTTACTTCATCCCTTGCCCTTGCCCGCGGCTCGCGGGGCCAGTCGCGCGGGGTCGGTCGCGCGGGCGTGCTTCACGCCTGGATTCGGGGTCGACGTCGCCTTGTGGAGGAGGAGGTGGCGCATCATGGGCCACGTCGTCTGCCAGAGAGGGCTGGAGTCCAAACGAGTAGGAGAGCGCTGAAGCGTCACCGGCGGCACTGGTGAGCTCTGCGACGTGCCCGAGCCAGGCGTCTTGGCGGTTGGGGGCAGGGCGGTATCGCAGCAGCTCGCGCGCCATGGCGAGTGCGCCCGAGCCGCGCGCCGTCTCGGGTCGTGCATGGGACGACGACTCGGTAGTTGGAACGATCGACGGAGTGGCGGTGCGGCCGTCGCGCCGCACGGTGACCAGCTGGGAGGAGTCCTGTTGTTCCTGGGCCTCCGGGCCCATGGTGGCGTTGGCCACAGGAGAGGGCGACGGGCGCGCGGCGGTGCGGCCCACGGGCACCATCTGGGCGACGCGGGCAGCTCGGCGCTCGGCGCGGGCTCGGCGAGCGTCAGACATCGGGGCGGCGAGGCGAAGAAGAGCGTGCCTTAAGGAAGACTTCGACACGCCCCCTACCTGGCGCGCCAAATGTCGGATTTCGGGCTCCGCAAAACCCCAAGAAGTTCGAATACAGGGGCGTGTGCGAAGATCCCCTGCGGCCTCGCCCTACCTAGCTCGCTACTCGATGATTTCTACGACGAACTCGCACGATAACGAGCAAGCAAATGCACACGATGATTTACCCAGGTTTGGGCCGCTGCGAAGTGTAATACCCTACTCCTGCTCTGGTGGATTGCCTCACGAGGAAGTTGGTGGATGAATTAGTACAGTGGTGTGTCGCCTCGTGAGGGCGCTCGAGTGGAGTTCTTGGCTATCTCCCTTCTCTCTTCTCCCCTCCGTTGTTCCCTTCTCTATGGTGCAACCTAGCCTCTATTTATAGCAGCGGCCCGGGTCCTCTTCCTTATCGCAATGGCGGGAAGGGATCCCACAACGGCCAAATTCAAAGGGGGACAGGAGTACATCCCTGCCCTGTCCAAAGGTGGTCTTCGCCAGCAAAGTGGCTATCGATGATGCAGAGGGGGGCTTGGTGGTGACATCCGTCCTGCTGGGCTCGTGGTCGTGGTCTTTATGCACCGGAATGGAAACCTTTGGGGGGGCGCTTTGGGAACCCGCGTACGTCCTTGCTCCCTTTGCACCAAAGGGGAAACTGTGCCGCATGGCGCGCTGGCACCCGCCTGTCCTCCTTGCATCATCCTTGACTCCTGAGTCCGGGCTCTGCATAGAGATATCCGCCGCTCCGGAGGGGGCCTGGGGAGGCCCACTCCTTGCTGGTCTTGGTGCTGCTTCCCTCGCGAGCACGGGTCCTCACGAGTGCCTTGTCTTGAGTGGGCTGCGTCTGGCCGCGCTTGGCTGACGAGGTGGGCCATGCCCTGGGCCGCAGGCTGGCAGGTCTGGGTACCCCCGTTCCCAGAAAGCCGATAGCCCTATCAAAGATCTCGCCAGAAAATTATACCCAGGTGGCATTAACCACACAACAGGACGTCTGCAGACCCCTTAAAAGGACTTGGCCAGCAAGCACTTTCAGCATATGCAAGGCCGGGGTCGCAGACAGTCCATACCAGTTGATGACCCACAAGTATAGGGGATCAATCGTAGTCCTTCCGCTAAGTAAGAGTGTCAAACCCAACGAGGAGCGGAAGGAAGTGATAGGTAGATTCAGCAAGGTATTCTTTGCAAGTGTTGTGAGTAACAATGATAGATAGTTTGATAGCAAGATAATTCGTAATGAGTGACAAGTAAAAATAGTAGGAAGGGTGCAGCAAGATAGCCCAATCCTTTTTATAGCAAAGGACGGCCGTGAAAATACTCTTATATGAAGCAAGCGCTCCTGAGGACACATGGGAATTTCTGTCTAGTCATGTTCATCATGTTGAGTTGATTCGTGTTTGTTACTTTGATAATTTGATATGTGGTTGGACTGGTGCTAAGGTGATGTTTTGACTTGAATAACCAACCCACTTATGATTACCCCCTCTCGCAAGCATCCTCAACTACAAAAGAAGAATTAAGATAAATCTAACCATAATATGAAATGTTTGGATCCAAATCGGCCCCTTACGAAGCAACGCAGAAACTGTGGTTTAAGCCTTTGTCACTCTCGCAACCCATCATCTACTTGTTACTGCATAATGCCTTCCCTTAGGCCCATAACATGGTGAAGTGTTGTGTAGTCGACGTTCACATGACACCTCTAAGAGAAGCAACAACATACACATCATCAAAATATCGAACGAATACCAAGTTCACATGATTACTTATAACAAGACTTCTCCCATGTCCTCAGGAACTATAGTAACTACTCACACCTCATCGACATATTCAAGATCAAAGGTATAATAATGGTAATCAAGGATCTGAACATAATATCTTCCACCAAGTAAATCAAAAAGCATAAACTACAGGATGTGATCAACACTACTAGTAACCCATAGGTACCAATCTAAGGTTTTGAACAAAGATTGAATACAAGAGATGAACTAGGGTTTGAGATGAGGTGGTGCTGGTGAAGATGTTGATGAAGGTTTATCCTCCCATGAAGGAGGAAGCGGTTGTGATGACGGTGGCTTTGATTTCCCCCTCCCGGAGAGAAGTTTCCCTGGCAAAATCTCTCTACCGGAGAGCAAAAGGGCATCTGCCCAGGTTTCCGCCTCGAAACGGTGGCGCTTCATCCCGAAAGTATCCTCTTGATTTTTTTTCTAGGGTAAAATACACCATATATGACAAGGAGGGGGGTCGGGAGACCTATTGGGCCCTCACAAGGCAATAGGGCGTTCCTGGGGGTGGGCGCGCCATGTTGGCTTGTGGCCAGTAGGTGGCCCCCTCTAGTATATTTTTGGCCCAATTATTCTTATATATTCCATAAAAATTCTCCCTGAAGTTTCAGGTCATTTAGAGTCGAGTGAATTTTCAGCCATTTTCTTGGTTTTTAGGTCCAGAATTCCAGTTTCTAGTTATTTCCCTCTTTGTGATGTACCTTGCATATTCAGAGAGAAAAGGCATAAGAATTGTATCATAATGAGGAATAATGGAGAAGAATAGCATAAATATCAAAAGGAATTCATGATACAAAATTGACGTATCAACTCCCCCAAGCTTAGACCTTGCTTGTCCTCAAGCGAAAGCCGAACTCGATAATAATAAGCACATAATTAGAGAGAGATGTGTCGATAAAAACAGAATATGGACATGAGAGCAACATGACTATTAACATAGCAGCAAGTTTTTCATCTTATAGATTCTCATAAACAAGTAACAATCTATTCACAATTGTTGAAGTACGAAGTATAAACTTTATTAACAATCAACAAACTATGTTTTTAGTCATTGAGATAATCACAATTCATTATATTCCAGAGAAGAGTCTATGTAAGAGCTTTCATTCTAGCAAGTTCACATACTAAACTATCATTTAGTCTTCTATGATTGCTAACACTCATTGCATATTTTTGGAGCTAATGTTTCCATCAGACACATAGGAAGATGGGGGCTTTATTGTCTTTGCCACCCAACTCATTTACCTCAGGGATAATGTCAACAATAATGAATCATGATCACCTACATTCAACTAGACATATACATTTGGATCTTTCCCCCACACATGATGCTTGCCAACTAAAGAGTTGATAGATTGGAATAAGGAAAAACATTATTGACTCTTGCATAAACGTAAATACATGAAAGTAAAAGATAAGCCCTTCGTAGAGGGAAGCAGAGGTTTTCATGCGCTTTTAAGTTTTTGGATGTGCAAACTCTTAATGTAAAGGAACATCACTTTATATTGCCCCTTATGATAGTAACCTTTATTATGCAGTATGTCGCTTTTATTTTTTTGCCATCACAAGATCGTACAAAGCTTATATTCCCTTGCAATAAAAGTTCATACATATTTAGGAGCAATTTTTATTGCTTGATGCACCGATGACAACTTACTTGAAGGATCTTACTCAATCCATAGGTAGGTATGGTGGACTTTCATGGAAAGAAACTGGGTTTAAGGGGTTATGGACACACAACTCGTATCTCCACTTAGTGCAGAAATTTTTTGGCTAGCAGAAAGATCTAAAGGATCCATGACAATCTAACTTCTATGTGAATGTAAACAATCATGATCATTACGTTGTCTTCCATGTCCAACATCAACACTAGATCATTATATAATATTTGGTGGGGGCTCACAATCATAAAATATGTTCAAGATAGTGTATTTGTATGTGAATCCTCCCCTATATCATAATCTTGCATAGATTGTACCGTTGACTAATGCTATGTTTGTTTATTCCCAACAACTTTTATCTAACATCCTTATTTTATGTGAAGCCATTACTCCCCATGGGATTAGCCTATGATCTTTCTATTTCTTTTATTCCATTGGTATGATTGATGTATGCGAGTAAAGAAAGCAAAGTCACCTAATCTTTATTATATAACTCTCATACTCGATTACAAGGATAGGTAGATCTCAAAGCAAAAATTCTAAGCAAAGCAAATCTGAAATCTTATTTCTATAAATCACGACATACTAAGGATCGAACTAAGATAGATGATATTGGTAAAAGTGATGGTGATACGATACCGGGTGTCGTGGTTTTGTCATGGCAGATGTCCTCGTGATAGAACTTAGGTGTGAGGCCATTGCAACTAGATGGCGGCTTGAAGGGGTTTGTTGGAACCAAGAGACGCGAGTTTACCCAGGTTCGGCCCCTCCGATGGAGGTAATAGCCTACGTCCTGCTTTGTGTATATTGATGATGAAAATGATCTCGATTACAAGGGTGTTGTTTTGCTACCTCTAGTCTCAAGAGCCTCTAATGTGTCTATCTCTAATGACTTGAACTTGTCCCTCTTGGGGTACCTTGCCCCTCCTTATATAAGCTGGAGGGGTAGGTTTACATGTAGTACCTACTGGGAGTAGGACTAGGACTAGTCTCTCTTGAATACTAATCCGAGTCTTGTTTCTCTTGTGAGGGAATTCTTCCTCTTCTTGGTCCTTCTCTGTGAGCCGGCCCTCCTAGCCTCTCTATGAGCCGCCTTCCGCCGGGGTGCACGCTGGGCCTTGGGCCTTGCCGTCCAGGTTGACCCGATAAAACACGGCGCCCGTAAGAGCCGCCAAATGATGGGCCGGGTCATTCCCCTGGCCGGGTTAAACCGTGGGTAATATCCCCGACAGTAGCCCTCAGGTTAGCTTGAATTTATTCATGGTAAGCTCCTGAAATAAGAATAATAAATATGTTGAGCGACCAACTTGCTCCACTAGCCGGCTTAATTTAATGAAGTGGCTCCTTGAAAATCCGGGTTGCTTCTTCATATTACCGAGCCGTCTTCACAATCATCTTGTAGGTACGCGTCCTTTGTAATAAAATATTGGGAATAAAACACCCATATACCGTTTGAGTCGGCCTCCAATGCTTTGGCTTTACGAAAATTTTGGGAATAAGAAATCCACATGATGTTGAGTTGGCTTTCCATTGCTTCGATTTTGATGAAAATATTGGGAATAGAAATTTATCCATTATTTAAACCACTTTCAACTTGTGAAGCCGGGCTGCTTATATAGACTCTGCTGTGTTATGATTTTTGATAATGTTGGGTCATGGTTGTTGGTGACGCCAGGTCAAACAACTGGACTCAAATTGACTTGATAAAATTGTTGAAAATAAAGAAATCCGTTGTGATGTTGAGCCAGTCTTCTTGGCTCCTTTCTATGAATAACTTGGAGAAAATGATCTTTGGAAACCTCCATCAACAAATGGGACCAGTCTCGGTCACAATTGACAACTTGAAAGTGTTCTTTAATTTTTTGATATATCCATATTACCTGTAGCCCCCAAGCTCCAAGTTTATCAGTTCATGATGACTTGTTGATTTGCAATAATATCTTTGACTGTGTAGCCCCCAAGTGCCGGGTTGTCTTGCTTGCAGCAACCTGGAACATGTAATTGTCTTATGTAACTTCAGCCAGTGTAGCCCCCAAGGGCCGGGTTGTTTTGCCCGCAGAAACCTCGGACTTTGAAGTTGGTTTTGAATGTTGTAGGTAGATAGCTTCGGAGAAATCCAGGTTGTCATTTTAGTCGCCAGATCTGGACTGAATGTCTTGAATTTCACATGTGTAGCCCCCAAGGGCCGGCTCATCAGCATGTGATGGACCGGGTCTTCAATTTGGACCTTATAATCTGTTTGAACAACTGAATACTGTATCCCCAAAGTGCCGGGTTGCATGCCTGCAGCGACTTGGGACTGTAGAAAATTTGATCTGAGTAGTGTAGCTCCCAAGTGCCGGGTCGTTTGCCTGCAGCGACTTGGGAATTATATGCACTTCTCCTTTGAAAAGAAAAACGTCATAAGATGTAGCCTCCAAGTGCCGGGTCATATGCCTGCAGCGACTTGGTACTGTATGAGAATAACCCATCATAATGCACTTCAGAAGTTCTCTTGAGCTGATATTGATCTTATTTGAATGAATCCTTGACCGTGGTTGTAATGTAACCCGACATTTATTTTTTGAACGAATATCTTGGAATAATGCCTTTGTCCTTGAAATGAAATCCCTGCTCATGGTTGCGGTGCAACCCGACAAATATATGTTTGAGAAATCCATAAGTGTTGTAGTTTACTACAGAGCACAAGTTGAAAGAAATCCAAGAGCCAGTCAATTAGATGACCCGGCACTATATGTGATAGGGCATCTCTTCGAGAATGGTCATTTCTTCCGAGCTGGCTTGAAAAATCCCAATCATTTAATACTGGTTATGATAAACCATGATGAAGATCCAACCATTTTGGCTATCAAAGATCTATTTGTTCCTGCAGAGGTTATGATGTAACCTGGTTTGATGACCGGCTTGATATGTATGTATGATGCATGATGCAATGCAGGATGATGTATGTATATGATAACGGAATATAAAGTGCCAGTTTTCAAGGCATGACATAAAGACTGGCTTTCGAGGCTCGAGTCTTGCTTCAATGAAGCGGGTGTGATAACCCATGGTTTATCCTAGCTCTCTGTAAGTCGGTTCGCACGTGACTCAAGCCAATGTTTTAAACTTGATAATTCAGGGTCCAGATGGATTAACTTGTCAAGAGTACATGAGGTCACCTGATCAGAGTCGCATCAAGCATATAGGCAAGTTTAACCATTTTGTGGTGTCTTTGCCAGATCAAGAGGCTGAGAAAGCTAAACTCGATGAGTTGGAAGCCCCCAAGTGACCTATGATCTTGGAAAAGCTCAGCATAGGATATACAGGAGACAATGCTACTACTGCAAAACATCTGGGGTCCAGATAAGACGACTTTATTCCATTGATCATAATATGATAATATGATGATCCAATAAAGCAGGATACCTATGTTTGAACAGTGCATCATGGCAGCTGGTCCTCTTTGGCAACCTTTAATTTTTTGCCCATAAGGCAGGGCACCCATGTTTGAACGGCGCATCCTGGCAGCTCGTCCTCTTGGGCGACTTTTAATTTTTCGCCAATAAAGCAGCAGCCCCCGGGATCGAGTTGTCTCCCTTGTAATGACTCGGGGTTATTGTATTTTTTGAAACCGATCAAGTATGCCAAGCAATGTCTGTGTAGCCCCCGGTCTTAAGTCGACTCGAAGAGGCGGCTTGAGAGTCTTCATAGTTGACTGTGGCATAAGCCGTCATATAGTCCACGGCTGAACAATGGAATTTTTTGAAACTGGATACGATGTGGCGAGTTGATGATCTTCGTGATGCTCATCATATATCTTTGGCTAATGTCGTGGCCAAATTGAGTTTATATGCTTCTTGACCCATGCTTTGTTATTCTCGGGTAGTCCGACTCTCCTGGCTCCTCCAGGGCCATTTTTGTTTGCCACTGACTTTTGAATTGCTAGCTCGATAATGGCCGGCTCAAATTGTAGCTTCTCCAGGCATGTTTCCCCCATGTCTGATTCTTATTTCTCGGATGTGCTAAAGCTGACCGAACTGCGGGGACAACAGGCCAATGTGCCTACCCATTGGGCAACCATGTGCCATTGGAGGCTGATAATTGATAATATATATATTTCTCCTTTGCTCCAAGCGTTGTTGGACTAGACGGGTCATGGGGGCGGCTTGCGCGCGTTCGTAGGACGGCTCGAGTGAACAGGCACGACACCAGCGTGTTGATGTAGATCGGACCGCGGGGGCGGCGGCTTGAGCGCGTCCATTGAGTGGCTCGTACGGGTATATGTGGCCCCGACGTGTTTATGTAGACATGGAAGTCAGCCGCGGCATTTGAGAGTTGGCCGGGATGTTTGTAAGCCGGCGTTGACCCTTGAATCGGCTACGGCGTTGGAAACCTGCACGGATGATGAGTCGGCTGTGGCGTTGTACGCCGGCGCGAACGACGAGTTGGCCGTTGCGTTGTTGATGTAGCCTGGACCAATGGGAAGGCAGCTTGTGCGTGTCCATTGGGCGGGGCGGCGTGGACGGATGCTGGCGCAAGGTGACATTGGCATGAGCTCCGTACGCGTAATATAACCCCGCTTCTGTAATAAATAATTATTCTGCGTATAAAAATATCATAGGACAAAGTAGTTGTTCTCAAATAATTTAAAGTGTAAAAATAAATAGGATGGATAACACCTGGTATTTTTTCGCGATGAACGCGAAAGGTCCCTAGCATATTTGATGTAAACCGGGCCAAGGATAATATCACTCGGATGTGTTGTCTTTAACCGGACTGTATGATGACAGGTCGTATGTGCGTCCGTTGGATGAACCAAGTCAGATGAATACAGCATGCCCTCTAGTACTTAGATTTCTCCTCCTTCAGTCTTTCTTTTTCTTTTTCCTCGGGAGATGAGATGCGTGCCCCAGTAATAGCGGGAGGAGATACGCACACATATATTGTGAATATGTTCTTCGGGAATGGGATGAAGATACTGCCTTAATGGAGCTTGGTGCGCATGGGAATTATATTGATGGAAACCAAGAACAAAACCACAAACACGGTGTCCAACGCCAGTGTTCTTTCTTTGCAGATGAATTTGCCATCCCAGTTAAGCTAGGCACCGATTTTCTAGAATAGATAATGTCCTCCATCCTGATTGAGTTCGAAGACCTATCCTGGGACTATGTCCAAAGCATTGGATCATCGAATGAACAAAGCTAGCCAGATGATCAGGTTCCCGATGAAGAAAACCTAGAGGTGTCACCCGGATTCGTCGCCAGCCTAGAAGTCTTGAGAGAACGAACCACGAAGCTGAAGCTGAATAGAAAAAAACTGATCTTGCCGTGCCGGTGCAGACAAATGTCCTCCTTCCTAGAAGCACAAAGGGAACCATGCCCTGATGACCAACTTGGCTGGCACCACCTCCATCTTCTTCAACTCGACCGCGACAGAATCCCGCCATCTGTCGATGCACTATCCCGATTCCTGCATCTCAAACAAAGCGAAGGGAGGGGTGCTTCGGCGAAGAGCGGCAGTTTTGCAGGGAAGCCACGGCGGCTGAGGCATGCGGTGGAGGCGAGGCAGCTCGGAGGCGCGGAAGAGCCGGCCGGCGCGGAGCGGCGAGCCGGCCGGGCGGCTTGAGGCGATGGAGGCAGCGCGCAGGGGCGCGGCAGCGGCCAGGGGCAAGCCGACTAGCCACGCGGGAGCCAACGTTAAACAAGGCGTGCGAAGGCTGGGGCGATGGGACCTCCGGCGATGTGGGTGCGTGGAGGTGGAGCCGGCGCGCAGAGAGGGCACGAGCGTGGCGCAGCAGGCAAGGTGTGGCCGTGGCAGAGTCCCGGCTCGGGGCGAGGCGTACCACGGCGGGTGCTGGCCCGCGAGACGATGCGAGGCGAGCATGAGGCGAACGGCGGTTGGCGCGGCGAGGCAAGACTGTCTCGTACGCGAGGCGAAGGCGGAGTCCATGTCTATGTCTGTCTTCGGGTCGCGTTCTTCTTTTTTTCTCTTTCTTTTGCAGCGCCTGAGCCGTATCCGACTCGGGAAGCTATTCCTCTCTCTCTTTAATCCTTAAATTAATACTAGTGCCAGCCATGGAAGCTCACGTACGTGGGATAAAAATATTTTTTGAAATCTATGCGTGAACCTTGGCACGTAGTAGTTGTTGTATTGGGGTAACTGTACTACTATTTGGCCGGCATTGAATATTAATTTGGTGTTGACCTTCGCTCGCGATAGATCATGGCAGATCGAGTGTTTAACTCATCTCCAATCCGGCTGTTTAATCTTCGAGGTGCTCCTGGGCACAGTGTACGGATTGGATTGCTCGCGGGAACCCTTCCAAAATAATCTTTGAGGCGCGGTGATAATTTTTTTTGCCGTTGCTGAAACTTTTTTCTGCCTCGACCAATGAACTCGGAGTTGATGAAGATTCTTCCGTGGCGGCTCTTGTGGATCCGGCGGGTCATAAGCTTCTAGATCCCTAGGAGATATCCCTTCAAGAACACAAGACCACCGTGCGATGCCCCACGGTGGATGCCAACTGACGTGGTTTTGTCACGGCAGATGTCCTCATGAGAGAACTTAGGTGTAAGACTATCGCAACTAGATGGCGGCTTGAAGGGGTTGGTTGGAACCGAGAGACGTGAGTTTACCCAGGTTTGGCCCCTCCGATGGAGGTAATAGCATACGTCCTGCTTTGTGTATATTGATGATGAAGATGATCTCGATTACAAGGGTGCTATTTTGCTACCTCTAGTCTCGAGAGCCTCTAGTATGTCTATCTCTAATGACTTGAACTTGTCCCTCTTGGGGTGCCTTACCCCTCCATATATAAGCTGGAGGGGTAGGTTTACATGTAGAGTCCTAATGGAAGTAGGAGTAGGACTAGTCTCTCTTGAGTCCTAATCCGAGTCTTGTTTCTCTTGTGAGGGAATTCTTCCTCTTCTTGGGCCTTCTCTGTGAGCCGGCCCTCTTGGCCTCTCTATGAGCCGCCTTCCACCGGGGTGCACGTCGGGCCTTGGGCCTTGCCGTCCAGGTTGACCCGATAAAACACGACGCCTGTATGAGCCGCGAAATGATGGGCCAGCTCATTCTCCTGGCTGGATTAAACCATGGGTAATATCCCCGACACCGGGGCACCTCCCCCAAGCTTGGAACAAGCTAAGGGTCGTGCCCATACCCATGTACTCAATTGTCCTCCTTGGGTGATGGTTGTGATGATGTAGTGGGTTGGTCGTCCATCTTCCAAGGCATTGGCTCACCATCATAGAAAGAGGATCTTGTTTCCGGAATCCTGATATCAGCAGCGATGCTCATCCTCTGAAACCTGGATTCATACTCACAGTTTTGGTTTTGAGGTCAAAGATTTGAGCTTGGAGATGTTCGATCCGCTCTTGAAGCTTGAAGAGAGCCTCTCCCACGTTCCTAGTGTCCAGCTTGTTCTCCCAGATGAAGTCCGTGATCACAGAGTGATTAGTACTCAAATCACGTTCAACCATCCCTTGGCATTTGAAGATCTCCTGCTCCACCACTACAAGTTTGGCCTTCTCGCTCCCCTCCTTCTTGGGATCTTGGACGTCCTGGATTTGGAGCACCCTGTCACGCATCTCAAAGGCTTGAGGGTGCTTAATAACCTCCGATAGGTAGGGGTTGATGACCTTCTCATAGAACTTGTCCTTGGTGGAGCTTGACGACGTCATGGCGATTTAGATCTGTCAGAAAAATAGCCCCAAACAAGAATATAGGAGAAATTCATGATGTAGTGATCAAAACAGACATGAGTATATATAATGAATTTTTCTAGGTCAGAATACGTGTCCAGGAAGAAAACGGAGTCCGGGAGGCACATGAGGGCCCCACAAGCTATCAGGGAGCGCCTAGGGGGTGGGGGCACCCTATTGGCTTGTGACTACATCGTGGGTCCCCCTGACTCATTTTTATTTTTAGATTTTTTCTAAAATACCAAAATCAACATAACAATCTTTTTGGAATTTTTGGAGTCGGTTTACTTACCGCATCACATACCTGCCCCCTTTTCAGCTTTCTATCTAGATGGCTATCTCTCTCTCTCTTTATCTTCAATACAATGATCATCGCATCTTCGCTTTGATATTTCCGATGTAACTCTTTTGTGCAGTGTGTTTGTTGGGATCCGATGAATTGTGGGTTTATGTTCAGATTATTCATGATCAATATTTGAGTCTTCTCTGAATTCTAAATATGATTCTTATTGCATGATTATTATAGCTTCGTAAATCTCTCTGATCTATTGATTTTCTTTGGCCAACTAGATTGATCTTTCTTTAGTGAGAGGGGTGCATTGTAATGGGTTCAACCTGACGGGTTTCTATATCCTAGTGACAAAAGGGGACAAGATACATCTTTGTGTTGCTGTCATTAAGGGTAAAACGATGGGGTTTATTCATATTGATTGAGTGTACTTTTTCTACATCATGTCATCGTTCTCCAAGCATTACTCTGTTTGTCATGAACTTAATAAGTAGAGAGGCAAGCATAGAAGCACTCTTGAAGTGGAGTAATAGTAATAGGTGTAGGCAGGAGTCGGCCTATTTTTTTATGGACGTCATGCCTATATATACATGATCATTGCCATGAATATGAACATGATTATTTGCTTTTCTATTAATTGCCCAACAGTAATTTGTTTACCCGTTGTATGATTCCTATATGAGAGATGCCACTAGAGAACACTATGCCCCGTGGTCTATTTACTTCTAAATTTACAAAACTCTTAAATACCTTGCAGCCATTTATTACCTTTTATTTTGTTTTCCAATTTACAATTATCTACTATCATCTACATGCCTCACTTGCTTGCAAATAAAGAGTCCAAGGGGATTTACAACCCTCTTGCCCGCGTTGGGTGCAAGTGTTTGTTTCTTTGTGTGCAGTCGCTGAAGACGATGGTTGCGTGCTAATCCTATTGGTTCGATAAACCTTGGTTCTTAACTAGGGTAAATACTTATCCGTTTGTGCTGCAATTACCCGTTCCTCTTTAAGGAAAACCCAACGCAGACCACAAACATCACTTACCTACAAAAAATCTGAAACAAGAATTGTACAAAAGAATTAGGTTTCCTACATTGAATTCTCGTTTTTGGATTCTCTTTTCATGCCATCTTTTAAAATTTTCTCTAAACAACTTGGCATATTCATAAGCTTGTGTTCTCTATTCATCTAATGAACTATTATCAAATAACCTCTTTTCACCGGCAAGTTTAAAATCATAGTTAAGTTCATTAATTTCCCAATAAGCTTTATGTTCTAACTCAAGAGGTCAATGACATGCTTTTCCCTAGACCATTTTATAGGAGGACATTCCCATGGGTTTTTATAAGTAGTTCTATAAGCCCATAAAGCATCATCAAGTTTCTTAGACCAATTCTTTCTAGATCTATTAACAGTCTTTTGCAAGATCAATTTTATTTCTCGATTACTCAACTCAACTTGAGCACTAGACTGAGGATGATAAGGTGATGCAATTCTATGGTTAACATCATATTTAGCTAGATGTTTATGGAAAGCACCATGAATAAAATGTGAACCACCACCAGTCATTAAATATCTAGGGACTCCAAACCTCGGGAAAATAATATATTTAAGCATTTTAATACAAGTGTTATGATCAGCACTACTAGTTGGATAGCTTCTACCCACTTAGTAACATAGTCAACAGCAACTAGAATATGAGTATACCCATTAGAGGACGGAAAGGTCCTATATAATCAAAGTCCAGACATCAAATGGTTCAGTAACAAGTGAATAATTTATAGGCATTTCCTGACAGCTACCAATGTTACCAATTCTCTGACATTCATCACA
Organism: Elymus sibiricus; assembly: GCA_039707655.1. Lineage (NCBI taxonomy): Eukaryota > Viridiplantae > Streptophyta > Magnoliopsida > Poales > Poaceae > Elymus > Elymus sibiricus. Next base: position 396,821,534 of record CM077671.1, read on the forward strand.
AGAAATGGTATACTTACGAGCATCTTTGAAAAGAGTAGGCCAATAGAAATCAGATTGTAATACCTTGTGTGCAGTTCTGTCACCAGCATGGTGTCCTCTGTAGGCCTCGGAATGACACTTCCGTAGGATCTGTCCCTGTTCATGCTAAGGTACACAATGTCTAATAACACCATCCACTCCTTGTTTATAAAGATGTGGGTCATCCCAAAAGTAATGTCTTCAATCATAGAAAAACATTCTTTTTTTTGTATGTGAAACTAGGTGGTATATATTTAGCAACAATGTAATTAGCATAGTCTGCATACCATGGAGTACTAGGGGCATCATTTTTAACAGCAAGTTGCTCATCAAGAAAATTATCATCAATAGGTAGTGGGTCATCAAGAACATTTTCCACCTAGACAAATTATCTGCTATAGGATTTTCAGCTCCCTTCCTATCAACGATATGCAAGTCAAATTCTTGAAGTAAAAGTACCCACCTAATCAGTCTAGGCTTAGCATCTTTATTTTCCATAAGGCATTTATGTAACGCCCTGGACACACCCGCCGGTGGTCGTTACTCCTGGCAGGATCTAGACTGGCCTCACAGATCCATAGTAGTCTTTTCTACGCACTTTGTCCTCACTCGTGCGCACCCGGGACCAACTTTCCGGTCGGTCACCCATCCTAGAGCTACTCCAAGCCAAGCACGCTTAACTTGGGAGTTCTGTTCAAATGGGCTCCCGGAAAAGAATGAATTCCTTATTGATATGAGTAGTCTATCATCCCTAGTAAGCCAAGCTATCACAATTTAATAGCAGCATGATCAATGTGAATAGTAACTTTGGAATCAACAATATAAGGTCTACACTTATCACATGCAAAAACAACTGCTAAAAATTCCTTCTCAGTAGTAGCGTAATATCTTTGAGCGTTGTCCAACGTTTTACTACCATAATGAATAATATTCAATTTCTTGTCTACTCTTTGTCCTAGAACAACACCAACATCATAATCACTAGCATCACACATAACCTCAAATGGTAAATTCCAATCAGGTGGTTGAACAATAGGTGAAGAAATCAAGGCTTTTATAAGTATTTCAAAGGCTTCTACACAATCATCATCAAAACAAAAGGAATATCTTTTTGAAGAATATTAGTTAGTGGCCTAGAAATATTTAATGAAGCACCGATAAAAACCGGCATGACCAAGGAAACTTCTTATACATTTGATATCTTTAGGACACGACATTTTCTCTACTGCATCAACTTTAGCTTAGTATACCTTAATGCCTCGTTCAGAGATTGTATGCCCAAGTACTATACCTTCATTCACCATAAAGTGACACTTCTCCTATTTCAAGACAAGGTTAGTTTCCTCGCATCTCTGCAAAACTCGATCAAGGTTGCTCAAGCAATCATCAAAAGAAGTCCCGTATACGAAAAAATCATCCATGAAAACCTCAACAATCTTTTCACAAAAGTCAGAGAATATAACAGTCATACATCCACTACTAGAAAAATGGCTATAGCCAATATCCCTATTAGTGGCGCACCATGGTGGTGGTGCGCCACTGCTATATAGCAGTGGCGCACCAGAAGCAGGTGCGCCATTGTTATTTTTTTAGTAGTGGCGCACCTTTAGTCCAATGCGCCATTGCTATTTTTTCCCCGGGTCCACCCCCTTCCCCAGGCTTACCAATGGCGCACCTTTGCCAGGTGCGCCATTGCTATTTTAGGTAGCAATGGCGCACCTGGCAAAGGTGCGCCATTGGTAAGCCAGGGGAGGTGGGCATTTTTGGCAGCACATAGCAATGGTGCACCACCCCTGGTGCGCCATTGCTATGGCACGTAGCAATGGCGCACCACCCCCTGGTGCGCCATTGCTATGTGCTGCACCGACCGGCCCGCCTTTTTCATTTCTTTTCCCCTCTCACCTATCCACCGCATAGCTCGAGCTCCCTCTCACGATTCCTCACCTCCACCAACAGCCGCCGGCCACCACGTCCCCTCACCTGCGCCGCCGGCCGGCCACCGCAGCCCTCCTTCCGCTGCCGGCCCTAGACCTCTCCTACCCCATCCGCCTCCCAGTCCTCTCCCGAATCCCCCTTTGTCCCTGAGCTCGCGCGAGACCCAGCCTCGCCCCACCTCCGCCCCTCCAGCCCCGCCGCCTACCAGCCCTCCCGAACCTCGCCACCGTCCGGGGAAGCTCCGACGCCGCCCCCCTGCAGATTCCCTCACGGACACACCTCCAATCGAGCCTCAAGCGCGCCGCCACGAAACCCTAGGCCAGCCGGGACCTCGCATCTGGATGCCGTGTCTGTGCTGGTGGAGGCGTCCAGCGGCGTCGCCGGCGTCGTGATGTCGACCACCGTAGCTTCTGGTCAAGGTATGAGTCGTACCCCAACAGGCAGCCCCCAATCCTCTTCTCCCCCCACGGGATGCAGTGGTAGCACGACGCAGGTGAGACGAATTCGTCGATCTGCTGCATTGATTTGTAGCTACAGGATTTTTTTAGGGGAGAAGAAATGCAGTTTCTTGTCACGTTTTGCTGTGCATCGATGGAAATCAGCTCTATAGATGCAACAGTCCCGGTGCATGCACTTTCCTTATCGATTTTCTGATGAGATTGTGATTGACTAGCTAAAGGAATTACTACCTGGGATGATATTTGTTTGCTTCCATAAAGCTAATGCTAAAGCAATTATTTTTCTTCTGTAACACTTTAAAGCACTTCCTTGCATAATATTGAACCTGAAGCTGGTAGTTCTACACTTCTACTGATATATTGTATATCGACTGCCTCAAGGGAGCATAATAATTGCTTCCCATTTCTTATTTTCTGCTAAGCTTCATTACATAGTTGTTTGCTAAATGATGCCCGTGATTGACTGAATATTGTTTGGAATTTCACAATCATAATTAATCTTTGATCTAACCGTCTCGATTGATTCAGATGTGCATTCTATGTTCTTCCAAAAAAAAATTACATGCTAATCTGCGAAAAATATTATGCTGTTAGTGGATCCTTTTAATTTAGGATCTATTCTCCTACTCTCTGAATATTGTTTCCATAAGCTCCATTTTATCTTCAGTTACCTCAACTTGTACAATGTTAAGTGAGTTATCAAAACGGTGAATTACTGTATTTTGTACAATGTTGGTTAACACTTAACTTGACTATTCTTCATTTTGAAACATTAGCCGGCAACCTCTCCGACATGCTGCTCATGACCACCTCCCCAACCAGATGCTATTGGTAAGCTCTCTCTTCTCCCCCTCCATCTATTTGCTAAGCACACATGTATGCAAGATGGAAATCCATCTATTTAACTCGATTTTGCTGAAAAATGTTTCTTTTTATCCTGTTGGATGTGTAGGCAGTAGAGGAAGTATGGATGGTAATTTTGTTTCACTCAATAAAATCCTTGTGTGTGCTAATTATGCATTGGCAGTAGGCAGTAGACTTAGCCATTTGTCGTATTTCATTTTGCGTTGCCCATTTTTAACCCGATAAATCAGAATTCAGGATTATCATCATTTCTATAATGTAATATCCATGGTCATTGTCCCATTGTCCCAGTAGACTTAGCATTATCTATAAGCAGCTCATTTGGCAACAGCGGTATTGGTTAGTTATAAGAATTCATACTGATCATGAAGAATATGCCGCATGATACTTGAAGCAATACTGCCTGATTTTTAAAAATTAGTTTTGTAATATATTTGTAAACATTGTATATTTGTATTAAAGGAAGAGTAGAAGCGTGACCTGTTTGCAAGCCCTAACTTTTTTCTTTGTATACACTGGTGGTGCTGGCGTCTCTGGTGCCGCAGTTCGGCGCTGTGGTGCCCACCGTGCTAGTGTCGTCTCCTGGTGCAGCAGAGGGTTCCGCCATGGATGGTACTATGGTGCTACGCCTTCACTGCCTCGCCTCTTCACTGCATCGACGCTCCTTCTGAATCGAGATCTCCAGGTAATCCTCCTTCTTCTCTCTCTGCTCTGCTTCTGCATTCTGTACTGAACTGTCACTAGCCTAGGGTTCAAGCTCTGAATTTTTAGATGTTTAGATCGATTCAGTAGTTGCTTAGGTATATAGGAATCTATGTAGTGCTTAGGATGTCCTAGTTGCAGTAGAACATGTGTAGGTGTTTTACTGAATTTTACTTCTGATTCAAGGTTTCGTGCGTGGCTAAGATACATGTTGAGAGAACATGGAGGTCCCTTATTGGATGCTTTCAGATCAAAATACCCTGAAAGGTATCGCGGCTCCTGTTTTTTACTTGCTACTCTTATTCTTCTCATAATTTTGCAACTTTGTTATAGCTTATTACTCCATGTCCTCAGAACCAACAATGTAAGTACATATTTTACTATTGGTGAAACAATGTCCTCAGAACTTTGCACGTATCAGTGCTGGTTTCCATCTTTGAACAACTAAAAGAAGTTAGTAATTTGCTGATGTGGTAGGCTGTGAGGGCAGGAAAAATGTTCAGTGGGGATTGACTTTATAGTTATATAGGATTATTACAACTATAGTGTACTTCATGATAATCACATGCTAACGATGTACCGTATGCTTCCTTCATTTGTTTTGTGCAGGGAGGGAGCTTATACTTGCTTTAATCAAACCGTTGGAGCTGAAGAATTCAGTTATGGTTCTAGAATAGATCACATTCTCATTTCAAAATGCACACACTGTCGAGATGAGGACCCTACGGCACAGCGAGCCGCACTGGACGGTGGCGCAATGCATGAGGTACAGAACTTAAACTCCTTCATCGTCACATCAATCACAACGTTTATGTCACTGAATAGTTAATTTCTTAGGAATAGAGCATGTCTCCTTCGGCTAAACTGTAACAAAGTTCAGAATATTAAAGTTTAGATTATTAACCTTAACTTTCATTTATCAAAGATCTGCACACTTTGTTTTGGATCCACACACCTAGGCTCGTCTAATGTGATCGGATCTGGCCAGATTCCTTTTGATGCATCACCTGTTACTCTTTTCGGTGAATTATGTTAGTAGTAATCTTGATTAGCTAGTTGCATGTGTGTTGTTAGCAGGATTAGCGTGGCCGTAGCTTAGGTCAAGCATGTACCTTATGTTTTGTCTCATGTAAAAAGCTTAGGACTGTGTTTACTGAATAATTAAGTTCTTCTGACAGGGAACTATGCATCCTGAATGGCATAGACTCTTGGCTTCATGAAATGACCCATGTCTATGATTCAAGGTATCTTAGATCTTCGATGTCGGATGCAAATAATTGCTCAATTTCACTTCTCTGCAATGTTCATTCTCACATATTTCTATCATTCTTTGCAGGGATAAAGTAAAGAAAAAGAAGAAAAGATTACTAGAAGATTAGTTTTAGAATTTTCTTTTATTTCCTTGTAATTTTTCTTTTATTGGATACTTGTAAAGACATTGTAATATTCTTACTATAATAAAAATTATGATTCTATTTCATTTTTTGTTTTTAAATTATTTTTCCTTATAGGTTGTTTTCTGTAAATTTGGATTTTTTTTTGTTTTCCAAATACATTACTAGTGGCGCATTTCAGCCCTTATTAGTGGCGCACCTTCCTTTATTACTAGTGGCGCACCTATAAGGCTATTAGTGGCGCACCTAGAGGGAATACCAGTGGAGCTCCTAAGGGTTAGTAGTGGCGCACCAGAGGTGCGCCATTACTAACTGGATTACTAATGGCGCACCAGAGGTGCGCCATTACTATCTGCTACTAGTGGCGTGTTAATAGTGGCGCACCTATAGTACGCCATTACTAACGAAAACAGGTGCGCCACTAATAGGGCTTTTTCTAGTAGTGATCTTTGAAAGGTAGCGGGTGCATTGCATAAACAAAAGGCATATGTCTATGGGCATAAGTTCCAAAAGGGCATGTGAAAGTAGTTTTCTCCTGCTCTTCTTTTGACACGGGTATTTGAGAGAAACCACAATGTCCATCAAGAAAACAAAAGTGTGTGTGCTTAGATAATCTTTCTAACATTTGATCAATAAAATGCAAGGGGTAATGATCTTTTGTAGTAGATTTTTTAAATTTCCTGAAATCAATAACCATCTTATAACCGGTTACAATTCTTTGTGGGGTAAGTTCATTTTTATCATTAGGAACAACAGTTATACCTCCTTTCTTAGGAAAACAATGAACATGACTTACCCATCTACTATCAGCAATAGGATAAATTATACCTGCCTCCAGAAGCTTTAGTATTTCGGTTCTTACCACTTCCTTCATCTTAGGATTTAAGCGGTGTTGATGATCAACGACAGGTTTAGCATCAGGTTCCATATAAATCTTATGCCAACATAGAGTGGGGCTTATGCCCTTAAGATCATCAAGATTATATCCAATAGCAGATATATGCTTCTTCAGAGTTTTAAGTAATCTCTTTTCTTCATGCTCTAAAAGGTTAGCACTGATAATAACATTAGATATCTTCTTTTCATCAAGATAAGTATATTTCAAAGTATCAGGTAATTTCTTTAGATCAAACACGGGATCTCCCTTGAGTGGAGGAGGACCCCCTAAATATCAACTGGTAATTTGTGTTTAAGAATATGTCATTGTCTAGGAATTATATCATCTACCTCATTTCTTTCGTTCATATGCATATCATTTTCATGGTCTAGCAAATATTGTTCTAATGGATCGGTAGGAGGCACGGCAATAGAAGTAAGGACAATTATTTCATCCTTACTGGGTAATTCTTTCTCAGGTTGTTGTCTACCAGACTTAGAGAAATTAAATTCATGAGACACATCACCAAAGCTTGTGTTGACCTTCTCAGTAACACAATTAATTTCAGCATTAACAGTATTCAAGAAAGGTCTACCAAATATAAAGGGATAAAAATTATCTTGTTCTGAACCTAGTACTAAGAAATCCGTAGGGTACTTAATTTTTCAATGAAAGACTTCAACATCTCTAACAATACCAAGTGGTGAAATAGTGTCTCTGTTTGCAAGTTTAATGGTGACATCAATATCTTCAATCTCAGAGGGGGCTATGTTATTCTTAATTTCTTGATATAAAGTAAAAGGTATAGCACTAACACTAGTACCCATGTCACACATGCCATGATAACAATGATCTCCAATCTTAACAGAAATAACATGCATGCCAATGCCTGGTTTATTTTTGTCTAACTTATCCTGATGGTTTCTAACCTGTTTTGCAATTCTAGTTGCTTCATCACAGAAGTAAATAGCCTGACAATCAATGTTATCAACATGGAGACCTTTAACCATAGCAATATTAGGCTCAAGATTTTATTTGTTCAGAGGGTTTATGTGTTCTAATATAACTTTTATTAACCACAATTGCAGCTTTAGCATGTTCCTTAATCCTAAAAGGAAAATGAGGTTTCTCAATATAAGCAGTAGGTACATGTGGGGACTGTCGGTGTCAAAACCGGCGGATCTCGGGTAGGGGGTCCCGAGCTGTGATACTAGAATCGATGGTAACAGGAGATGAGGGACACGAGGATTTACCCAGGTTCGGGCCCTCCTATGGAGGTAATACCCTACGTCCTGCTTCATTATATTGATGGTATGAGGATTAGAGAGTTGATCTACCTCAAGATCGAAATAGCTAAACCCTAGATGAGTTGTCGTGGCCTACAACCTAAAACCCTTCGGCTTATATAGACGCCGAGGGTACCTAGGGTTTACACATGGTCGGTTACACGTAGAAGGGATAAACATGCCTATTCACTACTTTAAACTTGGAGGATAAGCCACGATCCTCGAGGCTTCCATCCTGGAGACAGGGTCTTTAATCCATCCAGTGTCTGGCGAACGGCCCATACAGCTCGGTCCATAAGAAGTAGGTCGGCCTCCCGCGAGGACCCCTTAATCCAGGACTCCCTCAGTAGCCCCCGAACTAGCCTCCAACGCCAAGGGTCTTAGCTCCATCTCCTTCATATAATCAGAGTCTTCGGCTTGCAAGGCGAGTTCCTTTCTCCAAATGGTGATCAGCCGAGTTTTAGTTCGGCCTTCGACGTCGTGTAGTTTTCCCGATCATTAATCATCCAAGCACCATGAATAGCTCGGCCATGAAGGCCAAACGTCAAGGGGTAAATAGTGCTCCCTGACAACCTTTCTGACGAAAGGTCACGGCCCACCACGACCGCTAAACCAGTCGTAAAGACTCGATTCGCGGTTCGAGGCTGTTTTCATCAGCATGATCCATCAATGCACAGATCGTGCTCCGTTTCACACGGGATATGTTTAATCATGCGCATATAACGGCACGCGTGTCTTGGGAAGCGGAGGGATTCACGGCGCAGTGAAGGGAGGCTAACCGGCAACAAGCCCGATAAAAGGGGAAGAAAACCCCAAGGCTTTACCGCACTCCTCCTTCGCATCCCTGCTTCCCCAATCTCCTGAGCCTCCAGAGCCCAGATCTAGTTTTCCACCCTTTCTCCTCCGAGCTCAGCCATGCCCAGCGGCAAGTGGGAGGCTTCCACGGTCACAGACCAGGACATCCGGGAGCTCAAGGACGCCGGCTACCTCCCCGCCAATATCTTCCACCGCGCCGCAGAGGAGGGCCCGGTGATCCCCACCCCCAAACCAGGCGAGAGGGTGGTCTTCATTCCTCATTTCATCCGAGGATTGAGCTTCCCGCTCCACCCCTTCGTGAGCGGCCTCATGTTCTTCTACGGACTCGACTTCCACGACCTCCGCCGAACTCTATCATGCATATATCGGCCTTCATCATCGTCTGCAAGGCCTTCTTACGGGTCGAGCCACACTTCGGACTATGGCTCAAGGTATTCAACATCAAGCCGAAGTGTGTCGCAGGCGAACACGCAGACTGCGGCGGTGCGGTCATCAAGCTTCCCCTCGCAGTATGGCCGTCCAGCACCTTCATCGACACCATCAAGACTTGGCAAAAAGAGTGGTTTTACATCACCGAGCCAAGGTAGGAGGGCGGAACTGTTCCTGCCGAATTCAGATCCGGCCCCCCGACCAGATTGACCTCATGGGTCCGAAAGGGCCTCGACTGGGGGTCGGATACAGAGGTGGATGACCTGCAGAGGTGCATCGCCTCCCTCATCAAGGACAAGATCAAACTGACCAACGTGGTCCAGATTATGTTCCGGCGGCGCATCCTCCCCTGCCAGCGCCAAGGTTCTCCCATGTGGACTTATTGGCTTGACGAAGATCCGACGATTCGTCGGTTCTTCGGCACCACTCGAGAGAAGCTGTGGAAGGCGCTGTTCAAGGCGCAGGAGAGCTGGCCAGCCGAGAAGGAGGACCGGGGCCTGCGCGCCGATAAGCCCCCTTCCCAGGTATAACATTGTTTCGCTCGAATAGCTTTGCTTTCCCAAAGAAAATCTAAGCACTTTTCGATCACTTTCGTAGGAGTGGCTGAGCAAGGCCACGGGCATCAACTGCCCGGCCCCACAGCCCAAAGACGATAGGTCCCCGTTGCTGACGGAGATGCTCGTCGTGGCGCCTTACAAGGCGCCGGAGAAAAAAGAGCACAAGAAGAAACCAGGCCGGGCAGGCCTGGGCATCAGGGACCAGTCAGGGGCTGCGACCGAGGAAACCCTCACCTCCTCGAATCAAGAGGAGGAGCACGAGGAGGCGATTCCCCCTTACAGTAAAGAGGGCGGCGTCACCGGACGCCTCAGAGGATGTACCTCCTCCCGCCCAGAAGAAGGTGCGTCGGACACAGGTAGTCCTGTCCGACGATAGTTCGGACTCAGACACCGAGTCCGAGGTCTTTGAGAGGGTTCCACGAAGGAACCTCAGGGTCAAGCCCCCACCTCGAAGGTACAGATCCGAAGACCTCCCGAGCTATTAGTGCTAAGTTTTGAATACGATTAACATGTGAGCGCCTTATTGACTTGCAGCCCACCGCGTGTTCTCCCCACCGATCAAGTTTCAGATGGGGAGACCCCGCCTGCCGAGCTAGCGGAGAGCGGGTCCGTGTCGCGCCCCTCTCCTCCGGGCGCCACGAAGGATGCTGCGGAGGGGTCATCCCAATAGGCTCCTTTGGAGCCGAACACTGGAGGTGGGGGCGACGAAGTCATGGTCGAGGCTAACACCTCGGCTGCCGAAGACCGGGGGGAGAAGCCCCTCCCGGATACTGAGGAGACCGGAAGAGGAGATGTCCAGTCACCTCCAAGGTTTTATCCGGAGCGTACTATGCCTCCGGAGGCACCGGTTCAACCTCCGGTTGGAGATCGGGTCAACCGATCCCCACCGGCACCGCCGACCACTGGGTGGCCGGTTATGGGGGAGGCTCTGACAAACTCCTCCATCTCCGGGAGCACCGCACCCTTATGGGTGCGGTATTGCAGAGCATCCAGTCCGTGGACAGCGGACTAAAGGAGGCCTTCAACGGTCTCCTGAAGGGCTTTCAGGTGAGCCACGCAAGGCTTTGTTTGTGAAATATTAATTCCTTTGGATTATTATTATATACATGGCAGCCCCCGAGCCCTAGGTAAGTTTGGAAAAAACTTACCTGGGGGTCAATCCTAGATCAGCATCCGAACTATGTATAGGACAGTATTTGTTCGGAATGGTCTAACAGCCCTTAAGATGACCGGTCATAGGATCATTTTTATGACAGCCCGGAAGTTGTGAACCCATTTAACTTGATATGGTTTTGTTTTGTACAGGCTTCGTCATCGGCGGCGGCTGTTAATGCTGTCGGGCTGGACGAGCTGAATCAGAAGCTCAAGAGCTCCGAAGATGAGCTCGAAGCTCTGAATAAGAGATTCGACGAGGCGCAAGGTAAGCCGAACTAGAATATCCAAATTCCTCATTGCCGTACTGTCAAAGCAGTATGTTTGATATGTTTGTAATGCTTACGTAGCCTCGGCGAAAGAAATTGAGAAGCTCAAGGCCAAGCTTGAGAAAGCGAAGCAGGAGGCTGTGGTTGAGAGGGCGGTGGCCAAGGAAGCGGCTACCGCGCTATCCGCCTTGAGGGCCACTAGCGACAAGCTTGAGGCTCGGGTGGAGGAAATCCAACAGGAGCTCAAGGACACTGGCCAAAAGTGCGAGGACCTTTAGCGAAAAGGCAAAGAGCAGGCCGCCGAACTATCCACCCTAAAAACCAATCTCCAAAAGGAGTGGGTGGATAGGCGGTCTTTTGAAGAGCAAGTCAGCCAGGCAAAGGCTATCATGGATGGTAAGCCATATTTATTGTAGTGTGTCTTCAGGGATAGCAAGTTCAAATTGCTTACCCAAGTGTGGCGTTCGTCAGGCGCCTGCTCGGACCTCTAGAAGAGCACAGCGGACACGAATCAGTTCTATGCTTCGCGGGGAGAGGAGGATGAAGCTCGGCAGTTTTGGGCGCAGTTCGGAGCCCCCGAGCGCTCCCCTCTACTTGTTGAGCAGCTGAAGCAGCTGATGGAGCTACACCGGATGGCGGAGCCGGCCATGAAGGATCTTTGCATCCGGCTATGGCCCAACGAGCCACTACCGGGCAGCTACTTCGGCCTGGTGCAGAAGCTGAGAGACGCCTCGCAGCGGATCGACGCACTAAAGCGGTCCTCCTGTATCGAGGGAGCTCGGATGGCCTTTGCGAAGGCCAAGGTGCACTGGCCGGGGCAGGATCCAATGAAGATAGCCACCGCCCCTCCGCCCCCTAGAAAGGAGCATAGGCGCCCCGAGCTATACTTCTCCGAAGTAATGGAGGGTGCTCGGGCAATAGAGGCTCAGTGTTTGAAAGAAAACGTGTATGAGTAGATGTGTTGTAATATGTCCGAAGACCTTTTAACGCGTTTTATGTTTTGAGATGCATGGTTTATCATGTCTTTAATATTTTGCATCCTTTATAACTCCTGTGTGGCCGTTAAAACTGAAAGCTACGAGTCGTCGGCTTCAGCCCCCATGTAGATACTACACGGGGTGTCCCTGCCAACGCACTGTGACCCTTAGCCGAGCTATCGGTACCTGTTGGGGATATAACCCGTGGTGAGACCCGCCCAGGCGGGGCCGGGTTACACCGGGCGGCTCGTAAGCCCAAGACTTGTAAGGTGGGCTTAAGGATGCAGGCAAGGCCGCCAGGGCGGCTTACCAGATGGGCCGTTGACAGGGGCCCAGAGACGGAAGGTGGCGTGAAGACCCGGGTGGCTAAGCCGCCCGGTGGCGGCTTACCCAAGATGGTATGGCGGCTTAGAGACAGAATAGGACACGCTGTGTGAGTCGGTTTGAGACTCGTGTAACCCGGGGCCTTGACCTCTTATATAAAGGCTAGACCCCGGGGCGGCTTAGACAAGAAACAAAGTAATCGAGAGCTAGGTCAAGCAATCCGCTCCCTTGTAATCGATACTCCAGCTAATACAACACAAGCAGGACGTAGGCTTTTACCTCTACTTGAGGGGCCGAACCTGGGTAAACTCGTGTCCTTCGTCCCGATCAACCCCTTTGAGTCCACTGCTATGGCGATGGCCTCGAACCTAAGTCTTCGGACATCTGCCGTGACAAAACCACGACAGTTGGCGCCCACCGTGGGGCAGACGCTCGGTGGTGTTGAGTTCTCAAAGGGCTCTCTACCAGGGATCGAGGGGTACGCGGTTGGCAGGATGACCAAGAGTCACCGTGGCCGGCTCTACATCGACGACGCCGGCTGGGGCCCCGAGGCTGACTCCGTTGAGTATGGTTTCCGGGTCCCCTTCGGCGGGATTCACGTCTTCATCGGCAAGATCGGCGGATCTGAACCCGGGCCGGACGTCTACACCGACATCGTCGAGCCGGCTCGGCGCAAGCAACCCGCCCAACGTGGTCAACCCGCCCGTGCTAAACCGGGTCGGAAACACGTCTTCGTCGGCTTCACTCAGGGCATGGATCTAGAAGGATCTATGTCACAGGAGGAAACTCTCATCTGCTCTGAAAACGGATCTTCGAGCGGAGAGACGGAATCAATCTACCAGCTCCATAATGGCGGACTCGGGGGCTACGTTGAGCCTTACCCCGAGTCGGATTTTCATAAGCCGGAGGAATATGAGCCGCCGAACCGCGCAGCCGTCTTCATGGCGGGTTCCGCGGCGGCTCATAACAGCACAGCTGCTGAGGCAACCGGATCGGGGGCTGGCAGGCAGCCGGCTCAGGTCCTTCTGGATTTAATGGGTGAGCTTTCAACCCTGATGGCGACTGAGGTCACAGCTGAAAACCAAGCCGCCCGTAACACGGAGATTGCGAGGTTGAAGAATCAGATGACTGAAGTCCAGCAGGAGATCAATGAACTGAAGACTCAGATGGACGCTGAGGCAGAGCGCCTTAGGGCGGATGCTTTCCGTCTTGGGCTGGAGCAGCAATCAGCAGCGGCGGTTCAGCGGATGAGGCACCAATCCCGCTTGCCGGATCAGTATGAAGCGAGGAATCTTTTCAACACGCCAGGAACGGGACAGAACGTGCCTTTGGTCGTAACCCGGACGGCGGAAGTACCTGAAACCAGATTACACCGACCTCTTTTCCTACGCCGCCGGGTCATTACTCTAACCCGGCGGAGAACTTGGTAGCGGCAGCGACTCGGCTGACTGCTATCCCAATCCCCGATGAGTCACGCTTCGCAGAAGAAGTGCGGAACGCGGTTGGATACCTGCGAACGGCAATGGCCCAGCAGGAGAAGTATGCTTACAGCCGGAGTCGTGTGCATTCAACCCCCATCCCCAGTCGCAGTTACAGCCGGCGTTATGAGTCGCCGGCGGTATCTAGCAGTGAACGACATCGGAACCCGCCGCGGGCTGACCGGCCGGCTCTGGATGCGCAGGCGCTGGTGGATCGAGCAAGAGCACAACGAGAAGCAGCGGCTCTGGCGGCAGCGGCGGCTCATCCGGAACCCACGGCTGCACCTTCCGTCTCAGCCGGAGCCGAGTTGACCTCCCGGGCTGTGGGAGTGCCGTGCTTAGCGCCGGCTTTACGGAACGAGCGCCTGCCAAAAGATTTTAAGGGCCCTCGTAAGGTGCCCAATTACACAGCTGACCTACCTCCGGAGGCTTGGATCGAAAGCTATGAGCTCGCCATGGAGATGTTGGATGTTAGTGATGCAGTGTGTGCCAAGTACTTTATCATGATGCTAGAAGGGCCGGCTCGCACGTGGTTGAAGGGTTTGCCACCCAACACTATTACTTCCTGGGCCGGGTTGAAGGCGAAATTTATCAAAAATTTCAAAGGGACGTGCAAGCAGCCCATGACGATCGTGGATTTGGATCATTGTGTGCAACAGACGGATGAGTCGGCTCATCATTGGGTCCGGCGGGTTTCGACTATCATCCACTCTTCAGAACAGATCACGGCGGCTCAAGCAGTTTTGATTCTGGAGAAAAATTGCCACTTTACGCCTTTGAAGCAGAAGCTTGGCCGGCTTAAACGTTCGTGTCAAGACATGGGGGAGCTTATGGCGGCTCTAACCAAATATGCGGACTCTGACAACACGAAAGACCCAGGCTCTGATGATGAAAAATCAGGTCAAGGGAAGAAAGGTAACAATGGAAAGGGTCAGCAGCAGAACGCGGCTGGAAACGGCAACTCTGGCAAGCGGAAACACCCGGACGGCGGGTCAGAATTGGTGGCGAATACCAGCGCTGGGAATAACCATGCCAAGGGCAATGGGAACTTCAAGCAGAATTTTAATAAGGGAAAGGTTCCATTTAATTTGGAAGCAATGCTTAATAAGCCTTGTCCAGAGCATAGTCGACCTGATAAGCCGGCAGGGCATACGTGGAGGAATTGCCACATTATGCGGCAGTTTCGAGATTACAGCCTTCAGCAGCATCATCACAACGGTAATGGACCGTCCGGCGGCTCAGGGCCAGGCGGGTCAGGAGCCGGCTTGGGTCCTGGCGGCTCAGGGTCGGGTTACCAGAATCAGGGTAATCAGGGAGGTCATAATCAACAGTCTGGAGGCGGTGGCCAACAGCAACATAACCAGTCCGGTTTTCAGAGTAACCCAAAACAACTTAGCGGGGGTCAGTATCACGTCTTCACAACCAGCTTCGACAAGCGAGACCAGAAGGTACGCAAGCGGGCGGTTAATGCGGTCATGCCGGCTCTCCCGCAATATCTGAAGTGGTCTGAGTATGACATCACTTGGAGCAGGGCGGATCACCCGCCGCGGGTTGACAACCCGGGGCAATTAGCTTTGGTGGTTGCCCCCCAAGTTGGTGGATACATGTTCACGAAGGTTCTTATGGATGGTGGTAGCAGCATCAACATCCTGTATTATGATACTTTCAGCCGGATGGGTCTGCTTGACAAAGATCTTAAGCCGTCTTCCACAGTCTTTCATGGTGTGGTGCCTGGCAAGTCGGCTTACCCAGTGGGCAGGATTTCGCTGGAAGTCGCCTTTGGTGATGAGTACAATTACAAGGTGGAGTCCCTGTGGTTTGAGGTGGTCAAAATTAAAAGTCCGTATCATGCTTTATTCGGACGGCCGGCTTATGCCAAGTTCATGGCTAGGCCTTGTTATGTCTACTTACAGCTCAAGATGCCCGGGTTAAGAGGAACGATTACTGTGCACGGTGATCGGAAGACGGCTCTTGAATGTGAGGAAGGCGATGCGGCTTATGCAGAGTCAAGTTGTGCAGAGGCAGAGCTCAAGTTTTATAAAGAGAATGTTGACCCGGAGGATATGACTCCCTTGAAGAAGCCTACTACGGAATCAGAGCCGCCCCTCAAGTTTTCGGCGGATGATACCAAACAGGTGGATTTTACGGAGGGCGACTCATCTCAGCAGTTCACTATAGGGGCTAACATCGACCCCGCATAGGAAAGCGCGCTCATCAAATTCATCCGTGAGAATCGGGACATCTTTGCATGGAAGCCGTCTGACATGCCGGGTGTACCGAGAGAGTTTGCTGAGCACCACCTTAATGTGGATCCTAAGTTCAAGCCGATCAAGCAATTCCTTCGTCGTTTCAATGAGGAGCGGCGCAAAGCTATTGGAGAAGTAGCCCGGCTCTTAGCAGCAGGGTTCATCATGGAGGTCTTTCACCCGGAGTGGTTAGCTAACCCGGTGCTGGTGCTTAAAAAAAAACGGCACTTGGCGAATGTGTGTGGATTACACGGATCTCAACAAAGCCTGTCCAGCTGACCCGTTTGCTCTCCCTCGGATTGATCAGATCATTGATGCAACGGCGGGTTGTGAGAGTTTATGCTTCCTGGACGCCTATTCAGGTTATCACCAGATCAAGATGGCAGTCAAAGACCAAGAGAAGACGGCTTTCATCACGCCTTTTGGTGCTTTCTGCTATGTGTCTATGCCTTTCGGGCTCAAGAGTGCCCAGGCGACTTATCAACGTTGTGTGCAGAACTGTCTTCACAGTCAAATTGGGTGCAATGTTCATGCTTATGTGGATGATATAGTGGTCAAGTCAAGGAAGAAGGAAACTTTGCTGGACGACCTGAAGGAGACTTTCGACAACTTGAGGGTTTACAAGATGATGCTTAACCCGGCCAAGTGTGTTTTTGGAGTTCCCGCAGGCAAGCTTTTGGGGTTTCTGGTTTCTGAGCGTGGGATTGAAGCTAACCCGGACAAGATCAAAGCAATTACATCTTTGTCTGAGCCGGCGTGCATAAACGACGTTCAGCGCCTGGCGGGTCGAATCGCCGCGTTAAGCCGATTCATAAGCCGCCTGGGCGAGAAGGCAATCCCCTTGTATCAAATGATAAAGAAGACGGATGATTTCGTCTGGAGCAAGGCGGCGGGTGAGGCGTTTGATGCGCTTAAGAAGCAACTGACTGAGCCGCCCGTCTTGGCTGCTCCGGCTGAGAAGGAACCGTTACTCCTCTATGTGGCGGCTAACAACAGGGCAGTCAGCGCTGCGGTTGTTGTGGAGCGCAAGGAGGCAGGGAAGGAATATCCGGTTCAACGGCCGGTTTACTACGTCAGTGAAGTTTTGATCGAGTCCAAGCAGCGATACCCACATTGGCAGAAGCTGATCTATGGAGTATTCATGGCAAACCGGAAGTTGAAACACTATTTTTTGGGACATCCGATCACAGTGGTTAGCTCTGCCCCGTTGGGAGACATAATTCAAAACAGAGAAGCCACTGGCCGGATTGCTAAGTGGGCGTTGGAGCTTGGACCTCTTAATCTAAAATATGTGCCTCGCACAGCGGTTAAGTCTCAAGCTTTGGTGGACTTTATAAACGACTGGACTGAGTGTCAGTCGCCAGAGGAGAAGCCGGACAACACTTATTGGACGATTCACTTCGACGGGTCTAGACAGCTGGAAGGTTCGGGGGCTGGAGTTGTCTTAACTTCCCCCAAAGGTGATAAGTTCTGTTACGTATTAAGGCTGATGTTTCCTTGTACTAACAATACAGCTGAGTATGAAGCTTTGCTTCATGGCCTCCGGGTTGCTAAGGAGATGAATCTGAGCCGGGTTCGATGCCTCGGCGACTCAGACCTTGTGGCTCAGCAAGTTTCAGGCACGTGGGATTCCAAAGACCCACGCATGGCGGCTTATCGTCAGGCGGTAGACGTCGTTGCAGGTCACTTCAAGGGTTATCAGGTGGATCACATTGATCGTCGTAAGAACGAGGCGGCTGACGCATTGTCAAGAATTGGCTCCCAGCGTAAGCCGGTGCCGCCTAACGTTTTCTTGGACGTGTTATATCACCCTTCAGTTAAGTTACCTTCGGAGGAAGATCTGGCTATTCCTGACCCGGAGGGGCAATTGGTGGCGGCTCTGCGTGCTATTCCTGACTGGACGTTGCCTTACATGGCGTATCTAACTCGTGGCGAGTTACCTGACGAGGAGACCTTGGCAAGACAAATCGTCAGACGATCCAAGTCCATGACAATCATCAATGGCGAGTTACATAAACGCAGTGTTACAGGCGTTTTTCAGCGTTGTGTTTCACCTGAGGAAGGCAAGGAGATCCTTAATGAAATCCACGCCGGAGATTGTGGTCATCATGCCGGCTCAAAATCTCTGGTGGCCAAGGCTTTTAGACATGGTTTCTTCTGGTTGACGGCTCACAAGGATGCAGAAAACTTAGTGCTCAAGTGTGATGGCTGTCAAAAGTTTGGACGGCGTGTTCATGTGCCGGCTCAGGAGTTGCTCATGGTCCCGATTACTTGGCCGTTTGCGGTCTGGGGGCTTGATATGGTCGGGCCCTTCAAGAGATCCAAAGATAAGAAGACCCACCTTTTGGTGGCGGTTGATAAATTCACGAAGTGGGTAGAGGCTGAGCCGGTCGGCAAGTGTGACGCAGCTACGGCGGTTCAGTTTGTCAAAAAATTGATCTACCGTTTTGGTTACCCTCACAGTATAATCACAGATAATGGCACAAACCTATCCAAGGGGGCTATGCAAACCTTCTGTGAAGAAGAGCACATCCGGCTTGACGTCTCTACAGTTGCTCATCCACAGTCCAATGGTCAGGCGGAGCGTGCTAACCAGGAAATCTTGAGAGGTATCAAGCCCCGACTTATGGTTCCTTTGCAGAGAACGCCGGGTTGTTGGGTTGAGGAGTTACCATCAGTCTTATGGAGCATCAATACAACTCCCAACAGATCCACTGGCTATACGCCTTTCTTCATGGTTTATGGCGCAGAAGCCGTCTTACCAAGTGACATACATCATGACTCGCCACGGGTGGCGGCTTACGTTGAGACAGACAATGAGACCGCGCTACAAGACGCATTGGATGCTTTGGATGAAGAGCGTGACCTGGCGGCGGCTCGATCGGCGATTTATCAGCAAGACCTGCGCCGCTATCACAGCCGCCGAGTCAAGACCCGGACGTTTCAAGCAGGCGACTTAGTGTTGCGCCTGATTCAAGATCAGACGGATGCGCACAAGTTGTCTCCTCCATGGGAAGGGCCTTTTGTGGTTAGCAGAAACCTCAACAATGGGTCATACTATCTCATTGACGTACGAGACGAGTCACGCACTTCTGGGCAGGAGACCCTCCGGCCGTGGAATATCGCTCATCTGCGGCCTTACTACACCTAAGTCATCGACTTCCCTCGTTGTATAATATCATTGTATATATTATATATATATATATATAATAAAGTTGGTATCCCTGCAAGCCGGGGCATCTGCCGTTTTTACATCACATTGTCCAAGATGGCTACAATCATATGATCATTTGGAGGCTTTCAACCTGCCGGGTTAGGCTTCAAGCCTCTTGGTCTGGCTCTTCAAGCCGGAGTTGCAAGGTCATTTGGGGGCTTCTAACCCGCCGGGTTAAGCTTCAACCTTATTGATCGGCTCCTTATCTACAATATCACCACATACTGGCGGCTTACAAGACGGCGGCTTATAAGTTGGTGTGCAAAGTTGATAATATCAACAAAGATTACTGGGAGTGCAGCGAGTCATGAACTCACCTCCTCTAATCTGTGAAAACGGGTTATGCCTGCCTGTATGCAGATGCACTTTGTCAGGGGTGCAGCGAGTTCTAAAACTTACCCCCTGCAAAGGCCTCTTACAGCGGCGAGGCTAACTCTGTAAGGCCGGGTTATGCCTGCCTGTATGCAGATGCACTTTGTCAGGGGTGCAGCGAGTTCTAAAACTTACCCCCTGCAAAGGCCTCTTACAGCGGCGAGGCTAACTGTAAGGCCGGGTTATACCTGCCTGTATGCAGATGCACTTTGTCAGGGGTGCAGCGAGTTCTAAAACTTACCCCCTGCAAAGGCCTCTTACAGCGGCGAGGCTAACTCTGTAAGGCCGGGTTATGCCTGCCTGTATGCAGATGCACTTTGTCAGGGGTGCAGCGAGTTCTAAAACTTACCCCCTGCAAAGGCCTCTTACAGCGGCGAGGCTAACTGTAAGGCCGGGTTATACCTGCCTGTATGTAGATGCGCTTTGTCAGGGGTGCAGCGAGTTCTATAACTTACCCCCTACAAAGGCCTCATGCAGCGGCGAGGTTAACTCTTACATTTGTAACTACGGGTTATACCTGCCTGTAAGTAGATGCGTTTTGTCAGGGGTGCAGCGAGTTCTATAACTTACCCTCTGCAAGTGCCTCTTACAGCGGCGAGGTTAACTCTTCTATTTGCTGCGTCTCTCTGGGTTGTTACGCTCTTATTAAGAGTTCAAAGTAGCTAAGACCACAGAAGAACCGGCTTATATATTCGGAAAAGCAGGCAAGGAAAATGAGGTTTCACGCCTCCGGGTTAGACTTTTTAAGTCACCCTTCGCAGTGATGCAGAACATGTTTCTGTCTTCTTATATTGCCGGGTTTGTCTACAAGGTAAGACGCCGTGCAGATTGATATCATAAGCCGCTTGAAGAAAAGCAAGGAATATATTATGATTGACTAAAGACTCATACGTGCACTATGGCACGGGTCAGACAGTGAGAGTTTTTCTACAAGCCTATTACAAAGCTCTCTTTGAGAGCTCACCAGGCAAGTAGCCAAAAGTTTTATACACATCGGCGGCTCAAGAAGCCGGGTTATCAAATATCAAGTTCAGCTTGACGGCGGGTCATCCTGCTCCGGGTCTTCGACTTCTTCGATCTGAAGATTGTCCACGTCCCAGTTGCAGTGTGTTAGTGCTTCAAACTGGGCGTCCTCAAACAGAGGAGACGGATCAATCTCAGGGGCGAAGAAATGCTTACGGCGCACGGGGGTCAAGTCTCTGCATTCAAATGTGGGACCACGTATCTTCTTGGATGTCTCGCTGTAAGCCGCCTGGTAAGTTGACATGTCAAGATCCTCCACCAGCTTGGAGGCAAGAACCCTGGAAGATTTTCTGCATTGAGCATAGTCTTCTGTAGTGAACTCCGAGCCGTCATCTTTCTTGGACGGGAACCCGTCCATCATCTCGTCAGCAGTTAACTCAGGAGCGAAAGCCAAGCACCGGCTTAGCGCAGATAGAGCCCCCTGCCTGGCGGCTGATCTTTTGAGCTCATCAATCTGCTTAGGCAGCGTGGACAGCAACTCTAAGATATCTTTCATGTGCTTGGGGATGCTCTTTTCAGTCAGCATAGCTTTAATGGTCAGGAGAGTCCCGCAGTAGAGTTGTTCAGCTAAGGAGTACACTGCCTTCAGCTTCATCACACTGTCAGAGGATAACTGGCGGCTCCTTTCACCTGCAAAAAAAAAAAAGGTTTGGTGGTATAAGCCGCCAGAAATATTATTTATCACGGACAAGACGGTCATTAAGTACCATATGCTTACCAAAGATAGCAGAGGTCATCCTGGATATATGCTGTTTTAGGGTCTGCAGCTCTGTCGACACAGTGGCAAGCCGCCCTTCAGCATCTTCTGCACGCTTGGTCAGGGCGGCTTGATGAGTTTCAGTATTCTTCTTGAAAAGAGCTAAGTCCACTTGCGTCTTTTCAAGATCTTCGACGGCAACCCGCCACTTGGTTTCCGCCTCTGACCGGGCGGTCTGTTGCACATCGAGATTTTTCTTCAGGCTGGCCATTTCAGATTCAGCCGCCTCTAGAGCATCCTGTAACAATTCAAAAGCAGGAAAAGGGGGGTTCAATGTTCATGGTAAGTTACCACTGAGGAAATTATGCTACAAGTCTCAAGCAGATTGCAAGCAATATACTCGACACTTGGGGGCTAATGTCTATTTGTTCTCTAGGGCTTGTCCCGGCTAATCTTTAAAAAAAAGGTAAGCCGGCCCTTGGGGGCTACAGATCACGCTCTCAAGTCTTTCAATTAAAGTCCCGACTCATCTTTAAAAAAAAAAAAAAGATAAGCCGGCCCTTGGGGGCTACAATCAGCATTTATACAGTATCCAATGAGAATCCGGGTCATCATTTCATGATAACCCGGACTTGGGGGCTGCAACTGTTCAAACTCTATACATCGAGTATCGGCCTACTACTTACACTAACCCGATACTTGGGGGCTACAGATCAAGTTATGAAAAGTATTGCTAAGGAAAGCCCCGGTTTATTATTTGACATATTAATCCGGCTCTTGGCGGCTAGGAAAGGGTATAAAGGACAGGCTGGTAAAAGTATTACCTCATATTTTTTCTTCATAAGGCTGACAAACTTCAGCTCCATCTTCCGGCTTGACTCCAGGCGGTTTAGAAATCCAGCATGAAGTTCATCAGCGGTAAACTTCTCCAGTACAGTAGGTTCCAAATTAAATTCCTCCAGCGAAGAAGTTTCAGCTTTGCCAGAGTGCCTTGTTAATACACGGGGTTCAGGGGTGTGGTGACCCGTCTCAGTAATAGCAACGTCTGGAAGGGCTGTTTCTTCATCAGCCATTGAAGGGCTGGGCAGTTTAGGATCATCCCTCGCAGGGCTTTCAGCGGTCGTATCATGACCCGCCGGCTTAGGTGGCTGGTGAATGTTTTTCTCAGTATCTGCGGCTGGTAGAGAGACCGGCTTAGCAAACACTGGCTCTTTAGCAATTGGGGCGGCAGTAGACCCGCCAGTTTTTCTTCGTTTGGCTTGGGCCCTGGAAGGCGCAGTTGATGGTTATATATATGTCAAGGACATTGAAAACATTCAAGTGCAAAATAATATACATACTCCGGGTTGATCTTCATTGGGGGCAGCTTTGATGCGGTTGAGTCGCCAGATGAAGGCGGAGAGTCCTGAAGGCATCCAAAGTAATACAACAGTAAGATTACAATGCAAAGTTGATGAGAATTATGTTTCCGTAAAAGGATACCTCAGCTGGCCGTTTTCGAGGAGTCGGGGAATGAGGTAACCCGGCCACGAGGTCGTCAGAGCCGGCGCTCCGGGTCTGGCGTCGGGAGTTGTGCTGTTGCTTTTTCAAAAGGAAATTGGGATCTAAGTGAGCAAGAGGATGAGAGAAGGGGACTTTCCGGACGACCCGCCGTACTCTGTCTGGTGAATAGATCTCTGAGTCAGAAATATCAATTACCTCAGGAGCGTTGGCGTGGCTTGCTTCCGTCTCATCCTGTGAGTAATTATTGTCAATAAGCTGTATAAAGAGACGGCCAAGAGAATCAAGTTCTACCTCCGAGTCGTCACTTTCGGCCGGCTCTGGAGTGGCGGCTTTCTTCTTCTTCTTGGCTGCGGTTTTCGTCTTAGGCCTTCTCACCGGCGGGTTAAATTTCTTCTTCCAGAACGGGGAGTTGGCCTATATATATAAGCCGCCGGTTAAGGTTACAAGGTGCAAGATAAGTATAATCAATTGAAGGAAAAGAGACTTACGTCTGGAGCCGGATTCTTGGCATAGAAGGGCTTTAGCCCAACCTTGTCGCAAGCTTCCTGACTTTCGCCAAGGAGTCCCTTGACGCCACTGTTGATGTCTTCATCAGTCAAGGGAGTTGTCTTGAAGCAAAGGGGGTCATTGGGTTCACCCGTATATTCGCACATGAGCCGGTCACGCCGGCTCAACGGCATGATTTTCCAGCTTACCCAGCAACGGGTTAGGTCAACACCTGTCAAGCCGTTAGCCAGCAGAGCCTTGACCTTGGTGTAAGCCGAGGCATACTTTGCCCGCTCGGCGGCTGTCATTCGTGCTGGGAAGGGGTTGTCATTGGTAAAGCAGAGCCGGGTTGGACGGTAACCCGGCAGGGGATTCTCGCCTTCAGGAGAGGTGTCCTGGCAATAAAACCAGGTTTTGTTCCAGTCCTTGGGGTGACTCGGCAAGGTGGCTGAAGGGTATGGCAGGTCTCTTCGTCTTTGGATGGTAATACCACCAAGTTCCAAGCTGGGACCGGCCGCCATTTCAGTCTGGCGGTTTGCATAGTGATATTCATAGAAGAGGTCAACAGACGGTTCTTCTTGCATATAGACTTCAGTTAAAACTTGGAATTGGCATATATTGGTAACTGAGTTGGGGCCTATGTCTTGAGGATGGATCTGGAAGAAGTGAAGAACATCCCGAAAGAACTTTGACCCGGGAGGGCGAAACCCGCGAAGGATGTGGTCAGTAAATATGATGATCTCTCCCTCCTTGGGCTCAGGCCTCTTCTCCGGTCCTGGAACCCGCCAGTGTATTTCCTCTTTACTTGGTAACATGCCAGATTCAACAAAGTTAGCTAGGAGTTCTTCAGTGACTCCGGAGCTGACCCAATCACAGGAGGATGGAGTCCTTGTCATGACGGCGGGTTACGCTACAAAAATAGAAGGAATGGCGGGTTAAGAAGAGCAGTCGCTGTGTAATGCAGTTATAATCAGTATAAGTGGAAGAGCTAAGCCGCCAGAAAAATTGGCGGAGAGCCGGCAATACAATGGCGACTTACGAAGCCAAGATGGTATGGATGGGAAAATGACTAAATGCAGAAAACAGATTGTGCATATCGTCTATTCATTGCAAGATCTACGGACGAAGAAAAAATGAAAATAAATACGACCTAGAAATAACAGTGGATGAACGAGATCAATCTACCCGCAACAATGAGTGTCATATGGACACAAAAATGAGTAGGGGATGGACTTCGGAGGAGTGCCCGCAGCCAAAGGGTAGTGATACGAGGTCTTGGGCAGTGCTCGATGCCTCGGTGGTTATCGATGGTGATGAACTAGCAAGAACAAGGAAGAACTCGGAACCCTAACGGGAGTGTACACAGATTCAATGAGGATCAGAGGAGCTTACCTCTGAGATGCGGAGGCGCCGATGAGGCTCTGGTCCGTTTCGGGCTGAGGCAGTGGCCGGCGGGGAGAGCGACGGCGCGTCTTCGGTTGTGGGCGGCGGAGCTCTGGAGAGGGAGGCTTCACGCGAGGAAGGAGACGACAGCGACAGGCGGAGAAAGGGAGGAGGCGCACGTGGCGCTATTTATAAGGAAAAGGGCAACCGTACGCGCGAAAGTGGGGAACTACAGTAAATTGGCGCCTTGATTTTCGGGATGACCTTTCGGTGACAAAGATCCGTTGCGAACGTCGTGGAATCTTTTCCGAATATTCCGTGTGACGTCATGGCGGGTTACAAGTTGACTTTCCAGATGACAGTGCAATGAAGACTCGCCGTTAAGTAAAGATAAAGATTGACATGAGCTGGCTCAAATCAACCTGGGGCCTAATGTTGGGGATATAACCCGTGGTGAGACCCGCCCAGGCGGGGCCGGGTTACACCGGGCGGCTCGTAAGCCCAAGACTTGTAAGGTGGGCTTAAGGATGCAGGCAAGGCCGCCAGGGCGGCTTACCAGATGGGCCGTTGACAGGGGCCCAGAGACGGAAGGTGGCGTGAAGACCCGGGTGGCTAAGCCGCCCGGTGGCGGCTTACCCAAGATGGTATGGCGGCTTAGAGACAGAATAGGACACGCTGTGTGAGTCGGTTTGAGACTCGTGTAACCCGGGGCCTTGACCTCTTATATAAAGGCTAGACCCCGGGGCGGCTTAGACAAGAAACAAAGTAATCGAGAGCTAGGTCAAGCAATCCGCTCCCTTGTAATCGATACTCCAGCTAATACAACACAAGCAGGACGTAGGCTTTTACCTCTACTTGAGGGGCCGAACCTGGGTAAACTCGTGTCCTTCGTCCCGATCAACCCCTTTGAGTCCACTGCTATGGCGATGGCCTCGAACCTAAGTCTTCGGACATCTGCCGTGACAAAACCACGACAGTACCCGAAGGCGGTAGTGTGGGGCGGACAAGGCAATCGGACCATAATGCTTTATTGCTTTCACTTAGCCATAGGGGCGCGAGAAAGTAGTGCGGGGGGCTGAGGACTAGCCCCCAGGGGTTGTGATGTTCGGATGAACCGCGGCCAAAGCTGATATCACATGGTTTGTACGAGTACCAAACCCATCGTATGACACGGAGTAACCTCTGATGAGATTTGGTTAAGCTCGGATTCGCATACCGGTTCTCGCATACCATGACAGTCAGTTTTCAGCTTTCTCCGCTGAGGTGCTTGACCAGGCTAGCCGGAAGCACAATCGCAACGGTGCTTCCTTTGCCCTTTTAGCCAAACGAGCGGAACATAAAGGGGCAAGCACAGGAGCCGGGCAACCCAACTATTGACCCAAGACATAGTTCGGAACCAATGCATATAAAGCGAAATTCCAAGACGCCGGATGCAAAATCAGTTGTGCTTAGGGCGATTTTGTAAGTTCGAGCCCCCGGTCTATTAGCCGGTTGCATCGTGAAATATACCGAAACAGGTTCGCAAGAAGAGGGAGAAAATAGAGGGTATGTCCAAAAAATACAGCCAAACGATTATACATAAAGCATCTGTATTTTGCTCAACAACTCTTATATTATTCAGAGTGCCGATACAACTGTTTACAGGTATAAAAAATGAAATATAAACTTTACAGGAGGGGCTGTACCAGGGGTCTTCGATGGGTGATCTGACGTCCTCGCTGTGCCCTATCGCTTGTCCGCTCCTGCGTCTCCTAAGGAGATGTATACGGCTATGGGTGTACTGTTCGGCGAAAGGACTTTGGAGAAAAGTCTTGAGAAGCCGCCGATGAATGCGCTTTACGCCGTAGTAGGTACTTTATGGTACCTGTAGTGTGTCCGAAGACTTTTAACGGTGATAGTTTGGTCTAGCCGAACACTTACCCTTTGATAATGTTCCCCCACCACCGCCCATGGAATTTTGAGCGCGAAGTTGTGCATCCTTGGCACATACTTCGCTAGCTCTAGGGCGGTACAATGGGGGGCGAGTCCCTATTTATGGGGAGAAGAAGGTTCTGGGACTTCGGGTTGAAACCGAGCTCGCTTCCCAACCTTTCGTGCCTTTACGGCGGATGTCGGCACTTGCCGATCATTAGTTTAATGGAATTCGGCCGCTAGGGCCAACACATGTTCCTCAGTTCGGAGGGAGCGCTCTGTGTTGCCATTGACAGTAATGACCCCCTTGGGGCCGGGCATCTTGAGCTTGAGGTATGCGTAGTGCGGGACGGCGTTAAAGCGAGCGAACGCTGTACGGACGAGCAGGGCGTGATAGCCGCTGCGGAAAGGTACGATATCGAAGATCAAGTCCTCACTTCAAAAGTTATCGGGCGAGCCGAACACTACGTCCAGGCTTACAGAGCCTGTGCACCGGGCTTCGACGCCTGGGATTACTCCTTTAAAGGTAGTGTTGCTGGGCTTGATCCTTGATGGATCTATGCCCATCTTTTTCACCGTATCTGAATAAATCAAATTGAGGCTACTTCCTCCATCCATTAGGACTTTAGTGAGGTGATACCCGTCTATGATGGGGTCGAGGACGAGGGCGGCCGAACTCCCATGATGTATACTGGTCGGGTGGTCACGGCGATCGAAGGTGATCGGATATGCCGACCATGGGTTATATTTCGGGGCTACAGGCTCTACAGCGTAGACATCTCGAAGGGCACACTTTCTCTCCTTCTTGGGTATGTGAGTGGCGTATATCATGTTTACTGTCTTCACCTCTGGAGGGAATTTCTTTTGTCCGCCACCGATCGGACCATGGGGTTCATCCTCATCCTCGCTGCGCGGGCTCTTGCCTTGGTCCTCGGAAGCGAGCTTGCGGCCTGTTTGAATACCCAACAGTTACGGTTGGTATGGTTGGCGGGCTTCTCTTGAGTGCCGTGGATCTGGAAAGGCCTCTCCAGGATCTTGTCCAGCGGGGTGGGTCCGTCGTGTTTGCCTTTAGGAGGCTTCTTCCGCTGCCCAGGCCGGGAGTTGCGAAAGCCGGCGTTAACAGCCATATCATCGGTATCACTATTATTGTGCTGGCGCTTGTTCTTGTTGCGCTTCGGTTTCCCGTTTCCATCATGAACTTCGGAGGTTCCGGGGTCTTCGGGGTTGTGGCTACATCTTGCTAGCCAGTTATCCTCGCCCGCGCAAAAGTGGGTCATGAGTGATGTGAGGGCAGACATTGTCCTTGGTTTGTCCTGGCCGAGCTGACCAGCCAACCATTCATCCCGAATATTATGCCTGAAAGAGGCTATTGCTTCGGCGTCCGGGCAGTCTACGATCTGGTTTTTCTTAGTCAAGAAACGATTCTAGAATAGCCGCACGGACTCTCCTGGCTTTTGGACAACGTTGCTTAGATCGGAGGAGTCCGGCGGCCGGACATAAGTGCCCTGGAAGTTAGATCGAAATGCCTCTTCTAGGTCCTCCCAACACCCAATGGAGTTTTCGGGAGGCTGTTTAACCAGTGCCGAGCTGGGCCCTTGAGCTTCAAGGGTAAGTACTTGATGGCGTGGAGGTCATCTCCTCGCGCCATGTGGATGTGGAGGAGGAAATCCTCGATCCATACAGTTGGGTCAGTTGTCCCATCGTACTTCTCTATGTTTACGGGTTTAAACCCTTCTGGGAACTGATGTCGCATCACCTCGTCCGTGAAACACAGTGGGTGGGCAGCGCCTCTGACCCGAGCTATGTCGCGCCGGTGATCGGCGTCTGTCCTAGCTCGGTTTCGTTCCCGACCTTCATTGTCGCGGTCGAACCAAGGCCGGTCCCCTTCCCGTCTATCGGGTGAGTATCCTCTGGATCCGTAGATGGATCGCGTACGACATGCTCTGTGGTCCAGGTCGTGTCGATAGAGCGGAGGTGGTCGTCGTTCTCGGGATCATCTGGATCGTCGGGGTCACGCTGGTCTTCCGGCCTCTCCTGACCCTCTAACGGGTGTTCAGGGATATTGGGATCGCCGAGGTCCTCCGGGGTATCTCCGTCCCTGGTGCCAACATTTCTTCCCTTTTTTCCTTTTGACCGTTTATGCGGCTTCCGGCGCCTTGACGGTGCTTCATCCGATTTGTCGCCATCGTTTTTCGGAGTGTCCACCATGTAGACGTCATATGTGGAGGAGGCGGCCCACGTGCCTGTGTTAACGGGGGTGAGGGCGTGATCCTCCTCATCCATGTAATCTGCCTCCTCAGAGGCATAGTCCAACATGTCGGTTAAATCCTCGACAGTGGCTACTAAGTGGGTGGTGGGTGGGACAAAAAATTCGTCCTGACCCGTCTTAGGCCCGATCCGAGCATAGATCAGGGTTGGGTCGTTGGCAATCTTCATCGACGAGATCTGATCTAGGGCCTCGTTGAGTATTGAGAGCTCGATCGGATCGGCCTGCCCAGAGCTTCCGGAGTTAACCTCCGATGTGTCCACGCAGGGGGAGTGTTCGGTAAGAACAGGTGTCCGGACGTCCGGCACTACGACCGGGTCCAGACTGAAAGTTGGATCCTTGCCAGGGCAGATCCCGTGGGCAGGACCGAAAGATGGGTCTGAGGTTAAAGCCTGAGAGTCTTCGGGTGTGGCAGGCAAGACTGCGAGCCCAGTTAGTGACAGGTCGCCTCGAAAGTCTACGGAGAACTCTAGGTTCCCGAATCTGATCTCTTGATCAGGGGCGAAACTTCCAATATGGCCTAGATGGCCGGTCGGGTCGGCGTGCAGCACAGTGCTACCGAAAGCGAAGATCTGTCCGGGGACGAAAGTGCCCGTAGTGCGGACCTCTTCGTTGATGACAAGGCGAGCCATCGATTCCTTTGATGATCACAGCGGAACTCTCAATGAAAGCACCAATGTCGGTGTCAAAACCGGTGGATCTCGGGTAGGGGCTCCCGAGCTGTGATACTAGAATTGATGGTAACAGGAGATGAGGGACACGAGGATTTACCCAGGTTCGGGCCCTCCTATGGAGGTAATACCCTACGTCCTGCTTGATTATATTGATGGTATGAGGATTACAGAGTTGATTTACCTCGAGATCGAAATTGCTAAACCCTAGATGAGTTCTCGTGGCCTACAACCTAAAACCCTTCGGCTTATATAGACGCCGAGGTTACCTAGGGTTTACACATGGTCGGTTACACGTCGAAGGGATAAACATGCCTATTCACTACATTAAACTTGGAGGATAAGCCACGATCCTCGAGGCTTCCATCCTGGAGACAGGGTCTTCGATCCATCCAGTGTCCGGCGAACAACCCATACAGCTCGGCCCATAAGAAGTAGGTTGGCCTCCCGAGGACCCCTTAATCCAGGATTCCCTCACGGACCCCGACTCATAAGTCGTGATCACCAAATGCACGTGTACAGTGATCCCAGAGATCAATGCTCACTGAACACACATAAGCTGAATAACAAGAGTCTTACATCCACATTTAGCGTCTTACACAAATAAAGACCATGAAGGTCAAGTCTTACATAGATAGGGCCGCGAGGGCCAAACACTTAAACATAAAAAGCAGCGGAAAGTCTTGATCGGAAACGTGAACCCGTGCCATCTGCCTTAAACCTACAGGCATTCTGACTGGGAAGTGTCCTAGTTCGCATGTTCGTCACCAACGAACTCTTCACCATATTCCTGCTCTTCCATGCCTGCCCAATTAAATAACCAGTGGCAAGCCAATGAGTACTTTGAATGTACTCGCAAGCAACGCATGTTTGGAACAAGGCAATAAAAATGCATGATATAGCACTAAGTAGGTAAGTTTTGTGGAAATCTAATTTTGAGTGCAATGACATGGTCAAGTAACTTGTAAGCATGCATCATGAAGTAGCCGTAACTCAAGTGAACAGGTTACAGATATCAATATAAACAAGGTTCGAACATCTCCTGTCCAACCTTCACGTCAAGTCATTCGACTTGACCCAATTTTCAGCTTTGCTACCAACACACACATACTCACTCCAGTTTGTGAAAAATACTGGACGTAGTTTAAGCAGCACCACCCAACTGTCCTTGACCATGGACACGGCTATTCGAATAGTTTGACACTCTGGAAAGGTTGCACACTTTACCCACAAGACTCGGGAAACTTCCGTGTCAAGCCATGACTCGCGATATTGTTCATATCCGAGGTAAGTACCCGAACATTGCCTTTCCCCTAGCGATACTAAACAAAGAGTCCACTCGTTGGTGCCATCCCTCATGATATACATCACACGTATCATCCATGAGGGCACGCAACGGTGTGCCCAGTGCCTGTGAAACCAGTGCATGATCGTCCATTCTGGAATGACCCCGTATCGAGAGTGACCACTTCACTCTCGCCACTAGTAATGAGGGCTCTATGCTAGTACCCACTAAGGAAGTCAACAAAGCCCCGTCCCATAAGGGGTATCGTGGTTGTGCATGTAAGCTTGGGACGGTCGACAAATCTTAAATCTAATCCGTTTTCAAAAACCACACACACTCACATGCTGCGGTACACCACTTCTTTATCAAGTGGCTACCTAGCCCATCAACATCTCCCTCGGGTATTAATGGCACCCGATGGGGTTTTTGAAAAGTCTTTGAAATCATTTTTGTCTCCATCAACATGCATAATCCCGATCCCACTTGCATAGCTTCTACTAGCAACCTAACTACTCCCACCCGCACAACCCACATAAGAATGGTAGGGTCATGCACGATGCAAGTATCAACAAGAAGTATTGGAGGGATCCCACCGAAGTGGTCACCACATCACCATGATCAATTCATCGGCACATAAAGTGCTATATGACATGCATGAAAAGTTTCTTAACATGGTCAAAGAGCTGCTTGCCTGGATCAACAAAGTCTTCAGGATCTTCAAAGTCTTCGGGTCCAATCCCTTCGTCAACAACGCAATCTATCGTCGCGGAATAAACGGGCAAAAAAATAAGCATCGCACAAAAACAGAGCACAACCTTTACTTCTAAAATGTTACCCTACTCTGATAAATACTTCAAACTATTCTAAAAACATCTATCTGTAGTTTTGTTGTGAGAAACACTTTTAAAACTATTTAAACAGAGGTTAAAAATATTAAAAACTAGGTTTTAATTAAAATCACTACATAAAACATTCACACAAAAATGCACAAGTGGCACTGTTAAATTCTACAGAATATTCTAAGATTTATGGTGGAAAAATATTTGGCATTGGATTTTTATTTAATCCTGTGGTATTTTTGGAAAACCTACTGAAAAAGAAAAAGAGAAAGGCCTCAGTGCCTTGGGCCAAATGCCCAGCCGTACTGGGCCCAACCGGCCAGGCCAGCCCAGCTGAGCTGCGGGAGGGTCAGCGAGAGCGAGGGAGAGGGAGCGAGGGGTGGGGATGACAGGGGGGTCCCACCTGTCATCTCCCACCTCCGGACAGGGGGCGGCGATGCTCACCGGTGACGGTGCGGGGCACGGCGATGGCAGGCGAGTGCGGGAATGGGCTCGAGGTTGAGTTGCCAATCCGCTGGAGGTGGAGAGGAGCGTCGGCGAGCAACGGGTCGCCGGTGACGAGGTAGCCGCGGCGGAGGGATTCGGGAGGAGGCCGCCGGGGCCATCTCGTGCTGCAAAATGGACGGGGAAGAGGGGGAAATGACTCAATGGAGTGAGGGAGGAGCAACCGAAGAAGAATGAGGGTTGGAGGGGCTTCCTACCGCACGAATTCCGGTGACCCGATGCGGCAGAGTTCCGGGTCGATCTGTGGGCAGGGGCTCCGGGGGCTCGATTAGGTGGCACAGGGGTTCGATTGGGGCGAGAAGAGAGGGACCAAAGGGGAGAGGGAGCTCGGGGGAGTCCCTTTTATACGGGAGGAACGGTCCACCGAGCTCGGGTGCGCCGGCGAGCTCGGGGCCGAGACCAGGGGTCACGGGAGGAGGCGTGGGCGTGTCTGGGGAGTTGGTGGAGCACGTCCACGACCAGGGGGGAGAGAGAAGGGGCGGGGGTGCGCGCGCTTGTGAGCCCCGTGGTTGGCCGAGCTGGGCGGTGCCGGGCGCGCGTGCGGGAGACCGTTGGAGGAGGAGAGAGGAGGGGGCCGACACGGTGGCGTGATGCGGACGTCAAGGCCGACCAGCAGGCGAGAGGGGAGAGCCCGAGGCTGTCGGGGGCATTGGAATGGGGGCGGCTACAGTGCGGGAGCGCACTGTAGCGCGCTCTGGAGTGCCATTACTGCATGCCAGGGCATGCCATTGCTTCGAGGGCACGACCAATCTTGTCTACTAGCTTGCGGGGGTACTGGAGATGCCCCTTGGATGCTCTGGAGCTAGGGAGAAAAGAAATGGAGTTGGGGAGAGGGTAGAGATGCTCCTGCCATTGCTGTCCAGGGGGTAAAATGAGGGTTTTACCCCACCAACTAGTGGCTGGAGGGCTAGGGGTTTTACTGGAGGTTAATGATCATTGCAAGAGGGTGTGGTAAAAAGTTGGACCCAAGGAGAACAGAGAAAGGGGGTCAAACAGGATTTTTACTAAATGTGCAGAAGGTGTTTGATGAAGTTTTAGGCAAGCAAATGGGATTTGCTTGACTTGAGATTTGGCAGGGTCAAAGGATGGTTAGAAGTCGGGTTGATCAGCAAGTTTGAACTTAATTGAAGAAAGTTCACAATGTAACTTTGGTAAACCCTAGAAATTGGCAGAATCAGAATTCTGTAGATCCAAGCATGCAATTCCATTCTCCTTGATGCACCACTTTGTGTAGAATCCATATTTTGGTAAGAGAACATTCCCACAAAGTTTGGGGTCAATATGAGATACTTCACAATGTAAAGTTGCTCAAGTTTGGTTCTGGACAGGAATGGTTTTGGAATAATTTGGTGAAGCAAAACAATTGGGATTGAGATGAAACTTTGCAAGATCATCACATATGACATGTGTGTCTTGCTGGAATTTTCCTGGAATTTATTGATAATATTTCTTATAGAAATATTTCAAAAACTTGATTTAAGCACTAAGGGTTTTGGAGGGTTTTTCCCATTATGTTGAACATGACCATGTGTTGAAACTCATATATATGGCAAATATATGTCCACTGAGTTTCTCTAAATTTTCTCAAATATTGTTAAAGCATTTAAATAATTTTTCCCTATGAAAAACCATTTCTGGCCTTAAGAAAAAGCCTTCAAATAAAAGAGTGAAATAATCTTTAAAAATAATATTAGGTGGTTTTGGGAAGTCATATATATAGTAGGTTTCAAATAAAGCCTTCGGGGAAAAAGGATCCACCCAATTTGAGGACTTGTAGTACAAACCTCAATTCGGGGGTTTTAGTAAACCTAATTTGAATAAAGGCTTTTTGGCCAAAATAAAATTTGATCAAAATATTTTTAGGTTCCATACACATGGCATGATCATTGGACAAGGGTTTGGATTAGGGAAGATGAGTGTGGAGAGAAGAAGAGCACTAGAGTGCCATAACACAATTTAACCAAACAAGCAAACATCAAGCAATGCAAGCAAGTGATAGCACTCAAAAGTTTTAATTGGTCCCAAATTTTATAAATCCAAGCATAGCAAAGTGATACAACACAGGGTGTGACAGACCTACCCCCCTTACAAGAATCTCGTCCCCGAGATTCCTAGGCTAAGCGCTAAAAAGATAAGGGAACTCAGATCTAAGATAGTCTTCACGCTCCCAGGTTGCTTCTGCTTCAGTGTGGTTGCTCCATTGGACCTTGAAATACTTGATGGTGCGGCTTCGGGTGCAACGCTCTGCTTCGTCCAGAATGTGAACTGGCCTCTCGCGATAAGTGAGGTCTAGCTAAAGGTCGATGGCTTGATGGTCGATGTCCTTGTAGAGGTCGGGGCGGCTGGGAACTTGGAGACACATCCGGAGTTGTGACACGTGAAAGACGTTGTGCACATCGGATAGCTCGGAAGGTAGCTCCAGCTGGTATGCAACTTCTCCTCGTCTTGCGGTGATCTTGAAAGGGCCGATGTATCGAGGTGCAAGGTTTCCCTTGACGTAGAAATGCTTGGTCCGTTTGAGAGGTGTGACTCGGAGGTAGACTTGATCTCCGTTGTTGAAGCTCACTTCACGGCGGTGAGAGTCGGTGTAGCTCTTCTGTCTTGTCTTGGCGGTCTCGAGGTGTTCCCGAACGAGTTGAACTTGCTCTTCTGCTTCGCGGAGAATGTCTGGACCGAAGACTAGTCCTTCTCCGGTTTCTGACCAGTTGAGGGGAATACGGAACTTGCGTCCATACAACACCTCAAATGGTGCCATCTGAAGGCTCAACTGGTAGTTGTTGTTGTAGGAGAACTCGGCGAACGGTAGGCAATCTTCCCACTTGGTTCCATATGCCAGAACACAAGCACGAAGCATGTCTTTGAGTATCTGATTTACTCATTCCATCTGTCCACCGGTCTGGGGATGAAAAGCAGTACTGAAGGAGAGCTTGGTTCCCATTGCTTCTTGAAACTTCCTCCAGAACCTTGAGGTGAACTGAGTTCCTCGGTCTGACACAATCTCCTTTGGAACTCCGTGAAGACTCACGATGCAGTTGATGTAGAGGTTTGCCAGCTGGCTTCCATCATAGGTGGTCTTGACGGGAATGAAATGGGCTACCTTGGTCAGGTGATCGACAATGACCCAAATGGAATCATGTCCCTTGCTAGACCTTGGTAATCCGGTGATGAAGTCCATCCCGACTTTGTCCCACTTCCATTCAGGCACTTTGAGAGGTTGCAATAGTCCAGCGGGTCGCTGATGCTCAGCTTTGGCTCGCTGGCATATGTCACACTTAGCAACAAAAGTGCCTATTTCCCGTTTCATGCCATGCCACCAAAATCTTGCCTTGAGGTCTTGGTACATCTTGGTTCCTCCAGGGTGGATGGAATACGGAGTGTTGTGAGCTTCTTGCAAGATCAAGTTCTTGAGCTCAACTTTGTTGGGTACGCAGATGCCCTTCCCGAACCATACGACTCCCTGTTCATCCAGTGAGAATCTTGGGGCCTTGCCTGCCTTGATCTTCCTCTTGATACCTTCAATGCTCTCGTGTCCCTTCTGAGCTTCTTTAATATCATCCATCAAGGTAGGCTTTGCTTCGAGGTTGGTGAGGAATCCAGGTGCAACTAGTTCCAAACTAAAGCTTTCAAGCTCTTCATACAGGGCGGGTAGCCTTTCCTTAATCATAGCATTCAAGGAACAAGCCTTTCTGCTTAAGGCGTCTGCTACCACATTAGCCTTTCCGGGGTGGTATTGAACACTGAGATCATAATCCTTGATCAATTCCAACCATCTTCGCTGCCTCGTGTTCAATTCCTTTTGACTGAAAATATAGTTCAAACTCTTGTGGTCTGTGTATATCTCACATCGCTTTCCCAGGAGGTAGTGTCGCCATGTCTTCAAGGCATGGACCATGGCTGCCAACTCAAGATCATGAGTGGCGTAGTTCTCTTCATGAGGGCATAGCTGTCTGGATAGATATGCTATGACTCTGCCTTCTTGCATCAGAACACTTCCAAGCCCGGTTCTCGATGCATCACAATATATCACAAACTCCTTGTGAATATCGGGGGTGGCCAAAACTGGGGCTGTGGTCAATCTCTTCTTGAGCTCTTGGAAGCTTTCTTCGCACTTCGGCGCCCATTCGAACTTCTTGTCCTTCTTCAAGAGCTGAGTCATGGGTCGGGCAATGCTTGAAAACCTTTCGACGAACTTGCGGTAATAACCCGCGAGTGCGAGGAAGCTTCTGACTTCCTTCACATTGGTTGGGGATTGCCATTCAGTCACGGCTTCAATCTTGGCAGGATCCACTGACAATCCTTCTGCAGTCAATACATGACCCAAGAATCCAACTTCATGCAGCCAGAATTCACACTTGCTGAACTTGGCATAAAGCTGGTGCTCTCAAAGCTTGTCTAGGACCAATCTCAAGTGTTGCTCGTGCTCTTCTTCAGACTTGGAGAAGACAAGTATGTCATCAATGAAGACGACAACGAACTTGTCCATGTACTCCATGGAAACCTTGTTCATGAGGTACATGAAGTAAGCAGGGGCATTAGTTAACCCAACGGACATGACCGTGTATTCATACATGCCATACCGGGTTACAGACACCGTCTTCAGAATGTCTTGGGGCCTGATCTTCAACTGGTAGTACCCAGACCTGAGGTCGATCTTGGAGAACACCTTTGCACCATTCAGCTGATCAAACAGGTCTTCAATCTTGGGAAGCGGGTACTTGTTCTTTATTGTGACTTCGTTGAGAGAACGGTAATCGACACAGAGTCGGATAGTTCTGTCCCTCTTGGACACAAATAGAACAGGTGGTCCCCAAGGAGAGGCACTAGGGCGAATGAGTCCTTTCCTGAGCTGCTCTGCCAGTTGCTTCTTTAGCTCAGCCAACTCTTCGGATCCCATTCTATAGGGCTTCTTATAGATGGGTCCTGCTCCGGGCATTAGCTCAGTGATGAACTCAATGTCGCGGTCAGGAGGCATTCCGGGCAGCTCGTCAGGAAATACATCCGGGTACTCACATGCTACTGGCACTTGATCCAACTCAATTCCCGACAGACAGTTAGCCTGAGGGGCTTGAGCGGAGACAGGGTTGGGGACATACTTGACTTCCACTCCCTGGCTATTGGTCTTGGTAACGATCCTCTTGGCACAGTCCAACAAGCCTTGGTGCTTGGTTAACCAGTCCATGCCTAGGATCACATCCAAACCTTGCGATTCCAGGATGATAAGGTCGGCTAGGAATTCCACTCTGTTGATAACAATCCCAACTCCCTTACACCCTATCCTGGACTTCATAACTGATCTGGGGGTTTGTATCAACATATGACTAGCCAGGGGTGTAGGTTTCATACCACTCTCTAGCGCAAACTTTTGAGTAACAAAAGAATGCGAAGCTCGACAATCAAACAACATTGTTGCTGGAGTTGAGTTGACAAGGAACGTACCCAGTATGACGCCCAGGTCTTCCTGGGCTTCCTAAGCGGTGACGTGATTCACATGACCCTTGCCATTGTTGGGCTGGTTGCGGGGAGCTGGGTTCCTTGGTGGTGCTCCATGGCCTTGACCTTGATTTGGCCCATTGGGGCGCGGTGCATCTCGCTTCTTATTGGGGCACTGCTTAGAGATGTGTCCAGGTTGACCACACCCAAAGCAAGTGACTTGACCATAGTTGTTGTTGTTGTTGTAGTTCCTGCCGCCGTTGTTGTTATTGGGGTTGTTGTAAGCTGGCCTGGGATTGGCATATTGCTGAGGCTGGTAGCTCAGACGAGGTGCAGGAGGCCTCGCCTGCTGCGGCTGATAGGTTGGCTTGGCTAGGGCTGGCTGCCAGGGGCGAGGCTTCTGGTTGCTGGAACTCCCTTTGCTGACCATCTTGCGCTTGTGAGTGTCTTCCATGGCTCGACGCTTGTCTTCGAGCATGAGGGCCTTGTTCACCAGATCAAAGAAGGTCTGGCAGTCACAGACAATAAGCTGATACTTCAGGGCTTGCTGGAGTCCTTCCATGAAGCGTTCCATCTTGGCAGCCTCAGTGCTGACATCTTCAGGTGCATACCTTGACAGCAGGTTGAACTTCTGCATGTACTCCTTGACAGAGCCACTTCCTTGCTTCAGCGCTTGGAATTCTCTCTTCTTAATAGCCATGATCCCAGAAGGAATGTGGGCGGTGCGGAATCCTTCCTTGAAGTTATCCCAGGTGATCACACGATCGCCTTGCATGACCTTGAATCCATCCCACCAAGCCCTGGCGGTACCTCCGAGGTAGTGGGAGGCATACAACAACTTCTCACGATCCTCATTGCAATTGACCAGTGCAAGGAGGTCCTCGATGGTGCGGATCCAGTCATCGGCATCCAGAGGTTCAGCAGTCTCAGTGAAGGTTGGGGGCGAATTCCTCATGAACTAAGACAGAGTGGAGCGGCCATTGACGTTCTTGCCATGCTACTGGTTGTTCACAAGGACTTGGGCCATCTGCTGGATAGTAGCAGTGTTGGCTTGGCGTTCCTCCCGGAGAACTTGGAGAAACTGAGCTATGCTCATGTTCTCCGGTGGAGGTGGTGGTGGGGGAATGTCGCCTTGTGGCTGCTCCTGGTGTCCTCTAGTCTGAGCAGTCCCACCAGTTCCCGGTTGCTGGCTCGAGTTGCCGGTTTCGGGGTTGGTGAAGGTGCTGTTGCGGGTTGTGGCCACCATCCTGATTGGAGCAGCCAAGTCAAACAAATGGAATAGACGGAAGAAGTAGCAATAATGGAATAGCGCGCCTAAGGGGGTTGGTATAGTGCAAGTGTGGTAAAACAAGGATCGAAAGACCAAACACGTATATTAAGATAAGACAGATGATGGAGTCGCTTACATGTTGCCTAAGGCAAAAGGGCGACTTGCATCAGAACATAGCAACAAAAGCAAACAACAAGCACACATGGTTTCATATGAACCATTACATGGACTCGACTTCGCATGAGGGGTACAAGACTGATTCCTACCCTAGGGGTTCTCGGACTCAGGCGACGGAGTACTCGGTCTCGTAGCCACGCTCCTCTAGGTCTTCCTCCTGATCGTCCTCCGGACGGGCATCATCTCCGGTCGAAGGGGTTGGAGAACGATGAGGCCCATCCCGACGACGCTTCGCCGGCGGGTTAGTGAAGAGCTCACGGTACTCCTTCGCATTCATGCGACGACGACGTGTGGGTGCATCCCTAGCTGGGGGTACTCCTCCTCGGTAAGCAATAGTTGGTCGTCCCTCGGGGACTCCATCCTTCTTGATCCTATCTGGCCTCATCTGAGCATGTCGAAGTAGCTCTCGGGTGTGGTGAAGTTCCTCGCGGAGCTTCACAGACTCCTTAACCAGGTTGTAAACTAGACTATCGGCGGAGAGGCTGAAGTAGGTCTGAAACCTGAGGGGCAATCCATCCTCCTTGGTCGGAACCAACGTCCAACTCTCGCCAAGGTCATCCTTCCTGAAATGTAGGTAGCGAGTAGCTGGCTCTTCAGCCATCTCTGGAATGGCGTCTCGAAGGTGCAGGAGTGCCTTGCGTGCAGCTATCTCGACTGCAAGTGCCATGGTCTCCATCCGTGGTCCTTCAAAGAACCAACTAGTCGGGGAGTCATTTGCCTTCACGACCACATCAACGTGGTACTCCTTCGTGACGGCATCGACCCAGTGCTCGTGG
Source organism: Elymus sibiricus (assembly GCA_039707655.1). NCBI lineage: Eukaryota > Viridiplantae > Streptophyta > Magnoliopsida > Poales > Poaceae > Elymus > Elymus sibiricus. Next base: position 396,861,123 of record CM077671.1, read on the forward strand.
TAGAGGAAGACAGGTCATTGGCGGAACGGGCACTTCTCCAGGCTATCCTCAAGGAGTAGGGGAAAGCCGGATGTCAGGAAGGTTTCGGGTACGACGGCCATCTACAAAGGTTTGAAGCGAGGAGAGTCAGTAGAGTGTTGTGTGAAGAATAGAAGAGGTAACAAGTGCAGAAACACTTAAGTATGGTGCTAGGTGTAATTTTAAGAACGGTTTTATCCTAACTAACGTCCATGCTAACTAAGGGCTTCCTACAGTCAGGATGGCTCTGATACCAGCTCTGTGGGGACCCCGACTCATAAGTCGTGATCACCGAATGCACGTGTACAGTGATCCCACAGATCAATGCTCACTGAACACACAGAAGCTGAATAACAAGAGTCTTACATCCACATTTAGCGTCATACACAAATAAAGACCATGAAGGTCAAGTCTTACATAGATAGGGCCGCGAGGGCCAAACACTTAAACATAACAGGCAGCGGAAAGTCTTGATCGGAAATGTGAACCCATGCCATCTACCTTAAACCTACAGGCATTCTGACTGGGAAGCATCCTAGTTCGCATGTGCGTCACCAATGAACTCTTCGCCATATTCCTGCTCTTCCATGCCTGGCCAATTAAATAACCAGTGGCAAGCCAATGAGTACTTTGAATGTACTCGCAAGCAACCCATGTTTGGAACAAGGCAATAAAAATAAATGATATAGCAGTAAGTAGGTAAGTTTTGCGGAAAGCTAATTTTGAGTGCAATGACATGGTCAAGTAACTTGTAAGCATGCATCATGAAGTAGACGTAACTCAAGTGAACAGGTTACAGATATCAATATAAACAAGGTTCGAACATCTCCTGTCCAACCTTCATGTCAAGTCATTCGACTTGACCCAAGTTTCCGCTTTGGAACCAACACACACATACTCACTCCAGTTTGTGACAAATACTGGACGTAGTTTAAGCAGCACCACCCAACTGTCCTTGACCGTGGACACGGCTATTCGAATAGTTTGACACTCTGCAAAGGTTGCACACTTTACCCACAAGACTCGGGAAACTTCCGTGTCAAGCCACGACTCGCGATATTGTTCATATCCAAGGTAAGTACCTGAACATTGCCTTTCCCCTAGCGATACTAAACAGAGGGTCCACTCATTGGTGCCATCCCTCATGATATACATCACACGTATCACCCATGAGGGCACGCAACGGTGTGCCCGGTGCCTGTGAAAACAGCGCATGATCATCCATTCCGAAACGACCCCGTATCGAGAGTGACCACTTCACTCCCGCAACTAGTAATGCCGGCTCTATGCTAGTACCCACTAAGGTAGTCAACAAAGCCCCGTCCCATAAGGGATATGATGGTTGTGCATGTAAGGTTGGGACCGTCGACAAATCTTAAATCTAATCTGTTTTCGAAAACCACACACACTCACTTGCTCCGGTACACCACTTCTTTATCAAGTGGCTACCTAGCCCATCAACATCTCGCTCGGGCATTTGTGGCACCTGACGGGGTTTTTGAAAAGTCTTTGAAATCATTTTTGTCTCCATCAACATGCATAATCCCGATCCCACTTGCGTAGCATCTACTAGCAACCTAACTACTCCCACCCACACAACCCTCATAAGAATGGTAGGGTCATGCACGATGCAAGTATCAACAAGAAGTATCGGAGGCATCCCACCGAATTGGTCACCACATCACCATGATCAATTCATCAGAACATAAAGTGCTATATGACATGCATGAAAAGTTTCTTAACATGGTCAAAGAGCTGCTTGCCTGGCTCAACAAAGTCTTCGGGGTCTTCAAAGTCTTCGGGTCCAATCCCTTCGTCAACAACGCAATCTATCATCACAGAATAAACGGGCAAAAAAATAAGCATCACACAAAAACAGAGCACAACCTTTACTTCTAAAATGTTACCCTACTCTGATAAATACTTCAAACTATTCTAAAAACATCTATCTATAGTTTTGTTGTGAGAAACACTTTTAAAACTATTTAAACAGAGGCTAAAAATATTAAAAACTAGGTTTTAATTAAAATCACTACATAAATCATTCACACAAAAATGCACAAGTGGCACTGTTAAATTCTACAGAATATTCTAAGATTAATGGTGGAAAAATATTTGGCAATGGATTTTTATTTAATCCTGTGGGATTTTTGGAAAACCTACTTAAAAATAAAAAGAGAAAGGCCTCAGTGCCTTGGGCCAAATGCCCAGCCGTACAGAGCCCAATCGGCCAAGCCAGCCCAGCTGAGCTGCGGGGGCGCGCGCGCGGCCAGGTTTGAACCTGACGCGCGGGCCCCAGCGTCAGCGAGAGCGAGGGAGAGGGAGAGAGGTGTGGGGATGACAGGAGGGTCCCACCTGTCATCTCCCACCTCCGGACATGGGGCGGCGATGCTCACCAGCGACGGTGCGGGGCACGGCGACGGCAGGCGAGTGCGGGAATGGGCTCGGGGTTGAGTCACCGATCTCCTGGAGGCGGAGGGGAGCGCCGGAGAGCAAGGGGTCGCCGGCGACGAGGTAGCCGCGGCGGAGGGATTTGGGAGGAGGTCGCCGGGGCCGTCTCGTGCTGCAAAATGGACGGGGAAGAGGAAACGACTCAGTGGAGTGAGCGAGGAGCAACCGAAGAAGAATGAGGGTTGGAGGGGCTTCCTACCGCGCGAATTCCGGTGACCCGATGCGGCGAAGTTCCGGGTCGATCTGTGGGCAGGGGCTCCGAGGGCTCGATTGGGTGGCACAGGGGTTCGATTGGGGCGAGAAGAGAGGGACCAAAGGGGAGAGGGAGCTTGGGGGAGTCCCTCTTATAGGGGAGGAGCGGCCCACCGAGCTCGGGTGCTCCGGTGAGCTCGGGGCCGAGTCCAGGGGTCACGGGAGGAGGCGTGGGCGTGTCTGGGGAGTTGGTGGAGCACGTCCACGACCAGGGGGGAGAGAGAAGGGGCGGGGGTGCACGTGCGTGTGAGTCCCGTGGTTGGCCGAGCTGGGCGGCGCCGGGCGCGTGTGCGGGAGACCGTTGGAGGAGGAGAGAGGAGGGGGCCGACACGGTGGGGTGACGCGGACATCGAGGCCGACCAGCAGGCGAGAGGGAAGAGCCCGAGGCTGTCGGGGGCATTGGAATGGGGGCGGCTACAGTGCGGGAGCGCACTGTAGCGCACTCTGGATCGCCATTACTGCATGCCAGGGCATGCCATTGCTTCCAGGGCGCAGCCAAGCTTGTCTACTAGCTTGTGGGGGTACTGGAGATGCCCCTTGGATGCTCTGGAGCTAGGGAGAAAAGAAATGGAGTGGGCGAGAGGGTAGCGATGCTCCTGCCATTGCTGTCTAAGGGGTAAAATGAGGGTTTTACCCCACCAACCAGTGGCTTGAGGGCTTGGGGTTTTTACTGGAGGTTAATGATCATTGCAAGAGGGTGTTGTAAAAAGTTGGACCCAAGGAGAACAGAAAGGGGGTCAAACAGGATTTTTACTAAATGTGCAGAAGGTGTTTGATGAAGTTTTAGGCAAGCAAATGGGATTTGTTTGACTTGAGATTTGGCAGGGTCAAAGGGTGGTTAGAAGTAGGGTTGATGACCAAGTTTGAACTTAATTGAAGAAAGTTCACAATGTAACTTTGGTAAACCCTAGAAATTGGCAGAATCAGATTTCTGTAGATCCAAGCATGCAATTCCATTCTCCTTGATGCACCACTTTGTGTAGAATCCATATTTGGGTAAAAGAACATTCCCTCAAAGTTTGGGGTCAATATGAGATACTTCACAATGTAAAGTCAAGTTTGGTTCTGGACAGGGATGGTTTTGTAATAATTTGGTGAAGCAAAACAATTGGGATTGAGATGAAACTTTGCAAGATCATCACATATGACATGTGTGTCTTGCCGGAATTTTCCTGGAATTTATTGATAATATTTATTATAGAAATATTTCAAAAAAGTTGATTTAACAGAAAGGGTTTTGGAGGGTTCTGCCCATTATGTTGAACATGACCATGTGTTGAAACTCATATATATGGAAAATATATGTCCACTGAGTTTCTCTAAATTTTCTCAAATATTTTTAAAGCATTTAAATAATTTTCCCTATGAAAAACCATTTCTGGCCTTAAGAAAAAGCCTTTAAATAAAATAGTGAAATAATCTTTAAAAATAATATTAGGTGGTTTTGGAAAGCCATATATATAGTAGGTTTCAAATAAAGCCTTTGGGGAAAAAGGATCCACCCAATTTGAGGACTTGAAGTACAAACCTCAATTCGGGGGTTTTAGTAAACCTAATTTGAATAAAAGCTTTTTGGCCAAATAAAATTTGATAAAAATATTTTTAGGTTCCATACACATGGCATGGTCATTGGACAAGGGTTTGGATCAGGGAAGATGAGTGTGGAGAGAAGAAGAGTCCTAGAGTGACATAACACAATTTAACCAAACAAGCAAACATCAAGCAATGCAAGCAAGTGATAGCACTCAAAAGTTTTAATTGGTCCCAAATTTTATAAATCCAAGCATAGCAAAGTGATACAACACAGGGTGTGACAGTACAACTGGATCAACATGATAAACAATTGTTTCCTATTTAACCTTAACAGGTTCCTCTAATGGTTTTTCAATAGGTGGATGATATTTAAACCACTTCTCCTTAGGGAGATCAACACGAGTAGCAAATGATTCACAGAAAGAAGCTACTATCCCGGAGTCAAGCCCATATTTATTGCTAAACTCATGGAAATTATCAGTTTCCATAAAAGATTTAACACAATCAAACTTAAGCTGTATACCCGACTCTTTACCTTTGTCGAATTCCCAATCGTCATAGTTGCGTTTAATTCTTTCCAGAAGATCCCATTTGAATTCAATAGTCCTCTTCATGTAGGAACCAGTAGAAGAAGAATCTAGTAGTAATTGATCATCCTGAGATAGCCGAGCATAAAAAATTTGTATAATTATTGCTCTGGGGAAAGTTTGCATCATAGATTTAAGCCTCCCCCAAGGTTGATCGATGATTTCTCCTTCACGAGGCCAGCAGTTATATATAAAGTTCCGATCATGATGGACTAGACGCATAGGATAAAACTTCTGATGAAATTCTAGCTTCAAGCGATTCCAGTCCCATGATTCAATATCATCCAATAGCATGTACCACATCAATGCCTCTCCCTCCAAAGATAAAGGGAAAAAATTCTTCTTAACTTTGTCTCTGGATAAACCTGCAAGCTTAAATAACTCACAAATCTCATCGACATATATCAAGTGGTAATCAGGATGAGTTGTATCATCATAAGGATTAGCTAGCAATTTCTCTATCGTATCCGAAGGAATCTCATAATAAATATTTTCAGTAGGTCGATATACAACCTTTTCCAATTCCGTTAGAGGCGAAGATGACCCGAACAAGCCACTCAAAGGGTGACCGTCCATAGTAACAAGCAACGGTAAATTTCAGCACGTACCGAAAATGTTTCGTTACCAATTTCTACTTACCAAAGGCGCTTCACTCCCCGACAATGGCACCAGAAAAGAGTCTTGATGACCCACAAGTATAGGGGATCAATCGCAGTCCTTTTGATAAGTAAGAGTGTTGAACCCAACGAGGAGCAGAAGGAAGTGATAAGCAGTTTCAGCAAGGTATTCTCTGCAAGTGCTGTGAGTAACAATGATAGATAGTTTTATAGCAAGATAATTCATAATGAGTGACAAGTAACAATAGTATCAAGGGTGCATAAAGATAGCCCAATCCTTTTTATAACAAAGGACAGGCCTGAAAATACTTGTATATGAAGCAAGCGCTCCCGAGGACACATGGGAATTTATGTCTAGTTGTGTTCATCATGTTGAGTTGATTCGCGTTCGTTACTTTGATAATTTGATATGTGGGTGGACCAATGCTAAGGTGTTTTTCTTACTTAAACAAGCAATTCACTTATGATTACACCCTATTGCAAGCATCCGCAACTACAAAAGAAGAATTAAGATAAATCTAACCATAGCATGAAACGTGTGGATTCAAATCAGCCCTTATGAAGCAACACATAGACTGGGGTTTAAGCTTCTGTCACTCTCACAACCCATCATCTACTTGTTACTGTTGGAAATATGCCCTAGAGGCAATAAGAAAATGGTTATTATTATATTTCCTTGTTCATGATAAATGTTTATTATCCATGCTATAATTGTATTGATTGGAAACTCAAATACATGTGTGGGTACATAGACAACAATGTGTCCCTAGTAAGCCTCTAATGGACTAGCTCGTTGATCAAAGATGGCTATGGTTTCCTAGCCATGGACAAGAGTTGTCATTTGATAATGGGGTCACATCATTAGGAGAATGATGTGATGGACAAGACCCAAACTATGAACGTAGCATATGATCGTGTCAAGTTTATTGCTATTGTTTCATGCATGTCAAGTATCTGTTCCTATGACCATGAGATCATGTAACTCACTCACACCGTAGGAGTGCCTTGTGTGTATCAAACATCACAACGTAACTGGGTGACTATAAAGATGCTCTACAGGTCTCTCCGAGGGTGTTTGTTGAGTTGACATGGATCAAGACTGGGATTTGTTACTCCGTGTGACGGAGAGGTATCTCAGGGCCCACTCAGTAATACAACATCACAATGAACCTTGCAAGCAAAGTGACTAAAGAGTTAGCCACGGGATCTTGTATTAAGGAAGGAGTAAAGAGACTTGCCGGTAACGAGATTGAACTAGGTATGGAGATACCGACGATCGAATCTCGGGCAAGTAACATGACGATAAATAAAGGGAACAACATACAGGATTAACTGAATCCTTTACATAGAGGTTCAACCGATAAAATCTTTGTAGAATATGTACGATCCAATATGGGCATCTAGGTCCCGCTATTGGTTATTGACCGTAGAGGTGTGTGGGTCATGTCTACATAGTTCTCGAACCCGCAGGGTCTGCACACTTAACGTTCTGTAACGTTTCGGTATTATCGAGTTGTGTATGTTGGTGACCGAAGGTTGTTCAGAGTCCCGGATGAGATCCCGGACATCACGAGGAGCTCCGGAATGGTCCGGAGGTAAATATTGATATATAGTAAAGTGGTATTTGGGCTCCGGAAAAGTTTCGGGTATTTCCGGTAGTGTACCAGGAGTGATGAATGGGTTCCGGGGGTCCACCGGGAGGGGCCCACCCACCCCGGGGGGGCACACGGGCCCAAGATATGGTGCGCCAGCCCCTGGTGGGCTGGGCAGCCGACCCCATAAGGTCCCATGCGCCCAAGAGGAAAAGGTGGAGGGTGGGAGGAGTCGTTGTTGGAGTAGGTCTCCTCCCTAGCGCCCCACCTCCTTATTGGAGGTGGATTCCACCTCTTGGCCGGTGGCCAAGTCCCTAGGCGAAACCCTAGGGCGCCTCTTCCTACCCCTTCCTCCTATATATAGTGGAGGTTTTGAGGGCAAACACCACCAGAAAAGCCACGTGCTGCCCTCTCTCCCTCTAGATCGTCTTCTCCTCTAGATTAGTTCAGTAGAGCTCGGCGAAGCCCTGCCAGATTAGTCCACCACCACCGGCAACACGCTATTGTGCTGCTGAAGAACTCATCTACCTCTCTGCACTCGCTTGCTGGATCAAGAAGGCGGAGATTGCCATCGAGCTGTACGTGTGCTGAACGCGGAGGTGTCATCCGTTCGGCGCTAGATCGTGATTCGATCGCGGGACGGCTTGCGATTTGGATCGCGAAGACGTTCGACTACATCAACCGTGTTTCTTAACGCTTCCCGCTTAGTGAACTACAAGGGTATGTGGATCCGATCTCTCCTCTCATAGATGTTCATCTCCTAGATTGATCTTGGTGAAGCGTAGGAAAATTTTTGTTTCCCATGCAACGTTCCCCAACAGTTACTCCACCATGCCTTCTCTTAGGCCCATAATATGGTGAAGTGTCGTGTTGTCGACATTCACACGACACCACTAAGAGAAGCAACAACATACACATCATCAAAATACTGAATGAATACCAACTTCACATGACTACTTATAACAAGACTTCTCCCAAGTCCTCAGGAACAATAGTAACTACTCACACCTCATCAACATGTTCAAGATCAGAGGTACAATAATGGTGATCTAGATCTGAACATAATATCTTCCACCAAGTAAACCAACAAGCATCAACTACAAGATGTAATCAACACTACTAGTAACCCACAGGTACCAGTCTGAGGTTTTGAGACAAAGATTGAATACAAGCGATGAACTAGGGTTTGAGAAGAGATGGTGCTAGTGAAGATGTTGATAAAGATTGGTCCTCACGAAGTTGGAAGCGTTGGTGATGACAATGGCTTCGATTTCCCCCTCCCAGAGGGAAGTTTCCCCGGCAGAATCTCTCTGTCGGAGAGCAAAAGGGCCTCTGCCCAGGTTTCCGCCTCGAGACGGCGACGCTTCGTCCCGAAAGAATCCTCCTGATTTTCTCTAGGGTAAAATACACCATATAGGAGAAGAGGGGGGTCGGAAGACCTGTTGGGACCCCACAAGGCAAGGGTGGGCCCTATTGGCTTGTGGCCAGCAGGTGGCCCCCCTCTGGTATATTTTTGGCCCAATAATTCTTATATATTCCATACAAATTATCCGTGAAGTTTTAGGTCATTTCGAGTCGAGTGAATTTTCAGCTATTTTCATTGTTTTCGGGTCTAGAATTCCAGTTTCTAGTGATTTCCCACTTTGTGATGTACCTTGCATATTCAAAGAGAAAAGGCATAAGAATTGTATCATAATGAGGAATAATGGACAAGAACAACATAAATATCAATAAGAATTCATGATGCAAAATAGATGTATCACCAGTCTTCGCTATCAACGAAGATAAGCTGGTCATCAGCACGGAGACGCAGACGTGCGACAGGAAGCGGCCCGGGCTCATAAACGTGTTGATCATATCCGCCCTGTTTTTATGTACTCCCTTATTTTACTTACTGCATTTTGTCTTCTTAGTTTCTCTCGCTACAGCTCGGCACGTAAGTCTTGCAGTTATTAAATAAAGAGCTCATGCCCCTCAAGGTTTTTACTGTATTTCTATACAAGCACTGCCTGCGATCTACGAGAACGTCTTCAAGATACAACTACAAAAAGGCTTCATTTCCTTGCCTTTAAATACAAGTCCGAAGTACTCGGCGTCTGGGATGCTGCATTATATGCATCAGTTTTGAACCTAGATTTCGGTCAATAGTTGGGTTGCCCGACTCCTATGTCTACCCCTTACGTTCCCGAACAAATTCCTCTAAGGGTGTAACATGAGAACCACTACGATTGTGCCACCAGTTAGTTGGCAGAGCGCCTCAGTGGAGAAAGCCGGAAACTGACTATCTGGGTAAGCGAAAACTGGTCGGCAGTCTGATGACCGCGTTAAGCGGCTTGTCGTTAGAGGTCACCCATGTTAAACGAAGGGCTTATTCTTTGCATAAGCCGAAGTGGGTAGTGGCGTCGACCTCGGTTGCCTACAGCCGACCACTTCACACACCGGGGGCTCGTCATCAGCCCCCATAGTCAAACTCCTATAACTAAGTGAAAGTAATAAAGTCATAATAGTCCGATCGCCTAGTTCCTTCAAGCACGAACCACCTCCAGGTACCAAGACATCAACTAAGGGTCAGAGCTGGTTGTCGCAGGCTCCTTGTCCCCGACGACTGGCAACTTTCAGTTAAAAACGGTCTAACAGGCGGATATTTAATCAAAAATAACACACATATATGAGGAAATAAAACGATATAGTCATTAAAGACAAAACAATGGATTTTACATCCCAAACACTTCGGAATTCCGAAGTATTACAGTTGATACAAAGTGTCTTTGGCACACATGGCTTTGGTAACGTGGGTGTCGTGCTCCACCTTAGAGAAAAATTGCTCTACGATGTGTTGCTTCCCGGAGGGGGCCCCATAGAAACGACTGATACCTCCACCTTTCGGAAGTTCGTGTTCACGTAGTCGTACGCCCGCCGTCCTCCCTCAAAGCACGCAGATCGCTTCCAGCGATCCACCTGCGGGCTGGCAGCTTGCAACCGAGTCAAAAGGCCGAAGAGGTTGTTCAGCAAAGATTTGGCAGGGCACAGCTTGATGCAGATATCCTGGAGGGCTGGCCTCGCCATGCGAAGTAGCTCTGCCAGTTGCTTCATCTGATGATTCAGCATGGGTGATGACAGAGCGTTTGAGAATTGCCGCCAGAATGCCCTCTCATCTTCATGACCCTCCAGCTGTACGAAGTGCTGAACGACTTCCGCCACGCACTTCAGCAGATCCGCGAAGACCTCTGTGGAACGCCACATCTGGGTGAGCTCGACGCACCCTTTGTGTCCAAACACACAGCAATAAATATGGCTTACCCGCGCCCACCTGCTCCATTTCTCGGAGCTCTTGGTGGTCGGACCGAGCCGTGGTCTAGAGCTCGGAGTGCGCAAGCTAAAGTTTCTTGAGCTCCTCCATCGCATGTGCCCCTTTAACCTAAAGTTCACCGCGTGCTTTGCACACATCCTTCAGGGACTCCTCTACCTCCAGGACTCATGCCTTGTCCTTCTCCCGGGCCACCTTCTCGGCTGCTTCGGCCTCCTCCGCCCTCATGGCCACAGCTTTTTGCTGCTCCGCCTCCTACCGAGCTTCCTTGAGCTCGGCCTTGAGCTTCCTTGAGCTCGGCCTTGAGCTTCTCAAGCTCGGCCAAGGCCGCTGTTATTCAAGCAGCTCGGCATCGGTCATTAATACAATAACAAACAAAAATACGATTCTCCGGATTCAAAGTAACATTCAAGAGCATGAAGTGATAATCGTTTACTTGAGATTGCTCGAACTTTCGGTTCATCAGGTCGAGGTTCTTCTCGGACCTCTCAAGCTTCCGGTTCATCTCCGCTATCTCCTCAAAGATGGAGCTCGGAGCTGAGGTAGAAACCTGCATTAAAAGAATTCTCTGAATCAGCCCGCGATTAATTTTTACACCCCGGACGAAGGCTTTAAGCAACGTCCTGGGGGCTATGTGTCAAGCTTTAGTTGATCCCATCCCTGGTTCTTCAAAACCAGCCTCGGGCTCGGGGCTACTCACTGGCTAGGCCATTTGCAAGACTGCAAAAACATGTCCTCGGACAAGTATATGGATTTGTGAATCAAATACACAAACAATGCATTTGGATGTCTGTATTAAACCCTCTGAATTGGATTTGGTATTCATAACATAGCAATTCAGCTGTTTGGGTGCGCACCGAAACGTCCCGACTGAAACGGGCCAATTAAGGATAGTAAAATTGAACCCAAACCCAGCCATCTCGCGCATCTTGATGTCTCAGCCATCTGATTGCAATTTTTGGTTGTCCTTGGCCGTCCGATCTATGTATCGCGATTGGGCCGAATGTCCTTTGGGCAGCTCCTCCCGTAGCCAAATAGGAGGCCTCTGGTTTACCGGGCCTTTCAGGCTCTAGCCCACAAGCACCACCAGCTGCCTTGAAAAAACATCGTATCCAGCCCTCAACAAAAAAAACATTGTATCCTATTCGGGACGCCTCCTCTTCTTCCCGGCCTCTCCTGGGCGAGGCATATCATGTCGCCGTCCTCCCACCTTTGTCGGGAACGTTGCATGGGAAACAAAATATTTCCTACGCACAGGCAAGATCTATCCATGGTGATGAGCATCTAAGAGAGGGAGAGTGGATCTACATACCCTTGTAGATCGCTAAGCGGGAAGCGTTAAGAAACGCGGTTGATGTAGTCGAACGTCTTCGCGATCCAAATCGCCGAGCGTCCCGCCATCCAATCACGATCTAGCGCCGAACGGATGGCACCTCCGCGTTCAGCACACGTACAGCTCAATGACGATCTCCGCCTTATTGATCAAGCAAGAGGGAGCGGAGAGGTATATGAGTTCTCTGGCAACGTGACGGCGCGGCGGCGGTGGTGGTGGAACTATTCCAGCAGGGCTTCGCCTAAGCACTGCTAAAAAACTAGAGGAATCAATCTATCGGGAGAGAGGGCTGCACCGTGGCTAGGGTTTCTGGTGCGTCTGCCCCCTCTCCCCTCTAGTATATATAGGAGGGAGGGGAGGGAGGCCGGCGCCCTAGGGATCCTCCCCTAGGGTCGGCCGAAGTGGGAGAGGTGGAGGATTCCTACTCCAATCCTACTTGGAGTGAGATTCCACCCCCACCAGGTTTTCCTTCCCCCACTTGGACATTCCCACCTCTAGATGCATGGGCCTTGTTGGGGGGTTCGGCCAGCCCACCAGGGGCAGGTTCACCTCCTCCCACAGCCCATGAGGCCCTTTGGGTCGAGAGGCCCCTCCCGATGATCCTCGGTACCCTCCCGGCACTCCCGGTACACTACCGAAATGCCCGAAACTTTTCCAGTGACCAAAACGGGACTTCCTATATATCAATCTTTACCTCCAGACCATTACGAAGCTCCTCATGACGTCCGGGATCTCATCAGGGACTCCAAACAACCTTCGATTACCACCATACATAACTCTATACTACCGAAATGTCACCGAACCTTAAGTGTGCAGACCCTGCGGGTTCGAGAACTATGTAGACATGACCGAGACACCTCTACGGTCAATAACTAATAGCAGTACCTGGATGCCCATATTGGTTCCTACATATTCTATGAAGATCTTCATCGGTTGAACCTCTATGTCAAGGATTCAGTTAATCCCGTATGTTGTTCCCTTTGTTCTTCGGTATGTTACATGCCCGAGATTTGATCGTCGGTATCTCTATACCTAGTTCAATCTCGTTACTGACAAGTCTCTTTTACTCGTTCCGTAATACAAGATCCCGTGGCTAACACTTTAGTCACATTGCTTGCAAGGCTTATTGTGATGTTGTATTACTGAGTGGGCCCTGAGATACCTCTCCGTCATACGGAGTAACAAATCCCAGTCTTGATCCATGCCCACTCAACAGACACCCTCGGAGATACCTGTAGAGCATCTTTATAGTCACCCAGTTACGTTGGGACGTTTGATACACACAAGGTACTCCTCCGGTGTCAATGAGTTGCATGATCTCATGGTCATAGGAACAGATACTTGACATATAGAGAACTATAGCAATAAACTGACACGATCATATGCTACATTCATAGTTTGGGTCTTGTCCATCACATCATTCTCCTAATGATATGATCCTATTATCAAATGACATCTCATGTCTATGGCTAGGAAACCTTGACCATCTTTGATCAACAAGCTAGTCTACTAGAGGCATACTAGGGACACAGTGTTGTCTATGTACCCACACATGTATTTGAGTTTCCAATCAATACAATTATAGCATGGATAATAAATGATTATCATGAACAAGGAAATATAATAATAAATATTTTATTATTGCCTCTAGGGCATATTTCCAACAGTCTCCCACTTGCACTAGAGTCAATAATCTAGCTCACATCACTATGTGATTTACATTGTAATGAATCTAACACCCACACAGTTCTGGTGCTGATCATGTCTAGCCCTTGGAAGAGGTTTAGTCAACGGGTCTGCAACATTCAGATCCGTGTGCACTTTGCAAATATTTATGTCACCCTCCTCGACGAAGAATCGGATGGAGTGTTGTCACAGAGCAATGGCACCAGTGTTGTCACAGAACAGAGTTATCGGATCTAGTGCACTAGGCACAACTCCGAGATCTGTCATGAACTGCTTCATCCAGACACCTTCCTTCGCCGCCTCCGAGGCAGCTATGTAGTCCGCTGCACATGTAGAATTGGCTACCACGCTTTGCTTGGAACTGCACCAGCTAACCGCACCACCATTAAGAATATATACGTATCCGGTTTGCGACTTAGAGTCATCCGGATCAGTGTCAAAGCTTGCATCGACATAACCCTTTATGACGAGCTCTTGATCACCTCCATAAACGATAAACATCTCCTTGGTCCTTATCAGGTACTTCAGGATATTCTTGACCGCCATCCAGTGTTCCACACCTCGATCACTTTGAAACCTTCTGGCCATACTTATGGCAAAGCTGACGTCTGGTCTTGTGCACAACATTGCATACATGATAGAGCCTATGGCAGAAGCATAGGGGACGACACTCATCTTTTCTCTATATTCTGCAGTCACTGGGCATTGAGTCTTACTCAACTTCACACCTTGTAACACAGGCAAGAACCCCTTCTTGGATTGTTCCATTTTGAACTTCTTCAAAACTTTATCAAGGTATGTGCTCTGTGAAAGTCCTATTAAGCGTCTCGATCTATCTCTATAGATCTTGATGCTTAATATGTAAGCAGCTTCTCCCAGGTCCTTCATTGAAAAATTCTTGTTCAAATAAACCTTCACGCTTTCCAAAAATTCTATATTGTTTCCAATCAGCAATATGTCATCCACATATAACACTAGAAACGCTATAGAGATCCCACTCACTTTCTTGTAAATACAAGCTTCTCCATAAACTTCTATAAACCCAAACGCTTTGATCACCTCATCAAAGGGCTTATTCCAACTCCGAGATGCCTGCACCAGTCCATAAATGGATCGCTGGAGCTTGCAAACTTTGTCAGCATTCTCTGGATCGACAAAACCTTCTGGTTGCATCATATACAACTCTTCCTCAAGGAACCGTTGAGGAACGCTGTTTTGACATCCATCTGTCAAATTTCATAATCGAAAAATGCAGCTATTGCCAACATGATTCGGACGGACTTAAGCATCACTACGGGAGAGAAAGTCTCATCGTAGTCAACTCCTTGAACTTGTGAAAAACCCTTTGCCACAAGTCAAGCTTTATAGACAGTGACATTACCGTCCGCGTCCGTCTTCTTCTTAAAGATCCATTTATTCCGAATGGCCTTTCGCCCTTCAAGTAAAACTTCCAAAGTCCATACTTTGTTTTCATACATGGATCCTATCTCGGATTTCATGGCCTCTAACCATTTGTCGGAATCCAGGCCCAACATCGCTTCTCCATATCTCGTAGGTTCATCGTTTTCCAACAACATGACCTCTAAGACAGGGTTACCGTACCACTCAGGAGCAGTACGTGCCCTTGTCGACCTACGAGGTTCAATAGTAACTTGATACGAAGCGTCATGATCATCATCATTAGCTTCCCCTTCAACTGATGTAGGCTCCACAAAAACATCTTTCTACGCTGCGCTACTCTCAGGTTGAAGTAAAGGTTCAACAACCTCATCAAATTCTATTTTCCTCCCACTCAATTCTTTCGAGAGAACTCTTTCTCAAGAAATGTTCCGTTTTTGGCGACAAACACTTTGCCTTCGGATTTGAGATAGAAGGTATACCCAACTGTCTCTTTTGGGTAACCTATGAAGACGCATTTCTCCTCTTTGGGTTCCAGTTTTTCTGGCTGAAGCTTTTTGACATAAGCATCACATCCCCAAACTTTAAGAAACGACAACTTTGGCTTCTTGCCAAACCATAGTTCATATGGCGTCGTCTCAACAGATTTTGATGGTGCCCTATTTTAAAGTGAATGTATTCGTCTCTAATGCATAACCCCCAAAATGATAATGGCAAATCGACAAGAGACATCGTAGTACGCACCATATCCAATGGTGCACGACCACGACGTTCGGACACACCATCACACTATGGTGTTCCAGGTGGCGTGAGTTGCGAAACAACTTTCACATTGTCTTAAGTTGTATACCAAACTCGTAACTCAGATATTCACCTCCACAATCATATCGTAGACATTTTATCTTCTTGTCACGATGATCTCAAACTTCACTCTGAATTTGTTTGAACTTTTCAAACGTTTTAGACTTGTGTTTCATTAAGTAAATATACCCATATCTACTCAAATCATCAGTGAAGGTAAGAAAATAACGATATCCATTGCATGCTACAACACTCGTTGGACCTCATACATCAATATGTATCATTTCCAATAAGTCATTTGCCCGCTCCGTCATACCGAAAACGGGGTTTTAGTCATCTTGCCCAAGAGGCATGGTCCGCATGTCTCAACCGATTCAAAATCGAGTGAGTCTAAAGATCCATCAACATGGAGTTTCTTCATGCACTTTGCACCAATATGACATTTAGCGGCAGTGCCACAAGTATGTGGTACTATCATTATTAACTTTGTATCTTTTGGAATCAATATTATGAACATGTGTATCACTACGATCAAGTTTCAACAAACCATTCTCATTGGGTGCATGACCATTGAAGGTATTATTCATGTAAACAGAATAACCATTATTCTCTAACTTAAATGAATAATCGTATTGCAATAAACATGATCTAATCATGTTCATGCTCAATGCAAACACCAAATAATATTTATTTAGGTTCATCACTAATCCCGAAGGTAGAGAGAGCGTGCGATGGAGATCACATCAACCTTGGAAACACTTCCAACACTCATCGTCACCTCACCCTTAGCTAGCCTCCGTTTATTCCGTAGCTTTTATTTCGATTTACTAACATTTAGCAACTGAACCGGTATCCAATACCCCAGGTGCTACTAGGAGTACTAGTAAGGTACACATCAATAACATGTATATCAAATATACTTCTGTCGACGCTGCCAGCCTTCTTATCTACCAAGTATCTAAGGGTGTTCTGCTTCAGCGACCGTTCTCCTCATAATAGAAGCACTTAGTCTCGGGTTTGGGTTCAACCTTGGGTTTCTTAACTGGAGCAACAACTGACTTGCCATCCATGAAGTTTCCCTCCTTGCCCTTGCCCTTCTCGAAACTAGTGGTTTCACTAACCATCAACGCTTGATGCTCCTTCTTGATTTCTACCTTCGCGGTGTCCAACATCGCGAATAGCTCAGGGATCATTATTTCCATCCCTAGCATTTTATAGTTCATCACGAAGCTCTAGTAGCTTAGTGACAATGACTTGGAGAACTATATCAATCACTATCTTATCTGGAAGATGAACTCCCACTCGATTCAAGCGATTGTAGCACCCAGACAATCTGAGCACATGCTCACCGATTGAGATATTCTCCTTCATCTCGCAGGCAAAGAATCTTGTTGGAGGTCTCATACATCTCAACACGGGCACGAGCCTGAGATGCCAATTTCAGCTCATAGAACATCTCATATGTTCCGTGACGTTCAAAACATTTTCGAGCCTCAATTCTAAGACGTAATGCATGACGCACTGAACTATCAAGTAGTCATCAGAACGTGCCTATCAGATGTTCACAAGATCTACAGACAACGCTTGAGGGGGTGGCGCGCCGAGCGGTGCATTAAGTACATAAGCCTTCTGTGCAGCAATGAGGACAATCCTCAGATCACGGACCCAGTCCGCATTATTGCTACCATCATCTTTCAACTCTATTTCTCTAGGAACATATAAAAATTCAAGGGAGCTACAGTGCGAGCTAGTAATCTACAACATAATTTGCAAAGACATTTTGACTATGTTCATGATAATGAGTTTAGTTAATCATATTACTTAAAAAGCTCCCACTCAAATTGACATCCCTCTGGTCATTGGAGTGTCACATGATCCAAATTCACCAACCCAAGTCTGATCAACACATGAGATGAGGTGGTTTCAATGGTGAACATCTTCATGTTGATCATATCTACTATATGACTCATGTTCGACCTTTCGGTCTCTTGTGTTCCGAGGCCATGTCTGTACATGCTAGGCTCGTCAAGTTTAACCCGAGTGTTCCGCACGTGCAACACTGGCTTGCACCCGTTGTATGCGAACATAGAGTCTATCACACCCAATCATCACGTGGTGTCTCGAAACGACGAACTTTCGCAACGGTGCACACTCGGGGAGAACACAATTTTATCTTGAAATTTTAGTGAGGGATCACCTTATAATGCTACCGTCGTCCTAAGCAAAATAAGATGCATAAAAGGATTAACACACTAGTAGAAAACAGGCCTTCCGTTTAACCCTTTAGTCCCGGTTTGGCTTTGGCCCGGGACTAATGTGACGATTAGTCCCAGTTCCAACGGCTAGGAACGGTCGTGGGGCACGGGCACCATTAGTCCCGGTTCATTTGGAACCTATAGTCCCAGTTTGTATCACAAACCGGGACTAAAGGGGTGGTGGCAGGCTGGTGTCAGCCTGGGGCCCCCACGAGCCCTTTTAGTCCCGGTTTGTGATACAAACCAGGACTACAGGTGGATCTTTAGTCCCGGTTTGTATAACGAACCGGGACTAAAGCTTTCCCTATATAAACCCTTCGTCCAGCCCGACTCCATTACTCTGTTTTCTCCATTCGAACTCCCCTCTCTGTTCTTCCCCTAGCTCGAGCTCCTCCCTCCATTTTTGCCAAGATTTGACAAGATTTGAGGCACCTCAATCCATCCAAGTGTCCACAAAGGTTAGCAACTTTGTCCTTTCATCTCTTATTGCTAGATCAGCTCGTGCAATGCTTTATAATTATAGTGATTTGTCAAGATTTATAAGGGTGTAATTATGTGGTAGTTTTTTTTATTTATATGCAATTTGAGCTCAAATTCACTCCTTAGTTTGCATATGTGTAGGTGTGGTTTACTTAGTGTGCCTTCCCATCCCCGTCCTATTTAACCACCGTCGATCGCCCGCACCGTCCCGTCGCCGGCACCTCCTTGGTGTGCCTCTTCTTGTGTTCTTATCATTTTTATTAAAAAACCGTATTTGCATGATTTAGATAGTTACATGCATAATTTTCATACTTGTATGATTGTTGTTATATATAGTGCCATGGTTATGATATCCGTGCCCGTCGGCCCTCGTCCGGTTTACGATTCGGATGTGGAATATATTCTCTTTTATAACTATTTGTTGCATTTCGTGTTAATGACAATTATGCCCATCAAGTTGACATAGATATTTTTATCTAGGAGGTAGTTGAACCGGAAATTCCAACCGACCCTATTGTCGAGAAGTTAAATTTAGTTTAAAAAGAAAACGAGGATTTGAAAGGAAAATTGAAAAGAGTTGAAGAAGAGAAGATGAAATTGGAGTTGTACGTTGCCGATGTCGTCCATGATCACAAGATCAAGATGGATGCAATGCACTTGATGATTAGAAAGATTAGAAAATATGCCATTGATAAAGAGGCTTGGTATCATTATGCTGTTGGATCAATTGTTACCTTAGTTGCGATTTTGATCGCATTTGTTGTTGCATTTAAATGCTTTAGCTACACAGTTGTATGTTGTTTTATAAGAAAATAAGTGTACGTATGAACTTTATGTATGAACTTGTATTAATTTGTTCTTTTCGGTGTTGTGTAATGAAGATGAACCGGCAATGGATGTATGATGACCGACGCTCTCCCCAGTTCATTAATGGCGTGCAGAGTTTTTTGCGTGCGGCTGAGGCAAACAAGCGGGATGGTTTTATGTGATGTCCATGTGGTGTGTGTAAGAATGATAAGACTTACTCTAGCTCAAAACAGATTCACGTCCACCTGTTTACATCCGGTTTCATGTCCGGCTATAATTGTTGGACCAAGCACGGAGAAAGAGGGGTTCTAATGGAAGAGAATGAAGAAGAAGAGGATGACGACAACTATCCTGGGTGTCCTGAATATGATGGTACTACAATGGGGGAAGAGAATGAAGAAGAAGAAGCTAAGGCATCAGATGAGCCCGCTGATGATCTTGGTCGGGCCATTGCTGATGCAAAGAGAAACTACGAAAGTGAAAAGGAGAAGTTGAAGTTGCAGCGCATGTTAGATGATCGCAAAAAAGGGTTGTACCCAAATTGCGAAGATGACAACACAAAGCTCGGTACCACACTGGAATTGCTGCAATGGAAGGCAGAGAATGGTGTATCTGACAAGGCATTTGAAAAGTTGCTGAAAATAATGAAGAATAAGCTTCCAAAGGACAATGAATTCCCGATAGTACATACGAAGCAAAGAAGGTTGTCTGCCCTCTAGGATTGGAGGTGCAGAAGATACATGCATGCCCTAATGATTGCATCCTCTACCGAGGTGAGTACGAGAATTTGAATGCATGTCCGGTATGTAATGCATTGCGATATAAGATCGGTCGCGATGATCCTGGTGATGATGTTCAGGGCGAGCGCCCCAGGAAGAGGATTCCTGCCAAGGTGATGTGGTATGCTCCTATAATACCACGGTTGAAACGTTTGTTCCAAAACAAAGAGCATGCCAAGTCGTTGCGATGGCACAAAGAAGACCGTAAGAAAGACGGGAAGTTGAGAGTACCCGCTGATGGGTCGCAGTGGAGAAAAATCGAGAGAGAGTGGCCGGACTTTGCAGATGACCCAAGGAACTTATGGTTTGGTTTAAGTGCAGATGGCATTAATCCATTTGGGGAGCAGAGCAGCAAGCATAGCACATGGCCTGTGACTCTATGTATCTATAACCTTCCTCCTTGGTTGTGCATGAAGCGGAAGTTCATTATGATGCCAGTGCTCATCCAAGGCCCTAAGCAACCCGGCAACGACATTGATGTGTACCTAAGGCCATTAGTTGATGAACTTTTATAGCTGTGGAATAAAAAAGGTGTACGTGTGTGAGATGAGCACAAACAGCAGGAATTTGACATGCGAGCGTTGCTATTTGTAACCATCAATGATTGGCTTGCTCTTAGTAACCTTTCAGGATAGACAAACAAGGGATACCATGCATGCACACACTGTTTAGATGAGACTCAAAGTATATATTTGGACAAATGCAAGAAGAATGTGTACCTGGGACATCATCGATTTCTTCCGACCAAGCATGCCTTAAGAAAGAAAGGCAAGCATTTCAAAGGTGAGGTAGATCACCGGAAGAAGCCCGTCCTCCGTACTGGTGATGACATACTTGATATGGTCAAGGATTTACAAGTAATATTTGGAAAGGATCCTGGCGGACAATCTGTTCCGGCTGACGCTGAGGGATGCGCACCCATGTGGAAGAAGAAATCTATATTTTGGGACCTACCCTATTGGAAAGTCCTAGAGGTCCACTCTGCAATCGACGTGATGCACGTGATGAAGAATATTTGCGTGAACCTACTAGGCTTCCTGGGCGTGTATGGGAAGACAAAAGATACACCGGAGGCACGGGAGGACCAGCAACGTGTGCACGAAAACGACGGCATGCATCCAAACCAGTATAAAGGTCCTGGCAGCTACGCTCTTACCAAAGCAGGGAAGGAAATCTTCTTTGAATGCCTGCTCAGTATCAAGGTCCCGTCTGGCTTCTCGTCGAATATAAAGGGAATAATAAATATGGCAGAGAAAAAATTCCAGAACCTAAAGTCTCATGACTACCACGTGATCATGACGCAATTGCTTCTGGTTGCGTTGAGGGGGCTTCTACCAGAAAATGTTCGATTAGCCATTGTGAAGCTATGTTCATTCCTCAATGCAATTTCTCAGAAGGTAATCGATCCGGAAATCCTACTAAGATTACAGAATGATTTGGTCCAATTTCTTGTCAGTTTCAAGTTGGTGTTCCCACCATCCTTCTTCAATATTATGACGCATGTCCTAGTTCACCTAGTCGAAAAGATTGCCATTCTGGGTCCTGTATTTCTACACAATATGTTCCCCTTTGAGAGGTTCATGGGCGTCTTAAAGAAATATGTTCGTAACCGTGCTAGGCCAGAAGGAAGCATCTCCAAGGGCCATGAAACAGAGGAGGTTATTGAGTTTTGTGTTGACTTTATTCCTGACATTAAGCCGATTGGTGTTCCTCAATCGCGGCATGAGGGGAGACTGCGTGGAAAAGGAACGCTTGGACCAAAATCAATAATATGTAGGGACGGGCATTCTTGGGCACAAGAACACTACACAGTTCTGCAGAATTCTAACTTGGTGACCCCGTATATCGAGAAACACATGGATATTATTCGCTCGAAGAACCCGGAGAAGTCTGACCCCTGGATTCAACATACACACATTGAGCCTTTCGGCGGTTGGTTGCGAACACATCTCATGAATGACGACAATGTTGAAGATGACTTGTACTTGTTGGCCAAGAGACCATCTTCGACTATATTGACTTTCCAAGGGTACGAGATAAATGGGAATACATTTTACACGATCGCCCAAGATAAAAAGAGCACCAACCAAAACAGTGGTGTCCGCTTTGACGATGGGGCAAACACCAAGGAAAAGGACACATATTATGGTTACATAGAGGAGATATGGGAACTTGACTATGGAGGTGATTTGAAGGTCCCTTTGTTCCGGTGCAAATGGGCCAATCTGAATGGAGGAGGGGTAATGGTAGACCCGCAGTACGGAATGACAACAGTGGATCTCAACAATATTGGGCACACAGACGGACCATTCGTTCTAGCCAATGATGTGGCGCAAGTTTTCTATGTGAAGGACATGTCTACCAAACCGAGAAAAAGGAAAGATAAGAAAGCGGATACATCATACGATGAGCCAAAGCGCCACATAGTGCTTTCTGGGAAAAGAAACTTCATGGGAGTGGAGGACAAGACAGACATGTCACAAGATTATGAAAAGTTTGATGAAATTCCTCCCTTCACAGTGAAGACTGACCCAAGCATCCTGTTAAATGATGAAGATTGTCCATGGTTATGGCGAAATAATCAAGGGACACATGCGAAGAAAAAAAATTATACCCCAAGATCCCACTCTGGGATGTGATTGGCTGCACCATCATCACTTTTCTTCTCTAGTGAGTAGCCGGGATGGTCCAGTTTTGTACACGAAGTGCATCTAGTTTTTGTTGTAAACCTCTCAAGTTTTTAGCACATGCTATGTGTGTGAAATGATGATACCATGCCAAGTTTCAACCTTTTCAGAGTTCATTTGTGGTGCTTTCTAATTTCAGGGTCGTTTAGCTCAAAAAATCATTAAATGCATGAAAAATAGCAAATGAAGTTAGAAAGGGTTGAAATTTTAATATGTGGCTTAGAATGGTGCATATTGAATGCACAAAAAAGTCTGGAGTTGAAACAAGTTTAAAAAAAATGAAATGCCTTTGTAACAGATGAGTTTTCGTCCGAAACCCTCATACTTCGAAGGAGATTGTCTAATTTGTACACGAAGTGCATCCAGTTTTTGCCGTAACCCTCTCAACTTTTTAGCACATGCTATGTGGGTGAAATGATGATACCATGCCAAGTTTCAACCTTTTCAGAGTTCATTTGTAGTGCTTTTTAATTTCAGGGTCATTTAGCTCAAATAAATCATTAAATGCATGAAAAATAGCAAAAGAAGTTAGATAGGGTTGAAATTTGAAGATGTGGCTTAGAATGGTGCATATTGAATGCACAAAAAGTCTGGAGTTGAAATACGTTTAAAAAATGAAATGTCTTTGTAACACATGAATTTTCATCTGAACCCCTCATACTTCGAAGTAGATGGTCCAGTTTGTACACGAAGTGCATCCAGTTTTTGCCGTAACCCTCTCAACTTTTTACCACATGCTATGTGGGTGAAATGATGATACCATGCCAAGTTTCAACCTTTTCAGAGTTCATTTGTAGTACTTTTTAATTTCAGGGTCATTTAGCTCAAAACTATTCATTAAATGGATGAAAATAGCAATTGAAGTTAGAAAACGTTGAAGTTTGAGGATGTGGCTTACAATGGTGCATATTGAATGCACAAAAAGTCTGGAGTTGAAATAAGTTAAAAAAATGAAATGCCTTTGTAACAGATGAAGGTATAAAACTAAAAGAGTTAAACAGAATCTGGTTTTGATTAAAACACCTATTTAAAATATCCTAAAAATTCCCAAATTGAATATACTGATAAAACATACTAATATTAAACAACAGGAAAAACAATCACTCAAAAATATATTTTTAAACTAAAGTTATTCACTAACTAGTGATTCACACAAATTTCAAAAGAATTCAAATTTAAACTATTTAAATTTGAAAACTACTGGCACTAACAGAGAGTTTATATTTTTTTGACATAAATCAAAAAGGTTCATTCAAAAACTATAAATACTCTAACAGTTATTCCAAATCTAAAAATAGAACTTTGTTGTTTAGAAAAACAAAACAAAAAAGAAAACTGACATTTAGTCCCGGTTGGTGGCTCCAACCGGGACTAAAGGTCCCTTCCCGCGCGGGAGCCAAAAAAGAGGTCCTTAGTCCCGGTTGGTGGCTCCAACCGGGACTAAAGGGTCTCTTTAGTCCCGGTTGGATCCACCAACCGGGACTAAAGGGCGTCTCTATATAAATTGGGAGTTAGCCGTTTCAATTTCTTCCCCATTCTCCCCCCGACGCCGCCAGGCTGCCCGCGCGCCTCCTCGCTATGTCCCGTCGCCGTCGCCCCGCCCCGACGCCGTCGCCGCTCGTCGCCGTCGCTGCTCTCCTCGTCAGCCCCCCGGTGAGCTCCCCAAATCCTGCTAGATTTTGTTATTAGATGATTTTGTTAGATGTTTTAGTTTATTAGATGATTTTGTTAGATGTTTTTGTTAGATTTTGTTAGATGATTTTGTTAGATGTTTTATGTTATTAGATGATTTTGTTAGGTGTTCATATTGTTAGATGTTTTATGTTATTAGATGATTTTGTTAGATGTTTTTCTTAGATTTTGTTAGATGATTTTGTTAGATGTTTTATGTTATTAGATGATTTTGTTAGATCATTTTGTTAGATGATTTTGTTAGATGTTTTATGTTTTAGTTGTTTACTTTTTTTATGTTTTAGTTGTTTTAGTTAATTAAGTGTTCATATTGTTTCAGTTAATTTAGTTGTTTTATGTTTTAGTTGTTTTAGTTGTCGGTGAGGGAGAGTCCCCGACGATATCGATGATTTTATATTTTATATTAGGCACATATATGATGTTTAGATGTTTAAATGTTTAGTTGCATAGCGTAGCCATTGAGTTGACGATGCCCATCCCGCATCCTCGTCGTCAACTCGGCGGCAACCACCTGCTTGAGAGGCGCCATGTTCGGGACTGGGCTCCGCCGGGCTGGCACTGGGAGGTGCTGCCTTCCGGGGCGCAGAGCTTGGTGAGGAATGAGGGTCCCGTTGTCGACCCGGAGGTTATTTGGTGGCGGTCGCGTGGACCACTGTCGGTGCAGAGGGAGCCGGCCCCCGTGGAGGTGGTACGTCGCCGTGTCAGGAAGGAGGACGAGCACGTCCGACCCTACATGGCTGCGTTGGACGCCAGGTTCTCAAATACTTGACAGGTTCTTCAAGGATCACACCCGAGCTATGATCCTATCATAGTTCCTTATCTTTGGGTGTCCACCGCCTGCGCCGCGAGACGTCAACTAGATCTGTATTAGTAATATTATATTTGAGATGTATTAGTGATAATATTCGATGATGTATTAGTGATATTATATGATCGTATTGTTGAATTGCCTTGTATTGATTTGCATATCTCTCCGGTTTTGCTTATTGAATGCATTCCAATTGTTTTATATTTGTTCTAGATTAGTTAAGCTATGGACGGTAGCGACAGAGACCATGATAAAGAGAATGCCATGTATGACCTGATACGCTCCGGAAATGAAGAGAATGAAGTAGATGATGGCTCACAATACCTTAACCCATCCGGTGAGGGAATTGAGGAAGAACGACCAAGAGACGAAGGCGAACCAGCTGACAATGACGATGGCGAAGAAATTTTTGTCCATTTAACAGAGTCCAGCGAGGTATTAATTTGCCCTCTAGTGATCATCAGAAGGATTGATTGATTTGTATATATTAATGAATCTTTCTTCTTTTAGCCCTCTGGATCGAGCAAATCTTCTACAAGGGTTAAACGTGGCCCGACAAAAAAGTTGAAAGAAGGCGTAAAGTACAACATCGATCAAATCAGAGCAGATGGCGAACCGATTGCTCCTAAAGTGAATGCAAACAAATTTATACGTCAATGCGGAGTTATCATTAGGTATCAAATCCCGATCACCGCTCAAGAATGGAATCAGCCAAAAGATCCCGGAGTTCCTTTTGTCAGCCAAAGAGCAAAAGATCTGCTTTGGGAGGCGCTCATGAAACATTTCACCCTACCAGAGGGTCTCACAGATGTCCAATGGGAGAAAGTCAAGAAGTGTGCTCTTAAGAAGATGGCCACACAATTCCAGAGTTGGAAGAAAAGATTATGGACAAGTTACATGGAAGGAGGAAAGAAGACTCCAGAATTCAAAGGAGAATATGTGAAGTTAGCAGATGACTGGGACAAATTTGTGGAGCTCAAGGAATCAGAAGAAGCTAAGGAACGGTCGAGAGTAAACAAGATAAATGCCGCCAAAAAAACGTGGCACCATCATCTAGGGCCAGGTGGCTACAAGTCTGGGTTGCCTAAGTGGGAGGAATCCGAGAGAAACATGAAGACTGCAGGGGTCACTCGAGTAACAGAGACTTGGCCCGAGAGGTGCAGGACTTGGTTTTATGCACACACTACTAGAAAAACGGCTATAGCTAATATGGACATTAATGGCGCACCATGTATGTGGTGCGCCATATTACTAATGGCGCACATTGCATGTGGTGCGCCACTACTAAGTTTATCCTTGCCCTACACCCCTCCCCAGACTTAGCAGTGGCGCACCAGGGGAAAGTGCGCCATTGCTATTTTTGTTACTAATGGCGCACCCCTAAAGAGTGCGCCATTGCTAGCAAATATGTATGGCGCACGAGCAAAAGTGCGCCATTGTTAGCACCACCCAACCTGGGAATGAATGCCAACAGAACAGAGGGAGGGAGGCCCGCCGCTTCCTCCTCCTCTCCCCGATTCCCCACCCACCCAACCAACCAGCCGCCGCCGTCGTCATCCTCTCCCCCGGCCAACCCCGGCGACCCCTCCCCTTCTCCCCACGGCCGCGGATCCACTCCCGCAGCGGTCAGATCCGCCCACCATCCCTCCCCCACTCCTCGCGCTGGAAACCCTAGCCGCCCGCCCTTGCCTCGACGACGACGGCGGTGGCCAGATCTGCGCCGGGACAGGACTTGCTCCTCAAGGTCCCCTCTTCTCCTCTCCGTGGTTCGATTTGCTCTTCTCCCCTTTGCCTGATGTTGTTTCCTCTCGCAGGTAGGTAGGTACACAAGAGACGCAGCGCTTCTCGCGGATCCACGACACCTCTCTTCAAGGTACTCCCTCCCCCTCACGGGCAGCTGCCCCCAAATCCCTCACCAGCGAGGTGAGACATAGCCTCCTGCTGTGGATTGGATTGGATTGGAATTTTTTGTTCCCTAGCGAGCCTAGTAATCCTGTTGCTGTTCAACTCTGCAGTTTCCAAACCCATTGATACGAATTAATATCCTGTTGTATGTCATGAAAATCATTTTATCTTGGACTGCAAAATGTTGTGGTTGGTTGGTTGCCATCTATCTTTCTGGGTCCACGCTGTAATTGCTGCTTAGAAAGGAGTCCCTTTAATTTGTTGCCCGGCTAGTTTCTGTCCTACACTAGATAAATGCAAGTCAGCAGAGCAGCATCTGTTGCCTTCTATGCCTATATCGTTCAATCAAGTTCAGGTTCCTTGCATCGAGAGACATGAAAAAATGATGCACAAAATGGGAACACATGATTCAGATACAGATAGATACTAAATGTCATCTCTTTTTTTTCGCCCTTCACTGTACGTATATGTTTCAATACTTGAAAAGAATAAGAAGCCCTAGCTAGGACAGACATTGCTGACCAACAATGTATACTAGTACATTTGTATCGAATCCATAGCTGAACTTAACTCGGTGACTTTTCTGTCGCTTAACTGGACACTGGAAGCATGTGCATTTGGACTTGTTATGTTCTTAATTGTTGTGAACATACAGTATAAAGGAATTCCTTTTGTTGCCCAGCTACTTCCTGTATACTAGATAAATGCAAATCTGCAGCTTTTTCTCTACTGTCCTAGCTAGGGCCCTGTCAGTTTTGGACTGCACCTTGTAATTCTAGATGTAATCCCTGGTGCCTTCTATGCTCGTATCAATCTATCAAGTTCAAGTCCCTTGCATCGAGAGACACGGGAAAATGATGATGCATGATTCAGATATTATAGATAGATACTAAATGTCATCTCTTTCTTTTGCCCTTCTCTTCACTGTATATATTTCATTCAATACTTGAAAAGAAGAAGCCTTAGCTAGGGCAGACATTGCTAACCTACAATGTATACTAGTACATTTGTATTTCAGTTATACTGCAAATACACAAAAAACAGTAGATAGAAACAACGAATGCTTTAGCTCATCGGAAGTCTCTGTTTGCTACGTGGTGGCCACTGCATTATATTCTGAGAAATCATCTGCCATTTTGGTTTTATTCGAGCTATTCTTTAAGCTGGTGCGTGTCGCATTGTCAGTCTTAGAGTGCATTGTATAGCTTAATGAAAGCTGCGTTGGTAGGCCCTGTTATGACGATGTACAAACAATATATTTGATGTTTCTTAGTAGAGTGCTTTTTTGAACGGCCGAACGATGTCTCACTAGGTCCTGTTATGACGCATCAACAATATTTGGTACTCGTTAGTAACCCCTGTTTTCTTACTGTAATACGGAAGAAAAGATATAATAAATTCCAAGCAATATGTTTCCTGTCAAATTCTTGCTACATGTCCTACTTTATAATGTAGCTAATTCTTTTACGTATCTTCAGGACATTCAAGAGCTCTTTGGTCTGGCAGAAGAACGTTAATGTTTGCCTTGCACAAAAGCGATTATTGTCAATGGTAGGCCTACTTCAACTACAATGGTGGGTGACTGACCTTCCCTCTTTCCGTTTCTCTGTCGAATGAATCCATAACTGGACTTAACTCCGTGACTTTTCTGTCACTTGACTGGAAACTGAAAGCTTGTGCACTTGGACTTGTTATATTTTTAATTGTTGCTTAGATAGAAAGGAATCCCTTTTATTGCCAGCTAGTTTCTGTACTAGATAAATGTAAGTCACCAGAGCAGCAGCTGTTTCTCAACTACCCTAGCTAGGCCCATTTTAGTTTGGGAGTGCATGCATACTGCAAATACACTCAAAAAACAGTATACAGAAACAAACAGCGCTTCAGTCTCAGAACATTCAGTGTGCAATTCAATGGCATTGAAAGACAGTAGACATTGATTGTTCACTCAACTCCAAGTTCAATAGTAGGATGGCTACTGTTGCAACATGATGTTGGTGTGACTTTTTTTTTGGGACGGATGATAACTTGTGTGCAGCGTTTCAAATTTGAAATCCATTCACACATAGTC
This sequence comes from Elymus sibiricus, assembly GCA_039707655.1. Taxonomy (NCBI): domain Eukaryota; kingdom Viridiplantae; phylum Streptophyta; class Magnoliopsida; order Poales; family Poaceae; genus Elymus; species Elymus sibiricus. The sequence continues at coordinate 396,890,179 of CM077671.1, forward strand.
CATCCTACTAACATAATCTTGCCCAAATTTGAATCTTGCCCAAAACACTGTCGAGATGAGGACCCTATGGCACAGCAAGCCGCACTGGACGGTGGCGCAATGCATGAGGTACAGAACTTAAACTCCTTCATCGTCACATCAATCACAACGTTTATGTCACTGAATAGTTAATTTCTTAGGAATAGAGCATGTCTCCTTGGGCTAAACTGTAACAAAGTTCAGAATATTAAAGTTTAGATTATTAACCTTAACTTTCATTTATCAAAGGTCTGCACACTTTGTTTTGGATCCACACACCTAGGCTCGTCTAATGTGATTGGATCTGGCCAGATTCCTTTTGATGCATCACCTGTTACTCTTTTCGGTGAATTATGTTAGTAGTAATCTTGATTAGCTAGTTGCATGTGTGTTGTTAGCAGGATTAGCGTGGCCGTAGCTTAGGTCAAGCATGTACCTTATGTTTTGTCTCATGTAAAAAGCTTAGGACTGTGTTTACTGAATAATTAAGTTCTTCTGACAGGGAACTATGCATCCTGAATGGCATAGACTCTTGGCTTCATGAAATGACCCATGTCTATGATTCAAGGTAACTTAGATCTTCGATGTCGGATGCAAATAATTGCTCAATTTCACTTCTCTGCAATGTTCATTCTCACATATTTCTATCATTCTTTGCAGGGATAAAGTAAAGAAAAAGAAGAAAAGATTACTAGAAGATTAGTTTTAGAATTTTCTTTTATTTCCTTGTAATTTTTCTTTTATTGGATACTTGTAAAGACATTGTAATATTCTTACTATAATAAAAATTATGATTCTATTTCATTTTTTGTTTTTAAATTATTTTTCCTTATAGGTTGTTTTCTGTAAATTTGGATTTTTTTTTTTGTTTTCCAAATACATTACTAGTGGCGCATTTCAGCCCTTATTAGTGGCGCACCTTCCTTTATTACTAGTGGCGCACCTATAAGGCTATTAGTGGCGCACCTAGAGGGAATACTAGTGGAGCACCTAAGGGTTAGTAGTGGCGCACCAGAGGTGCGCCATTACTATCTGTTACTAGTGGCGTGTTAATAGTGGCGCACCTATAGTGCGCCATTACTAACGAAAACAGGTGCGCCACTAATAGGGATTTTTCTAGTAGTGACATGGGGGAAAGTTGGACCCAAAGACAGGGGAGGTTCTTGAATAGGCAAATCTTAAAGAAGCCACAGACGAGATACTAAAAGCAATAGCAGAGGCTCGAGCGGGTGTGTACGAGCCTGAGAGAGAGAGAAGGACAAGCTTTCGCGCGCCCTCAAGAATCCTGAACACCCGGGACGAACACGCGGCAAATGCATGGTTCCGTGGCTTCTGGGGTTTGCGGATTGGAACGAATGCTACGGAAGTCGTGCCAGAAAGAAGAAGCATGAAGTAGATCGGATTCAAGACTTGGAACACAAATATAAAATGCAGCAGGAGCAAATCAACAAATTTAGCCAGCAAGGCGCGTCTCGGCAGTAGCAGCAACCAGATCCAGCATTGGATGGTACCATTCCATCATCTATGCCGAAAAGTAGCGTGGGTTCCACGTAGGTCCCGGCCGATGATGCACTGCTGGCTCGCTACCCCATGGATGATATCCTAGAGTCGACACCTTGTGAGCTACACGTGAAACTGAAGAACATATCCATGAAGGTGGCGGACGGCTTTGCTTTACCGAGTGGACATGAAGCAACTTTCCACGGCAATCCGATTCTACCTGGCTATGCACATGTCGGGGTGGATCAAGTTGTGTCGGCATATGAAACACTAGATCTTGACTACCCTAGAGGTGAAGGGGAGCGGACACAGGGAGAAGCCAGGCGTTGTGTCATTTTATGGAAAAAGGAATGCATCGTGTTTCCAAACTCCGTGCCAAGGCCACCGACTCCTCCTCCAAGTCCATCGCGTCAGTAGACTCCAACCCTCCCCGAGACGGAGCGCAGGGTGAGTCCTTCGAATCCATCTCCGCCGCGCCAGCCGAATCCATCCCACTCCGAGACGGAGCGCATGACAGGTCCGCGATATCAAGCTCCGCCACATTAGCAGAGTCCATCCCACCCCGAGACGGAGCCTAGCGCGAGACGTCCGCGATATCAAAAAACAGTGTCTCCAAAGCAGAAGAGAACACAAAAGAAGAAACCGGCCGAGCCTCCTGCCAAAAAGAAGTTATCTTATGAGAAGACTGACAAGGAACTCAATGAATCAGTGAAGCTCTCTTTGCAGGCCCATTTTGGACCGAAAGCGCCCTCGCCGCCAAAGGAGAAAATACCCGACGAGGTCGTACAACACTTTATTGATGCAGCTAAACCGGCGGACAAAAGGCCGGTATCAGACTATGAACGTTGTATTACCAAGTCCTATGAATCCCGCAAAAGACAGAAGTCGAGCGGTAGCAGTAAATGCGGGAAAACTGTTCCCCAGCTCGGAGAACAGGCAGTCCAATTGATCAGCCCGCTCAAGGTGAGTGCCAATAACATGGTAATAACCGACGCTGATAGAGAGACTGTTAGATTGCTCGGTATCACCATTGAACAACTCCTAGAGATCGAGGAATTTCCACCGTTGGATCCGAAGGAAATAGCATGGCAATATGTCCCCGCGAAACCTCTGGTCACTCCTGATGACGAGAAGCTTCTGTCAACACAAATGTACAACTTGCATCAGTGGTACCTGAGAGAAGTAAAGGTTGGGCGAGAGAGCCTCATGGTGAAAGTCAAGAAAGAGCATTACATCAACGAAAAAGATTTGTGGATTGAAAATGAAGAATTTTTCCAGTTATTCAATCAAAAAGCACTCAACAAATCTATCGTCAGTTGCTATTGTCTGTAAGTGATTTCTTTCTGTAATTTAAGTCTCTACCTCAGCTCATTCATTGCCTGTTATTATACTTATTATATTCTTTTGTGTGGTATTATATATGCAGAATGAAGATGTTTGAATTGAAAAGAGCTGGAGTCTATGGCATTGGGTTCATTGACCCAAATACCGTTAATGAAGAAGTGTTGTGAAGGGACCCTAAAGACACGGAGAAAATGCTTCTAAGGTTTTTGAAGGACCTAAAGTACAAACCAGAAATACTTTTACCTTGGAACTTACAGTGAGTGTTACTGTCTTGTACTACAAATTCTATTTTTGCTTATATAAATACTCAATGTTAAGTGTAGTTGATGAGTTATGCATGCCCGGTTGTACAAATCGTGTGCGCAGCTACCACTGGATCCTTCTAATCATTAGAATTGATGAAGGAACTGTTGAAGTACTGGACTCGCTAAGTAAAGACCCTCAAGATTACATAAGCTTGCATTCGTTGCTCGAAAGGTAATTTCAATCATTGACGCACTATGTCGGCTTCTTTATTAGTTCATTTCCTGATATCAAGTTATTAATAACTCCTTTATTCATTTTGTTTGCCGGGCAGGGTTTGGAAACGTTTCATCAATTGCAAAGAGGTCATGGGTGAATGGAAACAAGAGTTGAGATGGCGAAAGCCCAAGTGCATGAGGCAGACACAGAGGACTAATCTATGTGCATATTACGTTTGCGAGAACATTCGCTTTATGACCGAAAGCAACAAGAGTGCAAGAGATTTTTGGGTACATAAACACCATTCATATTTTTTTATCATGATCTAATACATATAAACACAACTAACATGCATATTCATATTGATCTCCTTCTTTATATATAGATGTCGCAGATGCGGGATCAGCTCCTACCAACGGAGCGCATACGAGCAATTCAAGAGGAAATTGCGGGATTTTTGCTTCAGTAGGTCATATCTCCCGACGGAGAATACCATTACCCGATCCGCAAATGATCTGCAAATTGTACGAGAAATTATATATATATATATGTGTATGCATGTGGTCGTACGAAAAATTCTATCATATATGATTGCTTGTACGAGAAATTTTATGATATATGATCGGTTCTACGAGATATTATATTATATATGCATAACGTGTATAGTATGTAGTAGCATAAAATATGTTTGAAATGAAAAAGAATTAAATGGAAAACACAAAATGAAAAGGAAAAATAAAGAATAAACACTAAACCCCTAAACACCTAAACCCCTAAACCTTTAGTCCCGGTTGGTGTTACCAACCGGGACCAAAGGTCTCCATGCCCTGGCGCAAGCTGCCGACCACGTGGCCAGGGTTTAGTCCCGGTTCGTAGCCAACCGGGACTAAAGGCTTGGACCCTTTAGTCTCTATACTTTAGTCCCGGTTGGGGAACCAGGACTAAAGGCCCTTCCCAACTGGGACTAATGGCCTGTTCTCTACTAGCACTACTAGGGAAAAGCCTAGTAGTAGCGCGGGTTTGACGCCTACTAGTAGCGCGGGTGCCCGCGCTACTAGTAAGGCGCTACAGCTATAGCTTAGCAGTAGCGCTGGTTACACGCGCTGCTGCTAAGACGTATAGCGGTAGCGTGTATAATTACCAGCATTGCTGCTAAGCTAACTATTAGTAGCGTCCTTCCAAGAAAGCGCTACTAGTATTTTGTTTTTCATTTTTTTAAATTTTAGTGTATTTATACGCCGTTATACAAATTTTGATACAGTACCAATTCAACTTATGGTCACTTTTGATCCATCCACATGGATTAGATTCATTTGGATGAATCAAAAGTGATCAAAAGTTGAATTAGGACGATGATCCTACTAATTCAACTTTAGCTAGCTAATAATAATCATTATAGTCATCACTACCAAAAGTGATCAAAAGTGATCAAAAGTGTAGCTATCTCATCACCACCAACACTAGCTAATAATAATCATTATAGTCATTACCACCAACACTAGCTATTTAATCATCATAGTCATCACCACCAACACTAGCTATTTAATCATCATAGTCATTACCACCAACACTAGCTAGCTAATCACTTTTACTGCTCTCTCAGGTAAAATAGCATAAAACATGTGTAGCACTCCTGCTTCATCATATTGGAGCATGCAGATGAACCTGTCTTCTAAATGTGGGTTGCGCTTCTGATTGCTGCCCCCTAGTACTTCTCTGCGATTCTTCACAATTTTGCTCCAGTCTTTGACTATTAAGACTTGGTCGCTTTGAGAAATGCAGAATGCACTCATGTGCATTGTAGGATGTCTTGGCCGTAAGCTAATCATTCTCATGTGACCTTTATGCTCGATCCAACGAGGCACAACACTCATCGGGAGTCCCTGTTGAAGAACATCGTAGTAACATACTTAGCAATGAAGTTTAGCTTAAAAAATAATGTATGCAAAAGATGCACTGAGGACAAATAGTAAAAATCTTACCATCTTTCCTAGATAGATGAGACCGTAGTTCAATACGCGCACACTAGTGGTCGCACGTATCGAGTACTAATATCTCGAAGTCTAGGAAAATAATTTGCCTTGACAAGATCAAGATCCTCAAGCCATGAAACATAATGACTTATCTCCTCGCAGTTTAGTTCAGCCCCGGGACAGTAGTAGGTGTTGTCTACCAAGAGCCGAACATGTTTACTTGAATGGAAATAAGTTGTCAATAGAAATTAGTTGTCAACTATTTTCAAATAAACAATATAATTTACTTAATAAATATGGTTGAGAAACTCACATCGAGGTAGAACTGGAGGCGTCTGCACATTGACCCAGATGTCGATATTACCTTCATATTCATCTTCAGGACGAATATCAAAGGTGATAAGCATATTAGGCTCAAATGCATACGCCTTGCATAGTGCTCTCCAATTTGAGCATTCAAAATAGGAGTAGTTCTCTGCATTGTATAATTTTACGGAAAAAGCATAGCCATGCTCGGTCCTCAAGTGAACTCTCTTTACCTCCATACTGCACATTTCTGAGAAACCAATCTTATCCAAGACATAATGTCTTGCATGGCAGGGGATACGCTAGTAGAATTGTAAAAAATTAAAATTATAAGTTGAAGCAAAAGAAGCAGAAGTCATGCTTAATTACGAAAAAAAACTTGTCGTTGTGACTTACTGTATCCACTTCGAAGTTCTCATCCAGCATGATGCTGAATTGCCTACCATCTTCTAGGTGAGGCCTGTCGCACAGACCGCACTCGTCTTCGCAGTATTCGCACATACCGAATTTCCTTTCGCTATCGTCGTCAGACATTTCCTATGTTCATAGTTGAAACAGATGTGCATTCAATAAGCAAAACTAAATCATAAAACAAATTAGTATTCTAATTAGCATGCATTCAATAAGCAAAACTAAATCATCTCTGCGTCCGTACATCGTCGAATATTATCACTAATACATCTCGAATAGTATCATACATATAACATCACTAATACAGTTAGAACCGTAGCGAACGATGGGTATCGGCGCGGGCGGTGGACACCCAAAGAGAAGGAACCATCACAGGATCATAGCTCCAGTGAGATCTCTGAAGAACCTGCCAGGTATTGTCGAACCTGCCCTCCAACGCAACTATGTAGCGACGGACGTGCTCGTCCTCCTCGCTGACACGGTGACGTACCACCTCCGCGGGGGACGAAAGCCTCCACACCATCATAGGCCCACGCGACCGCCACCAAAGAAGGTCCGGGTCGATGACGGGCTGCCTTCTCACCAAGCTGCGCGCCCCGGAAGGTAGCACCTCCCAGTACCAGCCCGGCGGAGCCCAGTCCCGGACCTGGCCCCTATAATCAAGCAAGCCTCCTCCGCCGAGTCCACGACGAGGATGCGGGCCAGGCATCGTCGACATCGAGAACAAATGCTTAAATATGAAAACAAAATTAATAAACACTTAGCAGACCTAAAGTCAACCCGTTCCATATATCGAGCAATGACATAGAAAAAATGCCCTGTGTTTTGCCAGAATATCATTGAATTCCCGTTGTGGCAAATCACAAGCACTCGATATGTCCTACATTGTAGCACAAGTCATGCTAAAATTCATGAAAAAAATTCGGCATGACCTTTGCTTAAAACAGGACATATCGAGCGCCTGAAATTTGCCGGAACGGAAACGAATCAACATTCCGGCAAAACATAGGCCACTCGGAGGTACATTGCAAACAAGAACACCAAGACATCCTCTATATTCAGAATGCATCATCATCGACATCAATGACATCAACGACGGTGGTCGGGGAACGACGGCGGCGGCGGACGACGGGGGGTGCGGGGGAGAGTGAGATGAGTGGCGCGATTTTCCTGTTTGTTTCTTCTATTGTCTTTTCCTTTATTTTCTCTTCCTTTTCTTTTCTTCTTTTTCTTTTCTTTTCTTTTCTTTTTCTTTTCTTTTCTTTTCCTTTTTTTCGCGACGATTTTTCGACCGTCGATGATGGTCGCTACTCCTCCTTCCCCTAGTGCATAACAAATATCTAGCACAAGGAGAAGAAGGAGAAGTGACCCCCACGACAACAGTCGGCATTCTTCTTCTCTCATATATGGTGGACACTCCCTCACCGATTTTTCGACCGTCGATGATGGTCGCTACTCCTTCATCCCCTAGTGCATAACAAAGGTCTATTAAGCACTTACTATAAATAAACTATTTCTATTAAACACTTATAAAAAACAGTAAAAAACAGTTTAGGGTTTAGGAGAGATGGAGGGAGGAGGGGTGGGAGGAGGGAGGAGAGAGGAGGGCGGTGGGAGGAGGGAGGAGGGGGAATGAGGAGGGGGTGGGAGGAGGGAGGAGAGAGGAGGAGGGGAGGAGGGCTGCCGGCGGTGGGCTTGGCCGGAGGAGGAGGGAGGAGGGAGGAGGGGGCGGCCGGAGGAGGAGGGAGGGGCGCGGAGGGGGAGGAGGGCGGTGGGAGGAGGGACGAGAGAGGAGTAGGAGGGAGGAGGGAAGAGGAGGGATGGAGGGACTACCTCAGTGGAGGAGGACCAGGAGCGTCGGCGGCGGCGGGCGACGACGGTGGTTGGGGAACGGCGGCTGCGGCGGACGACGGGGGGTGCGGGGGAGAGTGAGAGTGGAGTGGAGAGGGGAGAGTGAGGGGCGGCCGGTTGGAGAAGTTGGAGAAGATAGGCTTTAGCAGTAGCGCTCTTTGGGATAAAGCGCTGCTGCTAAACGACATAGCAGTAGCGCGTTTAGAAAACAGGCGCTACTGCTATACCTAGTCTGGCGGCAAGGTCGTGGCAATTGTAGTAGTAGCGCTGTTTCCTCCTGACGCACTACTGCTATGCGGGTAGCAGTAGCGCGGTCTATTGTAGCGCGCTACTGAAAAGTAGCAGTAGCGCCTTGTTTTAAACCACGCTACTGGTAAGATTCTGGCTATAAGGTTTTCCCTAGTAGTGTAGTGACATCACATGCAAATCATAAGTGACATGATATGGCCATGAACTTGTGCTTTTGATCTCCATCTTCAAAGCATCGGCATGATCTCCATCGTCACCGGCATCACATCATGATCTCCATCATCATGATCTCCATCATCGTGTTGCCATCGGGGTTGTCATGCCAACCATGTTTCTACTACTATAGCTACCGCTTAGCGATAAAGTAAAGCATTACATAGCGCTTATTGATTGACACGCAGGTCATACAATAATTAAAGACAACCCTATGGCTCCTGCCGGTTGCCGTACTCATCGACATGCAAGACGTGATATTCTATACAAAGCATGATCATCTCATACATCACATATATATCATCATGTAATTGGCCATATCACATCACAACATACCCTGCAAAAACAAGTTAGACGTCCTCTAATTGTTGTTGCATATTTTACGTGGCTGCTATGGGTATCTAGCAAGAACGATTCTTACCTACGCAAAAACCACAACGGTGATATGCAAATTGCTATTCAACCTTCTACATGGACCGCCTCAGTCAAATCCGATCCAACTAGAGTGGGAGAAACAGACACCTGCAAGCCATCTTTATACAACAAGTTGCATGTTAGCGATGGAACCGGTCTCTCGTAAGCGTACGAGTAATGTTGGTCCGAGCCGCTTCATCCCACAATACCGCTGAACCAAGAAAAGACTAAGGGAGGAAGCAATCTGAACATCAACGCCCACAAACTCCTTTGTGTTCTACTCAAGATCTCATCTACGCATAGACCTAGCTCTGATACCACTGTTGGGGAACGTTGCATGGGAAACAAAAAATTTCCTACGCACACGCAAGATCTATCCATGGTGATGAGCATCTACGAGAGGGAGAGTGGATCTACATACCCTTGTAGATCGCTAAGCGGGAAGCATTAAGAAACGCGGTTGATGTAGTCGAACGTCTTTGCGATCCAAATCGCCGAGCGTCCCGCGATCCAATCACGATCTAGCGCCGAACGGACGGCACCTCCGCGTTCAGCAAATGTACAGCTCAATGAAGATCTCCGCCTTCTTGATCCAGCAAGAGGGAGCGGAGAGGTAGATGAGTTCTCCGGCAGCGCGACGGCGCGGCGGCGCTGGTGGTGGAACTATTCCAGCAGAGCTTCGCCTAAGCACTGCTGAAAAACTAGAGGAATCAATCTATCGGGAGAGAGGGCTGCACCGTGGCTAGGGTTTTTGGTGCGGCTGCTCTCTCTCCCCTCTAGTATATATAGGAGGGAGGGGAGGGAGGCCGGTGCCCTTGGGATCCTCCCCTAGGGTCAGCCGAAGTGGGAGAGGTGGAGGAGTCCTACTCCAATCCTACTTGGAGTGGGATTCCACCCCCACTAGGTTTTCCTTCCCCCACTTGGACTTTCCCACCTCTAGCCGCATGGGCCTTGTTGGGGGGGTTCGGCCAGCCCACCAGGGGCTGGTTCACCTCCTCCCACAGCCCATGAGGCCCTTTGGGTCGAGAGGCCCCTCCCGATGGTCCCCGGTACTCTCCCGGCACTCCCGGTACACTACCGAAATTCCCGAAACTTTTCCGGTGACCAAAACGGGACTTCCTATATATCAATCTTTACCTCCAGACCATTCCGGAGCTCCTCGTGATGTCCGGGATCTCATCCGGGACTCCGAACAACCTTCGTTTAGCACCATACATAACTCTATACTACCGAAACTTCACCGAACCTTAAGTGTGCAGACCCTGCGGGTTCGAGAACTATGTAGACATGACCGAGACACCTCTACGGTCAATAACCAATAGCGGGACCTGGATGCCCATATTGGTTCCTACATATTCTACAAAGATCTTCATCGGTTGAACCTCTATGTCAAGGATTCAGTTAATCCCGTATGTTGTTTCCTTTGTTCTTCGGTATGTTACTTGCCCGAGATTCGATCGTCGGTATCTCTATACCTAGTTCAATCTTGTTACCGGCAAGTCTCTTTTACTCGTTCCGTAATACAAGATCCCGTGGCTAACACTTTAGTCACATTGCTTGCAAGGCTTATTGTGATGTTGTATTACCGAGTGGGCCCTGAGATACCTCTCCGTCATACGGATGAACAAATCCCAGTCTTGATCCATGCCCACTCAACAGACACCCTCGGAGATACCTGTAGAGCATCTTTATAGTCACCCAGGTAAGTTGTGATGTTTGATACACACAAGGTACTCCTTCGGTGTCAGTGAGTTGCATGATCTCATGGTCATAGGAACAGATACTTGACATGCGGAAAACTATAGCATTAAACTGACACGATCATATGCTACGTTCATAGTTTGGGTCTTGTCCATCACATCATTCTCCTAATGATATGATCCTGTTATCAAATGACATCTCATGTCTATGGCTAGGAAACCTTGACCATCTTTGATCCACAAGCTAGTCTACTAGAGGCATACTAGGGACACAGTGTTGTCTATGTACCCACACAGGTATTTGAGTTTCCAATCAATACAATTATAGCATGGATAATAAACGATTATCATGAACAAGGAAATATAATAATAACTTTTTTATTATTGCCTATAGGGTATATTTCCAACAGTTGCCATCACCGACGAGACCTCGAGCTGCTTCTCCCTTCCAGCAGGCCCTCCACGTCCTCATTCGGCTACCGACCATCCACCCTTGGCGGCTCCAGGAGAAGCACCACAACCACAAGCATCTGTGGCAGCAACACGTCGTCCACACCACACTCGCGCACCACCGGCGGCCCCTTCAGATCCGAGCGCAACTCGCCGTAGTCGGTCGAGACGGATAGGTCGCGCGCTCTGCTTCGACCGGTCCCTGAGATCCGCTGACACAAAGCCCTCTATTGAGCGTCGGGTGCCCAAGATCGGCAAGCCTCCCCCGAATCCCAATGCGAGTTTCACTTGGAATTATTCTTTCTGTTGTGGGTAGAATGAAAGTGTTGTGCGTTTGCGAAAAAAGGCTTTCGGATTTTCTGTCTAATGGTTGCGGCAGAAGCAACTATGGGGGAGATCGAGCTGCAGTCGCGGCTTTAGTCCATGGCTCCATGCACGATGACCTCAAGAAGGGCAAGGATTATCTCTACTCCTTATTCGGTGTAACGCCCAAGATGTGATCCTATCCTTATTTTGGCTCGAGGGCCTCGACAGGGATAGAAGCGCATCTCGTTGTTTCGCCAGAATGGATATCATTACAAGTACATGTACAGAAGAGATGAGTATATGGAATTGGCTTACACTCGCCACAGGCTACATCAAGATCACATCAATACAACAACATAACAAACAACATACATAAGAGCAGGGTACGACTACGGACGAAAAGAAACGATAGAATGACATCCATCCTTGCTATCCTAGGTTGCCATCTTGGAACCCGCCCTAGATCAAAGAAAAAGAAGAAGAAGAACTCCAAATCAAACAAGCATCACGCCCACGTCAAAGCATCGCATTACATGTACCTGCAACTATTGTTGTAGTAATCTGTGAGGCACGGGGACTCAGCAATCTCATTTCCAAGGGTATCAAGACTAGCAAAGCTTAATGGGTGAGATATGATTAAGTGGTGAGGCTGCAGCAAGCACTAAGCATCTGTTTGAGTCGCTAACTTACGAGAACAAGAATAAATTGGGTGGCCTACGCATAATGGATGTGAACTAATAATGATCACTAAGTGATCCTAGACACCTACTTACGAGTCAAACATAACCCCACCGTGTTCTCTTTCGGAGCAGACCTCACGAGAAGAGACGGTCACGGTTAAGCACACAGTTGGTGTATATTATTTGAGTTTACTTCAAGTTTGCTATGACCGGATTTTAAACAAAGTTTCCAAGTTGCCACATAAACGCAGGCGCAGCTCTCATGAAAGATTAAACCCTGCAGGGGTGCTCCAACTAGTCCATCACAAATTACCACAAGTTGCGTGGAACAACCTCAACCACAGAAAACCCATAATCTTCTCAGAAATTTCGGTGGAAAACCTCAACCTCGAGATAGCCCGAAGTATCCTCGGAATCCCGTGCACAAGTTATTCGAGAAAGGTAAGACAAAACCAGCAAGGCCGCCCGACGTGTCGACGAACCCGATAGGAGCCACGTGTCTCGTTCTCAGGACACGACGGGATGGGACTAGCTACGAGGAAAACCAATCCCCGGGTTTCCTCGAGGAGGCCCCGCAGGCAGCCCGGTTTGGACCAACACTCATGAGGAGCACTGGCCCGGGGGTTGATTAATTATCCACGGCTTAATTACTCCCTATGCGGTTCATTTGTTATTGGGCAAATGTAGTACCAAATTGGGCATTGCCAGAAAAGTCTAATCCTAAAACGAATAATCAAGGGGGTCCCCATAACAACCCCAAGCGTGTTAGGAGCGCTCAATTATGGAACATAACACCGGTACACAAGTAACTAGGGCGGAAAAGGTGGAACAAAACACCGAGCAAAAGGCTAAGGCTTGCACCTTTTACCAAGAATATATGTGCACTAAATTAAATAGCAATAATATTGTGATATAACAAAAGGATATCCATGTTGTCACATGGAAACAGCTTGCACCTGCAACTAGCAACGCAATAAGAAGGGTTGAGCAAGTGGTAACATAGCCAAACAATGGTTTGCTGGGATGTGGAGGGTTAGAGGCTTATCATGGAATTTTGGTAGGCTTGACAAACAAGTGATAGGTAGCGACACATTTCGATAGAAACGAGACAACTATCATGGCAATCATAATAGTGGTACTAGGGAAATGTTCATCTTGCCTGAGATCCCGCTTGGAAGAAGAACGACTCTATGAAGCAGACGAACCAACGTAGTCGAACGAATCCTCACACTCTGAATCGGTTCCGGAACACTATCGAGAAGAAGCAATCCGGAACCAAACAATCAACACATGATAAACACCACAACATATGCACGATATGATGCACAATCAAATATGATGCATGTTATAAATGACATGGCAAAGCACAACAATCAAACACTACAAATTAAGTGAAGCTCAATATGCAATGAGTTGCATATTGATGAAACTCCACGTTCAAATCATTTAGTTCACTCTCGTTCAATTACACAACAAGTTTTTAAAGTTGTTAAACATGGCAAGGGGTGAAACATAAATAAACTACACTATCTAGGCATCTTAAATGAGGTCGGAAACAACTTATAGTATTTCCGAAGCGACCCCATATGCAAATAATGAGTTTGGTCCAGATCTGTCCTAAGCACATTTTATATTTATTAAACAGAAAAATAAAGTGGACCATGCAATTCTACACGTCATTCTAGATGATTACATATATAGATCATTAGAAACGGAGCTACGGCCTAAAAGATACGAACAACACAAGATACTATGCCATGAATGCGAAATGCATGAAAATGACAATCACAAGCATTTCAAAACATGGGTGCAACAAGATAATATGTTACTACATGCAATTCTAGGCAATGTTCATATATGGCCTGTCCAACGGAGCTACGGTTCAACAAATACAACCAACACAAGTTATAACTATAATCTGCCCAAAACAACGACATAGCATATTGTAACCCACAAATCAACACGCTACAACCATCTAAAATGCACAACAACGATATGGTGTTGTAGTCTATAAGATGCAAAACAATTCATATTCTCACAGCAAATTGTCTAGATGCATGGATCACTAGGAAATGAGCACACTAGACGACTATAAAATATAGCAGATTGGGACTTAGTGAAAATCACAGTTTTTAACAGAGCAGATTTTATCACGAAGACATATTGGCAGTAGTAAAACTATATGCCACAGGGCATATATTGGCATGAAACTTAACAGCATGCTAGAGATTCATGGCAATCATCATGGAAACATGGCAATAAAATAAAAAGATTCCAGACTTAGAAATATTTCAGCATCTCAAATCAGCAACGTCGAGTAGGCATGTTCACATGATGAAATCTATAGCTAATCATAAGATTCATGGATGTAAAGGCTATCAACAGCAAGTAGACATGGCATACTACAACACACTCCAAAGGCACAACTCAAAGGAGGCATGGACTGCTTAATACGAACTTTGCAAAATGGAACTTAACGTTAACAGATTTCAGTTTTAACGCGATGGCTACTTGAGAGCAAGAAATGAGCATGATAATGAAGTTCGACCTAACAACCATAGGCATGGCATCAAATTAGACATCACATAGATCAATATTCATGAAGACACCATATGCAAAAGACGTACAGTTAAGATGCAATCATCCGCGAAAGTTTGAATAAAAAAGAACAGATTTGAAAACTATGACGGGATGCACTTTTGCAACAGGGATATGGGCATGCAAACGAGTCCTAATGCACATGAAAATACCACCATGATGTAGATCATGAAACTTAGATCAATTTACATATATAAATCGTTAAAATCCGATGCACGGTTCACGAGATACGAGTCACACAAAAAGCAATGATGTTGTTTTAAAACTGCAGTTTCAGACTTGGTCAAATTTTTAGCTTAGATGTTGGGTAACTTTAGAACGCACGATGGGTAACTTTATCATTAATGCGTGGTAACTCTATCAGGACGCGAGGTAATTGGGCTGGGAGGCTCACCAAATGGGCCAAGGCCCGAGGACGAGACGAGGTGGGTCGGCGGCCCACATGCGGCTAGGGAAGCAAGACGATCAGCTCCTCTGCTCGATCCCAAGCCGAGCCATGGCGGCGGCGCTAGGGCAGCGATGACGGCCGGCGACGGGAGGAGGGCGCGAAGGCCGGGAACGGGGCCCCCGGTCCGGATCTGGACGGATCCGGCCGGCAGCGGCGACATCAAGGCGCGGCGGCGGACTCCAAGGGCGGCTGCTATGGTGAGCTGGCCATGGCGGCTCCTGAGGGCGGCCGGAGTTGATTTAGCGGTGGCGGGAACCTCCGGCGAGGGTCTGACGAGGCTGGCGGCGCTCCGGAGGCAGGCGGGGCTCGCGGACGGAAGCACCTGACGACACAGGCGTCAGGGCCAAGAAGAAGCTCAGGAGCGATCTGGCTCGGGCGGGGGGAGCTCGGGCACTTCGGCACCGGGCAGCGGCGGCGGCGATTCGGGCCCGGCGGGCTGGATCTGGGCCCCGCGGCCTGGCACGATGGAGCCGCTGGCTGGCGGTGTTGGGGCTGACGTGGCGTGGCATGAGTGGAGGGAGGCGGCGGCGCAGGTGGCGGCCGGCCCTTCGAGCGGTGCCAAGTGGCAAGGTGGTGGCGGCTAGGCGCGGAATTTGAGGCGTGGAGGCGGCTGGAGGATAGGGGAGGTCTATTTTTGGACATGAGGGTGTCCATTTATAGCAGGGTTGCTAGGGTTAGAGGTTTGAGGGCGTTTTTCGTCCGCGAGATCGCGATCGGACGGCTCCGGTTGTGCCCTAGGGTTAGGTAGGCTTAGGTGGGCTGGTTGGGCTGTATAGCTGGGCTAGGCTTAGAGAAGAGAGGAAAGTGGCAGCCTGTGATAGAGTTTTTAAACCAGAAAACGTCCGACAAATAAACCGATGATGGTGCCGCTACGGTCGACTGTTCGGGTATCAAACAACCTTCGATTGCTACGAAATTTGGCAGGCGGTCTACCTACAATAAAACAAGACTGCACGCCACCTTTCGACACAATCCGAGAATATTTTTGCGCACTTTTAAAAATAATATTTTATTGATGCTGCGGGCGCGTGCGTGTGTGGTTGGTCTCGAAACGGTCGATGACACGAACAGAGAGAACCGGCGACTATGAATGCATGGAAGTTTTCAAAAACGACGGCAACAGAGTGCCGATGCAATGCAGATGATGAGAATGATGCGATGATGAATGTGAAAAACTAACGAATCACGCGATGACAGCGGAATTAAAGGGGAATCTTCTGGAGCATCGGTCTCGGGCTGTTACAACTCTCCTCCACTAACAAGAGATCTCGCCCCGAGATCTTAGAATGAGAAGGGGAAGAGTAAGAGCAATAGGAAGAGGTAAAACTTAATTGCTTCTTTGACAAACGAGTGAAACCAATGATCATTGAAGGTTGCAAGAGATATAGAATGTCACGAGGAAGAAAGAAGAATTCAAACGAAATTTGGGCAGCACTTCGGTAGGAAAGAGAGGCAAAATTTAATAAGATGGAAAGACCTTGAAAAGAAGTCACAACACTCGGGTTAAATGGATAAGCAAGAAATAATATGATCTTGACAAACGAGATGATGAGTCGAAGAGAGCAACAAAACAATGCCCCCGGAACAAAAGAATAGAAGCTAGATCTTTGGAGAGAATAGAACGGAGAAGAAAATGACAACTACTACCACCATTAAATTTGAAAAGCATAGGTTGAACGGAGTTGTTGAAAAAACAACAACGAAAAAATTAGCTTGTTGTGGGCTTATGGGAAACATCTCAAAATTATGAGGTGACAACCGGCCACAACAGAAACAATTGATTGCTTGGGAGCAACAAGAGATGAAAACTTCTTTCACCAAGAGGAGGAGAAGAAAACTTGAATCATTTATAACACCATGATAACAACAATCCTTAGGAAATGCCTTAGGTGAAATCCAATCCAAGATAACTCCGAGAAGAAAAGATGGTTTAATTATATCATTGTTGACAAATTCTTTTCGAGACTTCTCATAAATCAAGAATGCTATAACACCATCTCAAAAGATATGAGAGAAAGAACTGCACTTTGGATTGCAAGACAAAGAATACTTGAGGTACCACCTCAAAATCTTGAAGAAAACCTCGAGATTGAACATAATCCTTGACGAACCACCATGAAGAACCACCGTATACAAATGAATGATCAAAAGAATTGAAGGTTGCAAAAAGAACAAGATTGAGCCCTTGCCATGATTTAGATGGAGCTTCACGACGAGATACTTGAGAAAAGATTGGAACTCTGGAAAAGAAAAGATCAACAACTTAGAATCGAGAATTTGATATCATCAACCACTCTGAAAGAAGGATTGAAATCACCTCGATGAAACAAGATTAAGATTTATGTTATGCTTATCCTTCATCAAGTTGCATTGATGACAAGTAACGGATTTGGCATACTACTTATTCTTCTTGAAAAGATTGAGGAAAGAGATAGAACACAAACTTGAAGAAGTCTTGAATGAACCACCGGTAAGAATTGCAAATGAATGAGGATACTACGAGTGAATGGAGATACATGAAATCAAAGAGATCATGATCCTCCTAATAGCAAACTTGAACGAAGCACCGGAATAATTGAGATACGAACGAAGAAACAATAATTGAGAAGAATTTGAGAACGAAAGCTGAAAGCTGAGAACGAAGAAATCTTCTAAAATGATGGCCTTTGGGGGATCGAGAAATGAAACAACTTTGAAATGCTTCGGATATATATGGAAGTAATTTCTCATGATGTAAAGCAATTCAAGATGATAGCATCAACCTTGAAACACGAATATTAAAGAGAGTGAACCAAGATTTAAGAGAAACTCTCCTTCGGTCTTCAATGCTGAGAATGATGACGAGAAACAACATCATGAATTACTGAGACACTCCGGAATAATGAAGAAAGAAAGGTTGAGCCAATGATTAATATAATTCGAAACGATCTTGGAGAAGGAATATGACTGATGAAATTCATTCTTACGTCGAACTTGAAAAGAACATGATGACATCTCCGGAACGATTAGAAGAGCCAGGTAAGATCCTGGGGGAAAACCTATGGGTTATGGGCCCACTAAAAGGAAACACCGTTGAAATAATTGCTTAGGGAGGGAGATTGCACTGGTACAAAAGAAAACTTGATGAGGTTGAGATCCTCAAAATTTGAAAGGATTTGAACAGAAACAAAAGTCTTCTGAGGTATCTTTGCCACTCCGGATAGAATAGACAGATGAATACACAAAAGAGACTTAGATAAGAATTTCTAACACGGGAAAACATTTGACAGATGAAAAGGATATGATGAGCACCAAGAGATTGGATTGAATCCACCGGAGAAGAACGAGAACACAAAATGATGAACTTGAAACTCTTGAGAATCTTCACAAGGATTCGCCGGATACAATATGAAAGAAAAAGATAGCGGAAGCATCAATGAAAAGAAAGGCACTTGGATGAGAATTTAATCGATAAATAAAAAGGGCGGGAGGGTGGGGAAAAACAAAGACAACTTAGATAGATGAAAAGAACTCTGGAAGAAACATGAGGATAGATCTTGCAAATATTGGAGAGGATTGAATTATCTTCAAGAGAAGCACACCGGTTGAAAAGAATTTCATGAAAACTCCGGTTGATCAAACGGATTAGCATTCCCATAGAAATATGAGAACACCATTTAGAAAAGAATCAAAATCAACATTTGACACCGTAGCAACTCGTATTACTATAACCCAACAAAACAAAAGATGATACTTGCAAATTAAGCTAGAAACAAATACATAACCCATTTGTATTTGTTGGAAGGATAATCCTAGGTAACTACTTCAATTCCCAGCTAAGAATTCCCGAAATCTTTCTCGTTATGCAATTTGGTCCAACGGATACACGGATAAATTACTGAATAAATCACTCAACTCCTAGAAATAATACTACCCATCGTGTATCACATCCGTCAACACATAACCAGAGAAACCTCGGAAACTCATCTACCTCAGACCCTCGTGATCACAACGATACTAAGTATGGCAGTACATCTGGACGCTCTCCCCAGTACTGGGTGAGGCCAGACTCATCTCGCCACAAGAAGTATGGAAGCAATTTCGAACATCCTCGTCCTGAGATACTAAGGAAACTGAACAATAACATGTGACAAGAATCCCTTGGAGCTCAACTCCCCGGGTCCAATCCATACATGCACCAAGAACAGAACCCCGGTCACAACGACATCATAGAGGTTCCAAAATACCTGCGTGATCCTAAAAAAAATTGAGTGAGAAGAGAGGTAGAATTAAAATTCCTACGTTAGGATTCCTCACCAGAGCATAGAAGAGGAGTAAAAAGAATCCTACTCTCTGATATATAACTAGACTCAAAACATTTTTCACTAGACTCGACTCGGCCAAGTTCGATCAATCAAGGGGCTCCTAGGTTGGTACAGCTCTGATACCAACTTGTAACGCCCAAGATGCGATCCTATCCTTATTTTGGCTCGAGGGCCTCGACAGGGATAGAAGCGCATCTCGTCGTTTCGCAAGAATGGATATCATTACAAATACATGTACAGAAGAGATGAGTATATGAAATTGGCTTACACTCGCCACAGGCTACACCAAGATCACATCAATTTAAATACATTATAACTGAGCACTTTTTCAGCCATCTCAGGCCATCAGCTTTCACAACCGTCGGATCTCCAGTGTTAATTGTTTTTGGTCGTCTGATTGAACTCTAGCGCACCATTTCTCGCGACCCGATGGGCAGCTGCTCCGGCTACAAAACCGAAGGCATGTGGTTAATTGGGCCCTTGTTCTCACATGAAGCCCACTAAAAATTCATACGCTCTCACCCTTCACATGACACACAAACCTAACCTAAATCCCAGCCGCCGTCACCCGTCAGCCATGTCAATTATGTCGCGCCGCTGCACCTCCCACTGTCGGCGGCGACACCCGAAGTTCCCGTCCAGCACGCGGTGCATCCCCACCATCTGCAACCCGAGGTGCTGCCCCGTCGTCAGCTCACCTGGCTATTGCCGCCTCCTCCATCACGTCCACCAATTCTGTCACCCGAAGCTCTTGTACAACGCGCGGTGCAGCCCGAGGTGTCGCCCTGGCGGCCGGCACCCGACCTGACTATCAATTCTCTCACGCGGTTGCTTTTCCGACTGCCGGTAGTGCTTGCTGGAGCTTCGATCCACCCCATGGTGTTGCCATACACAGCCGAGGAGCCGCACAACACCTGCAAGGCTGCAACCCGATCGAGGTGCCACCCAGTCATCCCTCTTCCACCACCGACGATGGCTCCCCTGTCCCCCATTGTCTCGCCCTCCTCTAAGTCCAACGGATGCAGCCTGCAGGTATGCTTGATCATCGGTTCTTCTTTTATGTGATTCGTCCTGAACCTGTGATTGCCCATGAGATCTTCCTGGTTCGGCATTAAACTGAATAAGATCAGCTATCAAACGTCATTGATTGAATCTGTGTACAGAAGGAAAACTCCATGCATGATGAGCAGCACGAAACATTGCCAAAGGTGAGAATGATCTTCCCTCACACATTGTTTGAACTGTTCTCCGTTTATCAATTTGCAATGGTTGCCGATCTGCTAAGTACTTCACGGGGCTGTCATACCATGTATCTTCATGCTTTAGTGTCCATATAATTATGCCTTCTTTCTCTGACAATCTGCAATTGAAATTATTGACATATGCACGTGTATCATTCATGCCATGATTTGTTTTGTTGCCATATTTCAGAGGTTACTTAGAACAATAGTTAAATGCGCAAAAAGCATAACCAGGCTTCTCTATCAATGAGGGAACAAAGTCCAATAACTTCCCTAATATTTCTTTCCTAAATACACAGTATAATACGCCAAAGAAAATCATTGGCCCACATTAGGTATGAAACTAGGAACAATTAGTTCAGTCTGGAATCATCGTGATGCTCTGACCACACTTGCCTCCAAATGAAGAGTGCATAGATGACATTCAAGGTAAATTTCATTTTTGCATTTGATGCCCATTTGTTCCTAATATATATAATAAATTTATAATCGACAAAAGTACATTCTTTTGATGAACCTTCGATCGACTCCGGATGGTCGGGACGACATGTTGTATATAACCCTTGTTGCACTGCATGCTATGTCTACTAATTACCAATTCTTTTAGACCAACCTCCAGATTTTGCAAATCAAACTATCTCCAAGAAGAAAAAATTGCATCAATGTTACTAGCATCAAAATTTTACTTGTCTTAACATGTTTCCAAGTTGCTTTTCAATTGATGCAGCTTAACTTCGATGCATAAGTGATTGAGCCTGAATGTATTCATTGTGTCGGCTATAAGACAGATGATCTTTCTTTTGTCCTTTTCATAAGCATCTTCTCATTCCTAAATCAGAAGAAGAGCTTGCTTCTTTGCAGGTGCAGTTTAGTTATGATATAATGCCCGATGGGAATACCAAAGTTTGCTATTTCCAATTTGTGGAGTGATGCTTGTTTGTGTCACAAGATGGAGCGCTGACATGGACTGTAATATCTCATTGAATCTTTTCCACATTCCTTACGTATGTATCATAAAATTGTAGACTCAATGTAGGTAATCACTTCTTAGTGATAGCACTGCCAAGTAGTTGCTGATATGTTGCTATTATTGAAAAAAATTATTTTCTTGGCGAAGAAGCAAGCAACATTGAAGACGTTAGAGTGTGAGGCAAAGGCACAAGTACACAAATCTTCTGCATGGGCGAAGTTATTCAAGAGATTTGATGATTCCTCATTCGAACGCAAATCAGTTCAATTAGATGTAAGCTCATTTATCCCTTGTTACATTTTTTCTCTTGAGCACAATGTTTATTTTTGTAACGCCTACTTGGATGATACGTGAATGGATTGTCCTTTAAATATAACTGTTTGCAGACTTTTTTGCTCCAAAACTGGTATTTGTATGCTCTTCCTATTTGCTACGAGGCATTGTTGGTGGTAGCAGGAAATATTTTCATATATCATTCATGTAGATGAGGTCGTAAATGCAGGAACTTGGGCAACATAGAGAGATTCCAAATTATGTACTCTTGGCAGCATAACTTTCATTACGCCTCTTGGTTACTATGTTTTTTCTTGCGACATAATTCCTACGTTCCTAAATATAAGTCTTTTTAGAGTTCCACTACGGACTTGATACAAATGTATATAGACATACTTTAAAGTGTAAATTCACTTATTTTGCTCCGTATGTAGTCCGTAGTGGAATCTCTAAAAAGACTTATATTTAGGAACGGAGAGAGTTATGCATGTGAATCACTAACAATTTCCATTGGATCTTATGTCGTACAAGGATTTGTGTTTCTATCCTCTCATTTGGGATGCCGTAAAGAATGGATGACCTTGTAAGTTTATGAACAATTGAAGTATATGACCAGTAGGCTTCTTTGTAGATATCGTCTTGTGCCATTTTATCTACCAGTTGATAGTAGTACTTGCCTAAACATTTTATAGATTGTTGCCTCCAATTGTTTGAATATTGTAAATTTAGATTTTTTTCTTAAACTTTTGGGTGCAATTATTTTGTTTATGTTTTGTGCCTTCATGTGAATAAAAAAGTCCAACCACTCTACTGCCAAAATGGATGGGCGCGGCAACACGCGCCGTCATGGTCTAGTACAATAACATAATCAAACATCATACATAAGAGCAGGGTCCGACTACGGACGAAAACAAACGATAGAATGACATCCATTCTTGCTATCCCAGGCTGTCGTCCTGGAACCCACCCTAGATCGAAGAAAAAGAAGAAGAAGAACTCCAAATCAAACAAGCATCGCGACCACGTCAAAGCATTGCATTACATGTACCTGCAACTGTTGTTGTAGTAATCTGTGAGCCACGGGGACTCAGCAATCTCATTTCCAAGGGTATCAAGACTAGCAAAGCTTAATGGGTGAGATATGGTTAAGTGGTGAGGCTGCAGCAAGCACTAATCATCTGTTTGAGTGGCTAACTTACGAGAACAAGAATAAATTGGGTAGCCTACGCATAACGGACGTGAACTAATAATGATCACTAAGTGATCCTAGACACCTACTTACGAGTCAAACATAACCCCACCATGTTCTCTTTCGGAGCAGATCTCACGAGAAGAGATGGATAGGTTACGCACATGGTTGGTGTATTTTATTTGAGTTTGCTTCAAGTTTGCTATGACCGGATGTTAAACAATGTTTCCAAGTTGCCACATAACCGCGGGCGCGGCTCTCATGAAAGATTAAACCCTGCAGGGGTGCTCCAACTAGTCCATCACAAATTACCACAAGCTGCGTGGAACAACCTCAACCACGGAAAACCCGTAGTCTTCTCGGAAATTCCGATGGAAAACCTCAACCTCGAGATAGCCCGAAGTATCCTCAGAATCCCATGCACAAGTTATTCGAGAAAGGTAAGACAAAACCAGCAAGGCCGCCCGACGTGTCGACGAACCCGATAGGAGCCGCGTATCTCGTTCTCAGGACATGACCAGATGGGACTAGCTATGAGGAAAAACGATCCCCGAGTTTCCTCAAGGCGGCCCTGCAGGCTGCCCGGTTTGGACCAACACTCATGAGGAGCACTGGCCCGAGGGTTGATTAATTATCCATGGGTTAATTACTCCCTATGCGGTTCATTAGTTATTAGGCAAATGTAGTACCAAAGTTGGGCCTTGCCAGAAAAGCCTTATCCTAAAACAAATAATAATGGGGGTCCCCATAACAACCCCAAGCGTGTTAGCAGCGCTCAATTATGGAACATAACACCGGTACACAAGTAACTAGGGCGGCAAAGGTGGAACAAAACACCGAGCAAAAGGCTAAGCCTTCCACCTTTTACCAAGTATATATGTGCATTAAATTAAATAGCAATAATATTGTGATAGAACAAAAGGATATCCATGTTGTCACATGGAAACAGATTGCACCTGCAACTAGCAACGCTATAGGAAGGGCTGAGCAAGTGGTAACATAGCCAAACAATGGTTTGCTGTGATGTGGAGGGTTAGAGGCTTATCATGGCATTTTGGGAGGCTTGACAAACAAGTGGTAGGTAGCGAGACATTTCAATAGAAACGAGACAACTAGGATAGCAATAATAGTAGTGGTATCCAGGGAAATGTTCATCTTGCCTGAGATCCCGCTTGGAAGAAGAACGACTCCGTGAAGCAGACGAACCAACGTAGTCGAACGAATCCTCACACTCCGAATCGGTTCCGGAACTCTATCGAGAAGAAGCAATCCGGAACCAAACAATCAACACATGATAAACACCACAACATATGCACGATATGATGCACAATCAAATATGATGCATGTTATGCATGACATGGCAAAGCACAATCAAACTCTACAAATTAAGTGAAGCTCAATATGCAATGAGTTGCATATTGACGAAACTCCACGTACAAATCATTTAGTTCACTCTCGTTTAATTACACAACAAGTTTTTAAATGTTTTTAAACATGGCAAGGGGTGAAACATAAATAAACTACACTATCTAGGCATCTTAAATGAGGTCGGAAACAACTTATAGTATTTCCGAAGCGACCCCATATGCAAATAATGAGTTTAGTCCAGATCTGTGCTAAGCACATTTTATATTTATTAAACAGCAAAATAAAGTGGACCATGCAATTCTACACGTCATTCTAGTCGATTTACACATATAGTTCATTAGAAACGGAGCTACGGACTAAAAGATACGAACAACACAAGATAATATGCCATGAATGCGAAATGCATGAAAATGACAATCACAAGCATTTCAAAACATAGGTGCAACAATAAAATATGATACTATATGCAATTCTAGGCAAGGTTCATATATGGCATGTCCAAAACGAAGCTACGGTTCAACAAATACAACCAACACAAGTTATAGCTGTAATCTGTCCAAAATAGCAACATAGCATATTGTAACCCACAAATCAACATGATACGGCCATCTAAAATGCACAACAAGGACATGGTGATGTAGTCTATAAGATGCACAACAATTCATATTATCACAGCAAATTGTCTAGAAGCATGGATCACTAGGAAATGAGCTCACAAGAAAATATAGCAGATTAGGACTTAGTGAAAATCACAGTTTTTAACAGAGCAATTTTTATCACGAAGGCATATTGACAGCAGTAAAACTATATGCTACAGGGCATATATTGGCATGAAACTTAACAACATGCTAGAGGACATTATGCACTACAAATAACTCCATTGCACAAACCACAAAGGACCTATAGATTCATGGAAATCATCATGGAAACATGGCAATAAAATAAACAGATTCCAGATAGAAATATTTCAGCATCTCAAATCAGCAACTTCGAGTAGGCATGTTCACATGATGAAATCTACAGCTAATCATAAGATTCATTGCATGGAAAACCTATCAACAGCATGTAGACATGGCATAATACAACACACTCAGAAGACACAACTCAAAGGAGGCATGGACTGCTTAATACGAACTTCGCAAAATGGAACTTAACGTTAACAGATTTTAGTTTTAACGCGATGGCTACTTGAGAGCAAGAAATGAGCATGATAATAAAGTTCTACCTAACAACCAGAGGCATGGTATAAAATTAGACATCACATAGATCAATATTCATGAAGACACCATATGCAAAAGACCTACAATTAAGATGCAGTCATCCGTGAAAGTTTGAATAAAAAATAACAGATTTGAAAACTACGACGGGATGCACTTTTGCAACAGGGATATGGGCATGCAAACGAATCCTAATGCACATGAAAATACCACCATGATGTATATCATGAAACGTAGATCAATTTACATATATAAATCGTTAAAATCCGATGCACGGTTCACGAGATACGTGTCACACAAAATGCAATGATGCTCTTTTAAAACTGCAGTTTCAGACTTGGTCAAAATTTTAGCTCAGACGTTGGGTAACTTTAGAACGCACTATGGGTAACTTTATCAGGAATGCGGGGTAACTCTATCAGGACGCGGGGTAACTGGGCTGGGAGGCTCACCAAATGGGCCAAGGCCCGAGGCCGAGACGAGGTGGTCCGGCGGCCCACATGCGGCTAGGGCAGCGGGACGAGCACCTCCTCTGCTCAATCCCGAGCCGAGCCATGGCGGCGGCGCTAGGGCGGCGACGACGGCCGGCGGGATGGCGTCAGGTGATGGCAGGAAGGCGCGGAGGCCAGGAACGGGGTCCCCCGATACGGATCTGGCCAGATCCGGCCGGCAACGGCGACATCAAGGCGCGGCGGCGGACTCCAAGGGCGGCTGCTGCTGCGAGCTGGCAATGGCGGCTCCTGGGGGCAGCCGGAGTTGATGCAGCGGTGGCGGGAACCTCCGGCGAGGGTCCGGCGAGGCTGGCGGCGCTCCGACGGCCGACGGGGCTCGCGGACGGTAGCACCTGGCGGCGCAGGCGTTGGGGCCAAGCAGAAGCTCGGGAGCGAGCTGGCTCGTGCGCGGGGAGCTCAAGCGCTTCGGCCCATGGCAGCGGCGGCTGCGATTCGGGCCTGGCGGGCCGGATCTGGGCCCCGCGGCCTGGCTCGGTGGAGCGGATGGCTGGCTGTGTTGGGGCTGACGTGGCGCGGCCTGAGTGGAGGGAGGTGTTGGGGAACGTTGCATGGGAAACAAAAATTTTCCTACGCACACGCAAGATCTATCCATGGTGATGAGCATCTACGAGAGGGAGAGTGAATCTACATACCCTTGTAGATCGCTAAGCGGAAGCGTTAATAAACGCGGTTGATGTAGTCGAACGTCTTCGCGATCCAAATCGCCGAGCGTCCCGCGATCCAATCACGATCCTTCCGATCTAGTGCCGAACGGACGGCACCTCCGCGTTCAACACACGTACGGCTTGATGACGCCTTCACCTCCTCGATCCAGCGAGCGATGGTGAAGTAGTGGTTGAGTTCCAGCAGCACGACGGCGTGGTGATGGTGGTGAGGAACAATCTCTGCAGGGCTTCGCCAAGCACTACGGAGATTATGACGGAGGAACTAGAGGGCTAGGGTTGCCGGCACACGGCTTGGGAAATCCTGATGTGTCCCGTGTGCTAGCCCTGCCCCTCTATTTATATGTTGAGCCTTGGGGTCTAAACTTGGAGTAAAAGCCTCCTCCGGGTCGGTTTTGCCCGCACAAGGTCGGTTTGGCCCGCAGGGAAAGAGTCCAACTCGGATCCCTGCCGAACCGTGCACAGCCGCGCACAAGCGGTAGTACCGCTTCACACAAGCGGTAGTACCGCTTGGGCGGTAGTACCGCTTCACACAAGCGGTAGTACCGCTCGGGCGGTAGTACCGCTTCACCAAGCGGTAGTACCGCTTACGCGGCAGCAAAACTACTTTTGCACTTTCCAATACCTTGTGGGCTTTATCCCTTTGGCTCATATAAAGTGTTGCTGCACCCGAACACTTCGGTAAACATCCGGAACCCCTTCCGGTGAACTCCGGAACCCTTCCAGAGATCAAAACACTATTATCACATATATCAATCTTTACCTCCGGACTATTCCGGAGATCCTCGTCATGTCCGGGATCTTATCCGGGACTCCGAACAACTTTCGGTCACCAACATAATAACTCAATTATACTAATCGTCACCAAACGTTAAGTGTGTAGACCCTGCGGGTTCGAGAACTATGTAGACATGACCGAGACACCTCTACGGCCAATAACCAATAGCGGGACCTGGATGCCCATATTGGCTCCTACATATTCTACGAAGATCTTTATCGGTCGAACCTCTATGTCAAGGATTCAGTTAATCCCGTATGCTGTTCCCTTTGTTCTTCGGTATGTTACTTGCCCGAGATTCGATCGTCGGTATCACTATACCTAGTTCAATCTCGTTACCGGCAAGTCTCTTTACTCGTTCCGTAATACAAGATCTCGTGGCTAACACTTTAGTCACATTGCTTGCAAGGCTCATTGTGATGTTGTATTACCGAGTGGGCCCTGAGATACCTCTCCGTCATACGGAGTAACAAATCCCAGTCTTGATCCATGCCAACCCAACAGACACCCTCGGAGATACCTGTAGAGCACCTTTATAGTCACCCAGTTACGTTGCGACGTTTGATACACACAAGGTATTCCTCCGGTGTTAGTGAGTTGCATGATCTCATGGTAAAAGGAACAGATACTTGACATGCAGAAAACAATAGCAATAAACTGACACGATCAAATGCTACGTTTACAGTTTGGGTCTTGTCCATCACATCATTCTCCTAATGATGTGATCCCGTTATCAAATGACATCTCATGTCAATGGCTAGGAAACCTTAACCATCTTTGATCAACGAGCTAGTCAACTAGAGGCTTACTAGGGACACAGTGTTGTCTATGTACCCACACATGTATTTGAGTTTCCAATCAATACAATTATAGCATGGATAATAAACGATTATCATGAACAAGGAAATATAATAATAACCAATTTATTATTGCCTCTAGGGCATATTTCCAACAGTCTCCCACTTGCACTAGAGTCAATAATCTAGTTCACATCACTATGTGATTTACATTGTAATGAATCGAACACCCATGCAGTTCTGGTGTTGTTCATGTTTAGCCCTTGGAAGAGGTTTAGTCAACGGATCTACAACATTTAGATCCGTGTGTACTTTGCAAATATTTATGTCGTCCTCCTTGATGTAATCGCGGATGGAATTGAAACGTCGCTTTATGTGTCTGGTCCTCTTGTGAAATCTTGGTTCCTTGGCTAGAGCAATGGCACCAGTATTATCACAAAACAGAGTCATTGGGTTAAGTGCACTAGGCACTACTCCAAGATCTGTCATGAACTCCTTCATCCAGACACCTTCCTTCGCCGCCTCCGAGGCAGCGATGTACTCCGCTTCGCATGTAGAATCAGCTACCACGCTTTGCTTGGAACTGTACCAGCTAACCGCACCCCCATTAAGAATAAATACGTATCCGGTTTGCGACTTAGAGTCATCCGGATCAGTGTCAAAGCTTGCATCGACGTAACCCTTTACGACGAGCTCTTGATCACCTCCATAAACGAGAAACATGTCCTTAGTCCTTTTCAGGTACTTCAGGATATTCTTGACCGCTGTCCAGTGTTCCATTCCTGGATCACTTTGAAACCTTCCGACCATACTCATGGCAAGGCTGACATCGGGTCTTGTGCACAGCATTGCATACATGATAGAGCCTATGGCTGAAGCATAGGGGATGACACTCATCTTTTCTCTATCTTCTGCAGTCACTGGGCATTGAGTCTTACTCAACTTCACACCTTGCAAAACAGGCAAGAACCCCTTCTTGGACTGATCCATTTTGAACTTCTTCAAAATCTTATCAAGGTATGTGCTTTGTGAAAGTCCTATTAAGCGTCTTGATCTATCTCTATAGATCTTGATGCCTAATATGAAAGCAGCTTCTCCTAGGTCCTTCATTGAAAAACTCTTGTTCAAATATTCCTTTACGCTTTCCAGCATTTCTATATTGTTTCCAATCAGCAATATGTCATCCACATATAATATTAGAAACGCTATAGAACTCCCACTCACTTTCTTGTAAATACAAGCTTCTCCGTAAACTTGTATAAACTCGAACGCTTTGATCACCTCATCAAAACGAAGATTCCAACTCCGAGATGCTTGCATGATTCTGACGGACTTAAGCATCGCTACGGGTGAGAAGGTCTCATCGTAGTCAACTCCTTGAACTTGTGAAAAACCCTTTGCCACAAGTCGAGCTTTATAGACGGTGACATTACCGTCCGCGTCCGTCTTCCTCTTAAAGATCCATTTGTTCTGAATGGCCTTACGCCCTTCAGGTAATACTTCCAAAGTCCATACTTTGTTTTCATACATGGATCCCATCTCGGATTTCATGGCCTCTAACCACTTCTTGGAATCCGGGCTCATCATCGCTTCTCCATAGCTCGTAGGTTCATCGTTGTCTAACAACATGATGTCTAAGACAGGGTTGCCGTACCACTCGGGAGCAGTACGCGTCCTTGTCGACCTACGAGGTTCGATAGCAACTTGATCCAAAGCTTCATGATCATCATCATTAACTTCCTCTCCAGCTAATGTAGGCTCCACAGAAACAACTTTCTGCGCTGCGCTACTCTCAGGTTGAAGTAAAGGTTCAACAACCTCATCAAGTTCTATCTTCCTCCCACTCAATTCTTTCGAGAGAAACTCTTTCTCAAGAAATGTTCCGTTTTTAGCGACAAACACTTTGCCTTCGGATCTGAGGTAGAAGGTATACCCAACTGTCTCTTTTGGGTATCCTATGAAGACGCATTTCTCCGCTTTGGGTTCCAGCTTTTCAGGCTGAAGCTTTTTGACATAAGCATCACATCCCCAAACTTTAAGAAACGACAGCTTTGGCTTCTTGTCAAACCAAAGTTCATATGGCGTCGTCTCAACGGATTTCGATGGTGCCCTATTTAAAGTGAATGCAGCTGTCTCTAATGCATAACCCCAAAACGATAGTGGCAAATCGGCAAGAGACATCATAGATCGCACCATATCCAATAAAGTTCGATTACGACGTTCGGACACACCATTACGCTGTGGTGTTCCAGGCGGTGTCAATTGTGAAACAATTCCACACTGTCTTAAGTGACTGCCAAACTCATAACTCAGATATTCTCCTCCTCGATCAGATCGTAGGAATTTAATCTTCTTGTTACGATGATTCTCAACTTCACTCTGAAATTGTTTGAACTTTTCAAATGTTTCAGACTTGTGTTTCATTAAGTAAATATACCCATATCTACTTAAGTCATCAGTGAAGGTGAGAAAGTAACGATAACCACTGCGCGCTTTAATACTCATCGGACCGCACACATCAGTATGTATGATTTCCAATAAGTCACTTGCCCGTTCCATTGTTCCAGAGAACGGCGTTTTAGTCATCTTGCCCATGAGGCATGGCTCACATGTGTCAAGTGATTCAAAATCAAGTGACTCCAAAAGTCCATCAGCATGGAGCTTCCTCATGCGTTTTACGCCAATATGACCTAAACGGCAGTGCCACAAGAAAGTGGTATTATCATTATCAATTCTACATCTTTTGGCATCAATGTTATGAACATGTGTATCATTACTATCGAGATTCAATAAGAATAAACCCCTCACATCGGGTGCATGACCATAAAAGATATTACTCATATAAATAGAACAACCATTATTCTCTGATTTAAATGAGTAACCGTCTCGCAATAAACAAGATCCAGATATAATGTTCATGCTTAACGCAGGCACCAAATAACACTTATTTAGGTTCATCACTAATCCCGACGGTAATCGAAGAGCGAGCGTGCCGACGGCGATCACATCAACCTTGGAACCATTTCCCACGCGCATCGTCACTTCGTCCTTTGCCAGCCTCCGTCTATTCCGCAGTTCCTGTTTTGAGTTGCAAACATGAGCAACCGCACCGGTATCAAATACCCAGGCACTACAACGAGAGTTGGTAAGGTACACATCAATAACATGTATATCATATATACCTTGTTTGTTGTTGGCCGCCTTCTTGTCAGCCAAATACTTGGGGCAATTCCGCTTCCAGTGTCCAGTTCCCTTGCAATGAAAACACACAGTTTCTGGTTTGGGTCCAGCCTTGGGTTTCTTCACGAGAGGAGCAACTGCTTTGCCACTCTGCTTGGAGTTACCCTTCTTACCCTTGCCATTTTTCTTGAAACTAGTGGTTTTATTGACCATCAACACTTGATGCTCCTTCTGAATTTCAGACTCAGCGGCTTTCAGCATCGCAAACAGCTCGGCGACTGACTTGTTCATCCCGTGCATGTTATAGTTCAACACGAAGCTCTTGTAGCTAGGTGGCAATGATTGAAGAACTCTGTCAGTGATAGCCTCTGGCGGAAGGGGCATCCCTAACTCAGCCAGACGGGTGGAGTACCCAGACATTCTGAGCACGTGATCACTGATAGACCCGTTCTCCTCCATCTTGCAAGCATAGAACTTATCAGAGATCTCATATCTCTCGATCCGGGCATTCTTCTGAAAGATAAACTTCAACTCCTGGAACATCTCATATGCTCCATGACGTTCAAAACGTCTTTGAAGTCCCGGTTCTAAGCCATACAACATTGCACATTGAACTATTGAGTAATCATCAGAACGAGCCTGCCAGGCGTTCACAACGTCTAGAGACTCAACTGGAGCGGGTGGATCACCAAGCGGTGCATCAAGGACATAAGCCTTCTGGGAAGCCGTAAGGATAATCCTTAGATTACGGGCCCAGTCCACAAAGTTACTTCCATCATCTTTCAACTTAGCTTTCTCTAGGAACGCATTAAAATTCAGGGGTGCTACTGCGCGAGCCATGATCTACAACATAAATATAGCAAAGACAACTTAGACTATTGTTCTTAGATAATGAGTTTAGTTAATCATATTTTAAAAAACTCCCACTCAAATTGACATCCCTCCGATCATTCGAGTGTAACATGATCCAAATCCACCAACTCAAGTCCGATCATCACGTGAGTTGAGGTGGTTTCAATGGTGAACATCTTCATGTTGATCATATCTACTATATGACTCATGTTCGACCTTTCGGTCTCTTGTGTTCCGAGGCCATGTCTGTACATGCTAGGCTCGTCAAGTTTAACCCGAGTGTTCCGCACGTGTAACATGGCTTACACCCGTTGTATGTGAACGTAGAGTCTATCACACCCGATCATCACGGCGTGTCTCGAAACGACGAACTTTCGCAACGGTGCACACTTGGGGAGAACACAATTTATCTTGAAATTTAAGTGAGGGATCACCTTATAATGCTACCGTCGTCCTAAGCAAAATAAGATGCATAAAAGGATTAACATCACATGCAAATCATAAGTGACATGATATGGCCATGAACTTGTGCTTTTGATCTCCATCTCCAAAGCACCGGCATGATCTCCATCGTCACCGGCATGACACCATGATCTCCATCATCTTGATCTCCATCAACGTGTCGCCATAAGGTTGTCGCGCCGACTGTTGCTTCCACGACTATAGCTAACGTTTAGCGATAAAGTAAAGCATTACATAGCGCTTAATGATTGACACGCAGGTCATACAATAATTAAAGACAACTCTATGGCTCCTGCCAGTTGCCGTACTCATCGACATGCAAGTCGTGATATTCTATACATCACATGATCATCTCATACATCACATATATCACATCATGTAATTGGCCATATCACATCACAACATACCCTGCAAAAACAAGTTAGACGACCTCTAATTGTTGTTGCAAATTTTACGTGGCTGCTACGGGTTTGCAAGAACCGTTCTTACCTACGCAAAACCACAACGTGGTGTAGTGATTGCTTTTTGATCTTCTAAAAGAACCCTCTTCATTGAACCGATTCAACTAAAGTGAGAGAGACAGACACCCGCCAGTCACCTTTATGCAACAAGTGCACGCAGCGGTAAAACCAGTCTCGCGTAAGCGTACGCGTAATGTCGGTCCGGGCCGCTTCATCTCACAATGCCGCTGAATCAAGTATCAACTAGTAACGGCAAGCAATATGTATACACCCACGCCCACAACTCGTTTGTGTTCTACTCGAGATCTCATCTACGCATAGACCTAGCTCATGATGCCACTGTTGGGGAACGTTGCATGGGAAACAAAAATTTTCCTACGCACACGCAAGATCTATCCATGGTGATGAGCATCTACGAGAGGGAGAGTGAATCTACATACCCTTGTAGATCGCTAAGCGGAAGCGTTAATAAACGCGGTTGATGTAGTCGAACGTCTTCGCGATCCAAATCGCCGAGCGTCCCGCGATCCAATCACGATCCTTCCGATCTAGTGCCGAACGGACGGCACCTCCGCGTTCAACACACGTACGGCTTGATGACGCCTTCACCTCCTCGATCCAGCGAGCGATGGTGAAGTAGTGGTTGAGTTCCAGCAGCACGACGGCGTGGTGATGGTGGTGAGGAACAATCTCTGCAGGGCTTCGCCAAGCACTACGGAGATTATGACGGAGGAACTAGAGGGCTAGGGTTGCCGGCACACGGCTTGGGAAATCCTGATGTGTCCCGTGTGCTAGCCCTGCCCCTCTATTTATATGTTGAGCCTTGGGGTCTAAACTTGGAGTAAAAGCCTCCTCCGGGTCGGTTTTGCCCGCACAAGGTCGGTTTGGCCCGCAGGGAAAGAGTCCAACTCGGATCCCTGCCGAACCGTGCACAGCCGCGCACAAGCGGTAGTACCGCTTCACACAAGCGGTAGTACCGCTTGGGCGGTAGTACCGCTTCACACAAGCGGTAGTACCGCTCGGGCGGTAGTACCGCTTCACCAAGCGGTAGTACCGCTTACGCGGCAGCAAAACTACTTTTGCACTTTCCAATACCTTGTGGGCTTTATCCCTTTGGCTCATATAAAGTGTTGCTGCACCCGAACACTTCGGTAAACATCCGGAACCCCTTCCGGTGAACTCCGGAACCCTTCCAGAGATCAAAACACTATTATCACATATATCAATCTTTACCTCCGGACTATTCCGGAGATCCTCGTCATGTCCGGGATCTTATCCGGGACTCCGAACAACTTTCGGTCACCAACATAATAACTCAATTATACTAATCGTCACCAAACGTTAAGTGTGTAGACCCTGCGGGTTCGAGAACTATGTAGACATGACCGAGACACCTCTACGGCCAATAACCAATAGCGGGACCTGGATGCCCATATTGGCTCCTACATATTCTACGAAGATCTTTATCGGTCGAACCTCTATGTCAAGGATTCAGTTAATCCCGTATGCTGTTCCCTTTGTTCTTCGGTATGTTACTTGCCCGAGATTCGATCGTCGGTATCACTATACCTAGTTCAATCTCGTTACCGGCAAGTCTCTTTACTCGTTCCGTAATACAAGATCTCGTGGCTAACACTTTAGTCACATTGCTTGCAAGGCTCATTGTGATGTTGTATTACCGAGTGGGCCCTGAGATACCTCTCCGTCATACGGAGTAACAAATCCCAGTCTTGATCCATGCCAACCCAACAGACACCCTCGGAGATACCTGTAGAGCACCTTTATAGTCACCCAGTTACGTTGCGACGTTTGATACACACAAGGTATTCCTCCGGTGTTAGTGAGTTGCATGATCTCATGGTAAAAGGAACAGATACTTGACATGCAGAAAACAATAGCAATAAACTGACACGATCAAATGCTACGTTTACAGTTTGGGTCTTGTCCATCACATCATTCTCCTAATGATGTGATCCCGTTATCAAATGACATCTCATGTCAATGGCTAGGAAACCTTAACCATCTTTGATCAACGAGCTAGTCAACTAGAGGCTTACTAGGGACACAGTGTTGTCTATGTACCCACACATGTATTTGAGTTTCCAATCAATACAATTATAGCATGGATAATAAACGATTATCATGAACAAGGAAATATAATAATAACCAATTTATTATTGCCTCTAGGGCATATTTCCAACAGGAGGCAGCGGCGTAGGTGGCGGCCGGCCCTTCGGACGGCGCCAAGTGGCGAGGTGGTGGCAGCTGGGTGTAGAATTGTAGGCGTGGAGGCGGCTGGAGGTTAGGGGAGGTCCATTTTTGAACATGAGGGTGTCCATTTATAGCAAGGTTGCTAGGGTTTGAGGTTTGAGGGCGTTTTTCGTCCGCGCGATCGCGATCGGACGGCTCCGGCTGTGCCCTAGGGTTAGGTAGGCTTAGGTGGGCTGGTTGGGCTGTGTAGTTGGGCTAGGCTTAGAGAAGAGAGGGAAGTGGCAGCATGTGACAAAGTTTTTAAACCGAAAAACGTCCGACAAATAAACCGATGACGGTGCCTCTACAGTCGACTGTTCGGGTATCAAACGACCTCTGATTGTGACGAAATTTGGTAGATGGTCTACCTACAATAAAACAAGATCGCATGCCAACTTTGGACCCAATCCGAGAATATTTTTAGCGCACTTTAAAAAAAATTATAGATGTCGGGGGCGCGTGCGTGTGTGGTTGGTCTCGAAACGGTCGATGACACGAACGGAGAGAACCGGCGAGTACGAATGGATGCAACTTTTCAAAAACGACGGCAACAGAGTGCCGATGCAATGCAGATGATGCAAATGATGTGATGATGAATGCGACAAAAAAACGTATCACACGATGATAGCAGAATTAAAGGGGAATCTTCTGGATCGTCGGTCTCGGGTTGTTACAATCGACAAGAAGGACCGCCTCGTGGGCGAGCTCAAGGAGGCCAATAGTGCGGCCCATGAGATACACGAAGAGATTCAGGACGCTGCACCGAGACCGGGGAGGCAAGTGATGGGCCGAGGAGGCAACCAAGATCAAGAAGTTCCGGGCGGATGAGGCGGGCATCGACAACGACAAGGCGCAGAAGCGGGAGTAGTGGCAGACGGAGGTCGACTACGTGCGTAGCCAGCACACGACGGATTTGGAGATGCTGGTCACCACCATAGAGGATCTAGAGAGGTTCATGCACAAGCTTTCGACGGCCAACGAGCCCAAATAAGGCTAAGCTTGGCCATGTAGACGATGCCACGGAGATCGGCGAGGTGAACGCAGACAAGGTGGACATCCTCTCCGGCGAAGCCATCCGCTTGAAAGGCACATAACAACTTCCAGTATGTAATGACTGAATAGGTATGTTCTATAAGAGCTACAACCCCACCACCCCTATGTTTCTTAGCGTTCATGGCGACGACGGTGGCGACATGCCGGTGACTGGCGTTATGCCGTTCTTTCTCCCCTTCCCTCCTCCCCCCTGTTCGATTCCCCCTGAGCCCCTCCTGTCTCCAGCGCCTTCTTCCTTGTTTCCCTCTTCAGCTTTCTCCATGCGGCTGCTCCATCCCCAATATCCTAGATTCGCTTTCCGCTGAGTCGATTTCCAGTGTCAGGCGTCTTGTTGTTCTTTTCCTTCCCTTTCTCCCTTAGATCTTTGCTCCCCTGCGCTCCTTGCTCGCCCTGCTGCCCGTTTTTCTATTCTTCCCTGCTGGATCCCCTTTCCCCCCTTCTAAGGTCATATCTCTTTTTGGTGGTTCTCCTGTTCATCGGATCCAGCTCCTACCGCGGCTCCGGCGTGGAAGGGAGAATCGAGGCAATTTCCTCGTGAGCCTCTCTGCCACTCGCCTCAATCCATTCCGGTGCATCTCCAAATCCTATGGCAGTCATCCCAGTTTGTTCTTTTGCCGTCTTCTGTTTCTCTAATTCCCTCTATTCCAGCCCCCCTTGTCTCCCCACGAGGCACCCATTGTCTTGATTCTGTTTGTCAGTTCATCCCCTAGGTTTCCTTTGGCTCTCTCCAGGAAGCGGTGCTAGGCCCTATCGTGCCTCGGGCGCCATGAGGGCCATTGCTTGGAATTGCCGAGGTATGGGTCGGGGCCTTGGCAATGAGAGGATGATTTACCTTGCTAACTTGATGCGGTCCACGAAGGCCCACATAACCTTTGTTTCGGAAATCAAATCATCCAAAGTTCGTTCCGTTGATCTTGTTAATAGGTTTGATGTTACTAACGGTTTTGTTGTTCCTTCTAGAGGTGCTTCGGGAGGTCTTTGGCTTATGTGGACTGGTGATCTTAAAGTGTCTGTTCATAGTGCCGCTTTCCACT
This sequence comes from Elymus sibiricus, assembly GCA_039707655.1. Taxonomy (NCBI): domain Eukaryota; kingdom Viridiplantae; phylum Streptophyta; class Magnoliopsida; order Poales; family Poaceae; genus Elymus; species Elymus sibiricus. The sequence goes on from CM077671.1 coordinate 396,927,705, forward strand.
ATATTTTAGCTAAAGTAGTTCATCTAGCTTCGGGGGTTAACTTTTGTTTGATTTGTATATACGGCGACCCGTATCATAGGCAAACTAGTGGCATTTGGGATCAAGTTTCTTCCTTTGTGTCTGATAATCTAGGTATGCCCATGATGTTTATGGGAGACATGAATGACATCCTGTATGATATTGATGGTCGTAATGGCAATGTGAATTACTATCGTATGCATGCTTTTCGTTCTCTTGTGAAAAATTGTGGTTTATTTGATTAGGTTATAGTGGGCCTGCTTATACTTGGCGTGGTAGACAACACACTTCCAATCCTATTTATAGACGCCTTGACCGTTGTTTGGTTAATTCCGAGTGGTGCATGAATTACCCTAATACCAAAGTTCTTAATCTGCCTATCATTTTGAGTGATCATGCTCCCATTTTAGTGTCTACTGAAGGTAATTTTGTCAAACCTAGGCAGACCTTCAAATTTGAAAATTGGTGGCTGTTAGAAAAGGATTTTTCTACTTTTGTTAAATCAGCTTGGACTAATTGCTCAGCTCAATCTTTTGCAGCCAAAACTTCCTCTTTAGCAGGGTCACTTAAAAATTGGTGTAAAAGGAAGAAGCCCCACCAACAAGGCCTTCATGACCTTGAATTGAACATTAACCAAATACAACAACTTCCCTTGCAGCAGCAAGATCATGCTTTGGAAAGTACTCTCACTATCAGGTATGAGCAAACTCTCTCCAAGCTTAATCAGTTTTACAAACAAAGAAGTAAGAAAAGTTGGGCTACGGATGGAGATCGCAATACTAAGTTTTTTCATCAAGTTGTGGTCAAGCGTAGAAAGAGGAATACTATTTGTTCCATTAAGGATGAAAAAGACATGATGCATTTTAAGCCCAGTCCTATCACTAACACTTTTGTTAGCTATTTCTGATATATATTTTCTTCTCCCAACAATAATTCTATAATTCTGAGAGACCTTACCCTCATTATCATTGGCCTAATGATTCCCTAGATCCTACTTATGCTCTTCCAGATAAATAGGAGGTCTTGCAGATTCTCAAGGAGATGAAATTAAATGCTTCTCCAGGGCCGGATGGGTTCAATGTGTAGTTTTATTTGGCATCTTGGGACTGGATAGGTGATGAATTTACGCAGCTTGTCATTAATTTTTATAATACTGGTATTCGGCCTCCTCATATTAATGACACAAATATTGCACTCATTCCAAAAAAAACTTGTACCTCAGGTTCCCATGGATTACCGGCCCATTAGTCTTTGTAATGTTGTGTATAAGATCATTGCGAAGTCTCTTGCTAATAGGATTAAATTGCATTTGCATGATTATATTGATCCTTCTCAGCAAGCTTTTATTGAGGGTAGACGCATTAGTGATAATATTATCATTGCCCGAGAAATCACGCACTCTTTCACTCTTAAATCATGGAAACATAATGCATTTATGCTTAAAATTGATTTGGCCAAAGCTTTTGATCGTTTGGAATGGAATTTTATAGTGCTGCTCTTGCACGTAAAGGGTTGCATGGTCATTTCATTAACTTGGTGCATGCATGTGTTTCTTCTCCCACGTTCTCGGTCTTGATTAATGGTCAGCCCTCGCATAAATTTAGAAGCTTCAGAGGTATCCGTCAGGGCTGTCCCATGTCACCTTATTTGTTTGTCATTGCTATCAATGAATTGTCTCTTGCTCTTAATGAGGCTCTGGATGATCACCATTTACAGGGAATTTCTCTTGGATTCACTCTTTGTTGTTTGCAGATGATTTGTTGGTTTGTGGTCAGGCAAGTCTTCAAGAGGCTCATTCTATGGCTCAAATCATTAACCATTTTTGTGCCATCTCAGGACAAACTCCAAACTGGACTAAATCAGTCATTCTTTTTAGCTCTCACGTTCCTCAAGCTATCATTCATGATATCAAGCAGATTTTCCCAGTTTCTAACTTGGATAGAAATTTTGCTCATCTAGGTCATCCTCTGGTGCTTCCATCGAAGAATAGAGTTTCGGCTTACAACTTTGTCATTGAAAATTTTCGGAATAAGCTGCCTACTTATAAAGCTAACATGCTTTCCCATTCTGCCAGATTAGAATTGATTCGATCGGTTTTCTCAGCTATACCTGTTTATTATATGGCTAACATCTTGTTTACCAAGAAGTTCATAGCTAAACTTACTGCGATCATTAGGAATTTTTGGTGGACAGGTGTTCGAGAAAGTGATTCCAAAAAAAGCCTTTACCTCTGAGCTTGGAAGGATATATGTAACTCTAAGGAAGATTCCGGGTTTGTTGCAAGCGCAGGTATTCGGATGCAGCTTTTAGGACCAAGAAAATTCCGGGTTTGTTGCAAGGGCAGGTTGGCACAGGTGTGGGGGTCTTTATTTCCTTACCCTCTAATCAAGGAGAGATAAATGTGCAGGTGCAAGCTTCAGCTTCTCCAACTTCTACTCTGCAAGCAGAGGCTCTTACACTAAATTTTGCTGCTTATTTTGCATCCCAACTCAACATTGCTCAGCCTACTTTTCTGACGGACTGCTTGGTTTTAGCGGGGGCTGCTGCTTTAGGTAATGTCTCCACTTTTGAAACTCCATGGAGTATCAGGAAATCTTTGGCTAGTTTTTTTAAGACTACTTATCAGCTGCAGCCAAAGGTGTTTCACATTTCTAGGGAGATCAATGGTATTGCTCACAATCTTGCTCAACAAGTTTTTCGTGCTATTGGCGACACTCGGCTCTCTTGTTCTGTAGCAACACACTCATGGTGTTTGCCCAATTCTGCCTCTTCTTGAAAATTTTCAGATTGAGGGCTTTAGAATTCATACAGTTCTCTGTTATTAATTTTCTCCCTGTTTGTTTTGATGTGGCAAGTTTTTATCTCAGTTATAGATGAAAGCCTGGGCTTGTTCTCTGTGTACTATGTGCTGTTCTTGGCTTTTTACTTGTTTGCAGATCTCTGGAGTTTGATGCTATATCGCGAAGCTGGAGTACAGCAGTTTCTTATTTTGCAGGGTTCTCATCTTGGTTGCAGATGTATTTTGATGTTTCCACAGGTCAGCTTAAACTGATGACCTTGCTCTGCTTGCTTCAAGAAAGATGGTCGATCAGTAGTGAAGCAATAGGCATCAACAATTCCTAGTTTCAGATTCAGAGTATTTCCTCTGCTTGTTCTGACCATGAAAAGTTGCTAATTCGTCTGTAGGTTGCAGGCCTAATATCATTTTACACTATGCGCTTGGACTAATATTGTGATATTTGTGTGATTACCTACATGTATACTAGTAATCTGCATTCTGTGCACACATCCCTTTGTTCACAACAAAAATGCAGATGGTATATAATGACAATCTATCCATTTTTCATGGCTTGCAAGTTTACACTTCTCCTTAGTGCGATTCTGCAACAAGCACATCTGCACGTCATCTTTGTGTCAGATTCAGTAAGCTCGTGTTTCTCAATCCCTGTTGATAATATTACTAGAAGGGCACGCACGCGTTGCCGCGCCGTTTATTCTCTGTCGCTTTTTTCTTGTAGAAACCCAACACCGGGATAGGGCATATGCCTTTTACCCCGAGACCTTGTAGAAAAAGGAGAAAATTGAACCCTTCTTGTCATACCACCCACTGCTGATCATCTGTATATGAATTATGAAACGAACTAATATTAAGTATATTTAACGTTGAAGAAACAAAAGAAAATTTGCATGCAGATTACACACAAGAGCCTTCCTGCAAATTACTCCATGCGTGTAAATGTAATAGGCATTGTGCATCCATAACAATCAAGGATGAAAATAGCACCCATAAAAGACGGCATAAGCTTTTCAGGTAGCATTCTGGACTTGCTTACTCCACGGGAATGTATAACTGATATCATCTATAATCAAGCTCATCATGATTGAAAGCGTTGGATGATCTTCTCATCCAAGCTTGAGTCAACGGCATAATTAAAGAACTGTAGTTTTACTAAGGATGCCTTTAGGCCAAGTTTTTTTCCTACGCCAAACACCATATAACTCCCATCAATATAATTCTCGATAGCCCAACATGCGGATTCTAGTACAATAATAAAATGCAAACATAGTATACAACTGGGAAGTAGAGTACGTGACTAAATAGTTCTGCATAGCTAAGCAAGAATCATAATGAAAAATGATATCCACAGTAATTTAAACCATCCAACTTCCCTTTATCCTATTTAGAATGATACGAACTATACACAGTTTGTGTGGATGCATTTTATGCAGTTACACTTGAGAACACCAGAACTCTACAAATGTAGACACTTGTTTTGAAATTTTTTAACACTAAATATGCAATGTATAACCATCGGGTTTCATTGCTGGTAAAAATATTATCCAAAATGATAAAATAAAATCACATTAATAAAGAATAGTTAGTTTCGTAAAATATAACAAATTAGTCAAATTATATGGTCGTCTGCTGTACCAACTGAACCTTGTTTGTTAACTCACAAGATATCATCCACTGGTGTGCAGAAAATGTTTCATTTCCGCATGAATAGCACCATGCTACCTCGAGCAGCAGACTTGTAAACTTTGCAGAGTATTCAGCTAATCAATTTCACGACCTCTCCTAAGAAATAGAGACACAACACATTAACAATCCACGACAGTTGCAGCGGTGGATAGTGATTTGCATACATTGCATGACAGTACACAAAACTCTCTATGTCTGCAGTTAGAAATACGAAGAAGAACCAAAAGGATAGGTTGTCCTTTAAGTGAAATAACTTATTTTGGTTCGTTATGGTCCATTACAATGACCGCATAGGAGACCTAATTATACAACATATATGGTAATTGTAAGAAAATGAACAGAACACTGAAAGTAGAGGTCACCAACATTTTTCATGTATATAACCTATGGTGCTTCTTCAGTTCAGAACTAAATACAATTATCCTAGATACATGGAAGAGAAATAGAACAACATCTACTCAAAAGAAAGGAAAAGGAACATCAGACTGCATATACCTTTGACAGTGTGAAAGAGGACTTCAGATTTTATTTTATTCTGCAACAAAACCGCACCTGCTAGTTTTATCCCTTCAAATCTTTTGGCAAACCACAAGATTCTCTCCTTAATTATGAATGCCCTTTTCTTGATCTATCTCCTTTCTAGACCAGCAAGTCCTAAAAAACATCAAATTACTAAGTTGAATGACATGCTAATGGCCACAATAGCCAGAATGGTCATTCAGGTATACTCTATCATTGTACTGCATATACCTTTGTCTGTGAAAAAGAACTTCATCTTTTTGTGTGTGACAAAACCGCACCTGCTAGTTTTATCCCTTCAAACCTTTGGGAAACCACAAGGCTCTCTCCTTAATTCCGAATGCCCTCTTATTGATCAATCTCCTTTCTAGATCAGCAAGTCCTACAGAAACATAGAACTACTAAGTTGAATGGCATGCTAGCTAGCAAAATGACCACAAAAGCCATCAATATGAGTGAAGTGATAAAAGTCACACTGAAGAACATGGGGGGCATGACTAAACATAATTAGATAGCCTATATAAACTAACTCTATGGTGTAATTTTGTGATGCTACAACGTCATTGTACATGCCAAAATCATATAGTATAAAGCTCGGGAAGCAATTCCCATGGGTCATGAAAAAGGAGAATTTATTTTAATAAACTAACTCTCTAAGGTGCAACTTTTTCAGAAGTACATTTATTTTCATTGCTAAATTAGTACATCAACTTGGTTTTACAGGGACCTTACATAATTGACAATACCATTCAATATGAGGGACTTACTGGTGATCTACATTAATTGATGCAAAACAAGGCAATTAACAAAATTAGCATATAGGAGTAGTCAATATTTAACAATAAAGAACTGACCTAAACCTTGCCATAACAAGGGTACATGGCCTGAAACATCTTTATCCATGAACTGATCGTCTCCATCTTTTCCTGGAGAAAATAAAATGCTAGAACAAATAAGGAAAGAAGAGGGCAAAAGAAACAAGCTAAGTTAGCGACACAAAAAATCAAGAAAAATATAACAACGATCATCAGTACACTCACTAGTGCAGAATCGGCCTATAGTGCCGGTTCGTAAGGGCCTTTAGTGCCGGTTCTCCAACCGGCACTAAAGGGTGGGGACTAAAGGCCCCCCCTTTAGTCCCGGTTCAACACGGCCCGGCACTAAAGGCCCACCACGTGGCACCTGCCGGCGCCGTGGGCTGGGGGACCTTTAGTCCCGGTTGGTAACACCAACCGGCACTAAAGGACTAAAAGTATTTAATTCTTTTAATTTTGGTTTATTTTTCCTTTTAATCCTTTAGGGGTTTATGAATTAATTATGGTTTATTTTTCCTTTTAATTTTGTGTTTTCCATTTAATTATTTTTCATTTCAAACATATATTACGCTACTACATACTGTACACGTTGTGCATATATATATAAATAGAATTTCTCGTAGAACCGATCATATATATATATATATATATATATATATATATATATATATATATATATATATATATATATATATATATCATCGAATTTCTCGTACGACGACCATTCACATACATATATATATACAATTTGGTATATACAATTTCTCCTACAATTTGCGGATCATTACATATGCAGGGCATTACTGCTTGATCTTGTAATGGTATTCTCCTTTGGGATTTATAACCTGGTCGAGCAGAAATCCAGCTATTTCCTCTTGAATTGCTCGTACGCGAGCCGTTGGTAGGAGCTGGCCCCGCATCTCTATCAGCTATAATCAGGAGATCAAGATGAATATATTAGTTGTGTGTATATATATTAGCTAGATCATGATAAAAAAAATTATGGATAGTGTTCTGGCAAATGTACCCAAAGATTTCTTTCATCTCTGCTCCTTTCAGACGTGATCATGCGAATGTTCTCGCAAACTAGAATTCAATCAGGTAATAATTAATCAAGCATGATAATGGTATTGAAACTAGAATTAAAGAGATGCACGGACGTAGCTAGCTAGTACTACTTAATTACCTTGGGTCGCACCCATTTCAGCTGTTGTTTCCATTCGCCGGGGACCTCTTTGATGAACTTTTGCCAAGCCCTGCCCGCCGGCAAAGAAAATGAATAAAGGAGTTATTAACTAGTTGATATCAGGAAATGAAGTAAAGAGGCCGACATAGTGCGATAATGATTGAAATTACCTGTCGACCATCCCCCTCACGATTGCGTATTCGGATGGATTCTTAGATAGTGAGTCCAGTACTTCAACTTTTCCCTTGTCAACTTCAATGATTAACAAGATCCAGTGGTAACTGCATGCGCACACGTTTTTTATAAATAAGCGGGCATGTGCATAACTCATCAACTACACTTATTAACATCTAGTAAGCAAAAAATAGAATTTGTGGTACAAGATATAGTAACACTCACCCGAAGTTGTAAGGAAGTAGTATTTCTGGTTGGGTATTTAGTTGCTTCAAAAACTCTAGCAGGAATCTCTCTGTGTCTTTTCTCGAATATTGATCTTCCCATATCGCCTGATTAACCGTATTTGGGTCAATGAACCCAATGCCATAGCGTCCAGCTTTTTTCATTTCATACATCTTCATTCTGCATAATACCACAGAAAAGAATATAGTGAGGATAATTATAGGTAATGAACGAGAGCACATCTAGCTAGCTAGCTAGAGACTTAAATTACAGAAAGAAATCACTTACAGACAATAGCAACTGACGATAGATTTGTCGAGTGCGTCTTGTTGGAATAACTGAAACAACTCTGAATAATGAATCAACAAATCTTTTTTATGGAAGTAATGCTTTCTCTTGACTTTCACCATGAGGGACTCTTGATTGGTATTTGCTGTTTCTTGCATGTACCACGTATGCAAATTGTACATTCTCGTTGGTAGAAGCTTGACATTGTCAGGCTTGACCAGAGGTTTGCCGCGGACATATTGGTATTTTACTTCCTCCTCTGTAATCCCGGGGATTTCCTCAAGGCCTAAGAGTTGTTCAACAGTGACACCGGCCTCTTTAGCTTGCCTTCTAAGATCGTCGGTTATTACCAGCCGATCGGCGGTACTCACAGGTGTTTGTACAATGAGCGGGGGGATCGATTGCACTGCCTGTTCTCCTAGCTGGGGAACAGTTTTCCCGCTTTTTTTGCCAACTGCTTGGCTCGAGCTCGAGCTCGACTCCTTTTGCCCTGCTAAATATGACTTCTTGATAGACCGCACATAGTCGGAGTCCTTCTGATTGTCAGCCGGTCGAGCCATATCAATAAAGTGTTGTGAGACATGCTCATGTACTTTCTCCTTTGGCGGCGTGGGCGGTTTCGGTGCAAAATGGGCCTTCAATTGGGCATCACATGCGTCGTCGAGTTCCTCCTGAGTCAGGTGGTAAGACAACTTCGGAAGAGGCTTGAGGCTTGGACCATATTTGAATTTCTTGTCTGTTGTACCGCTAGCCATCGTAGCTGCTGCCTCTCTCTTCCGCTGTTGCTTAGGCTGACGCCGTGCCGGACTAGGAGGAGGAGTCGGCTGAGGCGGTGCCGGCGGACTTGGAGGAGGAGGAGTTGGTTGACGCCGTGCCGGACTTGGAGGAGGAGTCGGCTGACGCGGTGCCGGCGGACTTGGAGGAGGAGGAATTGGCTGACGCCGTGCCGGACTTGGAGGAGGAGTCGGCTGACGCAGTGCCGGACTTGGAGGAGGAGGAGTCCACTGACGCGGCGGCGGACTTGGAGGAGGAGGAGTCGGTGGCCTTGGAAAGACGATGCAATCCTTTTTCCATAGAATGATACGATGTATGGCCTCTCCTAGTGTTCTCTCCTCGTCACCTCCAAGAATGTCAAGTTGTAGCTCGTGATATCCTGACATCACTTCATCAACCCCGACACGAGCATAGCCAGCTGGAATGGGATTGCAATGGAAGGTTGCTTCAGGGGGATTTGCTAAAGCATAGCCGTCCGCCACCTTCATGAATAAGTTCTTCACTTTCATGTGTAGCTCACAGTTAGTCCTGTCTTTGATATCATCCACAGGGTAGCTAGCTAGCAATGCATTATCGATATCGGCCGGGGCGGAACCCACGCTGCTTCTCGGCATAGATGGGACGGTGCTATCCAATGCTGGATCGATCTACTCATGCTGCCGCTGAGATGCCCTTTCCTGGCTGAGTGAGTCGATCTGCTCCTGCTGCCGCCTGACAAATCGTTCCAACTCCAGGTGCTTTGATTCTAGGCCTTCAAGGCGGAGTGCTTCATCCTTCTTCTTCTTCTCCTCCTGCATCTTCTTTCTCGCACGGCTTCTATAGTCGTCGTTCCAATCCGCAAACCCCTCAAACCACGGAACAACGCCTTTGCCTCGTGTTCTTCCCGGGTGTTCACGATTCTTCAGGGCGCGCGTAAGCTCGTCATTCTCTCTGTTGGGCGTGAACACCCCCATTCGAGCTTCTTCTATTGCAATAAGTATTTCGTCTGTCGCTTCTTTAAGACTTGCCTTCATCATAACCAGCCCTGTCTCTGGGTCCAACTTCCCCCCATGCGCATAAAACCATGTCCTGCACCTGGAGGTCCATGTCAATGTAACTGGATTGACCCCTGCACTAATCATCTTTTGCTCAGATTGATCCCACTTAGGCAGGGCCACCTGGTAGACACCTGGCCCCAGAGTATGGTGCCACTTTTTTTTCGCAGCATTAATCTTGTTTATTCTCGACCGTTCCTTAGCTTCTTCCGATTCCTTGAACTTCACGAAAGCATCCCAGTGATCTTTTGCCTTCACCAGTGCTCCCGTGAATTCTGGAGTCTTCTTTTTTGATTTGACATACTTAGTCCATGCATTTTTCTTGAAGGTGTTGAATGCGATCGCCATCTTTTTAAGAGCATAGTTTCTGACTTTCTTCGGATCTGCATCTGTCAAATTATCTGGTAGGGTGAAATGTTCCATGAGCGTAGTCCAAAACACATCTTTTGCTCTTTCGTCGACAAAAGTAACTCCTGCTCGATCTCCCTTTGCTGGCTTTTTCCATTCTTGAACGGAGATCGGGATTTGGTCCCTGACAATAACTCCGCATTGATTCTTGAACTTGGTCGCATTTTTCCTAGGTTAAAGCGGTTCGCCAGTTGATGTTTTGATGGAATCGATGTTGAACTTTACGCCTTTGTCCAACTTTTTGGCCGGGCCTCGAACTACCCTGTCGCTTGTAGAAGATTTGCTCGATCCGGAGGCCTAAAAGAAGAAAGATCGATTCGTTAATACATACAAATCAATTAAGACATGTAATGATCACCGGATGGCTTATATATTAAATATACCTCGCCGGTCTTTGTTATTTGAAGAACATTTTCTTCGTCAACATCGTTGTCGTCACCTTCATCTATTCATTCGTCTTCATCAAATATCATACAACCCTCACCGGAATTGTTCAGATATTGCGAGCCGTCATCATCTTCAGGTTCATGCTCTGGGCTCGTGGAGCGTATGATGTCGAACAGAGCCTCTTCTCCTTCTCTGTCGGTATTGTCCATAGCTTTTATTTAACTAATCCAGAAGAAAAACAGTTTAGTATTCAAATTAGAATGCATGCAATCAATAAGGAAAAACTGAATCATAGTACATAATATGCATCTTGAATAATTCATATAATATGCATCATCGAATATAATCTCGAATAAATCGTCTAGAATATTATCGAATATAATCTCGAATACATCTCGAGTATTATCACTAGCTAATACAGATCGAATATTATCGAAGAATCTAGTTCACTCGCGGTTCCTGAGGCGCGGGCGGTGGACACCCAAAGAGAAGGAACCATCACAGGATCATAGCTCAGGTGAGATCCCTGAAGAACCTGCCAGGTATTGGAGAACCTGACGTCCAACGCATCCATGTAGCGACGGACGTGCTCGTCCTCTTCCCTGACACGGCGACGTACCACCTCCGGCGGGGCCGGCTCCCTCCGCACCAAAAGTGGCCCACGCGAACGCCACCAAAGAAGCTCCGGGTCGACGACGGGACCCGGGGTCGGGTTCCTCACCAAGATGTGCGCCCCTGAAGGTAGCACCTCCCGTTGCCCCTCTGAAGCAGGACGTCGCCACCGATCCGACGACGAGGATGCGGGCCAGGCATCGTAGACGTCGAGAACAAATTCTATGCAAATTTAACATTTTTTAAATGCTTGATTATGATTTTTGTAATTCTACATCATCCAATATATACATCATGCTACATATATCCATCATCCAATCTACTTTTGTCCATCTAATTATAACTTATCCATAATCATTCTACATATATACATCATTCTAACATAACATTCATCTACACAAATATACATATAAATTTGCAAAAATACATCATCTACACAAAAATACATCATTCTGACATATCATTCATTCTAACATAACATTCATCTACACAAAAATACATCATTCTAACATGTGTGTGTGTGTGTGTGGGCTCTCGGGGAGGGGAGGCCATGGCGCGCGGCAGGGAGAGGAGAGGGGGGAGGGGCTCACAGCGGGGCGACGGCGAGGCGAGGCGAGTCGACGGCGACGGCGACTGCGATGGCGACGACGACGGCGACGGCGCGCGAGAGGTCGAGGAGGAGATCGAGGGGGGCGGCGAGGTCAACGCGCGACGGCGATGGCGATGGCACGGCGAGGCGACGGCGACGGCGAGGCGATTCGACGGCGATGGCGACGGCGAGGCGAGTCGACGGCGACGGCGGCGGGGTGCTGATCCGGCAGCCTGGTGGCGTCCTGTTCGGCATCGTCGAGGGGGGAAAAGCGATGAGTTCTGAAATTTTGCAAACTGCCGCTTAGATACAAACACCTATAGTCGCGGTTGGTGGCTCCAACCGCGACTAAAGACCCCCCTTTAGTCGCGGTTGGAGCCACCAACCGCGACTAAAGGTGAATTCACCCAGCCAAAGCGGCGGGAAGCGCAAGCCTTTAGTCGCGGTTGGGGCCTTTAGTCGCGGTTGGAACCACCAACCGCGACTAAAGGTCTGGCTTCCCGTGTCGAATGTTTAGTCCCACCTCGCTAGTTGAGAGGAGCTCGCATCGGTTTATAAGCCCCGCCGCGGCTACCATGTCGAGCTCCTCTCTAATGCAGGCCTTCTGGGCCTACCGCACCTGTGCTGCCCTGTTGGGCCTACTGGGCCTGCATTCCGGCCCAATACGCTGTGGTGGCCCAGTAGGCGGGCATTTTTTTATTTACTTTTCAGTTTTTTTTAATTTCTGTTTTATTTATTTTCTTTTGTTTCTGAGTTTTTTTTTTGCTTTATTTAGAATTAATGAGTGAATCTTTTTGCGTTAGGTCAAAAAATTTATAAACTTTCTGTTAGTAGCAGTAGTTTTCAAAATTGAATAGTTTAAATTCGAATTATTTGAAATTTGTGTGAATCACTAGTTTGTGAATAACTTTACTTTAAAAAAAGATTTTGCAGTGATTCTTTTTTCTGCTGTTTAATATTAGCGTGTTTTATCATTATATTCAATTTGGTAATTCTTAGGTTATTTAAAAAATGAAATGCCTTTGTAACAGACGAGTTTTCGTCTGAAACCCTGATACTTCGAAAGAGATTGTCCATTTTGTACACGAAGTGGATCCAGTTTTTGCCGTAACCCTCTCAACTTTTTAGCACATGCTATGTGGGTGAAATGATGATACCATGCCAACTTTCAACCTTTTCAGAGTTCATTTGTAGTGCTTTTCAATTTTAGGGTCATTTAGCTCAAAAAAATCAGTAAATGCATGAAAAATAGCAAATAAAGTCAGAAAGGGTTGAAAATTGATGACGTGGCTTCGAATGGTGCATACTGAACACACAAAAAAGTCTGGAGTTGAAATAAGTTTAAAAAAATGAAATGCCTTTGTAACAGACGAGTTTTCGCCTGAAACCCTGATACTTCGAAAGAGATTGTCCATTTTGTACACGAAGTGCATCCAGTTTTTGCCGTAACCCTCTCAACTTTTTTGCACATGCTATGTGGGTGAAATGATGATACCATGCCAACTTTCAACCTTTTCAGAGTTCATTTGTAGTGCTTTTCAATTTTAGGGTCATTTAGCTCAAAAAAATCAGTAAATGCATGAAAAATAGCAAATGAAGTCAGAAAGGGTTGAAAATTGATGACGTGGCTTTGGACATAATATTTCTTCACGTTTCAAATGCCAAAACACATAAGTAGACTACTATTACAAAAATTCCCTCCGGTTTGTCCGAAGTGGGACTTTCCAGATATATAAGTCCGGAAACTGACTAGAGAAGTCGGTCACATCCCAGAGTGGGATCTTTGGGTATAAAACTTTTTCTTCGCGTGTGTCCCTTTGTGCCGTAACCATGGACAATCTTCATCGTTTAACTTGATGCTCGGGTCAACATTCACTGTGTAGGGAGCTATTTCATGAAACTTTTCATAATCTTCTGACATGTCTGTCTTGTCCTCCACTCCCACGATGTTTCTTTTCCCTGAAAGAACTATGTGGCGCTTTGGCTCATCGTATGATGTATTCGCTTCCTTATCTTTTCTTTTTCTCGGCTTCGTAGACATGTCCTTCACATAGAAAACCTGCGCCACATCATTGGCTAGGGCGAATGGTTCGTCTGCGTACCCAAGATTGTTGAGATCCACTGTTGTCATTCCGTACTGCCGGTCTTCCTTTACCCCGCCTCCTCTCAGATTGACCCATTTGCACCGAAACAAAGGGACCTTCAAACCAAGTCCATAGTCAAGTTCCCATATCTCCTCTATGTAACCATAATATGTGTCCTTTTGCCTATTGATGTTTGCTGCATCAAAGCGGACACCACTGTTTTGGTTGGCGCTCTTTTTATCTTGGGCGATCGTGTAAAATGTATTCCCATTTATCTCGTACCCTTTGAAAGTCAATATAGTCAAAGATGGTAACTTGGACAGCAAGTACAGGTCATCTGCAACAGTGTCGTCATGCATGAGATGTGTCTGCAACCAACCGGCGAAAGTCACAGTTTGTTCATGTGTAATCCAGTCGTCAGACTGCTCCGGGTGTTTGGAGCGTAGAATATTCTTGTGTTGCTCGATATACGGAGCCACCAAGGCGGAACTTTGTAGAACTGTGTAGTGTGCTTGCGCCAAAGAATGCCCGTCCCGGCATATTACTGAATTCTTTCCTAGCGTGCCTTTTCCACCCAGTCTGCCCTCATGCCGCGATTCAGGAACAACAATTGGCTTAATGTCAGGAATAAAGTCAACACAAAACTCAATGACCTCCTCTGTTTCATGGCCCTTGGAGATGCTTCCTTCTGGCCTAGCACGATTATGAACATATTTCTTTAAGACTCCCATGAACCTCTCAAAGGGGAACATATTGTGTAGAAATACAGGACCCAGAATGGCAATATCCTCGACTAGGTGAACTAGGACGTGCGTCATGATATTGAAGAAGGATGGTGGGAACACCAACTCGAAACTGACAAGACATTGCACCAAATCATTCTCTAACCTTGGTAGGATTTCTGGATCGATTACCTTCTAAGAGATTGCATTGAGGAATGCACATAGCTTCACAATGGCTAATCGAACGTTTTCCTGTAGAAGCCCCCTCAATGCAACCGGAAGCAGTTGCGTCATAATCACGTGGTAGTCATGAGACTTTAGGTTCTGGAACTTTTTCTCTGCCATATTTATTATTCCCTTTATATTCGACGAGAAGCCAGACGGGACCTTCATACTGAGCAGGCATTCGAAGAAGATTTCCTCCTCTTCTTTGGTAAGAGCGTAGCTGGCATGACCCTGAAACTGCTTTGGATCCATGCCGTCTTCTCCGTGCATACGTTGCTGGTCCTCCCGTGCCTCCGGTGTATCTTTTGTCTTCCCATACACGCCCAAGAAGCCTAGCAGGTTCACGCAAAGATTCTTCGTCACGTGCATCACGTTGATTGCAGAGCGGACCTCTAGGTCTTTCCAATAGGGTAGGTCCCAAAATATAGATTTCTTCTTCCACATGGGCGCGCGTCCGTCAGTGTCATTCGGAACAGATTGTCCGCCAGGACCCTTTCCAAAGATTACTTTTCAATCCTTGACCATATCAAGTATATCATCACCAGTACGGTGGCGAGGCTTCTTCCGGTGATCTGCCTCACCTTTGAAATGATTGCCTTTCTTTCTTACGGGATGCCTGCTCTGAAGAAATCGACGATGCCCCAGGTACACATTCTTCTTAAATTTATCCAAATATATACTGTCGGTATCATCTAAACAGTGCGTGCATGCGTGGTATCCCTTGTTTGTCTGTCCTGAAAGGTTACTGAGAGCAGGCCAATCATTGATGGTTACAAACATCAACGCTCGCAGGTCAAATTCCTGCTGTTTGTGCTCATCCCACGCACGTACACCTTTTCCATTCCACAGCTCTAAAAGTTCTTCGACTAATGGCCTTAGGTACACATCAATGTCGTTGCCGGGTTGCTTGGGGCCTTGGATGAGCACTGGCATCATAATGAACTTCCGCTTCATGCACAACCAAGGAGGAAGGTTATAGATACATAGAATCACAGGCCAAGTGCTATGATTGCTGCTCTGCTCCCAAAAAGGATTGATGCCATCTGCACTTAAACCAAACCATATGTTCCTTGCGTCATCTGCAAAGTCCTTCCACTTTCTCTCGATTTTTCTCCACTGTGATCCGTCAGCGGGTACTCTCAACTTACCGTCTTTCTTACGGTCATCTTTGTGCCATCGCATCAACTTGCCATGCTCTTTGTTTTGGAACAAACGTTTCAACCGTGGTATTATAGGAGCATACCACATCACCTTGGCAGGAATCTTCTTCCTGGGGCGCTCGCCCGCAACATCACCAGGGTCATCGTGGCCGATCTTATAGCGCAATGCACAGCATACCGGACATGCATTCAAATCCTCGTACTCACCGCGGTAGAGGATGCAGTCATTAGGGCATGCATGTATCTTCTGCACCTCTAGTCCTAGAGGGCAGACGGCCTTCTTTGCTTCGTACGTACTGTCGGGCAATTCGTTGTCCTTCGGTAGCTTATTCTTCATTATTTTCAGCAACTTTTCAAATGCCTTGTCAGGTACACCATTCTCTGCCTTCCATTGCAGCAATTCCAGTGTGGTACCCAGCTTTTTCTTGTCATCTTTGCAATTTGGGTACAACAATTTCTTGTGATCCTCTAACATGCGCTGCAACTTCAGCTTCTCCTTTTCACTTGCGCAGTTTCTCTTTGCATCGGCAATGGCCCGACCAAGATCATCAGCGGACTCATCTGATGCCTCTTCTTCAGCTCCTTCCCACATTGCCGGCTCGGCTTCTTCCCCCATTGTTGTACCATCGTATTCATGGAACCCATGGCCAGGATAGCTGTCGTCATCCTCTTCTTCTTCATTCTCTTCCATTAGGACCCCTCTTTCTTCGTGCTTGGTCCAACAGTTATAGCCGGACATGAAACCAGACTCAAACAGGTGGACGTGAATGGTTCTTGAGTTAGAGTAATTTCGATCATTCTTACAGCCAGCACATGGACAATACATAAAACCATCCGCCCGCTTGTTTGCCTCAGCCGCAACCAGAAAAGTATGCACGCCATTAATGAACTGGGGAGAGCATCGGTCATCGTACATCCATTGCCGGCTCATCTTCATTACACAACACCGAAAAGACCAAATTAATACAAGTTCATACATAAAATTCATACACACTTGTTCTCATAAAGCAACATACAAACTCTCTAGCTAAAGCATTTAAATGCAACAACAAATGTGATCAAGATCGCAACTAAGGTAACAATTGATCCAACAACATAGTGATACCAAGCTTCACTATCAATGGCATATTTTTTAAATTTTCTAATCTTCAAGCGCATTGCATCCATCTTGATCTTGTGATCATCGACGACATCGGCAACATACAACTCCAGTTTCATCTTCTCTTCTTCAACTCTTTTCAATTTTTCTTTCAAATACTCGTTTTCTTTTTCAACTAAATTTAACTTCTTGACAAGAATATCTATGTCGGTTGCAATTTCCGGTTCACATACCTCCTAGATAAAAATATCTGTCAACTTGATGGGCATAATTGTCATAAACACGAAATGCAACAAACAGTTATAAAAGAGAGTATATACCACATCCGAATCATAAACCGGACGAGGGCCGACGGGGACGGATATCAAAACCATGCCACTATGTATAACAAACAACCATATAGGTAAGAAAACTATACAAGTAACTATCTAAATCTTACAAACATGATTTTTTTTATAAAAAGGATAAGAACAAGAGGCTCACCAAGGTGGTGCCGGCGACGGGACGGTGCGGGCGATCGACGGTGGTTAGGACGGTGACGGGAAGGCACTAAGTAAACCACACCTACACATGCAAAGTAAGAAGTTAATTTGAGCTCAAATTGCATATAAATCAAATGAACTACCACATATAAATACTCCCAAACTAAAACCCACAAATCACTATACTTATAAAGCATTGCAAGAGCTAATCTAGCAATGAGAGATGAAAGGACAAAGTTGCTAACCTTTGTGAACACTTGGATGGATGGGGTGCCTCCAAATCTTGACAAATTTTTGCAAAAATGGAGGATGAGCTCGAGGAAGAGGAAGAACAAAGGAGGGGAAGAAGGGGAAAACAGGGAGGAGTACTGTGCTCGGGCTGGCCGAATTCATATAGGGGATCTTTAGTCCCGGTTCGTGGCATGAACCGGGACTAAAGGTGAGCCTATAGTCCCGGTTCGTGCCACGAACCGTGACTAAAGGTAATCGTGGGGCCCCAGGCTGACACCAGCCTGGCACAAACCCTTTAGTCCCGGTTCGTAACACGAACCGGGACTAAAGGTCCGGAACGAACCGCGACTAATGATGCCCGTCCCGAACCGGGACTAATGGTCACATTAGTGCCGGTTCAAAACTAGACCGGGACTAATGCTTTGGATAAAAGGTCTGTTTTCTACTAGTGACTCCTGGAAGGTTGTAGCTTCTACTACTAAAACAGACCTTATCCCCAAAACTCAATGTCACACAAAGGATATTCAAGTATGATTCATCCAAAACATTTATTAGTACATTTATTGGTGAATGGAATTTGTCATATTAGCATACAACCCCGCTCGACCAGAGAACTTCCTTTGTAGCTAGCTCGGAAGCTGTAAAGACCAGGCACATCCACACACAGCTCACCGTCGCCAACATGAACGGCAGGAGCAGCCGCAGCCACCTGAACCTCAGTACCGCCAACATGACTGGCAGAACCAGGCACATCGACCTACAGCCCAGCCCCACCACCACGGGGCTCATCAGGATAACAATCCATCCAAACAGGACTACTATATAGAACACCACGGACAACACACAACAACATACCAAATTAACCAAAACAAAGAAGGAACAGCAAGATGAAGGAAAAGGAACGCACCAATCCAAACGGAGACTGACGTAGTAGTCAAAACAGGAAGAATACTGAGACAGACGGCCCGTACAGCGACAGAGGCAATGCCCTCCACCCACAGCAGGAATACCGAGCCGCCCTCACCACCCCACGGAAAACTCAGCCACCGACCACCTCACCCCCGCCCAAATCAGAAATCCCCTTTGACCATAGTCGCAACAGACGGCGTAAGCGACACGCAAGCTGCGGACAAGGTGGGGCGAGGAGAATGCGACATGGAGCTATTGGTGGAGGGAGGAGCAATGGGAAGAACCGGAGGCAACGGCGGCGTTCAATCCTAGGGTTTGCCGGGGCGAGAGCTCGAATGGTTCGTTGGGAAGAGATAGGACCGAAGGTTGCTGGAGTCGGATCTTAGATGGGGGCTGCGGCAAGGTGGTGCGACAGTGGAGGGGATTGCCGGTGACGGCCGGAGCTTGGTGAGCAGCGGATGGAATCTTTTGGTGGAGACTCGGGAAGGAAGAAAC
This sequence comes from Elymus sibiricus, assembly GCA_039707655.1. Classification (NCBI taxonomy): domain Eukaryota; kingdom Viridiplantae; phylum Streptophyta; class Magnoliopsida; order Poales; family Poaceae; genus Elymus; species Elymus sibiricus. The sequence continues at coordinate 396,946,624 of CM077671.1, forward strand.
ATGAGGGGAAACAGAGAGGGAATGGATGGGTGCGTTGCCGGTGCCGAGGGTTTGCTTCGGGTTCCTGACTCGCAAAGTCTCTTTTACCGGTTCAGGGATGTACCGACAAACCATCCGCCGTCCGCTTAGTTTGCGATTCGTGCGTCGTCGTGGCCCACCTTTTGTATAGCACTGTATTTCTATAACCCACCTCTCGTATATCACTGTAGTATGTCAGGGGGATGGCCCACTATTTGTACTAGTATGTCAGCTTTGTCAGCCCAGCATGCATGCAACCTCTTTCCTTTCTCCCCGCTCCCAAACAAATCCATCTTTTTATTTTTGCTTACAATTTTAGATGGCCACCATATTTCACATTAAAATTTCATTATAGATTCTTTTATAGATTCAAATTCCTTGCAACATGATCTTCAGAACAAGATCAATCTTGAATATTTTTAAATTAGATTTCAAAATAACATGTTTCACAGTCTTCAAAAAATATCTCGTTTCATAGATTTCACTTAGTTCAAAAAATAAATTTCACTAAGTTCAAAGATATAAATTATTTCAAAGAATTGAAACATATATTTTGTAACGAGTGAAATCACTTTTTACCAACAAGTGAAATATAGTATTTCAATTGAATGAGTGTAATATGTTTTCTGAAACTAGTGAAATGAGTGAAATCTATCTTTTGTAACGAGTGAAAGCACTTTTTTGAAAGAAGCGAAATTTAGTATTTCAATTGAATGAGTGTAATATGTTTTCTGAAACTAGTGAAATGAGTGAAATCTATCTTTTGTAACGAGTGAAATCACTTTTTTAGAACAAGTGAAATATAGTATTTCAATTGAATGAGTGCAATATGTTTTCTAAAACTAGTGTAATGAGTGAAATCTATCTTTTGTAACGAGTGAAATCACTTTTTTAAAACAAGTGAAATATAGTATTTCAATTCAATGAGTGTAATATGTTTTCTGAAACTAGTGAAATGAGTGAAATCTATCTTTTGTAACGAGTGAAATCACTTTTGTAAAACAAGTGAAATATAGTATTTCAATTGAATGAGTGTAATATGTTTTCTGAAACTAGTGAAATGAGTGAAATCTATCTTTTGTAACGAGTGAAATCACTTTTTTAAAACAAGTGAAATATAGTATTTCAATTCAATGAGTGTAATATAGTTTGAGATGAGTGAAATAATCGAAATACAATAATATTGAAATATGATACATAAAATTCAAACTAGTCAAAATGTATCCAAGATTGGTCTTGTTTGAAAGGTCTTATCGTCCTGGACTCGAATATATAAAAAGTTTCAAAAATGAACATTTGGTTCAAAACATATCAAGTATTCAAAAATATGAGGATGAAAATTAATCCATGTGAGTGTATGGGAAGAGAGACTGCATGCATGCGTCATCCATCTCCACTCTAACTCTTTCTCCTCTGTGAAAAGGCTGAAAAGACATGCAGTGTCAGTTTTGTCAGTTGTATTAACTGGGTATAGTAGGAGAATCAATTTACAAGTTTATACGGAGTCAGACAACACGCATCTTGAGGAAACTGATGGATGGTGGATTGTCCACCGGTACATCCCTCCACCGGTAAATTTACTTATTCGGTTCCTGACTTCCTGTGTTACAAAACTTACAATGGTTCGATAGATGCAACTCTGGTCGTCGGGCCTCACAAGGGAGATCAATTGGGAGGACTTGGTCAAAATCGATGTCACGGCAAAATCCACTACGTGGATTGCTCCTGGGCGTTTTTACCCCATGGAGTTTAGTGAATGAAAGGATTGTTCATTTTAGTTAATGTAAGAATTTTGCCTAACAAGTAACAACTACCCTTGATGATTCTTTTACTCCATAAACTACGTGAATGTGCGGGTTCCCGCCGCTATGGTGTGACTGGATGGATGCGATTTTTTGCTCCTCCATGTCCGCGGTCGTCCTCAACGGCGTCCCGGGGAGGTGGATCCGCTGCAAGAAAGGGTTGCGCCAAGGGGACCCCGTCTCCCCCTACTTTTTCTTGCTCGTCGCTGATGTGCTCCAGCGAATGATCAAGCTGGACGGGGGCATGCACCACCCCCTGGTCGATGGAGCGCCCCCGCTTGTGCTCCAGTACGCCGACGATACCATCATCATCATGCGCGCTGAGCCAAATGCGGTTCGGCGCCTGAAATCCATCCTCAACGACTTCGCGGCGGCAACGGGGCTCGTCATCAACTTTCATAAGAGCACCGTCATCCCCATGCATGTCCCAGCCCCGGACATCGACGACCTGGTCCAGGTGCTGGGCTGCGGCGTGGGGGGCTTCCCTCAGGTCTACCTCGGCCTCCCCCTCTCCAACAAGAGGCTCTCCATGGGTGACTTCCTCCCGCTCATTGCCAGGGCCGAGCGCTACCTTTCGGGGTGGCGAGCACAGCTCCTCTCCTTCGGAGGGCGACTGGTGCTGCCCAACGCAGTGCTAGATGCTCTCCCCACCTACGCCATGGCTGCGATGGAGGTCCCTCCTTCCGTGATCCGCGCGATCGACGTGCTGCGCCGCTCCTTCCTTTGGACTGCTGCTGACAGGGCCTCGGGGCGCACAGTGCCTTGTCGCCTGGGACCGCGTGGTGCGCCCTAAGGAGGAGGGTGGGCCGTCCAGAACAAATGCCTTCTGATGAAGCTGCTGCACCGTCTGCACTCGGAGCAAGACGTGCCCTGGGCTCGCTGGGTGTGGACTGAACTCGGGCGTTCCCTTTTGACCCCGACGACGGCTGCCGCGCTCCCTGGCCCCCATTGGTCCTCGCTGGCCAAGCTCATGCCAGTGTACCTGACGGCACAGCCGGACGTGCGGCACCTCCGCCAAGGTTGCTCCAAGGGTGTGGGACTCTCCTCTGCTGGAGTCTACCAGTTGTGCCACTTCGGGGGCGTGCTGGTGCCCTTCGCCGACTTCGTCTGGAGAAACCACGCCCCGAGCCGGGTTCGTTTCTTCGCCTGGCTTCTGGTCCAAGCCCGGGTCCACACACGGGATGTTCTGCTGAAGAAACATATTGTTGCCCTTTGAAGATGCGGGCTGCCCCCTCTGCCCCGAAGCCTTGGAGACGGCGGACCACCTCATCTTCGGCTATCCGTTTGCCGGTCAGTTTTGGTCATCTGTTGGGCTGGCCCCTGAGGTCTCCTCCGTTCGTCACCTTGACCAGATGAGCCCTCTGGGCTCTGTGCCCGCTGCTTCAGGGTCGACGTTCCTGCTTCTATGCTGTTGGCAACTCTGGAAGCATCGCAATGCGGTTGTCTTCCAGGGGCTGCCACCGTCGCTCCCCCGGTTACTTAAACTGTGCCGTGAGGACGCTGTCCTCTGGCGTGTGCGTCTACCTGCCTCGATTAGACAGGCTGTGGATGTGTGGCTTGCCTGCTTTAACCGGGGCCCCGGTGTCGGGGTGCCGCCTGTGTAGCCAACCCCATCCCCTCCCCTCCCTCTCCCTCCCTCGTGTGTGTTTGTACTTGTGATCGCTGGTTACCATCGAGCCGCCTGGCTCGCATATATGATAAAGATTCAGGTGGGGAAAAACTCCCCCCGGTGAAAATTCAAAAAAAAAAAAAAACTACGTGAATGTTATATGTACCCAAAGTAATTAGTTTTGGATGATATTTCTCCCTTATGGACACAAATATCTAGCTTCTAAGAATTAATAAATATACATACTATGTGGCACATAAAATTAGTAGGTATAGAAACCAATTATCTATTAAAAATCCAAATTGTCGACATGTCTATTGACTATACAGTTTTACTATTATAAGATGCACCATTCGGTAGTTGGACTTGTCCTTGAGAATGCTTTTATAGTTGAGCACAAGTGGATAAAAGGAAAAAAACTTCTACCAGATACACCGTTGGTCTTTTACTCTTTTGAATTTGTAAATATTTATTACTGTAGACACATAATAGAACTTTCTTATTGAACTGCAGCAGGGAGATAAATCTCTGTATGCCCTTTCACCGTTTAGGTTTGTTAAGTTCTTTTTTTTTTGATTCGACATAACAAGAACAGAATCACGCTCTGTAGTTTAGGTTTTCGTTGTAATTATTCTTACCATGTTGTGATTGTGGTCTTCAGTTTTATGGTTTCTGCTCTTTGTGACAATATAAACATTTCCAGGATAAGTATCAATTCTTTAGTTTCCATGTTTTTATCAGGTGAATCAGCAATGCATCTCTCTTTTTATCAAATCATCTGGGATGTTTGGAACTTTATTATCTTCGACCGATGTCATACCTTTGTTTTCAATCACTGGTTGGGCTCAAGAATCCTACTTGGCTTATTTAGAGAAACGTATGGAAGCTATATTTGATGATTGCTCTCAGCCTTCTGTTGCTAAAAATATTGGAAAGGTGGACATATACTATGGTCACTTCTTGCTTGTGTCAAAAAGATTCAAGGATACTGTGGTGGGTTTTAGATAGACATGGTTTCTGCGCCCCACCTATCATATTCTTAATCTTTGTGACCATGTCATCATTGATTCAGATTGCTGCTAGCAAAAGAAAAATCTAACTATGTTACGGTTTGCCAATAGAGTAGATTGTTTGAGAAGATTGTAAACTTATGGAACTATGTGCCTATCGTCAAGAACCTCTGGTATACATTTAATCCTGTAATCTTGCATGCTGCACATAAATTTCTTTTTTCTCCAACAAATTAGATGGTCTCGTAATTGATGACGAATACTCCATTGTTGTGGCCTCGTGATGATTTTTCTTCATAGTTTTGTGTTGAATCAAACAAATAAAAAAAATTCTCACTCATCCAGTTTATATAGGTATGGTCCGGCTCGATAGTCTAGATGTCTGCTATATTTATTGCTATACACTAATATTGTGCTAATTTTAAGAAATATACTGCATTGGCATGTTTGTCGTCCTGTCAACATTTGGATTCCCTGTTCTCCAATAATACTTTGAGTTCATATTGTGATTATTTAAAGTTTCTTAAATCTTTTTGAGAGAAGCAAAGTACTCCCTCCGTAACATAATAAGACAGTTTTTGACACTGTCGTGGAATCTAAAAACGTTTTATAAAATGTTACAGAGGGAGTAGTAAACTAACAGGACAGAATGCACATTTTCAAACCAAGAGTCACAGACCTTGCATAAGATTGTTCAATTTGTATTCAACTCCGGACACAACATGAGCATGACCATTTGCACAGTAAGTAGTTCCTGTTAAATATACTCCTTTGTTAGTTTCAGTTACAATGTTCTTCTGATGTAACCAAAACACTAAGGTAGGAGAACACCCTTACACGGTGCTAGGAATTCAATCATGTGTAGTCAATTGAATCTCTTCTAGTCAGGAGTATGCATTTGCATGATTTTTATTTTTTCCTATTCCTCATTTTTGTGTTCCTATTTTTGTTCTTCTTAATTTCAAAGAATTCATAAAAAGTTCAGACTTTCAAACTTTGTTCACTTTTTCAAAAAAAAAATTGGATTCCAGAATTTAGTTCATGTTTTTTTATAAAAATGTTCGGAGTCACAATATTTTGTTCATGTATTTTAAAATGTTTTCATTTTTTACAAAAAATGTATTTTTCTCCAAAATTGTGCGGAGATTTGAAATTTGTTCATTTTATTCAAAAATTATTCACGTTTTTTATAGAATTTAAGAATTTTGTCTACATTTTCAAAAAATTGTTCAATTTTTAAAACTTTGTTCACGTTTTATTATTTTTCTTCAGAATTTCCAACATATTTTTATGTTTTTCAAAAATTAATTCACTTTTACAGAAACAATTGCAGTATTTTAATCTGTTCACACTTTAAAAAAATGTGGATATTTTTTCTATAGAATTTTAGAAATTTTATGCCCGTCGAGGCGCTGTCCATCGCGTCGGTCGAAACCCAACATCGGTCGCCAATGGGAGATGATTAAGAGGCGATCGGATGGCCGAAAATGTCCAAAAATGACGATCAAACAGCTGAGAACGCTGATGCCTTGGGAGGGCAGGAAAGCTGCTCAGTTTTGATTCACACTTTAAAAAAAAAATTGGATATTTTTTCTATAGATTTTAGAAAATTTATGCCCGTCAAGGCGCTGTCCGTCGCGTCGGTCGAAACCCAACATCGGTCGCCAATGGGAGATGATTAAGAGGCAATCGGATGGCCGAAAATGTCCAAAAATTACAAAATTGTTCAATTTTTTAAATTTTGTTCACGTTTTATTTTTCTTCTTCAGAATTTCCAACATATTGTTTATGTTTTTCAAAAATAAATTCACTTTTACAAAAACAATTGCAGTATTTTAACATGTTCACATTTTAAAAAAATGTGGATATTTTTTCTATAGAATTTTAGAAATTTTATGCCCGTCGAGGCGCTGTCCATCGCGTCAGTCGAAACCCAACATCGGTCGCCAATGGGAGATGATTAAGAGGCGATCGGATGACCGAAAATGTCCAAAAATGACGATCAAACAGCTGAGAACGCTGATGCCTTGGGAGGGCAGGAAATCTGCTCAGTTTTTTTTTTTTTTTTTTTTATGAGGGAAGGCCATCATGGCTAGCTTTATTAAGATCAAATAATCAGTACATCGTCCACTAGTTTAGCTGTGAGGAGCCCCCGAGTTTAGCTGTGAGGCAACCCGGGGGCTCCTCAGACCAGCTACTCGAAATCTTATTACAAAAGCAATACTGAGCTAGATGATGAGCCGCTTGATTAGCGGACCGAAAACAATGTTTAAACTTAACCTTCCCAATAGAGACACTAATATCCACACATTCCGCGAAGATTGCTGAAGCAGCATCCCACCAACGTGACTCACCAGTGCAGAAATCTACAACGATGAGAGAATCTGACTCCGCTTCTACACGGTGAAGTCCCAAGTTGTTTGCAAGAGTTAATCCATCGCGCATCGCCATTGCCTCCATAGTTACCACATTTGCAGCATAGGGGACATGGACACATTGAGCCGCCAACAGATTACCATGTCCATCCCTTAGCACTGCAGAAGTAGCACCCGCACCCTCATCTTCATGATATGCTGCGTCAACATTAAGTTTGATGAATTTTGGCTCGGGTCTGACCCATTTATGTTATCCTCCTTCAGGCTTGATGGCAGATTGGACAAGCTCCATTAGATCCAATATGTCTATTAGTAAGTATAGCTTTTAAAGGGATAATTCCATGCAGGACCCGCCAACAAAAAATTTGGACTTTACGTGGGATTTGTAGTTTCCATAGAGAACTCCATATAGCCGGGATTTGGGACCCTCCTGGCTGCGCCATAGTGTTTGCATGGGCCCTGTACTTTTGTATCCACTGAACATGATACGCTGACCGAACTGTGAATAGTCCCTTTCGGTCTGGATGCCACGCAATGAAGTCTTCAAAGGCTTGAAGATTAACAGGAATTTGCATGATTCTGCGAACATCTACCGGTATGAATATAGACCTGATTAACTCCTCATCCCACGTACCTGTTATAGGGTCTATCAATTCACTAACCCGTGTCACAATCGTTTGGCCTCTGGCAGTGATAATTCTTCTATTCGGACTAGCTGGGACCCATGGATCATTCCAAATATTGACCATCTCGCCGGTCCCGATCCTCCAGATATAACCACGCTTAAAAGTTTCAAGTCCCTTCAGAATACTCTGCCAGGTGAAAGAAGAACCATTCTTTGGAGTAGCCTGCAAAAGGGTTCCATTAGGGAAATACTTGGCCTTAAGAACTCTCGCACAAAGGGGTTCAGTTTTAATGTATCTAAAAATATCAATTGCCCTTGTAGAAAAAGAAAATCTCAATCTCGAAACGAAGAAATAACCGGACGCTTCTATAGTTCTTCAGGTCCCCAACCCTAACGCTCGTGCGTATATATAAGAGAAACAGGAGGAACCGATGAACCCCTCCCTCCCTCCCTCCACCGTCGCCGCCATCCACATCTCTCGTCTCACGGCATGCGGTCCATGTTCTTGAGGGCTTCCCGTGACTTGGTTCGCACCGCCCGCAAAATTGCGTCGGCTGGTCGCTGGGCAGCGCCAGTGACCGTGGCTCGCTCAGCCCCCTCAGATCTGGGCGGCCGCCTGTCCTTCCACGGCGGCATCGATGGTAACACCCCCCGCTCCACCTACGCACCCCGCGACGAACTGGCACCGGCCCCCTCCTTCACCCCCAACCCAGACCCAGGTAATAACCAAATCAATTGTTGCTTATATCCTCCTTCCATCTAGATGTCAAGATGTCAGGGTGGACACGGTCCGGTCCGGTCCGGTCCTTGACCGAGCCGTCGTTTGGACCGGCCGCCGGCGGTCCGGACCGGACCGGACCGAGCAGCCGAGCGGTCCTGTTTTCAGGGACCGGACCGGCGGCGGCCAAGCCCGGGCCGGACCGAAAGGACCGAATGGACCGGCCAACAACCACTGCCGTCGACGTGCGTGGGTGCAGCGGCGAGGTAGGCGACGTGCGCGGGTGCTGTGGCGAAGCAAATGAAGCAAACAGAGGACAGAGGAGGAGATCGGCATGCAATATGATCAGTTTACGGCTACAACTGACGAAACTATGTCTGACGAAACTGAAGAAAACTTTATTGTCTGACGAAACTGAATTTTAACAGCTTACGACTACAACTGACGAAACTGTATTGTACGCGAGCACCTGCTGCAGCTGCTCCTTCATCTTCATAGAGTCCACGACGGGCAGGGGGAGATGGCGACGGTCGACGACGACGGGCAGGTGCAGCGCTCCCTCCTCTGCTCCACGACGGGCAGGTGCAGCGCTCCCTTCATCTCCATAGAGTCCACAACGACGACGACGACGACGAGATGGCGGAAAGAGGAGGAGGTGCAGGTGGTCGACGACGCCGTCGCCTTGGAGGATTGGAGAAGAGGCGCTGGGAGGGAGCGCTGGGATCTCAAACGAGACGGCCGGCGGGCGACGGCGCCGTCGCATTGGAGGATTGGAGAAGAGGCGCCGCTGCCTCTGCCTGGGACTGGGAGGAGGGAATCGACCGAGGGGAGGTACAGCCTGCCCTAGCGAGGAGGTGGACCGTGGACTGCCTTGCTGGGCCTTGGACCGTCGGTCGGCCCGGTTAAAGACCGGACCGGACCGACGAAGTTTCGGGCCGAAATATGCAGCCCGGACCGGCTGATTTTTTTACCGGGCCAGGACCGAACCGGCCCAGACCGAGCGGGCCACGAGCCGGACCGGCGGACCGGACCGTGTCGTCCAGCCTGATCAAGATGATCCAACTCAAAGAGGCCGCTACTTTACTCTGTTCCGACAAGCAAGTTAATTTATCATTTGTGCTGCTTAATCTATCAAGGATGCGATATGGTTTTCTGGAGCTTTGCCAGTGCATCCTAGGGCATCATACCCAATATAGGTTTATTATAAAGCCTTTGTTGCGAATGTATGATTGGATTTTGCAACAAAAGGGTTAGGTTTCATTACTTTATCTTTTCCAGCCCATTCATATGTTCGGAGATTAAAATTTGTGGATGTAAACTTCAATTTGTCAACTTATCTCCTGATATGACTTGCGTCTGTAGGTACAGACGAGGAGATCTTGCCTTCAGACGAGGATCTCGAGTCTGAGGAAGCCCTGTGGGCCTTGTACCAGCGCTGGTGCAAGTCTTTCAACGTGAAGCTTGACTATGACGAGATGGTTCGCCGGTTTGATACATTCAAGGACTCTGTTCGGATGGTGCACAGTGTGAACAAGGCTAATTTGCCTTACACCCTGAAACTAAGTCAATTTGCTGATGGGACGCTAGCAGAGCAAGTGATGCCAAGGGTATTTGGTGAACAGCGCTATCGCCCTGATTCTGCAACTGCTGGGGAGGGTGAGCTTTTCATGTATGCAGGAGAAGAACAGCCCCTAATGAGGTTCAAGTTCTCTAAATCTGGAGGTCCCATCATCCCCTTGGAATGAATCATACCATCAACAACTCTGAATAAAGTTATATGTGTCAGTGTTGTGTTATCTGTACCAGGTTGTGCTTCTGCAAGGCATCCATCACCAGGTTGTGCTTCTGCAAGGCATCCATCTTTATGTTCAGTAAGCTATGCATCTTACTGTAAGATGCGCATCTTAAGTAAGCCTATGCATGTATGCTACTTTAAGCTATGTATGTTTGACGTAGGTTATGTGTTGTGAGATATTTGACATATTAAACCTTCCTGATCTAAGGAACTACTGCAATTTGCTATGCATGCTTGAAGTAAGTTATGCTTTTGTAAGGTATTTGACATTTTAAACCTTGTTGATTATGGAACTGGAACCAGTGCAATTTGTGTGTATATCTTACTTCCATGCCTTGTATCAATCTTGTACGATACGAGGTAATTTAGTAGTTAAGTCGTCAGAACACCTGGTGAGTGACTAGGTTCAGGTCTTCTACATGGCAAATTAAACCTACTGGTCTCTCAGGCAAAACACTAGTTGGACCCTGATGTGGATGTGGATTACACCTGTAAACTACACCCTTGTAGATACAATTGGTTGGTCTAATTGGATTGGCATTTTTTTTTTTGTGGTAAACTTTATATTCCAATGTTTCTCACCTGCTAGTCGGAATCGAACCTTGAAATCTGAATCCCTGAAATCGGTACCTTGTAAACTCGACTAGAGTCGGCTTAGCCCTAAGTTAAAAGCACCAAGTCTTTTTTGAATCTCTCCTTCCAGGTCTCAACCGTAGGGGGATCCTTTTGAAAATTTTCCCATTCCTTTCCTTCCAGATGCTCCATGCTGATGTAACAAATATTTCCATGAACATTGGGCGTGTCCACCTTCCTTTTCCAGCGGAGGTAAAGTTCATGTCCACTCAAAATTGAAGAAAAGATGTTCAACAGTCTCCTCCTCACCACTGTTACAGAGTACACATTGTACGTTATCAGCCACGTTGTAATGTCTTCTTTGGAGCATATTTTTTGTGTTGATTCTGTCCGCCAAAATTAACCAGGCAAACATTTTCAGTTTTATGGTGCATCTCGACTTCCATATCATTTTAAATGCTTCGTCCACCTCGACGTTTTGAAAATAGAAGCGATAATACTTAGACGAGGTGAACTTGGCCCCCCAAACACATGTCCATATATCTTGGCTGCCCATGTCTTCTTCGGAGCATATTTTTCGTGTTGATTCTGTTCGCCAAAATTAACCAGGCAAACATTTTCAGTTTCATGGTGCATCTTGACTTCCATATCATTTTAAATGCTTCGTCCACCTTGACGTTTTGAAAATAGAAGCGATAATACTTAGACGAGGTGAACTTGGCCCCCCAAACACATGTCCATATATCTTGGCTGCCCATCTCAAGTTCCAGGGAGGCCGACATTTCTTGTGGTGACAATGGTAAATGAAATCCATCTCTTAAAGCAGCAATCCCAAGGAAATCATTGACCGAGGCGTCTGACATCTGGGTATATGAGAAAGCCCGGGGGTGTGAGTTCATTGGAAGTTCGTTATGCCACAAATCTTTCCAAAAGAGGGTTGTGTCGCCTCTTGCAACCTTCACTTGGGTGATTCCACGGTATACATCAATGAAATACATGACATCTCGCCACCAAAATGATCCGCAGGGGTCTTGTGAATGGGGCACTACCCCTTCATAATACGAGGACCAGACCAAGCTGACCCATGGGACATCTTTTTTGTTGTAGAAACTGTGAAGAAATTTCAGCAGCAATCCCGTGTTATGCACTTTAATATTCAGCACTCCCAACCCTCCTCTGTTCTTGGTGGCGACACACTAGTTCCCAAGCTGCTAAAGAGTTATTGCTTTCCCCATTTTCTGTTCTTTTTCTCCACAAGCAGCGTCTTCGGATCTTGTCTAGATGTTCGATCAGTTTTGGCGGAAACTTAATTGTGCATATGGGGTATATAGCAATCGAGGTAAGCAGTGAGTTGAGCAGGGTCAATTTACTCCCTGGGTCCAGCATGTACAGCGAACTTGAAAGTTTTCGTTCCACTCTATCGATCACCGGCATAAATTCACAGTAGGTCTGGTCGTTCCCATTGGTAGTCCGAGGTAAGTGAACGGCATTGAGCCGATCGAGCATTGTAGCAAATCCGCTAGCTCTGCCATTAGTGTTGGTTGGATATTCAGGGAGACAAAAGTAGATTTCTGAAAATTGATTTTGAGTCCAATTGATTGCGCATAATCCACCAGCAGCTGTTTCATGATACTGACTTGGCGTGGACAAGCTGGCATGACGAGAATTGTGTCATGGGCGTATTGGATCACGGGGTAGTCCACTGCACCCCGAACCGGAATTGGCAGATCAATGAGTTGACGGTTATGCGCGTCATTTATAGCAGCCTGTAGCAAGTCCGCTGTGAGGACAAAGATGAGAGGGGACAGGGGGTCTCCTTGGCGCACTCCGCGTCGACACAAAAATTGCCGGCCCGACACTACGTTCAGCACGACCGAGGAAGTACCCGTGTTGAAAATGCAATGTATCCAACCCAGCCATCTCTGATCAAAACCCACGTGCTTCATTATTTCTAACATCGAGGAGTGCCCAATCGTGTCGAACGCTTTGGCGAAGTCGAGCTTGAGTAAAACTATTTCTCTTTCGGATGATTGACACTGATATATATACTCAAACGCCCATGCGAGGCAGTCTTGGATCGTTCTGGAGCCGAGGAATCCATATTGATTTTTATGCACTATGCCGAGGATCAATTTTTGTAGTCTGTTCGCCAAAATTTTCATGATAATTTTTAGACAGCAGTTCAAGAGTGTGATGGGCCGGTAGTCATTCGCGGTTTCGGGCGATCCAATTTTGGGAATCAGTGTGATGTATCCTGAATTAATGCTTTTCATGTCCAAGGTGCCGTGATAAAAGTCCTCGCATAATTTGTAGAAGTCGGTTTTGATGATTTGCCAGCAAGACTTCAGGAAGGCCCCATTGAATCCGTCCGGCCCGGGTGCTCGATCAGTAGGCATTGTTTTCACTACGTCATCAATTTCTTTAGTAATGAATGGGGTAGAAAGAGCCTTGAGGCCGTCGATCTTTTTAATTATCCCTGCAAGGTTAAATTTCATAGTGGGGGAAGAGGACTCGCCTAGTCTCTGTTTGAATGAGCTGAACAATATATCTTCCTTGGAAGCATGATCAGAAACTACTTCTCCATTATGGTTTTTAAGTGAAGCTATGGAGTTCTTCATGTATCTTTCCGTGGCTAAGGCTTGGAACAGTTTTGTGTTTTCCTGCCCAAATTTTATATAGCGAATCGTGCATCGTTTCCTCCAGTATTGGTTTTGATACTCCAGCAGTTTGAGTAAGTGGGCCTTGACGATTTTACGGAAACTGGCTTCTGGTATAGAGAGAGATCTTTGGTCCTCCAGTCCATCCAGCTCATTTATAGCCCAGTTGCAATTTTGAATTAGTACAATGAGAGGGGAAATCCCCTTGCTCCAGTTTTTCAAGTCATATCTTAAGTTCATCATTTTTCTACACATGAGCGCTGCACTATTTTCTGCATAGCATGGCTTGTTCCAAGAGGTCCGTACAACATCCATAAAGCCCTGGTGATTTATCCAGTAGTTTTCAAACCGAAAGATTTTGCTTTTCGGGATGGTAGTTTCAATATTGACGACGCACGGGGAGTGATCTGACACAGGCTTACCAAGGAGTGTAACAATGGTATTAGGGAAGGTTTGTGTCCAGCGGCTCGATGTTAGAAACCAGTCAAGCTGTTCGAGGAGCGGGTCTTCCTGCATATTGCTCCACATAAAGGAACGTCCTTTCAATGGAATTTCAGCCAGCGCTTGGGATCTAATAATATCATTGAACAGAAGAATATCATTTGTATCACCGCCTGGTTTGTTTCGATTTTGGGTTGAACGAATAAAGTTAAAATCTCCAACGAGGGCCCAATCTCCAGTGTCTGGGATGTCCAGACCGTACAACCGGTCTGTAAAAAGGGTTCTTTCGTTGCCACGATAGGGGCCATAGATGTTATACAGAGTCCAAGAATGCCCAGAAGTTTTAGAGTTAAAGGAAATCCCCAAAGCAAATAAATCCCAGAAAACCAAAGAGCCATCCAGTGCCGAAGTGTTCCATATTGTGAGAATACCGCCGGATGCTCCATGAGATGGAACATATTCAAATTTGTCAAATCGTTTTGGGCAGAAGGTACGAATAAAATTTTGATCAAAATGTGTGCGCTTAGTCTCTTGTAAACAAATAACCATACATCCAGATAGTTCGATAGCATTACTAATAGCTAAGAGTTTCTTATCGGAATTTATTCTGCGCACATTCTAGACTAGGATGTTCCTTTATTTGATGGCATGGGGATTTAAATTATGTAGAGGATGAAGATGGCCCCCCTTGTCCTACCATAAGCTTGGAGGCCGCCAATTCCTCCACTGGTATGCCGCATCGCACCTGTCCTATCTGCTGCATCATCTCGATTGGCGTCGGTGGAGGCACAGAATCAGCAGGTGAAATAGTAGTCTTTGGGTTCGGTGCAGCTGGGGTGTTCCTTGGTTTGGCCTTGCTTTTTTGAGTTCTCCCTTCAGTCATGGATGGTGCTTTGAACCCATCATATTTATTGACGCGGGTGCTGCGACGGAGCTGAGTTGTGTCCAACTCGATTAGGTTCTGTTTCTTTCGATCGTTACATTTATCATATCCTTTTGCTGCAGTGTCATCGATCATGCCCGTACTTGCAGAAGTCTGTATTACCTCGTCCATTATAAGCTCCGTGTTGTCCTCTTGCTCTTCCCCAGTCATAGTGCAGATCCGTCCATCTTTATTCCCATTGGAATTGATGTTAAGAAGCATTGGAGCGAAGGCAGTGTCCCAAGTCCTCTTTTCCACCCTGATTACAAGAGGAACACTTGGAGGGATAATGGGGTTCAAGGACGCTCTGGCTACATGCACAATGAAGGTGTATTGGAGTTTCTTGCAGAAGTTAATGGCATCACTTTCTAATGTGTCACCAGGAAGGATCATTGGTGGCATGGTCTGATATATGAACTCTCTGAAGAGAGCAATTAAATTTCTGAATGGCAGTACCCTGACATTCAGACTTTCTGCCTCACCTCTAACAAAGTTCAGGTGATTTCTGTTGGTACCAAGCAGGATGTCTTCAGCTACAACCTCTACTTCCGCAACATGAGCATTCCATGCTGCTAGTCCATCATCAGTGACATTGTCTTCTGGTTCAACACCATCCATCATGGATGGTCCTGAATATCTTGTTATTTGCCTCTAGTTTTCTCCTCTGTATTGGGGAGGGATTTCAGGCCATGCCGGCCCACCATTTGCTTGCATCCGCTGTTGTGGCGGTGGTTGGAGATCCGCTCCCCACTTTGCATTTGCTTGCTACTGTTGTAGCACCATTGTTTCAAACGCCAGCTGTTGTGCCGCAGTCGCTCGCGGATGTGGTGAGGCATTCATGGGTGGCGGCGGTTCCTCAGTACCCGCATTCGGTGGGTTGGTCGGCCAATTGGTCAAGATGTAAATTGGCACTGTCCAAGATCTTCCCAATCCTCCAAAGACATTGGCCCTTTTGATGATCAGACTGTGCGGCACGTTTGAAAATTGGTTGATGATAACTCTGACAAGAACTCTAGTCTTCACTTGCCCCGGGTTGTGCCATATCTCAAAGCTTCCGAAACAGCTCACCGCTTTATTGACATAATAATCGTTCTGGTAATCCAATGGAAATCCAAGAAAAACAACCCATGCTACTGCCTCAAAGACGGGGATGCGCATGTTAGGTCCTTCATCATGGCGAACAAGGAAAAAAGTTCTGTCCTCATCTATGGGGTGTGGACCAGTGGTGATCAGAAAATCACGGACAGTAGCAGCTCTAAAACCTATCAGCCCAACTCCTAGGTGGTAGATATCTGAGTATGTCACCTGAGCTTCAAAGTCATCGGCGAGAATCTGAAGGATTTCTGCGAGCACGTACAGACGTTGAAGGTCTGGCGTCGGCGGGTTGGTGAGGACGATGGCGTATGTCTCATGGTGGAGTGGGGGCGCACCGACAACCATCATGTTCCGCTGGAGCCGATCGACCGGTCCATCGAAGATGGCGAGAGGCCCGGGGATGAACTAGTATGGAACAACAGGGAAGTTGTCCATTGATGCGTCGGGGTTGCTTGTGTAGAGATGTGTACTTCTGCACGAGGCCGGGGCGAGAGCGGGGCCTGATTTCTTGGGTGGACGGCTTGGTGATTGATGGCTCGGAGGTGTACTGGGCGAGGGGGGTGATGGATCTTGGGGAAAGGTGGCGACACCAGCAATAGAGCAGAGGTGCGAGCTGTAGTCACGGAAGGAATTTTTTTCCGCCAATATGTGTTATTCCTATTCGCCGAAATAGGCTTTCGCCCTGCTATATAGATATAGCAACCACCCGATACAACATTCCGATCAACGCTGGGGCTAACAGCACAAGCACGCCCAAAAGAAAATACAAGAGAAAAAATGCCAACAACGCCGGATCAACGAAAGCTATGGCACCCCACGACCGCTGTGCCCACCGAAGATAACCACCACGCTCCAAAGCCACCGAGTTGCCGTGTACCAAGCGCCACCTTCAAGAAGGAATGCGACGATGACGACGCTGCTGCCCGGAAGAATCCTAGGATTTCTCCCGGTACACGGAGGGTAGTGGGGGGAGAGGGTCACCCGACGCCCTTCAAGAAGGATGGCGGTGCCCGCAGGCGTCACCGCGTTGGTGCCAGCAAGACCCGACATGGATTTCTCCCGACCCCTCGCGCCCGCCACCCAGGACCAACCTTCGGCTCCACCACACCCGCCGCCCACCAACATGCGCCAACACAGTCACGAGGACACCGCTGTCATCTCACCACGACCAACGAAGCGAGGCCGGCCGGATCCAAACGAGACACCCGTAGACAAGGACCGACAGCACCGCAGCCACGAGGGAGGGAACAACCTCCACCGGCTTAGGCGGTAGCAGACCGGGCATAGCAGCAGAGGCACACCAGACCAAATGTCCGGCCGAGCCCAGAACGGGCCCGTGAAGCTCCGCCGCCATGCTGTAGCAGTCGCGACACAGCAGCCGCCGTCCCTGTCGCGAGGAGCTCGCCAGAACCACCGGAGAACAACCCATCGTAGCCACCCCAGCAGGCCCGCCCCGACCCAGATCGGGCCCGTAGGGCCTAGATCTGGGCCAGCCGGGCGCCGCAGGCCGCCGCTAGCCATGGGCCGTCACCGCCGCCAAGGGGCAACGCCTCCGCACCGCCGCCGTCCAGATCCTCGCCGGAACGCCGCCGGCCAAAGGGCTCCGTCGCCAGGACCGCTCGCCCGAGCCGGGGTCCAGCGACGGGGGAAGAAGGGGTGCCTCCACCGCCGGACTGCGGGGCGCCGCGCGGGCAACGCCTGGCCGCGCCCGCCGGCGGCAGCGGCGAGGGGGAAGGGGGGCGGCGACTCGCGGGGAGGGGGAGGAGTGGGGAACCGCCCCGGTCGCCTCGCTCGGGGAGGGCGACGCGGGGGGCACGGGAGGGGGGGGGGGGGTGCCGCCACAAGATTAGTTCCAGTTCATATATCGTGTTATTCCTATTGAGCACGCTCTTGATCAAAGAGATTTCAGGGTGGGCATTCATTTGTTGATTTGATCCCGATGCCTTTCTATTTTTTGGCATCCAAATTGATTTTTGACGTAGAGTTGCTATATTTGTTCTCCTGTTGGGATCCAATGGTAATATGGACTTCCCGGTTTTTCAGGTGGTCACGAGAGGAAGGAAAATTAGAAGACTCAGGATTTGTGTCAGCATAGGTGTCCTTATTTTGAGCCGAGACTAATAAATGAGAATTGGATAGTTTCCAGTAAAATCTGGTAGAATTATCTTTCGGACAAAATTTATAGCTGTGCCCCAAAAAATGACACTTTGAACACCATAGGTTTGCTAGGCAATCGTATGAATAGTGTTCTGAAGAAGAAAAAATATTGCATTTCACCATATCCATAGACTGCTGTCTTTTATAAATGACCTGGGCCGAGGAGTTCAAGTGTTGATATAATGTTTCCTGAGTCGGTACCTTGTACTCGTTGAACCCGGTCAATCTTGACCTTGGACCTGTATAAACCGGTTTTTTTTTTCGAAATGGCAGAATATCTGCATTCGTTAAGAAGAAAAGAGTTGCCCGGTTAATTAACGGAAAACCGGGCTAAAACCGTCACATACCGCCGAGCGGCACACACATGACACCCTCCACACAAACACACCTACAAAGAGGGGCCTCGACAAGATACACCCTTGCGTCATTGTCATCACTGCTCCCCAACGGGCGTCATTACCCTCCCTAAACTCCGAGCAAGCGACTCTGACTTCACCGAAGATGAACATCGATCCAACCCACATCGTAGAGGTCATGTGGAGACACAAACCATGTCGCCCAC
This sequence comes from Elymus sibiricus, assembly GCA_039707655.1. NCBI lineage: Eukaryota > Viridiplantae > Streptophyta > Magnoliopsida > Poales > Poaceae > Elymus > Elymus sibiricus. Next base: position 396,964,983 of record CM077671.1, read on the forward strand.
ACGACACACGGTCCATGCCGGCGAAGCTGCAAATCTCTTGAGGCCGCCGCCGCAACATCCACTGCTCCGACGCACCCTGTGCACTCAACCGAAACCTCCTTCCGGGGCCGCCGCCCCGACATGCCACCGCTCGCCCTCGAGCTGCAACGCCGCACGATCCAGCTGCCCGCAGCCCACGCTGCTCAAGACAACTGCACGCAGACCACGAACGCTGCACCACATCCGGGGCCGCTGCCCCGACGTACCGTCCAATCGCCCCCACTGGGACGCGTCGACCGAGCCGACAAACCTGCCACCCAAGTGGCTCAAGATTGCCAGCCAAGCGAAGGCCGAGCCGCTGCCCCGCCCCATGAAGCCGCCTCGCGCATCGCTCCCCGAGGCCACCGCCTCGGCGCACAACCGTCCGGGGCCGCTGCCCCGACATCCACCAAACCCGACGTAGGAGAAAACTTGACGCAACAAGCACAAGCTAGCTCTCCCAAGCAACGCCTCCAAGGGGGAAACGACAAAGACGCCGCCGTTGCCCGCTCCGGCAACCATCCAGAGCTTAGGTTTTCACCCGGAGAGCCCAAACCCCTCGTGGAGGTAGAGGAGTTCCACGACGACGCCTCCAAGAAGGGAACGGCGCCCGAAAGCGCCTCCGTCGACGGGACCGACAGAGTCGGGCCAGGGCTTTCGCCTGGAACTCATCCAACCCAGCACAAGAGGCCTGCAGATCTGGACCAGAACGTCGGAGCTGTTCCCGCTGCGACAAACTCTCTCCGTCGTCGACCACCAAGCTCACACGCATCACCAGCCATTGCAGCACCTCGAGCTGGATCGGACTCACTCCACATCCACAGTATGCCACCGCAGCACCGAAGCCACCCACACCTCGCAGGGGCTACGAACAAGCCGCAGTAGAACCACCGCTGGCCGGCCAATCCAGCCACGCCCGGCCAGATCTGGCCACCACCAGCCTCCCGCCGACCACCACGCTCCCCTCGAGTCCCCCGCGCCTCCCAGCCGAGCGAAGCCGAAGACCAAGCGATGGAGCCACCAGAGCTGCGATCCGGCGTGCCACGCACCACCACACCGAGCACCGCCAGGAGGGAGGCTGGGGCGCCCCAGGCCCAGCCGCCGCGCCGCCCCCGCGGCCACAGCGGCCGCCGCCCAAGATCCAAGCCGCAGCAACAACGGACGCGGGCCAGGAGAGCCCCGCCGCCGCTATCCGCTGCGCGGGCTTAGCCCGGCAGCCTCATTCAGCGGCGGCGAGGAGGGTGGAGGAGAGGGTGGGGGTGGGTGGCGGCGGCGGATCTGGGCTCCGCCCGAGCCGCCAGGAGAGGCGACGCGGGGGACGTCTTGATGAGTGCTAGTTTTGGGTGTTGCCTCGGGTTGTTTGAGACTGGATTATAAACCGGTTTGGCATGGTAGGAAAATAGCAATCCTACTCTACTCTCACTTACTACATGGGCCCACATGTCATATTTACCTTCTCTCTTGCTATCTCTCTCCCTCCCAAAAACTGCGGCATGCCGCTCGGCGGCTGGTGTACCTTGTGCTGTGACGCCAGGAAGGGCACGACGGCAGGAAAGTCCAGGGGTAGCGCATGGGAAAGAAGAGCGAGAGGCATGACCGCTGGTCTGGTCGCGCTGATCCCCTAGCGCGAGCAGTGGAGGAAGAAATCGATGGAGAAAGGATGAGAATGAGTTCCCTGATGTAATCAGGACCATTATCTGTAAGGAACTAATTGTGAATGAATAATAGGGTATAACTGCCCATACCTCAAAAAGAGTGTAGCTCATGGACGCCGGAAGGCGAGTCGCGCGGAGTTGGTGGTCGGAGCGAGCTTGGAGGCAAGGTGACATGTAGGGGACTGCACGGCTGCACGCACACTAAGTGTTTGATGGAATGGTGGTGCTACGCAGCTGCACGCACACCAAGTGTTTGACGGAATGGTGGTGCTACGGGAGTCCTTCTGTGGTATTGCCGCAGCGCATCGAAGACGAGTAAGGCCGCGCTTGGTTCGTCATTTCTCCACCGTATTAAATACAGGTGTATTAAATCTACCCGTGTAACTTACAGGTCCATAGCTCGGACGGACGTCCGTATTTTTCTTACCAGTGTATTTAGCAGCAAAACGACAATCCAAACAGGGCCTAAGGTGTTTGAGGTCTCGCTCGCGCGCTTCTGATGGCCACTTCAGCGCTCGGCGTCTCGGTAGCTGTGTGGCCTCAGGGTCGCGTTGTCCAGTACCGGCCTCCCGGGAGCCCGTGACAATGTCGAATTACATTGGCAGGACGTCCGGCATGTCTGGCCACTCGTACTCCCTCCTTTCCGGTTTATAGGGCTTAAATCTAAAATTTCATCAACCAAGATGAATTATGAGTGGATGGAACTACTTTTAACTAGTTAATGAAATATTTCTCACATATTCGATTTCCAAAGCAATAAATGTTGCACCCTCCCTCTCATTGGACTTGCATGGTGCATGTAGAAAAAGATGCATGCATAGCCACTAATTTTCTTTTTCTTATCTCTATGAATTAAATATGGCGTGGGAATCGAAGCACTTTAACTCAATTAGACTCAAAATGATCCTAATATGATGGAAATCTGAAAATTTTGAGGTGAGCCCTATAAACCGGAAAGGATGGAGTATTAGTCAGGTCGTTGCCGATCCACGCCGATGTGTCCTAGAAGTATTTGTTTACTTCATAGTGCTTTTTTAGTCTGATTCGGTTTGGGATTTTGTTTTTGATGGATTTGCATTTTCTTTTTAGACAATGATTTTGACCATGTAGGCCCACATAGTAAGCGAGAGAAGTGAATGATGACATGTAGGCCCACATAGTAAGCGATAGAAGTGAATGATCTCGGCCATGATTCTGTTTTTCCCCGAGCGGCAAACACATATAGGGTTGAAATTGACCGGGATTAGTAAATACAGGATGCCAATTTCGGGGATTTCAAGTTCAGGATTTGATTTCGACCATGGATACAACTTCATGGTTTTAAACAGACTTCACTCGCTTGATCTGCGTATGTTGCAGAACCGAGCCCCACATCAGCCAGTGGAACGGTGGAGGACCACGACGCAGGTGGGGCGTCTAGCTGGCTTTGTCCGAGCATCTACAACGGACTTGGCAAATCCGACCCCTCAAACGAACGCGTCGGGAACATTCGCGGTAAGTGACCGGTCAACCCTCAAATAATGCATCTTACAACCAGATACCTCAAATTAGAACCCTCAAATCCATACTATTGCATGCAACGTTAACCTAATAGTAAGCGTAGCTCCTCCGGCTTCATCTTGCCCATGTCCCGCGGCTGGCTACACCGCTCATAGTGTTGGTCCGGTCGCCGAGAGGCAGAGTAGGACATGAGACACTGGCCCGCTTACGGGAGTTGAGCTATTGCCGTCTCCCATGCCCTACTCTTCCTGCGTTGGCTTTCCCATGTCGATATTGTCTAATGTGTTTTCATTGATGTCATCGTTGTCACTTGAGACGTCATTAGTTTTCATGGCCAGATATGAGCTCGCGTTTTTGATAGAGTTATTGCAGCTCTGTTGTTTGTCAGACGCGGGAGCGTCATTACTACATGCGGTCCAATCCATCACCGATTCTGCTTTTCCTCTGTCGCCTTCTCGAATGTTGTTCTTTCTTTCTCCAACACCGGTGCATCCAACGAACTGCGCTGCTTCTACCACAACATGTGTGCTATCGTCGTAGACGGCGATGTATACTACCTGATGTTGTGTAGGTTGTTTTCCCTTCATTATGGATGCATAAATCTGGTATTTCTTTGGCTCATCTTTCATGCTCTTCGTCAAGTCTTGAACATATTACATGCAACAAATTAGATACCAGAGGTAGTTGAGACATACATTTTTCTTATATAGGAAAGTTTTAAAAGAAATGTTTGTATGGTCCATCATCTGTGTCAATCCCACATTAATTATGTGGTACACCAGAATCACACATGTGCCACACATGTGCCTTTTCTGCACAAAATATGTGATATACCACAGGCACGACCGTGCTTCCGTCCATATTTTAGCCAGGAGCACAACTGTGATCCCTGCTGCACACGGACAACTATGCTTCTATTTTCATTTTACACTCAAAGAGGCACAGTTGTGCTTTTGATTGCATTTTATCCAGGAGCACAGCTGTGATCCCTGCCGCACACACATCTGGACCAAAGGCACATATGTGCTTCTGTTTGCACTTTACACACAGAGAGCCACAACCGTGCTTCTGGCTACATTTTATCCAGGAGCACAACTGTGTTCCTTGCTGCATACACATCTGTATCAGAGGCACAAATGTGCTTCTGTTTGCACTTTACACCCAGAGAGGCACATCTATGCTTCTGGCCGCATTTTATCCAAGAGCACAACTGTGACCCCTGTTGCACATACATCTCAACCAGAGGAACAATTGTGCTTCTGTTTTCACTTTACCCGATGCTTGACAAAACTATTTGTGTAGTGAGTTGAAGAGCATAGTTGTGCAATCACCTTTCTTTCTTCATGTATCTCCAGCTCCTTAGAATTTTCCTCTTTGCATGTGTCTGTTGCACATCTTGTTCCTGGCTGGGACGCTTACCGAGAATTGTTTCTCAATCTCGACTCCATTTATTCCAGCCCGCCTAGCATGTGCCTGTCGGAAGGCATCTGCATCATTTTTCTTGTTCTCAGCTTGTAGCACTTTCCTTTTCTTCCATTTCTCGATCTTTAACTGTGGAGTAAAAACATAAAATTGAGACTTATTACAACACTCAACCAAGAGATATTCATGATTTTTTGTTTCTAATATTGATGCCGTAGGCCTAAACATGACAGTATCCAATGGCGACACCTTCACATTATACATTGCAGAAAATAAAGACAAAATAGCATCCAAAGCTAAGGTTCAATTGTTTGCGCCGCACATGACACTAGTTTGATCTGCTTGTTGGTATTACCTTCCTTTCATATGCCTTGGCGATACCATTCAAAGATACACCGACCTTGTTGTCCCGATCAACTAATGCGGTCCTGAACATCTACAGGAAAAAAAGTTATACAAAAGAAACAAGTTGTTATACCGTGCTGTTGAACAGATGTCACCTTTTGCAAGTGATAAATAGAATCATATTTTGAGTTGGTTTCTTACTAACTTTTGATTCTTACTATAGAATTGAGAAATATTTTTAGTTCTATAGAATTGAGATAATATTTTTTATTTGAGAAACTACACATGATCCTAAATGCAAGGGAGATCCTGATGCTAATCTGGCACATCATATAACAAAAGATCACCATGAAATCTAGTCAAGGAACAACCTATTCCTACAAAGTATCAATGCTCAGAAACCAAGAGCAAGCTCTAATCACAACTACAACGTAAAACCAAGTAGTTTTATTCTATGCACCCAAGCCTAAGGAAATTAACAACCGCAACAAAGTGAATCTCAAACAACAATTAGGGCATGTAACTTCTTTGTGCATCCCTTGAAGACCAACTAAAGCGGTTGGATTGTGAATTTTCTAAGACGGTGCAGATTTGAATTATGCCGCACACTACCTGCTGCTACGAGGCAACTGAAACCATGATCACAAAATTGAGGATCCAGAAACTAACAAGAGTCAAATTAGGGTTTGTGACACCCTGATTTTGGCAACTTTTTCTTTTCAAAAACATTTGGGTTTTAATTGCAATTCAGTTGATTTTCAAAAACCCTTTCAGTTGAATTGACCTATGTCTTGTTGAATTTTCTTCAAGCATCCCAAAACCTTCATCATCTTGATAAAACCCTTCCATGCCTCTCTTGGACATTTTTCCAATATTTAATCCTTTCCTATAAATCCTTTTCTTTACTTGGGAGTTTATGCCATTGCTATAGGTTGTGAAGCAACCTATAGTTTGGATGGTCAAATAATTCCCAAACTTTTTCCCCATCTTCTCATCATCATAGGATTCCATATTCTACAAGAATATTTTATTGCCCAATGGGAAATTCTGGCCAGAATAATTATTTTGTTTCTGACCAGAATCTGTCCATTGTGAAGCAACCCTATTATTCCCATTCCAGAAAATTCTCAATAAATTCCTCAAGCTCCTAGGGATCCTATCTATCCCCAATATCCAAAAACATCATTTGGTCCAGTGCAATTTTTGAGCAGCAGGACCCTGTCAAGTTTCTGCTAGTTTTGAACCTTTGTGAAGGAAGTACCAACTAGGGGTGCACAATTGAGCTACAATTTTTCTAGCATGTGTGCACTACCAAATAACTGCCTTTCACCAAGTTTCATCATTAGCAAAGCATCTATGACAGGGCCACAAGCTCATTTGTGTTCTGGACCAGAATGATAGTTTTCAAAGGAACCCCATTCATTTCTTTCTCAAATTCTCTCAAATTTTGCCAGTCCATAGTCCTTCTAACCTAGAACACTCCAGACAACTCACTTGGCTTGTAGCACAACTCATTTCTCCTCTAGATCTTCCCCAAGTTTCTGACCAGAAAATGTAGTTGATGCTACACTTCAGCTCAGTGAGTATCAGGCCGAACCAGTGGCACGTTGGGACTCCCAGACCCAGGGTCGATGCACCAGACAAGATCTGGCAGGCTGGTTCACGCCATGTGTGCTAATTCACGCGGTGACCACACGGCCAACCCTGCCAAAATCGCGCTCTGAGCATCGCCAGGCTCGGGTCCCGTCGGAGGCCGACGACCGCGTAGCCGTACGCTGTCTGCTCGTGCCGACGACCTCTCCACCGTCCACGTAGCCGCTCCAAGGCCTTCTCCCTCCTCCCAGAGCCTTCTCCCTTGCCGGAAACGCGCTAGCCGGATACGGCCACCGTGCGCCACGGGCAGCACAGTGGTAGTACGGCAGCCGCGCCGGCTGTCTTCTTCCCAGCGAGCCGCCGCTTCTCGCATTAACTCTCTGCCCTCCTCCATCACCTCACCTTGCTCCGTGACGGCCAACTCACCCCCAGCTCCGGTAGCTTCTTCCCGTAGCGCCATCCAGATCGGGGACCCGCCGCCCCGCCTATATATAGCCATGGCCAGCCCTCCAGAGGTCGCCACCAACCCTAGCCATCATCCAATCGAGCCCTAGTAGCGAGCCAAGGCCGAGAGGCCCTCTGGCCTCGAGTTTTGCCAGGTGATCCGCCGTCACCCGTAGCTGCGCCCGCCGGAGAGGAAGAAGACGACCCCGTCAGACCGCCTCTGGAGACGCCGGGGGTACGTAGAGGACCGCCCTCGTGTGCTCTTTCCATCCCCGCAGTCGCCGGACCCCATCGCCCTCTCCATCACCGGCGACCACCGCCGGAGCTCCGCCCTCTCTCTGGTCTCTCTCCCCCTTTCTATTTTAAATCAAGCCGACCCCACCCGTCAGCGGGTCAGCCAGCGCCCGAAGCGGTACGCTAGTGGAAGCGTACTCAGGCTTTACGCCTTTGACATGGCCGGCTGTGGTTTTTCTGAAATCCTATTTTTATTCAATTTAAAACAGAGCTTTGACTCAACTTTGACCATTAATAACTTTTTATTTATAAGCTTAATTCAGTTGATTCTTTTTGCATTAGGTTTGTATCGAACCCCTTTATTTTCTAGTAAATTTTGATATTTTCCCTATACCCACAGAATTTCTGTTTAATAGAAATGCTTTATGTGACATTTTCAATTACATTTTGAAAATAATTTCAGAGGGAGATTTTGGTGCTTTTGAAGATCAAGAGTGTTTGAACCACCCAACAGAGCAAGGCAAGCCATGACACCCATTTCATGCATGCATTTCTATAGGATTGCATCTTTACATGCAATAGGTTAAATTATTTGCTATAGATAAATTATGGTAATATTTAGATACATAAGTATTGTGTTGAACCACTATATTTGACATATGAGCTTAGTGATCTTGAGCCACCTGTCCGGGCATACTCGTGCAACCACATTTGCCGGTATGGGACGGCCTTGACCTGGCCCGACTGCGTGATGTTTCACCGGTACCTCCAAAGAGGGAGGGTTATGCACGCGTGCTACCCTGATTAGGTAGGCGGTGATAACCCTGTGAGCCCAGTTGATAGATGAGTTTGTGCCGGCGTCCCCGTTTGGGACAGTCTGTCCCCGTTTGGGACAGTGTAGCCCCCGTTTGGGACTACTTGGTTTGGCCATGAGGGTGGCAGGTGTCATGAGGACACAGGGGCCACCCAAGGCAAGCCTCCGGGGGAGGATGAGTGCCGGTGGTACGATGAAAGAGTCACGGGTCAGGCAGGTTTTGTTGAAGCAACACTGGTCCACCCGAGTGGGATCACGAGGCCAGATGCTTCATGGTGTGGGTAAAGTGCGCAACCTCTGCAGAGTGTAAAAATCTATTCGAATAGCCGAGTCCACAGTATTGGACAGCCCGTCTAGATCTCACTAGGTGTCAAACATATCCATGATAGTAATGATGGAAGAACTCGTTTGGTGTTCGGAAGTACTCGATGGTTATGAGTATTCCGAGGGTTGTGGAACAACCCGGAAGAGAGTAAGTTGATCGGTATCAGTAAGTAAATTACCTTGATGATATCATGTTGATTGCTATGCTATTGTTTGCTGCATTACTTGGTTGTTGTGAGCTTGCGAGTACATTCAAAGTACTCACCTGGCGTATCATGCCAGATGCAGGAGAAGCCGAGGACGGAGGTCCTGAGGGTTCGTGCTACGATAACTAGGATGTGTCCACAGCAGTGTCCCTGTGGATGGAGTTGCGCTATGTTCCGCTACGTCGTAGAAGTACTTAGTATTCCGAGGCCTTGCTTTGTGGCATAAATAATGTAGATACTGTCATAGCACCGAGGGTGCCTTTGGCCTCGTCATCATTGTAAGATATGCGCCTGTACTCGACTTCTATCAATAAAAGTTCAGTTCTGTTCTGTACCAAGTTGTTGTGTGTTTCCAGAAGACATGATCTCTGGGTTCGAAACATGGGTAATCTGGTTCTCTGAGCCGGGGTGCCACAACGCTTGGTATCAGAGACGTGCTGACTGTAGGACACCCTAGTCAACCCGCGCTAGAATCGCGAGTAGTATAGGATCTTGAGTGTGCATCTTGCTTGCTGCATTTGGTTGTTGCATAGCATGCATCATTCCTTGTTTCACTAACTGTTGGCATTGTGAGTGTAGATGGCACCAGTTCCATACCATTACCATTTTGAGCCTGCACCATCCACCTTTCCAGTACTACTCCGGAATGTCTGGCTTCGACTGTACCCTCACGGCGAAGATCCAGTGTACCAGGTGTTTCGGGAGCAGCTTGCTGAGTCGGTGTACGAGTACCATGCAGAGGCTTTCCTGTTCGCGAGCTCGGACCTTGGTTGCTACTCTCGCTCTACCAAGGGCGGAACGGCTTCCACTCCGGAGTTGGCGATCCAGTTTGCCGCTATGGAGGCTCTCACCGACTTGCGCTTCCACGAGGTTGAGATGCAGACTCATCCAGGTTTCTTCCACTATCCCACCCTGTTGCCTACGACAAGGTGAGTCATTTTCGCTCCTGTTGACCCAGCGTGTGACCGTGCGACTGCTGTGCTGTCTCGCTATCTGAACGCCAGCTATCGTACGATCATATCCCTGGCTGAGGAGCTGTCTCGTGTCTTAGGGGCACTAGCAGCCGTGACTCCAGCTCCACCTCCACCTCAGCCTATCTATCCACCCATATATCCTCCACCAGTTCCACCTCCACCCAGATTTGAGGCTCCTTCCACCTCCACTATGCCACCAGGCCTTTCGTCTGGTAGCCATCGCGAGACCCCGGCTGAGTGGGCCTCACTTCTTGCCACTCCAGCAGCTCCGATGCTGAGGCGTCGTGCTCCTTCTTCCCCAGAAGGAGAACCGTCCCAGCAGCGTCGCCGTGTTTCCTTTGATCCGGAGGATGAGATCCACATCATCAGTTCCGACTCCGACTCAGGATCAGGTGACGAGGAGTCTGTGGTCTGGCAGTGTTCGTGCCATCAGCGCCACTAGAGTGGAGGCTTGAGTTGTTGAGCATGCATCTTTGCATATGTCAACTGCCGTATGAGGAGTTAGCCATGATATCCCCTTACTAGCTTGCCATGTATGATGTTGGGTTATCTTGTATAATTATGTGGTTTGCTTTATTCGCCTTTTTTCGCGTAACTTCCTTCTGGTGTCATATGACTATGTTTCCCTTATGGATGTTGCTCATTGATTCGGTATTTTGCAATGGGAACAAATTTAGGATGAAGAGAAGTTGTAGCCAAGGCGGCGATGGAACCCCTGTCCGTCAATCCGCCAGACAAGCAGGTCAAGCACCAGAAGATTTACCACCCCCACCACCTCAAGCACCAACCACTGATCAAATTATGAGAATGTTTGAGGAAAAGAGAAACCAGGATCTTATGGAATTCTTGAAGAGTATGCAGGTTATGGTAGGTCAGAACCACAATCATAATGGGTCACACTCCAGGTTGTCTGATTTCCAGCGCACCAAGCCCCCCAATTTTGGGCAAGCTGTGGATCCTATAGAAGCAGACGATTGGCTAAGGACCATAGAAAAGAAATTAGAAATAGCCCGTTGCGAGGATTTAGACAAGGTTCCGTTTGCCACTCACTACCTGGAAGGGCCAGCAGCTATATGCTGGGATAACATAAAGGCAACATGGTCTTCTGAAGAAGAAATTACCTGGGAGAAGTTTAAGGAATTATTCCGCAAATATCAAATTCCTACTGGCATCATGAAGGTAAAACAAAGGGAGTTCCTTGCTTTGACACAAGGAAACATGTCGGTGGCAGAGTACCTCAATAAGTTCAACAATCTGTCACGGTACTCTACCTATGACCTGGCCACCGAAGAGAGGAAAATAGATCGGTTCCTAGGGGGACTGAATCACTTCCTTCGTTGTCAGCTATGCATGCTAGACTTTCCTGACTTTCAGACATTGGTGAACAAGGCCTTTATAGCCGAAAGGGAGCACAAGTCCGGACACGATACCCAAAAGCGGAAGTTTGAGCCCAAGAAGGATAACCGCGAGCCATTTGCGCAGAAGCCACGCACCTGGCAGCCCGACACATCTGAATATAAGCCTACCTGGAGCAATGGCAGTAACAATAATAAGACAGTGGGCCAGACCAAGACCTTTGGCAAACAGCCCGTGATAGAGGACTGCCGCCGCAACAATACCTGCTTTCCTTGCGGCCAAAGTGGACACTACTCCAAACAGTGCCCCACCAACAATGGGAAGTCATCCGTCGACATCAAGCCGCAGGTCAACACCATTGGACACCGCCCCAATCATAATGTCTGCCACGGACGCGTCCACCATATCTCCGCTGAGGAAGCCTGCGAAGCCCCAAAAGTAGTCCTTGGTATGTTTTCTGTTAACGACTTACCCGCAGTAATTTTATTTGACTCTGGGGCTTCTCACTCGTTTATTTCGCGGAGTTTTGCCACCGTGCACAAATTTTCTCCGTCGCTTTTAGACAAAATCATGGTGGTACAATCCCCTGGCTCCCTGCTCAGAACAAATTTGATCTATAGAGATCTGGTAATTTCAATTCATGGGGTTAAGTTCCCAGCTGCCCTCATTGCCATTGAATCTTCGGGATTGGACGTAATACTGGGAATGGACTGGTTGACACCGCATCAGGTGTGCATCAATTGCGCCAACAGGACAATAACACTGGTTAACCCAACATGACAAACAGTTCAGTTCCTTGCGAGCACAATGAGAACAAGGAAGGGAATGGCATATCAAGCTACCGCCACGGATATGAACTTGATTCCGGTAGTTTGCGAGTTCCCGGATGTCTTTCCTGAGGAATTGCCAGGGATGCCTCCTGACCGGGAATTGGAATTTGCAATCGAAGTGGTTCCCGGTACCGCCCCAATTTACAAGAAATACTACCGTATGCCAGGACCAGAGTTGGCAGAGCTAAAGAAGCAGTTGGATGAATTGCTGCAAAAAGGGTACGTTCGCCCCAGCATCTCGCCATGGGGATCACCAATGCTCTTTGTCAAGAAGAAGGATGGAAGTCTACGCATGTGCGTAGACTATCGTCAGCTAAACGAGGTCACTATTAAGAACAAGTACCCGCTTCCTCGCATTGATAACTTATTTGACCAGCTGAATGGAGCCCGGGTATTCTCTAAGATTGACCTCCGAACCGGATATCATCAGCTAAAAATCCGAAAGGAGGATATCCCCAAGACAACGTTCACCACCCGATATGGCCTGTATGAATTTACGGTCATATCATTTGGATTGACAAATGCTCCAGCCTACTTCATGAGCATGATGAACAAAGTCTTCATGGACTTTCTGGACAAATTTGTGGTGGTGTTCATCGACGATATCCTGATATATTCCAAAAATGAAGAAGAGCATAAGCAGCATCTCCGAGCTGTCCTGGAAAGATTAAGAGACCACCGCCTGTATGCCAAGTTTAGCAAGTGTGAATTTTGGCTAAAAGAGGTGGGATTTCTGGGGCACATTCTGTCTGAACAAGGAGTAGCCGTCGACCCCAGCAAGGTAACTACGGTGCTGAATTGGAAGACACCAGCCACGGTGACCGAAGTCCGTAGTTTCCTGGGATTGGCAGGCTATTACCGACGTTTCATAGAAGGCTTCTCTAAAATAGCCAAGCCCCTGACGGAGTTGCTCAAGAAGAATCAAAGGTTCGTCTGGACGACGGAATGCGACAGCAGTTTTCTGGAGTTAAAGACCAGGCTTACTACAACACCTGTCCTAGTCCTTCCAGACATACATAAAGGTTTCGACATCTACTGTGATGCTTCCAGACGAGGGATCGGCTGCGTACTAATGCAAGAAGGGAAGGTCGTGGCCTATGCTTCCAGACAACTACGACCCCATGAGGAGAACTACCCTACCCACGATCTGGAGTTAGCAGCCGTAGTACATGCCCTGAAAATTTGGAGGCATTACCTCATCGGACCACGTTGTGAAATATACACGGACCATAAGAGTCTTAAGTACATTTTCACACAACCCGACCTGAATCTCAGGCAGAGGAGATGGCTTGAACTAGTCAAAGACTATGACATTGGGATAAACTACCATCCGGGGAAAGCTAATGTGGTCGCGGACGCTCTCAGCAGAAAACAAGGCACCGTGAATGCACTTATGGGAAGTCTGCATCCAAGGTTACAAGAAGAGTTCGCTGAGCTCAACATGGTGCTATGCGGCCCAACTACCTCGGACACGTTGGAAATCACTCCCACCCTTATAGAAGAAATTAAGAAGGCCCAAGAGCCTGACGAAGAAATCAGGAAGATCAAGGAGCTGATTCTGATAGGGAAAGCCAAGTCCTTCCACGTGGATGACCAAGGCACTGTATGGTTTGAAAAGCGCATATGTGTGCCCGACCAAAATAACCTGAGACAGCAGATACTCAGGGAAGCTCATGAGTCCTCATACTCTATCCACCCGGGAGGCACAAAAATGTACCAGGACCTGAGAGAGACATTTTGGTGGCCGGGAATGCGAAGAGATATAGCATATTATGTCGCCTGCTGTGATATCTGCAACAAGATTAAGGCGGAACACCAGAAACCCGCTGGGCTACTGCAACCCTTACCGGTACCCCAGTGGAAGTGGGATGACATATGCATGGACTTTATCGTTGGACTACCTAAGTCAACAAGAGGCAACGATGCTATTTGGGACATTGTGGACATACTCACGAAAGTGGCTCACTTCATTCCAGTAAAGACCACTTTCAACGCAAATCAGCTGGCATAGCTCTACATGTCCCGGATAGTTAGCCTCCATGGAGTTCCCAAGTCCATCACCTCAGACAGAGGTTCCCTATTCACCTCAGCATTCTGGCTGCGACTACACCAAGCTCTGGGGACTATGCTGAAGCATAGCACGGCATACCACCCGCAGACAGACGGGCAGACAGAAAGAGTGAACCAGATACTGGAGGATATGCTTCGGTCATGTGCTCTCACCCACGGACCCAAATGGGAAGACAGTCTACCTTATGCGGAATTCTCCTATAACAACAGTTATCAGTCAAGTCTGAAGATGTCACCGTTTGAAGCATTATACGGATGAAAGTGCCGCACCCCATTGAACTGGTCTCAGATAGGGGATAGCCGAATCTTTGGTACAGACTTGATGCTCGAGGCTGAGAAGCAAGTCAAGGACATCCAAGAGCACCTTCGAGAAGCCAAGTCCCGACAGAAAAGCTACTATGATCCAAAGCATCGGGAAGTGACCTTTGAACCCGGAGAATATGCGTACCTCCGAGTAACCCCCATGAAGGGAGTAAAGAGATTCCATACTCGGGGAAAACTTGCACCAAGATATATCGGCCCATTTCCAGTGGTTGCTAGAAGAAGCAGAGTGGCATATCAGTTGGAATTACCACCAGAATTGTCTGAAGCGCACGATGTTTTTCATATATCACAATTAAGGAAGTGCATTGCACCACCAATCAAACAAGCGGATATGAGTGAGTTAGAACTGGCAAAAGACCTGACCTACGAAGAGAAACCTGTCAGGATCCTGGATGAAATGGAAAGAACTACCAGGAGCAAGGTAATCAGGTTTTACAAGGTGCTATGGGAGCACCACACAGAAGAAGAGGCTACATGGGAAAGGGAAGACTTCCTAAAATCTGCATATCCGTACTTGTTCCCTGAGCAACCGAATCTCGAGGATGAGATTCATCCTAAGGGTGGTAGGTTTGTGACACCCTGATTTTGGCAACTTTTTCTTTTCAAAAACATTTGGGTTTTAATTGCAATTCCGTTGATTTTCAAAAACCCTTTCAGTTGAATTGACCTATGTCTTGTTGAATTTTCTTCAAGCATCCCAAAACCTTCATCATCTTGATAAAACCCTTCCATGCCTCTCTTGGACATTTTTCCAATATTTAATCCTTTCCTATAAATCCTTTTCTTTACTTGGGAGTTTATGCCATTGCTATAGGTTGTGAAGCAACCTATAGTTTGGATGGTCAAATAATTCCCAAACTTTTTCCCCATCTTCTCATCATCATAGGATTCCATATTCTCCAAGAATATTTTATTGCCCAATGGGAAATTCTGGCCAGAATAATTATTTTGTTTCTGACCAGAATCTGTCCATTGTGAAGCAACCCTATTATTCCCATTCCAGAAAATTCTCAATAAATTCCTCAAGCTCCTAGGGATCCTATCTATCCCCAATATCCAAAAACATCATTTGGTCCAGTGCAATTTTTGAGCAGCAGGACCCTGTCAAGTTTCTGCTAGTTTTGAACCTTTGTGAAGGAAGTACCAGCTAGGGGTGCACAATTGAGCTACAATTTTTCTGGCATGTGTGCACTACCAAATAACTGCCTTTCACCAAGTTTCATCATTAGCAAAGCATCTATGAGAGGGCCACAAGCTCATTTGTGTTCTGGACCAGAATGATAGTTTTCAAAGGAACCCCATTCATTTATTTCTCAAATTCTCTCAAATTTTGCCAGTCCATAGTCCTTCTAACCTAGAACACCCCAGATAACTCACTTGGCTTGTAGCACAACTCATTTCTCCTCTAGATCTTCCCCAAGTTTCTGACCAGAAAATGTAGTTGATGCTACACTTCAGCTCAGTGAGTATCAGGCCGAACCAGTGGCACGTTGGGACTCCCAGACCCAGGGTCGATGCACCAGACAAGATCTGGCAGGCTGGTTCACGCCATGTGTGCTAATGCACGCGGTGACCACACGGCCAACCCTGCCAAAATCGCGCTCTGAGCATCGCCAGGCTCGGGTCCCGTCGGAGGCCGACGACCGCGTAGCCGTACGCTGTCTGCTCACGCCGACGACCTCTCCACTGTCCACGTAGCCGCTCCAAGGCCTTCTCCCTCCTCCTAGAGCCTTGTCCCTCGCCGGAAACGCGCTCGCCGGATACGGCCACCGTGCGCCACGGGCAACACAGTGGTAGTACGGCAGCCGCGCCGGCTGTCTTCTTCCCAGCGAGCCGCCGCTTCTCGCATTAACTCTCTGCCCTCCTCCATCACCTCACCTTGCTCCGTGATGGCCAGCTCACCCCCAGCTCCGGTAGCTTCTTCCCGTAGCGCCATCCAGATCGGGGACCCGCCGCCCCGCCTATATATAGCCATGGCCAGCCCTTCAGAGCTCGCCACCAACCCTAGCCATCATCCAATCGAGCCCTAGTAGCGAGCCAAGGCCGAGAGGCCCTCTGGCCTCGAGTTTTGCCAGGTGATCCGCCGTCACCCGTAGCTGCGCCCGCCGGAGAGGAAGAAGACGACCCCGTCAGACCGCCTCTGGAGACGCTGCGGGTACGTAGAGGACCGCCCTCGTGTGCTCTTTCCATCCCCGCAGTCGCCGGACCCCATCGCCCTCTCCATCACCGGCGACCACCGCCGGAGCTCCGCCCTCTCTCTGGTCTCTCTCCCCCTTTCTATTTTAAATCAAGCCGACCCCACCCGTCAGCGGGTCAGCCAGCGCCCGAAGCGGTACGCTAGTGGAAGCGTACTCAGGCTTTACGCCTTCGACGTGGCCAGCTGTGGTTTTTCTGAAATCCTATTTTTATTCAATTTAAAACAGAGCTTTGACTCAACTTTGACCATTAATAACTTTTTATTTATAAGCTCAATTCAGTTGATTCTTTTTGCATTAGGTTTGTATCGAACCCCTTTATTTTCTAGTAAATTTTGATATTTTCCCTATACACACAGAATTTCTGTTTAATAGAAATGCTTTATGTGACATTTTCAATTACATTTTGAAAATAATTTCAGAGGGAGATTTTGGTGCTTTTGAAGATCAAGAGTGTTTGAACCACCAACAGAGCAAGGCAAGCCATGACACCCATTTCATGCATGCATTTCTATAGGATTGCATCTTTACATGCAATAGGTTAAATTATTTGCTATAGATAAATTATGGTAATACTTAGATACATAAGTATTGTGTTGAACCACTATATTTGACATATGAGCTTAGTGATCTTGAGCCACCTGTCCGGGCATACTCGTGCAATCACATTTGCCGGTATGGGACGGCCTTGACCTGGCCCGACTGCGTGATCTTTTACCGGTACCTCCAAAGAGGGAGGGTTATCCACGCATGCTACCCTAATCAGGTAGGCGGTGATAACCCTGTGAGCCCAGTTGAGAGATGAGTTTGTGCCGGCGTCCCCGTTTGGGATAGTCTGTCCCCGTTTGGGACAGTGTAGCCCCCGTTTGGGACTACTTGGTTTGGCCACGAGGGTGGCAGGTGTCATGAGGACACAGGGGCCACCCAAGGCAAGCCTCCGGGGGAGGATGAGTGCCGGTGGTACGATGAAAGAGTCACGGGTCACGCAGGTTTTGTTGAAGCAACACTGGTCCACCCGAGTGGGATCACGAGGCCAGGTGCTTCATGGTGTGGGTAAAGTGCGCAACCTCTGCAGAGTGTAAAAATCTATTCGAATAGCCGAGTCCACGGTATTGGACAGCCCGTCCAGACCTCACTAGGTGTCAAACATATCCATGATAGTAATGATGGAAGAACTCGTTTGGTGTTCGGAAGTACTCGATGGTTATGAGTATTCCGAGGGTTGTGGAAAAACCCGGAAGAGAGTAAGTTGATCGGTATCAGTAAGTAAATTACCTTGATGATATCATGTTGATTGCTATGCTATTGTTTGCTGCATTACTTGGTTGTTGTGATCTTGCGAGTACATTCAAAGTACTCACCGGGCGTATCATGCCAGATGCAGGAGAAGCCGAGGATGGAGGTCCTGAGGGTTCGTGCTACGATAACTAGGATGTGTCCACAGTAGTATCCCTGTGGATGGAGTTGCGCTATGTTCCGCTACGTCGTAGAAGTACTTAGTATTCTGAGGCCTTGCTTTGTGGCATAAATAATGTAGATACTGTCATAGCACCGAGGGTGCCTTTGGCCTCATCATCATTGTAAGATATGCGCCTGTACTCGACTTCTATCAATAAAAGTTCAGTTATGTTCTGTACCATGTTGTTGTGTGTTTCCAGAAGACATGATCTCTGGGTTGGAAACACGGGTAATCCGGTTCTCTGAGCCGGGGTGCCACACTTTGTTTGTTTAATCTTATTCCCAGATTGCTCAGAGCGGTTCCCCTTCGATTTTGTGGGCAATCTACTTTGCTAATCAAGGCAACTTGTGGGTGATCTCGGTCAATAGTTTTAAATTTGAGAGAGATAGATAGATGCATCTAGGTTGCTACGAAGTCATAAATGCAAGTTAAGGGAACATTCATTTATATCGGTGAAGACTGGCAGATCACACCAAGATTTAGGTATAGTAGAAACGCTACCACCAAGATAACACAAAGCATTGTATTCATAATCGTTAAGCTTAATTTCAATAGTAGGTTCCCATTCATCATGCAACTTTCTAGGTATTGAAACCTCTAGTTCAAGTTTATCCTCATGAGCTTTTATCAGAGCTTCTACAATATGTTTATTTAAAGCTTTATTTTTTTCACATGCATTAGGTGAGGTAATCATGGATTTCATCAAGAAAATACATTCAAATCATTAATATCATGCTCAGGTGATTTTTTTACTTTTGAGAGTTTCCACATCATGAGCAATCCTATCCATGTTTCTAGCCATATCGTCCACTTTATGTAGTTTTTTCTACCATAGTGTCGGGGATATTACCCACAGTTTGACCCGGCCAAGGGTATGACCTGGCCCATCATTTAGCGGCTTAGAAAGTCACCATGTTTACCGGGTCAACCTGGACGTCAAGGCCCAATGCCCAGTATGCACCCCATGGAAGGCGGCTCATGGAGAGGCCTGGAGGGCCGGATCACAAAGAAGGCCCAAGAAGAGGAAGAATTCCCTGACATGATAAACAAGACCCCGATTAGGATTCAAGAGAGACTCGTCCTAGTCCTACTTCCAGTAGGACTCTAGATGCAAACAACCCCTTCAACTTATATAAGGAGGGGTAAGGCACCCCAAAGGGGACAAGTTCAAGTCATTAGAGATATACATATTAGAAACCCTTGAGACTAGAGGTAGCAATTCCACACCCTTGTAATCGAGATCATCATCAATACACACAAAGCAAGACGTAGGCTTTTACCTCCATCGGAGGGGCCGAACCTGGGTAACTCGCGTCTCTCGATTCCGACCAACACCTCCGAAGCCGCCACCTAGTTGTGATGGCCTCACACCTAAGTTCTTTAATGGTATTCTGAAGATCAGAGGGTATCCTATTATTATTGGATGAATTACCATAGGAATTACCATAATTATTAGAGGAATCACCGGGATACAATCTAGTATTGAAATTCCCTATATAAGCATTGTTGTTGAAATTATTTTGAGAGAAAGAATTCACATCAATAGCATCATTATTTTGATAAATCAAAGTAGATAGTGGTACATCAACATGAGCATGTTTATTAGCAACCATATTCATAAGAGCATTCATTTTATCACTCAAAGTAGCGATTTATTCGACAAAATTTACCTTCTTACCATTTGCAGCTCGCTCGGTATGCCATTGAGAGTATTTTTTCATGATATTATCCAGATTTTTTGTAGCTTCTCCCAATGTAACTTCTATAAATGTACCACATGCAGCAGAATCTAGATGATTTTTCGACACAACGTTTAGTCCCGCATAGAAATTTTGTATTGTCATCCATAAACTTAAGCCATGAGTGGGACAATTTCTAATCATTAATTTCATTCTCTCCCATTCTTGTGCAACATGTTCTTGCTCATGTTGTTTAAAATTCATAATTTGATTTCTGAGAGAAATAATCTTAGTAGGAGGAAAATACTTGGCAATAAAAGCATCCATACAGTTATCCCATGTTCCAATACTATTACGAGGCAAGGATGAAAACCAAGTTTTAGCTTTATCTCTTAGTGAGAAAGGAAATAATTTCAACTTAACCACATCATTATCCACATCTTTTTTCTTTTGCATATCACATAATTCAACGAAGGTATTAAGATGTGAAGGAACATCCTCATTAGGACTTTCAGTAAATTGTTCTTTCATAACAAGATTTAGAAGTGTAGCATTAATATCATAAGACTCCACACTAGTGGCGGGTGGTACTGGAGCACTAATAAAATCATTATTACCAGAATTTGAAAAGTCACACAGTTTGGCATTTTCTTGGGACATAGTGACAAAGCAAGTAAACTAGCAAGCAAATTGATTTTTTTGTTTTTTTTGTTTTTAGGCAAGCAAATATAAAAGCAAATAAAAATTAGGAAAAGTGAATGATAATTTGTGTGAAGGAACCTGATGAGAATTTGATGATGTCTCCCCGGCAACGACGCCATAAATTTTTCGTGCTACTTGTGAGCTGCGTTGGGTTTTTCCCCGAAGAGGAGGGTTGAAGCAATATAGTAGCGGTAAGTATTTCCCTCACGGAGAACCAAGGTTATCGAACCAATAGGATAATCACGACAAATTATCATCGTCAGCATCTACACACACAAAACCAAACACTTGCACCCAACGTGGGCAAGAGGGTTGTCAAGCCCCTTGAACTCGTTACTTGCAAGGATTAAATCTTGATAGAGATAGATGATACAAATATAAAAAGTAAAAACAAAAAAATAAAAGACAGAAAGGTATTTTTTGGGTTTTTGTAAATATGTTTAGGTAGACCCGGGGGCCATAGGTTACGCTAGAGGCTTCTCTCTCGAAGATAGCATACAGTGGGTAAACAAGTTACTGTTGGGAAATTGACAAAATAATGCATTGTTATGACATGCTAGTCACGACAATGATCATGTATATATGCATCACATGCATAAACAAGTAGATCAAAATGATCTTGCATCTACTACTATTACTACACTTCGAGGGCGCTTCTATGCTTGCCTCTCTAGGTATTAAGTTCACAACAAACAGAGTAATGCTTGGAGCAAGATGACATGATGTAGACAAAGTAAACTCAAGAAATATGAATAGACCACATCGTTTTATCCTTAATGTCAACAATACAAATACGTTAATGTCAACAATACAAATACGTGTCTTGTCCCTTTATATCACTGGGATATAGAGCACCGCAAGATTGAACCCATTACAACGCACCACTCCCACTGAAGAAATATCAATCTAGTTGGCCAAACCAAACCGATAGATCGGAGGGAAATACGAAGCTATAATAATCATGCATAAATACGATTCACAAAAGATTCAATTACTTTCAATGAATAATCTGATCATCAACCCACAATTCATCGGATCCCAACAAACACACTTCAAAAGAGGATTACATCGTATTGATTACTACGAGAATTGCGATGAACATGGTATTGAAGATCATAGAGAGAGAATAAGCCATCTAGGTATTAGCTATGGACCCGACGGTCTGTGGTGGACTACTCACACATCATCATGGAGGCAGCAAGGTTAATGTAGACGGCCTCCGTGATCGATTTCCCCTCCTACAGGGCACCAGAAAAGGTCTCCGTATGGGATCACGGCGGAACAGAGGCTTGCGACGACAGAAAAATTGTTTCTGGTTGCTCTCTGGGGTTTGTTCTACCACAACACCCTGGGTTGGAGACGTATCAATACCTCTCATTCTATCTTTCTTTTTCACAACACGTATATATTAAAGGCTCTCTTACGAAAGTATGTTTGCATAATCACATATGTTCTATCAATACATTTGTTCAAGTTCAATTGTTATTTTTGTTCGCACGGCTGTTAGAATGGCTAAGTGTTGATAAGTGATATTTTTACACTCATTTCACCCTTGTTTAAACCGACATATTACACTTAAAGAGAGATATTCGGCCCGCTATTACCACTAATGACTAATGAATGCAAAGGATTAAACAAATCCTCTCTTTAATGTTCTTCCACATGAAATGGGCTAGAAAGGAAAGAAATCACGTGGAGAATGGAAAGGAAGGAAAATAGACAAAGAAAGAATCAACATGAGGCGCCAGAGCAAAATACGATGTTCCATACGAGCACGAGCACCAGTATGAGCGGTCATTTGGTGTTGATTCCAATGCAACGCGTCTACCTGAACAACTTTTATAAAGGGGACCCCATCGAAATGTCAACACAAGGAGTGATACGCCCATTTTGCATCATGATTTCCTATTCATATTTATATTGTTTTTGGTCACTATTCCAATTTATGATACAATTTTAATGCCTTTTTTCTCTTAATTTGCAAGATTTACACAAAGAGGGAAATTGCCGGAAACTGGAATTCTAGAGCTGAAGGCCATGGAAAGAGTGGAAAATTTCTGGAATCCAAATGACCTGAAACTTCACGGAGATTTTTTATAGAATATATAAAAAATATTGGAGCTACCAGAGGGGGCTCACCTATTTCTCCCAAGGCAACAGGGCGCGACCATACCCTCGGGCGCGCCCTGATGCCTTGGGAGGTCCACAGGCGGCTTCCGGTGCCCGTCTTTTGCTATATGAAGGATTTTGACCTAGAAAAATCAAGAGGATACTTTCTGGATGAAGCGCGGCTGTTTCAAGGCAGAAACCTGGGGAAGAGCCCTTTTGCTCTCCGCCAGAGCGATTCTGCGAGTGAAACATTCCTCCGGGAGGGCGAAATCGAAGCCATCGTCATCACCAATGCGAACATCTTCACTAGCCCCATCTCATCTCAAACCCTAGTTCATCTCTTGTACTCAATCTTTGTCTCAAAACCTCATATTGGTACCTATGGGTTGCTAGTAGTGTTGATTACATGATGTAGTTTATGCTTGTTAGTTTATTTGGTGGAAGATAATATGTTCAGATCCTTTATCATATTCATTACACCTCTGATTTTAAACATGGTGATGATTTGTGAGTAGTTACTTTTGTTCTCGAGGATATGGGAGAAGTCTTGTTATAAGTAATCATCTGAAGTTGGTATTCATTCGATATTTTGATGATATGTATGTTGTTGCTTTCTTTACTGGTGTCAAGTGAACGTCGACTACATGACACTTCAACATACATGGGGATAAGGTAAGGCATTGTGGAGTAATAAATAGATGATGGTTTGCTAGAGTGATAGAAGATTAAACCCTAGTTTATGCGGTATTCTGTAAGGGGTTGATTTGGATCCATATGTTTCATGCTATGGTTAGATTTATCTTAATTCTTCTTTCTTAGTTGCGGATGCTCGCGAGAGAGGGTAATCATAAGTGGGTTTCTTGTTCAAGTAAGAACAACACCCAAGCACCGTTCCACCAACATATCAAATTATCAAAGTAACAAACACAAATCAGTTCAACATGCACTACTGCAAGATGGTCCAAAGACGACACATCAATCAGAGACCCTTCGGCGAAACTGTGTGCCATGCATGACAAACGGTATAGTTCAAGCTCCGTCGCTAATGACACGAACTATGTGTGATGGTGGATCGATCAAATACGATTCAGAAAATAGTTGCGTGTGTGATATATGGCAGACAGTTTGTTCTTATGAACCGTTTGTGATTATCAAAGATAACAGAAACGGTTAACAAGACGACATACGTGTGCGAAGTACGACATACAGTTCACTCGGATAAACTGTGTGCGATGATACAGCAGAACACAAATGATTCGATATAACAAGATGTGTGCGATATATAACAAATAGTGAGTAATGAGAATCGTGTGCGAACAACAGAAATAACACAGACGATTGGTGCTAATAACCTATGTGTGTTGTGGGAAAACGTTTGCTGGTATACAATTGTCAGCGATTGATGAAATCATCACCGATGGGTTTTGTTGTTTAGTCCATGTGTACTGTGATTTGCTCGGTCTGCACAACATCTATGCTGTGCCTACAGAACAAAAATATATGTACTTATAAGAACATGATTTCATAAACAAAAAGGAACACAATGCAATTTCAAATATTGTATCACAAATACCAGCAATATTCCAAGGTTCAAATTCCAGCATAACAAGGCCCAAATTCTAAGATTACAAGGTAGAAACTGATATTAGAAATCAAATCCAATCTTCAGGATCCATGGGATGAAATAATTCTGCGAAGGGATCAGCCACCGAGAAGTCATATATCAACTCGATAGAATCGCTTCCGAATAATCTGTCATATGAACTTCCAAAGTGAAAATGAGCTTCTGCAGAGCCTTTTCCATTCCGCTGTAGACGCCTCCACTGATCAGTAAACCATCCATTGTGGCGCACTAAATATAGTGCAAACCTGATTACCTTGAGTACCCTTGCTTTCTGAACAAAGAAACTGTCGAATTGAATCTCTAGATTGATGCCTCGGTACTCGTTCAAAGTAATTTCCGTGAGATGGAATTCAAGACATTTGATGGGATTGTTATATTATGCCACCTTTTCCACTCCAAGTCATGCTTGTATCTGCAAACAAAGACAACATATCAGTGCTTAGTTGCAGGTTTAAACACTACGTGCCTCTTTGATTTGCATGATTTATAAAATACACTAATAGATTGACATGCCAGCTTTGATTGTTCATGATTAACTTCTCAAAAAAATGTATAGTACATCTGTCATTGTAATCATGGGTAAAAGTACCAACAAATTGAACTCCGTTATGGTTAACCATTAACAGGAAAGGAACATCACCTCGACGTATAGCTTCTCCGTGCACGGAAAGCATATAAGGAACTTAACAACTTCCTCCAGATTGGGGTCGATAGATTGTAGCGCCAAGATCTTCACTGTGCGTAGAGACAATGCGAGGCCTGTGGGAATCATTTTCTGGAGGACAACCAAACATAGATCAACAAAAACTAGATAAAATGTGATGTACAATAATAAGAATGAGAAGAAGATTGTTGTATCTGAACGGGTATGGATCCGGCTTTAACAAGTTCGGAGAATTCAGCACACGAATAGCCCAACACTGTCAATTTCGGTGCGTCAATGACCCTGGTTCTTGTTTGACCTTCTTTATCAAGTAGAAACAATCTCTCAAGGAATGGCGCATTCTCAATGACCATATCATGAAACTCCCCAACTGACAGCGTGTTGCGGCACCAACCATGCACATAAATCGTATGGAGATTTGTCGTAGCAATGTGGAGGCTACTGAACCCTAACATCCTCTGAAGACGAAGGTAGTCGAACGTTGTACAGCCGCCGAGCAGGCGCTCCAAATCCGCCTTCAAGATGCTGACGCCAATGAGCTCGAGGTGCTTCAGTGTAGGGAGATGAAGAGAATGTGCGTCATTAATCTTGGGGAAAAGGCACCGCATGAACGTAGCGAGGCGCAGCGTGGGCGCGAAGCGAAGGACGGACGGAGGCAGTGTGCGCCCATGTCCAGCAACAAAGTTGAGCTCCTCGAGCTGATCTAGGGCAATGGATAAGAACCACTCGTGAAACTTGGGTTCGACCTTGTAGTTGGAACGGAAAGTGCCGATGGCAAGGCATCTGACTGGCACAGTGTGCGTGGCGAGGATGTGGGACAATGCATCCAAGCGTTTGCGATCCCCACTGCAGAGCTCGTCGTCGTCGAGGAGGTCAATGGGGATGGAGTGCCATAGGGGGCGCCACCACCTGGAGAGGATGGTGGTCTGCACGGAAGATTTGATGGGGAGGAGGGACATGATGATTACCAACATCTCGTCGGGGATGCTGCTGATGAAGTCCATGCTCGCCGGAGGCTCGTGTGGTTCAGCCTCGACCCGCCCCCGCTTGTTGGCCGCCTCGTCGTCCATCAAAAAAAGAGGCGATCCTCGGCGGGGGCCCTTATAGATAAGACCGAAGGAGAAGGTAGAGCATTAATGGAGAACTTGGGAGAGAATAGGGCTGTGGGTGGAGGTCCGAGGTCAAAGGGCTTGATTCCCGGTGAGCAAGCTGCGCCTACGCGGCGGACTACTCGCATGCGTCCCTTCGAGCCTGCGCGGTGGACTGCTCGCACGCGTCCTGTCTAATCAAACCTGCACCCACAACACCTCCTAGACAATAAAATTATAAAATATAGTAAATTACACCTGTTGCTAATATTGTCACAAAAAATATTAAATAATAGAGAAAAAGTATACACTTTTTGCTAATACTGACATTTAATTATAGTGACATATATTTGTATTGTTATAAATTGCGCGAACTTTTTTTTGTATGTACATTTGAACAATTATGAAACGTAATTTACTTAGTTTGTATGTATAATATTTATACTGCACGAATAATTAAATGTTATGTTTGTTATTGAGATTAGAATTTACAAACCTTTTATAGATTTCTAAAAAAAATTAGTTTTACGTTAATTTTCACATTTCCCTGACACGCGAGGCCTACCTCTCATAGAGGCGGGGCCACACGTCTACTCAATGAGCCCGTTCCCACGCATAACCACGCACAAAATGACGGTACCCACTAAGCTCCGCCATGGGCTGCCCGAAGGCAGCTGCTGCCGCCGGCCGCCGTGGCCGCCTTGGCCGCCACCCCACCGGCAGCCGTCGAGGCTGCCACCACACCGTCATCGGTCTTGGCCCCGACCTCGCAGTAATAGTGGGCACACACGTACACACATCCGAGAATGCAGGCCCACGTATGCCATCCCACACGATTTCTAAAAACCATAAAGAGTTTTGTGCTTGGGAACTAAACCATCAATAAATCTTGAGCTTGTTTCCCGTCACATTCCAAATTACCACACACTAAATTTATTGCAAATCAGTTCACACTATGAAACCTAAACGTGTTCCCACTTAGCAGCCGTTTACTGTAGTAGGCTATAAAAACACCTACTCAAAAATTATCGCACATTCCTCACCCCGCCACCAAAAAACATACCTTTCTTTGTTAGTCGTTCATTCCGTCTGCCATGGTCGGTAGGAGGGGGGCTTCTGGGTCGAGATATAACCAGGGAAGAAAGACCAAGGCTGCAGAAGCAACCGAGAGGTCCCGCCGCCATGCCAGGGAAGCGCGAGAGAGCTCTAGCCACACCGCGTTTGTCGCAGCAAAGATGTCCAGTGGTGCCGCGGACGACCGGGAGGATCTTCCGCGGAGAGGCGGCGACTATCACAATCACAACCACATCCGCCTCGAAGGCAAACTGGACGAGTTGGCGGTGTTGGATTCCTTAGCGAGAAACGCCATGCACGCTGAGCTTGATAAGAAGGAGGTGCTGATCGATGCCTTGGTGAAGCTACTGGAGAAGAGAGACGCCTCGGTTGACAAGGTGACCTGCCTCGTGGTGAAATTTACGGAGGAGAAGGCCGCCTGGAAGAAACTGCTCGAGAAGAAAAGTTCCTCGGAGGGGAGGCTGAAAGAACTCGCCGAGGAACTTTTTGAAGACTTGGCGAAGATCCACATCGAGCGTGATGGGCTGCTGAAAGAATCCGTGGTCCATGTCGAGGAACTTCATGCGTACATGACACAGACCATCGATGCTCTCGAGCAAAAGCCTGTGCTATGCCCGCAATGCAGAAGATGGCGGAGGAGAGGCGAGAGGAGATGGAGGTCATGCATGCGATGAAGAAGGATATTGAGGAACTCTCCGGGCAACAATCCATCAAGAATTAAATAACAGCGGCCCATATTATATTCTTTATCTTCCTTCTTAAGCCTCTTCCTTCTTCTTTTGCCCCTGTCTCTTTGGGGAGTTGCCGCACGTGGCATTTTTTTATCCTGAATGTGTAAGAAAATTATTATCCTTTGCCAGTGCGAATTTTTCGTTATATTATCTCGTTCGTAAGTACATGTATGAGAGTCAAGTTCTCAATGAGGCAATAATGAAACAATGGTTACGTTCGGCGGGGCAATACGATCACAAGCAGACTAGTCGCAATCAAAAACAAAAGGAAACTAGTCCGTCCGTCCAGGCGCATTAACCGCATGATAAACAGCGGGTCATATGCCATTAATTTGGGAGCGTTGCGAGCAGAGGGTGGAGGTCAAAGTCTCGCTTCCCGATAATCCTGTGCAACAGACTGATCTCATGCGTCCCGTTGAGCCTGCGCAGCGGACAGCTTGCACGCGTCCCGTCGAGCCTGCGTGGCGAAAAGCTCGCATGCGTCCTGTCATCAACCATCTGCACACACGCCCCCCATATCAAGTAAAACAAATTGTACGCGTGGCAGCAAATGGTTATCATACGAGTTTTGTATTTACGGGAATTCAAAAAATAATATTATTGATGATTGCGGCCGAGCTATCATGCCTAAATGTTTCTAGTTCATTCACATTTTTTGCATGGGACCTAAGCAAGCAGCTAGGGACACAAAAATGATTTTCCAATGAATTATCACGCACTAGAGCATGAATTCTAGACAAGCTTTGGGGTTCTCGAGGATTTAAAAACCAAGATTCTCAATGTTTGCGCCCTAGTCACGACGCCAAAAAAACTCAATGTTTGGCGCCCTTTATAGATTAATTGAGTTCTTCACCTTAAGTGCATGCCGAGAAAACTCAATGTCATTTTGGCCACAAATATGACATGTTCCCTATCGAAACAATGATGCTTCTCATGGGAAGCTCCAATTTGTAAGAGGTTTGTCCCAAAACTTGTCCCAGATTGATTAAAAAAACTACCATGTCTTATAAGTGTCGTGTCATGATACCGGGGTAAGTTTCAAGAATTTCAGACGAGTTTTGGATTTATGGGAATTTAAACGCAAGTTTCTCAACGTTTACAGCCTAGTCACGACGCCGAGATGTTTGTAATCATTGCATGGGACCTAAACACGGGCCCAAGGACATAGAAATGATTTTCTAACCCATTTTGGTGCCCTGGAGCATGCACTTGTAGTTCAAATATGAATTATACATATTAAAAGGATAGAAAAGCTCAGTTAATGTATAAAGGGTGCCAAATGAGCCCTGAATAATCCACATTGTGGCACCACCATTGTATTAGTCTATGTTGCATGTAGAAAAAATATCAAGGCAAGAAGAGACAATGAATGCCGTTCCCTCCACAGAGGTGACGTGTTCCGTATCGAAACCACGCTGCTTCTTGAGAAGTTCTGGTGTGCAAGAGACTTGTCCCAAAACTTGTGCCAAATTGGACAAGAAATTTATCATGTCGTATAAGTGATGTGTCATGTCACTGGGGTAAGTTTCAAGAATTTCAGACGAGTTTGGGATTTATGGGGATTTAAAAACCAAGTTTTTTAATGTTTGTGGTCTAGTCACGACGCTGAGATGTTTGTAATCGAGTCTCGTTCATTGCATGGGACCTAAACAAGTAACCCAAGGACACGGATATGTTTTTCAACCTATTTCGGTGACATGGAGCATGTGCTTTTAGTTCAAATTTGAATTATGCACATCAAATGCCTAGAAACTTAATTAGTGTAGTATACAAAAGGCCAAACGAACCATGAATAATTTAAAGCAGTTCTATACGCCCACCTGGAGCCCGTGCGTCTGTAAGCATGGTGTGCCCACGTGTCGTGCTAGCTCGAGCTTCCTACTTTCATAACTTATCCAAATTATATTATAATGGTGTTCTATCCAAACACGCTTCTCCCGCCACTCCCCCAATCGGTTTCCCACCGAATGGCCGGTCACGTCATCAACCTCCTGGCCGAGGGGGACGAGACGGAGCAGGCCGGAGAGCAGGCAAAAGAGGCATCACACCATCGAGCTAGAGCGAGACGTCATCATCAGCCCATGCAGGCATCGGCAGGCGGCACCATTGCACCATCGCACACGGTTTTTAGTAGAAACGTTTGCGATACATAACAGGTCCCACGAGGTGCCCCGATGATGGGAGGCAGCACTTATCAGCAAGTTGCAGCTTCCCATCGCTAACCGATTCGAATGGAACTCGGAAGTTAAGCGTGCTTTGGGTGGAGTAGTTCAAGGACGGGTGACCAGTTGGGAAGTTGCTAGATCTCAAGGTTCATTTAGGCGGTGTGATATGATCACTACAGGTGTTTAGTAGTAAATGCCTGTACTGATATGTCATTCTGGTTAAATAAATCTTGAGGTCCTTGTTTTTAAAATATTTAGAGCTATTCTCCATTCTTGTTTTGAAAATTTGTGTGCGTGTGTGGCAACCCATGCATGTGTGTGTGGACCATGCCTTTCAAAAAATTTGAGTGATTTTTTTTACCTTTTCAAAAAGGTGTATGTGTGTGTCAACCCATAATTTTCTTTTGATGTTTTCAAAATGTGTGTGTGGACCATGCCTTTGAAAAAAAATTGAGTGATTTTTTTTGCCTTTTCAAAAATGTGTGTGCGTGTGTATGTGTGTTTGTCAACCCATGATTTTCTATTGCTGTTTTGAAAACATGTGTGAGCATGTGTGCTTCTTGTGTGCGTGTGTGTGTGTGGACCATGCCTTCAATGTGCTATTTCCGACGACAAACCTATCGGTGGGCCCTTAGGGTCTGTCATGCCTTTTACTCCCAAATGCTGGAACACCAAGGATGGGTGACGGTGTGTGTGTGTGAGGGGGAGGGGGGGTTGTGTGTGTGTGTGTGCGCGCGCGCGCGTGCGCGCGTGATCCCATGCATCCATGTGTGTGTGGACCATGTGCCTCTCCATTGTGTGGTTTTCAATGACACACCTATCGGTGGGCCCCTAGTATATAGGGTCTGTCATCCAGCTTTGACTGACCATGCTAGAATGCCAAGAATCGATGGGTAACGTATGTGCACATGTGTGCGCGCGCGCGTGCGCGCGTGTGTGCGCACGTGCGTGTGTGAACCCGTGCATGCATGTGTGTGTGGACCATGGGCCTCTTCGTTGTGCGGTTTTCAATGACACACCTATCGGTGGGCCCCTAGTATATAGGGTCTGTCATCCAGCTTTGACTGACCATGCTAGAACGCCAAGGATAGATGGGTGATGTATGTGCACATGTGTGTGTGTGTGTGTGTGTGTGTGTGGACCATGCATGCCTCCATTGTGCGGTTTTAGACGACACGCCTATATATTGATGGGCCACTATGTAGGGTATATATATATATATATATATATATATATATATATATATATATATATATCATCCATTTGATTGGCAATGCTGGAACACCACCCTAGCTACGTGTCATGTGTGTGTGTGGGCGTGGGGGTGTGGGGAGGGGAATGATATATACATCCATAACGACCTAGGTAGTATATATATAACCAATCTTAAGGGGGGTATATACGTCCAGTTATCGCAGCTAGGTGCATGCCACGTCATAGCTAGTATTGTGCATTGTGTATTGAAACACCGAACCACGCCCTTTTCCTATACACATTTGGCCATATGCAGGGGGTGGTGTTCTTCCAGCCCTGCTCAACTGATCTTCGACGACGCGCCATCTCGTGGGACCGTGCGATCTATATATCCCTCTTGTCTGACAACAATATGTGATGGTTTGGCCAAATTAAGGTATAAATTCTCTTGGTTGTCTTATGACAAGTCAGATATGGATTAATGCGTGACAAAGTTTGAACCAGGTCATGTGTTCATAGGACCCCTCCTCCGGCACATACTGTAGGGGGCAACACCGTACGTTTGTCATGAAACCCTTTTCTGGCACACTGGACACTTTTAGGCATGCACATATGCATCATACGCCACACATCAAAATTGCGCATTGCGAATTTAAACATGACAACACCATGTTCGTACATATATACTTCATCCATTCCTAAATACAAGTCTTTTTTTATAGATTTCACTACGAACTACATACATATATATGTATATATATACGTACTTTAGAGTGTAGATTCACTTATTTTACTCCGTACATATATAGTCCGTACTGTAATCTCTAAAAAGACTTATTATTTAGGAACGGAGGGACTATATATTTGGGCCACTAGCGCGCAAGGTTGTGTTTTGACCCTCTCTTGCGTTTTTTTGCCGTTTACCCCAAAGAAGCTATTATCTAAAATAGCAAACGAATCTAACGAAACTACCGTATGCGATTGTATCCCCAACAGGCACGAGTGTGCTACTCTAACCGTGTGCAATGCCCGTAGACTGCAAAATCGGCCTTGCGTAGTGGTGGCAACCGCAAGCGTCAGCCAGTGCAAAGGGGTAATGTGCACAGTAAAAACCCAAACCCGACAGCGACCTATAAACGATCCCGCTGGCGACGGCTAACAACTAATTTTTTCCGTCGATAGCTCGCCACTACCACCACACACACCAAATGGAACCGGTGCTCAACCATGGGGATGTGCATGACGCCGTCCTGATAGTGTTGGACGACGACGTGATAGAGGATTCCGACGTGTTGGCCGCCATGGCGGGCAACGGCAAACAGCCAGCTGCCGCGGCTGACGCCGACGGGATAGAGGATTCCGACCCGTTGTCCTCCATGTCGGTCGATGGTCAACCGTCATATGCCGTGGCCGCCGCCGCTGATGATGACCCTGAGTTTCTGCGTCAGATGCAGATGGCCATCGCTCTGTCCCTCCAGGAATCGGACCTCGATGCATTCCTGCACGACGAGGACGAGCGCCGTCTCAGTGTCGGTGTGGAACAATCTATTGCATCTACGGATGCCATCCGCAATGCGGCTAGGGATCCAAAGCGACAAAAATGGCGGGAGAGTGCGAAGAGGAAGCGGCTGATGAAGAACTCAGATGTAGAGGGCAAAAAGAGGAGGGAGCAGGACCAGAACGCGGCGGAGCAGCCTGCCGCATGCCTCTCAGCCGCGTTGGAGGCTAGTGTAGGCCTTGCAGCTGTGGCAGCAGCTGAGGGAGTCCGGGATTAAGAGGTTCTCGGGCTACCGGCCTGTCTCCGCAGGCCGGATAGTGGGCCGCCCTATGATCATCAATAAAGGTTCGGACACCATCTGCAAGACGGAATCTCCCAAGTCGTGACGTGCAGTCCAAGGACAAGACGATGGGTTCGGCATATTCCTTTCCTGATGTAACCGACATTGTATAACCCTAGATACCCCTGGTGATTATATAAACCACAGGGTTTTAGTCCATAGGACAAGGTGAAGCTCATTACCATTAGGGTTTAGACCACATCATACAATCTCGAGGTAGATCAACTATGTACTCGATACCCCATATTCAATACAATCAAAGCAGGACATAGGGTTTTACCTCCATTAAGAGGGCCCGAACCTGGGTAAACATCGCCCCCCTTGTCTCCTGCAACCCATCAATCCAAGATCCACAGTTCGGGATCCCCTACCCGAGATCTGCCGGTTTTGACACTGACATTGGTGCTTTCATTGAGAGTTCTGCTGCGAGATTGCTAGAGGATTGATGGCTCGCCTAATCATCAGCGGTGAAGTCTGTAACAGGGTCACCTTTGTCCCTGGACAGATTTTTGCGTTTGGCAGCATTGTGTTGCACGCTGACCCGATCGGCCATCTTGGCAAGATCGGAAGTTTTGCCCCCAATCAAGAGATCAGATTCGGGAATCTAGAGTTCTCCACCGACTCCCGGGAAGACCTGTTCCTTACTGGGCCCGCGGTCTCGTCCGACGAGCCTAGAAATCCCAAAGCCTTAACTTCGGGCCTCCTGCTCGGCCTCGCCCTCGGGTCAATCCCTGCCGAGGGCTGATAACCCACAAGTATAGGGGATCACAACAATTTTCGAGGGTAGAGTATTCAACCCAAATTTATTGATTTGACACAAGGGGAGCCAAAGAATATTCTCGAGTATTAGCAGCTGAGTTGTCAATTCAACCACACCTGAAAGACTTAATATCTGCAGCAAAGTATTTAGTAGCAAAGTAATATGGAAGTAGCGGTAACGGTGGCAAAAGTGATAGTAGCAGTTTTGTAGTGATTGTAACAGCAGCAAAGGAAAGTAACGTAGCAAAGATCAATATATGAAAAGCTCGTAGGCTATGGATCAGTGATGGATAATTATGTCGGATGGCATTCATCACGCAACGGTTATAACATAGGGTGACACAGAACTAGCTCCAATTCATCAATATAATGTAGGCATGTATTCCATATATAGTCATACGTGCTTATGGAAAAGAACTTGCATGACATCTTTTGTCCTACCCTCCCGTGGCAGCGGGGTCCTAATGGAAACTAAGGGATATTAAGGGCTCCTTTTAATAGAGAACCGGACCAAAGCATTAGCACTTAGTGAATACATGAACTACTCAAACTACGGTAATCACCGGAAAGAATCCCAGTTAATGTCACCCTGGGGGATGCGGATCATAACTCGTAATAGGTGTCTACAACTTGCAAGATAGGATCAAGAACACATATATATTCATGAAAACATAATAGGTTCAGATCTGAAATCATGGCACTCGGGCCCTAGTGACAAGCATTAAGCATAGCAAAGTCATAGCAACATCAATCTCAGAACATAGTGGATACTAGGGATCAAGCCCTAACAAGACTAACTCGATTACATGATAAATCTCATCCAACCCATCAACGTCCAGCAAGCCTACGATGGAATTACTCACGAACAGCGGGGAGCATCATGAAATTGGTGATGAAGGATGGTTGGTGATGACGATGGCGTCGATTTCCCCTCTCCGGAGCCCAAATCAGACTCCAGATCTGCCCTCCCGAGGAAGAACAAGAGGTGGCGGCGGCTCCGTATCGTAAAACGCGATGAACTCTTCTCCCTGATTTTTTCTCCCCGAATATGAATATATAGAGTTGGAGTTGAGGTCGGTGGAGCTCCAGGGGGCCCACAAGACAGGGGGCACGCCCTGGGGGGGGGGGGGGGCGCCCCCCTGGCTTGTGGCCAGGTGGTGGACCCCCCTCCGGTTGATTCTTTCACCAGTATTTTTTATTAATTCCAAAAATATTCTCCGTAAATTTTCAGGTCAATCTGAGAACTTTTATTTCTGCACAAAAATAACACCAAGGCAATTCTGCTGAAAACAGTGTCAGTCCGGGTTAGTTTCATTTAAATCATGCAAATTAGAGTCCAAAACAAGGGCAAAAGGGTTTGGAAAACTAGATACGATGGAGACGTATCAACTCCCCCAAGCTTAACCCATTGCTTGTCCTCAAGCAATTCAGTTAACAAACTGAAAGTGACAAAGAAAAACTTTTACAAACCCTGTTTGATCTTGTTGTTGTAAATATGTCTAACTGATGTTCAGGTTTTCAGCAAGGATTATATACTAACCACATTCAAAATAACATTTAGGTCTCACGTTTACTCATATCAATGGCATAATCAACTAGCGAGCAATAATAATAAATCTCGGATGTCAACAATTTTATCAAAACAATCATGATACAGTATGATATAATGGTATCTCGCTAGCCCTTTCTAAGACCGCAAAACATAAATGCAGAGCACCTCTAAAAAACAAGGACTGACTAGACATTGTAATTCATGGTAAAAGAGATCCAGTCACAATCACACTCAATATCAATTAATAGCAAGGCATACAAATGGCGATGATGCTCTCTAACTGGTGTTTTTTATAAGAGGATGATGACTAAACAGTAAAGTAAAATAGATAGGCCCTTCGCAGAGGGAAGCATTGATTTGCAGAGGTGCCAGAGCTCGAACTTTTAAAATAGAGAAGAATAATAATTTTGAGAGGTATGCTTTCATTGTCAACATAACAACCAAGAGATCTCAGTATCTTCCATGCTAGATACATTATAGGCGGTTCCCAAACAGAATGGTAAAGTTTTTACTCTCCCTCCACCAAATCAATCACACTCCACGGCGAGCCGAATCCACGGGTACCGTCCATACAAACAACAATCCTGGGGGAGTTTTTGTTTCATTATATTTTGATTTGATTTTTGAGCATGGGACTGGGCATCTCGCATACCAGCCAGTTTCTCGTGAATGATAGTGAATAAACACATATCGTGAGAATAACCCACCTAGCATGGAAGATACTAACAGCCCCTAGTCGCTACATGAGCGATTCGGGCATGCAAAGCAGAATATTATTTGAAGGTTTAGAGGTTGGCACATGCAAATTTACTTGGAACGATAGGTAAATATCGCATATAGGTAGGTATGGTGGACTCATATGGAACAACTTTGGTTTTAAGGAAGTGGATGCACAAGCAGTATTCATGCTTAGTACAGGTGAAGGCTAGCAAGAGACTGAGAAGCAACCAACTAGAGTGCGACAACAGTCATAAACATGCATTGAGATTAACCAACGTTGAATGCAAGCATGAGTAGGATATAAATCACCATGAACATAAATATCGTGGAGGCTATGTTGATTTTGTTTCAACTACATGTGTGAACATGTGCCAAGTCAAGCCACTTGAAGCATTCAGAGGAGGATACCATCCTATCATACTATATCACAACCATTTTAAAATGCATGTTGGCATTCAAGACAAAACTTTATACACTCCTAGCTAATTAAGCATGGCATGAATAACTATAATCTCTAATTGTCATTGCAAACATGTTTCATCCATAATGGGCTGAATTCAGAACGATGAGCTAATCATATTTATAAAAACAAAATAGGTAGAGTTCGTACCAGCTTTTCTCCATCTCAATCACTTCATCATATATCGTCATTATTGCCTTTCCCTTGCACGACTGAACGGTGTGAATAATAATAAGAGTGCACGTGCATTGGACTAAGCTGGAATCTGCAAACAATAACTCAAAGGAGAAGGCAAGGTAATATGGGCTCTCTGATAGATAAACAACAATGCATATGAGAGCCACTCAATGTTTTCATCGTGGTCTTCTCCTTACGACGCAAAGAAAGAAATTTGAAAACAAGAACGAGAAAAACTATTTCACGGGAAAGCTCCCAGAAAGCAAAAGAAGAACGAGAAATCTTTTTGGGTTTTCCTTTAATGATACAACTAAACAAACTAAAAAGGTAAAACTAGAACTAATTTTTTTGGATTTTCTCAAGATTAATTAAGCACATAGGAAGAAAGCAGAAAGAAGAAATAGAACACCATGGATGATACAATGAAAAAGTGTAAGCACCGACTGCTAAGATGAATGTGTGAACATGAATGTAATGTTGGTGAGAAATACGTACTCCCCAAGCTTAGGATTTTGGCCTAAGTTGGTCTAGGGCCATGGCTGGAAATAACCCTCTCCAGGATACTTCGGAGGGTACTGAGGGCTCCGCTGGTTGGCTAGCTCCTGTGGCTCCCACTGAAAAACTGGATTCTGATACGGATCAATGGCTGGTGCCGGCTCAGGTGCTGGGGGTTGCGATAGACCCCAATATCTGTAGATGTCCTCGAGCATAATAGTGTACCTGCCTGAATGGATATCGAACAAAGAAGAAGCAGGCAGAGTAATAATTTCACATGTACCTTGACTAAATACTAAGTTGTAAAGCAGCCTCCTACCATTATTCTTCCTAATAAAATCATGTGCGACCATACTGTCATAGTCTAAATATCTTGCAGGTAGCCGCATTTCCTCTTCCTCGTCAGGCCTAATGGGTATCTTAAAATGTTTGGCTAGACGAGATGCATAGATACCTCCGAATATGGGACCCTTCGAATGGTTTAAGTTCAACCGTTGGGCCACCATAGCGCCTAGACTAAAAGTTCTATTAGCAAGTAAAGCGTGGCGTAGAATGGCCAGGTCTGGAGCACTAAGGCTTCCACTCTCTCCACGACCAACTAAACATCTTCCCGCAAATAATGAATAATAGCGTAGGACAGGAAAATGTAAACTAGCTGCTCTTGCCTTTGACACCCCTCTCTCTTCCCCCACAGTGATTGAGGCAATAAAGTCCTCCATGTCTCTAGGACGTGGTTCACTGATGCTGCCCTCATAAGGTAATTTGCAAACATTGCAAAAATCGTAAAGTGTCATCTTCTTAGGCACATCATACAAGTAAAATTCTACCATGGGAGGATTCTTCCTGGGATAAAAATGAAAGTTTTGCATGAAAATATTAGTGAGTAGGAGGTACTGGTCACACTTATCGTTGAGGAAGTCGGTGATGCCTGCATTCTCTGCCAAATAATAGAAATCTTCATAAATTCCGGCCGCCCTCAAGAATGCATCACTTCGCCATTCACATGGCCGAACCTCCGCGACGCGAGGAAGATTATATTCGGACTTCTTCTTCACCTCATTCTCATCTTCTTTAGAGCCCCGGCTTGAAGAGCCCCTTAACAACCTCCTCATCATTTCTTTTTCTGAAAAATCTCTGAAATTTTTAGTGACTCAAAATAGAGGTGAACAAAACTCAACAAAACTTATAGCAACTACTCCCACAAGTGCCTTGAGGTTATATCATGCATCAAAACTACTTGGGACCATATAAATTTGACATGCAAGGTCAAGAACAAGGTCACCACAGCAGCAAAAATTTGCAATATATAAAGCACAAAAACAAAAACTAATTGGAACCTTGGAGGAGTCACATACCGAAGATCAAACCCCCAAAATAGTTTGGAAAATGGAGCTATGCATAAGGAGATCGAAAATGGCAGCAAAGTGAGCTAGAACAAGGGTTTGAGTAATGGTGGGATTTTTTCTGGAGGAAGACGAAGTGGATCGGTGCTGGAATAAGTGAGGGGGGCCTACGTGGGACCCACAAGCCAGGTGGGCGCGCCCTGCAGGCTTGTGGCCCACTGGTGCAGCCCCCTGATGTGTTCTCAGTGCCAGAAATTCTTACATATTCCAGAAAAAATCATACTACATTTTCAGGGCATTTGGAAAACTTTTATTTTTAGGTCATTTTTTATTGCACGGATAACTCAGAAAACAGAAAAATAATAGCATTTTTACTTTATTTGATCTAAATAACAGAAAGTAAAAGTTGGGTATAGAAGGTTGTGTCTCCTAAATTCATCCATCTCATGCTCATCAAAAAGAATCCATCAATAAGGTTGATCAAGTCTTATTGACAAACTTTTTTCGAATGACACGGAACCTGAGAATTTTCGAATAACACTAGGTTTCCTCAATGGGGATATGCATGTCCCCAACAATAAGTATATCATATTTCTTTTTGGCAGTAGGGAGAGGGAATTCAAAATCTCTAATAATAATCGTTGAAATTTTTCCTATGGAGTTGATACTATGAACTTGAGGTTGTTTCTTCGGAAAGTGTACCGTATGCTCATTACCATTAACATGAAAAGTGACATTGTCCTTGTTGCAATCAATAACAGCCCCAACAGTATTCAAAAAAGGTCTATCGAGGATGATCGACATATTGTCGTCCTCGGGAATATCAAGAATAACAAAGTCCGTTAGGATAGTAACATTTGCAACTACGACAGGAACATCCTCACAAATACCGATAGGTATAGCGGTTGATTTATTAGCCATTTGCAAAGAGATTTCAATAGGTGTCAACTTATTCAAATCAAGTCTACGATACAAAGAGAAAGGCATAACACTAACACCAGCTCCAAGATCACATAAAGCAGTTTTAACATAATTTCCTTTAATAGAGCATGGTATAGTAGGTACTTCGGGATCTCCTAGTTTCTTTGGTATTCCACCCTTAAAAGTATAATTAGCAAGCATGGTGGAAATCTCAGCTTCCGGTATCTTTCTTTTATTAGTCGCAATATCCTTCATATACTTAGCATAAGGAGACATTTTCAGAATATCAGTCAAGCGCATACGCAAAAAGACAGGTCTAAGCATTTCAACAAAGCGCTCAAAGTCCTCATCATCCTTTTTCTTGGATGGTTTAGGAGGAAAGGGCATGGATTTCTGAACCCATGGTTCTCTTTCTTTACCATGCTTCCTAGCAACAAAGTATCTTTTATCATATCTTTTATTCTTAGATTTTGGGTTATCAAGATCAACAGCAGGTTCAATCTCCACATCATTATCATTACTAGGTTGAGCATCAACATGAACATCATCATTAATATTATCACTAGGCTGATGTTCATCACCAGATTGTGTCTCAGCATCAGAAATAGAAATATCATTTGGGTTTTCAGGTGTGTCTATAACAGGTTCACTAGCAGCATGCAAAGTCCTATCATTATTCTTTTTCCTTTTATTACTTGGACGACTAGGTGCATCAGTTTTAATTCTCTGAGAATCTTGCTCAATTCTCTTAGGATAGCCCTCAGGATACAAAGGTTCCTGAGTCATTCTACCACCTCTAGTAACAACTCTAACAGAATGATCATTATTCCTACTATTCATCTCATTAAGCAAATCATTTTGTGCCTTAAGTACTTGTTCTACTTGAGTAGTTACCATGGAAGCATGTTTACTAATAAGCTTAAGATCATTGATAGTTCTACTCATATAATCACCCAAGCGATCAAGCATGTAAGCATTATGTTTCAATTGCCTACTAACATAAGCATTGAAATTCTCTTGATTAACAATAAAGTTATCAAACACATCCAAGCATTGGCTAGCAGACTTATTATAGGGAATATCACCTTCATCAAATCTATAGAGAGAATTTACCTCTACTACCTGTGTCGGGGTATCAAGACCATGTATTTCTTCAATAGGTGGTAAATTCTTAACATCTTCAGCTTTAATACCTTTTTCTTTCATAGATTTCTTTGCCTCTTGCATATCTTCGGGACTGAGAAATAGAATACCTCTTTTCTTCGGAGTTGGCTTTGGAGGTGGTTCAGGAATAGTCCAATCATTATCATTGCTCAATATATTATTCAATAGTAGTTCAGCTTGTTCAACAGTTAGTTCCCTCAAAAAAAAACCAGCACAACTATCTAGGTGGTCCCTAGAACCATCGGTTAGTCCATTATAAAAGATATCAAGTATTTCGTTTTTCTTGAGAGGATGATCAGGCAAAGCATTAAGTAATTGGAGAAGCCTCCCCCAAGCTTGTGGGAGACTCTCTTCTTCAATTTGCACAAAGTTAAATATTTCCTGCAAGGCAGCTTGTTTCTTATGGGCATTAATTTTTTTTCCAGAGAAGTAATATATCATATCCTGGGGACTACGCACACAACCAGGAGCAAGAGAATTAAACCATAGCATCACCCTTTATTGAGAAAGGAAACAACTTAAGAATGTAGTAATAACGAATTTTTTTCCTCATGAGTGAATAGGGTGGCTATATCATTCAATTTAGTAAGATGTGCCACAACAGTTTCAGATTCATAACCATGGAAAGGATCAGATTCAACCAAAGTAATTAACTCAGGATCGTTAGAGAATTCATAATCCTTATCAGTAACAAAGATAGGTGAAGTAGCAAACTTAGGATCATATTGCATTCTAGCATTCAAAGATTTTTCCTTCCACTTTCATAGTAATTTCTTAAGATCATCTCTATCCTTACAAGCAAGAAAGTCCCTTGCTACCTCTCCCTCCATAACATAACCCTTAGGTATATTAGGCAGTTCATATCTAGGAGAGCTAGGTCTAGCAGGTGTCTCATAGTGTTCAGTTTCAATAATTTCATCAGTTTCAGCATTGAATCTAGCAATTTGTTCATCAAGAAATTCACCCAGTGGCATAGTATTATCAAGCAAAGTATTATCATAAGCATCATGCATAGCAGAAGTGGCATCATCAATTACTTGGGACACATCAGAATCAATAACAGGTGATGGTGTCGCAAATTTACTCATAACAGAAGGTGAATCAAGTGCAGAGCTAGATGGCAGTTCCTTACCTCCCCTCGTAGTAGAGGAATATATCTTGGTTTTTGGGTCTTTCAGATTCTTCATAGTGATCAACAGATATAAATCCCAAGTGACTCAGAGAGTAGAGCTATGCTCCCCGGCAACGGCGCCAGAAAATGTTCTTGATAACCCAAAAGTATAGGGGATCGCAACAGTTTTCGAGGGTAGAGTATTCAACCAAAATTTATTAATTCGACACAAGGGGAGCCAAAGAATATTCTCGAGTATTGGCAGCTGAGTTGTCAATTCAACCACACCTGAAAGACTTAATATCTGCAGCAAAGTATTTAGTAGCAAAGTAATATGGAAGTAGCGGTAACGGTGGCAAAAGTGACAGTAGCAGTTTTGTAGTGATTGTAACAACAGCAAAGGAAAGTAACGTAACAAAGATCAATATATGAAAAGCTCGTAGGCAATGGATCAGTGATGGATAATTATATCGGATGGCATTCATCATGCAACAGTTATAACATAGGGTGACACAGAACTAGCTCCAATTCATCAATATAATGTAGGCATGTATTCCATATATAGTCATACGTGTTTATGGAAAAGAACTTGCATGACATCTTTTGTCCTACCCTCCCGTGGCAGTGGGGTCCTAATGGAAACTAAGGGATATTAAGGGCTCCTTTTAATAGAGAACCGGACCAAAGCATTAGCACTTAGTGAATACATGAACTCCTCAAACTACGGTAATCACCGGAAAGAATCCCAGTTATTGTCACCCTGGGGGATGCGGATCATAACTCGTAATAGGTGTCTACAACTTGCAAGATAGGATCAAGAACACATATATATTCATGAAAACATAATAGGTTCAGATCTGAAATCATGGCACTCGGGCCCTAGTGACAAGCATTAAGCATAGCAAAGTCATAGCAACATCAATCTCAGAACATAGTGGATACTAGGGATCAAGCCCTAACAAGACTAACTCGATTACATGATAAATCTCATCCAACCCATCACCGTCCAGCAAGCCTACGATGGAATTACTCACGAACATCGGGGAGCATCATGAAATTGGTGATGAAGGATGGTTGGTGATGACGACGGCGTCGATTTCCCCTCTCCGGAGCCCAAATCAGACTCCAGATCTGCCCTCCCGAGGAAGAACAGGAGGTGGTGGCGGCTCCGTATCGTAAAACGTGATGAACCCTTCTCCCTGATTTTTTTCTCCCCGAATATGAATATATAGAGTTGGAGTT
This sequence comes from Elymus sibiricus, assembly GCA_039707655.1. Taxonomy (NCBI): domain Eukaryota; kingdom Viridiplantae; phylum Streptophyta; class Magnoliopsida; order Poales; family Poaceae; genus Elymus; species Elymus sibiricus. The sequence goes on from CM077671.1 coordinate 397,007,558, forward strand.
GAGGTCGGTGGAGCTCCAGGGGGCCCACAAGACAGGGGGGTGCGCCCTAGGGGGGCGCCCCCCTGGCTTGTGGCCAGGTGGTGGACCCCCTCCGGTTGATTCTTTCGCCAGTATATTTTATTAATTCCAAAAATATTCTCCGTAAATTTTCAGGTCAATCCGAGAACTTTTATTTCTGCACAAAAATAACACCAAGGCAATTCTGCTGAAAACAGCGTCAGTCCGGGTTAGTTTCATTCAAACCATGCAAATTAGAGTCCAAAACAAGGGCAAAAGGGTTTGGAAAAGTAGATATGATGGAGACGTATCAAGGGCTTTAGGCTCGGATCCGATGATAGTACCCAAGGACCAGGGGTCAGCCCTAGCCGAATATACTCTTCGTACAGACTCATCGGAGGTTAGCTCCAAAGGGGTCCGGCAGATTAATCCAGTCGACCTCTCGCTTTTGGACGAGGCGTTGGACCGAATCCAGTCAATCAAAATCATGGACGACCTGACCTCGAACCACACACAGATTGCTATGGAGGTAGGTCAGGAGGAATATTACGGCTTACCCACCACCCACTTGATAGCCACTGTCGAAGATTTAACTGATATGCTGGACTACGCCTCTGAGGAGGTAGAAGACAAGGAGGAAGAGGCCGATCCACCCATCCCTGCCACCACTGGACGGTGGGCAGCCACCTCCACCTACGACGTCTATATGGTGGACACCCCTGATGATAAGGGCAACCACACCCCCAAGAAGAATGGTGACAAATCTGAAAAGGAGTCATCCAGGCACCGGAAACTGCGCAAACGATCCAAGGCGAACAAGGGAAGGTAACGTAACGTAGACATCGGGGAAAATGACACCTCGGAGGACCTCGACGACCTCGAAGCCCCCGAGCAACCACTGGAAGACTCGGAGAGGCCCGAGGATCAACGTGACCTCGAGGACCCCAACGATTCCGAGGACGACAACTACCTCCCCCCTGTCGAGGAGGAAGACAACTTCGAAGCCGAAGACTTCACCGTCCCTAAAAACCCCATGGACCAGGAACGTTTTCGATGGAAGATCATAGCCACCGCCCGAAGCCTAATGGCAAAGTAGCAGCGGCTCAAAGTCGAACAAGATACCCTCAACGACAGATGGACGAAGGTCTTGGCAGCCGAAGAAGGGTACGACATTGAGCGACCGGATCAAAGCAAAAGTTACCCACACCGGCGTCTGCTGTCGCAATTTGACGACGAGGCCTTTGAGCCCGTATCTCCCAGGCGCACCCAATACGACCAGCTGGACCCCCCCTTGAGGACGGGACATGCCGGCTCAAGACACCGAGTACATACCTGCATTTCCCCGCAGGAGAGGAAAGGATCCTGTACATCCTTAGGATCGATATGACTTATGACAGGACTTTGACTATAGAGCAGGTCACACAAGATCCATCTACGGATCTAGAGAGTACTCCCCCGCTAGACGGGACGGGTACCAACCGTGGCTCGACTGCAACAACAGAGATCAGGATCAATAGAGGGCCCAAACGATGGCCGTGGTTGTTTATGCAGCTAGGGGTGCACGACAGGCAGAAGCGGAAGCAGCAACACGGGCGATTCAATAGCTTCAGCCTCAATCGGCGGCTTGGGGGGCTGGGGCCAACAGTAGGACGGCTCAAGCGAAAGGTACAAGATATGGGCGACTTAATGGACATCCTCACCATATACGCCAAGTCAGATAGCACGAAGGATCCCAGTTCGGATGAGGACAAGACTGCCAAAGGCAAGAAAGGCGAAGGAGGAAATGGCCAGCAAAATCAAGGTGGTAACCAGGGGGCTCAAAATAGCCACAACAAGCGGAAACAGCCAGATGGCGGGTCAGACTTCGTTGCTAACACTAATACTAGTTTCAAAAACCAGCGCCGTAATGGTCTCCCCGGAGGAGCCTACAACGGGAATAAACCTCGTAACTATGAGGAAGCGCTTAAGTGCGATGTTTCAAGCACAGTACCCAGGATAAGCCGGCTACCCACTCATGGGAGAACTGTTACATCATGCAGGAATTCCATAACCAGGCTTTCCAAAATAATCCAGGAGGCAATGGCGGAGGACACCCGGGTCAGCACAGTCCTGGCGGGTCATAGGGCGGCTTGGGGGCTAGTTTTCAGCATCAGGGAAATCATGGCAATGGACAACATCCTGGCCAGGGCAATCAACATAATAACCAAGGAGGATTCCAAAGTAATCCAAAGCAGTTGAATAACGGTTAGTACCACTAGTGCCTGAATCCCTGAATAAAGTTCATACTCTGGAGAGATTTACAAAACGAGTTCTATACCTCCAAGGAGGCAACAAGCCGGCCCTGGAACACCTTCGGCCTTATTATACGTAGAGCCACCGGCTCACCTTTTTTGTAATTTCTCCCCCCTTGCAAATTCTGTGTATACTTCTTTATATTTCGAATAGAATAAAGCTGGCGCTCCCGAACTTTGGGGTTTTTAGCTGTTTCAGCCTACAAATTGAGCTCGAGTCTTTATTTTTTGAAACAATGGGCACTTGGGGGCTTCCAACTCACCGAGTTTAGCTTTCTCACCCTTGTGAGCTGGCAAAATAACGCCACAATATTTTGGGCATTTGGGGGCTTCCAACTCATGGAGTTTAGCTTTCTCACCCTCTTGACCCGGGAAAAATAAATGCCACATATGGTTAAACCTGCCTGTACGCTTGATGCGACTCCGATCAGATGACCCCGTGTACTCTTGACAAGTTAATCCTTTTTGGACCCTGAACTTGCCAAGGTTAAAACATTGGCTTGAGTCATGTGAGAGCCGGCGTACAAAGAGCTAGGATAAACCATGGGTTATCATACCCGCTTCATTGAAGCAAGACTCGAGCCTCGAAAGTTGGTCTTTCTGTCAAGCCTCGAAAGCCGGCATTTTTTTTATCATGTATTGCATAATTATATCATGAGTCATACATTCGTATTTGCCACGGAAAGCCGGTCTCTAGACCAGGTTACATCGTAGCCCCTTACAATGAGAAGAAATTATCCCAAACCTTATTATGGTTTATTATAACCAGGATTCGATAATTGAAGTTCTCAAGCCAGCTGAGTATAGCCTAGTTAGTATTACTAAGCTTTGAAAGCAAGTTCAATTTTGCCAAAATCCCACTGGTCTGGCTTATTGACAGTACTATGTATTGTTTTAAAATTATGTTATCACTGCATAAATTTTTTCAGGTACGCCCAGTTGTCATTGCCGGCTCATACGTGAGCGTTTGGATTATTAGCGGCAGTCAAAACAATGACCAGCTCAAAATTATATTATTGAGGAAAAGCTCAAGACTTCAAGCCTCGAAATAATTTTCAGGTAAAATATTGTCACTATTGCTGGCTCGCACTTGAGCGACCGGGTCAAGCAATTGAGTTCACATTGTGACCCGTTGTCAAATCATGTCTTCAACATCATTGGATGGAGAATTGACAGAACTTATGTCTTGAAAACCAAGACCTTCTGCCGGCTTATTTTGCTCAAAACTTTCCTGTCAAAACACTCATTAATCATGATAATAGAGATGTGCAATGAGAGGCTGAAAGAATAGCAAAATGATATCAAGCCCAATAGTTTAATATCTTACACCAACAAACGTGCAAACGTGCACGATGGCATGACAAGGTATATCCAAAGTTTTTAAAGATAGCCCTATTACAAGTTCAAGGATCCACAAAAAATTTGGCCCCATACTTGGGGGCTCGTGCCATCTGGCTGGAGACTTAAAAAGTTCATATCATCATTTTGGCAACTCGCCTTTTGTGCCATCCGGGTTAGCTGCGGTGTGATCCTTTGCTTGAGACGTCCCCGGGTTATCCGCCACTGGGTCTTCTAGTTCTTGTATCTGAAGATTGCCCACATCACAGTTACAATGGGTTAAAGCGTGGAATATGGCTTCGTCAGCAAGGATGGAAGACGGGTCAACTTCAGGGGCGAAGATGTGCTTAGGCTGTTGAGGAGTCAGATTCACCGATTTAAAGGTGGGCGGGGTAATCCGTGAATGGTTGGCATCATAAGCCGCCTGATAATTCTTCAGCTTCATTTCAGAAACTAGCTGGGTGGACAACACTCGAGCGGCTTTGACACAAGATGTGTAGTCGTTTTTAGTAAATTCTGACCCGTCAACCTTAAGCTCGGGGAAGCCCTTTGCCATTTCTGTCGGATCAAGCCCTGCTGAGTAAGCTAGAGCCCAACTCAAAGAATACGTTGCGCCGGAGCGGGCAGCTGACCTTTTCAACTCCTGAATTTGCTGGGGAATGGTTGAAAGACATTCTAACACATTTTTGATGAGTCCCAATGGCTGCTTATCCCCCATCACTGTCCTGATTGCAAGGTGACTTCCAACATAGAGTTGTTCTGTCAGTGAATAAACAGCCTTGAGCATCAGCAGGCTATTATCATGAAGGTTGCTAGTCCGGGGGCCTTCAAAATAGCATCAATACATGAGTCACCAGGTGATTTATATTCATATCTAAAGAAGGCGAGAAGTCATAGATACTTACCAAAAACAGCCTGGGTCATCTCGGCAATGTGCCGTTTCAACCCGGATAGCTCCTCGATGATGGGCTTCAGCTGGCCCTCAGAATCCTCTGCACGCTTCAGCAGAGCCGCCTTTTCAGCTTCAAAGGATTCTTTCTCTTTTAAGAAATTTGCCTTGGTGTTTTCCAGTTCTACCAAGGAGAGTCGAAGTTTTCCTTCAATCTCTGCCCGGACGGCTTGCCCCGTTTCCAGGTCCTTTTTTAAGTCGGCCGTGTTTGACTCGGTCATCTTCAGAGTTTCCTGCATAGTAAGAGGTATTATATCAAGTCCCAAGCAGATTGCAAGCAATATATTTGGCACTTGGGGGACTAATGTATGCAAACTTTCCTCAAATGCATCATACGGAGAGACCCGCCTCATCTCAAGAAGATGAGCTGGACCTTGGGGGCTATAGGTCGAAATTCTTCAAATTATCAAGACCTGACTCATCTCAAGAAGATGAGCCGGCCCTTGGGGGCTATAGGTCGAAATTCTTCAAATTATCAAGACCCGACTCATCTCAAGAAGATGAGCCGGCCCTTGGGGGCTACAAGTCGAATCAATCAAAATATTAACAAGACCCAACTTATCTTAGAAAGATAAGCTGGCCCTTGGGGGCTACATAAGGATACATGGTATAAACAAGTGAAGAGGAACATACCTCGTATTTGTTCTTCATCATGCTAACAAGGCCAACTTCCATCTCTCGGCTTGTAGCAAGGCGGTCCAGATAGCTAGCATGTAGCTCTTCTGTGCTGAGTTTTTCATAATTTGGAACCTCCAGCTTAGTCTTCCCCTTCTCAAGCAGCACTGTTTGATATTTAACAACTATCTTTGCCAATACACTCGAGGCCTCAGGAGCGGTGTAACTCGCACCAGTGATAGTGACTTCCCTAGGGGCATCTTCAGTTGGCTTTGAAGGAATGGGCAGATTAAGGTTGGCTGCTGGATTAGTTTTAACATCCATGTCATTTGTTCTTGCCACCTCAGGAGGCAGGGGTAAGTCAGCTTGGATTTCTTCATGATCTTCAGATCGATCAGTATGAATTTCAGGAGCAGCCAGATCAGGGATCTCCGGCTCAAGGACCTCAGGGTTGGTGGATGACCCGTCAGTTTTCCTTTTCTTGGCCTTGGCGCTGCAAAACAAAGGAATCAATATAAGGCATGGGCAAAGACAAAAGTCTACTTAAACAAGCGAATGACGAAAGGGGAGTTTACCCAGGATTGATAACAAAGGGTGCTACTTTGGAGGCGGTCGACTCGCTCGATGAAGGTGGCCACTCCTGATAAACCAAAATATAAGGATTAATAGTCGACATATCAGGTCAGTCCTCTCTGAAGAATTGGAACGTCAAATACCTCAGTTGGTCATTTTCGGGCAGCTGGTTTGTCGGGTAAGCCGGCAGCAAAATCACCATTCCTGCTCCGGATCTGACGCTTTGACTTGTGCTGAGTTTTCTTCAAAACAAAATTGGGATCCAGATAAGCATCTGGGTGGGAGAAGTTTATTTTCTGAACAACCCACCTTGTTTTCAATGGAGGCAAGGATTCTGAGTCGGAGGTAATGGAAATTACCTCAACATCGCCTGCACGGCTTGTCTGAACATCGCTCTAAGAAGAAGAGGCGTCAGCTAGATTCAATAAAACATGGACAAAATTAAATTCTACCTCTGATTGAACGTCAGTTGCAGTTGCTTCGTCCATCTGAGACAGTCCTTCAGCGGCTGCCTTATTCTTTTTCTTACTTGGGGCGTCTTTGGTTTTATTAGCCGGAGTTTTGCCTCGCTTCTTGCCCCAGAATGTAGACTTGGCCTGTAAAATTGACAATCAGAACAAATAGGCGAAGGTCAAAAAGCTACAAAGATAGTATTCATAAAGCCGGATAAAAGTATCGAAGGCTTTTTTACCGGAGGAACCGGGTTAAGAGCGTAGAAAGGTTTCAACCCATCCTTGCTGCAAGTTTCTTGGTTTTCACCCAACAGCTTCTTCACAATCCGGTTTATCTCTTCAGCATCCAAACAAAAGTTGCTGTATCTTTGAGCATCATTTAAGTCCCTGGAATAAGTGTACATCAAGCTGTTGCGGAGGCTTAGTGGCGAAATCCTCCAAGACACCCAGCACCGGGTTAGGTCGACTCCAGTTAGCCCGTTGTCTAGTAAAGCCCTCAACCTTGGATAGATGGGGGCGTGTTGAGAACCTTCCTCTTGAGGAGCCCAGCCAGGAAGATCGAAATCCATGGGAAGGTGGTTGGGACTTTAACCCGGCAAGGGGTTCTTGTTAGCAGGGGCGTTGTTCCGACAATAAAACCAAGTTTTGTTCCACCCCTTAGGATGTCTTGGCAGGATGGCAGCAGGAAAGAGGAAGTCTCTTCGCCTCTGGATCGAGACCCCGCCAAGCTCTAAGCTAGGACCATCTGCGCATTCGGTTTGCCAGTTCAAGTAGAAGAATTCCCTTAAAACGGAGACAAAGGGCTCCATTTGCAGATACACCTCACAGAAAACTTAGAATTGGCAAAGATTCGATATGGAGTTGGGACCCAGGTCTTGAGGATGAAGGTGGAAGAAATGCAGAACATCTCGAAAGAATTTTGACCCAGGAGGAGAGAAACCTCTCTGAAGGTGATCCAAGAATACCACTACTTCTCCCTCCTCCGGGTTTGGGATTTCCTCCACAAGGATAACCCACCAACCAAAATTACCTCTAGAGGCGGTAGGAACCCGTGATCTTGGTATTCTTTTAAAATGGCATCAGAAACTTGAGTGGCCACCCAGTTGCAGGTAGTGGATTTTGACATAATGAGTCGCCTGAATGAAATAAAGGGATGACTTAGGCATGTGGCTAAAGAAAAGACGACTTAATTATTCGCAATAAGTAAATTGCCTGATGAGGGGCCAACATTTTAACCCAGCAGTTTATTACACAACCGGTCATATCTATGCTGACGAACCTGCCGGAACATACATGCGACTTAAGCTAGAACAGAGCCTTCTGGTTTCTTTGCTAAGTATGGGAGAAACAAGTTTCTACCGAAACAACTATGTTTATGGATCTAAAAATAGTTCCACAAGGCAAAGTATTTGCTAGACCTAATGGAGGAGCAGGGAAGCAATGACAATGTAGTTTATCAAAATGCTGAGGGAGATTGGAGTGTGTTATGTGCAAAACAGAGCCGTTATTCCTACCACTCTATTTTTATGATTAAACTTGTGGGATCTACACATGAAACCAACAATGGTGATAAGCCGAAGAGGAACTACCGAAGAACTCAAGAACTCCGGTGAACTACAATGGATCTAGGTCAGAGGGAAAGACTTACTTGAGTGACCGCCAACGGCAGCAGATACGCGCGGATGGTTTCTGACAAAGAAGAAATACCGCTAAGGTCTCGGAGTGATCGCGAGCGACGAGCAGGTAGCGGCGGAGACGCAAGGAAGCTCCGGGCTCGAGAAACAAGAAGCAAAGAGACGAAGTGAAGAATCAGAAGGGGACCCCTCGGTAAATATTTAAAGGGAGGGAGCCCGAAGAGGCAACTGATGAGCGTGACAAACGAGGAAACACAGTAAATTTCGGGAAACGAATATGCCTCGATTTTCGGGATAAACAGATATACTCAGATTTCCCATGATGTCATCATTGGCCTCCTAAATTAAATGGCGGGTGCCGTCACTAAATGGACAGGCATTGGAGAAATGACAAGTCCCAAAGCATTACAAGCCGGCGGTTCATGAAAAATACAAATCGGAAGGTGAGCCGCCAAATAAGGAGAGAGAAATTGACATGAATGAATTGAAATCAACCTGGGGCCTAATGTCGGGGTTATAACCCCATGGTATGACCCTCCTTATTGGGCTGGGTCAATATACTGGCGGCTATGGAATTATATTCAAGATGGGCCACGTCATGAAGATAAGGCGAACAAAACCATTACTAAGTGAGCCGCCGGGCAGCCCAAGTGCGCGGAGATGGCGACTCAAGGCCCACAGGGCAGAAGACGCTGGAAGATTCCTTGCTTGAGAGGCAAGGCGTGTTGGAGACATGATAGGTTACGAGTCACGATATGACTCGGACTCCGTTGTAAACCCTAGGGTCTTGACCTGTATATAAAGGCAAGCCCCTAGGGCCGAAAGACTCAAGTCATAATCCCTCGAGATCTAGGTTAGCGATTCCGCACCCTTGTAATCAAGATCCATCCATCAATACACACAAAGAAGGACGTTGGCTATTACCTCCATCGGAGGCGCCGAACCTGGGTAAACTCATTTCTCGTTTCCGATCAACCCCGTTGAGTCGCCACCTAGCGGCGATGGCCTCACACCTAAGTCCTTGCACGAGGACATCTGCCGTGACAAAACCACGACAACACTGGTTAAAGAACCTCCCCGAAAACTCCAACGGGAGCTGGGAATAGCTCGAGGATGCCTTACGATCTAACTTCCAGGGCACATATGTCTGCCCCCCAGACTCCTCCGATTTGAGCAACGTCGTCCAAAAAGCCGGCAAATCTGCTAGACAATTTGGAATCGGTTCCTAACCAAGAAGAACCAGATCGTTGATTGCCCGGACGCCGAGGCAATAGCCTCTTTGAGACATAACATCCGGGACAAATGGCTAGCTCATCAGCTCGGCCAGGACAAGCCAAGAACAATGTCCGCCGTTACTTCACTCATGACCCACTTTTGCGCGGGGAGGACAATTGGCTAGCTCGTTGAAGCCACAGCCCCGAAGACACGGCCGTAAATGCCGGCTTCCGCAACTCAAAATCCGGACAGCAGAAGAAGCCCTCTAAAGGAAATAGAGACAAACCTTCCATGCCGGACAAAATCATGGATAGGCCTTGCCAGATCCAGGGCACCCAAGACAAGCCTGCCACCCACACCAACCGTAAGTGTTGGGTATTCAAACAAGCTGGCAAACTCGCAGCCGAGGAGCAGGGCAAGGGCCCACTCAGTGAGGACGATGAAGAGCCCCACGGGCTGAACTATGGAGGATAGAAGCAATTCCCTCCAGAGGTAAAAATGGTGAACATGATATACGTCACACACATACCCAAAAGGGAGAGGAAGTGCTCCCTTCGGGAGGTCTACGCCATAGAGCCCATAGCCCGGAAATTTAACTCATGGTCGGCTTGCTCGATAACCTTTGACCGTAGGGACCATCCGACCAGTATCCATCATGGAGGCTTGGCAGCCCTCGTCTTAGATCCCATTATCGACAGGTATCACCTCACTAGAGTCCTCATGGATGGAGGAAGTAGCCTTAATCTGATTTATTCAGACACGGTGAAAAAGATGGGTATCGACCCGTCAAGGATCAAACCCGGCAATACTACCTTTAAAGGAGTAATCCCAGGCGTCGAAGCCCGCTGCTCGGGCACCATGGCTTTGAAGTAGTGTTCGGCTCGCCCGATAACTTTCGCAGCGAAGACCTGATCTTCAACATTGTCCCTTTCCACAGCGGCTAACACGCACTACTCGGCCGTACAGCATTCGCTCGCTTTAACGCTGTCCACCATTACGCATATCTAAAGCTCAAGATGCCCGGACCCAAGGGGGTCATCACAGTCAATGCAAAACAGAACGCTCCCTCTGAACTGAGGAACACACAACGGCCCTAGCAGCCGACTTCCGTAATGAGAACGAAGCGCCAAGTCCCCAATCAGCCATCAAGGCGCGAGAGGTGAGCAAACGAGCCCGAGCTCAATCTGATCTCCCGGATCCATCCCCTGCTCAACGCAAATAGCAATACGCGCCCCACAGCGTAGCCCTGTTACCCACAAGGTACGTACTCCAGAATCATAATTTTGCACTTCAAATTCCTTGGGTAGCTGTGGGAACCTACCATCCAAAGGCCTAGTCTTCGGCTAAACCGAAAGGTGGTCATATATGTCTTCGGACAACACCAGGCTCCATCAAGGATCCAATCAGCAACGTTAAGCTCACATAATTCGACGACCTATCAAGACTTTCTCTCACAAGGCCCGGTCGTCGACTACCACCTCCTCTAAAGGAGCACCCTCCAGGAGAACAAAGGCGCAGACGTGCAACAATACACAGTAAAGGACATCAAGCCATTTTTTTGTCAAAGTCCTGTGTAAACCTTTTTTCCTGTAAATTTATTTTCGCATACTTGTACCAGTCGCATGAGAAAACAAAAGTATACGACACGTCAAGTGTCCGTCGCAATAACGCCCAAACATTACGATCCTAGGGCAACTATTGATATTGTGCATGCCTTTTTGCTCTTCGATGCAAGTTAGTTCAGTATGTATTTCTTTAGATGCAGTTGGTCCATAAAACCGTGGGCTCGATCAACTTGCCCCGCGCATCGCCCCAACACTAGCTTGATATCATGTGTTCGACATCTTGGATATTGCATTAAATGCACCGGTTCCGAATTGTGTCTTCAGTCAAAGTTTGGGTTGCTCGGCTCCTGTGCTTCCCCTTTTATGTTCTGATTGTTCGGCTAAAAGGGAAAAGGGATCACCGTTGTGATTGTACTTCTAGTTCGTCTGGTTAAGTACCTTAGTGGAGAAAGCCGAAAACTGACTGGCATAATAAGCGTGAATTGATCTGCGATCCAATCACAAGTGTTGAACCAAGAATCGTTGGAGGTTCACCGTGTTAAAATGGAGGGTTTGGAGTAACACAAGCCATGTGATACGGGTTTTCCATATTGTTAAAACACCAAACATCACAAAGGACAGGGCGGCTAGTGCCCACTTCCCGCATTTAAGCTCCTATGGTTAAGTGAAGCAATAAAGCCGCATAGTCTGATTGCCTCGTTTTCCTCCGAACTACCGCCTCCGGGTACCAAGACGTTGGCTAAGGGTAATAGTGCGGATATCGAAAATGCCCCTTGTAGTATCTATAGGGGGTTGAAGCCGACGACTGGTAACTTTCAGAATTAAAACAACCACACAGGAGTCAAAATTAACAAAAGCACAACGTGGCATATACCATGCAAATTCACAAATATTAAGATATAATAAAGTTTCGACCATCACACGGATGGTAGTACTTTCACTCAAGGACTACATCCTTCGGGCATCAAGCCTCTATTGCCTATTTGTCGGCGTTCTGGGAACGGGGGTACCCAGACTTGCCTGCCTACGGCCCAGGGCATGGCCCACCACATCAACCAAACCAGGCCTGGCGCGATTGGACTCAAGACAAGGCCCTCGTGGGGACCCCAGGCTCACGACGAAGAGCAGCACCAAGACCAACAGGGGGAGGGCCTCCGCAGGCCCCCTCCGGAGCGGTGGAGATCTCAATGCAAGGCCCAGCCTCAGGAATCAAGGGTGACGCACGGAAGGACAGGCAGGCGCAGTCGCGCCAGACGGTGCAGTTGCCCCTTTGGTGCAAAGGAGGCAAGGGCAGACGCGGGTTCCCAGAGCACCGCCCAAAGGTTTCCATTTTGGTGCAACAAGACGACGACCACGAGCCCCGCCAGGCGGATGTCATCGCCGAGCCCACCACTGCTTCGTCGATAGTTGCTTTGCAGGCAAAGACCACCTTTAGACAGGGCGGGGATGTACTCTTGTCCCCCTTCAAATTTGGCCGTTGTGGGTTCCCTTCCCGCCATTGTGATAAGGGTAGAGGACCCGGGCTACTGCTATATATAGAGGCTAGGCCGCACCGTAGAACGAGGACGGACAGAGAGAGAGAGAGCAAGGCAAGATAGAGAGCCGAGAGCACCACTCGAGAGTCTCAGGAGGCCGTTCACCACTGTACTAGTTCATCCACTATACCTCCCCGTGAGGCCATCCACCAAAGCAGGAGTAGGGTATTACGCTTCGCAGCGGCCCGAACCTGGGTAAATCTCCCTGTTCATCTTCTTCCTCGTCCTCGTGCAAGTTCGTCGTAGTAATCATCGAGTAGCGAGCTAGGGGAGGGGCACGGCCGCAAGGGAAGCTCCGCACACACCCCTGTGTTCGAATCTTAAGGGTTTAGCAGAGCCCGAAATCCGACATTTGGCGCGCCAGGTAGGGGACGTGTCGGAGAATCCGTCAAGCCTCGCTCCCGCCAGTCCGCTGCCTCGATGACCATCGTTCAACAAGCTTCCCCCGGCCGCGGTGGATTAGCTTCCCCCGATTCCAACGCCGCCGTCGGGGCTTCACGCCCCAGCGGCATAGTGCATGGTGGTCAGTATCAAGCCACCAGTACCGTCTCCGCCGTCGCCGCCCCTTGCACCGCCCAAGCGCACGGCGGGCGAGCGGCGCCCTCGGCACCAGCGCCGCACCGCACCTACGTGGGGGACCTCGACGCACACGACGCGCTACTGCTGGCGAGCGAGATGCTTGGCCATCGACCAACGCACGGGGGCTTCGACGCATGGGCCGACCACATCACCGAGCTGGTCGCCGTCGCGCGGGGGGCCCTGGCCTTCCCTTCTTCTTCACGGCCACAGGCGTCAGGCGCTGGGGGCTCGCTCACCGCGCCTGCCGCCCCGCCATCCGGCGCCGTGCCTTTTTGCGCCCCCGACGGACCTGAGCAGGGCCCACCGTACTCCGTCCTTCTTCTCCTCCGAATCCCGGTCACAGGCTTCGAGGCGCGTCTTGGTCCCGACGATGGAACACATGGGGGAAATAACAGGGCGCCCCATGTGCGCGCCGACCCATGCCCCCGTGACCCTGTAGGCCGCCATCAGGATGGGCTAACCAGGCGGGAACGCGCCATCCTACGCAAGGAGCAGGCAGCCCAGGCGCATGGACCAGCGAGCAACCACGGCGAAGGCGCGTCAGACTGCCAAGGCAATAACCCATGTCAGGAAGCACGCGGCCCGCCCAGCGGCGGTATCAAAGGTAAGCAACTTCGACCTGAAGCTCGTCGCAGGACGGTCTGCTGGATGCGCGCGGATGGGGGCGTTCCGCCACCGCCCGATGTGGTCCTACCCGCCCCCCCGCCGGGCGGCCCAGGGGCAGAACCGGGCCCATGTGTGGAGCCCTATGTGCCATGCTACATCGTACCTCCGGGTGGCTGGGTGGATCCGGCGCCTACTGAAGGCACCGACACCCCCCAAGAATAGGGAGAGCCCTGGGCGCCTCCCCGAGCCGGCCTGGGGGCTTCCACCGACGGAGCACCGAGCCAAGAAGATGCGGACGGAAGAAAGAGGGAGGACGCCCACAGGCCCTCTGGGCACAGCGTAAGCTGTCGCCCTCACGGGCAGGCAACGTCAAGCCAAGCCTTGAGATCTCAGGAGTGAGGGCTTGGGGGAGCAGCAAGGCACAAGCACGGGCCACCCGCGGCAACTGGGACGTCGGCACAACCTCAGGAGGCTGGGCCTCACGAGGCCCTTGAGGCGATGTTCGGCCGGCGCCCAGACGCCTCACGAGGCGGCTTCATCGACAAAACACGTTTATGGCCACGCTGGATGCATTGTACTCATGTTTGGGCCATGGGAGCACAATCCTGCGGTCATGCGGGGAACAGTGCATTCAGGTTTGGGTCATAGAGGCACGCAACCGAGCAGAAATGCACGGGATGGCTCTTAACGGAGTTGGGAGCAACCAGGCCGAGCGCCTGGGGGCTTGCCCAGCTATCTACGACCGTGACACTCTCACGTAATAATGAGCGGGCTGTATATGCCCGGAGCCCCCCGAGGACGCGGAGGGGTTCCTCCCACAGAATGTGGAAGCCACAGCTCCGCGCTGGCAGACAAGTCAACACTGCCCTCCAATGGCTATGCCCATGCAACGTGGATGCACTACGCTCAGCGCTGGGGGAAGACGAAGACTACCCTAGGTGCCGGACGCGGCAGTTGCTTTCTTCTTTTTGGTGTTTTAGTTGCTACTTTTTGGAATGAATTTGAAGATTTCGGAACTCTTTGTTTAAAAGAAAAAGGGGCGGGGATTTTTCTCTCATCGTTCTCTCATTTTTACCGGTCTTGAGTTCTCTTTCTGAATTGGTGTTTCACCAGGGCCTGTACGCCCTGGCATTCCCCGAGGCACCTCGGAGCCGGAAAGCGAGGCCCTGTCGCCTTAGGGACTCACCTCTTTTGGCAGCCGACCTCTGCTCGGGGACTTCGGTCATAGCGCGGTCCCGCATCATGGAGCCTCGGGGGTTCCCAGCACCCCCTGAGGCAGTAGCAGGCATGACGGAATGGGGGTTGCTCGAGCATCAAAGGGGGCTCCTGAGCAGCGCGCCTCAGGAGCCATACCGGTCGTAAAGCCACTCGCCCCCTTGATGTCCTCCTCAGTGATCCGGTCGGCATCAAGGATGTCGAGGCCTGACCTCGTGGCTGCCACCGAGGCCCCTGAGGCCTGGGGCGCCAAGAAAAACGAAACAAGGGGAGGGGCCCAGCCACAACGAGCAGCAAGGCCATAAACCGAGGGAGCGGAGACCGCAAATGGCCCCTCAAGAGGGGATACCTCTTGAGGGCCCTGCCGGCCGCCGTCGCCAGGCCACGGCGGTACCAGCGTCGGGCCCCGCGAAAGGAAACTAAGCCACTACAACGGCGAATAGGCGGCCGGCGATTTAAAGAAAAACAACGAGAAGGCAAAGGTAATAAGCAAAAGTCTAACGCCCTCCAGGGCTGAGTTCTGTCGCTGTCGCCGCCGGCCGCCTCGCCGTCGGAGCCATCCTCCCCGCTGGAGGCGGCACCCGGATGAACCGCTCCACCAGAGATTCCACGTGGGGGCGCACCTCGTCCCGAAGAGGGCACTCGAGCCCGTTAGGTACTCGCTCCCCGACGCGCTGGAGGTCGAGCTCCGGGACGTGGCGGCGCAGGTTGGAGAAGACGAGCGTGAAGGCGAGGTCCAGAAGGTCGCGCGCGTCGGTCTCGTTGTCCACGTTCACGCGGGAAATGCCGGCCTCCAGCGCCTCCACCACCCTCTGGAAGAAGTCGAGGTAGCCCCCGTCGCCGTGCACGCACGGCAGCATGGGGGCTGCCCCGACGAACCGGCTCACCGCGGCGGGCGCGCGGTGGGCGATCTCGAGGTATTGCTTGGCGCGCTGGGACTCCAGCATCTTGGTGTGCGCCGCCTCGTCCTGGGCGGCCTGCACGGCGTCGGCCGCCTCTTGAACCTGGGCCTGGAGGGACGCCAGCTCCGCCCGGGCCTCCGCTTCGCCCCTGAGGGCAGCTTGGAAGGCAGCCTCGGTGGTCGCCAGCCGGGCCCGCAGCGCATCCACCTCTTCTTAGAGCTCGCCGAGCCTGCGCTTCTTGGCCCTGGCAAAAAAGGGGATCACGCTTGAAGCGCTGGACAAAACAACCAAGGAGGGAGGCGGCAAGGTACTTACTCATCAACCATGGCCCAGCATCGGCGGGCTTGCGCCGACCCCAAGGGCAGCTCGCCGCTGCCTCCGGAAGAGGGCGAGGGAGCCGATGGTGCCGTGTGTTTCCCCGCGCCTAAGGTATTTCCCCTGGACGCCATGGAAGAGGAGGAGCGAGGGAGAAGTGAAGGTTTTCTCTGCGGAACGATGAATGCAAGAAGATAGCTCGAGACTGCGATGCCCCTCCTCCTGCCAGGGGCAGGGCGGATTTATTGGCATAACTACAGCCGCGAGGCGTCGTGGGAGAGCAGGCGTCGTGCGCCTCTCGGGCGCCGCGTAGCGGTTCGATCATCACAGTATCGTCCACGTTGCCTCTCCTACCAATCGACGGGTCATGTTCGCATGGCCCGAGGAGTGGAAGCCCGAGGCAGCAGCAGCATTCAAGGAAGAGCAATGATGGCCGACACTGAGCGGGCGTCGCATTAGTTTGACTCGGGGCGGTTCCTGATGCTCTCGGGGAGTGGGAGCGTCGCTGCCCAGGCGCTCGACACGTGTAAAACCGGGCCCGTAGGCGTTTGGGGCCCGCGGCGCTTCGTGCCGTCTTCAAGGCTTCGTCATGAAGCCAGCTCGGACGCGCCTTGGGCCTGGGGGCTACTGTCGGCGTTCTGGGAACGCGGGTATCCAGATTTGCCTGCCTGCGGCCCAGGGCGTGGCCCACCACATCAACCAAACCAGGCCTGGCGCGATTGGACTCAAGACAAGGCCCTCGCGAGGACCCCAGGCTCGCGAGGAAGAGAAGCACCAAGACCAACAGGGGGAGGGCCTCCGTAGGCCCCCTCCGAAGCGGCGGAGATCTCTATGCAAGGCCCAGCCTCAGGAGTCAAGGGTGACGCACGGAAAGACAGGCAGGCGCAGTCGCGCCAAACGGTGCAGTTGCCCCTTTGGTGCAAAGGAGGCAAGGGCAGACGCGGGTTCCGAAAGCACCACCCAAAGGTTTCCATTTCGATGCAACAAGACCACGATCACGAGCCCCGCCAGGCGGATATCATCGCCGAGCCCACCACTGCTTCGTCGACAGTTGCTTTGTAGGCGAAGACCACCTTTAGACAGGGCGGGGATGTACTCTTGTTCCCCTTCAAATTTGGCCGTTGTGGGATCCCTTCCCGCCATTGTGATAAGGGAAGAGGACCCGGGCTACTGCTATATATAGAGGCTAGGCCGCACCATAGAACAAGGATGGACAAAGAGAGAGAGAGAGAGCAAGGCAAGATAGAGAGCCGAGAGCACCACTCGAGATCCTCAGGACGCCGTTCACCACTGTACTAGTTCATCCACCATACCTCCCCGTGAGGCAATCCACCAAAGCAGGAGTAGGGTATTACATTTCGCAGCGGCCCGAACCTGGGTAAATCTCCGTGTTCATCTTCTTCCTCGTCATCGAGTGAGTTCGTCGTAGTAATCATCGAGTAGCGAGCTAGGGGAGGGGCAAGGCCGCAAGGGAAGCTCTGCACACGCCCCTGTGTTCGATTCTTAAGGGTTTAGCGGAGCCCGAAATCCGACACTATGCACCGTCCATAACGGGGAAAAGTACTGCTTGGGGCGCCTATGCCCCTTCTCAAGCAACGGAGGTGCAGTAGCACCATCGTCTTTGCAAACACCATATGGGCACCCTCGGTGCAGGCCGAGCGAATCAGGGCGTCAACCCGGGGCGTGACATCGACCAACCTTTGCATCAAACCGAAGTAGCTGCCTGGCAGCGACTCGGTAGGCCATAGCCGAATACAGAGATCATTCATGGCTGGCTCGGCTATGCGATGCAACTCCATCAGCTGCTTCAGCTAATCGAAGACAAGGAGTGGTTGCTCTGGGGCCTGAAACTACTCCCAAAACAGCCGTTGATCACCATCCCCTTGTTGGGAGGCATAATTGTGCGCCGCATCCGCCGCACTCTTGGGTAGGTCCGCAAACATGCCTGGAGAACTCCACAATCGAGTGAGCAACAAAAACCGCTTTCCACCAACAGGGCATTACGGTAAGTATCGCTTACCACTCGCGATCTGCTTTATTTGGTGGACCTCCTTCTCATGGCGCTGCACCTCCATGCGTGCCTCCTGGAGTGTTGCAGAGTTAAAGGACAGCTCGGTAGCTTGTTCCTCGTTCTTTTGCTCAAGGACCTCGCACTTAGAGATGGTGTCCTTGAGCTCTTATTGCACCTCCGCAACCCTGGCCTCATGCTTGTTACTTTCGGATTTTGCCGATAACATATCAGTAACCGCTTGTTCGGCAGCCGCCTTATGTTCGGCGGTCTCTTTCCTCACCTTCGACCACTCGGCCTTGAGATTCTCGATCTCCGTGGCCACAACTGCATTGAGCATTAACATATCCATTTTTTAGGATACAACCATAAAAATTCCTCACTTATATGAGGTTAGTAACTACCTCAGCTGAGTTTGGACTTACCTTGCATGTCGTCAAACCGCTTGTTAAGCCATTCGAGCTCGTCTTCGGAGCTTTTCAGCTTCTGATTTATCTCTGCCAACTCCACAGCACTGGGGGCTTTGGTCAGCGGCATAGCCTGTATAGACCATTCACACATGTCAGGTTCCCAAGTGAGTGGATTCTAAAATCCTCTGTAAGGATGTTTTTCACATTCCAATAGAGTCTTGGGGGACTGCGGCTAAATTCAAACAAAAAACAAGAATTTTTCGCATTGTTATCACATTCGAACCCCGCGTGAGTTCTTCCGAACTCACACATGGCTCGGGGGCTACTAAGTATGGAAGTTGCATATAAAGCCAAACATACTTTGAAAAACGGTGCCACACTATGTAAATTACCTTGAAGGCTGCTAGCAGTGCCGCGCTCAGGCTTCCTTCAATCCACTGTCAAAGGATTGAATACCTCGCAGTGCCGCGCTCAGGAGGGCGCGGTGCTCTTCGGTGATGGAGGAATCATTCAGACCATCCTCCATCAGGGCTGTCCACTCGGACTGAGTCTGCTCTCTTACAGGCGGCTCCAGGTACGTCATCGTTGTTTCTCCTACTAGAGAAACCCATGCAGATGACTCCGGAACCTTTGATGGCTCTGGAGCTACTTTTGGAGAAAGCTCGGGTTGACCGAGCTCTCCCTCGTGTGCCAGAAGGGATTCGCCCTTTTGTTCTTCAGCGGCCGACATATTAACCCCGGCCATAATGTCGTTGCCTCTTACCTCCTCAGTGTCTGGGGGAGGGAGTTATGGGATGCAGTCCCACTCTCCGCCAATGCGGTGGGCAGAGATTCTCCCTCACAGTTCTGATCGGTAGGGAGCTCGCGCATCGGACTGCAATGAGGAAAAAAGGGACATGTACGGTATGTTATAAAACCCTTAGAGGGGATAAAAATGCTGAATTAGGTGAATTCGTACCTTTGCGCCTGGGGCTTGACCCTAAGGGTCCTTCGAGAGACAACCTCAAAATTTTCGGACTCCTCATCAGAGTCCAGGACATCATCGAACAAGGCCACCTTTGGCCTGCATGGTCTTGTAGGGGAGGGAGCCGAATCACCCTCGGAGTCTTTGGATACCTCCCTCTGCTTAGGGGGGGGGGGAAGAGTCGCTCTCCTCCCCATCATGCACCATCTCTCCTTCAAGAGTAGAGGGAGCGTGTGTTTCCTCGGATGTTGTGTCTGGGGCCCCTTTGATTGGAGACCCCCGCGAGCCTCCTTCTTCTCTTCTTTCTTCTCCTCCCTCCTCTTCGGAGCAGCATATGGATTTTTGACCCATACGGCCGTAAGCAGGGGCGTCCGGGGATCCTCGGGAAGCGGAGCCGGGCAGTTGATCTGTTGGGATTTTGCTAGCCAGGTCTGTCAAGTCAAGGAGAAGAGGGGATTAGAGCCTTTTGAGAGGGAAAAATCCGAACACAAGCGGAAAGAATGTTATCGGTCCTGGAGGATTCGAGGCTTCCATGCCAAGGTCCTCCTCCTCTGCTGGCCAACTCTTCCGCGGCTTGAATAGCGCCTTCCGCAACTTCTCGTGGGAGGTGCGGAAGAACTCTTGCACGGTGACAGGCTCGTCCAGACAGTATTCCCACATGGGGGTGTCCTGGTGTTGATAGGGGAGAATGCAACGGCGGAGCATGACTTGAACTACGTTCGGTAGTTCAATATTACTCTTCTCCACTAGCGTGGAGATGCACTTCGCAAGGTCGTCACCTCCGCCGCACTGCCCCAATCAAGTCCCATCTTCATCCATGATACTAGTATGGTGGGAGGTCCGGATCTGAATGTAGGAGGTGCCTCCCATCCCTCTTTGCGTGGTTCGGTGATGTAGAACCACTCCCATTGCCAGACGTTGACGGTGTCTATAAAAGAACCGTCCAGCCATTGAACCAAGGGGAGTTTGCTAATCATAACTCCCCCATAGTCGGCATGCTCACCACTTACAACCTTCGGCTTAATGTTGAATACCTTCAACCATAGGCCGAAGTGGGGCTGAACCCGAAGAAAGGCTTCGCAGAAAGTGATGAAAGAGGAGATCTGCATGAAATAATTCGGGGGGAGATCATGAAAATCTAGCCCGTAATAGAACATAAGACCCCTCACAAAGGGGTGGAGGGGAAAGCCTAGGCCCCGGAGAAAGTGAGGAATGAAAAATACCCTCTCGCCTTCTCTAGGCGTGGGTATCCTTCTTCGGTGACCTGGGAGGCGTTCTCAAGTTCCTCTCCGGGGATCGATGGACGACGTTCGCCGACAAATAGTCGGAGAGCTTCAACTCTGTAATATCCTTCTCGGTGACCTGGGAGGCCTCCCACTTGCCCTTGAAGCCCGCTCCGTCCATGATCGAGTTGGGGAAGGCTTTGGGAGATTTGGGAGGAATGGGGCTTGGAAGCACTGAGCTCGGGAGGAAGATGGCAATGGGGGATCTGGAAGAGCGTGCTAAAGGTCATGGCAGATGTTTCCTTTTATGGGCCGCTAAAATACCAAGTGTCCCCAAGATGCGCCGCGCATCTCGCCACTTCCCGATACACCGTGCATTTATGCACTCATGGGATGACCCAAATCCTAAACCATATCCCTGGAAAGGCGGAACATGATCTCCATATTAATGAGACGTGTCGATTAAAAACGAAAACTGCCTCAAAACGCGATTCGATCTTTTTGGGACTGGTCAATAGTAACGTTCGAGCTGTGACCTTTCGGTAGAAAGTTGTAAGTGAAAAACACTGTTCCTGCTTGGACGGTTGCCCTTCGAGGCTAAGTTGTATCCTTGAAAATCAGGAAGTAGTCGGTGACTGAACTATCGTCGGTAGAATTTGAATTCAAGGGGGAACTCGCCCTGCAAGCCGAAGACTTTGGACATGCAAATGATAAGATGACACGCTGCGACATTGGAGGCTAGTTCGGGGGCTACTGTGGGAGTCCGGAATTAAGGGGTCCTTGGGCTACCGGCCTGTCTCTGCGGACCAGACAGTGGGCCACCCTGTGATCATCAATAAAGGTTCGGACACCATCAACAAGACGGAATCTCTAAGGTCATGACGTGCACTCCAAGTACAAGATGATGGGTTCGGCATATTCCTTTCCTGATGTAACCGACATTGTATAACCCTAGATACCCCTGGTGATTATATAAACCAGAGGGTTTTAGTCCATAGGAAAAGGTGAAGCTCATTACCATTAGGGTTTAGACCACATCACACGATCTCGAGGTAGATCAACTCTGTACTCGATACCCCATATTCAATACAATCAAAGTAGGACGTAGGGTTTTACCTCCATTAAGAGGGCCCGAACATGGGTAAACATCGTCCCCCTTGTCTCCTGCAACCCATCAATCGAAGATCCACAGTTTGGGACCTCCTACCCGAGATCTGCCAGTTTTGACACCGACAGCAGCCCTGGCAACATCGGCCACGACAACCAGGGACGCAGCTCTTGCGAGAGCGGCGCCCGTCTGTATCTCGATGGCCCACGTGGATGCCACGACAGCTTCATAGACAACGGCAGACCTGGCGAGAGGCACCGCGGTTACTCCGACCGAGGTAGCCCCGCCTGTCTCTGCCATGGAACTAGTGGAGCTCATCAACTTGACGAGCTCCTCTGAATACTCGTTCCGAGCCAAGGAAGGTCATGACAACGGTGGAGGCGACGTTTGTATGCATCCATGGCGTAGTGAATATTTTGTGCAGTTGAACTTCATGTAAATTGACGAACTGTTTGTAAATTACTGAGCGTATGAACTAATGTCAACTAATCAACTGCAAAATATGGCATTTTGTGGTGAAAATTTGCCAAATGTTTGTGTCATCTATTTGTGGGCATGTGGGAATTTAGGATGAATTTCACGTCTGCCACTAAAATTGAGGATGAACCATGTGAGATGAACCCGCCTTGAGAAATATCAGAATGAGCTACCCGCTATGAGCGATGCAAAAATTTGTGGTTTTGCGGTACTGCATTTCGTTACAGCATACACACTTTATTATGTTTGGACCGTGTGCGATCTTGGTTGCTCCCCCGCACTCAGTTCCTTTACAAAAAATTAAGTGGAAGAGGTATTTCAACTGCATGCCGCCCTCCCTCGTCCATCGCAAAGACCCTATAGTAAAATTTCAGCTGTCGAGGCATTTGAACCGTCGCCATCCCTCGTCCACCACCATCTCCACCCACACCATTACTACTAAAATTTTAAGCAGCAGCGGCACATCCGCAAACACCCCCCGTCCACACAACACCCCCTCCCCTTCCTCCCCCGCTTGAACCCTAGCTCGCCCCACCGCTGACTTCCCCCACCAACCTCAGACGGTCTGCCCGTGCCTCAATGCTAAACAACTTCAGGGTCCCCACCGATCCACATACACCATCGTCGCCCTGAGTTTTTAGACGAGGCCAGCGGTGTCCCTTTCCCCTAGATCCCCATCCCGTACTCCAGAGAGTCGCAGCCTAATCAGCCCGACCACATCTCCCGTGGAGCTCGAGGAGTGTATGAACAAAAAGAGGTCTATCATGGCCTCTCCGCTATACGCTGGCAAGGTGGGCGTCGTTCGCGCCGCCCTTCGATCCCGGACGAACACCTCACCATGGAAGCCGATGAGGACGTTAACTACGTTGCCATGCCGAAGGCTTCAAGTCTGTGGGCTCGCGTATTCCTGTATCTCAGGAGAGCCAGCTATGACATCAAGCTCGTCAATATCACCGGCTTCACTCGGGCCATGTCACAAGTTAAGTGGTCCACCGGGAATGCCTCTGGTTCAACCGCCGTCGATCTCTACAAAGGCTCCGCCGCTGATCCACTCCGCCTCACGGTCATGGATTTGCGATCCTTCTACGCCATCGAGCCCCTTTTTTCATTTCCGAAGGAAACGTTCTATGACGGTGGCTTGGGATCCTTAGCTCCTGTCGGCGTTCTGGGAATGGGGGTACCCAGACCTGCCTGCCCGCGGCCCAGGGCATGGCCCACCTCGTCGGCCAAGCGTAGCCCGGCGCGGCCTGGCTCAAGGCAAGACCCTCCAGAGGGCCCAGGGCTCACGAGGGAAGGCGGCACCAAGACATGCGAGGGGAGGGCCTCCTCAGGTCCCCTCTGGAGTGGCGGAGATCTCTATGCAGAACCTGGCCTCAGGAGTCAAGGATGACGCAAGGAGGGACAGGCGGGCGCCAGCGCGCCAGGCCGCACAGTTTCCCCTTTGGTGCAAAGGGAGTAAGGACGTACGCGGCTTCCCAAAGCGCCCTCCAAAGATTTCCATTCCGGTGCAACAAGACCACAACCACGAGCCCAGCAGGACGGATGTCACCACCGAGCCCACCTCTGCATCATCGACAACCACTTTGCAGGTGGAGACCACCTTTGGACAGGGCGGGGGTGTACTCCTGTCCCCCTTCGAATTTGGCCGTTGTGGGATCCCTTCCCGCCATTGCGATAAGGGAAGAGGACCCAGGCCACTGCTATAAGTAGAGTCTAGGTTGCACTGTAGAGAGGGGGAACGAAGCGAACACAACAGAAGAGAAGAGAACAACGGAGGAGAGAAGAGAGAAGATAAATAGCCAAGAACTCCACTCGAGCGCCCTCACGAGGCGACACACCACTGTACTAGTTAATCCACCAACCTCCTCGTGAGGCAATCCAACAAAGCAGGAGTAGGGTATTACGCTTCGCAGCGGCCCGAACCTGGGTAAATCATCGTGTGCATCTGCTTCCTTGTCATCGTGCGAGTTCGTCGTAGAAATCATCGAGTAGCGAGCTAGGTAAGGCGAGGCCGCAGGGGATCTTCGCACATGCCCCTGTGTTCGAACTTCTTGGGGCTTTGCGGAGCCTGAAATCTGACATTTGGCGGGCTAGGTAGGGGGCGTGTCGAAGTCTTCCTCAAGCCATGCTCTTTCTCCGCCTCGCCGCCCCGATCTCTGACGCTCGCCGAGCCCGCGCCGAGCGCCGAGCTGCCCGCGTCGCCCAGACGGCGCCCGTGGGCCGTGCCGCCGCGCGCCGGTCGCCCTCTCCTGTGGCCAACGGCGCCACGGGCCCGGAGGCCCAGGAACAACAGGACTCCTCCCAGCTGGTCACCGCACGGCGCGACGGCCGCACCGCCACTCCGTCGATCGTTCCAGCCACCGGGTCGTCGTTCCACGCTCGACCCAGGCCGGCGCGCGGCTCGGGCGCACTCGCCATGGCACGTGAGCTGCTGCGCTACCGCCCTTTCCCCGACCGCCAAGACGCCTGGCTTGGGTGCATCGCAGAGCTCATCAGTGCCGCCGGCGATGCTTCAGCGCTCTCCTTCTCGTTTCGACTCCAGCCCTCTCTGGCAGACGACGTGGCCCATGATGTGCCACCTCCTCCTCCACAACGCGACGTCAACCCCGAACCCAGGCGTGAAGCATGTCCGCGCGACCAGCCTCGTGAGCCATGGGCAAGGGCAAGGGATGAAGTAAGCTGCCAGGTGGTGCCACGACCGCGCGTCGATGCACGCGCGCTCCCCGCGCCGTTGAACCACTCGAAGCGGCCCCACAGGAACGTCAAGGCCAGGCCCCTCCCGCGCGCGCCCCCTGCTTAGCCGGTGGGGTGCCACGCCATTGCCCCGGAGCTCCATCCAGCCATGTGGCCCTGCAAGTTCAATCCTGACCTACCCCCTCGCTACGACGGCACCACGGATCCCGCCGAGTTCCTACAGCTCTACTCGCTGAGCATCCGGGCGGTCGGTGGAGACGACAAGGTCATGGCATGCTGGTTCCCCATGGCGCTCAAGGGCGGCGCGCTCTCCTGGTTCCTCAACCTCCCGAAGAGATCCATCACCTCCTGGGACGAGCTGCACAAGCGCTTCGTCGCCAACTTCCAAGGCACCCACGACCGAGCGCTCACCATGAACGACCTGTGACGTGTGAAGTAGCAGGAGGGAGAGACCCTGCACAAATTCATACAGCGCTTCACGACCACCCGCCTCAAGATCCCGAGGGCGTCAGACGAGGCTATCATCTCCGCGTTCACCGACGGTGTCAAGGACCTCAAGATGAGGGAGGAGCTCGCCATGAACGACAAACTGTGTTCGGCCTTAGAGATTTTCAACCTGGCAAACAAGTGCGCCAAGGCCGAAGAGGGCCGCCTCTCGCTCCGCGAGCCTCCGGAGGCAGAGCCAGAGGACAAGAAGACCAAGGCCAAGGAGGCAAAGCGTAAGGCCCCCGCGGTGCTTGCGGCTAAGCCTGAGGCGAAGCGCAGCCGAGGCAAAGAACCCCCCGCAGGAGGGTGACCGTCCTGCATCTTCCACGGCACCAACAACCATGACACCGTCGATTGCCAGGAGCTCTGGGTGGTCCATGACGAGCACTTCGGCCGATGCCCTGGACGCATGGACCGCGGATTCGGATGTGGCGGGGGCCGCGGCAGAGGCCATTGGGACAACCGGGAGCAGCGTCAGGAGTGGTGGGACCGGCCTCGGGTGGACCGGTGGCGCGACCAAGCTCGGGAGGACCGCTGGCGTGACGACCCTCCGAAGGGTTCGCGCCGGGTCCAGCCTCGTGAGGCCCGTCCTACCACCACTACCACCGCCACCCAGGTGGAAGGAAGAGGACAGGCGAGACGACGGGGCTGGGGGCTTCCAGGAGGTCAGGGCAGTAGCCTGTATCCTGGGCGGTGCCCAAGCCCCGGCGTCAAACCGCGTCTTCAAGCAATTCGCACGGGAGGTGAGCGCGGCCCTCCCCAATCCCGAAGCCACGCGTCCCCTCAAGTGGTCCCAGACAGCAATCACCTTCGACTTGAGGGAAAAACTCAGGTGCTCAGCCATGGCAGGCACGCTCCCCATGATGTGCACTCCGACCATCAGCAACGTCCTCGTCACCAAGACCCTCATCGACAGTGGAGCGAGGCTCAATGTCCTCTCCATTGAGACCTTCGAGACGCTCCAAGTACCGTACGACCAGGTCATGCCAACCAAACCCTTCTCAGGAGTTACTGACGGATCCACCGTCCCCATTGGACAAGTGTGCCTGCCCGTCACCTTCAGCGGACACAAGAACTACCACACCGAGATCATCGTCTTCGACGTCGCGCACATCCACCTCCCGTACAACGCGATCCTCGGGTACCCGGCCCTCTCCAAGTTCATGGCGGTGACTCATCATGGCTACAACATCCTCAAGATGCCAGGGAGTGGCGGCGTCATCACCGCCACATGCGATGAGAAGGATGCCATCTGCTCCCTCGAGCGTGCCTACCACGCCGCGGCGGCCGAGCGCTCGGACGACGAGGGACATGCCCTGCCTCGTGAGGATGCACGCAGGAAGAAGAAGTAACTCCTCACCATAGGGCGCCAGGGGGCTGGGACCTCCAAGGACGGCGCCTCAGGCTCTGCGCCCGGGGACGAGGCCCCACCCTCCATCGCATAGGAAAGTGCGCTCGGCGCACCCCTTGGGTCAGGCTCGGGGGCTTCCATCCGGGGAGCCTCCGGCGTGGCTGGTGAGACAAGGGAGGCGCTCGGGCACAACCTGAAGGCGCGTCCTGACGCGCGCCTGCCTGAGCCAGGAGCACGGCGCGAGGCGCCGAGCTCGCAAGAGTCTGTCATCCGAGCGATCGAGGAGCTTCAGGAGGCACAGGCCATGCGAGGCGGGAGGTGCCCTGCAGCACCAAGCGCAGCCGCCATCGTCGGCCCGGTCGACAAGCCGCGCCTTGATACGTCCATTTTGCATCATGCTTTTATATTGATATTTATTGCATTATGGGCTGTTAATACACATTATGGTACAATACTTATGCCTTTTCTCTCTTATCTTAACAGGTTTACATGAAGAGGGAGAATGCCGGCAGCTGGAATTCTGGACCGGAAAAGGAGCAAATCTGAGATACTTATTCTGCACAACTCCAAAAGTTCTGAAAATCCACGGAGAATTATTATGGAATATATCAAAAATATTTGGCGAAGAAAATACCTGAGGGGACCCACCAGGCAGTCACAAGCCTGGGGGGTGCGCCCTACCCCCCTGGACGCGCCCCTGTGGCTTGTGGCCCACATGGCAGGTCTCCGGAGCCCATCTTCTGCTATATGGAGGGTTTTGACCTGAGAAAAATCATAAGAGAGCTTTCGGGACGAAGCGCCGCCGTCTCGAGGTGGAACCTGGGCAGAACCAATCTAGGGCTCCGGCGGAGCTGTTCTGCCGGGGAAACTTCCCTCCCGGAGGGGGAAATCGAAGCCATCGTCATCACCAACGATCCTCTCATCGAGAGGGGGTCAATCTCCATCAACATCTTCACCAGCACCATCTCCTCTCCAAACCCTAGTTCATCTCTTGTATCCGATCTTTGTCTCAAAACCTCAGATTGGTACCTGTGGGTTGCTAGTAGTGTTGATTACTCCTTGTAGTTGATTCTAGTTGGTTTACTTGGTGGAGGATTATATGTTCAGATCCTTAATGATATTAATACTCCTCTGATTATGAACATGAATATTCTTTGTGAGTAGTTACGTTTGTTCCTGAGGACATGGGATAAATCTTTTTATAAGTAATCATGTGAATATGGTATTCGTTCAATATTTTGATGAGATGTATGTTGTCTCTCCTCTAGTGGTGTTATGTGAACGTCGACTACATGACACTTCACCATTATTTGGGTCTAGGGGAAGGCATTGGGAAGTAATAACTAGATGATGGGTTGCTAGAGTGATAGAAGCTTAAACCCTAGTTTATGCGTTGCTTCATAAGGGGCTGATTTGGATCCACAAATTTCATGCTATGGTTAGATTTATCTTAATTCTTCTTTCGTAGTTGTGGATGCTTGCGAGAGGGGGTAATCATAAGTGGGAGGTTTGTCCAAGTAAGGGCAGCACCCAAGCACCGGTCCACCCACATATTAAATTATCAAATTAACGAACGCGAAACATATGAGCATGATGAAAACTAGCTTGACAGAAATTCCCATGTGTCCTCGGGAGCGCTTTGCTTTATATAAGAGTTTGTCCAGGCTTGTCCTTTGCTACAAAAAGGATTGGGCCACCTTGCTGCACCTTTGTTACACTTGTTACTTGTTACCCGTTACGAATTATCTCATCACACAACTATCTGTTACCGATAATTCCAGTGCTTGCAGAGAATACCTTGCTGAAAACCCCTCGTCATTTCCTTCTGCTCCTCGTTGGGTTCGACACTCTTACTTATCGAAAGGACTACGATAGATCCCCTATACTTGTGGGTCATCATGCATCTGCGTCAACGCGCTCGCGATTAACAGGGCCCCGTCCCAGGACCTCTTCTGGTCGACGCGCGCCGATCGCGGATGGGTCTACCCGCGCAACTACATCCGCGTGCCCTTCGGCCTGGCAAACGTAGGCGTCACGTTCTAGCACCTAGGCCTAGGCCATGCTCATACCTTGCCGGGCGAGGCACGATGAGAAGTTGGAGGAGATGCGCGGACCGAGCAGGGATCCTGAGCCCCGGGAGACGACGGGCTCATGATGGCCACGCTGATGGAGGTACAAGATCAGGCTACGACAGCAGCTTCGACTCTTCAGCGGCATGACCACCAGGTGATTTTTTGGTTCGTGCCAGGTAACTTTTTGGTTTACTCAGTTTGAGGGCGCCCATCGGGCTGCGTTATCCTCAGGCGGTCAGGGCACACCCCTGCAGTCGCCCCATTTACACATATTTCAGTACGTTTCATGCATATGATCTATTTCCTAACGATTCATCGTGCCGATATGGTGCTCCGTCGCCGCGCCCTAATAATCCTGCATTCGACCGCCACATGATCAAGGGCCGGCACAACGTCTGTGCTCGGGCCCTTGGATATGCATTCAGCGCAGGTTTATCAAGATTTGCAGGATCTCGGACGGTGCTATCAACAAGAAGATTTAGGCGCAAACCGCCTTTGAGGTAGGGCCTCGCGAGGCCAGAGCGCCCTCGCGAGTTCCCAGACACACCTCCCAGTTCTACGGTGCCAGCCACGCGTACGAACTAAATGGGCAGTACACGCCCGGGGGGCTCAGGAGCCAGGCCCCCCCATTCCCTCGCAACGTGGAACCCCATGCCCCGTGCTGGCGGTCAACACAGTGGATTTCGGGCTCCGCAAAACCCTTAAGATTCGAACACACGGGCGTGTGCGGAGGTCTCCAGCAGCTTCGTCCAACCTAGCTCGCTACTCGACGAACACAACAACGAACTCGCACGAAGACGAGGAAGAAGATGGACACAACAGTTTACCCAGGTTCGGGCCGCTGCGAAGCGTAATACCCTACTCATGCTTTGGTGGATTGCCTCTCTTGGAGGTGAGGTGGATGAACTAGTACAATGTTTCAGGGCATCATGAGGGCGCTCCTGAGGTGCTCGTGGCCATCTGTGACTCGGTGGTGGATGAGTGGTGGGATGGAATCGGAGTGACTCGGATCCCTCCCTACGATGCAGCCAACTCTCTATATATAGCGGTGGCTCGGGTCCTCTTCCCTTATCTTATTGGCGGGAAGGGATCCCACAATGGCCAATTTTGAAGGGAGACAAGGGTACGTGCTCGCCCTGCCCAAAGGCGGTCTTCGCCTGCAAAGTAGCTGGTGATGATGCAGAGGTGGGCTCGGCGATGACATCCGTCCTGCCGGGCTGGTGGTCGTGGTCTTGTTGCACCGAAGTGGAAACCTTTGGGGGATGCTTTGGGTGCCCGCGTACGTCCTTGCCCCCTTTGCACTAAAGGGGAAACTGTGCCACCTGGCGCACTGGCGCCCGCCTGGTGCCCGCCTATCCTTCTGTACGTCACCTTCGACTCCTGAGGCTGGGCCTTGCATAGAGATCTCCGCTGCCTCGGGAGGGGGCGTGAGGAGGCCCGTACCTTGGCGGTCTTGATGTTGTTCCTCCTCGTGAGCCTAGGGCCCCCGCGAGGGCCTTGTCTTGAGTGCGGCCACGCCAGGCTGCGTTGGTTGACGAAGTGGGCCATGCCCTGCGCCGCAGGCAGGCAGGTCTGGGTACCCCCGTTCCCAGCACGCCGACAGTAGCCCCCGGGCCCAAGGCGTGCTCGAGCCGGCTTCATGGCGAAGCCTCGATGATGGACCGAAGCACCACGGGCCCCAAATGCCAGCGGGCTAGGCTTTACTCGCGTCGAAGGCCCGGGCGGCGACGCCTCCGCTCCCCGAGGCGCCCGGAAACGCTTCCGGTCAAACTGACACGACGTCCGGGTGTTGCGCCAGCCATCATTGCTTCTTATTGAATGCTGCCGCTACTTCGGGCCTCCACCCCTCGGGCCACGCGGATGTGACCCTTCAGTTGGCAGGGTAGGCGGCGTGGATGGTAATGCACTAATCGAACCACCTCGCGGCGCCCGAGAGGTGCACGACGCCTGCCTTCCCACGACGCTTGGCGGCTGCGGTTGCGCCTATAAATCCGCCCCGCCCACGGCAAGGGGAGGGCATTGCAGTCTTGAGCCTTCTTGTTGTTTCCTTCGCTCCGCCAAGAAAACCCTCTTCCCTTCCCATCTTCTCGTCCTTCATGGCGTCAGGAGGGAGTGGTGCTGGTGGAGGGAAGCACGCGGCCCCGCCGGCTCCCTCGTCCTCCTCCGGAGGAGACTGTGGGGGGGCCCCGGGGTCGGCGCAAGTTTACCGACGCTGGGCCCTGGTCGATGAGTAAGTATTCTGCCGCATCCCTCTTCTCTTGTTCTTCCACCCAACATTCCGGGCATGATTCGCCCCACCTCCCAGGGCGCCCGCGGCCAAGAAGCTCAAGCTTGGCGAGCTTCAGGAGGAAGCGAAGACGCTACGGGCCCGACTGACCACCGCCGAGGCCGCCTTCCAAGCCACCCTCCGGGGCGAGGCGGAGGCCAGGGCGGAGCTGGCGTCCCTTCAGACCTAGGTCCAGGAGGCGCCGGACGCCATACAGGCCGCCCAGGATGAGGCGGCGCACGCGAGGCTGCTGGAGTCCTAGCGCGCCAAGCAGTTCTCGGGCATTGCTAGCCGCCCGGCTGGCGCGGTGAGCCGGTTCGTCGGGGACGCCCCCGCGCTGCCGAACGTGCACGGCGACGGGGGCTACCTTGAATTCTTCCAGAAGGTGGTGGAGGCGCTGGAGACCGGCTTCTCCCACGTGGACGCGGATAGCGTGTCCGACGCGCGCCACCTTCTGGACCTTGCCTTGACGCTCGTCTTCTCCAACCGGCGCCGCCTCGCCCCGCAGCTCGACCTTCGGCGCGTCGGGGAGCCGGTGCCTGACGGGCTCCAGCGCCCTCTTCGGGACGAGGTGCGCCCGCACGTGGAGGCCATGGTGGAGTGGTTCATCCAGGTGCCCGCCTCCAGCGAGGAGGACGACTCCGACGCTGACCCGGCCGGCGGCGCAGGCGACGACGGCACCTTCTCCTTCCTAGGTGTCCTCTGTTCTCCATCCCCGGTTCCTGTAATGCTTGAAGAAGAACTCTGCCTTGTTGGGCGTTAATCTTTTGCGTGTTACCTTCGCCGTCTTGTCTTTCTTCGTTGATTCACTGGTCGCTTGCTGGTCGTGACGTGAGTTGGCTTTTCCGCGCAAGGCCTGTCGTCGCCATCGGTGTGACCCCGCGACGGCCATCCGTAGGGCCCTCGCGGGGCTCGCCCCCTTGAGAGGCGCTCGCAACCATCGCCTTTGCCGGGCCCTGGACCACGCGGCTCGTCATGACCGAGTCCTTCCCCGTGCGTCACCTCCCCTGTTGCTTCATTCCTCGGGGGCTTCAGCGGTCACGTGCGGTGACCTTAGTACCTGCATCCTCATATTAGTGTGCGTAATCCCTATCCCGTCCTCGGGTCGTTATCCGGCCAAGAGGTTCTCGCTTGGTTCGGCAGTGTACTTAGCTTGTATGACGCTGGCGATCCCGTATGCTGCGAGGCATGACTGAGCTGTCGAGTCAAACCGCAAATCCGTCGAGGATATCTCCTTCCTGTGTGATGAACGGTTTGGGGGCCCTTTCGGCACTCTGCGTCTCCAGATCCCAGTCCCGCGCATTTCCCGACCACCGTTGCGTACGACCGGATAACCAAGGACGCAGCTACGGGGTCAGGCCCCGACTCCCCAGATGCCGACCGGAAACCAAGGACGGCATCAGGGTGGCTGAGTGGCAGTATAACCGGTAAGGCTCCTGAGGCGTGCTGCTCAGGAGCCCTCTTTGACGCTCAAACCGCTCTACGTCGACAGGTCCCAGTCCCGCACATTTCCCCACCACCGTTAGGTATGACCGGAAACCAAGGACGCACTTCACGGGGCGAGGCCCCGACACTTCTGATGCCGACCGGAAACCAAGGACGACATCAGAGGGGCGAGTGGCTATGTGACCAGTAAGGCTCCTGAGGCGTGCTGCTCAGGAGCCCCCTTTGACGCTCGAGCGATCCCCCATTCCGTTCCTCCGGTCGCTGCCCCAGGAGACCCAGGGGCCTCCCGAGACTCCATGCGGCGGTGTCGTGCTGTGGTCGGAGCCCCCGAGCGGGGGTCGACAGCTAAAAAATGCGTGCCCCTGAGGTGGCAAGACCTCGCTTTCCAGCTCTGTGGCGCCTCGGGGCGGCACGGAGCATTTAGCTCCGTGCGAAACACCATTCAGAAAGAGAGAACTCAACTTTGGCGAAATGAGAAAACACAGAGAGAAAAGTTCCCGCCCCTTTTTGTTTTAAATATAAAGTTTCGAAATCCTCAGACTTCATTCCAAAAAATAGCAGCTCGGACACCAGAAAGAAGCAAGCAAATGCCGTGTCCGGCCCCTAGGCTAGTCTTTGTCTTCCCCCAGCGCTGAGCGTAGGGCATCCACATTGCATGGGCATAGCCATTGATGGGCAGTGTTGACTTCTCCGCTAGCTCTGGGCTGTGGCTGCCACATTGCGTGGGAGGAACCCCTCCGCGTCCTCGGGGGGCTCCGGGCGTATACAGCCCGCTCATTATTACGTGAGAGTTTCATGGGTTGATGTAGGTCCCGGGGGTGTATAGGGAGCTCCATGCCTCGCGGACACAAAGCTTGCTCCCAGCCGCCGGGCTCGTCGCGGCGAAGTGAAGTCTGCCCTGGGCGGGCCCTTGAGCATAGGGGAAGCCCCTTGCGCTCTCTGGCTGGATGACCCGCCCCAGAAGAAAATCCTGGGCTCCCCGGGCGGTGCCCCAGCGCCCCTCGCTAGGGTCCCCAGGGTTCCCATGCTGGTACTCGGGGCCCTGCCCCCAGGTCGGGCGAGCCGGGCCTGGGGACATGGGCGAGTACATGGTCGCCCGCTGGTGATCAAGGTGGGTTTGGAGCTCTGTCGGTGCTCTGTGTCTGTAGGTCCCAGTCCCGCACATTTCCCCACCACCGCTAGGTACGACCAGAAACCAAGGACGCACTTCACGGGGCGAGGCCCCGACACTCCTGATGCCGACCAGAAACCAAGGACGGCACCAGGGGAGGCGAGTGGCCTTATGACCGGTAAGGCTCCTGAGGCGCGATGCTCAGGAGTCCCCTTTGACACTCAAGCAGCTCTACGTCGGCAGGTCCCAGTCCCGCACATTTCCCCACCACCGTTAGGTACGACCGGAAACCAAGGACGCACTTCACGGGGCGAGGCCCCGACACTCCTGACGCCGACCGGAAACCAAGGACGACATCAGGGTGACGGGTGGCTTTATGACCGGTAAGGCTCCTGAGGCGCGATGCTCAGGAGCCCCCTTTGACGCTCGAGCGACCCCCATTCCATCCCGTCGGTCACTGCCTCAGGAGGCCGTGGGGCCTCCCGAGACTCCATGCTGAGGCGTCTTGCTGCGGCCGGAGCCCCCGAGCGAGGATCGGCTGCCCAAAGATGGAAGTCCCTGATGAGACAGGGCCTCGCATCCCAGTCCCGTGGTGCCCCGTGAAGGGCCGTAGCGTGCAGCCCCTTGCGACACACCAACTCAGAAAAGGTGGTGCGGCGTCATTCACGCTGGCAAGGAGCCATGCAGGCAAGGCAGAATGTTTGGAAATAGACTAGGTGCATGAGAAATTGTTGAAATAAGCATAAACGAGGTGACCGCAGGGGGTTGCCCTGACCTCCTGAGGATAATGCCGCCTGGTGGGCGCCTTCCAACGGAGTAAACCAATAAATTACCTGGCAACAACCAACAAAAGGTCACCTGGCGGCCATACCGCTAAAGAGCAGAAGCTGCCGTCATAGCCTGATCTCTCACTTCCACGAGCGCGACCTTCATGGGTTCGTCGTCTCCCGAGGCTCAGAACCTTCGCTTGGTCCGAGCGTCTCCTCCAACTCCTCGCCGTGGCTCGCCAGGCAAGGCACGAGCATGGCTCCGTAAAGGCGCCGAAACGTGACGCATGAGTCCGCCAGTCCGAAAGGCATGCGGACGTAGGCGTTCGGGTTGACCCATCCATGATCGGCACGCGCTGGCCAGAAGGGGCCCTGGGTCGCGGCACCGTTGATCGCGAGCGCGTTGACGCAGACGCACGGCTGGTCGACCGCGTCGATGACGGCGGCTGCGATTGTTGGCGCTGGGCAGTCCCCGCCTTGCGCGGCCTGTGCTTCTCGAAGCTCTTCCATCGCTCTGATGACGTACTCTTGCGAGCTTGGCGCCCCGCGCCGTGCTCCCGGCTCGGACCGACGCACGTTGGACCGCGCCTTCAGGTTGTGCTCGAGCGCCGCTCTTGTCTCACCGGCCAAGCCCGAAGCTCCCTGGGTGGGAGCCCCCGGGACCGGCCCAAGAGGGGCGCCGAGCGCGCCTTCCTATGCGATCGGGGGTGGGGCGGTAGCGGAGCAGCTCGTTAGCCATGGCGAGCGCGCCCTGGCCGCGCACCGGCCCGGGCCGAACATGGGAGGACGACCCGGAGGCTGGGACGATCGACGGGGTGGCGGTGTGGCCGTCGCACTGCGCGGTGGCCGGCTGGGAGGAGTCTTGTTGCTCGTGGGCGTCGGGGCCCATGGCGGCGTTCGCCACAGGCGAGGGTGACCTGCGTGGACCGGCGCGGCCCACCAGCGCCGTCTGAGCGACGCGGGTGGCTCGGCGCTAGGCGCGGGCTCGGCGATCGTCAGACATCGGAGCGGCGAGGTGGGAGAATATCTTGGCCTGAAGAAGACTCCGACACGCCCCCTACCTGGAGCGCCAAATGTCGGATTTCGGGCTGCACAAAACCCTTAAGATTCGAACACATGGGCGTGTGCGGAGGTCTCCAACAGCTTCGTCCAACCTAGCTTGCTACTCGATGAACACAGCAACAAACTCGCACGAAGACGAGGAAGAAGATGAACACAACAGTTTACCCTGGTTCGGGCCGCTGCGAAGCGTAATACCCTACTCTTGCTTTGGTGGATTGCCTCTCTTGGAGGTGAGGTGGATGAACTAGTACAATGTTTCAGGGCCTCATGAGGGCGTTCCTGGGGTGCTCGTGGCCCTCTGTGACTCGGTGGTGGATGAGTGGTGGGATGGAATCGGAGTGACTCGGATCCCTACCTACGATGCAGCCTACTCTCTATATATAGCGGTGGCTCGGGTCCTCTTCCCTTATCGTATTGGTGGGAAGGGATCCCACAATGGCCAATTTTGAAGGGAGACAAGGGTACGTGCTCGCCCTGCCCAAAGGCGGTCTTCGCCTGCAAAGTAGCTGGTGATGATGCAGAGGTGGGCTCGGCGATGACATCCGTCCTGCCGGGCTGGTGGTCGTGGTCTTGTTGCACCGAAGTGGAAACCTTTGGGGGATGTTTTGGGTGCCCGCGTACGTCCTTGCCCCCTTTGCACTAAAGGGGAAAGTGTGCCGCCTGGCGCGCTGGCGCCCGCCTGTCCTTCTGTACGTCACCTTCGACCCCTGAGGCTGGGCCTTGCATAGAGATCTCCGCTGCCTCGAGAGGGCGCCTGGGGAGGCCCGTCCCTTGGCGGTCTTGATGCTGTTCCTCCTCGCGAGCCTAGGGCCCCCGCGAGGGCCTTGTCTTGAGTGGGGTCGCGCTAGGCTGCGTTGGTTGACGAAGTGGGCCATGCCCTGGGCCGCAGGCAGGCAGGTCTGGGTACCCCCGTTCCCAGAACGCCGACAAACACGGTCCACCAATGACTATGCCCATGCAATGTGGAAGCCCCATGCCCCGTGCTGGCGGACAACACAGTCCACCAATGACTATGCCCACGCAATGTGGAAGCCCCATGCCCCGTGCTGGCGGACAACACGGTCCACCAATGACTATGCCCACCCAATGTGGAAGCCCCATGCCCCGTGCTGGCGGACAACACGGTCCACCAATGACTATGCCCACCCAATGTGGAAGCCCCATGCCCCGTGCTGGCGGACAACACGGTCCACCAATAACTTTGCCCATGCAATGTGGAAGCCCTATGCTCCGCGCTGGGGATAAACAACTGAGGGCGCTCCAGCGGCTGCATCCAACCTCAGGAAGCCTCCTCGCGACCCCGTCTCGCTGCATTCCCCTGGGATGTAC
The DNA here is from genome assembly GCA_039707655.1 of Elymus sibiricus. NCBI lineage: Eukaryota > Viridiplantae > Streptophyta > Magnoliopsida > Poales > Poaceae > Elymus > Elymus sibiricus. The sequence goes on from CM077671.1 coordinate 397,044,113, forward strand.
ACGTGAGGGGGCTGCATGGGGGTTACTACCAGGCCAAGCCTGGTACACGCCACCTCCCTAGGTCTGCCAAAACTGGTCTTCCACTCCCCTCTTAGGAAAAGCCGGCGAGGAAAGGTATGGGAGCCGCTCGTACATCAAGGGGGACTCCGGAGCAACGTGACTCAGGAGCCTCACTGGCCCTATATCACCCCTTGGAACCGTCCTGGTGATCCGGACGGCCCAACGGCGGCTGAGGTATGCGTGGGGCCGGGGCCTGCCGACACAGAGCTCAAAGCGCTCAAAACCCCGAAGGAGGACGCTGGAGCTCGTACATCAAGGGGGACTCCTGTGCATCGCGACTCAGGAGCCTCACTGGCCATGTAGCCCCTCACCCCTTGGAACCATCCTGGTGATCCGAACGGCCCAACGGCGGTTGAGGTATGTGCTGGGCCGGGCCCTGCCGACGCAGAGCTCAAAGCGCTCAAAACCGCAAAGGAGGATGCTGGAGCTCGTACGTCAAGGGGGACTCCTGAGCATCGCGACCCAGGAGCCTCACTGGCCACGTAGCCCCTCACCCCTTGGAACCGTCCTGGTGATCCGGACAGCCCAACGGCGGCTGAGGTATGCGCGGGGCCGGGCCCTTCTGACACAGAGCTCAAAGCGCTCAAAACCCCGAAGGAGGACGCTGGAGTTCGTACGTCAAGGGGGACTCCTGAGCATCACGACTCAAGAGCCTCACTGGCCCTGTAGCCCCTCACCCCTTGGAACCGTCCTGGTGATCCGGACGGCCCAACGGCGGCTGAAGTATGCGCGGGGCCGGGCCCTGCCAACACAGAACTCAAGGTGTTCAAAGTCTTCAAGTCAATCCCATCTTCACCGTGTTCCCTTCATGAGGGCTGCTTGTACGTCAAGGGGGACTCCTGAGCATCGCGACTCAGGAGCCTCACTGGTCCCATAGCCCCTCACCTCTTGGCACCGTCCTGGTGATCCGGACGGCCTAACGGCGCCTGAGGTATGCGTGGGACCGGGCCCTGCCGACGCAGAGCATCACAGCAAGCAAGAAGGAAACAAGGCGAAGAAAGCCACCACGTAATTGAACAGTTATTACAAGCCTTGAATGTTTCGGAAATGCAAACAAGTTTAACGCCTCCGCAAGCTACGATGAACATTGCAGGAAAGAAACCAGGAAGAGGAACTAGGAGGAGCCGTCGCCACCACTCGACCCAGCCGCGAGGAACTCGTCGTCGACGTCGCTGACATCGTCTTCTTCGCTGCTAACCCTTGCAGCTTCAGGAGGAGGAGGAACCGCGACGCAGGTGAACTTCCTCATCAGCGCTTCCACGGCGCCCTTCACGGCCGCTGCCATATCGACACGAGCCCCGGGATTAACCGGGCTGATCACGAAGCTGAAGTCAAACCCCAGCTCGCGAAGGTGGAGGTGGCTGAAGATGCGCGTCGCGGCCTCGGAATAGACGTCGCGGCATTCACTCTCGAAGACTGCCTCTACCTTGACAATGGCTCCCTCCAGAGCCTCGACAAGCTTTGAAGAGAGCCCCGTGAAGCCGCTCTCCGGAGCCGCCAGAGGCTCCGTAAACCCATCCCGGCAGAGGGAGTGGAGCGCTCGGCGGAGCCGGAGCTCGACGGAAGGGAAGGCATTGAGCTCCGCAGCCTTTTTCTCTTCGGCCGCACCAAGGGCTTCCTCCCTGGTGTCGAGCCGAGCCTTCTCCGCGGCAACCTCCTTCACCCACGCGTCCAGATGCTTGCGCTCCGCGGCTTGGGCGGCCGTCGCCTTGGCGAGCTCGGCCTTGCAATTCTTCAGGTCCTCTTCTTGCTGACGCAGCTGCACCACAAGCGCGGACTTCTCCTCCTGGAGAGCCTTCAAGCTGGCCTCCGCCTCTTCGCAGCGCTTGGAAGCGAACTCTGCGTCGGTCAGTGCTGCCTCACGGGCTACCCTGGGTGATGCAGCCTCCTTCTTGCTCTCGGTCACGGTGGCCTCGGCTTGGCCCCAAACCGCCGCGGCAGAGGCGTTAGCCTGGAGCCACCCGGAGAGGAGCCCCGAAAGCCCCCTCGCGAGGTGGTCGTCAGCACCCTCGAGGGCGTCCCGGACCTGACCCAGAGCGGAGTAGGCGTCGCCCACAGCACCAAGGCTACGCGGTGCGGGCGTCAAGGCCTCATCCAGAGGAGTCGCCTGGGGGATCGTAGGAGACGCCCCCAGAGAGGCAGTACCACGAGGAGCAGGAGGCTCCGGAGGTTGCGCCCCGACCACGGGTAAAGTGGATACAGACGAATCGGCGGACGGCTGGCCCACGTGGGCTGGCTCTCCTAGCGGCGGCGCCAACGCGCCCCTGAGGGCAGGAACGGCCACGCCAACATGCATCGGGGGCTCGGGGGGCTCCGCGGAAGCGGCTAGGAGGGTCGCCTCGTGAGCCCCCACGCCCGCGGCGTCAGGCGCCCCGACAGGCAACGGCGAGGCAACAGGAGCGGGTGGTGCGTCGGAAAGCACCCTCGGGTTGACGCACGCTTTCTTCTTCCTCATCTTCAGCATGACGACATTCCTGGGTAACAAGCAAAGAAGGGATCATCAGCGCGCGAGCTACCGGCTGGCGGCCAAGGTTTGGCGGGACTACTTACTCTTCGATGCCGACCCACTTCCTCTTCCTCTCCACCTCGACGACGGCGGGAGCACCCACACCTCTCTCCACAAGGGCGCCACGGCGTGGGGAGGCAGGGGTACTACTCGCAAGGACAGCGGCCGGAGAAGCCGCTCCGGCCCCGGACCCGTCCACCTTGCCCGCGAGCTGCGATTCGGGCGGGGGCGAGACGGGCGTGTCAGGCGGGTTGCCAGGCGGGCAGACCGAGTGGCACGAGAGGCCGGTCCCGGCCCCCTAAGGACCATGGCGGGACGTGGAGAACCTACAGCAGAAGCTTCACCAATATCGTCGTCGTCCTCAAGGTCACGCAAGAGCATGCTCTGCGACGGGGGAGACGCCTCCGTCAGATCGTCGTCCGCCGTCTTCTCCGAATCCTCACCGCCCGTGAAGTCGCCGGAGGACACCATCACCGGGGAGCCAAGGCCCTCTGCTGGGGAGAGCCCCAGTTCGTTGAAGACAGGCATCGCAACAACCAGATTGGCTCCATCGTCACGACAGTACAACGGGGCGCAGTAGTCGGGAAAATCTCCGGGGTCATCGTTCAGCAGGGTTGTTACAACTCTACTCAGCTCCTCTAATGACATGGGGGCTGACCGAAGCCTGAGGTCATCGCCGCTGCCCCGGTATTCCCACAAGGGCCTCGAATGCGACTGGAGGGGTGCCAGGCGCTGCTTCAAGAACTCCTTCACTATCATCCCCCCAGTAAGCTTCTTGGCGCTGATATCGCGAGAGATCCGCTCCAAGACGGGCCTGGCCCGGGGGTCGGAAAGCTTCGCGGAGCTCCACACGGGGGTCTTCTCCGGCAGCCCCTTCGGCAGATCCAAGCGGGGGTTGGCGCTCTTGACATCCATGAAGACCCAGCGGTGCCTGAAGTTCTCCACCATCTTCCCGCCCTTTAGGAGCATGTTACCGCTCTGGACCACGACGAAAGAGACGCACACCGACCGCTGGGCGCCATCGTGCACACGACAGCTGAAGAAATGGCGGAAGAGGGCCACCGAAGGCTTCACGCCAACGAAAGCCTCGTAGTAGAAGGCGACGACGGACAAGAGCAGGATGGAGTTAGGTTTGAGATGAAGGGCTTGGATCCCGTAGTGGTCGAGGATGGCGGTGAAGAACTTGGAGAAGGGTGGGATGAGCCTAGCAAAGGCACTATGGAGAAAGAAAGGATAGGCCGACCCGGACGAGGGCCTCTTCTCTGAGGAGCCGCCCCATATCAAGGTCTGCCCCCGCTCGTTGGTCCCGTCCGCCGTCAACGGAAGTACCAGGACGAGGTCTCCGTCCTTGTCTATGGTGTACTCCGAGAGCGCCGGTGAGACGGGAGCGGAGGCTGAGCTCTGGGCCTCTGGCTTAGACTTGCCGACGGGAGCCATCGGGAAGCTCGCGGGGCCGACACAGCAAGGAGGGGGATGGAGCAGCGCCGGGATCTGGAGAAGTCTCTGCCAAGGCCAGGGATCTGGGAGTAAGAGCAGGTGCGCAGGAGAGGAAAGCAGTAATGGCTTGGCGCTGGAAGTCAGGATTTTGTCGATTCGAGCGGTGGCCGAGGGGGTGTTGGATGCCCGACACCCACCGCACGACGCGCGCCAGTCCTGGCCCGCAGGCGTTTGGGGCCCGCGGCGCTCCGGGCCGTCCTCAGCAGCTTCACCCCGAAGCCGGCACGAGCGCGCCTTGGGCCCGGGGGCTACTGTTGGCGTTCTGGGAATGGGGGTACCCAGACCTGCCTGCCTGCGGCCCAGGTCATGGCCCACCTCGTCGGCCAAGCGTGGCCCGGCACGGCCTGGCTCAAGGCAAGACCCTCCAGAGGGCCCAGGGCTCACGAGGGAAGGCGGCACCAAGACATGCGAGGGGAGGGCCTCCTCAGGTCCCCTCCGGAGCAGCGGAGATCTCTATGCAGCACCCGGCCTTAGGAGTCAAGGATGACGCAAGGAGGGACAGGCGGGCGCTAGCGTGCCAGGCGGCACAGTTTCCCCATTGATGCAAAGGGAGCAAGGACGTACGCGGGTTCCCAAAGCGCCCTTCAAAGGTTTCCATTCCGGTGCAACAAGACCACGACCACGAGCCCAGCAGGAGGGATGTCACCACCGAGCCCACCTCTGTGTCATCGGCATCCACTTTGCAGGCGAACACCACCTTTGGACAGGGCGGGGGTGTACTCCTCTCCTCCTTCGAATTTGGCCGTTGTGGGATCCCTTCCCGCCATTGCGATAAGGGAAGAGGACCCGGGCCACTGCTATAAGTAGAGGCTAGGTTGCACCGTAGAGAGGGGGAACGAAGCGAACACAACAGAAGAGAAGAGAACAATGGAGGAGAGAAGAGAGAAGATACATAGCCAAGAACTCCACTCGAGCGCCCTCACGAGGCGACACACCACTGTACTAGTTTATCCACAAACCACCTCGTGAGGCCAATCCACCAAAAGCAGGAGTAGGGTTTTACGTTTCGTAGCGGCCCGAACCTGGGTAAGTCATCGTGTGCATCTGCTTCCTCATCATCGTGTGAGTTTGGCTAGGCTTGGCTTTGGAAAGGTGAGCTTGAGGCCGAAGCTGGTTGGAATCTTCGCACACGCCCCAGAGCTCGAACCTTCTTGGGTTTTGCGGAGCCCGAAATCCGACATTTGGCGCGCCAGGTAGGGGCGTGTCAGAAACCTTCCTCAAGCTTCGCTCCGCCTCTGCTTCGTTGTTCCTGTGGCCGAAGCCGGCCGAGCATGCGCCGAGCGCCGAGCCGCTCGCGTCGCCCAGACGGCGCCCGTGGGCCGCGCCGCCCCGCGTCGTTCCGCCTCTCCTGCAGCTAACTCTGCCACTGGCCCAGACACCCATGAACATCAGGACGTGTCGCAGCCACTCACCGCACGGCGCGACGGCCGCACCGCTACTTCGTCCCTTGTTCCCGCCACGGGGTCGTCCTCCCACGCTTGCCCCGGGCTGGCGAACGCGCAAGCTGCACTGCTCATGGCACGCTAACTGCTACGTTACCGTCCCGCCCACGACCGCATCGACGACTGGCTTAGTCTCATCGCTAAGCTCACCAGCGCCGCCGGCGTGGCCCTTGCGCCCTCCTACTCGCTCTGTCCCCTGCCCTCCCAGGCGGGCGACGTGGATCACGGGGTGCCTCCCCTCCTTCTCTACAGGACGCAGGCCCGAGATGAAGCAAGCTGCCAGGTGGTGCCGCGGCCGCGAGCTGACACACGCACGCTTCCTACACCGCCGCGCCAGCATCAAGACCGTGCGCCACTGGAGGCCACACCGCACGAACGCCAAGACCAAGCTCTCCCCACACGCGCTATGCCAGTGAGTGCGGCAGGTTGCCGCACTTTCACCCCGGAGCTGCGTCGTGTTGCCTGGCCTGACAAGTTCAAGGCGGACCTGCCTCCACGCTATGAGGGCACCCCCGGCCCGGCGGAGTTCCTCCAGCTCTACTCGCTGAGAATCGAAGCGGCAAGTGGGGACGACAAGGTCATGGCGAACTGGTTTCCCATGGCCCTCAAGGGTGGCGCGCTCTCCTGGCTCCTTAACCTCCCGAAGGGGTCAATCTCTTCTTGGGACGAGCTTCGCGAGCGCTTCATCGCCAACTTCCATGGCACCCACGACCGCGCCCTTGCGGTGACCGACCTGCGGCGTGTGAAACAGCAACCGGGCGAGACCCTGCACAAGTACATACAACGCTTCACGAGTGTTCGCCTTAAGATCCCGAAGGCGTCGGATGAAGCCATCATCCTGGCGTTTACCGATGGCGTTAGGGACATCAAGATGAAGGAGGAGCTCGCCATCCATGATGATCTGTGCTCATCCCTGGAGATGTTCAACCTGGCGAACAAGTGCACAAAGGCTGAGGAGGGCTGCCTCTCCCTCCTCGAGCTCCCGGAGGCAGACCCTGAAGACAAGATGGCTAAGGCTAAGGAGACGAAGCGCAAGGCCCCTTCTGTGCGGGCGGCGGAACCCGAAGCGAAGCGCAGTCGCGACCAAGATGAGCCTCTCAAGGGCGGTCACCCGTTCTATATTTTCCACTACACCAACAGCCACAACACCAATGACTGCCAGGAGCTCAGGGCACTCCGCGACGAGCGTTTCGGCCGCCGCCCCGAGTGCAGCGACCGTGGCTACGGCCGTGGAGGAGGCCGTGGCAGAGGCCGCTGGGATAGCCGGGACCCACGTCAAGACTTGTGCGACCAGCCTCACGAGGACCGCTGGCGCGACGAACCTCGTGACGGACCCCGCCACGACCTGCCCCGTGAGGCCCGTCCTCAGGGCAACGTTGGCCTCCCTCCGTTGCCGCCGCTGCCAAGGAGGAATGACGATAACCGGTAGGGCAATGGAGCTGGGGGCTTTCAGGAACCCCGAGCGATCGCCTGCATCTTGGGCGGCGCTCAGGCCCCTGCCTCGAACCGCATCTTCAAGCAGTGACTCCGAGTTCATCGACTTCGACGTCACCCAAATCCACCTCCCGTACAATGCCATCCTCGGGTACCGGGCCCTCGCCAAGTTCATGGCAGTGACTCACCATGGCTACAACGTCCTCAAGATGCCTGGGTGCGGCGGCATCATCACAATCGTCTGTGATGAGAAGGACTCAGTCTGCTCCCTCGAGCGCGGCTACCAGGCTGCAGCGGCTGAAAACTCCGACGACGAAGGCGGCATCCTGCCTCCTGAGGACACCCCCAGGAAGAAGAAGCAACTCCTCTCCAAGGGGCGTGAGGGGACAGGGTGTCGTGGGAACGAGCCTGACAGTAGAAGTTAAGGGTACGTAAGGAGAGGGCAGAGTCCTAGCTACGGCGAGATTGTACACACGGATGTTTGAGTTCAGGCCCCTCTCGTGGAGGTAACAACCCTACGTCTTAGTGCTCGGGGGTTTCTGTCATGTGGAATGTGTGAGTTACAGGGGGTGCAAACCCTTGTGCCAGAGGGGAGGGGTGGCTTATATAGAGTGCACTGCCCCTCATGAATACCCGGCAACCAAGGGTTCGATCGTGGTAATAAAGGCATACGTTACTGATAACGTATGTAATAAATGCTACTTATGGCGACCAGTCAAACGCCTGTCTGTTGGCCTCCTTGGAGTGGCTTCTCGTCTTCTGCGGTCGACTGACTTCTGGTTCTTCCGAGTGAAAGGTGGCTGTCGAATGGAGGGAGAAACCTCCGAGTGGATTTTCTGTCGAGTGAGTCATGTGCCATGGTGATTTCAATCGGAGTCTTCCTTGTAATCTTGTAATCTTTAAGTTCTCCAATGTAGCGTCCTTAGGTAGGGTATGTAGGTCAGGCCTAAGACCCTACCCTAGGTACATATCACCATGATTAGCCCCCGAATGGATCGGGGTTCGAGTGAAAAAGGGATCGATGCAGGTTCTGATAAGACACAAAAATTCCGAATGCATTTTAGGGCTTCACAGAAGTCTGCGTCGATTGGAGTCTTTGTCATTCACCCTGATCGATTCTGTTTTGATATGCGTCCGAGTGAACTTGAGCGCGGACTCAGGTCCGAGTGGTCAGCAGGATCTCTTGATGCGACGGGTCGCTTCGTTAGGCCCGGATTTTACGGGATTAGAAAATTTGGAAAGCACGCGCAGCGCGACGATGACGCAACGACTGGGGCAAGTGTGGGCATGACGCCTCGATTTTCGCGTCGTCTTTAACGCCACGTACTGCGCTTCCTCTACAATCTGGATACACAGAGATCCGGCGGGCCCGCAAGTCAGTGACCCACTCGGGCAGTTATAAGACAGGGCGGTGCAAGGGTCGGTATAGTGCTCCTCCCCCATTCCCATCTTTTCCTCCGCCTCCTCTGCTCCACTCGCGCTGCTCGCCCCCGCCTCGACGACCGCCGCCGCGATGATGAAGGGGAAGATGAAGAAGCTCGAGTGCGCCAAGAAGGGAGGCAAGGCGAAGAAGCCGTCGGGCACCTGGTCCACGGCGCCGCCGGGGTGGATCCAAGGGGATTTCCTTCGGTCGACCGTCACGGTGGAGGACGTCCAGAACCTCGTCATCGATGGGTTGATAGCCGACGGGTCGTGGAGGCTGTCGGGGGAAGAGACCGAGCCGGAGCCGCGCGAGGGCAAGCCAGTCCTCCTCCTCACCCACGTCGAGCGAGGTTTTTCTCTGCCTCCCCATCCATTCATCCGTGGGTTCTTGAATTTCTTCGGAGCACAACTTCACCATCTCCCTCCGAATGCTATTGTGTATCTTGCTGCGTTCATAACAATGTGTGAGTGCTTCTTGGGCTGTCCCCCTCACTTGGGCTTGTTCAAACACATCTTCACCATCCGGTCTCGGTCAGTCAAAAAGGCCAACACCAACGATAGTAAGACCCACGTAATCCAGCTATGCGGTGGCCTGGGACTCCAAAAGAGGAACAGGAGTGCGTTTCCGTCGATGACCTTTCCTGAATCCATTCGGGGCTGGCAGTCAACTTGGTTTTAGTGCAACGATGTTGCATCTCCTAGCATGTCGACTGACCTTCTCCCCTTCACATTGGAGCGACCCACTGCTCCCAGATCAATATCCGTGACAGAGGAAGAGAAAGCCGAGGCAGGAAGTTTAGTGGATGCAGTAGTAGAGCTGGTCCGTGGTGGAGTGACTGGTATGGACCTACTGAAGGTGTTTCTCGGTCGGCGAATCTAGCCCCTTCAAGCGAGGGACCACACTATGTGGCACTATTTGGGCACAGAAGACACCACTCGAACACATCCAGAGGAAGTCTCTGAGGAGACTGTTGCACAGTGGCTCCGAAGCATCACCGGAGCCTGTGACAACCCTCTGGGAGCCAAGCGAATCTTGCCCTTCTCTGCCGTGAACCCGCCGCCGAACCTGGTGAGTTATATCTTTGTCGAACGTTTTCATGTTTCGTCGAGTGATTGGGTCTTCGGCCGACTGACTTTACTGTTTGTATCTTGCAGGAGTTTACGAACATGTATTCGCCCGTGCCGAACGGAAGCCAGCCTGATGACGGAGAAGGGAGCGCAGGCGGCTGCGCAGACGTTGATTACGCTGAGAACAATGAAGGCAGTGACGACGACTCGAAGGAGAGCGAGGAAGAGGTTCAGTCTCCTCTACGCACCGAGCGTCGTTCCATGCAGCGCCAAGAACCAGCGGTTGTCCCAAGCAGAACCTTGGCATCGAGCACCAGGAATCCGAAGCGCAACCGGGCTGCAACACCTGAGTCGACTGAAAAGGTCGCGAAACAGCCCAGGTCTGACGCACCAAAACCTCGGAAGGCTCTGCCCTGCATGAAGATCGCCATGCCCGTCGCCTCAACGTGAGTGTTCATTTTCCTTTTTTTTGCTGTTGTGGAACTTCATGTCTTTGCTGATCGAGTGGAATTTGTTTGCCAGAGCTGCTACCTCAGTGACATCGCCTCCGCGAGATGAAGAGGAGCACATGGAAGTGGACACTGCTGACGTGGCTACCTCTCAACGAGGTATAGCAAATCTTCACTCTGCTCTGTTTTTTAAGACGATTCGTCGATTGAATAAGTTAACGTTGTCGATTGGTAGCTGCAGACGTCATCCACCTGGAAGACGATGAGGAGCCATAGCAGGGTGCGGAGGGTGAAGGTGTGATCTTGGGCACCCCACGCGTACGCACTCGGAGGACATCGTCGGGGCAGGCGCCTCGTAGGTCGACTCCTGCATCGTCCCAAGAACTTGGCGACTCTTCCCGAGCCAGAGCTGAACTTGTGGTTCCGCTGTCAAGTGCCCCGCCAGCAACTTCAACTCTTGTGGTCTCAGCGCCAATTGGGCAACCTCAGGCAACTCTTGTGACCCCAGCTGTAGCACCGACTCATCTGACGCCCGCATTCCCTCTGTACCGCGTCCCAGAGGACCGGACTGGAGCTGACAAAGAGGCCATGATCCAGGTTGAGCAAATGATGTTGCGTACGAAGGAGGCATACGAGGCCAGCAAGTTGGCTTATGATGCCAGCTCAGCGCTTCGTGCCAATGTCCGAGTAAGTGCGATTGTAAATTCATTTTTGATTGAATTCTTGTCCATCTTGACTCTACACCCACTGGGTGTTTTCTTTTGGTGCATACTTGCTTGTTTTCCCCTCGAGTAGATCAGGTCTTAGTCGAGTGGTTCCTGGTCCAATGGGGGCACACTGAGTGCACCCACTGGGTGTATTCCCCAAGACCACTGTCGAATGGCGGTGACATTGGTAGGGGTTTTAGATTTGTTTTGATAGTCGCTTGTCACTCGACAGTGATAGTAGGTCCAGTGGGGGCACGCTGAGTGCACCCACTGGGTGTAGTCCCCGAGACCGCCGTCGAGTGCTTGCATCGGCGACGGTCTGATAAAGACAATGTTGGCATGTTTGCTTTTTTGCTCTTTTCTTTACTCGAATAGGTCGGACCTGGTCGAGTGGTGTCGTATCCAGTGGGGGCAGGCTGAGTGCACCCACTGGGTGTAGTCCCCGACACTACTGTCGATCATTTATGATTGGCAGTAGTCTTAAGAATTTGGACTCGGGGTCCTTTTTCGTACTTGGAATACGCTTCTCACTCGGTCCGTTGAGTGAATTCTTTTTCTTAGTGTCTCCACCTCTGAATGCTTGTCTTAGGGATGGAAATGATGTCCATGAAAGCAGCAGGATAGGTCTTGTCAATTCGAACCTTTCCATCAACCATGATATTACGCTTTGCAGGGGTGTGGGGTGGGCGGCGGGCCGCCATTCAGTCGACTGAACTTGCTCTTTTCCACTCGGGAGTGGAGAAATATTAGTGTCGACTGAACTACTTCTTTGCTGATTTCAGAAAACCTGTGAGCTTGGGACTCAGTACGTCGACCTGGAGAAGGAGAAAAACCAGCTTCAGCTGGATCTGGAGGTGGCCAAGAGGGACCTAGACCGTGCATAGACTGAGCTGAAGACCCTCAGAGGTAATCCTTGTCGACCAATTGCACTATCACTTTTATTTTCTATCCTTTGAACCGAGTGTGCTCACTCGAACAGACGTTCGTGGTGAGAACCGCCGACTTCAAGCGCGACTCAACAATGTTATTTCTTTAGATACCATGAAGAAGGTGCTTGAAGATATAGACAAGGCACTCGCTGATGCTCAGAAGGTGGCGAGGGAGAAAACCGAGGCCGCTGAGATGAAGCTTGCCGCAGCCAGTAAGTTGGAAGAAGAGAACACCAAACTCAAGCAAGAACGGGCCGATTGGATCAAAAAGGTTGAACAGCTAACCAAGAGAAGGAGCGGTCTGGAGAACTACTTGGGAGACTTCGCGAAGAAGATGTTCGGCATGCTTGAAGGTAACTTTCTTCCGTCGAGTGAATTTCCTTAATTTCTACAGAATAGTAGCGTGACCAACCTTTCATTTCCCCTTCGTGTAGAATTCTGCCAGGACTTTGACAAGGAGACTGAGGACATCGAGCCAAATCTGGACCCCACCAAGTCACCCGTCGGGGACATTGTGGCCATGAACATGTTTTGGCTTGACGCTCATCTTAGAAGTGTTCAAGGGTATATCACTCGACTGAGGGCTGAGCTGGTGAAGACCGACAAAGAATTGTGACCAGAAGACACCCTCCAGACTGACCTCGAGTCGATGATGACCCGCCTCAACAAGATTCCCGATCGAGTATAGGCATGGAAAAATATCTGCTGCTCGCTGCGGAGCTGACGTGGCGCTTTCACTCGTCCGGGTCCATTGCAAGGAGGCCAAGGAGGACAAGCTGAAGGCTCTCCACGTGGCCAACACGAAGAAACTTCAATTCGAAGACCTCATGGAGACCTTCATCGAAGCAGCCACTCGGATCGCCGATGGGATTGATCTGGACACCTTCGTCGAGCGCGCGAACCCCACCGGTGCTTGAGAAAAACTTTGCTTGCAGTTGAAACTTTATTTGCCTCAGTATGCCGAGTGATGCTGTAACCGTTTAAAACTTCGTTCAGGCCTTAAGCCTGAGTACTTCCGTTTGCGTGGGCAACCTTTATCTGCGATAGAGATTCTAGATTTATCTGCATTTTGCTTTCCAATCCTTTGCTTGGCTAAGTTTGTTTGGTTTCCGAGTGAGATGGATGCTTATTACTCGGAACAATTTTGAACTTAGGCAAAAACTGGTTCTCAACTAAGTTTCCGAGTGAAAGTGTTGCCTGTCACTCGAAACAGCCTTTAACTTAAGCGAGGTCTAACTCGCAACTAAGTCCCCGAGTGAGAGGAGTGCTCGTCACTCGGGAGAGTTTTTAATTTAGACAAAGACTGGTTCGCAGCTAAGTTTCTGAGTGAATGGGATGCTATTCACTCGGCAGGGTTTTTAACTTAGGCGAAAACTTGTCCGCGGCTAAGCCCCCGAGTGAGAGAAGCGCTCGTCACTCAGAAGAGTTTTCAACTTAGACGAAGACTGATTCGCAGCTAAGTTTTCGAGTCAATGGGATGCTATTCACTCAGCAGGATTTTTAACTTAGGCGAAAACTGGTTTGCAGCTAAGTTTCCGAGTGAATAGGATGCTATTCACTCGGCAAGATTTTTAACATAGGCGAAAACTTGTTCGCGGCTAAGCCCCCGAGTGGGAGGGTAGCTCACCACTCGGAGTGTTTTCAGCTTAGACGAAGACTGATTCGCAGCTAAGTTTCCGAGTGAATGGGATGCTATGCACTCGGCAGGATTTTTAACTTAGGCGAAAGCTTGTTCGGGGCTAAGCCCCCACTCGGAACAGTTTTCAACTTAGACGAAGACTGATTCGCAGCTAAGTTTCCGAGTGAATGGGATGCTATGCACTCGGCATGATTTTTACCTTAGGCGAAAACTGGTTCGCAGCTAAGTTTCCGAGTGGATAGGATGCTATTCACTCGGCAAGATTTTTAACTTAGGCGAAAACTTGTTCGTGGCTAAGCCCCCGAGTGAGAGGGTCGCTCACCATTCGGAGTGTTTTTGAATATGAGATTGTGCGATCGGAATCGAAAAAGGACTGCAGGAGTCATAACTTTGATAAACAACATTGTCTGGAGTACTCTTATTACATCAAACAACTCAGTCGTCAAGTATAAAAACGTCGAAGTAAATCCGCGTTCCAGGCACGCGGTTCGTCGATATTCTTCCTGAGGTTGAAAAGGTGGTAGGCTCCATTGTTCGGTACTTTGGTGACGACGAAAGGACCTTCCCATGCGGGGGCGAGCTTGTGAGGCCACTGCTGATCCACTCGGAGCACAAGATCACCTTCATGGAACGACCGACTCCTGACGCGCCTTGCATGGAAGCAACACAGATCTTGCTGGTACACAGTCGACCGTATCAGAGCCATTTCACATTCTTCTTCCAGGAGATCTACACCGTCCTGTCGTGCTTGTTCAGCCTCAGCCTCTGAGTAAAGATCTACACGGGGAGAATTGTGAAGGACATCACTCGGCAAAACGGCCTCGGCTCCATACACCATGAAGAAAGGAGTGCGCTCAGTCGACCGGTTAGGAGTCGTCCTCAAGCCCCACAGAACAGACGGCAATTCAGTAACCCAATCCCCAGCTGCATGTTCAAGATCTCGTATGAGTCGAGGCTTCAGCCCTTGAAGGATAAGGCCATTTAATCGCTCAGCTTGACCATTGGTCTGGGGGTGCGCAACGGGTGCGTAATCCACCCGAGTGCCTTGGGTGGAGCAAAAGTATCTGAACTCTTCCGAGTCAAAGTTTGAACCATTGTCTGTGATGATACTGTGGGGAACTCCATACCGGAACATTATCTCTTTCATGAATTTGATAGCAGTGTGCGAATTCAGCTTCTTTATGGGCTTAGCCTCAATCCACTTGGTGAACTTGTCGACTGCTACAAGCAGATGCGTGAACCCACTCTGGCCCGTTCGGAGAGGACCGACCATATCCAAACCCCATACAGCGAACGGCCAGACGAGTGGAATAGTCTTCAAGGCGGACGCGGGCTTATGTGACAAGTTTGCGTAAAACTGGCATCCTTCGTAGTGCTGAACAATCTCCTTAGACATTTGGTTGGCGCGCGGCCAGAAGAAACCAGCTCGGTATGCTTTGGCAACAATTGTCCGAGAGGACGCATGATGACCACAGGTCCCCGAGTGAATTTCCTCCAGAATCAGTCGACCTTCCTCAGGAGAAATGCTCCGTTGAGCTACACCAGTTACGCTTTCTCTGTAAAGCTGTCCATCCATCACAGTAAAGGTCTTGGACCTGCGGACGATCTGTCGAGCTTCAACCTCGTCTTCCGGGAGTTCTTGCCTCAGTATGTATGCAATATATGGCACCGTCCAATCGGGCGTAATCACCAGAATCTCCATGACCAGATCTATGACTGCCGGGACATCAACCTCGGTCGGATTGGAGGCGCTTATTGCTTGCGGGGGCTCTTCAGTGAAGGGATCTTCTTGCACCGAAGGAGAATGTAGGTGTTCTAGAAACACATTGCTAGGTACAGGCCTCCGAGTGGATCCGATCTTTGCTAAATCATCAGCTGCCTGATTCTTCACTCGGGGGATATGGTGTCGTTCCAAACCTTCGAATTTCTTCTCAAGCTTTCTTACTGCATGGCAATATATAGTCATGGCAGGGTTCCTGACATCCCACTCCTTCATCACCTGATTAACCACCAAATCCGAATCACCGTATACCATCAGGCGCCGGACGACGAGTGAGATGGCCATACATAACCCATAGAGGAGTGCCTCGTATTCAGCTTCATTATTGGAGGAATCAAAGTGAATCTGGAGGACATAACTGAGCCTGTCACCCTTTGGAGATACCAACACCACACCATTCAGCATCTTAAAACCATCAAATAACATGGTCCAATGCGCCGAGTGGATTTGAGTTGGCTGCTGCTGTTCTATCCACTTGGCCATGAAGTCAACAAGCGCTTGAGATTTGATTGCCTTCTTTGCTTCAAACTTGATATCAAAGTAGAGGATCTCAATAGCCCATTTGGCCACTCGACCAGTCACGTCTCGATTGTTGAGGATCTCAGACAATGGAGCATCGCTGATGACTGAGACTGAGTGATCTTGGAAGTAGTGTGCCACGTTCTTCGCTGATAGATATATACCATAGACGAGCTTCTGGTAATGAGGGTACCTTTGCTTTGAAGGAGTCAACACTTCAGAGATATAGTAAACTACACGTTGGACTTTATAAGCCTTGCCCTCTTCTTCTCGCTCGACAGTGAGAACCGTACTGATGACTTGGTTAGTGGCTGCAATGTACAGAAGCAGGGGTTCTTTGTTGTGCAGAGCAGCAAGCACCGGCTGTGTGGAAAGCAGGGCTTTGAGCTCGACAAACGCTGCTTCTGCCTCAGGAGTCCACTCGAACGTATCAGATTTCTTCATCAGTCGGTATAAAGGCAATGCCTTCTCTCCGAGATGAGAAATAAACCTACTCAATGCCACCAGGCAGCCCGTGAGCTTCTGGACATCGTGCACACGCTCAGGGCTTTTCATTCGGATGATTGACGTCGATCCCCCGTTCGAAAACGAGGAAACCGAGCAACTTGCCACCAGGAACTCCAAAAGTGCACTAGGACGGGTTAATATTGATATCATATTTCCTTAGGTTGGCGAATGTTTCTGCCAAGTCAGTCAGCAGGTCGGAACCATTGCGAGACTTGACTACAATATCATCCATATAAGCCTCGACATTCCGATTGATTTGCTCAAGCAGGCATTTCTAAATCATACGCATGAAAGTAGCGCCAGCATTTTTCAGACCAAAAGGCATAGTGATATAACAGAAACACCCGAAAGGGGTGATGAAGGCCGTCTTGATTTCATCTGGACCAAACAGACGGATCTGATGGTAACCAGAGTATGCATCGAGAAAAGATAAATGCTCGCATCCCGCAGTCGAGTCGACAATCTGATCGATGCGGGGGAGCGGAAAATGATCTTTCGGGCAGGCCCGATTGATATGTTTATAGTCAATACACATGCGGAGTGACTTGTCTTTCTTGGAGACCATGATGACGTTCGCGAGCCACTCGGAGTGGTAAACCTCGCGTATGAACTTAGCCGCCAAGAGTCGAGCCACCTCCTCGCCGATTGCTTTCCGCTTCTCTGCCGCCGACCGACGCAAGTGCTCTTTGACAGGCCTGGCCTTTGGGTCAACTCTCAGTCGGTGCTCAGCCAGTTCCCTGGGTACACCCGGCATGTCAGAAGGCTTCCATGCGAAGATGTCCCAGTTCTCACGGAGGAACTGGATGAGCGCGGCTTCCTATTTGCTGTCGAGTGTCGTCGAGATGTTGGTCGGGGCAGCATTAGGATCTGTCGGGTGAACGTTCACTTGCTTCACGTCACCTGCCGACTGAAAAGCAGACTCAGAGGCGGGCTTCTTGGAATGCAGCAGATCGGCAGGATCAATATTCCTCGTGTATTCTTCCAACTCGACCACAGCCATTTGCTGGTCGGCAATCTTGGAGCCTTGCTGAAGGCACTCCTCAGCCCTCTGTCGATTCCCTGTGACTGTGATCACACCCTTGGGCCCAGGCATCTTCAGCTTGAGGTACACGTAACATGGACGGGCCATGAAACGGGCATAAGCCGGTCGACCAAGGATGGCGTGATATGCGCTCCGGAAGTCAACAACTTCAAACGTCAACTTTTCCTTGCGAAAATTCTTGTCGGTGCCAAACACCACATCCAACGCAGTCTGACCGAGTGACTTGGCCTTCTTCCCAGGGATGACTCCGTGGTACTGCATGTTGCTCTCACTTAGTCGGGACATCGGAATGCCCATCCCCTTGAGGGTCTCTGCATACAAGATGTTCAATCCACTCCCTTCGTCCATGAGAACCTTGCGGAGTAGAGTGCCTCCTACAACAGGATCCACCACCAGAGCTTGCCAACCGGGGGTAGCGACATGAGCAGGGTGGTCTGACTGGTCAAAGGTGATAGGAGTCTAAGACCACTTGAGGTACGTGGGGGTGGCAACGTGGGGGTGGCAGGAACAGTCATGTTGACCTCCCTGTTAATAACTTTCAGTCGACTTTTTCTTTCTACATCGGCAAAAATCATCAAAGTGGCATTGACCTCAGGAAAATCCTCTTTATCTTCATCATCTTCATTTTCAGAAGTTTTCCCACCCGACTGTCCTTCCTTGAATTGTTGGATCAGTAATCTGCATTGTCGAGTGGTGTGCTTTGGCAATATCAAATTGCCTTCCTCATCCTTCTTCGTGTGGATTGCATACGGCATATCTAGGATGTCCATTCCTGACTGATTCTTTGATTTCTTGGGGGTAAATTGCCCTTTGGGTTTCCCCTTATTCTTTCCTTGCGCCGCCAGAGCAGCTGCCTCTGCCTGAGCAGAACCATCAACTTTGCACTTTTGCTTCCGACTGGAATTGCCACCGCCAGCATCATTGTCGACTACCTTTCCCTTGCCGCTGCGGAAGCGGTCCTCCTCTTCGCCATTGGCGTACCGAGTGGCAATCTCCATCATCTTGCTCAGGGACATATCTCATGTCTGACCAAACTTCAGATAATGCTCTCTATACCTAACACCGGCCTTGAAGGCGCAGACGGCTTGGTGCTCGGAAACATTTTCCACCGTGTGATGGAGGGTGGTCCAACGCTGAATGTAATCCCTCAAAGTTTCATTCGGTTTCTGCACACAGTGCTGCAGCTCAGACAAACCAGCGGGACACTTGCAAGTGCCCTCGAAAGTTCTGATGAACACTCGGGCAAGATCCTCCCAACAGTAGATGCTAGAAGGAGCCAACTGATTTAGCCACGCTCGGGCCGAACCATCCAACATCAAAGACAAATGCTTCATGGCTATATTGTCATTTCCTCCACCGATCTGCACCGTCACTCGATAATTGCCTAGCCATGTTTCCGGCTTCGATTCACCAGTGAACTTGCTTACTCCAGCCGCCAACCTAAAGTTGGGGGTAATCTCAGCGGATCGAATGGCTCTGCTGAAACACTCGGGCCCAGAGATAACGGCACCACTTCCACTCGGATGATCTCTATCATAACCATCCCTGTGAACTCTGCCCCTGTCAATCCGATTCTGTACGAGGACAGACCTCGCGTCGAACCCAGGAATCCGCTCATCGCCATACGGGCGCCGATCATCATAGTGTCGGGGAACATATGAACCACCCCGTGGACGAGTAGGCACTCGACGGCGTTCATTATGGTGATAACAAGGAGCAAGCTGATCCCGCCCCTGATCTCGGTACTGATCTTCATGGTAACTTCCGCCCCTGTGACACAGAGGTGACCCCGGGCTGTGAGCCGATTGAACTGTGTTTGCCTTGGGCGAATTACTATGTAACCTATTGCGCGATTGAGAAACAGCCGAATTCTGCTGTTGCGCTGCTCCAAGCAACGCTCGGATCTGCTGCAAACCTCTGCCAGCCTCTGAACGTGATGGTTGAATGGAATCTGCAATCCTAGCAGCGGCTGCAACATTCTGAACTGGAGTACGGAATACTTGGACGTTGTTCTGAGATCCACTCGGAAACAATTGTCGCTGACGTCGACTGGAAACTTGTGGACGATGGCGGGTATGCTCGTCGAGTGCCCTCTGCATCTCTTCGAGCCGAAGGCGCGTGGCCTCCAAGGCCTGGGCCTCGGCAGTCGGACCGACGATGGGCGTATGGAGAATCTCCTCATCTCGGCACAGCTGCTCATTCGACGGTCCTCCAACCTCGTGCCCGCCGCGGCCGTAGCCAGGCGGGCTTTGCTGTGAGCCCGCCATAAGAACCTCAGCCGCTGGATCGTTGCTCTCGCACTCGGAAGGAACGTCTGACTGATCCGATGCTGAGTCGAACACGCCGTGAGGTGATTCGGCGGGCTCGATAGCCGCAATCTGCGGAGATGACGCTTGGCGAGCCGCCGCATGTATCACCCAACGCTGGAGCCGCGAGCGACGAGATCGCTTGCGGCGACGAACAGCGGGGAGAGCAAACAATGCCGGAGGCGACAGGTACGGAGTCAACGGCTGCTGAAGAAGAACGCCGCAGGAGCTTGCACAGAAGTGCGTTGCCCCGCGGATCGGGAGCGCCTCGACGTCCAGAGGCACTTCCTGAAGCCATGCCGAGTCATCAGCGACGAAGGTGAGCACACCGAGACGGATCTCGTGGCCCAGGAACAAACCGCTGCCAGAAGACATGACGAAGAAGAAAATCGCAAACTCGCCGGAAGTCGCTTAGACGCCTGCCCCAAGGTTGGCGCCAACTGTCGTGGGAACGGGCCTGAAAGTAGTGGTTAAGGGTATATAAGGAGAGGGCAGAGTCCTTGCTACGGCAAGATTGTACACATGGATGTATGAGTTCAGGCCCCTCTCGTGGAGGTAACAGCCCTACGTCTCAGTGCTCAGGAGTATCTGTCGTGTGGAATGTGTGAGTTACAGGGGGTGCGAACCCTTGTGCCAGAGGGGAGGGGTGGCTTATATAGAGTGCGCTGCCCCTCATGAATACCCGGCAACCAAGGGTTCGATCGTGGTAATAAAGGCATACGTTACTGATAACGTATGTAATAAATGCTACTTATGGCAACCAGTCGAATGCCTGTCCGTTGGCCTCCCTGGAGTGGCTTCTGGTCTTCTGCGGTCGACTGACTTCTGGTTCTTTCGAGTGAAAGGCGGCTGTCGAATGGAGGGAGAAACCTCCGAGTGGATTTTCTGTCGAGTGACTCATGCGCCATTGTGATTTCAGTCGGAGTCTTCCTTGTAATCTTGTAATCTTTAAGTTCTCCAATGTAGCGTCCTTAGGTAGGGTATGTAGGTCAGACCTAAGACCCTACCCTCGGAACATATCCCCATCACAGGGACCTCCAAGGACGGCGCCTCAGGCCCTGTGTCCAATGCTGGGGCGCCTCTCTCTATCGCATAGGAAGGTGCCCCCGGCGCCTCCCTCAGGCCGGGCTCGGGGGCTTCCACTTGGAAGGCTTCGTTGAGGCTACCCCGGGGTAATCCCCCCGTCAGTAGTCCCCGATGCGGGGGAGGCCCGCCAGTGGGCCGTGACGGGCCTCACCGGCTTGATGCTCGTGTATTTGCATCACGCGTGTTCCAGGAGTCGGAGACGCGGGGGCGCGGCGGACGGCTCCGCAGCCGGCCGACGCTTCATAATGCGCCTCGAAGGCCCCGATGTGCGGAAGAGCCACGCCACGTGGGGAGCGCAGCGGGCCGCGACATGGCAGGCCGCACGGAGGACAAGACCGGCTGTGGGACGGGGCCCGCCCCGGCCGTGGCCTCGGCCTGCGTGCACGAATCTTCTGTGGCTCGGGCCGACGGTTGGCGTCTCGGGGGCGCAGTAACGCACTCCCGCACGTTGCGGAGGTAGTGGGGATCATGCGCGATGGATCCGCTACCCCACTAACTCCGCGCGAGGGTTTAAATGGGGGGAGGAAGGAGCGGAATGGCTCATTCGCTCCCTCCGCCCCAGCGCTCCGAACACGCCGCCCCTCCCGTCCCCGCTTGAGAGAGAGAGAGAGAGAGTCGCGCGCTCGCCGCTCCGCCGTCCGTCGCTGCTGAGCCTTGTGCCGTGTCGGAGCCACCACGGCCGTGAGACGTTTGAGCGTAATGGGGGCATGGGACGGCAGCGACGTCGACGAGGAGTTCATCGAGCACCTCCGCCACCGGCGCAAGCGGCCGCCGACGGAGCACCTGGAGGCGCGCATCACCGGGGCGGAGAACGCGCCGGACCCGCGGGAGGACGAGGTGGTGCTGTTCGCCGAGCATTTCCTCCGCGGGCTCGGCTTGCCGGCGAGCACGTTCTTCTGGCGGTTCCTAACTCACTTCAGGCTGCAGCCGCATCATCTGGCCGCCAACGCCGTCCTACAGCTGGCGGCGTTCGTCACCCTCTGCGAGGGCTTTCTGGGGGTGGAGCGGCGGCTGGATCTCTGGTGCTGGCTCTTCTACCTCAAGCGCCAGACGACGAAGAGTCGGGCAACCGGCCAGAAAATGATGACCGCCTACGGAGCCGCGCTAATCAACTTCCGTGCCGGAGCCGGTTTCCCGTAGCTTCCGCTGTAGGATTCGGTGAAGAATTGGCAAAAGGGGTTCTTCTATGTGAAGAACGTAAAGCGGGAGGCGGACTACATCGACCTCCCCACCTTCGTCGACCAGCTGCCGGCCGCGATGCTCAACTGGAGGATGCCGCACCCCGCGCCGTCCGCCACGGTGGACCGGCTCTGCGAGCGCCTGTTGGTGATGACTGGGATGGAGGGGCTGACGGCTGCGGATCTTCTGGCCACGATGGTGGCTCGCCGGGTGCAACTGCTGCAGCGCCGGCCGCATCTCATCTGCCAGATGGGAGGACGGCACGACCCGTGCCGACTCTTCACGAAGGAGCTGAAGGCGGTGCAGGTGGCGAAGAGGGTGAACACCATCTCGGCCGCCAAGATGAACGAGAGCGGATGGCGACGGGGGAAAGCCCCGTACAGCAGGGACCGTACGGCTCCACAGGTATGTGGCGAGTCGTCCCCTCCTTTCTTCCACCGAAACCGGCTCCCCTCCCCAGCCTGATGACAGGGGGTCATACACGCGTGCAGGTCTTCCCGCAGCTACAGAACTACGAGGAGCCGGCGGCCGATGTGGCGGAGTCAGACCCCGAGGAGATTGAGGACTTCGACGATGTGGAGCCGCCTGAATCAGAACGAGCCGGTGCGCCCAGTGCTGGAGGGACGAAGACGGAGACAACCGAGTCGACAGGTGAGTTCCCTCCCCAATCACTTTTGCGGGACGGGACCGACGACGATGCTGAGCCAGGAGAGGTGCGTGATGCAGCGGCTCCGGAGGACCTCGAGGCTTCGGGGGACGACACCATGGCGCCGAGGAAGCGCGTTCGCCGCACCGAACGTGAGCTTAGCCGGGGGGTCGCAGCCGCCGGTGACAGGGGGAAGCCGCCGGCTAGCTCCAAGCCGGCTCCCAAATGGGCGGCCACCGGACAGCCGGGCGGCAGCCGCGGAGGCGGTTGGAGCCGCATGCCCTCAGTGTCGGATTTAGGGCTCCGCAAATCCCACAAGGTTCGAACGCAGGGGCGTGTGCGAAGATTCCCCGCAGCTTCGTCCTACCCCGGATCGCTACTCGATGACTACTATGGCAAACTCGCTCGATGACGAGGAAGAAGATGAACACGGTGGTTTACCCAGGTTTGGGCCACTGCGAAGCGTAATACCCTACTCCTGCTTTGGTGGATTGCCTCTCGTGGAGGTTTGGTGGATGAACGAGTACAAGGGCGGGCGGCCTCGTGAGGGCGCACGTGTGGTGTTCTTGGTTCTCTGCCTTCTCTTATGCTCTCGTCGGTGGATAAGCTAAGTCGGATCGGGGGGCCAATCAGATCCCGTCTACGGTGCACCCTAGCCTCTATATATAGCGGCGGCTCGGGTCCTATTCCCTTATCGCAATCGCGGGAAGGGATCCCACAACGGCCAAATTTAAAGGGGGACAGGGGTTCATGCCTGCCCTATCCAAAGGTGGTCTTCACCTGCAAAGTAACTGTCGACGATGCAGAGGTGGGCTCGGCGATGACATCCACCCTACGGTGCTCGTGGTCGTGATCTTGTTGCACCGGAATGGAAACCTTTGGGGGGTGCTTTGGGAACCCGCGTACATCCTTGTTCCCTTTGCACCAAAGGGGAAACTGGTCTGCCTGGCGCACTGGCGCCCGCCTTTCCTTCCGTGCGTCATCCTTGACTCCTGAGGCGAGGCTCCGCATAGAGATCTCCGCCGCTCTAGAGGGGGCCTGATGAGGCGGGCTCCTCTCCGGTCTTGACGCTGTCCTTCCTCACGAGGCTAAGGTCCTCGCGAGGGCCTTGTCTCGAGTGGGGCCACGCCGGGCCGTGTGTGGCTGATGAAGTGGGCCAGGCCTTGGACCACAGGCAGGCAGGTCTGGGTACCCCATTCCCAGAATGCCGACAGTAGCCCCCGGGCCCAAGGCGCGCTTGAGCTGGCTTCTGGGCGAAGCCTTGAGGGCGGCCCGAAGCGCCGCGGGCCCCAAACTCCTGCGGGCCAGGCCTTACACGTGTTGAAATGCCTGGGTGGCGATGCCTCCGCTCCCCGAGGGCGTCAGAAACCGCCCAAGTCAAACTGATGCGACGCCCGTGCGCAGCGTCGGCCATCATTGCCCTTCCTTGAATGCTACTGCCGCCTCGGGCCTCTACTCCTCGGGCCACGCGGAAGTGACCGTCAATCGGTAGGAGAGGTGATGTGGACAGTACTGCGCCGATCGAACCGCTTCGCGCCATCCAGGAGGCGCACGACGCCTGCCCTCCCACGACGCCTCGTGGCCCCTGTCGCGCCTATAAACCCACCCTGCCCCCGGCGGAAGGGGGATTGTAGTCTCGGGGTATCCTCCTGCTTCCTCTCGCTCCGCCAAGAAAGCCCTCTTCTCTTGCCAGCTTCTCTCCATCCATGGCGTCTGGAGGAGACGCTGCCGGCGCGGGGAAAGGCGTCGCACCGCCGGCTCCCTTTCCTTCCTCCGGAGGTAGCGGTGGAGGGCCCTCGGGGTCGGCGCAAGTCCGCCACCGCTGGGCCATGGTCAATGAGTGAGTGTCCCGCCGCTCCTCTCTTCTACCTTAGTCGTCTTGTCCAGCGTTCTGAGCATAATCCTCTCCTTCTCCCAGGGCGCCTGCGGCCAAGAAGCGCAGGCTCGGCGAGCTTCAGGAGGAGGTGGAGGCGCTGCGGGCCCAGCAGGCGACCACCGAGGCCACCTTCCAAGGCGCCCTCAGGGGAGAGGCGGAGGCCAGGGCAGAGCTGGCATCCCTCCAGGCCCAGGTCCAGGAGGCAGATGACGCCGTGCAGGCCGCCCAGGACGAGGCGGCGCACGCCAAGCTGCTGGAATCCCAACGTGCCAAGCAGTATCTTGAGATCGCCCACCGAGCGACCAGCGCGGTGAGCCGATTCGTCGGTGAAGCCCCCACGCTGCCGTGCGCGCACGACGACGGGGGCTACCTCGACTTCTTCTGGAGGGTGGTGGAGGCACTGGAGTCCGGCGTCTCCCGCGCGAACGCGGACAACAAGTCTGACGCGCGCGACCTTCCTGACCTCGCCCTGACGGTCGTCTTCTCCAACCTGCACCACCACGCCCCGTACCTCGACCTCCGGCGCATCGGGGAGCGGGTGCCTGACGGGCTCCAGCGCCCCCTCCGGGACGAGGTGCGCCCGCATGTGGAGGCCATGGTGGAGCGGTTCATCCAGGTGCCCGCCTCCAGCGGGGAGGATGACTCCGACGCTGAGGCGGCTGGCGGAGCGGGCGGGGACGGCGACTCTTCCTCCTAGGCATCTCCTGTTTTCTTTCCTTGGTGCCTGTAATATATTGAAGAAGAATTCTGCCGCCGTGGGCGTTAGTCTTTTGCGTACTACCTTGGTTTGCATCCTTCCTCGTCTTGAATTGCCTGTTGCCAGCCCGCCGTTGTCGTGGCTTAGTTCCTCGCGCATGGCTTGACGCCAGCGCCTCTGTGGCCTGGCGTCGACGGCCGTCGGGGTCCCTGCGGGGTGTCTCCTCACAGGGTGCGGCTTGCGGCTATCGCCCCCCTGGTCGATTGGCTTGCTACTCGTCACGGTTGGGTCCCCCCCGTCGTGTCATTTTTCTTGACGCCTCAGGCCTCAGGGGGCTCGGCGCCCGCGCGTGATGGCCCGCAGTACCTGCATCCCCACATTAACGCGCTCAATCCCTATCCCGTCCTCGGGTCATTATTAGAACATGGGGTTCTTGCTAGGTTCGGTAGTGAACTTAGCTCGTGAGGTGACGACGATCTTGTTCGCGCCGCGAGGTGCGATCTGATTGTCCAGATAGCCCGCGGCTCCTCTTGGGACGCTTCCTCCTTGTTTGTGGGACGGTTTGGGAGCCCTTTCATTACCCTATGTCTGCAGGTCCCAGTCCCGCACATTTCCCGACCACCGCAGTGCACGACCGGATTACCAAGGACGCAACTGCGGGGTCAGGCCTGGACACCCTTGCTACCGGCCGGATCACCAAGGATGACATCAAGGGGAACGAGTGGCTATATGACCGGTAAGGCTCCTGAGGCGTGATGCTCAGGAGCCCCCTTTGACACTCGAGCCGCCCTATGTCGGCAGGTCCCAGTCCCGCGCATTTCCCAACCACCGCAGTGTACGACCGGATTACCAAGGACGCAACCACGGTGTTAGGCCTCGACACCCTTGATGCCGACCAGATTACCGAGGACGACATCAAGGGGGACGAGTGGCTATATGACCGGTAAGGCTCCAAAGGCGTGATGCTCAGGAGCCCCCTTTGATGCTCGGGCGATCCCCCATTCCGTCCTGCCGGCTGTAGCCTCACGAAGCCCTGGGGCCTCTCGAGACTCTATGCTGCGGTCGGAGCCCCCGAGCGGGGGCCGACGGCTAAAAGATGCGTGCCCCTGAAGCGACAGGGCTTCGTTGTCCAGCCCCGAGGTGACTCGAGGAGGCCCAGGGCATTCGGCTCCTTGCGAAACACCAATCCAGAAAGAGAGAATGCAAGACCGGTAAAACGAGAGAACACAGAGAGAAAAATTCCCGCCCCTTTTTCTTTTAAATCAAGAGTTTCGAAATCCTCAAACTTCATTCCAGAAATCGGCAAGTCGAACACCAAAAAGAAGCAAGCAATCGCCGCGTCCGGCCCCTATGCTAATCTTCGTCTTCCCCCAGCGCTGAGCGTAGGGCATCCACGTTGCATGGGCATAGCCATTGGTGGGCAGTGTTGACTTCTCCGCCAGCGCGGAGCTGTGGCTGCCACGTTGCGTGGGAAGGAACCCCTCCGCGTCCTCGGGGGGCTCCGGGCGTATACAGCCCGCTCATTATTACGTGAGAGTGTCACGGCCGTAGATAGCTGGGAAAGCCCCCAGGCGCAAGGCCCGGTGGCGCCCAACTCCGTCAAGAACCATCCCGTGCATTTCTGCTCGGTCGCGCGCCCTTACGACCCAATCTCGAATGCATTGTTCCCCTCGTGACCGCAGGACTGCGTTCCCGTGGCCCACGCATGAGCGCAATGCATCCGGTGCAGTCATAAAGGTGCTTTGTCGATGAAGAAGCCGCCTCAGGAGGCATCCGGGCATCGGTCGGACACGGTCCCGTGGGCCTCGTGAAGCCCAGCCTCCCAGGGCTGCGCCGATGTTTCAGTTGCCGTGGGTGGCCCGCGTTGTTTGTGTCCTACTGCTCCCCCCAGGTTATCACCCCTGGGGCCTCGATGCTCGGTTTTGCGTTGCTCGCCCGCGAGGGCGCCGGCTTGCGCCGCGCCTCGCGGGTCCGGGGGTGTCCTTCTTCTTTCTCCCACTCGCGCCATCTGGGCCTGGTGCCCCGTCGGCGGAAGCCCCCAGGCCTGGCTTGGGAAGGATGCCCAGGGTGCTCCTCACTCTTGGGAGGCGCCGGCGCCCGCGGTAGGTGCCTGATCGTCCCCGCCGTCAGGCGGTATGATGTAGCATCATACGTAAGGCTCCACATACGGGCTTGGTTCTCCTCCTGTGTCGTTCGGCGGACGCCGGGGACGGCCCCTCCAGGCGGCGGCGGGGTGCCGCCCCGTGCGCGTTGTTCGCAGGCCTTCCTGCGACGGGCCTCAGAGGGAAGTTGCTTACCTCTGCGACCGCCGTTCGGTGGGCCTCGTGTCTCCTGACGCGGATTGACTCCTCGGCGATCTGATGCACCTTCGCCGTTGTTGCTTGCTTGTCCGGGTGCCTGCGCCGCCTGCTCCTTGCACAGGATAGAACGCTCCCGCCTGGTCAATCCCGGCTGCTGAAGGTCCACTGGGTCATGGGGGCGCGTGTTTGCGCGTGCGTGGGGTGCCCCGTTGTCTCCTGCGTGCGCCTGGTCGCCGCGGCTGGGCTGCACCCCGAGTCCGGTCACCGGAATTCGAAGGAGAAGAAGCACGGCGTGCGGCTGGCCCCGCTCGGGCTCGCCCAGTGTCGGAGGTGGCACGCCACCGGCGGCCTGGGGGATGAGCGTGGCGGACGAGCCCCCGGTGCCCGATGCCTGTGGCCCTGAAGAAGAGTGAGGAGCCATGGCCCTCAGCGCGATGGTGACCAGCTCTGCAATGTGATCGGCCGATGCGTCGAAGCCCCCGTGCATCGGGCGGAGGCGGAGCATCTCATTTGCCAGCAGAAGCGCGTCGTGCGCATCGAGGTCCCCTACGTAGGTGCGGCGCGGCGCCGGTGCTGAGGGCGCCATCCGCCCGCCGTGTATTTGGGCGATGCGAGAGGCCGCGACGGTGGAGGCAATGCTGGCGGCTTGGTACTGACCGCCCAGAACCATGCCGCTAGGGCATGGGTCCCCGGCGGCGGTGGTGGGATCGATGGAAACCGACCCGCTGCGGTCGGGAGAAACTTGCTGGGCGCCGGCCATCGAAGCGGTGAAACGTGGGAAGAGCGAAGCTTGGAGAAGACTTCGACACGCCCCCTACCTGGCACGCCAAATGTCGGATTTCGGGCTCCGCAAAACCCACAAGGTTCGAACACAGGGGCGTGTGCGAAGATTTCCCGCAGCTTCGTCCTACCCCGGTTCGCTACTCGATGACTACTATGGCAAACTCGCTCGATGACGAGGAAGAAGATGAACATGGTGGTTTACCCAGGTTCGGGCCACGGCGAAGCGTAATACCCTACTCCTGCTTTGGTGGACTGCCTCTCGTGGAGGTTTGGTGGATGAACGAGTACAAGGGGGGGCGGCCTCGTGAGGGCGCCCGAGTGGTGTGCTTGGTTCTCTGCCTTCTCTTGTGCTCTCATCGGTGGATAAGCTAAGTCGGATCGGGGGGCCGATCGGATCCCCTCAATGGTGCACCCTAGCCTCTATATATAGCGGTGGCCCGGGTCCTCTTCCCTTATCACAATCGCGGGAAGGGATCCCACAATGGCCAAATTTAAAGGGGGACAGGGGTTCATGCCCGCCCTGTCCAAAGGTGGTCTTCGCCTGCAAAGTAACTATCGACGATGCAGAGGTGGGCTCGGCGATGACATCCGCCCTGCGGGGCCCATGGTCGTGGTCTCGTTGCACCGGAATGGAAACCTTTGGAGGGGTGCTTTGGGAACAAGCGTACCTCCTTGTTCCCTTTGCACCAAAGGGGAAACTGGTCCGCCTGGCGCATTGGCGCCCGCCTGTCCTTTCGTGCGTCATCCTTGACTCCTGTGGCGAGGCTCCGCATAGAGATCTCCGCCGCTCCGGAGGGGGCCTGATGAGGCGGGCTCCTCTCCGGTCTTGATGCTGTCCTTCCTCACAAGGCTAAGGTCCTCGCGAGGGCCTTGTCTCGAGTGGGGCCACGCCGGGCCGTGTGTGGCTGATGAAGTAGGCCAGGCCTTGGACCGCAGGCAGGCAGGTCTGGGTACCCCCGTTCCCAGAACGCCGACACTCGGGACGGTGGGGACAGCGGTGCCGAGCGCCGCGGAGGAGAAGGAGCGCGAGGCGTGGCGGGACCTCGAGGCGGCCCAGCGGGAGCTGCGGCAGACGGCCAGTCGTGGGAGCCTTTCCCCCTGGCCGGGAGAGGAGGACTAAGGACAGGCAAGGTGGAGGAGGAGGACCAAGGTGCGGCGGGTGGAGGAGGAGATGCGCGCGGCTACGAGTGCGGCGAGTGCCACCGAAAGGGCGGAGTTAGGCCGCAGCGCGGCCCCAACGAGGGCAGATGACGTGCCGCCAGGGGTGGCGGAGCCCCCAGAGGTTGTCGTTCAGGATCCGGAGGCTCCGGCTCCGGAGGTGCTGGCTCTGGAGGTTCCGGCTCCCGAGGCGAGCCGAGGAGGCGCCGCCGGAGGTGAGGCGCCGAAGACCGAGACGGCGGCGACCGGGGAGGCAGACGCCTCGGGATCGTCCTCCGGGGCACCCGGATCCATGGCACAGGGGGGCGCGGGTCCCCTGGTCGTCACGGCGAAGGGCGCCTCCATGTCCGTAGACGGAGGCTGGCCGCGAGAGATATGGGCCGCGGCTGGTGACGCGGCCATCAATGATGCGTCGAGCGCCCTTGGGGCAGCGGTGGCCGCCATCTTTGCGGAATTCGCCGCCTGCCGCGCCCAGGCGGCACAGGTCGCGCAGGCCGCCAGCAACCGGCTGGTGAACCTTGAGCAGTCCGTCGCGGTAAGGGCTCGGGGCCCGGTGTTTCGCTTAGGTTGCGGCGCAGGCGGGTTGAGTTTAATCGGCGTCTTATGCTTTCTGTGCTCCTGGCAGGCTGGGCACGACCGTCAGGTGGTCGCGTACAACACGCTGTTGGGTATGTTCCACGAGGCCAAGAGCCGGATGGCCGTCCTGTCCGTGGACCTGCAAGGTATGACTCTCGCCAATTTTCCGTGGGGATGCATGAGCGCACCCACTAGGTAGAGCCCCCGGGATTCAGGCCGGCTGCTCCGGAGGCGGGCTGAATCCCTTTCCTTGCTTGGTTTCTGACAGAGGCGTCCTCCACCCGGGCAGCTAACCACGCCGAGACGGTCAGCCTCCGTCGCCAGGTGGTGCAGCTTGGCGAATGGCGGGACCTCCTAACCGCGGAAAGCGACCGGCTCCGCCAGTAGGTGGATCGGGTGCATGCGGAGAAGGAAGAGCGCGAGGCGGCCCACCGCCGCGAGCTGGAGGAGCGGGAGGTGGCTTTTCGCCGAGAGTCGGAGGAGCGGGAGACGGCCCACCGCCGGGAGCTGGAGGCCAAAGATGCCTTGCTGGCAAATGTGGCCAAGGAGGCGGAGGCGGCCCAGACCGAGTACGAGCGCTGGCTCCAGGAGTGGGCGGCCAAGGATGCCGCGCTGCAGGAACAAGGGCACAAGGTGGACCAGTTCCTGACCGGTAAGTTTCGTCGTCTTCTTCTTGGGGTGCCTGGCTTTCTTCGTTGTTTATTCCGCGTCCCTTTCTTTCTTAGGGCTCTTCCCAGGCACGTAGGAGGCTGTGGAGGCGGCCGTGGAGGCTCACCGCGAGGACCAGCGGGCGCAAGGAGTCCCCGTTGGGCAGCATGCCGCCTGGACGCTGGACGAGGTGGGGATTGCCTCCAAGGTGCGCCTGACTGAGGTGGTCCGGGCCCTGAAACGGCTCCAGGCGGCCGGCATCGCGCTGGTTCACACCCTGTGGCCGGATGCAGTGGAGCCGAACTCCATGAGCCGGCTGTCGAGGTGGCTTGAGTTCGGGACCGCGCAGGTGAATGCGTGGAGGGCCTCCGCCGCGCGCGCTGGAATGGCCATGGCGCTCCGCATCGCGAGGTCATGGTACCCCTCGCTGGATTTGGGGCTGCTTATGGCCCAGCGCGCCGGCACCGTTGCGGAGCTGGAGGCGGCCGCCGATGCGCTGGCCGTGTGGGCCAGCGACCTTGCCTCCTTCGCCGCGTGGGACGAGTACGTCCCGGAGCGCACGGCAAACGGCGAGGTGATCCCGGAGGACCCATACACACTCGCCCTCGACGAACCGGAGGGTAGCACAGCGGAGACGGGTGGCGAGGATGCTGGGTCCAGCACCGACGACTATGCCGACTCCGAGCCGGCTCTGGGCTTGGAGGTTGACACGGATCACACCGTGGCCAAGGACGGGGCCTCTACTTCAGCTGCCGCAGAGGAGGCCGGGGGAGGAGACGGCGCTGCCACTATCTAGGATCTTTTCTTTCCTGCATTTCTTTCCTGCTTGCCTTTTGTTAGACTGGAATTCCACCCACTGGGGGTGTAGATGTAATGAACTATGTGGCCGTGGGCCGTTTACGCTTTTGTATATATAACTTAAATGCTCTTGATTGCCAAAGTTTTTCAATGCGTGCCGGCTCGACCTTAGCTTCTTGCCCCCTTTTGGCTCCGTCAACCCAAAGCCTCGTCCCCTTCGGCTTCGGCCCCGCCAGCCGGACAGCCGGGAGCCGGTCTGTGGCTGGGATGGGGCGTCCGCCTCTGGGGAGTCGGTCGTGAGTTTGGGAACCGCTAGGATGGCTTTTGCTAAGGTGAGCGACAGAGGCTAAGGATGGCGCTCCGGCTAGCCCTAGCCGGTAACTCCTTATGACCATTTTTCATGTGCGCTATGTCTGTCATCCCAGGAGCCCGTCAGCCAGACAGCCGGGAGCCGGTCTGTAGCTGGGAGGGGTGGGAGGGTTTCTTTAGTTCACATTACTAGGCCGGCTTCGGGAGGCGGCCGCCAAGCCTAGCCGTCGAGCCCCCGAGACCGTGGGACCGGGTCCGGGAGCCGATGTGTGAAGCAGACTGCTCTGGAAGGAAACGAAAGAGGCGTGCCCCAAGAGCTGACTTGGGACACCCGTTGCATTCATAAGCCCAAAAGGGAGGATACATACATACACTGGTTCTTAGCAGTAAAACGGACGGAGGAGCGCCGCGTTCCACGGGCGCTCCGTCTCCTCGCCGGAGGCGTCTCTCTTGCGCTTCTGCGGCTTCTGGGCGTCTATTAGATAGTACGCGTTGTTGTGTAGTGATGACCCACAAGTATAGGGGATCTATCATAGTCCTTTCAATAAGTAAGAGTGTCGAACCCAACGAGGAGCAGAAGGAAATGACAAGCGGTTTTCAGCAAGGTATTCTCTGCAAGCACTGAAATTATCGGTAACAGATAGTTTTGTGATAAGATAATTTGTAACGGGTAGCAAGTAACAAATGTAGCAAAGGTGCAGCAAGGTGGCCCAATCCCTTTTTGTAGCAAGGGACAAGCCTGGACAAACTCTTATATAAAGCAAAGCGCTCCTGAGGACACATGGGAATTTCTGTCAAGCTAGTTTTCATCATGCTCATATGATTCGCGTTCGTTACTTTGATAATTTGATATGTGGGTGGACCGGTGCTTGGGTGCTGCCCTTACTTGGACAAGCCTCCCACTTATGATTAACCCCTCTCGCAAGCATACGCAACTACGAAAGAACAATTAAGATAACTCTAACCATAGCATGAAACATATGGATCCAAATCAGCCCCTTACGAAGCAACGCATAAACTAGGGTTTATGCTTCTGTCACTCTAGAAACCCATAATCTACTTATTACTTCCCAATGCCTTCCTCTAGGCCCAAATAATGGTGAAGTGTCATGCAGTCGACGTTCACATAACACCACTAGAGGAAAGACAACATACATCTCATCAAAATATCGAACGAATACTAAATTCACATGATTACTTATAACAAGACTTATCCCATGTCCTCAGGAACAAATGTAACTACTCACAAAGCATATTCATGTTCATAATCAGAGGAGCATTAATTATCATTAAGGATCTGAACATATGATCTTCCACCAAGTAAACCAACTAGCATCAACTACAAGGAGTAATCAACACTACTAGCAACCCACAGGTACCAATCTGAGGTTTGAGACAAAGATCGGATACAAGAGATAAACTAGGGTTTGGAGAGGAGATGGTGCTGGTGAAGATATTGATGGAGATTGACCCCCTCTCGATGAGAGGATCGTTGGTGATGACGATGGCTTCGATTTCCCCCTTCGGGAGGGAAGTTTCCCCAGCAGAACTGCTCCGCCGGAGCCCTAGACTGGTTCTGCCCAAGTTCCGCCTCGAGACGGCGGCGCTTCATCCCGAAAGCTCCAATATGATTTTTTCCAGTTCAAAACCCTTCATATAGCAGAAGATGGGCACTGGAGGCCTGCCAGGGGGCCCACAAGCCACAGGGGCGCGCCCAGGGGGGTAGGGAGCGCCCCCCTGGCTTGTGACCTCCTGGTGGGTCCCCTCTAGTATTTCTTTCGCCCAATATTTTTTATATATTCCAAAATAATTCTCCGTAACTTTTCAGGACTATTGGAGTTGTGCAGAATAGGTATCTCATGTTTGCTCCTTTTTCAGTCCAGAATTCCAGCTGTCGGCATTCTCCCTCTTCATGTAACCCTTGTAAAATAAGAGAGAAAAGGCATAAGTATTGTACCATAATGTGTAATAACATCCCATAATGCAATAAATATCAATATAAAAACATGATGCAAAATGGACGTATCAACTCCCAAAAGCTTAGACCTCGCTTGTCCTCAAGCGAAAGCCGAGATCGAGAAATATGTCCACATGTTTAGAGATAGAGGTGTCGATAAAATAAAATACGGACATGAGACCATCATGATCATCTTTAGAATAGCAATACTTATTGATATATAATTTCTTGTACTAGAGTAACAATTCATTCACAAGGTAAAGTATGAATCAAGAACTCAATTGAGAACCAACAAACTATGATCTCAGTCATTGAAGCAATTGCAATTTATCATAACATGGGAAAGAGTCAATATAAGAGCTTGTAAAGCAAATCCACATACTCAATCATCTCTTAGTCTTTCATAATTGCTAACACTCACGCGGTACTTATGAGGTCAAAGCTTCAATTGGACACAGAGAAAGATAGGGGCTTATAGTTCTGCCTCCCAACTATTTACCTCAAGGGTAATGTCAACAGAAATAACTCATGACGCTTGCCAGGAGAGAGAGGTGAAATATAGGAGGTGGTGAAGATCACCATGACTATTGTATAAAGGTAAGTACGAGAAAGTAAAAGTAACAGATAGGCCCTTCGCAGAGGGAAGCAGAGGTTGTCATGCGCTTTTATAGTTGGATGCTCAATCTCTTAATGCAAAAGAACGTCACTTTATATTGCCGCTTGTGATAAAGAACTTTATTATGCAGTCTGTCGCTTTTATTTCTTCCATATCACAAGTTCATATAAAGTTTGTTTTCCTCACACTAATAGATCTTACATATTTAGAGAGCAATTTTTATTGCTTGCACCGATGACAACTTACTTGAAGGATCTTGCTCAATCCATAGGTAGGTATGGTGGACTCTCATGGCAAAACTGGGTTAAGGGTGTTTGGATGCACAAGTAGTATCTCTACTTGGTGCAGAAGTTTTGGCTGATATGGGGTGGAAGCAAGCGTCACATGTTAAAGGACCTATAACCATATAACTTCTATTCGGAAATAAGCAAACATAACCCATTATGTTGTCTTCCTTGTCCAACATCAACTTCTTAGCATATAATATTTTAATGAGTGCTCACAATCATAAAAGATGTCCAAGATAATATATTTATATGTGAACCTCTCTTTCTTTATTACTTCCTTTTAATTGCAACAATGACCAATCGCTATGTTTGTCAACTCCCAACAAATTTCAATTGACATACTACTTATATGTGAAGTCATCACTCCCCATAAGATCATCATATACACTCTTTGCTTCTATTTTATTCTTCTTTCTATTTCTTTTTCTCAAGATCATAGCAAGCAAACAAAGCCCTCAACTCAAAACTACTTTTTATTATATAACTCTCGGACTCGATTACATAGGGGGGAACATAAAAAAAACTCAAAACTAGATCAAACTAAAAACTTTATTCTACTAGATCAGGATATAACCAAAAAGGATCGAACTAAGAATAACGAGAAAAGTAAAAGATGTGATGGTGATACGATACCGGGGCACCTCCCCAAGCTTGGCACAAGCCAAGGGGAGTGCCCATACCCATGTGTTTAGTTGTCTTTCTTCAGAGGTGGTGATACTGTAGTTGTTGATGAGGTTGGAGGCTTGTCCTCCATCTTCCAAGGCATAGGCTCACCATCGTAAAAAGAAGAATGAGTATCCGGGATCCTCAAATCTGCAGCCAAACTCATTTTCTTAAATCTGTATTCATACTCATAGTTTTGGTTTTGCAAGTCATAGATTTGGGCTTGGAGATGCTCGATTTTCTCGTAAAGCTTGAAGATGTCCTTCCCGATGTCCTTGGTGTCCAGCTTGTGCTTATGGGTAAACTCCGCGATCATCATGTGATTAGCATTGAGTCCACGTTCCACCATCCCTTGGCACTTGAAGACTTGATGCTCCTTTGCTTCGAGTCTTGTCTCCACGCTTCCGGTCTTCTTTGGCCCCTCAACATCATGGATATGCAGCACCCCCTCACGCATCTCAATGGGTTGAGGGTGTCGCAACACCTCCGCAAGGTAGGGGTTGATGACCTTCTCGAAGAACTTGTCCTTCGAAGCACTTGGGGACGTCATGGCGATCTAAATCTGCTGCAGAAACAACACAAAATGAAAACAGGAGGTATTGTCGTGATACGAAGGTCCAAACCTTCGGGAAATTATATAATGATTTTTTACCGACATAAAGGAGTATACCACAAGAAAACGGAGTCCGGGGGGGTACACGGGGTGGCCACAAGCCACAAGGGCGCGCCCAGGGGGGTAGGGCGCGCCCCCCTGGCTTGTCGCCTCCTCGTGCACTTCTCGGACTACTTTAAATTTTCCTAATTGTTTAAATATTCCAAAACGGGGAAAAATTGTTGTTGAAAAAATTTTGGAGTCGGTTTGCTTACCGTACCACATACCTATTCCTTTTCGGAGTCTGAAAAGTTCTGGTAGGACTCCCTAATGTACTCCTCCGGAGTTATGGTATGGATAATATTGGTTTCAACATTTATGGGGGTACCTGAGATATAATGTTTGATTCTTTGCCCGTTCACCACCTTTGGATTTGTGCCTTCGGCATTGTTGATCTTGATGGCACCAGAACGGTATACTTCCTCGATAATGTAAGGCCCTTCCCATTTAGAGAGAAGTTTTCCTGCAAAAAATCTTAAACGAGAATTGAATAGCAAGACATGATCACCTACATTGAATTCATGCTTTTGTATCCTTTTATCATGCCATCTCTTAACTTTTTCTTTAAATAACTTGGCATTCTCATAGTCCTGGGTTCTCCATTCATCAAGTGAGCTAATGTCAAATAACCTCTTCTCACCAGCAAGTTTGAAATCATAGTTGAGCTCTTTAATTGCCCAATGAGCCTTATGTTCTAGTTCTAGAGGTAAGTGACATGCTTTACCATAAACCATTTTATAAGGAGACATGCCCATAGGGTTTTTGTAAGCAGTTCTATAAGCCCATAGTGCATCATCAAGTTTCTTAGACCAATTCTTTCTAGATCTATTAACAGTCTTTTGCAAGATCAATTTAATTTCTCTGTTGCTTAATTCTACTTGACCACTAGATTGAGGATGATAAGGAGATGCAACTCTATGATTAACATCATATTTAGCAAGCAATTTACGGAAAGCACCATGAATAAAGTGTGAACCACCATCAATCATTAAATATCTAGGGACTCCAAATCTAGGGAAAATAACCTCTTTAAGCATTTTGATATAAGTGTTATGATCAGCACTGCTAGTTGGAATAGCTTCTACCCACTTAGTAACATAATCAACAGCAACTAGAATATGAGTATACCCGTTGGATTTTGGAAAAGGTCCCATATAATCAAAACCCCAAACATCAAATGGTCCAATAACAAGTGAGTAATTCATAGGCATTTCCTAACGTCTACTAATATTACCAATTCTTTGACATTCATCACAAGACAAGACAAACTTACGAGCATCCTTGAAGAGAGTAGGCCAATAAAAACCCGATTGTAATACCTTGTGTGCAGTTCTATCTCCAGCATGGTGTCCTCCGTAGGCCTCGGAGTGACACTTGCGTAGGATCTGTTCCTGTTCATGCTCAGGCACACAACGTCTAATAACACCATCTACTCCTTCTTTATAAAGGTGTGGGTCATCCCAAAAGTAATGTCTCAAATCATAAAAGAACTTTTTCTTTTGCTGGTATGTGAAACTAGGTGGTATGAATTTAGCAACAATGTAATTAGCATAATCAGCATACCATGGAGCATTACGCGAAGTATTTATGACAGCTAGTTGTTCATCAGGAAAGCTATCATCAATAGGTAGTGGGTCATCGAGAACATTTTCTAACCTGGACAAGTTGTCTGCTACGGGGTTCTCAGCACCCTTTCTATCAACAATATGCAAATCAAATTCTTGTAGCAAGAGAACCCATCTAATAAGTCTAGGTTTAGCATCCTTCTTTTCCATAAGGTATTTAATAGCAGCATGATCAGTGTGAACAGTTACTTTGGAATCAACAATATAAGATCTGAACTTATCACAAGCAAACACAACTGCTAAAAATTCCTTTTCAGTGGTAGCATAGTTTCTTTGAGCACTGTCTAGAGTTTTACTAGCATAATGGATAACATTCAATTTCTTATCAATTCTTTATCCTAGAACATCACCAACTGCATAAGCACTAGCATCACACATAATTTCAAAGGGTAGGTTCCAATCAGGTGGTTGAACAACAGGTGCAGAAATCAAGGCTTTCTTAAGAATTTCAATAGCTTCTACACAATCATCATCAAAAATGAATGGAACATCTTTTTGCAAAAGATTAGTGAGAGGCCTAGAAATTTTAGAGAAGTCTTTAATAAACCTCCTATAGAAACCAGCATGACCAAGGAAACTTCTTATACCTCTAATATCCGAAGGACACGACATTTTTTCAATAGCATCAACTTTAGCTTTGTCAACCTCAATACCTCTTTCGGAGATTTTGTGTCCCAAGACAATACCTTCATTAACCATAAAGTGGCACTTCTCCCAATTCAAGACAAGATTAGTTTCTTCACATCTCTGCAAAACTCGATCAAGGTTGCTCAAGCAATCATCAAAAGAAGTTCCGTAAACGGAGAAATCATCCATGAAAACCTCAACAATCTTTTCACAAAAGTCAGAGAATATAGTAGCCATGCATCTTTGAAAGGTAGCAGGTGCATTGCATAAACCAAAAGGCATACGTCTATAAGCAAAGGTACCAAAGGGACAAGTAAAAGTTGTCTTCTCTTGGTCCTCTTTTGACACAGGAATTTGAGAGAAGCCAGAATAATCGTCCAGAAAGCAAAAGTGTGTGTGTTTGGATAGTCTTTCGAGCATTTGATCAATAAAAGTTAGAGGGTAATGATCTTTCCTAGTAGCTTTGTTTAATTTCCTAAAATCAATTACCATTCTATATCCTGTAACAATTCTTTGTGGGATCAATTCATTTTTATCATTAGGAACAATGGTAATACCTCCTTTCTTAGGAACACAATGAACGGGACTAACCCATCTACTATCAGCAATAGGGTAAATTATACCTGCCTCTAGAAGCTTTAATATTTCATTTCTTACCACTTCTTTCATCTTACGATTTAACCGTCGTTGATGATCAACAACCGGTTTAGCATCAGGCTCTATATTAATTTTATGCTGACATAGGGTGGGACTAATGCCCTTAAGATCATCAAGAGTATATCCTATAGCAGCACGGTGCTTCCTCAGAGTTTTCAATAATCTCTCTTCCTCATGCTCTAAAAGATTAGCACTAATAATAACAGGATATATCTTCTTTTCATCAAAATAAGCATATTTCAGAGTATCCGGTAATTGTTTAAGCTCAAAAACGGGGTCACCTTTGGGTGGAGGAGGATCGCCCAGTATTTCAACAGGCAAGTTGTGTTTCAAAATAGGATGTTGATCAAAGAAAATCTTATCTATTTCATTTCTCATTCATATGCATATCATTTTCATGGTCTAGCAAATATTGTTCTAAGGGATCAGTAGGAGGCACAACAATAGAAGCAAGACCAACAATTTCATCCTTACTAGGCAATTCTTTATCATGGGGTCGTCTACGAAATTTAGAGAAATTGAACTCATGAGACACATACCCAAAGCTTACAGTAACAGTTTCTTTCTCACAATCTATTTTAGCATTAACAATATTCAAGAAAGGTCTACCAAATATAATGGGACAAAAATCATCTTGTGGGGAACCAAGAACAAGAAAATCAGTAGGATATTTTATTTTTCCACACAAGACTTCAACATCTCTAACAATCCCAACTGGTGCTATAGTATCTCTATTAGCAAGCTTAATGGTAACATCAATTTCTTCTAGCTCAGCTAGTGCAATATCATTCATAATTTCTTGATATAAAGTAAAGGGAATTGCACTCACACTAGCACCCACATCACATAAGCCATGATAACAATGATCTCCTATTTTAACAGAAACAACAGGCATGCCAACAATAGGTCTATGTTTATCTTTAGTTTCAGGTCTAGCAATTCTAGCAGCTTCATCACAGAAATAAATAACATGCCCATCAATATTATCGACCAAGAGATCTTTAACCATAGCAATACTAGGTTCAACTTTAATTTGTTCAGGAGGTGTAGGTGTTCTAACATAGCTCTTACGAACCACAGTTGAAGCTTTAGCATGTTCCTTTATTCTAACAGGGAAAGGTGGTTTCTCAATATAAGCAGTAGGAATAACAGGATCAACATTATAAATAATAGTTTCTTCTTCAACTTTAATAGGTTCAACTACATTCACTTTAATGGGAGGATGATATTTAAACCACTTCTCCTTAGGGAGATCAACATGAGAAGCAAAAGATTCATAGAAATAAGCTACTATCTCAGAGTCAAGTCCATATTTAGTGCTAAATTCACGAAAAGCATCGGTGTCTATAAAGGATTTAACACAATCAAACTTAAGGTTTATACCTGACTCCTTACCTTCATCGAGTTCCCAATCTTCAGAGTTGCGTTTAATTCTCTCCAATAAATCCCATTTGAATTCAATATCTTTCTTCATAAAGGAACCAGTACAAGAAGTATCCAGCATTGATTGATCATTACGAGAAAGCCGAGCATAAAAATTCTGAATAATAATTTCTCTTGAGAGCTCATGATTGGGGCATGAATATAACATTGACTTAAGCCTCCCCCAAGCTTGAGCGATACTTTCTCCTTCACAAGGCCGAAAATTATAAATATAATTCCGATCATGATGAACCAGATGCATAGGATAAAACTTCTGATGAAATTCAAATTTCAACCGGTTGTAGTTCCATGATCCAATATCATCACACAGCCTATACCATGTTGATGCCTTCTCCTTCAAAGATAAAGGAAAGACCTTCTTCTTGACATCATCCTCGGGTGAACCTGCAAGCTTAAATAATCCACAAACTTCATCCACGTAGATCAGATGCAAATCAGGATGTAGTGTTCCATCTCCTGCATAAGGATTAGCTAGCAGTTTCTCTATCATACCCGAAGGAATTTCATAATAAATATTTTCAGTAGGTGCAGTAGGTTGAGGAGCAACTCTTTGTGCTTCCGGTCGAGGTGAAGATACCCCAAACAAGCCCCTCAAAGGATTATTTTCCATAGTAACAAGTGACAGTAAATTTCAGCACACTATATAAATTTTTCCTTACCAAATTCCACTTACCAAAGGCGCTTCACTCCCCGGCAACGGTGCAGGAAAAGAGTATTGATGACCCACAAGTATAGGGGATATATCCTAGTCCTTTCGATAAGTAAGAGTGTCAAACCCAACGAGGAGCAAAAGGAAATGACAAGCGGTTTTCAGCAAGGTATTCTCTGCAAGCACTGAAATTATCGGTAACAGATAGTTTTGTGATAAGATAATTTGTAACGGGTAGCAAGTAACAAATGTAGCAAAGGTGCAGCAAGGTGGCCCAATCCCTTTTTGTAGCAAGGGACAAGCCTGGACAAACTCTTATATAAAGCAAAGCGCTCCTGAGGACACATGGGAATTTCTGTCAAGCTAGTTTTCATCATGCTCATATGATTCGCGTTCGTTACTTTGATAATTTGATATGTGGGTGGACCGGTGCTTGGGTGCTGCCCTTACTTGGACAAGCCTCCCACTTATGATTAACCCCTCTCGCAAGCATACGCAACTACGAAAGAACAATTAAGATAACTCTAACCATAGCATGAAACATATGGATCCAAATCAGCCCCTTACAAAGCAACGCATAAACTAGGGTTTAAGCTTCTGTCACTCTAGCAACCCATCATCTACTTATTACTTCCCAATGCCTTCCTCTAGGCCCAAATAATGGTGAAGTGTCATGTAGTCGACGTTCACATAACACCACTAGAGGAAAGACAACATACATCTCATCAAAATATCGAACGAATACCAAATTCACATGATTACTTATAACAAGACTTATCCCATGTCTTCAGGAACAAATGTCACTACTGACAAAGCATATTCATGTTCATAATCAGAGGAGTATTAATTATCATTAAGGATCTAAACATATGATCTTCCACCAAGTAAACCAACTAGCATCAACTACAAGGAGTAATCAACACTACTAGCAACCCACAGGTACCAATCTGAGGTTTGAGACAAAGATCGGATACAAAAGATGAACTAGGGTTTGGAGAGGAGATGGTGCTGGTGAAGATATTGATGGAGATTGACCCCCTCTCGATGAGAGGATCGTTGGTGATGATGATGGCTTCGATTTCCCCCTTCGGGAGGGAAGTTTCCCCGGCAGAACAGCTCCGCCGGAGCCCTAGATTGGTTCTGCCCAAGTTCCACCTCGAGACGGCGGCGCTTCGTCCCGAAAGCTCCAATATGATTTTTTTCCAGGTCAAAACCCTTCATATAGTAGAAGATGGGCATCAGAGTCCTGCCAGGGGGCCCACAAGCCACAGGGGCGCGCCCAGGGGGGTAGGGCGCGCCCCCCTGGCTTGTGACCTCCCGGTGGGTCCCCTCTGGTATTTCTTTGGCCCAATATTTTTTATATAGTCCAAAATAATTCTCCGTAACTTTTCAGGACTATTGGAGTTGTGCAGAATAGGTATCTCATGTTTGCTCCTTTGTCAGTCCAGAATTCCAGCTGCCGGCATTCTCCGTCTTCATGTAACCCTTGTAAAATAAGAGAGAAAAGGCATAAGTATTGTACCATAATGTGTAATAACATCCCATAATGCAATAAATATCAATATAAAAACATGATGCAAAATGGACGTATCATGTAGCGTCTTGTTGATGATGAACGGGCCCTCCCATGGGGAGGACAGCTTGTGCTGGCCGGTGGTTCGCTGGATTCGCCTAAGGACCAGGTCACCCTCGCGAAAGGAGAGGGGCCGGATACGCTTGCTGTGGTAGTGCCGGAGCTTCTGCTGGTAGATGGCCGTTCGGCTCAGAGCTAGCTCTCGGGCCTCCTCGAGGAGGTCGACGCCGTCTTCCCTTGCCTCCTTGGCGTCCGTCTCCGTGTACAGGGTGACGCGAGGCGAGTCAAACTCGATGTCTGTGGGGATGACCGCCTCCGACCCGTACATGAGGAAGAAGGGCGTGAAGCCGGTTGATCAATTGGGTGTGGTTCTGAGGCTCCATAAGACCGCTGGGAGCTCTTCGATCCAGCAGCCGGCTGATCGGACGAGTGGTGCCATGAGCCGGGGCTTGATGCGGCCAGGACTAAGCGGTTTGCCCTCTCGGCCTCGCCATTCGACTGTGGGTGAGCGACAGAGGCCAGGTTGATCCGGGTGCCTTGCTTGGTGCAGAAATGTGCAAGCGCACCCTTGGCGAAATTGGTGTCGTTGTCGGTGATGATGCTATGTGGGACGCCGTAGCGGACTATGATGTCTTCAACGAACCGGACGGCTGTGGGGCCGTCCAACTTCTTGATAGGCCTAGCCTCGATCCACTTGGTAAACTTGTCGACGGCCACCAGCAGATGCGTCATGCCACCTCGAGCGGTCTTGAATGGCCCCACCATGTCGAGGCCACAGACGGCAAAGGGCCATGATAGCGGGATGGTCTTGAGCGCCGCAGCCGGCAGGTGGCCCTGCGCGCGGAAGCGCTGGCACCCTTCACACTTGTCGACGAGCTGCGTCGCTTCCTCAAGGGCGGTCAGCTAGTAAAAGCCGTGGCGGAACGCCTTGGCCACCAGGGTCCTCGAGGCGGCGTGATGCCCGCACTCGCCTTGGTGGATGTCTCGGAGGATCTCCTGACCCTTCTCGGACTCGACGCAGCGTTGGTATACGCCGGTTGTGCTGCGGTGAACCAGTTCACGGTTGATGATGCTGTAGGCGGGAGCACGGCGCTGGATCTGCCGGGCTATGTCCTCGTCGGCGGGAAGCTCGCCGCGCAGGAGGAAAGCCAAGATGGGCTGGGCCCACGACAGAGCCGAGAATGGGGCCGGCTCCGGCTCAGGCGGGAGAGCCTGGGCAGCCGGAGCCCCCGGGTCTGCCCCTGGAGCCCCCGGGCCGGGCTCGCTAGCCCCCGGGTCCGGCTGGTCGGTGGTCGTGAGGACGGCTGGGGGCTCGGGGCCGACTGCCGCGGAAATGACATCGGCCGGAGCCGGCGTGACCGGCGCAGCCGGCTAGGCTGGAGGGGCCGGTGGGGCAGGAGGAGCCTCTGAGACCGTCGAGGGGGCGACAAGATCCGTGGGCACGAAGATGGATTCTGACTCGGCGGAAGGTTTGATTGAAGGTTTGCGTAGCTGCTCGAGGGAGACGCCAGCCGGGATGGCCTGGCGGGTGGAGCCGATCTTTGCCAGGGCGTCTGCCGCCTCGTTGTCCGCCCGGGGGACGTGATGGAACTCGCAGCCCTTGAAGGAGACGGTGAGCTGTTGGACGAGGAAGCGATAGCTGGCCATGTTAGCGTCCCTGGCGTCCCATTCGCCAGAGACCTGCTGCACCATGAGGTCGGAGTCGCCGAAGCAGAAGATGCGCCGGATGCCAATCTCCTTTGCGAGTCAGAGCCCGTGGACGAGCGCCTCGTACTCGGCCATGTTGTAGGAGGCGGCAAAGTGGATCTGGAGCGCGTACTTGAGTTGGTCTCCCTTCGGAGACGATAAGACAATGCCGGCTCCCAAGCCGGTCCGCATCTTCGAGCCGTCGAAGTGCATGCGCCAATGTGTGGAGTCCGGGGGAGGCGGCATGAACTGGGTCTCGGCCCAGTCGACGAGGAAGGCGGCCATCGCCAATGACTTGATGGCGGTGCACGGCTCGTACAGGATCTCGTAGTTGGCGAGGGCGATGGCCCATTTGGCGATCCGGCCGGTGGCGTCCCGGCCGCTCATGATCTCGCCCAGTGGCGCCGTGCTTACGACGGTGATGGTGTGCTCCTGGAAGTACTGCTTGATCTTCTGGGCGGCGAAGTATATGTCGTAGCACATCTTCTGGTAGTGGGGGTAGTTCTGCTTGGAGGCGGAAAGGACCTCGCTGAGGTAGTAGACGGGGCGCTAGACCGGCAGCGCCCTGCCCTCCTCCGACCGCTCCACCACCAGGACGACGCTGATGACGCGCGTGGTTGCCGCAATGTAGGCGAGCAGGGGCTCCTTCTCAGCCGGCGCGGCCACGATGGGTGCGCTGGTAAGGACTCGTTTGAGGTCGCGAAACGCCTCGTCTGCCTGGTCGGTCCACTCAAACTTGGCCGGCTTCCTGGTGGAGTCCGCATCCGGCTCGAGAAGCGCCATCTTCCTCATGAGCTAGTAGAGGGGCAGAGCCTTTTCTCCCAGCTGGCTGATGAACCGGCTGAGCGAGGCGAGGCA
This sequence comes from Elymus sibiricus, assembly GCA_039707655.1. Taxonomy (NCBI): domain Eukaryota; kingdom Viridiplantae; phylum Streptophyta; class Magnoliopsida; order Poales; family Poaceae; genus Elymus; species Elymus sibiricus. The sequence goes on from CM077671.1 coordinate 397,088,769, forward strand.
GCCGGTGAACTTCTGGACGTCGCGGAGCCGGGTCGGCTTGGGCATACGCTCGATCGCCCTGATTTTCTTCGGGTTCGCTTCGATGCCGCGGGCGGACACGAAGAAACCCAGAAGTTGGCCGGCTGGAACGCCAAAAACGCATTTCTCCGGGTTGAGCTTGACCTTGTATTCGCGCAGGTTGGCGAAGGTCTCCCATAGGTCGTCGAGGAGGCTGAAATGCTTCTTGGTCCTGACGACAATGTCGTCGACGTAGACGTGGACATTCCTGCCGATCTGGGGTAGGAGGCACTTCTGCATGTAGCGCTGGAAGGTAGCGCCTACATTCTTCAGGCCGAAGGACATGGTGATGTAGCAGTAGGCCCCGAAAGGGGTGATGAAGGAGGTTTTTAGCCGATCGGCCGGGTCCAGCTTGATCTGGTGGTAGCCAGAATAGGCGTCCAGGAAGGACAGCAGGTCGCAGCCGGCCGTGGAGTCGATGACTTGATCGATCCGTGGCAGGTGAGGGAGTCCTGGTTTAAGGGGTCCTCGGGAGGCCGACCAACTTCTTATGGGCCGAACTGTATGGGCCATTTGCAGGACACTAGATGGATCAAAGACCCTGTCTCCAGGATGGAAGCCTCGAGGATCGTGGCTTATCCTCCAAGTTTAAAGTAGTAAATAGGCATGTTTATCCCTTCGACGTGTAACCGACCATGTGTAAACCCTAGGCACCCTCGGCGTCTATATAAGCCGACGGGTTTTAGGTTGTAGGCCAAGAGAGAACTCATCTAGGGTTTAGCTATTTCGATCTCGAGGTAGATCAACTCTGTAATCCTCACACCATCAATATAATCAAGCAGGACGTAGGGTATTACCTCCATAGGAGGGCCCGAACCTGGGTAAAACCTCGTGTCCCTCGTCTCCTGTTACCATCGATTCTAGTATCATGGCTCGGGACCCCCTACCCGAGATCCACCGGTTTTGACACCAACATTGGTGCTTTCATTGAGAGTTCTACTGCGATCGTCAAAGGAATCGATGGCTCGCCTTGTCATCAACGAAGAGGTCCGCACTATTGGCACTTTTGTCCCCGGACAGATCTTCGCTTTCGGCAGCGTTGTGCTGCACGCCGACCCGACCGGCCATCTAGGCCGTGTTAGGAGTTTCGCCCCTGATATAGAGATCAGATTCGGGAACCTAGAGTTCTCTGTAGACTCTCGAGGCAACCTGGCACTAACCGGGCTCGCAGTCTTGCCTGCCACGCCCGAAGACTCTGAGGCTTTAACTTCAGACCCATCTTTCGGTCCTGCCCACGGGATCTGCCCTGGCGAGGATCCAACTTTCAGTCCGGACCTGGTCGTAGTGCCAGACATCCGAACACCTGTTCTTATCGAACGCTCCCCCTACGCGGACGCATCGGAGGTTAACTCCGGAAGCTCTGGGCAGGCCGATCCAATCGAGCTCTCAATACTCAATGAGACCCTAGATCGGATCTCGTCGATGAAGATTGCGGACAACCCAACCCCCATCTATGCTCGGATCGGGCCTAAGACGGGTCAGGGCGAATTTTTTGTCCCACCCACCACCCACTTAGTAGCCACTGTCGAGGATTTAACTGACACGTTGGACTATGCCTCTGAGGAGGCAGATTACATGGATGAGGAGGATCACGCCCTCACCCCTGTTAACACAGGCGCGTGGACCGCCACCTCCACATATGACGTCTACATGGTGGACACTCCAAAAAACGATGGCAACAAATCGGGTGACGCGCCGTCAAGGCGTAGGAAGCCGCATAAACGGTCAAAAGGAAAAAAAGGGAAGAAAGGCCGGCACCGGGGACGGAGATACCCCGGAGGACCTCGGCGATCCCAATACCCCCGAACACCCGTTAGAGGGTCAGGAGAGGCCGGAAGACCAGCGCGACCCCGACGATCCAGATGATCCCGAGGACGACGACTACCTCCGCTCTGTCGAGGGCGAGGACAATGCGGACGCCGATGACTTCGCCATCCCCGATAATCCCGCAGCTCAGGAACTGTGCAGGCAACAGCTTATAGCGACGGCCCGCAGGTTGAAAACAAAAGAACGGCAGCTTAAAGCCGAACAAGACAACCTCAATGATCGACGGACGAGAGTCCTCTCAGCCGAGGAAGGATACGGTGCCGGTCTACCGAACCAACCTAAGAGCTATCCACGTAAAAGGCTGCTGCCACAATTCAATGACGAGCTCACTGATACGCCGTCTCCAAAACATACCCCATACGACAAGCCAGACCGCCCTCCTCGAGGACGAGACAGGACGGCTGACGACACCGGCTATAGGCCAACGATACCCCGTAGACGGGGAAAGGAGCCACTAGAGCCCGATGACAGGTTCGACCTACGACGCGACCTGGACTACAGAGCAGGTCATACGTGATCCATCTATGGATCCAGAGGATACTCACCCGATAGACGAGAACGGTACCGGCCTTGGTTCGACCGCGACAATGAAGGTCGGGAACGAAACTGAGCTAGGACAGACGCCGATCACCGGCGTGACATAGCTTGGGTCAGAGGCGCTTCCCACCCACTGTGTTTCACGGACGAGGTGATGCGGCATCAGTTCCCGGAGGGGTTTAAACCCGTAAACATAGAGCAGTACGATTTGACAACTGACCCAACTGTATGGATCGAGGATTTCCTCCTCCACATCCACATGGCACGAGGAGATGATCTCCACGCCATCAAGTACTTACCCTTGAAGCTCAAGGGGCCAGCTCGGCACTGGTTAAATTGCCTCTAAGAAAACTCCATTGGGTGTTGGGAGGACCTAGAAGAGGCATTTTGATCTAACTTCCAGGGCACTTATGTCCGGCCGCCGGACTCCTCCGATCTAAGCAACGTCGTCCAGAAGCCAGGAGAGTCCGCGCGGCTATTCTGGAATCGTTTCTTGACCAAGAAAAACCAGATCGTAGACTGCCCGGACGCCGAAGCAATAGCCTCTTTCAGGCATAATATTCAGGATGAATGGTTGGCTCGTCAGCTTGGCCAGGACAAACCAAGGACAATGCCCGCCCTCACATCACTCATGACCCGCTTTTGCGCGGGCGAGGATAACTGGCTAGCAAGACGTAGCCACAACCCCGAAGACCCCGGAACCTCCGAAGTTCGTGATGGAAACGGGAAACCGAAGCGCAACAAGAACAAGCGCCGGCACAATAACAGTGATGCCGATGATACGGCTGTTAACGCCGGCTTCCGCAACTTCCGGCCTGGGCAACGGAAAAAGCCTCCTAAAGGCAAACATGATCGACCCACTCCGCTGGATAAGATCCTGGAGAGGCCTTGCCAGATCCACGGCACTCAAGAGAAGCCTGCCAACCAAACCAACTGTAACTGTTGGGTATTCAAATAGGCCGGCAAGCTCGCTTCTGAGGACCAAGGCAAGAGCCCGCGCAGCGAGGACGAGGATGAACCCCGCGGTCCGATTGGTGGCGGACAAAAGAAATTCCCTCCAGAGGTAAAAATAGTAAACATGATATACGCCACTCATATACCCAAGAAGGAGAGAAAGTGTGCCCTTCGAGATGTCTACGCCATAGAGCCTGTATCCCCGAAATATAACCCATGGTCAGCATACCCGATCACCTTCGATCGCCGTGACCACCCGACTAGTATTCGTCATGGGGGTTCGGCCGCCCTAGTCCTAGACCCGATCATAGACGGGTATCACCTCACTAAAGTCCTAATGGACGGAGGAAGTAGCCTCAATCTGATTTATTCAGATACGGTGACAAAGATGAGCATAGATCTGTCAAGGATCAAGCCCAGCAACACTACCTTTAAAGGAGTGATCCCAGGCGTCGAAGCCCGGTGCACAGGCTCTGTAAGCCTGGAAGTAGTGTCGCCGTTTTCTCACCGGGGGTGCCCCGAGACGGCAGATGCCATGGGATGGCTTGAGAGGCGAGAGCAAGGCTGCAGTGGAGATCCGGGACGGGTATGCGGATAGCACACGGTGGTTTACCCAGGTTCGGGGCTCTCCGAGGAGATAATACCCCTACTCCTACACGTCTATATTCTGAGGTGTATATGTAGTACAGGGTTGCTCCTGGAGCTGTGTCTGAGGAGGAAGAGGGAGCTGTCAGCTCCTTACCTTGGCCTCGCATGTATGCATGCATGAGCATGAGTGAGAGGGAGAGGATGAGAGGAGCCTCCCGTGAGTGTGTGTGTGTCCTTGCCTTTTGGAGGCTCCCCTGGTGCCTCTTATAAAGGGAGGCCCAGGGGACAAGGGGTGGCCCACATTGCCTGATTACACTATTGGAGATGACAAGTGATGCAGGCTACAGTGCGCCACTATTGGAGCGCAGTGAAGTGACGCGCGACGGGTGCATAGCAGGGCACTATTCGCCAATAATGCCCGACTGTAGCGGGGTGGCAGGTTCTGCAGTCCGTCAGCTACAGTGTTGTCAGCTCGTGTCTGAAGGGACGCCTGGAGCTGACTTCGTCGGGCCACAGCCGGCCAGGAGGAGCCAGCCAGGAGGAGCCGGCCAGGAGGGGCCGGCCTGCAGGAGCCGGCCGGGAGGAGCCAGCCAGGAGGAGCCGGCTGGGTGGAGCCAGCCAGGAGGAGCCGACCGGGAGGAGCCAGCCGGGAGGAGCCAGCCGGGAGGAGCCAGCCAGGAGGAGCCAGCCGGGAGGAGCCAGCCGGGAGGAGCCAGCCAGGAGGAGCCAGCCGGGAGGAGCCAGCCGGGAGGAGCCAGCCAGGAGGAGCCAGACGGGAGGAGCCAGCCCGGAGGAGCCAGCCGGGAGGAGCCAGCCAGGAGGAGCCAGCCGCCCGGGCCGCAGTTTGTCTTCTGTTTTCACTTTTTCGTTCGTCTCGTTGATTCGCGGGGCTTGGCATACCAGGGGTGGCTCCCCCGATGTTTTAAAATGTTGAGTCGTCTCCTTGATCCTACCCGGGGTTAATCCCCCCGACAAGTAGTGTTCGGCTCGCCCGTTAACTTTCGAAGTGAGGACTTGATATTCGATATCGTACCTTTCTGCAGCGGCTATCACGCCCTGCTCGGCCGTACAGCATTCACTCGCTTTAACGCTGTCCCGCACTACGCATACCTCAAGCTCAAGATGCCCGGGCCCAAGGGGGTCATTACTATCAATGGCAACACAGAGCGCTCCCTCCGAACTGAGGAACATGTGTTGGCCCTAGCGGCCGAATTCCATTACACTGATGATCGGCAAGTGCCGACATCCGCCATAAAGGCACGAAAGGCTGGGAAGCGAGCTCGGTTTCAACCCGAAGTCCCAGAACCTTCTTCTCCCCATAAATAGGGACTCGCCCCCCATTGTACCGCCCTAGAGCTAGCGAAGTATGTGCCAAGGATACACAACTTCGCGCTCAAAATTCCATGGGCGGCGGTGGGGGAACATTATCAAAAGGTAAGTGTTCGGCTAGACCGAACTATCACCGTTAAATGTCTTCGGACATACTACGGGTAACGTTAAGTACCCGCCAAGGCGTAAAGCTCATTCATCGGCGACTTCTCAAGACTTTTTCTCCAAAGTCCGCTCGCCGAACAAGTACACCCATAGCGGCATACAACTCTTTGGGAGACGCAGGAGCGGACAATCGACAGGGCACGCCAAGGACGTCAGGTCACCTATCACAGACCCTTGGTACAACCCCTCCTATGAGGTTTATGTTTCATTTTTTATACCTATAAACAATTGTATCGGCACTTTGAATAATATAAGAGTCGTTGAGCAAAATACAGATCCTTTATGTATGATCGATTGGCTGTCTTTTTTTGGACACACCCTTTATTTTCTCCCTCTTCTTGCGAACCTGTTTCGGTATATTCCACGATGCAACCGGCTAATAGACCGGGGGCTCGAACTTACAAAATCGCCCTAAGCACAACTGATTTTGCGTCCGGCGTCTTGGAATTTCGCTTTATATGTATTGGTTCCGAACTATGTCTTGGGTCAATAGTTGGGTTGCCCGGCTCCTGTGCTTGCCCCTTTATGTTCCGCTCGTTCGGCTAAAAGGGAAAAGGGAGCACCGCTGCGATTGTGCTTCCGGCTAGCCTGGTCAAGCACCTCAGTGGAGAAAGCCGAAAACTGACTGTCATGGTATGCGAGAACCGGTCTGCGAATCCGAGCTTAACTAAATCTCGTCAGAGGTTACCCCGTGTCATACGATGGGTTTGGTACTCGTCCAAACCATGTGATATCGGCCTTGGCCACGGTTCATCCGAACATCACAAACCCCGGGCTAGTCATCAGCCCCCCGCACTCCTTTCTCGCGCCCCTACGGCTAAATGAAAGTAATAAAGCATTATGGTCCAATTTCCTTGTCCGCCCCACACAAACCGCCTTTGGGTACCGATAGTTCGGCTAAAGGTAACAGTGCGTTGGCAGAGACACCCCGCGTAGTATCTACATGGGGGCTGAAGCCGACGACTCGCAACTTTCACTTTAAACGGCCACACAGGAGTCATAAAGGATGCAAATCATTAAAGACATGATAAACCATGCATTTCAAATATAAACGCGTTAAAACGTCTTCGGACATATTACAACGTTTTACTCATACACGTTTTCTTTCGAACACTGAGCGTCTATTGCCCGAGCACCCTCCATTACTCTGGAGAAGTATAGGTCGGGGCGCCTATGCTCCTTTCCAGGGGGCGGAGGGGCGGTAGCTATCTTCATTGGATCCAGCCCCGGCCAGTGCACCTTGGCCTTCGCAAAGGCCATCCGAGCTCCCTCGATACAGGAGGACCGCTTTAGTGCGTCGATCCGCTGCGAGGCGTCTCTCAGCTTCTGCACCAGGCTGAAGTAGCTGCCCGGTAGTGGCTCGTTGGGCCATAGCCGGATGCAGAGATACTTCATGGCCGGCTCCGCCATCCGGTGTAGCTCCATCAGCTGCTTCAGCTGCTCAACAAGTAGAGGGGAGCGCTCGGGGGCTCCGAACTGCGCCCAAAACTGCCGAGCTTCATCCTCCTTTCCCCGTGAAGCATAGAACTGATTCGCGTCCGCTGTGCTCTTCCGGAGGTCCGAGCAGGCGCCTGAAGAACGCCACACTTGGGTAAGAAATTCGAACTTGCTATCCCCGAAGACACACTGCAATAAATATGGCTTACCATCCATGATAGCCTTTGCCTGGCTGACTTGCTCTTCAAAAGACCGCCTATCCACTCGCTCCTTTTGGAGATTGGTTTTTAGGGTGGATAGTTCGGCGGCTTGCTCTTTGCCTTTTTGCTCAAGGTCCTCACACTTTTGGCCAGCGTCCTTGAGCTCCTGTTGGATTTCCTCCACCCGAGCCTCATGCTTGTCATTAGTGGCCCTCAAGGCGGATAGCGCGGAAGCCGCTTCCTTGGCCGCCATCCTCTCAACCGCAGCCTCCTGCCTCGCTCTCTCAAGCTCGGCCTTGAGCTTCTCAATTTCTTTCGCCGAGGCTACGTAAGCATTACAAACATATCAAACATACTGCTTTGACAGTACGACAACGAGGAATTTGGATATTCTGGTCCGGCTTACCTTGCGCCTCGTCGAATCTCTTATTCAGAGCTTCGAGCTCATCTTCGGAGCTCTTGAGCTTCCAATTCAGCTCGTCCAGCTCGCCAGCATTAACAGCCACCGCCGATGACGAAGCCTGTACAAAACAAAACCATATCAAGTTACATGGGTTCACAACTTCCGGGCTGTCATAAAAATGATCCTATGACCGGTCCTCCTAAGGGCTGTTAGACCATTCCGAACAAATACTGTATATACATAGTTCGGATGCTGATCTATGATTGACCCCCAGGTAAGTTTTTTCCAAACTTACCTAGGGCTCGGGGGCTGCCATGTATATAATAATAACTTAAAGAAATTAATATTGCACAAAACAAAGCCTTACTTGGCTCACCTGAAAGCCCGTCAGGGGACCATTAAAGGCCTCCTTCAGTCCGCTGTCCACGGACTGAATGCTCTGTAGTACCGCACCGGTGCTCCCCGGAGATAGAGGCGCTTGTCAGAGCCTCCCCCATAGCCGGCCACCCAGTGGTCGGCGGCGCCGGTGGGGATCGGTTGACCCGATCTCCAACCGGAGATTGAACCGGTGCCTCCGGAGGCATAGTACGCTCCGGAGACAACCTTGGAGGTGACTGGACATCTCCTCATCCAGTCTCCTCAGTATCCGGGAGTGGCTTCTCCCCCTGGTCTTCGGCAGCCGAGGTGTTGGCCTCGACCATGACGTCGTCGCCCCCACCTCCAGTGTTCGGCTCCAAAGGAGCCTATTGGGATGACACCTCCGTGGCATCCTTCGTGGCACCCGAAGGAGAGAGGCGCGACGCAGACCCGCTCTCCGCTAGCTCGGCGGGCGGGGTCTCCCCGTCCGAAACTTGATCGGTGGGGAGAACACGCAGTGGGCTGCAAGTCAATAAGACGCTCACATGTTAATCGTATTCAAAACTTAGCACTAATAGCTCGGGAGGTCTTTGGATCTGTACCTTCGAGGTGGGGGCTTGACCCTGAGGTTCCTTCGTGGAACCCTCTCGAAGTCCTCGGCCTTGGTGTCCGAGTCCGAACTGTCGTCGGACAGGACTACCTATGTCCGACGCGCCTTCTTCTGATCGGGAGGAGGTACATCCTCCTAGGCGTCCGGTGACGCCGCCCTCTTTCTTGTGAGGGGGGAATCGCCTCCCCCTCAACCTCCTGCTCCTCCTCTTGATTCGAGGAGGCGTGGGTTTCCTCGGACGCAGCCCCTGGCTGGTCCCTGCTGCTGGTTTCTTCTTCTGCTCTTTTTTCTCCAGCGCCTTGTAAGGCGCCACGACGACCATCTCCGTCAGCAACGGGGACCTGTCATCTTCGGGCTGTGGGGCCGGGCAGTTGATGCCCGTGGCCTTGCTCAGCCACTCCTATGAAAGTGATCGGAAAGTGCTTAGATTTTCTTTGGGAAAGCAAAGCTGTTTGAGCGAAACTATGTTATACCTGGGAAGGGGGCTTATCGGCACACATGCCCCGGTCCTCCTTCTCGGCTGGCCAGCTCTCCTGCGCCTTGAATAGCGCCTTCCACAGCTTCTCCCGAGTGGTGCCGAAGAACCGACGAATCGTCGGATCTTCGTCAAGCCGATGAGTGCACATGGGAGAACCCCGGTGCTGGCAGGGGAGGATGAGCCGCCGGAACATGATCTGAACCACGTTGGTCAGTTTGATCTTGCCCTTGATCAGGGAGGCGATGCACCTCTGCAGGTCATCCACCTCTGTATCCGACCCCCAGTCGAGGCCCTTTCGGACCCATGAGGTCAATCTGGTCGGGGGGCGGATCTGAATTCGGCAGGAATAGTTCCGAATTCGGCAGGAATAGTTCCGCCCTCCTCCCTTGGCTCGGTGATGTAAAACCACTCTTTTTGCCAAGTTTTGATGGTGTCGATGAAGGTGCCGGACGGCCATACTGCGCGGGGAAGCTTGCTGATGACCGCACCACCGCAGTCTGCGTGTTCGCCTGCGACGCACTTCGTCTTGATGTTGAATACCTTGAGCCATAGTCCGAAGTTTGGCTCGACCCGTAAGAAGGCCTCGCAGACAATGATGAAGGCCGATATATGCATGAAAGAGTTCGGCGGGAGGTCGTGGAAGTCGAGTCCGTAGAAGAACATGAGGCCCCTCATGAAGGGGTGGAGCGGAAAGCTTAGTCCTCGGATGAAATGAGGAATGAAGACCACCCTCTCGCCTGGTTTGGGGGGTGGGGATCACCTGGCCCTCCTCTGCAGCGCGGTGGAAGATATTGGCGGGGAGATAGCCGGCGTCCTTGAGGTCCCGGATGTCCTGGTCTGTGACCGTGGAAGCCTCCCACTTACCGCTGGCCATGGCTAAGCTCGGAAGAGAAAGGGTGGAAAACCTAGATCTGGGCTCTAGAGGCTCAGGAGATTGGGGAAGCAGGGATGCGAAGGAGGAGTGCGGTAAAGCCTTGGGGTTTTCTTCCCCTTTTATTGGGCTTGTTACCGGTTGGCCTCCCTTCACTGCGCCGTGAATCCCTCTGCTTCCCAAGACATGCGTGTCGTTACCTGTGCATGATTAAATATATCCCGTGTAAAACGGAGCACGATCTGTGCATTGATGGATCGTGCTAATGGGAACGGCCTCGAACTGCGAATCGAGTCTTTATGACTGGTTCGGCGGTCGTAGTGGGACGTGACCTTTCGTCTGAAAAGTTGTCACGGAACACTATTCACTCCTTGACGCTTGGCCTTCACGGCCGAGCTATTCATGGTATTCGGACGATCTTTTTGATCGGGAAAACTACACGTCGTCGGAGGCCGAACTAAAACTCGGCTGATCACAATTTGGAGAAAGGAACTCGCCTCGCAAGCCGAAGACTCTGATTAAATAAAGCAGCTGGAGCTAAGACCCTTGGCGTTGGAGGCTAGTTCGGGGGCTACTGAGGGAGTCCTGGATTAAGGGGTCCTCGGAAGGCCGACCTACTTCTTATGGGCCGAACTATATGGGCCGTTTGCCGGACACTGGATGGATCGAAGAGCCTGTCTCCAGGATGGAAGCCTCGAGGATCGTGGCTTATCCTCCAAGTTTAAAGTAGTAAATAGGCATGTTTATCCCTTCGACGTGTAACCGACCATGTGTAAACCCTAGGTACCCTCGGCATCTATATAAGCCGAAGGGTTTTAGGTTGTAGGGCAAGAGAGAACTCATCTAGGGTTTAGCTATTTCGATCTCGAGGTAGATCAACTCTGTAATCCTCATACCATCAATATAATCAAGCAGGACGTAGGGTATTACCTCCATAGGAGGGCCCGAACCTGGGTAAAACCTCGTGTCCCTCGTCTCCTGTTACCATCGATTCTAGTATCACGGCTCGGGACCCCCTACCCAAGATCCGCCGGTTTTGACACCGACAGCAGGGCGAACGGGTCCTTGGGACATGCCTTGTTCAAGCTTGTGTAGTCTATACACATGCGCCAAGTCTTGTTTTTCTTCAGCACCAAGACTGGGTTGGCCAGCCAGTCCGGGTGGAAAACTTCCATGATGAAGCCGGGCTATCTCCTCTCCTATAGTGCGCTGCTTCTCCTCGGAGAAACGGCATAGGGGTTGCTTGACCGGCTTCGCATCCGGCCGGACATGAAGTTTGTGCTCGGCGAACTTCCTCGGAACACCCGGCATGTCTTTCGGAGACCATGCAAAGATGTCCCGATTCTCACGGAGGAAGTCGACGAGCTCGCCTTCCTATTTGCTGTTGAGGCGGGCGCCGATGGTGATGCACTGCTTGGGGTTGGCCGGATCGAGCGGCACCTGCTCGGTGTCCTTGGATGGCTGGAAAGACGCCTCGTTGGCCGACTGAGACGGAGGAGCCGGCATGGCCGGCTGCTCGGAGGCATGAGCCACGAGCCGGTCAAGCTGCCGCCTCTCCTCTGCTATTTCCAGGGCCTCGGCCTGCTGGCTGCAGTCGCGCGCGCACTCGATCAACTTCTTGTAGTCGCCGACAACGGTGATGATAACCCTGGGGCCCGGTAGCTTGAGCTTGAGGTAGGCGTAATGGGGAACCGCCATGAACTTGACGAGGGCCAGCCTGCCCAGAAGTGCGTGGTAGGGACTGTCGAGGTCCACCACCTCAAACCATATCGGCTCGCGGCGGAAGTGGCTCTTGTCGCCGAAGAGGACGTCGAGCTCGATCTTGCCGATGGGGGTGCAAGACTTTCCCGGCATGATGCCATGGAAAACCGTCGAGCTCGCCCGCGGGTCCTTCTCCTTGAGCCCCAGCTTGAGCATCGTGTCGCGGTAGAGGATGTTGATGCTGCTGTCCCCGTCGATCAGCACCCGCAAGAAGCAGATGGTGAGCCTCTCGGAGGCGATGGTGGGATCGAGGATGAGGGCGTGGCTGCCGCGGTTCGGCATCATGGTCGGGTGGTCTGCCCGGCTCTAGGTGACCGGCTTCTCGGACCAATGCATGTACTGGGGGACTGAGGGGACGGTGGCGTTCACCTCATGCCGGCGCCGGCGTACGCTATGCTTCTCGGTCCCCTCGCTGGTGAAGATGACGTAGGCTCCGTCCTGGTCGGGGAACTGGTCATGGAGGCGGCCATTGTTGGCAGCCGGAGCCGATGCGGGCGGCTGGGCCGGAGCCGGAGCCGGCGCGCGGGGAGCCGGAAGCGGAGGGGCCGGGAGGCTCTCGTCTCGGGCTAGCCGCTGAGAGAAGCTGCACTGCCGCAACATGTGCATGGCTGGCTTCGCCCCAGAGTGATTCTTGCATGGGGCATCGAGCATCTGCTCGAAGGTAAGCCTGGGCTGCCAGGCATCCTTGCCGGTTCGCTGGCGCCGGTTGGGCGCCTGCGCAGCCGGCTGCTCTTCTTCGATGGTGCGACATGCCGGCTCCCGTAGCGGGGGTCCGGCTGGTCGGTCTTGCGCTTGTTGTTCTGCTGCGGCCGGTTGTCGGGAGCCGGCCGCGATGGAGCCGGTGGCTGGTTGGCCTTGCTGGGGGCGCTGACCTTGACCCTCATAGAGGAGTCAGCGTTGGCGTACTTGTCCGGCTTGGCCATCAGGTCCGCTAGGGTTTGCGGCTCAGAGCACAAGAGCGTGTGCTTGAGCTGTGTGCCATCGCGGCAGCCGTCAATGAAATACTGGATGGCTTGAACCTCGTGCACCCCCTCGCTGGAGTTGTGGAGCTCGGTCCATCGCGTGAGGTAGTCAGAGAGGGGCTCGTCCGGCCCCTGGATGCAAAGGGCCAGCTCGCGGGGCCGGCCGGGCCGTTTGTAGGTGCCGGTGAATTGCGGAAGAATGCCTCCTCGAAGTCCGTCCAGGTGTTGATGCTGCCGGCCGACAGGTTGTTGAGCCAGGTTCAAGCCGAGCCGATCAACATGAGAGGGACGTAGCGCACGGCGACACGCTTGTTCCCCCTGGCTATGCCGACTATGGTCGTGTAGTCCATCAGCCAGTCTTCCGGCTTGGCCATGCTGTTGTACTTCGGGGTGTCGCGAGGGAGCGTGAAGCCAGCTGGGAACGGCTCATTCCGGATCCAAGGGCCGAAACATGCCGGGCCGATCGGACCATCTTCCTCTAGGAGGGCGGATTGCGACAGCCGGTCGATGTGGGTCCGGGCGTCGTTCTCGCTCCGCGGGACGCGCGGACCGAGCCGGGCGGCGAGTTCGGGACGGATAGTCGGGGCCGGCGAGTGCGCGCGCTCCCGCCTCGGGGGCGGGGTATGGTTCCGGCTGCGCCGGCTACCGCCGGTCGGAGCGTCGTTGCGCCGGCTGTTGACGACCAGCGGCTCGTCTCGCTATCGGGTGCGTTCGGTGTGGGATCCAGCGCCCCGCCGGCCGGAGCCACGTGGGGAAGAGGCTTGCTGGGCCGGCCGGTGATGGCTGGCAGTTGGCGGGGTGTCCCCCTCGGGGACGGGAGTTTTGGAGCTGGCGATGGCGTTGTCAAGCCGGGCCTGCTGAGCGTTGGCGGTGGCGATGAGGTCTTGGATGTGCCGGTCCCGCTGCTCTCGCTCTTCGCCCACCAGGTCGGCGAGGTCGGCGTAGGCCACCAGGGCGGCTCTCAGGTTGGCAGCCGGTGTATCGTAGGTGGGGAGCCTGCCAACAAGGATCTCCGCGACCACCCGACCGTGGTTGCGGACATCGCCGCGCCGGCTGGGCTCGTTGCCGGCGGGGGTGAGGCCATAGGCGGAGTTGTACTCGCGTTGCGCGGACTCCATCCGGCGCTTGTTGGTGGCGAGCGTGGTCACCTCTGCGAGTAGCAGCCAGCGAGCGGCCTCCAGCTCAGCTGCGGCCGTGACTGGGTTAGTTGTAGGTGCGATGGGGGTGCTGAGGCCCCGAAGCACGGAGCCGAGGGGGTCGGAGGTGCCGGCGCGGGCGGCCGCGGCGGCAGCTCCCGTCTCCGCCCTGGCGCGGCCGGTGGTCGTGGAAGAACCGGTGGCCATTACCGCCGCGTGGTCGCGGGAGTCGTCGGCCTCGCGCGGGACAAGCGCGCCCATGCACGAGGGCGGGTCGAGGCAGTCGAGCACCTGGCTAGGGTACTCGTCGGCGGCTAGCTCGTCGGCGAGGCTCAGCTCACCGAGGCGCTTGGTGAGGACATCGACGTCGAGCGGAGCGTCGCCCGCAGGGCTGGCGAGAACGAGGTCCCACGCCTCGGGAGCAAGCCCCACGACCGTGCGGTTCCGCCCGGACACGGGGCGGCCGGGGGAGGTGGTGAAGGGTCCCGCCGGGAGCGTGGCTCCGGCTGGCGCTGCGGTCAGCCCCATGGTGGGCGCCAACTGTCGTCGTTTCTTCACGACAGATGCCATGGGTAGGCTTATCGAGAGTGGTTGGGGCCGATGGACGCCGGTGGACTCCGGGAGCGAGATCGGGGACAAACAGTGCGGGACACGCCATGTACCTAGGTTCGGGGCCTCCCGTGGGGAGTAATACCCCTAGTTCTGCTAGTCTGGTTGATGAACTTGAAGGGGGCTACAATGGTGCTCCTTGAGCTGTGTGGGTAGAGGAGGAAGAAGGAGCTAGTCTGCCTTTCCCTCCTCCATACGTGAGAGTGTGTGTGATCCTGCGTGTGTCCTTGTTTCGTCCGTCCCCCTGCATGGGGGGAGCTCCGGGGGTTTTATAGGTTAGCCCCCCGGGTTACAATATGAGCGGGAGGCGCCGGAGGGTCCCAGCTAGCGGTCTCTCTAGCCGGCCGTGGGGCCCCCGGTCGTGAGGTCTTGTCGCCGGTAGGGCCCGCTGGCTGCGGGGTCCCGTCGCTGGTAGGGCCCGCCGGCTGTGGGGTCACGTCGGGAGCCGGAGGGGGACCCGCCCGGCGGGCCAGGGCGCCCGTCACTTCGGGGCACGGGCCGTCCTTCGGGGCATCGTCTAGCGGTGGCCGACCGCAGTCAGCGGTACGGCCAGCCGCGCTGTAGCCACGCCAGGGCAGGTAATGGAGTGGTTGAGGGCGTGCCGGCAATGTGCCGTTTGCCCGGTCGCAGTCGGCCGGGGTCAGAGGCACTATTGCCTCCACTGTAGCCATGCGGTCGCTGACCTACGACGCAACGGGGGTTTCTGTAGCCACGCGTGCTCTGACCACGGTACGGGCCATGCCGCCGGCTAGGGAGCCGGGCGCCTCCTCTCCAAGCCGGCTGGAGGGCGCAACCGGTTAGGCGGAGCCGAACTGCAGGGGGAGGCGGCTCGCCCTGCGGTGGTTTCGAAGAGCTGAGGCGAAGGCTTCGTTGAGGTTACCCCGGGGTAATCCCCCCGTCAACAAGCACTGAATGTTTCCATGAACCCAAACAAGTCTGACGCCTCCGCAAGGCATGGTAAATGTCGCAGGTAGAAACCTAGGAGGAAGAGCCTTAGCCGCAGCTTGTCCTGACCGCGGGGAGCTCGTCATCGACATCACTGCCACCGCAGGGGGCTCGGCGTCGGCAACGCAGGCAAACTTCTTCACCAGCGCATCCACGACCGATGCCGTAGCAGCACGAGCCTCAGGGTCGACCGGGCCAATCACCGCGCCGAAGTCAAAACCGGGCTCATAGAGGTAGAGGTGGCTGAAGACGCGCGTCGCGGCTGTCGAGAAAAGGTCGCGGCACTCGCCCTCCAAGATGGCGTCCACTCTAGCGACAGCACCCTCAAGCACCTCGACGAGCCTGGAGGATAGCCCTACGAAGACGCTCTCAGGAGCCGACAGGGGCTCCCTGAATCCTCCCCTGCAGATGGAGTGCAACGCCTGGTGAATCCTGAGCTCGATGGAGGGGAAGGCGTCATGCTCCAACGCGGCCTTCTTCTCAGCCGCGACAAGGGTCTTCTCCATGGCGTCTAGCCGGGCCTGCGCCTCGGAGACATGCCGGGCATGGCACGTCCGGGCCGCTGCTACCTCCTCCTTCAGCTTGGCTAGGCGCTCGTGCTCCGTGGCTTGGTCGGCTGTCGTCTGGGACAGCGCGGAGTCATGATCGGCGAGCCTCGCCTCGCGGGCCTTGAGGTCCTCTTCCTGCTGGCGGAGCTGTTGCGCAAGCACGGCTTGTTCCTCCTGAAGGGCCTTCAGACTGGCCTCCGCATTGCCACAGCGCTCTGCGGCTAACGCCGCATCAGCCAGCGATGTGTCGTGGGCCGCCTTGGCTACGGCGGCCTCCTTCATACTCTCCACGGTGGAAGCCTCAGCTCGACCCCAGGCTGCTTTGGTGGCGGTGTCGTCTTGGAGCCACCCAGAAATGAGCCCCAGGCGCTCCCTCGCGAGGCACCTGTTGGCGTTTTGGATATCATCCCGGACCCGGTCGAGCGCGGCATAGGCCTCCTTCAAGGCACCGGGCCCGATCAGAGGGCTGCAATTCGCGAGCGCCAGGGCCTGACCCGGAGGCGGCACTGGCAAGGCAACTGGCGCTGCCCCCAAGGGAGCAGGGGCACGGTAGACTGGGAGCGCCACAGGCTCCAGCTTCTCCTCGGGCGAAACAAGGGCGGACGACCCCTTGGCCTGCTTGCCCTTGGGGGCTTGCCTCTCTCGCAGTTGCGCCGCGGCGTCCCCAGGGGCAGAAGCTGCCTCCTCCACGGGCGTCGGGGGCACCACAGCCACGGAAAGGAGTGCCGCCTTGTGAGCCTCCTCACTCCCGGCACCAGGCCTATTAGGCGGTGTCGGCAAGGCGCTAGGAATAGGCATCGCGCCGGGTTGGCGCGGTGCGCTTCCGCCCTCGCTATGACCGCAGCCGGAGGCTGACGGTGCACCTTGGGTAGAAGGCTCCTGGCTGACGGCCGGAGGCTGACGGCCCCAGGCTGCTTTGACGCCCGCCTTCTTCTTCTTCTTCAACGTGTCGACGCACCTGGTCATCAAGAGGAGAAGGGGCCGTGAGTACACGCGCAACCTATAGTCGGCCAAAGGCAAGGCAGGGGTACTTACCCCTCGAGCGTGACCCACTTACTTTTCGTCTCCACTATGGCGATGGTTGGGACATCCTCGCCCTTCTTCGGTGAAGCGCTGTCGCCTGGAGAGGCAGCGGAGTCGCCCGGAGGGGCCGCGGCCGGAGAGGCCGTGTCTCCCCCGGCAGCGGCCGCCTCGCCTTCCTGCTGCGACTCGGGCAGGGACAAGGCCGGCATCCCAGCCACCTTGCTGGTGTGAGGGGAGTTCTTCGAAGGAAGCGCGGCCGCGGTTTCTTCAGGGTCACCCGGCCGGAGGCCCGCACGGCCTGAGGGGTAGGCCCTGACCCCCTGAGGACCCTGGCGAAGTGTGAGGGGTTTGCGGCCAGGGGCTCGCCGGCATCGTCATCATCTTCAAGGCCACGGAGGAGCACGCTCTGCGACGGAGGGGACACCTCCACCAGGTCATTGTCCTCGGTCCCCTCTGAGTCTCCCTCGCTGCTGGTGTTGCCGGAGGACACCATCACCGAGGAATTGG
This sequence comes from Elymus sibiricus, assembly GCA_039707655.1. Classification (NCBI taxonomy): domain Eukaryota; kingdom Viridiplantae; phylum Streptophyta; class Magnoliopsida; order Poales; family Poaceae; genus Elymus; species Elymus sibiricus. The sequence goes on from CM077671.1 coordinate 397,106,073, forward strand.
GGCACTCGGCCGGTGAGAGCCCAAGCTTGTCGAAGGTGGGCATGGCGGCGACCAGATCCGCCTTGTCGTCGCGACAGTACGGCGGGGCGTAGGCCTCGGGAAGGTCCCTAGGATCGCCGTTGAGTAGGGTTGCCACGGCCCTGTTCAGCTCCTCGCTTGTCAGGCTGGCAGATCGGAGCCTGATGTTGTCCCCTGCACCCTGGTAGTCCCACATGGGCTTCGAGTGAGACTCGAGCGGCGCCAGGCGTTGCGTCAGAAATTCCTTCACTATCATCCCCCCGGTCAGCTTCCTGGCTCCTATGTCCCGGGAGATCCGCTCCAAGACGGGCTTCACCCGGGGATCGGTGAGCTTCGCAGCCCCACGCGAGGGTCTTCTCAGGCAGCCCCGTCGGGAGCTCCAGGCAAGAATTGAGGCCCTGGACATCCAAGAAGACCCAGCAGTGCCTGAAGTTCTCCACCTTCTTCCCGGCCTTCAGGAGCATGTTCCCGCTCTGGACCGTGACGAAGGTGACGCACGCCGACCGCTGCGCGCCATCGTGGAGCCACAGGATGAAGTAATGGCGGAAGAGGGCTAATGAAGGCCTCACGCCTACGAAGGCCTCGCAGTAGAAGGCGAAGAAGGACAGCAGCAGGATGGAATTGGGCTGAAGATGGAGGGCTTGGATCCCGTAGTTCTCAAGTATGGCGGCGAAGAACCCTGAGAAGGGCGAAATGAGCCCGAAGAAGACGCTGTCGAGGAAGAAAGGATAGACTAACTTAGCCAAGCTTTGCTGCTCCGCGGAGCCGCACTAGATCAAGGTCCGCCCCCACTCATTGAAGCCGTCCGCCGTTGACGGAAGCACCGGGGCGAGGTCCCCATCCTTGGTTATGGCGGACGCCAAGAGCGCCTGCGAGGGGGAAGAGGAAGCTGAGGCCTGAGCTTCAGGCTTCGACTTCCCGGCGGGCGCCATCGGGAGGATCCTTGAGAGCGGAGGAGCAAGGGGAAGGATGGTGCTGCGCTGAGATCTGGAGGAGTTCTCGCGAAGGAAAGGGGATCTGAGCAAAGGGAGCAAGGGAGCGAGGAAGAAGAGCAATGATGGCTCGGCAGCGGGCGTGAGGCTTTTGTTGGCTTGGGCAGTTGCCGAGGCAGCGTGGGAGCGGAGGCACCCATGTCCAACCACGTGCCACGCGTCTGGCCTGGCCCGCAGGCGGTTGGGACCCGCGTTGCTTTGGCCCGCCTCCTTCGGCTTTGCTCCGAAGCCAACCCGAGCATACCTTGGGCCCGGGGGCTACTGTCGGCGTTCTTGGAACGGGGGTACCTTGACTTGCGTACCTGCGGCCCAGCGCGTGGCCCACTTGGACGGCCCAGTACGGCCTGACAGCAAACCGTGCAAGACAAGGCCCTCGTGAGAGCCCTAGCCTCGCGAGGAGAGCGACGCCAGGACCTCCAAAGGGGTAGCCTCACCAGACTACCTCCCGAGGGGCGGAGATCTCTATGCAGGTGCTCGGCCTCGGGAGGCTGAGGTGACGCAAGCGAGGCTAGGCGGGCGCCAGTGGGCGCAGAGGGGACAGTTCCCTCTTTTGTGCTAAGGAGGCAAGGACGTACGCGGGTTCCCAAGAGATCCCCCAAAGGTTTTCGTTCTGGTGCAACGAGACCAAGACCACGAGCTCAGCAGGATGAAAGTCATCGACGAGCCCACCTCTACGTCACGACCAGGAACTTTGCAGGCGAAGACCACCTTTCGTCAGGATAAGATGTACTTCTTGTCACCTTTCAAAATTGGCTGTTGTGGGATCCCTTCCCGCCTGCGTGACAAGGGAAGAGGACCAAGGCCACTATAAATAGAGACTAGCCTCCACCGTAGAGGGGCACAGATCCATCCTGACCCGAGCACCCTCGCGAGGTCACTTAGTGATGTCTACTATGCAACCTTCTTCTTGTAGACTCGTGTTGGGCCTCCAAGCGCAGAGTTTTGTAGGACTGTAGCAAACTTCCCTCAAGTGGATGACCTAAGGTTTATCAATCCGTGGGAGGCGTAGGATGAAGATGGTCTCTCTCGAACAACCCTGCAATCAAATAACAAAGAGTCTCTTGTGTCCCCAACACACCCAATACAATGGTAAATTGTATAGGTGCACTAGTTCGGCAAAGAGATGGTGATACAAGTGTAATATGGATGGTAGATATAGGTTTTTGTAATCTGAAAATATAAAAACAGCAAGGTAACTAATGATAAAAGTGAGCACAAACGGTATTGCAATGCTTAGAAACAAGGCCTAGGGTTCATACTTTCACTAGTGCAAGTTCTCTCAACAATACTGACATAGTTGAATCATATGTAAATCCTTCACGTGCGACAAAGAGTTCACTCCAAAGTCACAAATAGCGGAGAACAAACGAAGAAATTATTGTAGGGTACGAAACCACCTCAAAGTTATCTTTTTCGATCAATCTTATGAGCTATCCCTATAAGTGTCACGAACAGCCCTAGAGTTCGTACTAAAAAAACACCTTAAGATACACATCAACCAAAACCCTAATGTCACCTAGATACTCCAATGTCACCACGAGTACCCATGGGCTTGATTATACGATATGCATCACACAGATTCAGATTCATCATGTTCAATCCAACACAAAGAACTTCAAAGAGTGCCCCAAAGTTTCTACCGGAGAGTCAAGACGAAAACGTGTGCCAACCCCTATGCATAGATTCCCAAGGTCACGGAACCCACAAGTTAATCACCAAAACATACATCAAGTGGATCAATAGAACATCCCATTGTCACCACGGATATCCCATCGCAAGACATACACCAAGTGTTCTCAAATCCTTAAAGACTCAACCCGATAAGAAAACTTCAAAGGGAAAACTCAATTCATCACAAGAAGATAGAGAGGGGAAAACTCCATATGATTCATCTATATTAATAAAGCTCGCGGTACATCAAGATCATGCCATCTCAAGAACACGAGAGAGAGAGATCAAACACATAGCTACTGGTACATACCCTCAGCCCCGAGGGTGAACTACTCCCTCCTAGTCATGGAGACCGCCGGGATAATGAAGATGGCCTCCGGTGATGGTTTCCCCCTCCGGCTGGGTGCCGGAACGGGCTCCCGATTGGTTTTTCGTGTCTACAGAGGCTTGCGGCAGCAGAACTCCCGATCTAGGTTTCTTTCTGGGGGGTTTGGGATTTATAGGAGCACTTGGCGTTGGAATCACATCAAGGGGGTTCCCAAAGGGCCCACAAGCTAGGGGGGCGCGCCCTAGGGGGGGCGCCCCCTAGGCTTGTGGCTGCCTCGGGACTCCTCTCCGGTATCTTTTCGCTCCAGTATTTTTTATATTTTCCAAAAAAAATCTCCGTAAATTTTCAGCCCGTTCCGAGAACTTTTATTTCTGCACAAAAAACAACACCATGGTAGTTCTGCTGAAAACATCGTCAGTCCGGGTTAGTTCTAATAAAATCATACCAAAATCATATAAAATTATTGTAAACATGGCATGAATACCTCATAAATTATAGATACGTTGGAGACGTATCAGCATCCCCAAGCTTAGTTCCTGCTCGTCCTCGAGTAGGTAAATGATAAAAGAAATAATTTATGAAGTGTGAATGCTAGCATAGTGCACAAGTTTGATCAATGATAATTCCAATCACTTTTTCTAGCATCAATATAAACCATAAACAATAGCTCATCTCATAAAACTTCTCATGATCAAGTAACAAGCTATTCACATGTTAAAGTATAGACCAAAAAGTTTCTTGAAAACTAACAAACCATATTCCTAGTCATCGAACAATTGCACTTCATCTTATTTTCAGGAAGGGTCTATGTAAGAGCTTTGATTTAGCAAATTTCACATACTCAACTATCATATAGTCTTCCATGATTATTGACACTCAAAGCATATTTTTAGAACAAATAGCATCCATCGAACACAGAGAATGATAGGGGCTTAATGTTTCGCCTCCCAACTTGTTTATCATATAGATAATTGTCAACAATAATAATTCAAGATCAAATATATTTGTGTGGATATATATGTCTAGACCATTCCCCAACACATGACGCTTGCCAAGAGAAAAAGGCGAAATATAGGAAGTGGTGAAGATCACCATGACTCTTGCATAAAGGTAAGTACTAGAAAGTAAAAGATAGGCCCTTCGCAGAGGGAAGCATTGATTTGCAAAGGTGCTAGAGCTCGAGCTTTTAAAACAGAGATGAATAAATTTTTTGAGCGGTATGCTTTCATTGTCAACATAACAACCGAGAGATCTCGGTATCTTCCATGCTAGATACATTATAGGCGGTTCCCAAACAGAATGGTAAAGTTTTTACTCCCCCTCCACCAATCAATCACACTCCACGGTGAGCCGGATCCACGGGTACCGTCCATACAAACAACAATCCTGGGGGAGTTTTGTTTCATTATATTTTGATTTGATTTTTGAGCATGGAACTGGGCATCCCGAATACCAGCCACTTTCTCGTGAATGATAGTGAATCAACACATATCGTGAGAATAACCCACCTAGCATGGAAGATACTGACAGCCCCTAGTCACTATATGAGCGATTCGGGCATACAAAACAGAATATTATTTGAAGGTTTAGAGTTTGGCACATGCAAATTTACTTGGAACGGCAGGTAAATACCGCATATAGGTAGGTATGGTGGACTCATATGGAACAACTTTGGGTTTAAGGGTGTTAGGATGCACAAGTAGTATTTCTACTTGGTGCGGAAGTTTTGGCTAGTATGAGGTGGAAGCAAGCACCACATGTTGGAGGATCCATAACAATATAACTTCTACCCAAACATAACTCATTAAGTTGTCTTCCTTGTCCAACTTCAACTAATTTGCTCAAGTTTGAAAATAATTAATGAGCTCACAATCATAGAAGATGTCCAAGATAGTATATTTATATGTGGAATCTCTCTTCCTTCAATATTCTTTCATGAATTGTTCAAGTGACCATGCGGTGTTTGCTAAATTTCAATAAATTTTACCACCTATACTTATTATGTGTGAAGCCATTACTCCCCATGGGATAAGTATATGAAGCATATTTAATTTCAGATTTATGATATTCAATTCATTCAACCATTTACTCATAGGATATAAGTGAAGCACAAGAGTAAACATCAAACTACTCTCTCAAAAGATATAAGTGAAGATCAATGAGTAGTCAAACAATTAAGTAGCTATGTTAGGACTCTCTCTCTCTCTCAATAAAGATTTTCATATCTGAGTATTTTATTTAAACAGCAAGCAAAAGAAAAATAGCACTCCAAGAATAGCACATATCATGTGGACAAAGAAAAATTTAGGCTCAACATAGGCTAACCGATAATTGTCGAAGAGAGGTGGGATGCGTAGCATCCCCAAGCTTAGATGCTTGAGACTTCTTGAAATATTTACTTGGGGTGCCTTGGGCATCCCCAATCTTGAGCTTTTGTATCTCGTTCAATCCTCTCACATCATGGTTTCACCTATTCTCAAAAACTTCATCCACACAAAACTTGAAAAGAACTCGTGATATAGGTTAGTGAACATAAAAACAAATCAACACTTCATGTACTGCCAAGACAAATTGCACGATAATTTTCAAACATCATCTACTGTTTACTATTGTTTCCACAATTTATATCTACCAATATAAGTCATGAAAACTATAGGAGAAGTAGATAACAAAACTATGACAGCAATCTGTCCAAACAGAATAGTCTGTAGAAATCTATTAAACTAGTGTACTTATGTAACTCAAAAAATTATGAAAATTTAGGACATGCTAAATAATTTATATGACAACACTGTGTAAAAAGTTTAGAAATTTTCCACGTTCCAGTAAAATATGAAAATTCAAACACTACAGAAAAAGTTTCTGTTTTTTACACAGCACACATCAAACATGCAATTCAAGCATCCTATTGCAATTCTTGGAACTTTTTATTGAAAAACAAGATTATAAATAACACATAACAGAAAATAACAAAATATAATGACGCTCCAAGTAAAACTCATATTATGTGAAGAATAAAAATATAGCTCTAAATAAGATATACCGATAATGTTGAAGACGAAAGAGGGGATGCTTCCGGGGCATCCCCAAGCTTAAGCGCTTGATTATTCCTTGGATATTACCTTGGGGCTGCCTTGGGCATCCCCAAGCTTAGGTTCTTGTCACTCCTTATTCTCCTCATATCGGTGTCTCACCCAAAACTTGAAAACTTCAATCACACAAAACTTAACGGAACTTCGTGAGACGGGTTAGTGTAATAAAGATAGATCATTCACTTAGGTACTGTCAATACAAGTTTCATAATTATTCCCACATGATACCCACTGTATTATATCATTCCCATAATTTATATCACTCAATATAAGCTATGGAAACACTAAAACAAGCAAACTATGCATGCAAAACAGAATCTGCCAAAAAAAGAACAGTCTGTGAAGATCTGTAGTGTAGCCATACTTCCCTATCTCTAAAAATTCTGAAAAATTAGGAAAACCTGAAGAATTTGTATGTTAAGACTGTGTAAAAATTTCAAGAATTTACCACGGTCCAGCAGAGAACAACAAATTCTGCACTGGAGGCGAAGGTTTCTGTTTTTGCACAGATTCAAACTAACAAGTTTCCACACTATCCCAAAGGCTTTACTTGGCACTTTATTGAAATAAAAGACACAAAACATGATTACTACAGTAGCTTAATCATGTTAACACACAAAAACAGAAAGTAAAAGTGTTGGGTTTTCTCCCAACAAGCGCTTTTCTTTAATGCCTTTTAGCTAGGCATGATGATTTCAATGATGCTCACATAAAAGTAAAGAATTAAAGCACAATGGTAGCATCATGAAGCATATGACAAGCACATTTAAGTCTAACCCACTTCCTATGCATGGGGATTTTGTGAGCAAACAATTTATGGGAGCAAGAATCAACTAGCATAGGAAGGCAAAACAAGCATAACTTCAAAAATTTGAACACATAGAGAGGAAACTTGATATTATTGCAATTGCTACAAGTATATGTTCCTCCCTCATAATAGTTTTCAGTAGCTTCATGAAGGAATTTCACAATATAACCAGCACATAAAGCATTCTTTTCATGATCTACAAGCATAGAAATTTTATTACTCTCCACACAAGGAAATTTCTTCTCATGACTAATAGTGGGAGTATCATAAAAGAATTGAATACTACAAATTGGTTCCACATTAAAAGAGTAATATTCAGTAAAAGGATATTCATAATTATGACAAGTATCATAATAGTAATCATCACTCTTTTTCATCACATAAGTATCATCACAATAATCATCATAAGTAGTAGGCATGCAATCATTATAACAAATTTGATCATTCAAAGTAGGGGGAATAAAAAGATCATCTTTATTAAGCATAGCATCCCCAAGCTTGGGACAAACATTAATTGCAGCAAATAAATTCTCGAACACGTCATTTTCATCAAACATAGCATCCCCAATCTTGTGGCTTTGTATATCATAAACATAATCACTCTCATCATTAATAGTATGAATAGCACCAACAGTATAGCAATTATTATCATCATCCTCCAAGTTGGTGCCATAAATATTTTCAAGAATATTAGAAGTATCATTATCTTCCCAATCATAATTATCACAACAAGCAATAGGCATAACAAGATCATCCTCAAGTGTATCATCTTCCACAACTATTTTTGATTCATTCTCATGAGGCCTATCAATAATGGGAGCAACATTATTTGGGAGAGATACCTCTTTACCTTTACTTTTCCTTCTTTTCTTCTTCTTCACCATATTATGTGTGGGTTTATTTATTTCCTCCAAGCTTCTTTTTGAAGAGGTTGGTTGAATAAAAAGCTCCTCCTCGTTACCTGATTCATCATAAGAAAAAATAGGAGGATATTGGGAAACCTCTTCCCCTTCATTAGTATTCTCTTCATCTTCTATTTGTTTTCTTGTCTTTAAGTAATTGGCAATATAAGGATTCTCAATGCAATTTACCATGCAATACATATAGATTTCATTTAGATCAAAATCAATCATTTTCATGAGAACCCAAGCTGGAACATCCTTAGTTTTATGTTTCATTTCTTCATACCCCAAAAATAGACTAAGTTCATTATGATGCTCAAGGGTAATGAGGTTATCACAATTTTTGGACACAATTCGATCATGAAATAATTCACATTGGAAATTAAAATGACCACTTTCATTGCAAAGTTCACAAGGACGGCGAGAAATATTAAGTCTTTCAGCACAAACATATAGCCGCTCTTGCAACCATTTAGTTTCTAAATACTTATGCCTCTTACAAAATCTATCTTCCCTTTTAGGCATGTCTTCACAAACTCTATGCACTCCACAAAAATTGACATGCTTATAAGAAATATTTTTATCATGACTAGTGCAATCATCATTAGTACTATGGATATTCAAAGAATTCATACTAACAACATTGCAATCATGCTGATCACTCAGAGATTTAGTGCCAAACATTTTAATAACTTTTTCTTCTAACACTTGAGCACAATTTTCCTTTCCATCATTTTCACGAAAGACATTAAAAAGATGAGGCATATGAGGCAACCTCAATTCCATTTTTTTTGTAGTTTTCTTTTATAAAACCAAACTAGTGAAAAACAAGAAACTAAAAGATTTAATTGCAAGATCTAAAGATATACCTTCAAGCACTCACCTCCCCGGCAACGGCGCCAGAAAAGAGCTTGATGTCTACTACGCAACCTTCTTCTTGTAGACTCGTGTTGGGCCTCCAAGCGCAGAGTTTTGTAGGACAGTAGCAAATTTCCCTCAAGTGGATGACCTAAGGTTTATCAATCCGTGGGAGGCGTAGGATGAAGATGGTCTCTCTCGAACAACCCTGCAATCAAATAACAAAGAGTCTCTTGTGTCCCCAACACACCCAATACAATGGTAAATTGTATAGGTGCACCAGTTCGGCGAAGAGATGGTGATACAAGTGTAATATGGATGGTAGATATAGGTTTTTGTAATCTGAAAATATAAAAACAGAAAGGTAATTAATGATAAAAGTGAGCACAAACGGTATTGCAATGCTTAGAAACAAGGCCTAGGGTTCATACTTTCACTAGTGCAAGTTCTCTCAACAATACTGACATAGTTGAATCATATGTAAATCCCTCACGTGCGACAAAGAGTTCACTCCAAAGTCACAAATAGCGGAGAACAAACGAAGAAATTATTGTAGGGTACGAAACCACCTCAAAGTTATCTTTTCCGATCAATCTTATGAGCTATCCCTATAAGTGTCAAGAACAGCCCTAGAGTTCGTACTAAAATAACACCTTAAGATACACATCAACCAAAACCCTAATGTCACCTAGATACTCCAATGTCACCACGAGTACCCATGGGCTTGATTATACGATATGCATCACACAATCTCAGATTCATCATGTTCAATCCAACACAAAGAACTTCAAAGAGTGCCCCAAAGTTTCTACCGGAGAGTCAAGACGAAAACGTGTGCCAACCCCTATGCATAGATTCCCAAGGTCACGGAACCCGCAAGTTGATCACCAAAACATAATCAAGTGGATCAATAGAACATCCCGTTGTCACCACGGATATCCCATTGCAAGACATACATCAAGTGTTCTCAAATCCTTAAAGACTCAACCCGATAAGAAAACTTTAAAGGGAAAACTCAATTCATCACAAGAAGATAGAGAGGGGAAAACTCCATATGATTCATCTATATTAATAAAGCTCGCGGTACATCAAGATCGTGCCATCTCAAGAACACGACAGAAAGAGAGATCAAACACATAGCTACTGGTACATACCCTCAGCCCCGAGGGTGAACTACTCCCTTCTCATCATGGAGACCGCCGGGATGATGAAGATGGCCTCAGGTGATGGTTTCCCCCTCCGACAGGGTGCTGGAACGGGCTCCCGATTGGTTTTTCGTGTCTACAGAGGCTTGCGGCGCCGGAACTCTGGATCTAGGTTTCTTTCTGGGGGTTTTGGGAGTTATAGGAGCACTTGGCGTTGGAATCACGTCAAGGGGGTTCCCGAGGGGCCCACAAGCCAGGGGGCGCGCCCTAGGGGGGGGGACGCGCCCCCTAGGCTTGTGGCTGCCTCGGGACTCCTCTTAGGTATCTTTTCGCTCCGGTATTTTTTATATTTTCCAAAAAAAATCTCCATAAATTTTCAGCCCATCCCGAGAACTTTTATTTCTGCACAAAAAACAACAGCATGGTAGTTCTGCTGAAAACAGCGTCAGTCCGGGTTAGTTCTAATAAAATCATATAAAATTATTGTAAACATGGCATGAATACTTCATAAATTATAGATACGTTGGAGACGTATCACTCAGACACTGTACTAGTTCATCCACAAACCTCCTCGTGAGGCCAATCCACCAAAAGCAGGAGTAGGGTTTTACGCTTTGCAGCGGCCCAAACCTGGGTAAATCTCTATGTTATCTTCTTCCCCGCTCGTGTGAGTTTGGCTAGGCTTGGCTGTGGAGTGGTGAGCTTGTGGCCGAAGCTGGTTGGAATCTTCGTACACGCCCTAGAGTTCGAACCTTCTTGGGTTTTGCGGAACCCAAAATCCGACAACCTACATTGAGAAACCACCTTTTCCTGTTAGTATTAAGGAGCATGCTAAAGCGACAACTATGGTTAATAAAAGCAATGTTAGAACACCCAAACCTTCTGAACAAATAAATGTGGAACCTAATATTCTACGGTTTAGGATCTATTGGTTGATAATATTGATGGGCAAGTCATTTACTTCTGCGATGATGTTGCTAGAACTGCAAAACCTGCTAGAAATGAACATGACGTGTTAGATAAGAATAAACCAGTTGTTGGCATGCCTGTTGTTTCTGTTAAAATTGGAGATCATTGCTCTCATGGTTTATGTGATACAGGTGCTAGTGTGAGTGCTATTCCTTTTACTTTATATCAAAAAATTATGAATGATATAGCACCCTTTGAGGTTCAAGATATTGAGGTCACTATTAAACTTGCAAATAGAGATACTATTTCACCGCTTGGAATTGTTCGAGATATTGATGTCTTGTGTGGAAAAATGAAATACCCTATTGATTTATTAGTACTTGGTTCACTACAAGATAATCTTTGTCCCATTATATTTGGTATACCTTTCTTGAATACCGTTAATGCTGAAATTGATTGTCCGAAAGAAAAGGTTAGAGTGAGCTTTGGTGATGTGTCTCATGAGTTTAATTTCTCTAAGTTTGGTAGACAACCACATGAAAAATAATTATCTATTAAAGATGAAATTATTGGTCTTGCTTCTATTGTCGTGCCTCCTACTGATCCTTTAGAACAATATTTACTGGACCATGAAAATGGTATGCATATGAATGAGAGGAATGAAATAGATGTGATATTCTTTAGGGAAGCGGTTATTCTCAAAACAATCTGCATGTTAACATTCTAGAAGATCCTCCCCCACCTAAGGGAGATCCCGTGTTTGAATTAAAGAAATTACCTAATACATTAAAATACGCTTATCTTGATTAAAAAAGATATATCCTATTATTATCAGTGCTAAACTTTCAGAGAATGAAGAAAAGTGATTACTCAAAACTGTAAAGAAGCACTGAGCTTCTGTTGGATATACTCTCAATAATCTTAAGGTCATTAGTCCAACTCTACGTTGGCATAACACTAATATGGAACCGGATGCTAAACCTGTTTTTATCTTCAACGCCGCCTGAATCCTAAAATGAAGGAAGTGGTAAGAACTGAAATATTAAAGCTTCTAGAGGCAGGTATAATCTATCCCATATCCGATAGTAGATGGGTAAGCCCTATTCATTGTGTTCCTAAGAAAGGAGGTATAACTGTTGTTCCTAATGATAAAATGAACTTATCGCACAAAGAATTGTAACTGGTTATAGGATGGTAATTGATTTTGGGAAATTGAACAAAGCTACTAGAAAAGATCTTTTCCCCATGCCTTTTATCGATCAAATGTTAGAAAGATTATCTAGGCATACACACTTTTGTTTCCTTGATGGATACTCTCGTTTTTCTCAAATACCTATGTGAAAAGAAGATCAAGAGAAAATTAATTGTACATGCCCTTTTGGATCTGATGCTTATAGATGTATGCTTTTTGGTTTATGTAATGAACTTGCTACCTTTCAAAGATATATGAATCCGATATTCTTTGACTTTTGTGAAAAGATTGTTTAGGTATTCATGGATGATTTTTCCGTTTACGGGGCTTCTTTTAATGATTGCTTGAGCAACCTTGATCGAGTTTTGCAGAGGTGCGAAGAAAATAATCGTGTCTTGAATTGGGAGAAGTGCCACTTTATGGTGAATGAAGGCATAGTACTTGGTCATAAAATCTTCGAATGAGGTATTGAGGTAGACAAAGCTAAAGTTGACGCAATTGAGAAAATGTCATGTCCTAGAGATGTAAAAGGTATACGAAGTTTCCTTGGTCATGATGGTTTCTACAGAAGATTCATTAAGGATTTCTCAAAGATCTCTAGGCCATTAACTAATATTCTTCAAAAGGATATTCCATTTGTTTTTTATGATGATTGTGTAGAGGCCTTCGAAATACTTAAGAAAGCTTTAATTTCTGCACATATTGTTCAACCACCTGATTGGAACTTACCATTTGAAATTATGTGTGATGCTAGTGATTATGCTTTTGGTGCTGTTCTAGGGCAAAGAGTAGACAAGAAACTGAATTTTATTCATTATGCTAGTAAGACTCTAGAGAGTGCTCAAAGAAATTATGGTACTACTGAGAATGCTTTTTTAGCAGTTGCGTTTTAATGTGATAAGTTTAGACCTTATATTGTTGATTCCAAAGTTACTATTCGCACTAATCATGCTGTTATTAAATACCTGCCGGAAAATAAAGATGCCAAGCCTATACTAATTAGGTGCGTTCTTATACTTCAATAATTTGATTTGCATATTGTTGATAGAAAGGCAGTTGAGAATCTTGTAGCAGATACTTTGTCTAGGATGGAAAATGTTCTTGATGACCAACTGCCAATTTATACAAAGAAAATTCTACCTAAATTTCAGATAAAAACATGTGTGGTACATGACTAGGGAAGTGGTATACTTTTGTTCTTAATTGTAAAAGAAAAAGAGATATACGTTGGTTCTCCCATCGAGATGTTACAACTATTATTTTATCATTAATTTTTATCGTAAAAGGCACACATTAATCTGCTGTTATATAATGTGGGTCTTATCTTATATATATTTACTGCTTGAAGGCACAAGATCAAGTGAAAAAAATCGAATCGCTGAAGTTGAGCCAAGAAGCGAAGGTGAGTACCTGACAAGTTCCTCATATACGCCTCTAGGCGCCCACTATGTACAATTTCACACATGCAAATTACAACATACATATCAGCCTAGATTGGTTCATGCCGCTGCTAGAACATGTTTTTTAATTTTTCCAAATGCCCTTCGGTATTTGGAGGTAGTTCTTCTCTATTTCGCATGATACATGACCCGTGAATTCTTATGATTGTTTGCAAGTGTGGGGTTCCCAAAGACAAATCATAATACATTTAAAAAAAATCTCCACATGAACCATGAAAACATAAATATACTCCCTCCTTCCCAAAATAAGTGATGTGATTTTAGTTCAGAACTAAAACCACATCACTTATATTAGGACGGAGCGAGTACTATTTTCATGATTAGGGAAAGCACTTAAATTCAAATTAATCTATCCCACTTACTGTTGGAAATATGCCCTACAGGCAATAATAAAATGGTTATTATTATATTTCCTAGTTCATGATAATCGTTTATTATCCATGCTATAATTGTATTGATTGGAGACTCAAATACATGTGTGGGTATATAGACAACACTGTGTCCCTAGTATGCCTCTAGTAGACTAGCTTGTTGATCAAAGATGGTCAAGGTTTCCTGGCCATAGACATGTGATGTCATTTGATAACGGGATCACATCATTGGGAGAATGATGTGATGGACAAGACCCAAACAATGAACATAGCATATGATCGTGTCAGTTATTGCTATTGTTTTGTGCATGTCAAGTATATGTTCCTATGACCATGAGATCATGTAACTCACTGACACCGGAGGAGTTCCTTGTGTGTATCAAACGTTGCAACGTAACTGGGTGACTATAAAGATGCTCTACAGGTATCTCCGAGGGTGACTGTTGAGTTGACATGGACCAAGACTGGGATTTGTTACTCCGTGTGTCGGAGAGGTATCTCAGGGCCCACTCGGTAATGCAACATCACAATGAGCCTTGCAAGCAATGTGACTAATGAGTTAATCACGGGATCTTGTATTATGGAACGAGTAAAGAGACTTGCCGGTAACGAGATTGAACTAGGTATAGAGATACCGACGATTGAATCTCGGGCAAGTAACATACCGATAAACAAAGGGAACATTATACGGGATTAACTGAATCCTTGACATAGAGGTTCAACCGATAAAGATATTTGTAGAATATGTAGGAACCAATATGGGCATCCAGGTCCCGCTATTGGTTATTGACCGTAGAGGTGTCTTGGTCATGTCTACATAGTTCTCGAACCCGCAGGGTCTGCACACTTAAGGTTAGGTGACGTTTCGGTATAGTTAAGTTATGTATGTTGGTGACCGAAGGTTGTTCGGAGTCCCGGATAAGATCCAGGACGTCACGAGGAGCTCCGGAATGGTCCGGAGGTAAAGATTGATATATAGGAAGTCCCGTTTTGGTCACCGGAAAAGTTTCGGGTACTTCGGTAGTGTACCGGGAGTGCCGGGAGGGTACCGGGGACCATCGGGAGGGGCCTCTCGACCCAAAGGGACTCATGGTCTGTGGGAGGAGGTGAACCAGCCCCTGGTGGGCTGGCCGAACCCCCCAACAAGGCCCATGCGGCTACAGGTGGGAAAGTCCAAGTGGGGAAGGAAAACCTAGTGGGGGTGGAATCCTACTCCAAGTAGGATTGGAGTAGGACTCCTCCACCTCTCCCACTCCGGCCGCACCAAAGGAGCAACCCTAGGGGCGTCGGCCTCCCTCCCCTCCCTCCTATATATACTAGAGGTTTTAGAGGTGAGGGCTAACCCTAATTGCCACGTGCTCCCTCTTCTTCATCTAGATCGGTTTCTCCTCTAGTCTAGTTTCGGCAACGCTTAGGCGAAGCCCTGCCGGAATTGTTCCACTACCATCGTCTCCGCGCCGTCGCGCCGCCGGAGAACTCTTCTACCTCTTCGCCCCCTCTTGCTGGATCAAGAAGGCGGAGATCGTCATCGAGCTGTACGTGTGCTGAATGCGGAGGTGCCGTCCGTTCGGCGCTAGATCGGGACGGATCGTGGGACGGCTGCGATTTGGATCGCGAAGACGTTCGACTACACCAACCGTGTTTCTTAACGCTTCCCGCTTAGCAATCTACAAGGGTATGTAGATCCACTCTCCCTCTCATAGATGCTCATCACCATGGATAGATCTTGCGTGTGCGTAGGAAATTTTTTGTTTTCTATGCAACGTTCACCAACACTTACACTGATAAAACAGTACGAAAAATCTCTTCTGATATTATGTGTTCGTTGAATATGATATGACAGAACACCATGTGTGTATCCACCATTTTAAAATGCCTTCTTAATCCAACAAAATTGCATGATATCCACTGTTTGATGTAGAGCATTTCTGCTTATGCATGTTGTACAAGAGTCAAAATTAATTAATCAATAAACAGTATGATTAACTAGCAATCATGACCCGCGCATTTGCGCGGCTAGAATTTCTATATATTTTATCTACGCATCTACTTTTCTTGATTTGCTAGTACATGTGTATTTAAATATAATAGATATATAAAAAATGTGCATTTTCATAAAAACATGTTCAGATTTTGGAACTCATTAAAATGCGTTACATATCCCGTTGTTTCTATAACCTTATTGTTAAATATATTGATGATGTATCCAACTTTTCCTATTTCCTTCCTTCTAATCCCTACATATTTGTCTTTGCCCCCATATTCTATAAGGGTTATTTTACCAAGAAATTGAAGCATTGATGATTTTTATTTTGCATTGAATTTTAGTTTTGTAAAATGATAATTTGTGTACTTGAAAGTTGTTGTTTCTTCTAAGTATTTAATTTAAACTATCTCTATCCCTCACCCGCTTGTTATAGTTATACATATTTTTCATTGAAAGCGAAACGATGTTATTTGGTTTATTTTGTCATCACATTAGCATTGACAATCATTAAAATTATTTATAAATATAATAGGTGAAATATGCTTCTCAAGGAAACACGTTTCGACATTGGTGGCAATTCTATGTTTAACTGTTTTAAATAAAAAATCAGTGTGTGATAATGGATAACTGATTGCATTCAGCTCAAAAAACCACACTCCAAAACCGTATATTCCCATATTAGTGCTCATTTTATATGTTCTTAGTACTCTTCTGCACCAACGGCTATTTTACTCTATGACTAAAAATTATTCATATAAAATATGTATGAATATTATTTTTTTGCTATCTCTCTAGTGACCATGCAATAACTATTTATATGTTGATGTTAAACCATTCGATTATTTCATTGATATTTTTGTAAGTCCAAATGAATACGAAGATGACTATGAATATCAATCGAAAATAACTATTTCTGAGCCGACTGAGAAAAAGTCGTTCCTAATTTTTTTTCTCTCGCTCAATTTTCTCTCGATGTGGTTTCATGTCAACTTAAATTTTAATCCATTGGCAAAATATTGCTTGTTTATTTGTTCTTTCATTTTACATCCAGCTTTGTGGGTTAAAATTTCAATACTGTTGTTGGCAGTGACACATACTCCCTCTATAAAGAAATATAAGACTTTCTAAATCACTATTTTAGTGATCTAAAAAGTCTACTATTTCTCTTTTACAGAAGGAGTACAAATCAAGTTTATTGCTAAAAATATTGATTATTATGAAACATAAAAATCAAGTTTTATTTTTTATATTAAACAAAAAAGAAATGCAGATGTTGATTCTAGCTAAATGGACAAATATGTCCGTCTGGTCAAGTTGACCTGCGACAAATGTTTTGACCTGTTGGTCTCGCTGAGAGGGTTAATGTTTGTGTGGAATGTATGTACACGTGTTTATGTCCAATAGCCTAGATTATATTTTGTTTCTCTCCAACGGGCAACGGGCTAGACTCTGTATACATGATTAATTGACATGTTTGCTTGAGTGCACGTGCTTTTTTCCCACATGGTGCACTTCATCTTGTTTAATACATGACGTACCTGAGCAAACCACGGCGTGTTGTTTGGGCATGCTTCTTTGGAGCAGAGTTCTTTGGTAGTTTAACATGGATTGCTGACTTAGTATTTAGCATAGCTGTAATGGAGTTGGACTCTCAACTTGTCTTTTTTTCATGGCTGGCTGCCCGTATTATTTTAAAAGGTACATAATCGTATGGAACTTGGACTCTAATTCCAGATTTTTCATTGAAAGCGAAACGATGTTATTTGGTTTATTTTGTCATCACATTAGCATTGACAATCATTAAAATTATTTATAAATATAATAGGTGAAATATGCTTCTCAAGGAAACACGTTGTGACATTGGTGGCAATTCTATGTTTAACAGTTTTAAAGAAATCATCAGTGTGTGATAATGGATAACTGATTGCATTCAGCTCTAAAAATCACACTCCAAAACCGTATATTCCCAAATTAGTGCTCATTTTATATGTTCTTAGTACTCTTCTGCACCAACGGCTATTTTACTCTATGACTAAAAATTATTCATATAAAATATGTATGAATATTATTTTTTTGCTATCTCTCTAGTGACCATGCAATAACTATTTATATGTTGATGTTAAACCATTCGATTATTTCATTGATATTTTTGTGAGTCCAAATGAATACGAAGATGACTATGAATATCAATCGAAAATAACTATTTCTGAGCCGACTGAGAAAAAGTCGTTCCTAATTTTTTTTTCTCTCGCTCAATTTTCTCTCGATGTGGTTTCATGTCAACTTAAATTTTAATCCAGTGGCAATATATTTCTTGTTTATTTTTTCTTTCATTTTACATCCAGCTTTGTGGGTTAAAATTTCAATACTGTTGTTGTCAGTGACACATACTCCCTCTGTAAAGAAATATAAGACTTTCTAAATCACTATTTTAGTGATCTAAAAAGTCTAATATTTCTCTTTTACGGAAGGAGTACAAATCAATTTATTGCTAAAAATATTGATTATTATGAAACATGAAAATCAAGTTTTATTTTTTATATTAAACAAAAAAGAAATGCAGATGTTGATTCTAGCTAAATGGAACAATATGTCCGGCTGGTCAAGTTGACCTGCGACAAATGTTTTGACCTGTTGGTCTCGCTGAGAGGGTTAATTTTTGTGCGGAATGTATGTACACGTGTTTATGTCCAATAGCCTAGATTATATTTTGTTTCTCTCCAACGGGCAACGGGCTAGACTCTGTACGTGATTAATTGACATGTTTGCTTGAGTGCACGTGCTTTTTTCTCGCATGGTGCACTTCATCTTGTTTAATACATGACGTACCTGAGCAAACCACGGCGTGTTGTTTGGGCATGCTTCTTTGGAGCAGAGTTCTTTGGTAGTTTAACATGGATTGCTGACTTAGTATTTAGCATAGCTGTAATGGAGTTGGACTCTTAACTTGTCTTTTTTTCCTGGCTGGCTGCCCGTATTATTTTAAAAGGTACATAATCGTATGGAACTTGGACTCTAATTCATGACTTGGTTGCTTCGGTAGGCAGGCTGGAAACGTATATACAAAGACATGCATATTCAATTTTTCCAACAAATCACAGCCGTTCTCTGTTTTTCTATTCTCATATCTGAGTCGTTCGTTTTCTATCGTTTTAATAATATAATAGATTGACTGCATCAATATCAATCATGTTACCATGTAAAAAATGACAGCATTTGCTTGATGAGAAAATTAACTCCATCAATCTTGATCATGTTGCCGTGTAGACAATGACAACTTATAATAGAGCATTTATTTTGGGACCTTATGTGGAGTTATAGTTTATGAGAGCACTGAACATGCATTTAATTTTCGGTTTGCTATTATTCATGCCATGGACGCACTGCCCATGTGACCCTAAAAAATCACATGTCATGTTTTCAAATCCTTTATAAACATGAGGACGTCATGACACGACAACAATATGCATACCGTGCGACAAAATTGATTATTGGACATATACATCTAATTATATAGTTGATGAAGGTACCTAACTCCTCTGGTCAGTGTCTAATAAAAAACGCAATGTACATGAAAAATTAACCGATAAACACTTAAACAATATGTCCATCAATTTTTTGACACATGTAATTTATACAAAATTACTCATGCAATAAATATAAAATTGCTAGCTCGTGCGGATGCACGGGTTGATGGCTAGTCTATACCTATACTAATTTGGCACTTCCAAGAAATTACCACGTTAATTAGTAAATAGGAACCGTTAATCTCGGTGGGACCAAGTTATTACGGTCTAGATCTATCTGTATATTCCGCTTTGTCATAATGCTCCATTAATTAAACAAATCGTTTAAGAGGCCCGCTTAAAAAGCCCACCATCCTTCAGCAAACCTAGAGCCCTAGACTATTACGATCGCGACTATTTCTCTCCCTGCTTAAAGCTCCGATCCCATCTTATTCCATGCACACGCCGCCATGGTTGGTTGCTCTAGCCGATCGTTGGAAAGGCAAGCAATCCACATCTCTTTGACTCTTCGAGTGCTACAGCGAGGCGTCGTCTTGCTCTCCGGTGGCCGTCCGTCTAAACAAGTTGATAGGCAGCCACACAGAGTGCCTCAAGTAATCGTGAAGATTCAACTTGCCGCTGCTCCTCCTGAGTGTATGATGATGGAATTGCACGATGTATTGATCAGGGGCAATCGCACGTACATATGATGTACAAGGTGGGCCACGACCTCAACTATACAAGGGACTAGGAGGTGGGCCTAAACACACTATATGCACATAATACAATTACTCAACCCCCCCCCCCCCACCCCCCGTGCAGTCGAAGCGGCACCATTGCTGACGCAAAGACTGGATCGGAACTCCTCAAAAGACGCCGTCGGCAAGCCTTTGGTCATGATATCGGCAAATTGTTGGGAGGTCGGAACGTGTAAGACACGGACGTGGCCAAGGGCGACCTGATCCCGAACAAAATGAATATCAAGCTCAATATGCTTGGTGCTGCGATGATGAACCGGGTTGGCGGAGAGGTAGACGGCGGAGACGTTGTCGCAGTAGACCACCGTTGCCTTGTCGACATGACATGAGAGCTCAAGGAGAAGCTGGCAAAGCCATGAACACTCGGCGACGACATTGGCCACGGTGCGATACTCAGCCTCAGCATTGGACCGGGAGACCATAGGCGGCCGCTTGGAAGACCACGAAACAAGTGATGGTCCAAGGAAGACACAGTAACCCGAGGTGGATCGACGGGTGTCAGGGCAGCCTGCCCAGTCAGCGTCGGTGTAGGCAGTGAGCTCGGTGGAGGCAGAGGCGTGCAACGTGAGACCAAGGTCCATAGAGCCACGGATGTAGCAGAGGATCCGCTTGACGAAGGTCCAATGAGCATCTCGAGGGGCATGCATGTGGAGACATGCCTGCTGCACAGCATACTGAAGCTCCGATCGAGTGAGAGTGAGGTACTGTAGAGCACCTACAATAGACCGGTAGAAAGGAGCATCCGGAGCAGGAGAACCATCAGCAGCAGAGAGCTTGGCCTTCGTGTCAACAGGTGTGGCAGCGGGTTTGCAATTAAGCATGCCAGCACGGTCAAGGAGCTCAAGAGCGTACTTTCGCTGGTGGAGGAAGAAACCATCAGGACGGCGCACTACCTCAACACCGAGGAAGTTGTGTAACGGACCCAGATCCTTGATGGCAAACTCAGCGCGAATACGATCAGTGAGCTGACTGAGAAGCCCAATAGTGCATGCTGACAGAATAATGTCGTCGACATAGAGGAACAGATATGCAGTGGCGGCACCCTGGTGATAAACAAACAGCGAAGCATCGGAGCGTGTGGAGCGAAACCCGAGTTGATGCAGAAACGCCGTGATGCGCTGGTACCAGGCACGAGGAGCCTGCTTGAGCCCATAGAGAGCGCGCGAGAGCAGGCAGACATGATCTGGATGCGCCGGATCAACAAATCCGGTGGGTTGCTTACAGAAGACCTGCTCCTGAAGGTGACCATGAAGGAAGGCGTTGGAGACGTCCATCTGGTGTACTGGCCAGGCACGGGAAACGGCAAGCTGTAGAACAGTGCGGATCGTGCCGGGCTTAACAACCGGAGCGAAAGTGTCGGTGAAGTCGACGCCGGCGCGTTGGCAAAAACCACGAACGACGCAACGTGCCTTGTAGCGGTCGAGAGTACCATCAGGATGGACTTTGTGCTTGAAAACCCACTTCCCGGTGATCACGTTAGCGTGACGGGGATGAGGGGCAAGCTGCCAAGTCCGGTTATGCTACAACGCATCGAACTCCTCCTGCATTGCCGCAACCCAGAGAGGATCGCGCAGGGCCGCCCGAACAGAGGACGGCAGGGGCGACAACGCGGAGGTGGAGGCGGTGCAGACATACTCATCCGAAGCATACCGCGTGCTCGGACAGTGGATGCCCGCCCGAGCACGAGTGACGGGACCAGCCGGCGGGTGGGGTCGAATCCGCGGGCGAGGCCGGCTCGTCAGGCGACGGCGGCGCCGGAGGCAAGGCCGGCGTGGCGGGTGAAGCGTCGAAGGACGCCGCGGGCGAGGGCGGACCAGAGGAGGTCGACGTCGTCGAAGAGCTCGCGGCGGTGCTAGGGAGCACAGCGCCCGAGCCGGGGGAGTCCACGGAGGGAGAGCCGTGGCGGGCCTCAAAGCCGGGTGGCGGGCCAATGGCCGCACGCGCACGCCCAGGGTGATGACTCAGCGACCCGGCGCCATCAGAGGCCGGTGATGAAGGAGCGGCCGGAGACACCTGCTGAAAGGGAAATACAAACTCGTCAAAGTAAACATGCCGGGAGGTGTACACGCGATGGGAGACTGGATCGTAGCAACGGTATCCTTTGGAGTTGGGAGGGTAACCGATGAAGATGCAGGCAACAGAACGGGGAGCGAGTTTGTGAGGAGTGATGTCGACGATGCTGGGATAACAGAGACACCCAAAGATACACAGGCCATCATAGGAAGGCGGCGTACCGAAGAGGAGGTGGTGGGGCGCATAATTCCAGCGCGGTCGGCAGGGCCGGAGATTAAGAAGAAGCAACACGGTGGCGAGGGCATCCGGCCAGAAGCGAGGAGGCACGTTGGCATGAAACAAGATAGTGCGGACGTACTCGTTGAGAGTGCGAAGGACACATTCAGCGTGACCATTTTGTTGTGATGTATACGGGCAGGTGAGACGAAAAACTGTGCCATGGTGTGCGAGAAAAGTACGGAATGCAAGATTGTCGAACTCTTTCCGTTGTCAGTCTGAAGAGCGAGAATGGGACGCCCAAACTGCGTGCTGACATAGGAGTAAAAAGATGTCAATGTAGAGAGTGCATTCGATTTCCTCGTAAAGGAAAAGTCCACACATAATGGGAGTAATCATCAAGAATAACAAGATAATAGACATAGCCCGAATTACTAGGAACTGGAGAGGTCCACACATCACTATGGATCAACTGAAAAGTAAAGGACGCAATGGTGTCCGAATTATGAAACGGAAGGCGAACATGTTTGCCAACACGACATGCATGACAAGTGTGATCCTCTACTTTATTACAATGTAAACTGAAACTCCTAAGAATATGACGAAGAGTGGCGGGGTTGGGATGACCAAGACGGGCGTGCCAGAGGTCAACGCCGGCAGAGAGTGCAACTGGAGCAGTGGTGGTGGAGGACTTCGGGTGGACCGAATAGAGATCGTCGTCGGGACTATCACATCGGTGGAGTACCATCCTGGTTCGAGCGTCCTTGACAGAAAAACCAAATTTGTCAAACTCAACAGTTACAGGATTTTCACGAGCAAGATAGCGAACGGAAACAAGATTTTTAATGAGGTCAGGAGAAACAAGAACGTTAGATAAAGTGAGTGGCAAGGAATAAGAAGGAAATGAGGTGCGCCCGACATGTGTGATCGGGAGGGTGGAGCCGTCACCGACCGTGATGCGGGTGGAAGTGTTGATGGGAGAGAAGGAGGTGAGGTTACCCGGATGAGCGAACATGTGGGCGGTGGCACCGGTGTCCATGTACCAGTCACCGCCACCAGGATAGTTGTTGGGCGAGGGAGCGGAGTGCAACGCGGCAAGGAGCGTCGGATCCCATGGCGGTGGGGGCAGGGCCCACGGGGTGGGTGGAGACGCCATGCCGTAGGCGCCGGTCATCTGCGGCGGTTGTGGAGTCGGGAACCCTCCATAGGAGGGTGACCCGGCGAGATAAGCATGATGAGCCGGCGGGCGCGGCGCGGGCATGGTCGGTGCGGGGGCCCGCGGAACCGGCATGGTGTATGCATGGACAACACCCATCCATGGGTTGTAGCCGCCGGCCAAAGGCGGGGGTTGCTGCGGCACATGTTGCTGTTGGAGGGCGCCGCCCTGCTGCTGCTGTTGCTGGCGACCTCCGCGCCGACCGCCCCGTTTGCAGCCAGCGGGAGCGAGCGCCGGTGGAGCTAGAGGCGCGCCGAACGGCACCGGTGGCGTCGGGAGCAGCGGAGGCTGCTGCGGCACGGGAGCCCGCTGCTGGTGAGGAGCGGCGGGTGGTGGTGGTGGACCGCCGCGAGTGGTGCCAGCGGCGAGGGCATCGTGCATGGCCCGGCTCTTCACCTGCTTCATCCGGCGCTCCTCCAACCGGAGATAGGCCACAAACTTGGCGAAGGAGCGTTCGGTGATGAGGGAGAGGTTTGCCGCGGCGTTGCCGAAGTCCTCGTTAAGACCGGCGGTGAGTGTGCTGAGGATGGTGTCGTCATCGAGCGTCGTGTTAATATCGCGGAGTTCGTCAGCAAGGGTGTTGAGACGGAGGCAATATTCGTCGATGAAGGAGTTGTCTTGGTGGCACCCAAATAACTCTTGCTGCAAGAAGACGTGGCGTTGGAGGCGATTGTCGGTGAAGAGCTCGTTCAGCTTGGTCCAAACCGCACAAGCATCATCACCGTCATGCACGACCGTGTGAAACAGATCGGGCGAGATGGTGTGGAAGAACCAGCGGATGAGGGTGGCGTCGATGGTGGACCACTCATGGTGTGCAGGCACAAGGCTGGAATCGACGGATCCATCCACATGATCAAGGAGGTTGTACTCCCGAAACACAACGGAGAAATAGGTCTTCCATGCGAAGTAGCAGGAGTTCGTTTGGATAAGACGAACCGGAACCCGTTCGTGGATGTTAAGGTGGCGGATGTCGGCGGCATCGGGAGGGTTGGCGTCGGCGAACGGGTTGGAGCCGGAGGAAGTGACGGAAGACATAGCAGCGGCGGCGGCGCTAGAAGATGCGGCGGCGGCGGCTAGGGTTGGAGGCAGCAGCGGCGCAAGAGGGCGCGGCGGCGGCGAATAGGGAGTGGGGCGGCGGCGGCGCTGGGAGGGCGCGGCGGCGGCGACAGAGTGGAAGGGGGGGCGGCGTGAGGGGAGCGCGGCGGCGGGTGGCAGATGCGGCGGCGGCGGCGCGGTTAGGGTGGGCGCGGCGGCGGCGGCGGGCGGAAGCTAGGGTTTTAGAACCCGAAAACTGATACCATGTATGATGATGGAATTGCATGATGTATTGATCAGGTGCAATCGCACGTATATATGATGTACAAGGTGGGTCACGGCCTCAACTATACAAGGGACTAGGAGGTGGGCCTAAACACACTATATACACATAATACAATTACTCAACACTGGGCAGCCGTGGCTGGAACATCAAGGCATCAACCACGTAGCCTCCTGCTGGTGCTATAGTTACAAGGTACGTGATTTATTAAACACAACCGGTAGTGACGTTGCCATGGCCTAGCAAACAAGATCTTAGTAATTTAATATATTTGTGATGGATACATGCAAACCATATTCACCACGGTCATGGACAAGAAACTAATCTACCTACTATTCCACGGTCATGGACAAGGCAGTAATCTATCTACTATTCCAGTGTCTCCCAACTCTCTTTCTGAGGTTTGTTTTTGCCGCACATTCTTTTGTTCAGAATTTGTTTTCTTTACTGCTTATAGTTGATTCCATTTTATTGATCACATCATCTGATTGTGTTATGCCACGTCCATCCTTATCAGGTGATTCTTCATTGCAAGTTGGTGGGTATTCTTTTTTCTCAAATGATGATTCTTCTCACGTACTATATTTGTACACCTCATGGACATTGGGTCAGAGCACAGCTATGCCCATCAGCTGAGCAACATCAACATTAAAAAGCATAATGTTGGTTGTGAGTTGTCACCATCATTGCTGGTCAAACTTCTCTCGCTGGGTGCAAAGGTTCTTTTTGCTCAGCTGCTGTCACTACCCAGGTTAGATAACCGTCTTCTTGCGAAAAAGAAAAATTCTAGCGATTTGTTGTACCATTTTTTAATCACGTTGTTACACAATATCGTTTATCTACTACACGTTTTCGTACTCCACTGAATCTAATTTGTGTCTTTAATCATCTTCGAAAATTTATTTTCCTTCGTGTCATAAAGTTTAAGTTCCTTTAACCATATTGAAGATCTATTTCATTTGTTTCTGGCAAATCAAGGTCTGAAGAGTTAATGGTGTGTGATACACTTAACACAATTAGTAATAAGAAGGATTCCAGCAAAGTGAATGTCGAGTAATCAGACAGAGAGCTTAGTTTCATTATCGTTTTTTATTTATAGGGAGATAGGATTGGAAACCACGTGTCTTTTCATAGACACAAGACTAGAAGTTATAGGATGCATACTAAAATTATAAGATGCTTCTTTTTTTTAACAGATGGCTAAGATGTGTCCTTGCCAACCTCACAACTCACAAGAACGAGTTTCAAATAAGAGAATGTAATTTCTTTTAATAAGACGAAAAAGACAGAACTAACTCTTAGTAAACTGTGCGCCTTGGTTACTAATAAAAATGCGCAAATCTGAATAGCCAAATTTAAAAATGTTTTATATTAAAACTACATGGAAGAAACTATCTGTATAAGCTTGAGTTAACTACCAAATAACATTTACAATGTTTCCTTTTGTAATACTATGTATCTGACAATTTCTTTTGAAGTTGGCCTCATCTCTCTCACAAAAAAAAAATATGAAATAGATGAAATGCACCAGTCTCGGTACACATGTTATGGCATGAATTAGAAATCATAACAAAAAGCTAATTGTTTTGTATGCAATATATAGTAAATACAAATACAGTAAACATATACTCCCTCCATTCCATAATGCAGTGCACGTAGATTTTTTGAAAAGTCAAACCTCACAAACTTTGGCCAAGTTTATGGAGAAAGACATTTACATCTACAATGCCAAACTTATATCATTAAATTCACCATAAGATGTAGTTTCATATTTGTATTTTTGGAAAGCAAGAAAAATAAAAATAAAATAAACTCTCTATCTACTATTTAAATTAGGTTTCCATTGTCATGCCACTACATTATGTAACAGAGGGAGTACATGAAAAGTTAATATAAAATTAAACTCCATCCACTATTTTACTGCATACGCATCAGTCACAAGAGCTTGGCAAGACATTCTATAATTGGCTGTAAATGAGCAAGGT
Source organism: Elymus sibiricus (assembly GCA_039707655.1). Taxonomy (NCBI): domain Eukaryota; kingdom Viridiplantae; phylum Streptophyta; class Magnoliopsida; order Poales; family Poaceae; genus Elymus; species Elymus sibiricus. The sequence goes on from CM077671.1 coordinate 397,132,818, forward strand.
ATGAAGTGAACCTAAAGAAAAGTAAAAGTTGTCCAGGAATAGGACAAAGATTTTAACACCACCCCCATCTGAAAATAAAATAGCAACAATCGTCAGGCGATAAAAATATATTTGTTTTTCAAACGCAGAAAGTTAACATAGAATTCATCGAGAGTTAATATTATACAGCAAATCTATGCATTTCAAGCAATGTTGCCCAGATATGGAATAACTTAGGTCACCCATGTTTTTCAAATTGGATGACATATTTGGTACTGACACAAAAGGGTAGACGGAAAACCGTGTCATGGCTTTTGTGGAAAAAAAACATGTTTGCCCCTGCAATAACTTGATTAATTAACTGCAGAACCGTTTTTCACTAATGACAACTTAGTTGTAATGTTTGTTTACAATTGTAGACAGTTAACATTCTCTATATGCTAGCCCGTGCAGGTGCACGGGTTGACGACTAGTATATTTACTAATTGGATGCACCATACGAAGCTCCACGTTAATCCTCAAAACAAAGCACATCAACCATCTGATCTCCGTTTCAGTTATTTACAGCCATTGGATAAAATACATAGGAAGTTGTCTTTCCACGCACGGATTCTACCAAACACTTCCACGTAAAAAGAAGAAACCTCTCCTTTGAACGTTTGTACGCTCGGCTCTCCATCATCGCATCCTCGGCGGAACCGTAGGGCGGGCCTTCTTCACAACGTCCTGAAATTTGAAGTTCCATCCACAAGACGCTAGCCTTGACCCATATCTATGCATGTCCTGGACGGCCTCCAGAAAGGACTATACACTAGCGTCTCCATCAGACCATCAAAAGCATGCACGGCTGCTCGGCGCCTGCGTCCGGCTCGACGACGTGCACGTACACCAGCAGGACTGCATGTGCTGCTCCACGCGGGCCTCAAACGCGGGTGCTCAAGACGACGTGAAGCGAGATTCCACGCAACCGTCGCCCGGACGTGCTGGCGCCGAACTGCATGACAGCGTCAGGCAGGGGTGCGTGGAAGGACGAGACCATGTTGGCGCCGCCTCCTCCGCAGCGCCGTTCTTCTTCCTCTCATCACTCTCTCTTCTCTCATGATTTTTCTCAACACACAAGAACACACACGCATGGACACATACACCAAGAAAGAAGACACAAGAGCTTTGCCAAGAGTCATTTCCTTGGTTAACACCAAGACTACATTGCTTTTCCCTCGGCCCTCACAGCCTCTCTATTCTCATTCATTTTCTGATCTTATATACACAAGGAGCTGACCATGCACCATTCGGCAGCTACATACGGCCACTACCCACGCCCACTACCTCCACGCACAACTCCTAGAATCACTCCAGGTCCTTGTGACTAGGTACTAACTTGACCAAGTTCTAACTTATCCCATTAACTAACTTGTGCATGCAACGACCAACTCTGCATGACCCGACTTGCTAACTTGCCGACTCACTCGGACAACTCTAACTACATGCAAATAGAAAATAACAAGATTAAACCTAACATTTTCCCTCCTAATCTTGATTCTCCGGTCATCACAATCTTCAACGCGGATCACCCGCCACTTGACGAAGCCATCGCATCGCCGCAGCCGGCCACTCGCCGCCACCGACGCCGTCGCAGCGACGGTCACCATGGACCTTCTTGTCGTGGATGACGTCCTCGCGACGCCGATCACCACCACATCTTGCTGCAGCCCCTTGTTCGCCATCGATGCCACAACTCGTCGATGACTCACCTTCATGTTCACCACCGGTGCCACAACTCGCCGGTAACTCGCCTCCTTGTGCGCCACCGGTGCCGCAACTCGCCGGTGACTCGCCTCCATGTTCGCCACCGGTGCCGCAACTCGCCGGTGACTCGCCTCCATGTTGCCGCCGATGACGCACCTTGTCGACAACCCGGACATGGAACTCCATGTGGCAATGGCCTCCGCTCCATGGCCATCACCTTCTTGCCGCCGGTGACGCAACTTACCAGGCAGCATACCTCTCTATCGCTCGTGACGCAGCTCGACGATGATCGATGGAGACACGCACCGGCCACTAGCAGCATCGCGACGCCACTGGCGTCCACCATGCATTGCCGACCTCCACCTCGCATCAAGTCCGCCGCGCTGCCGTCGTCCTGTATCGACAAGGCTCTGATGCCAATTGTTGGCGCCGCCTCGCACAACGCCGCTCTTCTTCCTGTCATCACTCTCTCTTCTCTCATGATTTTTCTCAACACACAAGAACACACACGCATGGACACATACACCAAGGAAGAAGACACAAGAGCTTTGCCAAGAGTCATTTCCTTGCTTAACACCAAGACCACATTGCTTTTCCCTCGGCCCTCACAGCCTCTCTATTCTCATTCATTTTTTGATCTTATATACACAAGGAGCTGACCATGCACCATTCGGCGGCTACATACGGCCACTACCCACGCCCACTACCTCCACGCACAACTCCTAGAATCACTCCAGGTCCTTGTGACTAGGTACTAACTTGACCAAGTTCTAACGTATCCGACTAACTAGTGCATGCAACGACCAACTCTGCATGACCCGACTTGCTAACTTGCCGACTCACTCGGACAACTCTAACTACATGCAAATAGAAAATATCAAGATTAAAGCTAACAGACCAGGTACACGCTAGCTTCTGCCTCTAACGAGCTTTAATAAGAAGAGCGCTGGTGGCCCCAAGCACCGATCCATGCACACACGTACTCCTACATGTCATCTAATCTGCTCATGAGCGCACATACATCCATGGCATATATGTAGGATACATGCTCTAATTACCCACATACAACATGGTACGGCTTCTTCAATTTGTTTTTCCTTCTCCATATCCCAATCTCTTTTTCTTATTTTACAAAAACATCTTAATTAAAAAAACAGATTATATGGAGATTTATCTTAGTTCATAAAAAAACATCTCTGAATTTACTGTAATTTATAATGCCAGTTTGTTCATCGTCTATGAAAATGAAGTTTTATTTTGTAATGCCAATTTATACAAAGAAAATTCTACCTAAATTTCAGATAAAAACATGTGTGGTACATGAGTAGGAAAGTGGTATACTTTTGTTCTTAATTGTAAAAGAAAAAGAGATATACGTTGGTTCTCCCATCGAGATGTTACAACTATTATTTTATCATTAATTTTTATCGTAAAAGGCACACATCAATCTGCTGTTATATAATGTGGGTCTTATCTTATATATATTTACTGTTTGAAGGCACAAGATCAAGTGAAAAAAATTGAATCGCTGAAGTTGAGCCAAGAAGCGAAGGTGAGTACCTGACAAGTTCCTCGTATACGCCTCTAGGCGCCCACTATGTACACAATGTCACACATGCAAATTACAACATACATATCACCCTACATTGGTTCATGCCGCTGCTAGAACATGTTTTTTAATTTTTCCAAATGCCCTGCGGTATTTGGAGGTAGTTCTTCTCTATTTCGCATGATACATGACCCGTGAATTCTTATGATATTTTGCAAGTGTGGGGTTCCCAAAGACAAATCATAATACATTTAAAAAAAAATCTCCACATGAACCATGAAAACATAAATATACTCCCTTCTTCCCAAAATAAGTGACGTGATTTTAGTTCAGAACTAAAACCACATCACTTATATTAGGACGGAGCGAGTAATATTTTCATGATTAGGGAAAGCACTTAAATTCAAATTAATCTATCCCACTTGCAGTGATAAAACAGTACGAAAAATCTCTTCTGATATTATGTGTTCATTGAATATGATATGACAGAACACCATGCGTGTATCCACTGATGAGGCTACCTACTATGGGTAGGGTCATGGACTTGACATCTGGGACCCACATACACTAGTAGAAAACAGGCCTTCCGTTTGTACCTTTAGTCCCGGTTTGGGTTTGAACCGGGACTAATGTTGCCATTAGTCCCGGTTCCAACGGCTAGTAGCGGTCAGGCCATTAGTCCCGGTTCATCTGGGACCTATAGTCCCGGTTTGTATCACAAACCGGGACTAAAGGGGTGGTGGCAGGCTGGTGTCAGCCTGGGGCCCCCACGAGCCCTTTTAGTCCCGGTTTGTGATACAAACCGGGACTATAGATTGACCTATAGTCCCGGTTTGTTTAACCAACCGAGACTAAAGCTTTCCCTATATAAACCCTTCGTCCAGCCCTTCCGTTTGTCTGTTTTCTCCATTCGAACTCCCCTCTCTGTTTCTTCCCCTAGCTCGAGCTCATCCCTCCATTTTTGCCAAGATTTGTCAAGATTTGAGGCACCCCAATCCATCCAAGTGTTCACAAAGGTTAGCAACTTTGTCCTTTCATCTCTTATTGCTAGATCAGCTCGTGCAATGCTTTATAAGTATAGTGATTTGTGGGTTTTAGTTTGGATATAATTATGTGATAGTTTTTTTGATTTATATGCAATTTGAGCTCAAATTAACTCCTTAGTTTGCATATGTGTAGGTGTGGTTTACTTAGTGTGCCTTCCCGTCCCCGTCCTAACCACCGTCGATCGACCGCACCGTCCCGTCGCCGGCACCACCTTGGTGAGCCTCTTCTTGTGTTCTTATCATTTTTATAAATAAAATCGTATTTGTATGATTTAGATAGTTACTTGCATAATTTTCTTACTTGTATGATTGTTGTTATATATAGTGCCATGGTTATGATATCCGTGCCCGTCGGCCCTCATCCGGTTTACGATTCAGATGTGCTATATTCTCTTTTATAACTATTTGTTGCATTTCGTGTTAATGACAATTATGCCCATCAAGTTGACATAGATATTTTTATCTAGGAGGTAGTTGAACCGGAAATGCCAACCGACCCAATTGTCGAGAAGTTAAATTTAGTTGAAAAAGAAAACGAGGTTTTGAAAGAAAAATTGAAAAGAGTTGAAGAAGAGAAGATGAAATTGGAGTTGTACGTTGCGGATGTCGTCGATGATCGCAAGATCAAGATGGATGCAATGCGCTTGAAGATTAGAAAGATTAGAAAATATGCCATTAATAAAGAGGCTTGGTATCATTATGCTGTTGGATCAATTTTTACCTTAGTTGCGATTTTGATCGCATTTATTGTTACATTTTAAATGTTTTAGCTAGATAGTTTTATGTTGTTTTATGAGAATAAGTGTGTATGAACTTGTATTAATTTGGTCTTCTCGGTGTTGTGTAATGAAGATGAACCGGCAATGGATGTACGTTGACCGACGCTCTGCCCAGTTCATTAATGGCGTGCAGAGTTTTTTGCGTGCGGCTGAGGCAAACAAGCGGGATGGTTTTATGTGTTGTCCATGTGGTGTGTGTAAGAATGATAAGACTTACTCTAGCTCAAAACAGATTCACGTCCACCTGTTTACGTCCGGTTTCATGTCCGGCTATAGTTGTTGGACCAAGCATGGAGAAAGAGGGGTTCTAATGGAAGAGAATGAAGAAGAAGAGGATGACGACAACTATCCTGGTTGTCCTGAATATGATGGTAGTACAATGGGGGAAGAGAATGAAGAAGAAGAAGCTGAGGCATCAGATGAGCCCACTGATGATCTTGGTCGGGCCATTGCTGATGCAAAGAGAAACTGCGAAAATGAAAAGGAGAAGTTGAAGTTGCAGCGCATGTTAGAGGATCACAAAAAAGGGTTGTACCCAAATTGCGAAGATGACAACACAAAGCTCGGTACCACACTCGAATTGCTGCAATGGAAGGCAGAGAATGGTGTACTGCTGAAAATAATGAAGAATAAGCTTCCAAAGGACAACGAATTGCCCGACAGTACATACGAAGCAAAGAAGGTTGTCTGCCCTCTAGGATTGGAGGTGCAGAAGATACATGCATGCCCTAATGACTGCATCCTCTACCGCGGTGAGTACGAGAATTTGAATGCATGCCCGGTATGCAATGCATTGCGATATAAGATCGGTCGCGATGACCCTGTTGATGATGTTCAGGGCGAGCGCCCCGGGAAGAGGATTCCTGCCAAGGTGATGTGGTATGCTCCTATATTACCATGGTTGAAACGTTTGTTCCAAAACAAAGAGCATGCAAAGTCATTGCGATGGCACAAAGAAGACCGTAAGAAAGACGGGAAGTTGAGAGTACCCGCTGATGGGTCGCAGTGGAGAAAAATCGAGAGAGAGTGGCCGGACTTTGCAGATGACCCAAGGAACTTATGGTTTGGTTTAAGTGCAGATGGCATTAATCCATTCGGGGAGCAGAGCAGCAAGCATAGCACATGGCCTGTGACTCTATGTATCTATAACCTTCCTCCTTGGTTGTGCATGAAGCGGAAGTTCATTATGATGCCAGTGCTCATCCAAGGCCCTAAGCAACCCGGCAACGACATTGATGTGTACCTAAGGCCATTAGTTGATGAACTTTTACAGCTGTGGAATAAAAAAGGTGTACGTGTGTGGGATGAGCACAAACAGTAGGAATTTGACCTGCGAGCGTTGCTCTTTGTAACCATCAATGATTGGCCTGCTCTTAGTAAACTTTCAGGACAGAAAAACAAGGGATACCATGCATGCACGCACTGTTTAGATGATACCGAAAGTATATATTTGGACAAATGCAAGAAGAATGTGTACCTGGGACATCGTCAATTTCTTCCGGCCAAGCATGCCTTAAGAAAGAAAGGCAAGCATTTCAAAGGTGAGGCAGATCACCGGAAGAAGCCCGTCCTCCGTACTGGTGATGACATACTTGATATGGTCAAGGATTTACAAGTAATATTTGGAAAGGGTCCTGGCGGACAATCTGTTCCGACTGACGCTGAGGGACGCGAACCCATGTGGAAGAAGAAATCTATATTTTGGGAGCTACAATATTGGAAAGTCCTAGAGGTCCGCTCTGCAATCGACGTGATGCACGTGATGAAGAATCTTTAAGTGAACCTGCTAGGATTCCTGGGCGTGTATGGGAAGACAAAAGAGACACCGGAGGCACGGGAGGACCAGCAACGTGTGCACGAAAACGACGGCATGCATGCAAAGCAGTATGAAGGTCCTTTCAGCTACGCTCTTACCAAAGCAGAGAAGGAAATCTTCTTTGAATGCCTGCTCAGTATGAAGGTCCCATCTGGCTTCTCGTCGAATATAAAGGGAATAATAAATATGGCAGAGAAAAAAATACCAGAACCTAAAGTCTCATGACTACCACGTGATCATGACGCAATTGCTTCCGGTTGCGTTGAGGGGGCTTCTACCAGAAAATGTTCGATTAGCCATTGTGAAGCTATGTTCATTCCTCAATGCAATTTCTCAGAAGGTAATCGATTCGGAAATCCTACCAAGCTTACAGAATGATTTGGTCCAATGTCTTGTCAGTTTCGAGTTGGTGTTCCCACCATCCTTCTTTAATATTATGACAGACGTCCTAGTTCACCTAGTCGAAGAGATTGCCATTCTGGGGCCTGTATTTCTACACAATATGTTCCCCTTTGAGAGGTTCATGGGAGTCTTAAAGAAATATGTTCGTAACCGTGCTAGGCCAGAAGGAAGCATCTCCATGGGCCATGAAACAGAGGAGGTTATTGAGTTTTGTGTTGACTTTATTCCTGACATTAAGCCGATTGGTGTTCCTCAATCGCGGCATGAGGGGAGACTGCGTGGAAAAGGCACGCTTGGACCAAAATCAATAATATGTACGGACGGGCATTCTTGGGCGCAAGCACACTACACAGTTCTACAGAATTCTACCTTGGTCACCCCATATATCGAGGAACACATGGATATTATACGCTCGAAGAACCCGGAGAAGTCTGACCCCTGGATTCAATGTACACACATTGAGGCTTTCGGCGGTTGGTTGCGAACACATCTCATGAATGACGACAATGTTGAAGATGACTTGTACTTGTTGGCCAAGAGACCATCTTCGACTATATTGACTTTCCAAGGGTACGAGATAAATGGGAATACATTTTACACGATCGCCCAAGATAAAAAGAGCACCAACCAAAACAGTGGTGTTCGCTTTGACGATACGAACACCAAGGAAAAGGACACATATTATGGTTACATAGAGGAGATATGGGAACTTGACTATGGAGGTTATTTGAAGGTCCCTTTATTCCGGTGCAAATGGGCGAATCTGACTGGAGGAGGGGTAATGGTAGACCTGCAGTACGGAATGACAATAGTGGATCTCAACAATCTTGGGCACACAGACGAACCATTCGTTCTAGCCAATGATGTGGCGCAAGTTTTCTATGTGAAGGACATGTCTACCAAACCAAGAAAAAGGAAAGATAAGAAAGCGGATACATCATACGATGAGCCAAAGCACCACATAGTTCTTTCTGACAAAAGAAACATCGTGGGAGTGGAGAACAAGACAGACATGTCAAAAGATTATGAAATGTTTGATGAAATTCCTCCCTTCGCAGTGAATACTGACCCAAACATCATGTTAAATGATGAAGATTGTCCATGGTTACGGCGCAATAATCAAGGGACACACGCGAAGAAAAAAATTTATACCCCAAGATCCCACTCTGGGATGTGATTGGCTGAACCGTCATCACTTTTCTTCTCTAGTGAGTAGCCGGGATGGTTCAGTTTGTACACGAAGTGCATCCAGTTTTTGTTGTAACCCTCTCAACTTTTTAGCACATGCTATGTGGGTGAAATGATGATACCATGCCAAGTTTCAACCTTTTCAGAGTTCATTTGTGGTGCTTTTTCATTTCAGGGTCATTTAGCTCAAAACAATTCATTAAATGCATGAAAAATAGCAAATGAAGTTAGAAAGGGTTGAAATTTGAGGATGTGGCTTCTAATGGTTCATATTGAATGCACAAAAAGTCTGGAGTTGAAATAAGTTAAAAAAATGAAATGCCTTTGTAACAGATGAGTTTTCGTCTGAAACCCTCATACTTCGAAGGAGATGGTTCAGTTTGTACACAAAGTGCATCCAGTTTTTGTTGTAACCCTGTCAACTTTTTACCACATGCTATGTCGGTGAAATGATGATACCTTGCCAAGTTTCAACCTTTTCAGAGTTCATTTGTGGTGCTTTTTAATTTCAGGGTCATTTAGCTCAAAACAATTCATTAAATGGATGAAAAATAGCAAATGAAGTTAGAAAGGGTTGAAATTTGAGGATGTGGCTTAGAATGGTTCATATTGAATGCACAAAAAGTCTGGAGTTGAAATAAGTTAAAAAATGAAATGCCTTTGTAACATATGAGTTTTCGTCCGAAACCCTCATACTTCGAAGCAGATGGTTCAGTTTGTACACGGTGTGGGTGAAATGATGATACCATGCCAAGTTTCAACCTTTTCAGAGTTCATTAATAGTGATTTTGATTAAAACAAATGAAGGTATGAAACTAAAAACAGTTAAACAGAATCTGGTTTTGATTAAAACACCTATTTAAAATATCCTAAAAATTCCAAAATTTAACATAATGATAAAACATACTAATATTAAACAACAGCAAAAACAATCACTCAAAAATCTATTTTTAAACTAAAGTTATTCACAAACTAGTGATTCACAAAAATTTCAAAAGAATTCAAATTTAAACTATTTAAATTTGAAAACTACTGGCACTAACAGAAGGCTTGTAATTGTTTCGACCGAAAGCAAAAAGATTCATTAAAAAACTATAAATATTCTAACAGTTATTGCAAATATAAAAACAGTTATTCCAAATATAAAAACAAAAAAAATAAAAAAAGAGAAAATAGACCTTTAGTCCCGGTTGGATCCACCAACCGGGAGTAAAGGTCCCTTCCCGCGCGAATTTGGGCCGCCGAAAAGGTCTCTTTAGGCCCGATTGGTATAACAAACCGGGACTAAAGCGAGGACTTTTAGTCCCGGTTGGTGATACCAACCGGGACTAAATGGTCGTTAGTCCCGGTTGGTATCACCAACCGGGACTAAAGGTCCTCCCTATATAGCGGCGTCTCCTTCCTCCCCAAATTCACTCCGTCTTCACTCGCTTGCCCCACCCGCGCCCTCTATCGACGGCGCCGTCCGTCCACGCGCCGCCGCCGCTCTCTTCCTCCACGCCGTCGCCCTCAGCTCTGCCGGCGCCGCTCCTCCCAACCGCCGGCCGTCGCCCTCAGCTCCGCCGATCCTCCCTCACCTCTGCCGACTTCGATCTGCCACCGCTCTCCTCCTCCACGCCTTCGCCCTCAGCTTCGCCGGCGCCGCTCCTCCACGCCGTCGCCGTCAGCTCCGCCGGCGCCGCTCTCCTCCTCCACGCCGTAAGCCCGATCCGTCCTTCGCCCTCCAAATTGATGTGTATGTGTATGTGTATGTGTATGTTAGATGTATATGTGTATTTGTATGTGTATATATGTGTATGTTAGATAAAATCAGGAGTCCTAGGAGTTTATAGTATTTGTATGTTAGATATATTGATGTGTATATATGTATGTTAGAAAAAATTGATAATACTAGAATAATATGTCACTTTGACGAAATTAAAATAAATGATACATTTTATTAGTTTAAATTTGCCCCTAGGAGTTTATAGCATTGTACGTATGATCATAGGTACTCAAGAATTTACCGATCGTTGGGGGAGTTTATACATTTTATTAGTTTAAATGTATGTATGTTTAAATGTATGTTTTAAATGTTTAGATGTTGCTGATTTGCTAATTGACATATTGCATATAAAGCATCTTTCCTAACCGTCGAATCAATTGCATAGCGTAGCCGTCGAGTCGACGATGCCCATCCCGCATCCTCGTCGTCGACTTGGCAGCAACCACCTGCTTGAGAGGCGCCATGTTCGGGACTGGGCTCCGCCGGGCTGGCACTGGGAGGTGCTGCCTTCCGGGGCACGGAGCTTGGTGAGGAATGAGGGTCCCGTTGTCGGGGGGATTACCCCCGGGTAGGCTCATGGAGGCGACTCAACATTTTAAAACATCGGGGCGGCCCACGCCCCCTGGTCTGGCCGCTCGGTCCGGCTGGCTCCCCGGTCCGGCTGGCTACCCGGTTGGCCGGCTCCCGGGTCGGCCGGCTGCTCCGACCGACCCCTGTCCGGCTGCTCCAGCCGGACTGCTGCGCGAGGTCAACCACGGCGTCCCGTCGGACGCGACGTCAAGACACTATAGCCTGCATCACGCGTCACCTCAATGCGCCCCAATAGTTGTGCACTATTGCCTGCATCATGCGTCACCTCGCATGTCATCTCCAATAGTGGTGTACTAGTGCCTGCCTCACTTGTCACCTCCAATAGTGTATAGTTGGTCATGTGGGCCATCCCTTGTCCCCTGGGCCTCCCTATATAAGAGGCACCAGGGGGGCTCACTCATGGCCAAGCTCTCCATGCTCTCTCTCATTCTCTCATCCCCACACTCACGTATGAGGCAAGAAGCCCATGGCTCTCCTCTCCCACACAGCTCCAGGAGCAACTCTGTACTGCTATACACCTCATATATAGGCATGCAGGAGTAGGGGTATTATCTCTTCGGAGAGCCCCGAACCTGGGTAAACCACCGCGTGTTGTTGCCCTATCCCGTCCCGGATCTCCACGGCTGCCTTGCTCTCACCTCTCAAGCCATCCCATGGCATCTGCCGTTCCAGGGCACCCCCCGTGAGAAAACGACGACAGTTGGCGCCCACCGTGGGGCCAGCTGCTGCTGGAACCGCGGTCCGGGCGGGACCATCTTCGTCATCCTCACCGCGGCGTCGCGCCGTCTCTCCGGTAGCGCTCGGGGGCTCGACGTCGACACGCCCTCGAGGCGGCCGCACGGGATGGCGCGTCCTCGTCGTAGGCATCGCCCCCTTCGCCACCTCCACCGCGGCATCGCCGTCCTCCGCACGCTGCATCTCGCCGGCCGTCCCGGCTGCGCGTCGTCTCTCCTTCGCGCGCTCCTCCGACGCATGCGCACGCGCCCCAGATAATCCCCATTTGCTTCCCAAATGCAAGTCGGACTTGGTACGCATGCTACCCAGACAATGGCGTGGTCTGTTCTTAGCACCTACGATGCACTATGCCTCGTGCGTCTCCGGCCGTTCCCGAGCTCGGCCACGCCGGCCTTCCCCGCTTCCACGCTAACCGGCGCCCTGCTCATCCTCCTCTCATCGCTCCCGAGCGTCTTCGCCACGCCCGCGTGCGTCGTGCCTGTTGCTCGAGTGCTGCTGCTGCCTGCGTCTGCCGCTGCCGCCGCTTCCTCCGCTGCCGCTGTTGCTGCTCCTACTGCCTGCTACTGCGCCCGCACCTCGTCGCTGTAGCCGGCCGCTGCCGCACGCCCAGGCTCGGCTCCTAGCTCTCCAGGCGCGAGCGCCTCCTCCCCGTGTGGCCGCGCGTTTGGGACGCCTCGCAGCGCCGCCGCGGCGCCCTCCTGGCTGGCCGTTCCCACGCCGCCTAGCCTTGCTGTGCCCCGGCGAGCGGCTCGGCCCGTGCTCCGCCTCCCTCGCCCGTCGCGCTGCGCCCGCGTCGGTCCGCCGCCGTCTCGCTCTCCTCCTGGCTCGGCCCGTGCTCCGCCTCCCTCGCCCGTCGCGCTGCGCCCGCGTCGGTCCGCCGCCGTCTCGCTCTCCTCTCGTGCGAGGCCTGCCTCTGCCCCGGCCGCCCGCGTGCGCGTCCTCCGGCTCCCGCCGCGGCCGCCCGCCCAAGCGCCGGTCGGTTCCTTCGCCGCTCCGCCTCGAGCTCCCGGCGCCTCCGCGCGCCGGCTCCACCGCTCCGGGCGGCCTCCGCGCGTCCGGGCCGCCTCGTACCGTGCCACGCCGGCTGCTTTCCCTTCGCGACCCGCGCGTCGCCTCCACGCACCGGCTGCCGCGCCGCGCCACGACCATCCGCCTCGTCCCGCACCTCCCGCGCGCGTCCTCCACGACCGTCGTTGGCTCGCCGCAGCCGCGCCCCACCTCCACTCCGACAGTCCGGGTTAGTTCTAATAAAATCATATAAAATTATTGTAAACACGGCATGAATACTTCATAAATTATAGATACGTTGGAGACATATCACTCAGCCACTGTACTAGTTCATCCACAAACCTCCTCGTGAGGCCAATCCACCAAAAGGAGGGGTAGGGTTTTACGCTTCGCAGCGGCCCAAACCTGGGTAAATCTCTACGTTATCTTCTTCCCCGCTCGTGTCAGTTTGGCTAGGCTTGGCTGTGGAGTCGTGAGCTTGTGGCCGAAGCTGGTTGGAATCTTCGTACACGCCCTAGAGTTCGAACCTTCTTGGGTTTTGCGGAACCCAAAATCCGACAACCTACATTGAGAAACCACCTTTTCCTGTTAGGATTAAGGAGCATGCTAAAGTGACAACTATGGTTAATAAAAGCAATGTTAGAACACCCAAACCTTCTGAACAAATAAATGTGGAACCTAATATTCTACGGTTAAGGATCTATTGGTTGATAATATTGATGGGCAAGTCATTTACTTCTGCGATGATGTTGCTAGAACCGCAAAACCTGCTAGAAATGAACATGACGTGTTAGATAAGAATAAACCAGTTGTTGGCATGCCTGTTGTTTCTGTTAAAATTGGAGATCATTGCTCTCATGGTTTATGTGATACAGGTGCTAGTGTGAGGGCTATTCCTTTTACTTTATATCAAGAAATTATGAATGATATAGCACCCTTTGAGGTTCAAGATATTGATGTCACTATTAAACTTGCAAATAGAGATACTATTTCACCACTTGGAATTGTTCGAGATATTGATGTCTTGTGTGGAAAAATCAAATACCCTATTGATTTATTAGTACTTGGTTCACTACAAGATAATCTTTGTCCCATTATATTTGGTATACATTTCTTGAATACCGTTAATGCTGAAATTGATTGTCCTAAAGAAAAGGTTAGAGTGAGATTTGGTGATGTGTCTCATGAGTTTAATTTCTCTAAGTTTGGTAGACAACCACATGAAAAATAATTATCTATTAAAGATGAAATTATTGGTCTTGCTTCTATTGTCGTGCCTCCTACTGATCCTTTAGAACAATATTTACTGGACCATGAAAATGGTATGCATATGAATGAGAGGAATGAAATAGATGAGATATTCTTTAGGGAAGCGGCTATTCTCAAAACAATCTGCATGTTGACATTCTAGAAGATCCTCCCCCACCTAAGGGAGATCCCGTGTTTGAATTAAAGAAATTACCTAATACATTAAAATACGCTTATCTTGATTAAAAAAGATATATCCTATTATGATCAGTGCTAAACTTTCAGAGAATGAAGAAAAGTGATTACTCAAAACTCTAAAGAAGCACTGAGCTTCTATTGGATATACTCTCAATAATCTTAAGGTCATTAGTCCAACTCTACGTTGGCATAACACTAATATGTAACCGGATGCTAAACCTGTTTTTATCTTCAACGCTACCTGAATCCTAAAATGAAGGAAGTGGTAAGAACTGAAATATTAAAGCTTCTGGAGGCAGGTATAATCTATCCCATATCCGATAGTAGATGGGTAAGCCCTATTCATTGTGTTCCTAAGAAAGGAGGTATAACTGTTGTTCCTAATGATAAAATGAACTTATCGCACAAAGAATTGTAACTGGTTATAGGATGGTAATTGATTTTGGGAAATTGAACAAAGCTACTAGAAAAGATCTTTTCCCCATGCCTTTTATCGATCAAATGTTAGAAAGATTATCTAAGCATACACACTTTTGTTTCCTTGATGGATACTCTCGTTTTTCTCAAATACCTATGTGAAAAGAAGATCAAGAGAAAATTAATTGTACATGCCCATGCTTTTTGGTTTATGTAATGAACTTGCTACCTTTCAAAGATATATGAATCCTATATTCTTTGACTTTTGTGAAAAGATTGTTAAGGTATTCATGGATGATTTTTCCGTTTACGGGACTTCTTTTGATGATTGCTTGAGCAACCTTGATCGAGTTTTGCAGAGGTGCGAAGAAAATAATCGTGTCTTGAATTGGGAGAAGTGCCACTTTATGGTGAATGAAGGCATAGTACTTGGTCATAAAATCTCCGAATGAGGTATTGAGGTAGACAAAGCTAAAGTTGACGCAATTGAGAAAATGTCATGTCCTAGAGATGTAAAAGGTATACGAAGTTTCCTTGGTCATGATGGTTTCTATAGAAGATTCATTAAGGATTTCTCAAAGATCTCTAGGCCATTAACTAATATTCTTCAAAAGGATATTCCATTTGTTTTTTATGATGATTGTGTAGAGGCCTTCGAAATACTTAAGAAAGCTTTAATTTCTGCACATATTGTTCAACCACCTGATTGGAACTTACCATTTGAAATTATGTGTGATGCTAGTGATTATGCTTTTGGTGCTGTTCTAGGGCAAAGAGTAGACAAGAAACTGAATTTTATTCATTATGCTAGTAA
The DNA here is from genome assembly GCA_039707655.1 of Elymus sibiricus. Taxonomy (NCBI): domain Eukaryota; kingdom Viridiplantae; phylum Streptophyta; class Magnoliopsida; order Poales; family Poaceae; genus Elymus; species Elymus sibiricus. The sequence goes on from CM077671.1 coordinate 397,148,099, forward strand.
GACTCTAGAGAGTGCTCAAAGAAATTATGGTACTACTGAGAATGCTTTTTTAGCAGTTGCGTTTGCATGTGATAAGTTTAGACCTTATATTGTTGATTACAAAGTTACTATTCGCACTAATCATGCTGTTATTAAATACCTGACGGAAAATAAAGATGCCAAGTCTATACTAATTAGGTGCGTTCTTATACTTCAATAATTTGATTTGCATATTGTTGATAGAAAGGCAGTTGAGAATCTAGTAGCAGATACTTTTTCTAGGATGGAAAATGTTCTTGATGACCCACTGCCAATTTATACAAAGAAAATTCTACCTAAATTTCAGATAAGAACATGTGTGGTACATGAGTAGGAAAGTGGTATACTTTTGTTCTTAATTGTAAAAGAAAAAGAGATATACGTTGGTTCTCCCATCGAGATGTTACAACTATTATTTTATCATTAATTTTGATCGTAAAAGGCACACATTAATCTGTTGTTATATAATGTGGGTCTTATCTTATATATATTTACTGCTTGAAGGCACAAGATCAAGTGAAAAAAATCGAATAGCTGAAGTTGAGCCAAGAAGCGAAGGTGAGTACCTGACAAGTTACTCATATACGCCTCTAGGCGCCCACTATGTACAATTTCACACATGCAAATTACAACATACATATCACCCTAGATTGGTTCATGCCGCTGCTAGAACATGTTTTTTAATTTTTCCAAATGCCCTTCGGTATTTGGAGGTAGTTCTTCTCTATTTCGCATGATACATGACCCGTGAATTCTTATGATTGTTTGCAAGTGTGGGGTTCCCAAAGACAAATCATAATACATTTAAAAAAAATCTCCACATGAACCATGAAAACATAAATATACTCCCTCCTTCCCAAAATAAGTGATGTGATTTTTGTTCAGAACTAAAACCACATCACTTATATTAGGACGGAGCGAGTACTATTTTCATGATTAGGGAAAGCACTTAAATTCAAATTAATCTATCCCAGTTACTGTTGGAAATATGCCCTAGAGGCAATAATAAAATGGTTATTATTATATTTCCTTGTTCATGATAATCGTTTATTATCCATGCTATAATTGTATTGATTGGAGACTCAAATACATGTGTGGGTATATAGACAACACTGTGTCCCTAGTATGCCTCTAGTAGACTAGCTTGTTGATCAAAGATGGTCAAGGTTTCCTGGCTATAGACATGTGATGTCATTTGATAACGGGATCACATCATTGGGAGAATGATGTGATGGACAAGACCCAAACAATGAACATATCATATGATCGTGTCAGTTATTGCTATTGTTTTCTGCATGTCAAGTATATGTTCCTATGACCATGAGATCATGTAACTCACTGACACCGGAGGAGTGCCTTGTGTGTATCAAACGTCGCAACGTAACTGGGTGACTATAAAGATGCTCTACAGGTATCTCCGAGGGTGACTGTTGAGTTGACATGGACCAACACTGCGATTTGTTACTCCGTGTGACGGAGAGGTATCTCAGGGCCCACTCGGTAATGCAACATCACAATGAGCCTTGCAAGCAATGTGACTAATGAGTTAATCACGGGATCTTGTATTATGGAACGAGTAAAGAGACTTGCCGGTAACGAGATTGAACTAGGTATAGAGATACCGACGATTGAATCTCGGGCAAGTAACATACCGATAAACAAAGGGAACATTATACGGGATTAACTGAATCGTTGACATAGAGGTTCAACCGATAAAGATCTTTGTAGAATATGTAGGAACCAATATGGGCATCCAGGTCCCGCTATTGGTTATTGACCGTAGAGGTGTCTCGGTCATGTCTACATAGTTCTCGAACCCGCAGGGTCTGCACACTTAAGGTTAGGTGACGTTTTGGTATAGTTAAGTTATGTATGTTCGTGACCGAAGGTTGTTCGGAGTCCCGGATAAGATCCAGGACGTCACGAGGAGCTCCGGAATGGTCCGGAGGTAAAGATTGATATATAGGAAGTCCCGTTTTGGTCACCGGAAAAGTTCTGGGTACTTCGGTAGTGTACCGGGAGTGCCGGGAGGGTACCGGGGACCATCGGGAGGTGCCTCTTGACCCAAAGGGACTCATGGTGTGTGGGAGGAGGCGAACCAGCCCCTGGTGGGCTGGCCGAACCCCCCAACAAGGCCCATGCGGCTAGAGGTGGGAAAGTCCAAGTGGGGAAGGAAAACCTAGTGGGGGTGGAATCCTACTCCAAGTAGGATTGGAGTAGGACTCCTCCACCTCTCCCACTCCGGCCGCACCAAAGGAGCAACCCTAGGGGCGTCGGCCTCCCTCCCCTCCCTCCTATATATACTAGAGGTTTTAGAGGTGAGGGCTAACCCTAATTGCCACGTGCTCCCTCTTCTTCATCTAGATTGGTTTCTCCTCTAGTCTAGTTTCGGCAACGCTTAGGCGAAGCCCTGCCGGAATTGTTCCACCACCATCGTCTCCGCGTCGTCGCGCAGCCGGAGAACTCTTCTACCTCTTTGACCCCTCTTGCTGGATCAAGAAGGCGGAGATCGTCATCGAGTTGTACGTGTGCTGAACGCGGAGGTGACGTCCGTTCGGCGCTAGATCGGGACGGATCGTGGGACGGCTGCGATTTGGATCGCGAAGACGTTCGACTACACCAACCGTGTTTCTTAACGCTTCCCGCTTAGCGATCTACAAGGGTATGTAGATCCACTCTCCCTCTCATAGATGCTCATCACCATGGATAGATCTTGCGTGTGCGTAGGAAATTTTTTGTTTTCTATGCAACGTTCACCAACACTTACACTGATAAAACAGTACGAAAAATCTCTTCTGATATTATGTGTTCGTTGAATATGATATGACAGAACACCATGCGTGTATCCACCATTTTAAAATGCCTTCTTAATCCAACAAAATTGCATGATATCCATTGTTTGATGTAGAGCATTTCTGCTTATGCATGTTGTACAAGAGTCAAAATTAATTAATCAATAAACAGTATGATTAACTAGCAATCATGACCCGCACATTTGCGCGGCTAGAATTTCTATATATTTTATCTACGCATCTACTTTTCTTGATTCGCTAGTACATGTGTATTTAAATATAATAGATATATAAAAAATGTGCATTTTCATAAAAACATGTTCAGATTTTGGAACTCATTAAAATGCGCTACATATCCCGTTGTTTCTATAACCTTATTGTTAAATATATTGATGATGTATCCAACTTTTCCTATTTCCCTCCTTCTAATCCCTACATATTTGTCTTTGCCCCCATATTCTATAAGGATTATTTTACCAAGAAATTGAAGCATTGATGATTTTTATTTTGCATTGAATTTTAGTTTTGTAAAATGATAATTTGTGTACTTGAAAGTTGTTGTTTCTTCTAAGTATTTAATTTAAACTATCTCTATCCCTCACTCGCTTGTTATAGTTATACATATTTTTCATTGAAAGCGAAACGATGTTATTTGGTTTATTTTGTCATCACATTAGCATTGACAATCATTAAAATTATTTATAAATATAATAGGTGAAATATGCTTCTCAAGGAAACACGTTTTGACATTGGTGGCAATTCTATGTTTAACTGTTTTAAATAAATAATCAGTGTGTGATAATGGATAACTGATTGCATTCAGCTCAAAAAACCACACTCCAAAACCGTATATTCCCATATTAGTGCTCATTTTATATGTTCTTAGTACTCTTCTGCACCAACGGCTATTTTACTCTATGACTAAAAATTATTCATATAAAATATGTATGAATATTATTTTTTTGCTATCTCTCTAGTGACCATGCAATAACTATTTATATGTTGATGTTAAACCATTCGATTATTTCATTGATATTTTTGTGAGTCCAAATGAATACGAAGATGACTATGAATATCAATCGAAAATAACTATTTCTGAGCCGACTGAGAAAAAGTCGTTCCTAATTTTTTTTCTCTCGCTCAATTTTCTCTCGATGTGGTTTCATGTCAACTTAAATTTTAATCCAGTGGCAAAATATTGCTTGTTTATTTGTTCTTTCATTTTACATCCAGCTTTGTGGCTTAAAATTTCAATACTGTTGTTGGCAGTGACACATACTCCCTCTGTAAAGAAATATAAGACTTTCTAAATCACTATTTTAGTGATCTAAAAAGTCTAATATTTCTCTTTTACAGAAGGAGTACAAATCAAGTTTATTGCTAAAAATATTGATTATTATGAAACATAAAAATCAAGTTTTATTTTTTATATTAAACAAAAAAGAAATGCAGATGTTGATTCTAGCTAAATGGACAAATATGTCCGGCTGGTCAAGTTGACCTGCGACAAATGTTTTGACCTGTTGGTCTCGCTGAGAGGGTTAATGTTTGTGTGGAATGTATGTACACGTGTTTATGTCCAATAGCCTAGATTATATTTTGTTTCTCTCCAACGGGCAGCGGACTAGACTCTGTATACGTGATTAATTGACATGTTTGCTTGAGTGCACGTGCTTTTTTCCCACATGGTGCACTTCATCTTGTTTAATACATGATGTACCTGAGCAAACCACGGCGTGTTGTTTGGGCATGCTTCTTTGGAGCAGAGTTCTTTGGTAGTTTAACATGGATTGCTGACTTAGTATTTAGCATAGCTGTAATGGAGTTGGACTCTCAACTTGTCTTTTTTTCATGGCTGGCTGCCCGTATTATTTTAAAAGGTACATAATCGTATGGAACTTGGACTCTAATTCCAGATTTTTCATTGAAAGCAAAACGATGTTATTTGGTTTATTTTGTTGTCATATTAGCATTGACAATCATTAAAATTATTTATAAATATAATAGGTGAAATATGCTTCTCTCGAAGGGCCATTGGCCGAACTTTATTAGATAGAAAGAGAGAGGAGTACAAGCTGGTAAACAGTCTAGGCAGTCTAGGACTTAATACCACAGTTGGCCGGACGGGCTACCAAAAGGTAAACCGCTACCAATCACGGTGATGTGTCAGTAATACATCCGGCAGCTCTCCATACTGCCAGTTCCTCTCTGACCAGGTCTAAGACCCGTTCCGCACTGCTCGCTGTCTCGTCAAAGATCCTGGAATTGCGCTCCTTCCAGACTCGCCAGTGAATAAGGATTGTGATGGTGTCGAAGTTGCGTCTCATGGGCTTAGGAATCCCCTGCCTGGAAGAGAGCCACCAATCTTCCGTCGATGCGAAGCCTTCATCTGGCGTAATGAAATTCTCCCTTGTCCATAGTTTGAAGAGGCGCCAAACCTGCTGAGTGAATTGGCAGTGGATGAAAAGATGGTTGTAGTCCTCCGGTTCTGTGAGGCATAATGGGCAGCATGTGTTTGATGGCCAGCCCCTGCGCTGAAGATTGTCCGCGGTGAGGCATCTGCGATGAACAACCAACCACATGAAAAATTTGCATCTTGGCGGGGCTTTGGATTTCCAGATCGGCTTGGCACATGAGAAGTTAACGCTCGCCATGAAGAACATTTTGTATGCGCTGTTGACGGAGAATTCGTGGTCTTCAGTTAGCCGCCACACCGGTTGGTCGCGCTCATCAGCCGACAAATTGGTTGTGTGCACCATGTCCCAGATCATAAGGTATTGAGCCATGGCCTGCATCGAGACTCCTTCGTTGATTTCCCTGATCCAAGCATTATTGTTAAGTGCCTCCCTGACGGAGCTGCCAGTGTCCTTGACAAAAGAGTATAGGGCCGGTGCCACCACAGCAATCGAGTGCCCAGCTGGCAACCAATTGTCTGTCCAAAACTTGGCATTATTGCCGTTTCCTAGCTGTACCGTGCAAGCTGCGTTGAACATGGAGGAGACCTCTTTCTCGGTGTTGTCCCTAAAACGATGCCAAGGTCTTTCTTCTTTGTCCCATGCTCTCCATGGCCATTTGCATCTTAGCGCGAAACCAAACCATCTCAGATTGATAATGCCAAGGCCTCCCAACTCCATTGGTCTGCATACCCTGGACCAAGGAAGTAAGCAGTGTCCCCCATTAATCTCTTGCTCGCCCTTCCAAAGAAAACCCCTGCATCTTCTTTCAATCACCTTGATTGCCCACATCGGCAGTGGCAGTACAGACATGAAGTGAATCGGCAATGCCATAAGGACCGAGCGTGTAAGGGTGAGACGCCCTGTTGGTGCTAATAGCTTAGGCATCCAGCCTTTCATCTTGGTCGAGTATTTATCCACAAGTGGTAGAATATCTTGCCGTTTGAGGCGGTAGATCGACAGGGGCAAACCCAAATACTTGAAAGGGAAGGTTTGTTGCTGACATTGGAAGTGTGCTGCCACTGAAGCTGCATGTTCCTCATTGCAACGAATGCAAGTAACAGTGCTCTTCTGGAAGTTGATCCGCAGCCCCGACGCGTCCCCAAATAGTTGTAGAATGCCAGAGATCACCTGCAGGTCGCCGGGCGCAGGGCTGAAGAACATGATTGCGTCGTCAGCGAAAACTGAGACCTTGGGGGTTCTACTGTCGAAACCAATGGCAGCTAGCAAATTCCTTTGTGTTGACCACTCCAACATGGCCTAGACCGTGTCCATGGCAAGGATAAACAGCGCTGGTGAAATCGGATCGCCCTGTCTGACACCACTTCCAAGAGAAAATGGCTCACTAGTCTCACCATTTATCAGGACTGATGTTGATGCAGTGGTAAGCAGCCCGCAAATCCAGGAGATCCATCGCCTACCAAAGCCTCTCCTCCGAAGGACCTCGATTAGAAACTCCCACGAGAGCGTGTCAAAAGCTTTGGAGATATCGATCTTCATAAGTATGGATGGGGTATTTCTTTGGTGAAGATGTCTTGCCGCGCTGCGGACAAATTTGAAATTTTCGTGGATACTTCTCTTGCGGACAAAGGCACTCTGAGCTTGAGAAATGATCTGGGGCAGCAGGGGGGTCAGGCGTACGGCCAACGCCTTGGCAAATATTTTTGCCGCGCCGTGGATCAGATTTATAGGTCTGAAATCACTCAATTGCAGAGAGCAATTTTTCTTGGGCAGCAGGGTTAGGATTGATGAATTTAAGGCGCCAAATGAGTTGAAGCAGCCCCCATGTAAAGCTTTCATTACTGCCATGAAGTCAGTAGCTATAATATCCCAGCAGGTTTTGTAAAAAAGCCCCGTAAAGCCATCAGGCCCCGGCGCGCGGTCCGTTGGCATGTCCATCACGACCTGCTTCACTTCCTCCTGAGTGAAGGGTACCTCCAAGCTCTGTGCTAGCTCAGGTGATAGAGATTTCAGCCCCAACTCTTCCAGGTTGATCAAACTGGATCGAGGCGCCGGCGAGCCCATCAACTTTTTGAAAAACTCTCTAGCAAGATTCAACTTGTCCTCCTGTTGCGTTGCCGTGCGAGTGCCGTCCATGAGGAGGGGAATCAAGTGTTTCCTGCGTCGGCCGTTGGCTTTCATGTGGAAGTACTTGGAGTCTGCATCACCCTCCTGCAGCTCCCTGACCCGCGCTCGCTGTCGTAAGCGAACCCTTTCCAAGGATGCCAGGGCAAGGCACTTGCCTTTGAGGAATGATTTCAATTTCCTCTCTTCCTCCGATAGGGCTCTTGATTCTTGCGCCTTGTCCAGACGGAGAATAACTTCATTTGCGATTTGAAACTGCATATTGAACATGCTCTGCTTCCTTTGTCCCCAGCTCCTAAGTGCCTTGGCAGTGCGGTGTAACTTGGTGAAAAGGATCTTCACCGGGTCGCTGGTCGGCACCGAGCCCTCCCAGGCCTCCTTCACCATGTCCAAAAACCCCGGAATCTTGCACCAGAAATTCTCGAACCTAAATCGGAACGATCTAGGACGCGCTTCCGAGCAAGAGAGCAACAATGGGCAATGATCTGAGATGTTAGAGCTGAGCGGTAGCAGGTCACTGATTGGGAAAAGATCTTCCCAAGCATTATTGAAGAGCAGCCTATCCAATTTGGCCATGATCGATCTTTCTTGTCCATTGCACCAGGTAAAACGACGTCCCACTAGCGGCATGTCATGCATTCCCAGTCTGTTGATTGTGTGTCTGAATTTGTTGGCCATTCTCCTGTTGATCCTCCCCGTGCTGCGCTCTTCCTCATTGGTTATGAGGTTGAAGTCTCCATTAAGGATCCAAGGCAGTTGAACACCCTCACCAAAATGCAACAGTTCCTCAAGAAATCGAACCTTGTCCTCGTCCTCTTGGGGTCCATAAACTGAGGTCACCACCCAGTCTTTGCCATCAGCGAGAGAGCGAACGTTTGCCGAGATAAGAAACTCGCATTTATGTATGGCCGTAACTTGAAGTCGATCAGATCTCCATGCAAGCAAAATACCACCCCGGGTGCCCTCGGCAGGAAGAGCATCGAAGCCATCAAAGCCAGAACCAAGCGTCTGGCACACCACCGTCCTGTCCACCACCGCCAGTTTTGATTCTTGGAAACAAACCATGGAAATCTCACATGATTGCGTAAACAGACGAACAGCACTACGCCTCGCGGGGTTATTCAGCCCCCGTACATTCCATACTAACACCCCTAATGACATAAAAAACAAACTAGGACTCCACTGACAGCATCCGAGCGCCTACGCGTTGCACGGCTCCACGCAGTCCGGAATGGAGAAGGCCCCAAAGTCGATGTGCGCTGGCTCGTCAAACTCCGCACCCTCAGGATCAAAGAGGGCAGCGATCGCTTTGATGTGGTGAGGAGCCAGGGGCTTGTCGAACAGCTTGAGGTATTCGTCCATGGCCTCCTGGGACAGGTGCTCTTCTGCATCAAGAACCCCCATACGCCGCAGCAGCACCGTCTGTGCCTTCTGGACCGGCCCCTTCCTCAGCCAATTATCATTCTTGTTGAGCCGAGCACTCCGCCGTGGTGTGAAATTGGGAGGGATGGCATTTCTGCGTCTCACAGGAGCAGAGGCCGCTGGCCTAGGGCCCAGGATGGAAGGCGCCGGTGTGATCCCCAGACCCTCACAGAGCGTGACCGCCGCCGACTTGGGGCCAATCATCAGAGTACCCCCAGGGGGCTGTGACTGCTGGCGGTGCGAAATCAGCAGCTGGTGCGGCTCCAGGGGGACGGCGATCGGTGTGCTGGGAGGGCTCGGGTAGGCCGGTCCCTCTCCCATGGTCAGCATCGACAGGCTCCTGGGGATCTGCTCCTCTTCGATCACTGGTGGGTTTTGCTGCAGATGTACTTCACTCACGGGCTCCTCACGGCCCGTGTCATGGTCCTCTATGATCACCGGCTCATTGCCCACAGTGGCCGGGGAGGCGCTATCCTCGGCGATCTTGTCCTCGTCCGGGTCCATACCCCCGCCCGCCTTGTCTGTCAGAGCACCTTCTTCCGTCACCGTGTCGCGATTCTCAGGAGTCGCCAAGCTGAAGGACAGGCGTCGCGGCGACGGAGCACAGCCACGGACGACCAGAGCATGTTCCGGGGTGAGCACATGCGCCGAGGAGCCAACCGCCGTGGCTAGTGCCGATGAGAGCCACAGCGGGGTGTCCGCTTGCGCAGCCGATCCCACTGCAGTAGATGCGATGGATTGCGCCACTACAGTGGAGCCTGTGCAGACGCGCACGGCAGTCGCTGGGCAAATCGGCAGGCCGCCCGCCGGGGCCGGAAGGCCGTTGACCATGCGGCCGCCCCAGCCGCCCGCCACACCGAGGTCACCTGGTCCGCCGAAAGGATGCCCACCAGAGCGCGGCGTGTCACCTCTGCCAGTGCCATCGATTCTTCCCCTGTAACAGCACTTGGAGTAGTCATGGCGCCTTGTGAGGTCTTCATCGTCGTCTGGCACAAAGTTCGGCCGGAGCTCCATGTGGGGAACCGTGCGGTCCACCACATCCAGCACATGGATGGTCAGCGGATGGATGAGCGTGAGGCGCTCCGTCGGCGGCGCAGGAGGCGGCAGAGACACTGGCCACACCGGGTCGACTGAGTTTGGCAGCCCAGCCGGCTCAGGCACCTCAAAGTCGTAGATCTTGGGGATCCCGGACGGATTTCTCATCCAGGCCATCACATCCAATTGCCAGCGATCATTTTGTGGCAGGATCTCCACCAGCTGCCCCTGGAGGTTGTTAATGAGTTGGCTGACAGCTCCCCACTCCCAAGCGCTTGCCGGCAGGCCCTCGATGCCCAGCTTGCAGAAGAACTCTAGTTTGCCACTAGTCGCTTGCGCGCTCCGGTGCCATCGCTGGAAAGCAATGGGCGCCCCCGCGCAGCGGATCTGGCCGGAGCAGCGGAACACCTCGTCACAGTCCGCGGTGGAGGCGAACGTGAGGAAGAAATCCGCCGGATGCGTGACCTCCACCCGGACATGCCTCCTTTCCACCCCACAAAATCGGCCGAGCGCCTGCACAAGCGCCTCCGGGGAGACTGCGGGCCTCCTGCCCTGGACCGACGCGAGCAGAGCACGGTTGCGGTAGTCCGCCTCTAGCGCATCCATCCCCGCCGTGCGCGAGATGATGCCGCCGCGCCTCTCTGGCCTCAGATCCGGATCCCCATGGGTGAGGACCTCGCCCGGGAAGCGGTCCCAGGCCAAAGGAGGGAAGTGCGCCATGTCTTCGAGGGCGGGTGGGCGGTGGGACGAGGACGAAGCGCACTCCAGAGTCCCATGTCGGCGCATCTGTGGATGCAGAGCGGAGTGGCGAGGAGGGGCGTAGCGCTGAGCGGCGGGGCGGGGAGCCTGGGAGTGGCGAGGAGGGGCGGGGGGTTGAGCGGTGGAGGAGCGCGCAGGGGGTGGATCTGGACGGGGGATGGGGGGGCAGTCCCGAGCAATATGACCCGAGACCCAACAGCGGTGGCAGCGAATCTCGCCGGAGCAATTAGCCTTAACATGCCCCGGGTCCAAGCATCTAAAGCAGCGGCCCACCAACCACCGGGGAATCCAAAGCTTAGCGGCGGGAGGCTGACTGACGGCGGGGCGCTCCTCGTAACGGTGCTTGCGACGGCGGTTCCGAACCTCAATCCAGCCCCCGTCGTCAGGTTCTAGATCGGCTGAGGCTGGACGCGAGCGGCCTGGCAGGGGAGCATCCAAGGACTGACCCGAGGGGGCCGCCGTTTGCGCCCCAGATGGGCGGGGGAGGTTATCTGGCCGTCGGGACACGGAGTGGTACACCGACGGGTGGGGCTGTGGTTGGGTTGCGCGGCGGCCTTGGGGAGCGGCGGCGTCGGGGTCGCGGGAGCGGGGTGACCGTTGGAGCGGAGCCATCCCCCTTCGTTCCTAAAGAGAAGACTAAGTCATCGTTGTGAAATATGCTTCTCAAGGAAACACGTTGTGACATTGGTGGCAATTCTATGTTTAACAGTTTTAAAGAAATCATCAGTGTGTGATAATGGATAACTGATTGCATTGAGCTCAAAAAATCACACTCCAAAACCGTATATTCCCATATTAGTGCTCATTTTATATGTTCTTAGTACTCTTCTGCACCAACGGCTATTTTACTCTATGACTAAAAATTATTCATATAAAATATGTATGAATATTATTTTTTTGCTATCTCTCTAGTGACCATGCAATAACTATTTATATGTTGATGTTAAACCATTCGATTATTTCATTGATATTTTTGTGAGTCCAAATGAATACGAAGATGACTATGAATATCAATCGAAAATAACTATTTCTGAGCCGACTGAGAAAAAGTCGTTCCTAATTTTTTTTCTCTCGCTCAATTTTCTCTCGATGTGGTTTCATGTCAACTTAAATTTTAATCCAGTGGCAATATATAGCTTGTTTATTTGTTCTTTCATTTTACATCCAGCTTTGTGGGTTAAAATTTCAATACTGTTGTTGGCAGTGACACATACTCCCTCTGTAAAGAAATATAAGACTTTCTAAATCACTATTTTAGTGATCTAAAAAGTCTAATATTTCTCTTTTACAGAAGGAGTACAAATCAATTTATTGCTAAAAATATTGATTATTATGAAACATGAAAATCAAGTTTTATTTTTTATATTAAACAAAAAAGAAATGCAGATGTTGATTCTAGCTAAATGGAACAATATGTCCGGCTGGTCAAGTTGACCTGCGACAAATGTTTTGACCTGTTGGTCTCGCTGAGAGGGTTAATTTTTGTGCGGAATGTATGTACACGTGTTTATGTCCAATAGCCTAGATTATATTTTGTTTCTCTCCAACGGGCAACGGGCTAGACTCTGTACGTGATTAATTGACATGTTTGCTTGAGTGCACGTGCTTTTTTCTCGCATGGTGCACTTCATCTTGTTTAATACATGACGTACCTGAGCAAACCACGGCGTGTTGTTTGGGCATGCTTCTTTGGAGCAGAGTTCTTTGGTAGTTTAACATGGATTGCTGACTTAGTATTTAGCATAGCTGTAATGGAGTTGGACTCTTAACTTGTCTTTTTTTCCTGGCTGGCTGCCCGTATTATTTTAAAAGGTACATAATCGTATGGAACTTGGACTCTAATTCATGACTTGGTTGCTTCGGTAGGCAGGCTGGAAACGTATATACAAAGACATGCATATTCAATTTTTCCAACAAATCACAGCCGTTCTCTGTTTTTCTATTCTCATATCTGAGTCGTTCGTTTTCTATCTTTTAATAATATAATAGATTGACTGCATCAATATCAATCATGTTACCATGTAAAAAATGACAACATTTGCTTGATGAGAAAATTAACTCCATCAATCTTGATCATGTTGCCGTGTAGACAATGACAACTTATAATAGAGCATTTATTTTGGGACCTTATGTGGAGTTATAGTTTATGAGAGCACTGAACATGCATTTAATTTTCGGTTTGCTATTATTCATGCCATAGACGCACTGCCCATGTGACCCTAAAAAATCACATGTCATGTTTTCAAATCCTTTATAAACATGAGGACGTCATGACACGACAACAATATGCATACCGTGCGACAAAATTGATTATTGGACATATACATCTAATTATATAGTTGATGAAGGTATCTAACTCCTCTGTTCTGTGTCTAATAAAAAACGCAATGTACATGAAAAATTAACCGATAAACACTTAAACAATATGTCCATAAATTTTTTGACACATGTAATTTATACAAAATTACTCATGCAATAAATATAAAATTGCTAGCTCGTGCGGATGCACGGGTTGATGGCTAGTCTATACCTATACTAATTTGGCACTTCCAAGAAATTACCACGTTAATTAGTAAATAGAAACCGTTAATCTCGGTGGGACCAAGTTATTACGGTCTAGATCTATCTGTATATTCCGCTTTGTCATAATGCTCCATTAATTAAACAAATCGTTTAAGAGGCCCGCTTAAAAAGCCCACCATCCTTCAGCAAACCTAGAGCCCTAGACTATTACGATCGCGACTATTTCTCTCCCTGCTTAAAGCTCCGATCCCATCTTATTCCATGCACACGCCGCCATGGTTGGTTGCTCTAGCCGATCGTTGGAAAGGCAAGCAATCCACATCTCTTTGACTCTTCGAGTGCTACAGCGAGGCGTCGTCTTGCTCTCCGGTAGCCGTCCGTCTAAACAAGTTGATAGGCAGCCACACATAGTGCCTCAAGTAATCGTGAAGATTCAACTTGCCGCTGCTCCTCCTGAGTGTATGATGATGGAATTGCACGATGTATTGATCAGGTGCAATCGCACGTATATATGATGTACAAGGTGGGCCACGACCTCAACTATACAAGGGACTAGGAGGTGGGCCTAAACACACTATATGCACATAATACAATTACTCAACCCGTTGGTCATGATATCGGCAAATTGTTGGGAGGTCGGAACGTGTAAGACACGGACGTGGCCAAGGGCGACCTGATCCCGAACAAAATGAATATCAAGCTCAATATGCTTGGTGCTGCGATGGTGAACCGGGTTGGCGGAGAGGTAGACGGCGAAGACGTTGTCGCAGTAGACCACCGTTGCCTTGTCGACAGGACATGAGAGCTCAAGGAGAAGCTGGCAAAGCCATGAACACTCGGCGACGACATTGGCCACGGTGCGATACTCAGCCTCAGCATTGGACCGGGAGACCATAGGCGGCCGCTTGGAAGACCACGAAACAAGTGATGGTCCAAGGAAGACACAGTAACCCGAGGTGGATCGACGGGTGTCAGGGCAGCCTGCCCAGTTAGCGTCGGTGTAGGCAGTGAGCTCGGTGGAGGCAGAGGCGTGCAACGTGAGACCAAGGTCCATAGAGCCACGGATGTAGCAGAGGATCCGCTTGACGAAGGTCCAATGAGCATCTCGAGGGGCATGCATGTGGAGACATGCCTGCTGCACAGCATACTGAAGCTCCGATCGAGTGAGAGTGAGGTACTGTAGAGCACCTACAATAGACCGGTAGAAAGGAGCATCCGGAGCAGGAGAACCATCAGCAGCAGAGAGCTTGGCCTTCGTGTCAACAGGTGTGGCGGCGGGTTTGCAATTAAGCATGCCAGCACGGTCAAGGAGCTCAAGAGCGTACTTTCGCTGGTGGAGGAAGAAACCATCAGGACGGCGCACTACCTCAACACCGAGGAAGTTGTGTAACGGACCCAGATCCTTGATGGCAAACTCAGCGCGAATACGATCAGTGAGCTGACTGAGAAGCCCAATAGTGCATGCTGTCAGAATAATGTCGTCGACATAGAGGAACAGATATGCAGTGGCGGCACCCTGGTGATAAACAAACAGCGAAGCATCGGAGCGTGTGGAGCGAAACCCGAGTTGATGCAGAAACGCCGTGATGCCCTGGTACCAGGCACGAGGAGCCTGCTTGAGCCCATAGAGAGAGCGCGAGAGCAGGCAGACATGATCTGGATGCGCCGGATCAACAAATCCGGTGGGTTGCTTACAGAAGACCTGCTCCTGAAGGTGACCATGAAGGAAGGCGTTGGAGACGTCCATCTGGTGTACTGGCCAGGCACGGGAAACGGCAAGCTGTAGAACAGTGCGGATCGTGCCGGGCTTAACAACCGGAGCGAAAGTGTCGGTGAAGTCGACGCCGGCGCGTTGGCAAAAACCACGAACGACCCAACGTGCCTTGTAGCGGTCGAGAGTACCATCAGGATGGACTTTGTGCTTGAAAACCCACTTCCCGGTGATCACGTTAGCGTGACGGGGATGAGGGAAGAGCTGCCAAGTCCGGTTATGCTACAACGCATCGAACTCCTCCTGCATTGCCGCAACCCAGAGAGGATCACGCAGGGCCGCCCGAACAGAGGACGGCAGGGGCGACAACGCGGAGGTGGAGGCGGTGCAGACGTACTCATCCGAAGCATACCGCGTGCTCGGACAGTGGATGCCCGCCCGAGCACGAGTGACGGGACCAGCCGGCGGGTGGGGTCGAATCCGCGGGCGAGGCCGGCTCGTCAGGCGACGGCGGCGCCGGAGGCAAGGCCGGCGCGGTGGGTGAAGCGTCGAAGGACGCCGCGGGCGAGGGCGGACCAGAGGAGGTCGACGTCGTCGAAGAGCTCGCGGTGGTGCTAGGGAGCACAGCGCCCGAGCCGGGGGAGTCCACGGAGGGAGAGCCGTGGCGGGCCTCAAAGCCGGGTGGCGGGCCAATGGCCGCACGCGCACGCCCAGGGTGAGGACTCAGCGACCCGGCGCCATCAGAGGGCGGTGATGAAGGAGCGGCCGGAGACACCTGCTGAAAGGGAAATACAAACTCGTCAAAGTAAACATGCCGGGAGGTGTACACGGGATGGGAGACTGGATCGTAGCAACGGTATCCTTTGGAGTTGGGAGGGTAACCGATGAAGATGCAGGCAACAGAACGGGGAGCGAGTTTGTGAGGAGTGATGTCGACGATGCTAGGATAACAGAGACACCCAAAGATACACATGCCATCATAGGAAGGTGGCGTACCGAAGAGGAGGTGGTGGGGCGCATAATTCCAGCGCGGTCGGCAGGGCCGGAGATTAAGAAGAAGCAACACGGTGGCGAGGGCATCCGGCCAGAAGCGAGGAGGCACGTTGGCATGAAACAAGATAGTGCGGACGCAGTCGTTGAGAGTGCGAAGGACACATTCAGCGTGACCATTTTGCTGTGATGTATACGGGCAGGTGAGACGAAAAACTGTGCCATGGTGTGCGAGAAAAGTACGGAATGCAAGATTGTCGAACTCTTTCCGTTGTCAGTTTGTAGAGCGAGAATGGGACGCCCAAACTGCGTGCTGACATAGGAGTAAAAAGATGTCAATGTAGAAAGTGCATTCGATTTCCTCGTAAAGGAAAAGTCCACACATAATGGGAGTAATCATCAAGAATAACAAGATAATAGACATAGCCCGAATTACTAGGAACTGGAGAGGTCCACACATCACTATGGATCAACTGAAAAGGAAAAGACGCAATGGTGTCCGAATTATGAAACGGAAGGCGAACATGTTTGCCAACACGACATGCATGACAAGTGTGATCCTCTACTTTATTACAATGTAAACTGAAACTCCTAAGAATATGACGAAGAGTGGCGGGGTTGGGATGACCAAGACGGGCGTGCCTGAGGTCGACGCTGGCAGAGAGTGCAACTGGAGCAGTGGTGGTGGAGGACTTCGGGTGGACCGAATAGAGATCGTCGTCGGGACTATCACATCGGTGGAGTACCATCCTGGTTCGAGCGTCCTTGACACAAAAACCAAATTTGTCAAACTCAACAGTTACAGGATTTTCACGAGCAAGATAGCGAACGGAAACAAGATTTTTAATGAGGTCAGGAGAAACAAGAACGTTAGATAAAGTGAGTGGCAAGGAATAAGAAGGAAATGAGGTGCGCCCGACATGTGTGATCGGGAGGATGGAGCCGTCACCGACCGTGATGCGGGTGGAAGTGTTGACGGGAGAGAAGGAGGTGAGGTTACCCGGATGAGCGAACATGTGGGCGGTGGCACCGGTGTCCATGTACCAGTCACCACCACCAGGATAGTTGTTGGGCGAGGGAGCGGAGTGCAGCGCGGCAAGGAGCGCCGGATCCCATGGCGGTGGGGGCAGGGCCCACGGGGTGGGTGGAGACGCCATGCCGTAGGCGCCGGTCATCTTCGGCGGTTGTGGAGTCGGGAACCCTCCATAGGAGGGTGACCCGGCGAGATAAGCCTGATGAGCCGGCGGGCGCAGCGCGGGCATGGTCGGTGCGGGGGCCCGCGAAACCGGCATGGTGTATGCATGGACAACACCCATCCATGGGTTGTAGCCGCCGGCCCAAGGCGGGGGTTGCTGCGGCACATGTTGCTGTTGGAGGGCGCCACCCTACTGCTGCTGTTGCTGGCGACCTCCGCGCCGACCGCCCCGTTTGCGGCCAGCGGGAGCGAGCGCCGGTGGAGCTAGAGGCGCGCCGAACGGCACCGGTGGCGTCGGGAGCAGCGGAGGCTGCTGCGGCACGGGAGCCCGCTGCTAGTGAGGAGCGGCGGGTGGTGGTGGTGGACCGCCGCGAGTGGTGCCGGCGGCGAGGGCAACGTGCATGGCCCGGCTCTTCACCTGCTTCATCCGGCGCTCCTCCAACCGGAGATAGGCCACGAACTTGGCGAAGGAGCGTTCGGTGATGAGGGAGAGGTTTGCCGCGGTGTTGCCGAAGTCCTCGTTAAGACCGGCGGTGAGTGTGCTGAGGATGGTGTCGTCATCAAGCTTCGTGCTAATATCGCGGAGTTCGTCAGCAAGGGTCTTGAGACGGAGGCAATATACGTCGATGGAGGAGTTGTCTTGGTGGCACCCAAATAACTCTTGCTGCAAGAAGACGCGGCGTTGGAGGCGATTGTCGGTGAAGAGCCCGTTCATCTTGGTCCAAACCGCACAAGCATCATCACCGTCGTGCACGACCGTGTGAAACAGATCGGGCGAGATGGTGAGGAAGAACCAGCGGATGAGGGTGGCGTCGATGGTGGACCACTCATGGTGTGCAGGCACAAGGCTGGAATCGACGGATCCATCCACATGATCAAGGAGGTTGTACTCCCAAAACACAAGGGAGAAATAGGTCTTCCATGCGAAATAGCATGAGTTCGTCTGGATAAGACGAACCGGAACCCGTTCGTGGATGTTAAGGTGGCGGATGTCGGCGGCATCGGGAGGGTTGGCGTCGGCGAACGGGTTGGAGCCGGAGGAAGTGACGGAAGACATAGTAGCGGCGGCGGCGCTAGAAGATGCGGCGGCGGCGGCTAGGGATGGAGGCGGCAGCGGCGGCGAATAGGGAGTGGGGCGGCGACGGTGCTGGGAGGGCGCGGCGGCGACGACAGAGTGGGGGGGGGGGGCGGCGGCGTGAGGGAAGCGCGGCGGCGGGTGGCAGATGCGGCGGCGACGGCGCGGTTAGGGTGGGCGCAGCGGCGGCGGCGGGCGGAAGCTAGGGTTTTAGAACCCGAAAACTGATACCATGTATGATGATGGAATTGCACGATGTATTGATCAGGTGTAATCGCACGTATATATGATGTACAAGGTGGGCCACGACCTCAACTATACAAGGGACTAGGAGGTGGGCCTAAACACACTATATACACATAATACAATTACTCAACACTGGGCAGCCGTGGCTGGAACATCAAGGCATCAACCACGTAGCCTCCTGCTGGTGCTATAGTTACAAGGTACGTGATTTATTAAACACAAGCAGTAGTGACGTTGCCATGGCCTAGCAAACAAGATCTTAGTAATTTAATATATTTGTGATGGATACATGCAAACCATATTCACCACGGTCATGGACAAGAAACTAATCTACCTACTATTCCACGGTCATGGACAAGGCAGTAATCTATCTACTATTCCAGTGTCTCCCAACTCTCTTTCTGAGGTTTGTTTTTGCCGCACATTATTTTGTTCAGAATTTGTTTTCTTTACTGCTTATAGTTGATTCCATTTTATTGATCACATCATCTGATTGTGTTATGCCACGTCCATCCTTATCAGGTGATTCTTCATTGCAAGTTGGTGGGTATTCTTTTTTCTCAAATGATGATTCTTCTCACGTACTATATTTGTACACCTCATGGACATTGGGTCAGAGCACAGCTATGCCCATCAGCTGAGCAACATCAACATTAAAAAGCATAATGTTGGTTGTGAGTTGTCACCATCATTGCTGGTCAAACTTCTCTCGCTGGGTGCAAAGGTTCTTTTTGCTCAGCTGCTATCACTACCCAGGTTAGATAACCGTCTTCTTGCGAAAAAGAAAAATTCTAGCGATTTGTTGTACCATTTTTTAATCACGTTGTTACACAATATCGTTTATCTACTACACGTTTTCGTACTCCACTGAATCTAATTTGTGTCTTTAATCATTTATTTTCCTTTGTGTCATAAAGTTTAAGTTCATTTAACCATATTGAAGATCTATTTCATTTGTTTCTGGCAAATCAAGGTCTGAAGAGTTTTTTTTTTTTTTTTGCGAGAAACTTCCAATCTATTCATCTTCAATCATGGCAGTACAAAGAACAACAGAGGTAATAAAAATTACAACCATGTCCGTGGACCACCTAGCGACGACTACAAGCACTGGAGCAAGCCGAAGGCGCGCCGCCGTCATCGCCCCTCCCTCACCGGAGCCGGGCAAACCTTGTTGTAGTAGACAGTCGGGAAGTCGTCGTGCTAAGGCCCCATAGGACCAGCGCACCAGAGTAGCAACCATCGCCGATGAAGAAAGTCGTAGATCAGAAGAATCAAACCTGTAAACACCCAAACAAAGGCGAACGAAGACCGGATCCAAACAGATCCACCGAAGACCAGCACCGACCGAATCCCGCGAGATCCGACGGAGACAAACCTCCACACGCCCTCCGATGATGCTAGACACACCATCGGGACGGGGATAGAACGTGGGAGACATTATTCCTACTATGAGATATCGCCACCGCCACACAGCCCCAACCAACACGCTGAATCTAACAAGAACGAGAACGGGGTCCCTCCCGCCGGCGGGGGGCCGAGATCCTCCGCACCTCCATGGCCTAGAGGCCATCGGAGATGGGGCGGACCGGCGGCGGCGCCGACGGGAGGAGAAGAGCTTTTCTTGTGGAGGAGGAAAGAGATTCGGCTGGCTAGGGTCTGAAGAGTTAATGGTGTGTGATACACTTAACACAATTAGTAATAAGAAGGATTCCAGCAAAGTGAATGTCGAGTAATCAGACAGAGAGCTTAGTTTCATTATCGTTTTTTATTTATAGGGAGATAGGATTGGAAACCACGTGTCTTTTCATACACACAAGACTAGAAGTTATAGGATGCATACTAAAATTATAAGATGCTTCTTTTTTTTAACAGATGGCTAAGATGTGTCCTTGCCAACCTCACAACTCACAAGAACGAGTTTCAAATAAGAGAATGTAATTTCTTTTAATAAGCCGAAAAAGACAGAACTAACTCTTAGTAAACTGTGCGCCTTGGTTACTAATAAAAATGCGCAAATCTGAATAGCCAAATTTAAAAATGTTTTATATTAAAACTACATGGAAGAAACTATCTGTATAAGCTTGAGTTAACTACCAAATAACATTTACAATGTTTCCTTTTGTAATACTATGTATCTGACAATTTCTTTTGAAGTTGGCTTCATCTCTCTCACAAAAAAATATATATGAAATAGACGAAATGCACCAGTCTCGGTACACATGTTATGGCATGAATTAGAAATCATAACAAAAAGCTAATTGTTTTGTATGCAATATATAGTAAATACAAATACAGTTAACATATACTCCCTCCATTCCATAATGCAGTGCGCGTAGATTTTTTGAAAAGTCAAACCTCACAAACTTTGGCCAAGTTTATGGAGAAAGACATTTACATCTACAATGCCAAACTTATATCATTAAATTCACCATAAGATGTAGTTTCATATTTGTATTTTTGGAAAGCAAGAAAAATAAAAATAAAATAAACTCTCTATCTACTATTTAAATTAGGTTTCCATTGTCATGCCACTACATTATGTAACAGAGGGAGTACATGAAAAGTTAATATAAAATTAAACTCCATCCACTATTTTAGTGCATACGCATCAGTCACAAGAGCTTGGCAAGACATTCTATAATTGGCTGTAAATGAGCAAGGTATGAAGTGAACCTAAAGAAAAGTAAAAGTTGTCCAGGAATAGGACAAAGATTTTAACACCACCCCCATCTGAAAAGAAAATAGCAACAATCGTCAGGCGATAAAAGTATATTTGTTTTTCAAACGCAGAAAGTTAACATAGAATTCATCGAGAGTTAATATTATACAGCAAATCTATGCATTTCAAGCAATGTTGCCCAGATATGGAATAACTTAGGTCACCCATGTTTTTCAAATTGGATGACATGTTTGGTACTGACACAAAAGGGTAGACGGAAAACCGTGTCATGGCTTTTGTGGAAAAAAAACATGTTTGCCTCTGCAATAACTTGATTAATTAACTGCAGAACCGTTTTTCACTAATGACAACTTAGTTGTAATGTTTGTTTACAATTGTAGACAGTTAACATTCTCTATATGCTAGCCCGTGCAGGTGCACGGGTTGACGACTAGTATATTTACTAATTGGATGCACCATACAAAGCTCCACGTTAATCCTCAAAACAAAGCACATCAACCATCTGATCTCCGTTTCAGTTATTTACAGCCATTGGATAAAATACATAGGAAGTTGTCTTTCCACGCACGGATTCTACCAAACACTTCCACGTAAAAAAAAGAAACCTCTCCTTTGAAGGTTTGTACGCTCGGCTCTCCATCATCGCATCGAAGCATCCTCGGCGGAACCGTAGGGCGGGCCTTCTTCACAACGTCCTGAAATTTGAAGTTCCATCCACAAGACGCTAGCCTTGACCCATATCTATGCATGTCCTGGACGGCCTCCAGAAAGGACTATACACTAGTGTCTCCATCAGACCATCAAAAGCATGCACGGCTGCTCGGCGCCTGCGTCCGGCTCGACGGCGTGCACGTACACCAGCAGGACTGCATGTGCTGCTCCACGCGGGCCTCAAACGCGGGTGCTCAAGACGACGTGAAGCGAGATTCCACGCAACCGTCGCCCGGACGTGCTGGCGCCGAACTGCATGACAGCGTCAGGCAGGGGTGCGTGGAAGGACGAGACCATGTTGGCGCCGCCTCCTCCGCAGCGCCGTTCTTCTTCCTCTCATCACTCTCTCTTCTCTCATGATTTTTCTCAACACACAAGAACACACACACATGGACACATACACCAAGAAAGAAGACAAGAGCTTTGCCAAGAGTCATTTCCTTGGTTAACACCAAGACTACATTGCTTTTCCCTCGGCCCTCACAGCCTCTCTATTCTCATTCATTTTCTGATCTTATATACACAAGGAGCTGACCATGCACCATTCGGCAGCTACATACGGCCACTACCCACTCCCACTACCTCCACGCACAACTCCTAGAATCACTCCAG
The DNA here is from genome assembly GCA_039707655.1 of Elymus sibiricus. Taxonomy (NCBI): domain Eukaryota; kingdom Viridiplantae; phylum Streptophyta; class Magnoliopsida; order Poales; family Poaceae; genus Elymus; species Elymus sibiricus. Next base: position 397,170,406 of record CM077671.1, read on the forward strand.
GTCCTTGTGACTAGGTACTAACTTGACCAAGTTCTAACTTATCCCACTAACTAACTTGTGCATGCAACGACCAACTCTGCATGACCCGACTTGCTAACTTGCCGACTCACTCGGACAACTCTAACTACATGCAAATAGAAAATATCAAGATTAAAGCTAACAGACCAGGTACACGCTAGCTTCTGCCTCTAACGAGCTTGAATAAGAAGAGCGCTGGTGGCCCCAAGCACCGATCCATGCACACACGTACTCCTACATGTCATCTAATCTGCTCATGAGCGCACATACATCCATGGCATATATGTAGGATACATGCTCTAATTACCCACATACAACATGGTACGGCTTCTTCAATTTGTTTTTCCTTCTCCATATCCCAATCTCTTTTTCTTATTTTACAAAAACATCTTAATTAAAAAAAAACAGATTATATGGAGATTTATCTTAGTTCATAAAAAAACATCTCTGAATTTACTGTAATTTATAATGCCAGTTTGTTCATCGTCTATGAAAATGAAGTTTTATTTTGTAATGCCAATTTATACAAAGAAAATTCTACCTAAATTTCAGATAAAAACATGTGTGGTACATGAGTAGGAAAGTGGTATACTTTTGTTCTTAATTGTAAAAGAAAAAGAGATATACGTTGGTTCTCCCATCGAGATGTTACAACTATTATTTTATCATTAATTTTTATCGTAAAAGGCACACATCAATCTGCTGTTATATAATGTGGATCTTATCTTATATATATTTACTGTTTGAAGGCACAAGATCAAGTGAAAAAAATCGAATCGCTGAAGTTGAGCCAAGAAGCGAAGGTGAGTACCTGACAAGTTCCTCATATACGCCTCTAGGCGCCCACTATGTACACAATGTCACACATGCAAATTACAACATACATATCACCCTACATTGGTTCATGCCGCTGCTAGAACATGTTTTTTTATTTTTCCAAATGCCCTTCGGTATTTGGAGGTAGTTCTTCTCTATTTCGCATGATACATGACCCGTGAATTCTTATGATTGTTTGCAAGTGTGGGGTTCCCAAAAACAAATCATAATACATTTAAAAAAAAATCTCCACATGAACCATGAAAACATAAATATACTCCCTTCTTCCCAAAATAAGTGACGTGATTTTAGTTCAGAACTAAAACCACATCACTTATATTAGGACGGAGCGAGTAATATTTTCATGATTAGGGAAAGCACTTAAATTCAAATTAATCTATCCCACTTGCAGTGATAAAACAGTACGAAAATTCTCTTCTGATATTATGTGTTCATTGAATATGATATGACAGAACACCATGCGTGTATCCACTGATGAGGCTACCTACTATGGGTAGGATCATGGACTTGACATCTGGGACCCACATACACTAGTAGAAAACAGGCCTTCCGTTTGTACCTTTAGTCCCGGTTTGGCTTTGAACCGGGACTAATGTTGCCATTAGTCCCGGTTCCAACGGCTAGTAGCGGTCAGGCCATTAGTCCCGGTTCATCTGGGACCTATAGTACCGGTTTGTATCACAAACCGGGACTAAAGGGGTGGTGGCAGGCTGGTGTCAGCCTGGGGCCCCCACGAGCCCTTTTAGTCCCGGTTTGTGATACAAACCGGGACTACAGATTGACCTATAGTCCCGGTTTGTTTAACCAACCGGGACTAAAACTTTCCCTATATAAACCCTTCGTCCAGCCCTTCCGTTTGTCTGTTTTCTCCATTCGAACTCACCTCTCTGTTTCTTCCCCTAGCTCGAGCTCATCCCTCCATTTTTGCCAAGATTTGTCAAGATTTGAGGCACCCCAATCCATCCAAGTGTTCACAAAGGTTAGCAACTTTGTCCTTTCATCTCTTATTGCTAGATCAGCTCGTGCAATGCTTTATAAGTATAGTGATTTGTGGGTTTTAGTTTGGATATAATTATGTGATAGTTTTTTTGATTTATATGCAATTTGAGCTCAAATTAACTCCTTAGTTTGCATATGTGTAGGTGTGGTTTACTTAGTGTGCCTTCCCGTCCCCATCCTAACCACCGTCGATCGACCGCACCGTCCCGTCGCCGGCACCACCTTGGTGAGCCTCTTCTTGTGTTCTTATCATTTTTATAAATAAAATCGTATTTGTATGATTTAGATAGTTACTTGCATAATTTTCTTACTTGTATGATTGTTGTTATATATAGTGCCATGGTTATGATATCCGTGCCCGTCGGCCCTCGTCCGGTTTACAATTCAGATGTGGTATATTCTATTTTATAACTATTTGTTGCATTTCGTGTTAATGACAATTATGCCCATCAAGTTGACATAGATATTTTTATCTAGGAGGTAGTTGAACCGGAAATGCCAACCGACCCTATTGTCGAGAAGTTAAATTTAGTTGAAAAAGAAAACGAGGATTTGAAAGAAAAATTGAAAAGAGTTGAAGAAGAGAAGATGAAATTGGAGTCGTACGTTGCGGATGTCGTCGATGATCACAAGATTAAGATGGATGCAATGCGCTTGAAGATTAGAAAGATTAGAAAATATGCCATTAATAAAGAGGCTTGGTATCATTATGCTGTTGGATCAATTTTTACCTTAGTTGCGATTTTGATCGCATTTATTGTTGCATTTAAAATGTTTTAGCTAGATAGTTTTATGTTGTTTTATGAGAATAAGTGTGTATGAACTTGTATTAATTTGTTCTTCTCGGTGTTGTGTAATGAAGATGAACCGGCAATGGATGTACGTTGACCGACGCTCTCCCCAGTTCATTAATGGCGTGCAGAGTTTTTTGCGTGCGGCTGAGGCAAACAAGCGGGATGGTTTTATCTGTTGTCCATGTGGTGTGTGTAAGAATGATGAGACTTACACTAGCTCAAAACAGATTCACGTCCACCTGTTTACGTCCGGTTTCATGTCTGGCTATAGTTGTTGGACCAAGCACGGAGAAAGAGGGGTTCTAATGGAAGAGAATGAAGAAGAAGAGGATGACGACAACTATCCTGGTTGTCCTGAATATGATGGTAGTACAATGGGGGGAGAGAATGAAGAAGAAGAAGCTGAGGCATCAGATGAGCCCGCTGATGATCTTGGTCGGGCCATTGCTGATGCAATGAGAAACTGCGAAAATGAAAAGGAGAAGTTGAAGTTGCAGCGCATGTTAGAGGATCACAAAAAAGGGTTGTACCCAAATTGCGAAGATGACAACACAAAGCTCGGTACCACACTCGAATTGCTGCAATGGAAGGCAGAGAATGGTGTAGCTGACAAGGCATTTGAAAAGTTGCTGAAAATAATGAAGAATAAGCTTCCAAAGGACAACGAATTGCCCGAAAGTACATACGAAGCAAAGAAGGTTATCTGCCCTCTAGGATTGGAGGTGCAGAAGATACATGCATGCCCTAATGACTGCATCCTCTACCGCGGTGAGTACGAGAATTTGAATGCATGCCCGGTATGCAATGCATTGCGATATAAGATCGGTCGCGATGACCTGTTGATGATGTTCAGGGCGAGCGCCCCGGGAAGAGGATTCCTGCCAAGGTGATGTGGTAAGCTCCTATAATACCACGGTTGAAACGTTTGTTCCAAAACAAAGAGCATGCCAAGTCATTGCGATGGCACAAAGAAGACCGTAAGAAAGACGGGAAGTTGAGAGTACCCGCTGATGGGTCGCAGTGGAGAAAAATCGAGAGAGAGTGGCCGGACTTTGCAGATGACCCAAGGAACTTATGGTTTGGTTTAAGTGCAGATGGCATTAATCCATTCGGGGAGCAGAGCAGCAAGCATAGCACATGGCCTGTGACTCTATGTATCTATAACCTTCCTCCTTGGTTGTGCATGAAGCGGAAGTTCATTATGATGCCAGTGCTCATCCAAGGCCCTAAGCAACCCGGCAACGACATTGATGTGTACCTAAGGCCATTAGTTGATGAACTTTTACAGCTGTGTAATAAAAAAGGTGTACGTGTGTGGGATGAGCACAAATAGTAGGAATTTGACCTGCGAGCGTTGCCCTTTGTAACCATCAATGATTGGCCTGCTCTTAGTAAACTTTCAGGACAGAAAAACAAGGGATACCATGCATGCACGCACTGTTTAGATGATACCGAAAGTATATATTTGGACAAATGCAAGAAGAATGTGTACCTGGGACATCGTCGATTTCTTCCGGCTAAGCATGCCTTAAGAAAGAAAGGCAAGCATTTCAAAGGTGAGGCAGATCACCGGAAGAAGCCCGTCCTCCGTACTGGTGATGACATACTTGATATGGTCAAGGATTTACAAGTAATATTTGGAAAGGGTCCTGGCGGACAATCTGTTCCGACTGACGCTGAGGGACGCGAACCCATGTGGAAGAAGAAATCTATATTTTGGGAGCTACAATATTGGAAAGTCCTAGAGGTCCGCTCTGCAATCGACGTGATGCACGTGATGAAGAATCTTTAAGTGAACCTGCTAGGATTCCTGGGCGTGTATGGGAAGACAAAAGAGACACCGGAGGCACGGGAGGACCAGCAACGTGTGCACGAAAACGACGGCATCTCATGAATGACGACAATGTTGAAGATGACTTGTACTTGTTGGCCAAGAGACCATCTTCGACTATATTGACTTTCCAAGGGTACGAGATAAATGGGAATACATTTTACACGATCGCCCAAGATAAAAAGAGCACCAACCAAAACAGTGGTGTTCGCTTTGACGATGCGTCAAACACCAAGGAAAGGACACATATTATGGTTACATAGAGGAGATATGGGAACTTGAATATGGAGGTGATTTGAAGGTCCCTTTATTCCGGTGCAAATGGGCGAATCTGACTGGAGGAGGGGTAATGGTAGACCTGCAGTACAGAATGACAATAGTGGATCTCAACAATCTTGGGCACACAGACGAACCATTCGTTCTAGCCAATGATGTGGCGCAAGTTTTCTATGTGAAGGACATGTCTACCAAACCAAGAAAAAGGAAAGATAAGAAAGCGGATACATCATACGATGAGCCAAAGCACCACATAGTTCTTTCTGGGAAAAGAAACATCGTGGGAGTGGAGGACAAGACAGACATGTCAAAAGATTATGAAAAGTTTGATGAAATTCCTCCCTTCACAGTGAATACTGACCCAAACATCATGTTAAATGATGAAGATTGTCCATGGTTACGGTGCAATAATCAAGGGACACACGCGAAGAAAAAGTTTTATACCCCAAGATCCCACTCTGGGATGTGATTGGCTGAACCGTCATCACTTTTCTTCTCTAGTGAGTAGCCGGGATGGTTTAGTTTGTACACGAAGTGCATCCAGTTTTTGTTGTAACCCTCTCAACTTTTTAGCACATGCTATGTGGGTGAAATGATGATACCATGCCAAGTTTCAACCTTTTCAGAGTTCATTTGTGGTGCTTTTTCATTTCAGGGTCATTTAGCTCAAAACAATTCATTAAATGCATGAAAAATAGCAAATGAAGTTAGAAAGGGTTGAAATTTGAGGATGTGGCTTCTAATGGTTCATATTGAATGCACAAAAAGTCTGGAGTTGAAATAAGTTAAAAAAATGAAATGCCTTTGTAACAGATGAGTTTTCGTCTGAAACCCTCATACTTCAAAGGAGATGGTTCAGTTTGTACACGAAGTGCATCCAGTTTTTGTTGTAACCCTGTCAACTTTTTACCACATGCTATGTCGGTGAAATGATGATACCATGCCAAGTTTCAACCTTTTCAGAGTTCATTTGTGGTGCTTTTTAATTTCAGGGTCATTTAGCTCAAAACAATTCATTAAATGGATGAAAAATAGCAAATGAAGTTAGAAAGGGTTGAAATTTGAGGATGTGGCTTAGAATGGTTCATATTGAATGCACAAAAAGTCTGGAGTTGAAATAAGTTAAAAAATGAAATGCCTTTGTAACATATGAGTTTTCGTCCGAAACCCTCATACTTCGAAGGAGATGGTTCAGTTTGTACACGATGTGGGTGAAATGATGATACCATGCCAAGTTTCAACCTTTTCAGAGTTCATTAATAGTGATTTTGATTAAAACAAATGAAGGTATGAAACTAAAAAGAGTTAAACAGAATCTGGTTTTGATTAAAACACCTATTTAAAATATCCTAAAAATTCCAAAATTTAACATAATGATAAAACATACTAATATTAAACAACAGCAAAAAAAATCACTCAAAAATCTATTTTTAAACTAAAGTTATTCACAAACTAGTGATTCACAAAAATTTCAAAAGAATTCAAATTTAAACTATTTAAATTTGAAAACTACTGGCACTAACAGAAGGTTTGTAATTGTTTTTACCGAAAGAAAAAAGATTCATTAAAAAACTATAAATATTCTAACAGTTATTGCAAATATAAAAACAGTTATTCCAAATATAAAAACAAAAAAACAAAAAAAGAGAAAACAGACCTTTAGTCCCGGTTGGATCCACCAACCGGGAGTAAAGGTCCCTTCCCGCGCGAATTTGGGCCGCCGAAAAGGCCTCTTTAGGCCCGATTGGTATTACAAACCGGGACTAAAGCGAGGACCTTTAGTCCCGGTTGGTGATACCAACCGGGACTAAATGGTCGTTTGTCCCGGTTGGTATCACCAACCGGGACTAAAGGTCCTCCCTATATAGCGGCGTCTCCTTCCTCCCCAAATTCACTCCGTCTTCACTCGCTTGCCCCACCCGCGCCCTCTATCGACGGCGCCGTCCGTCCACGCGCCGCCGCCGCTCTGTTCCTCCACGTCGTCGCCCTCAGCTCCGCCGGCGCCGCTCCTCCCAGCCGTCGGCCGTCGCCCTCAGCTCCGCCGATCCTCCCTCACCTCCGCCGACTTCGATCTGCCACCGCTCTCCTCCTCCACTCCTTCGCCCTCAGCTTCGCCGGCGCCGCTCCTCCACGCCGTCGCCGTCAGCTCCGCCGGCGCCGCTCTCCTCCTCCATGCCGTAAGCCCGATCCGTCCTTCGCCCTCCAAATTGATGTGTATGTGTATGTGCATGTGTATGTTAGATGTATATGTGTATTTGTATGTGTATATATGTGTATGTTAGATAAAATCAGGAGTCCTAGGAGTTTATAGTATTTGTATGTTAGATATATTGATGTGTATATGTGTATGTTAGAAAAAATTGATAATACTAGAATAATATGTCACTTTGACGAAATTACAATAAATGATACATTTTATTAGTTTAATTTTGCCCCTATGAGTTTATAGCATTGTACGTATGATCATAGGTACTAAAGAATTTACCGATCGTTGGGGGAGTTTATACATTTTATTAGTTTAAATGTATGTATGTTTAAATGTATGTTTTAAATGTTTAGATGTTGCTGATTTGCTAATTGACATATTGCATATAAAGCATCTTTCCTAACCGTCGAATCGATTTCATAGCGTAGCCGTCGAGTCGACGATGCCCATCCCGCATCCTCGTCGTCGACTTGGCAGCAACCACCTGCTTGAGAGGCGCCATGTCCGGGACTGGGCTCCGCTGGGCTGGCACTGGGAGGTGCTGCCTTCCGGGGCGCGGAGCTTGGTGAGGAATGAGGGTCCTGTTGTCCGGGGGATTAACCCCGGGTAGGCTCATGGAGGCGACTCAACATTTTAAAACATCGGGGCGGCCCACGCCCCCTGGTCTGGCTGCTCGGTCCGGCTGGCTACCCGGTCCGGCTGGCTCCCCGGTCCGGCTGGCTACCCGGCTGGCCGGCTCCTAGGCTGGCCGGCTCCCCGGTCGGCCGGCTGCTCCGACCGACCCCTGTCCGGCTGCTCCAGCCGGACTGCTGCGCGAGGTCAACCACGGCGTCCCGTCGGACGCGACGCCAAGACACTATAGCCTGCATCACGCGTCACCTCACTGCGCCCCAATAGTGGTGCACTATTGACTGCATCATGCGTCACCTCGCATGTCATCTCCAATAGTGGTGTAATAGTGCCTGCCTCACTTGTCACCTCCAATAGTGTATAGTTGGTCATGTGGGCCACCCCTTGTCCCCTGGGCCTCCCTATATAAGAGGCACCAGGGGGGCTCACTCATGGCCAAGCTCTCCATGCTCTCTCTCATTCTCTCATCCCCACACTCACGTATGAGGCAAGAAGCCCATGGCTCTCCTCTCCCACACAGCTCCAGGAGCAACTCTGTACTGCTATACACCTCATATACAGGCATGCAGAAGTAGGGGTATTATCTCTTCGGAGAGCCCCGAACCTGGGTAAACCACCGCGTCCTGTTGCCCTATCCCGTCCCGGATCTCCACGGCAGCCTTGCTCTCACCTCTCAAGCCATCCCATGGCATCTGCCGTCCCGGGGCACCCCCCGTGAGAAAACGATGACAGTTGGCGCCCACCGTGGGGCCAGCTGCTGCTGGAACCACGGTCCGGGCGGGACCATCTTCGTCATCATCACCGCGGCGTCGCGCCGTATCTCCGGTAGCGCTCGGGGGCTCGACGTCGACACGCCCTCGAGGCGGCCGCACGGGATGGCGCGTCCTCGTCGTCGGCATCGCCCCCTTCGCCGCCTCCACCGCGGCATCGCCGTCGTCCGCACGCTGCTTCTCGCTCCGGCCGTCCCGGCTGCGCGTCGTCTCTCCTTCGCGCGCTCCTCCGACGCAAGCGCACGCGCCCCAGATAATCCCCATTTGCTACCCAAATGCAAGTCGGACTTGGTACGCATGCTACCCAGACAATGGCGTGGTCTGTTCTTAGCACCTACGATGCACTATGCCTCGTGCGTCTCCGGCCGTTCCCGAGCTCGGCCGCGCCGGCCTTTCCCGCTTCCACGCTCACCGGCGCCCTGCTCATCCTCCTCTCATCGCTCCCGAGCGCCTTCGCCACGCCCGCGTGCGTCGTGCCTGTTGCTCGAGCGCTGCTGCTGCCTGCGCCTGCCGCTGCCGCCGCTTCCTCCGCTGTCGCTGTTGCTGCTCCTACTGCCTGCTACTGCGCCCGCACCTCGTCGCTGTAGCCGGCCGCTGCCGCACGCCCAGGCTCGGTTGCCAGCTCTGCAGGCGCGAGCGCCTCCTCCCCGTGTGGCCGCGCGTTTGGGACGCCTCGCCGCGCCGCCGCGCCACCCTCCTGGCTGGCCGTTCCCGCGCCGCCTAGCCTTGCTGCGCCCCGGCGCGCGGCTCGGCCCGTGCTCCGCCTCCCTTGCCCGTCGCGCTGCGCCCGTGTCGGTCCGCCGCCGTCTCGCTCTCCTCTCGTGCAAGGCCTGCCTCTGCCCCGGCCGCCCGCGTGCGCGTCCTCCGGCTCCCGCCGCGGCCGCCCGCCCAAGCGCCGGTCGGTTCCTTTGCCGCTCCGCCTCGAGCTCCCGGCGCCCCCGCGCGCCGGCTCCACCGCTCCGGGTGGCCTCCGCGCGTCCGGGCCGCCTCGTACCGTGCCACGCCGGCTGCTTGCCCTCCGCGACCCGCGCGTCGCCTCCACGCACCGGCTGCCGCGCCACGCCACGACCATCCGCCTCGTCCCGCACCTCCCGAGCGCGTCCTCCACGGCCGTCGCTGGCTCGCCGCAGCCGCGCCCCACCTCCACTCGGACCACACCGGCTCCGTTTTGCAGCAGCCCCGCACGCGTACCTCCGCCCGCGTCGGCCCGCCTACCCCGCGGTCCGGCTCCGGCCGCCCCGTCATAGCTCCTGCTCCACCCCGCGCCGGCCACTCTGCCTTCCGGCTCCGCCACCGCGCCCGTCCGGCTCTGGCTCTGCCTCGCGCCGCCCCGTCCGCGCTCTCCCGCACCGGCTTGGCTGCACTCGCGGCCGCCGGCCGGCTCCGCCTCCGTGTCTTTGCCCTCCGGCTCCGCCTCCGCGTCTTCGCCCTCCGGCTCCACCTCGCGCTGCGTCGCCGGGTCCTCGCTCCCGCACCGGCTGCCGCTCCCCGCCGGCTCGCCCGACCGCACTCGTGACCTCCTCTGCCCCCCGTGTGGCCCGGCTGCGCATGGTAGAGGGAGGTGGGGGGCCGGCTTGGGGGAGTAAAGAAATAAGAAAAGGAAAGCTGGAGCCGACTGGAGAGCGGGCAAAGAGAAAAGTCAGCCGGCTGCCCCTCCAAAAAAAAGTGAAAAACTGTGCGTCCGTCTGCCCAAGGCAGCTGGTCCACCCGGAGGCTTGGACCCGCGTCCTCGGTCGGCTGGCCCGCATCGCCGCTCGGTCGGCTGGCTCGCCCGCGTCGCCGTCCGTCCTGCTTCCCGGCTGGCCTGCCCGCCTACTTCAACACCGGGCCGACTGGAGAGTCGGCTCCGCTGCTTGTCCACTTCGATGCCGGCCGGTCAGGCCCGGCCGGTCGGCACCTCCATCAACCACACCGGGGGCTACACCCAGCGGGTGACACCCAGCGGGTGCAGCCGGCGCGCTCCACTGACTAAAGGTCGCGCCGGCTGTCTACGACAACAACCGCCTCGGCGGCACCAAAAAGCAATGTGAGCTCTCCACCCACATACCCCCGTGCCATGCACAAACAACGGATACCCCGAGCATCACTCGGAGGCAATCTCCGCATTTATTTCAGCAACTTTATTGTTCACCCCGGCTCCAGCTAGTCTCGGCCCGGGGCAGGCCGCTTGGCCCGATACGTTCGTTCCACGAGACGGTTTAGTAGCGTTCACGGTACCGAAGGCCCACTCTTTGTCTCAGCAACAGATCGCACCGCGACTGTCCGGCTAGCAAGAGCACAAGCTGGAGGTCAACCCACGCGAAAAAAGTCTCTGGAGAAAACGGATTGGGGGACACGCTCGTTTCATTTATGAGTATCTGCTCGGTCGAGTCTGCTCCCAGAGTCTGAGTACTGTATGCTCCGTTCCGCGGCCCACTCTTCGCCCCAGCCACAGACCGGCTCCCGGTTGTCCGGCTGGCAAGAGCAAAAGCAAAAGAGCAGAGAGCACATGAAAAAGATTGAAAGGGGTTTGAACGAGACCGAGTCGGCACCTTTTGCAGAAAACTTGCACTACCAAAATCAAATGTTTGATATATCTCCACCGACTAAACCTTGTCTTCTGCACGATCATTCCCATGAGGAACCTCCTCGCCCGAAGGCTCGGGGGCTGCTCCCGGCAGGGCCCCGTGCCTATCAGCCGGCAGACCCCTCGTCCGCGCCCGGCAGCGCTTCGCGCTCGACAGCCGGCGGACCCCGTGTCCACCTTCGGCAGGGCTCCACGCCCATCAGCCGGCGGACCCCGCGTCCGCGCCTGGCAGCGCCTCGCGCTCGACAGCCGGCGGACCCCGCGTTCGCCCTCGGCAGGGCTCCACGCCCATCAACCGGCGGACCCCGCGTCCGTGCCCGGCAGCGCCTCGCGCTCGACAGCTGGCGGACCTCGCATCCGCCCTCGGCAGGGCTCCATGCCCATCAGCCGGCGGACCCCGCGTCCGCGCCGGGCAGCGCCTCGCGCCCATCAGCCGGCGGACCCCGCGTCCGCGCCCGGTAGCGCCTCGCGCTCATCAGCCGGCGGACCCCGCGTCCGCGCCCGGCAGCGCCTCGCGCCCATCAGCCGGCGGACCCCGCGTCCGCCCTCGGCAGGGCTCCGCGCCCACTAGCCGGCGGACCTCGCGTCTGCGCCCGACAGTGCCTCTTGCTCAAACGGCCGGCTGACCCCACGTCCGCGCCCGGCAGCGCCTCGCGCTCGACAGCCGGCGGACACCGCGTCCACCCTCGGCAGGGCCCCGCGCCCGTCAGTTGGCGGACCACGCGTCCGCGCCCGACGTCCTCGACACCACCGTCTGCTTCAGCAACAGAAAGACCCTCCGCCCGACTCTTCGAGTCGCCCGGAGGCTCGGAGGCTACACCCAGCGGGTGAGCTGGCGCGCCCCCGCTGGAAATAGCCAGCCGGTGGACTCTGCGTCCGCGCCAGGCAGGGCCCCGCACCCATCAGTGGGCGGACCCTGCGTCCTCGCCCGACGTCCTCGACGCCACCATCTGCTTCAGCAACAGCGAAGACCCTCCGCCCGACTCTTCGAGTCGCCCCGAGGCTCGGAGGATAAACCCAGCGGGTGCGCTGGCGCACCCCCGCTGGAAGCAAGCCACGCCGTCCCCGGCCCGCAATCGACCGTCATCAACAACTTCTGCAACAACAACGACAACGGCGAAAACCCTCCGCCCGACTCCCCAAGTCGCCCGGAGGCTCGGAGGCTACTGTCAGGGGGTTACCCCCGGGTAGGCTCATGGAGGCGACTCAACATTTTAAAACATCGGGGCAGCCCACGCCCCCTGGTCTGGCCGCTCGGTCCGGCTGGCTACCCGGTCCGGCTGGCTCCCCGGTCCGACTGGCTACCCGGCTGGCCGGCTCCTAGGCTGGTCGGCTCCCCGGTCGGCCGGCTGCTCCGACCGACCCCTGTACGGCTGCTCCAGCCGGACTGCTGCGCGAGGTCAACCACGGCGTCCCATCGGATGCGACGCCAAGACACTATAGCCTGCATCACGCGTCACCTCACTGCGCCCCAATAGTGGTGCACTATTGACTGCATCATGCGTCACCTCGCATGTCATCTCCAATAGTGGTGTACTAGTGCCTGCCTCACTTGTCACCTCCAATAGTGTATAGTTGGTCATGTGGGCCACCCCTTGTCCCTTGGGCCTCCCTATATAAGAGGCACCAGGGGGGCTCACTCATGGCCAAGCTCTCCATGCTCTCTCTCATTCTCTCATCCCCACACTCACGTATGAGGCAAGAAGCCCATGGCTCTCCTCTCCCACACAGCTCCAGGAGCAACTCTGTACTGCTATACACCTCATATACAGGCATGCAGGAGTAGGGGTATTATCTCTTCGGAGAGCCCCGAACCTGGGTTAACCACCGCGTGTTGTTGCCCTATCTCGTCCCGGATCTCCACGGTAGCCTTGCTCTCACCTCTCAAGCCATCCCATGGCATCTGCCGTCCCGGGGCACCCCCCGTGAGAAAACGACGACACCCGTCGTCGACCCGGAGGTTATTTGGTGGCGGTCGCGTGGACCACTGTCGGTGCAGAGGGAGCCGGCCCCCGCGGAGGTGATACGTCGCCGTGTTAGGGAGGAGGACGAGCACGTCCGACGCTACATGGCTGCGTTGGACGCCAGGTTCTCCAATACCTGGCAGGTTCTTCAGGGATCTCACCCGAGCTATGATCCTGTCATAGTTCCTTCTCTTTGGGTGTCCACCGCCTGTGCCGCGAGACGCCAAGTATATCTATATTAGTGGATACTATTCGATGATGTATTAGTGATATTATTCGATGATGTATTAGTGATACTATTCGATGATGTATTAGTGATACTATTATTCGATGATGTATTAGTCATATTATATGATCATATTGTTGCATTGCCTTGTATTGATTTGCATATCTCCGGTTCTGCTTATTGAATGCATTCTAATTGTTTTATATTTGACAGACCCAAAGTAATAATCAATTTTTGAATCATGAACACAGGAAATGTCGTCGTCTGATGACGACAATAGGATCCAAGCATGTGAACTCTGCGGCGAAGATAAGGGTCTTTGCGACCAGCCTGGGCTGCGAGACGGCAGGTTCTTCACCATGAAGCTTTACGAGGACTTCGATATTTCTACGGTACGCAACGATGACAACTGTTTTTTCGTAATTAAGCATGACTTCTGTTTCTTTCCTTCAACGCATAATTTCTGTTTTATACAATTCGACTAGTTCATCCCCTGTCATGCAAGACGGTATTTCTTGGAGAGGCTCGGTTTCGAAGAGCACGAGAGTTTCGAGACGAGGACAGCCAACCTGAGGACTAAACATGGTCACACATTTCTGGTGAAAGTAATGAATGCACTTAATAACACAGAATTAGGGTGCTCAAATTGGGAAGCTCTTTGCAAGGCATATGGATTTCAGGAGGATATGGAAATAACCTTCGATCTCCGTCCTGAAGATCATATTGAAGGTAACATCGACATTTGGGTGGATGTCGATATGCTTCCTGTTTTACCTCCATGTGAGTTTGTCAACCATGCATATTTGTCAAGTAATTTGCATTCTATATTTAAAAATAGTTTGTGTTCATCCATACTAAATTTGTTAATTTATAATTTACAGCTTATTTCGTTTCTTCGAGTGAAACACAGAACATAATCGACACGACACACTACACTTATGGATCACATCTAACTTGGGAGGAGAAGGATGATCTTATCAACTTTGTTATTGGTGTCCTAGTTGGTAGGGAGATCTTCCCGTATAATTTGGGAACTGGCCCAAATTATACATTGTACAGGACACTTGTGCATAGGTTGAGGGCGGATGACATTCGCCGAAATATCTTGGTAAGAGTTGCTAATTAAGTATACTACTGTTGCGTAAATGGTATTGATTACATTGTTAACTAGGCTACTATTATGTTCTTCAACAGAAACTGCCAAATGAAGTTGTGCCTCCGTTGATGAATGCCAAAGGTAATATGACAATTAAAAGCCCCTTCCAGCCCGAGTTCTCTTTTGCATACTCGACTGAGCGCAAACCACCAAGACGGCTCCAAATTGAAGCATGGGGACAAATAAAGAAGGATCGCAAGCCACAAATTGGAGACCGTTGGGTCTCTTTGCTTCATCATGGAGACATAGGTGTTATTCTGTTTTATGTCATTTTACCTAGGAGGGAGGACTAGGTCATATGAGAGAGAAGTTTTTCTGGTTTATATTAACTTGCATGATCGATTAGGATGATTAGTATTATGAAGTTTTTTTGTTTTATGAGATTTTAACTTGGTATGATTAAGATGATGATGAGTTGTTAGATGAGTAAGATGATGATGAGTTATATGACATATATTTGATTAAATTGGATGGATGCAAGTGATCATGTTGAATTAGAGGAAAAAAATTAAATGGAAAACAGAAAATGAAAAGGAAAAATAAACAATGAAACCACTAAACCCCTAAACCTTTAGTCCCGGTTGGTGTTACCAACCGGGACCAAAGGCTTGTTACCAACCGGTGTAGCCCCCGGTTGGGGAACCCATGCCCTGGCGCGCGCTGCCGGCCACGTGGCCAGGGTTTAGTCCCGGTTCGTAGCCAACCGGGACTAAAGGCTTGGACCCTTTAGTCTCTATACTTTAGTCCCGGTTGGGGAACCGGGACTAAAGGCCCTTCCCAACCGGGACTAATGGCCTGTTTTCTACTAGTGATATGGTCCCTCAATAACAAAAAGCCCCTGGGCTGAAATTACATTCGGACACCTGTGAAGATTCACTTGGATCACTCCAGTCACTCGGACGTTCGAGCTCCTGCACACTCGGTCTACCAGAAGCCCAGACGACCTGGAAGACGAAGAGATCGTGGAGCACGAAGAGACACCCATTACGCTGTCAATAATACGTTACCTGTAATGCCATAGTTAGAGCGGCAGTTTCTGTAACGCCGCATTCATTGTCATTTAATCCAAGTGATGGCGCCGGGCCAGCGGTGGCGCACTCTATATAAGCCACCCCCGGGCGCCGTCACAAGGGTTCCGACCCTGTCTAATCACATCCCCCCATAAGCAAACACAAAGCCTCCGGGCTCGAGACGTAGGGCTGTTATCACTCCCGAGTGAGGCCCAAACTCGTACACTTCCGAGTGCACACTTGAGCCATAGCTAGACTTCGCCCCTACATTCTTACCCCTACTCTTATTGTCAAGATCTTTCCCACGACAGTTGGCGCCCACCGTGGGGCTGCGCGTCTAGCGAATTCCGGCGCAGGTGGAATTTCCACTTTTCGATCATCATCATGATGTCACTCGGCGGCGAGATCCGTTTCGGCTCCCTCAGCTTCGCCGTCGATGATTCGGCGTGGCTGCAGGAGGCGCCGCTGATCGCTGAAGTACTGCCCACCCGAGGCGCGGTGCATTTCAGCGCGGCAACGTTCGGAGTCCTTCTCCGGCAGCCGTCTACGCCCTATCGACAGGGCTCTCCGACTCGCGTTGCAGCTCGCCATAGGCACTCCGGACGCTCGCGGCTGCAGCGTTGGATCAAGCAGCCCGTGGCTGTCCAGGCCACGGCCGATCAAGTGGCCGTTCTCGACGTCGACGAGACGGTTCACTGTCTTTTCCCATCTTCAGACTACGATCCTTCGAGCGCGTCCGAGTGCAAGAGCGGCGAAGACGCCGCCGAAGTTTTGATGGCTGGTTCCCACGATTGGGATGAGGTCTGCAACAACGCAGACTGCGACACCTACATCCCTCGCCCCTTCACTCGGGAGCAGCGAGAGGAGATCAGGCGTAGGAACGATCAAGTACTCCTAACCCCCATCGCTGGGAACTTTCCTGACGAGGTGGCCCTGGAAGCTGCGCGTCAAGCCACCTTGGCCGAGCGCGAGCGGCTCGAGCGGCTCCAGCGGTCACTCGACGAGCGCACGGCACGGGAGCTCCCTAGTTCCAGTCGCAGTCGCCGCCAGTTGTTCACGAAGGACAGACCATACACTATCCCGGTCATGCGAACGCCTCTGGAAAACTTGGCTGCTGCCACTCGGATCGCAGATTCGATTCAGCCATCCGGCTCGGTGGCAGGCGAAGGCATTCGGCAGATCCAGGCTCTGCTGAAGATGGCCCTGGAACAGAAGGCCGAAGTGTCACAATCACATCAGCGTATCCATAGTAAGTCCATTCGGACGGACATGGTTCAGTCGGCTTACAGTCCTCTCGCACCGATTAAGGGACCGCGAGCTCCTCCTCCTTCGAGAGGTCCGTATGAGCACGTGGGCGGGATGGTCGCGGCGTCAGTCGGACTCCCCCTCCGAGGGGCGGTTCACGTGGGCACCGCCCGCATGACGGCGGCCATTCACTCGGGCGAGAACGTGAACGGAGTCCCCCTCGGCACAGAGGCTACGACGCTCGGGACGATATCACTCGGCGAGTGGTCGACCGGCATTGGTACGACAGGGACCGAGCGAGTGGCTGGGGCTCTACTGGTCTCGGGTGTTTCGGCAGATACATCCGAGAGGCGGAGATACCCGCCAATTATCAGTTGGCAACCGGCATTGGAAAGTTCAACGGCGAATCCAAGCCGGAAACTTGGCTCGAAGATTACCGAGTGGCCGTCCAGATCGGCGGCGGCAATGACTTCATCGCTATGAAGCACCTTCCGCTCATGCTGGAAGGCTCTGCGCGAGCATGGCTGAATCAACTGCCGGCCAGCTGCATTTACTGCTGGGAAGATTGGCCCGAGTGTTTGTCAAGACATTCGAGGGCACATACAAGCGCCTAGGCGGCTTAACTGAACTCCATCATTGTGTCCAGAAGAGCAACGAGACTCTCCGTGAGTACATCCAGCGTTGGACCACTCTGCACAACACAGTGGAAAATGTGACCGAGCACCAGGCCGTGTGCGCCTTCAACGCCGGCACTCGGTACAGGGAGCTGGTCCTGAAATTTGGTCACACTGGGGATCTATCCCTCAGTCGGGCCAAGGAGATAGCTAACAAGTACGCTAATGGCGAGGAAGAAGACCGTCTCCATAACGGCAAAGGGAGAGCTGGCGATGCCCCTCAATCGGGAGGCAATGCCAGAAAGAAACAGAAATAGAAGACTGATGCCTCCGGCAAGGCAGAGGTTGCGGCAGTCCCGGGACAAGGCAAGCCCAAGCCGAAAAAGAAAAAGAAGGAGTGGACTCCCAAGAAGAAGTCCGACTTCAAATCTGACATTCTCGATCAGCCTTGTCAGGTTCATACCAAAAAGGATGAAGAGGGTAACCTTGTGCTTCTGAAGCATACCACTCGGGAATGTCGCCTGCTCAGTCAGGAGATTGGCGCCGAGCCTTCAGGCGAAAAAGGTGAAGCCGAAGAAGACGCGGAAGCTTCCGAGTACCTTGAGATCGAAAAGGTCCTCATGATTTTCGCTGACATCGAAAGCAAGAAACGGTTGAAGGTGATCAATCGGGAGGTTAACATGTCGACTCCAACTGTCACCAAGTACCTCGACTGGACGAAGACTCCGATTACCTTCGACCAGTTCGACCATCTGCCTCATATAGCCACCCTCGGGAGGCAGGCGTTGGTCGTGGACCCAGCCGTGAACGGCGTCCGACTGCGCAAAGTCCTGATGGCCGGAGGCAGCGGCCTTAACATCATCTACACCAACACGCTCAAGGCTATGGGCATTCCGATGTCCCGTTTGAGCAAGAGCAACATGTGCTTCCATGGGATCGTACCCGGGAAGAAAGCGGATTCACTCGGACAGATCATTCTGGACGTGGTGTTCGGCGACTCGAATTTTTTTCGGAAGGAGCAGCTGACCTTCGAGGTGGTGGACTTTCGGAGCGCTTACCATGCCATCCTGGGCAGACCAGGTTATGCACGCTTCATGGCCCAACCATGCTACGTGTATCTTAAGCTGAAGATGCCGGGCCTGAATGGCATGATCACCGTCACCGGCGACCAAGTCCTAGCCAAGGAGTGCCTCCAGCAGGGCTCCAAGATCGCCAACGACCAAGTGCTTGCGACGGAACTCGAAGAATACAAGAAGGAGGTGGACACAACCGACTTGCTTAGGTCGAAGCGACCTCCTTCTGAATCGTCTTTTCAATTGGCCGGTGAGACCAAGCGTGTCCATGTCCATCTGACTGATCCGGATGCCGTCCCTACGAGCATCTCCACTTCACTCGGGGAGAAATAGGAAGCGGAGCTCATCCAGTTCCTCCGTGAGAACTGGCACATCTTCGCATGGAACCCGTCTCACATGCCGGGTGTGCCCAGGGGACTGGCTGAGCACCGACTACGAACTGACCCCAAGGTAAAACCGGTCAAGGAGTACCTGCGCCGATCCTCAGTTGAGAAGCGCAAGGTGATCGGTCAAGAAATCGCTCGGCTCCTAGCTGCCGAGTTCATACACGAGGTATACCACTCCGAGTGGCTTGCGAATGTTGTCCTGGTGCCGAAGAAAGACAAGTCAGTCCGAATGTGTATTGACTTCAAGCACCTCAATCGGGCCTGCCCAAAGGACCACTGTCCTTTACCTCGTATAGACCAGATAGTAGATTCTACTGCCGGATGCGAACGCCTGTCGTTCCTGGATGCGTACTCCGGGTACCACCGGATCCGAATGTATGGCCCTGATGAAATAAAAACAGCATTCATAACCCCTTTCGGGTGTTTTTGTTACATCACGATGCCATTCGGTTTGAAAAACGCTGGTGCTACGTTTCAGCGCATGATACAGAAATGCTTGCAAGAGCAGATCAGTCGGAATGTGGAGGCATACATGGATGACATCGTGGTCAAGTCAAGGAAATGTTCCGACCTCCTGACTGATCTCGCTGAGACCTTTGCAAACCTGCGGTGCTTTGGGATAAAACTGAACCCAGCCAAGTGCACATTTGGAGTGCCCGCCGGAAAATTACTCGGTTTCCTCGTTTCCGAACGAGGCATCGACACAAATCCGGACAAGATTGGTGCGATAATCCGAATGAAACAGCCCGAACGCCTGCACAACGTGCAAAGGCTGACCGGTTGCCTTGCGGCCCTGAGCTGATTCATCTCAAGACTCGGCTAGAAGTCATTAACCCTCTACCGACTGATGAAGAAATCTGACAACTTCGAGTGGTCGAACGAGGCACAAGCCGCATTCGAAGAGCTCAAGGCGTTGCTTTCCACCCAGCCGGTGTTAGCTGTTCCGGGCAGCCAGGAACCTCTACTCCTGTACATCGCGGCTATGAGCCAGGTGGTGAGCACTGTCCTCGTTGTAGAGCGCGATGAGCCAGGAAAAACATTCAAAGTCCAAAGACCCATTTACTACATTTCAGAAGTCCTGACCCCTTCCAAGCAAAGGTACCCGCATTACCAAAAGCTTGTCTACGGTATTTACCTAACGGTAAAGAAGGTGGTTCATTACTTTCAAGATCACTCGGTCATAGTCATTAGCAAT
The DNA here is from genome assembly GCA_039707655.1 of Elymus sibiricus. NCBI lineage: Eukaryota > Viridiplantae > Streptophyta > Magnoliopsida > Poales > Poaceae > Elymus > Elymus sibiricus. Next base: position 397,190,202 of record CM077671.1, read on the forward strand.
GCTCCTTTGGCGGAGATTCTGCACAACAGAGACGCTGCTGGCCGAGTGGCAAAGTGGGCGATCGAGCTCTTGCCTCTGGAAATAAAGTTTGAAGCCAAGAAAGCAATCAAGTCTCAAGCCTTGGCTGATTTCATGGCCGAGTGGACGGAACAAGAGCAACCGACCCCGAGTGTCTCCGAGCACTGGACCATGTTCTTTGATGGATCGAAGATGCTAAATGGCTCGGGGGCTGGAGTAGTCTTGTCTCCCCTAGGGGAGATAAGTTGAGTTACGTCCTCCAGATCCATTTCAATTTGTCAAACAATGAGGCCGAATACGAAGCCCTCCTGTATGGTCTCCGTATGGCCATCTCAGTTGACATTCGTCGTTTGACGGTCTACGGTGATTCGGACCTCCTTATTAATCAAGTGATGAAGGAATGGGACATTCGGAGCCCGGCTATGACCGGCTACTGTAATGCTGTCAGAAAGCTGGAGAAGAACTTTGAAGGGTTGGAGCTACATCATGTTCCCCGCGCAAAGAACCAGGCAGGAGATGACCTGGCAAAGATTGGTTCCCCTCGGCGAGCAGTTCCCAAGGATATATTCTTCGAACATTTGCATGCCCCCACTATAGCAGAAGATCCCTTTACGGAGGAGCCCCCGCAAGCAGTCGGTCCATCGGATCCGACTGAGGTTGAAGTTCCAACTGTGGTCGATCTAGTCCACGAAATGCTGGTAATCACTCCCGAGTGGACTCAACCTTATTTGGCATACTTGCTCAGGCAAGAACTCCCCGAAGACGAAGAAGAAGCTCGCCGAATCGTCCGTCGATCCAGGGCATTCGAAGTTTTGGGGGACCGGTTATACAAGAAAAGCACTACAGGTGTCACTCAGAAATGCATTTCCCCAGAGGAAGGGCTGCAGATTTTGCATGAAGTCCAATCGGGAACTTGCGGCCATCACGCGTCCTCTCGGACTTTGGTCGCCAAGGCTTTCTGAGCAGGTTTTTATTGGCCCCGAGCCAACGAAGCAGCAAAAGCCTTGGTCAACCTATGCGTCGGCTGCCAGTTTTACAAGAACAAGTCCCACAAGCCGGCGTCTGCACTGAAGACGATTCCTCTCACTTGGCCGTTTGCAGTGTGGGGTCTTGATATGGTCGGTCCTCTGCGGACTGGTACGAGTGGATTCACTCACATACTTGTGGCAGTAGATAAGTTCACCAAGTGGGTGGAAGCAAAACCCATCAAAAACTGGGATTCGGCCACCGCAGTCAGTTTCATTCGGCAAATCGTCTTCAGATTCGGTGTGCCGCATGATATCATCACGGATAATGGGAAGAACTTTGACTCTGATGAGTTTCGTGCGTTCTGCCACTCACAAGGCACTCGGGTTAATTACGCCTCCGTGGCTCACCCGTAGTCGAATGGTCAAGCAGAGCGTGCGAACGGGATGATCCTTCAAGGGTTGAAGCCTCGATTGATGAGAGACTTGGAGCACGCTGCAGGAGCTTGGGTCGAAGAATTGCCATCCGTCCTATGGGGCATTCAGACAACTCCGAACCGCTCCACGAAACAAACTCCTTTCTTCATGGTGTACGGGTCTGAGGTCGTGTTGCCGAGTGACCTTCAGCACAACTCCCCCCGAGTGGAACAGTACGATGAAGCTGAAGCTGAAGCAGCACGGCAAGATGGCTTAGACCTATTGGAGGAAGAGAGGGAATTAGCCCTGATCAGGTCAACACTCTATCAGCAAGATCTGAGGCGTTACCACGATAGGCAAGTTAGGGGTCGAGCTTTTCAAGAGGGAGATTTGGTCCTCCGACTGGACCAACAGAGACCTCATAAGCTGGCGCCTCCATGGCAAGGACCCTATGCAATATCCAAAGTCTTGCACAATGGAGCTTACCATCTGTACAACATCAAGGATGACGTAGAAGAGCCCAGGACTTGGAATGCGGACCTACTCCGCAAATTTTACACTTAGTTTGTCATTTCCTTAATGAATCCGAGAGACCTCGATGAATAAAGTTCTATCTCTTTATGTATTGTCGAAACTTGACTCTCTTTCACTCCGGTGGATATGCTGCCCCCAGTGGGTATAAAATAATTAAAACACTTTGCTGCGAACCCGATTTCGCCGGAGTATGAATTTCTCTGAGTGCAGGTCTCACCTACACTCGGGGGCTTAGCTGCGATCCGGCATCGCCTAAGTTAAAACGTGTCTAGAGTGGGACATCCGACTCACTCGGACGACAAGCAAAGATGGACAGGACCATCATTGTTCGAAAGAACTACTCCAAGTGCAGGTCTCACCTACACTCGGGGGCTTAGCCGCGGTCCGCATCGGAATTAAAACGTGTCTAGAGTGGGACATCCGACTCACTCGGACGACAAGATGGACAGGACCATCATTGTTCGAAAGAACTACTCCAAGTGCAGGTCTCACCTACACTCAGGGGCTTAGCCACGGACCCGCATCGCCTAAGTTAAAACGTGTCTAGAGTGGGACATCCGACTCACTCGGACGACAAGATGGACAGGACCATCATTGTTCGAAAGAACCTCTTCGAGTGCAGGTCTCACCTACACTCGGGGGCTTAGCCACGGTCCTGCATCGCCTAAGTTAAAACATGTCTAGAGTGAGACATCCGACTCACTCGGACGACAAGATGGACATGACCATCATTGTTCGAAAGAACCACTCTGAGTGCAGGTCTCACCTACACTCCGGGGATTAGCCGCGGTCCTGCATCGCCTAAGTTAAAACATGTCTAGAGTGAGACATCCGACTCACTCGGACGACAAGATGGACAGGACCATCATTGTTCGAAAGAACTACTCCGAGTGCAGGTCTTACCTACACTCGGGGACTTAGCCGCGGTCCCGCATCGCCTAAGTTAAAACGTGTCTAGAGTGGGACATCCGACTCACTCGGACGACAAGATGGACAGGACCATCATTGTTCGAAAGAACTACTCCAAGTGTAGGTTTCACCTACAGTGTAGGTTTCACCTACACTCGGGGGCTTAGCCGCGGTCCCGCATCGCCTAAGTTAAAACGTGTCTAGAGTGGGACATCCGACTCACTCGAACGACAAGATGGACAGGACCATCATTGTTCGAAAGAACTACTCCGAGTGCAGGTCTCACCTACACTCGGGGACTTAGCCGCGGTCCCGCATCGCCTAAGTTAAAACATGTCTAGACTAGGACATCCGACTCACTCGAACGACAAGATGGACAGGACCATCATTGTTCGAAAGAACTACTCCGAGTGCAGGTCTTACCTACACTCGGGGACTTAGCCACGGCCCCACATCGCCTAAGTTAAAACACGTCTAGAGTAAGACATCCGACTCACTCAGACGACAAGATGGATAGGACCATCATTGTTCGAAAGAACTACTCCGAGTGCAGGTATCACCTACACTCGGAGCCTCAATCAAATATCAACATTCAGAGGTCGAAAACCAATTGGCGATGAATCAAAGGAAATTATGTCGTTCGGAAGCATAAGTTCGGATAAAGATGCAAACGGCGGGAGCCCCAGGCTCATTTAAAGTTTCACGGTTACAACTACCACTCGGCATTCCTAGGCAAAATATTAAGAGTTTCTTGTCCCGATTTTCATTCGGGCTGAGGAGGGACCACTGCCTCCACAAAGGTGTCTAGGTCGATGCTGTCAGCTATCCGAGTGGCTGCCTCCATGAACATCTCCATGAAGTCCTCGATCTTGGCATGCTTCCTGTTAGCAACCTCGAGTGACTTCAGCTTCTTTTTGTCCACTCCCTTGCAATGGATGCGGACTAACGAAAGGGCGATGTCGGCACCAGCTTGGGCTGCGGATTTCTTCCAATCTTTCACTCGGCTTGGCACTGCTCTCACTCAGGCTAGTATGGAGTCCAGATCCTTCGTTGGATCCTCTTTACAAAAGGCGTCGCGGTCGATTGCAGAGACAGCGGTGCTAAGCCCCCTGATATACATGGCCACTCGCTCGACACGCTCTTCCAAGCGGAGCAAGGCCAGGGCAGCGCTATCCTTTAGCAGTCCTTGAGACGGATTCAGCTCCTTCTCGATTTTATCTGTCTCATCCGCCTCGTCGTCACAGAACACTGGATTCAGTCAAATGAAGAAGAAAGTCAAGAACAACGATATTCACTTGGATTGGTTAAGTTCGACGAAAATCAATCGAGAAAGTTACCTTTGAGCTTTTCGTTGGCCTCGCCGCTGAATTCTTGAACGTACTCCTCCAGCTCTGTTTTCTTGGCGGTAACTTGCTTGAACTTGGTCTCCCAGTCGGCGTACGACTTCTTCAGCTTTGCAAGTTCCTCCTTGGTCTTCTGTACAACAAGCTCCAAAGCTTTCTTCTCCTCCTCCAGCTTCCCGACTGTCTTCAGCTTCACGTCCACCTCCTTGGCCTTTCGGCTGGCCTCCTTCTGAGCGGCCGCCAGATCAATATCTTTCTTTTCGAGAGCAGTCCTCATAGTTTCTAAAGAAATAGAATTCTTCAGCCTCTCGACTAGTTTACGATTTTCTTCACGAAGATCTGGCGAAACATTTTCAGTCGGACTAGGAAGGAAAGCAGCTTTTGGAACAGTCGGACAGGAAGAACATACCTTCTATGGCCTTCTTCTCCTTCTCTAGTTGAGCATTCTTGGCCTTCTCGGCCTCCAGGTTGAGACGCAGCTCCTGCACCTTATTCTGCAACATGTGGTAATGGCTTCCGAGCTCACATACAGCCTGTCGACAGCCAGCAAAGGAAAAAATAGGGGTCAGACCTCAATTCAGATTCCAAAGACTTCTGCCGACTGCTTCAGCCGACGGCAGCCTCGGGGACTACACCCAGTGGGTGCGCTCAGCGCGCCCCCACTGGAAAATAAAAGCAAAGACTCTCTACGAGCTCATTAATGTGGTGAACTCCGTGTTCACTCGGACTCTTAGACTCCCGCCGACTGCTACAGTCGACGGGAGCCTCGGGGACTACACCCAGTGGGTGCGCTCAGCACGCCCCCACTGGAATCCAGAAACACCCAGTGGATGTGCTCAGGCGCAAACCCACTCGGGAGCAAGAAACAAAAATCACAAGGATCAAAATTCCTGACTGAACATGGTACTTACAAGGGTACTTACTCGGACGTTCTTCTATAGTGCTTCGCTCGCGTCATAAGCCGTCTTCAATCGGGAGCTCATCACCTCCAGTTGGATCAATGCCTCTTTGCTTGCCCCCACCTGATCCTCTGGCACACGGTGTAGCGTGAAGATACTGGCAGCTGGAGGAGTGGGTGAAACGGGTGCGATAACAGTCCCGAGTACAGCTTCGGCTCCTGAGCTGGCTCCATGCTCCGGCACTGAAGCACTCGCAAGTGAAGGCTCCTGCATCATGACGTCCGCGTCGACAGATGGGTTCGGCCGTTCGACCTTGTCGTCCACATCGATCTCTATCACCTCATGCAGAGCTGCAAACATTCAAAGAACAGTCGGTCATAAACAGAAAGCAAGTTACAGTATGTGCTCGAGTGCATCGAAAGCTTACCCTTTGAAGACGCAACGTCAGCGTCAGCCTTTTCCTTCTCTAGAGACTGAGGATTAGGTGGAGCAGTCAAAGTGTCAGCACTGCAATGAAAATCACACTCGGGATATTGTCACACTCGGAAAGTTCAACACTCGGATCATAACAGCAGGCCCCAAAGCAAAGATACTTACGCTGTGGCCACAGGAATGGTCATCTTGGTCTTGGGGATGAACATGGCCTTCCGAGGCTTGGTGGTAATGGTTTTGGCTTGCTTGCCCGCCTTTTCGGGTGACGGAGCGGGCTCCCCTCGCCCACGCTTCGAACTGCGAGTCGGAAGGGCACTTCCACTCGGCTTGGAGACACCGGATGCTTTAGGGCCGCCGCCATGGACTCCCGGGCCGTGGCGTGCCTTGGAATGGCTCTCGGGGACCTGTTCCTCCAAACGAGAAGACTCCGCTTCATCACCGGCCTCCGAGTCCTCATCGTCCTCATCACTTTCTTCGTCGCTCCCTTCACCATCGCCCACCTCAGTCGACTCCTCCGGGTGTTCAGTGTCGCTGGCCACGTCGATTGGCCCCCGACTGACAACTGGCACCGAGTTGTTCACCCCTGTGAAGGCCTGTAAGGTGGAGGATGGATTGATCAGTATAACAAGTTAATCAAGTCAATTGCATCAAATGCCGGAATGTCACTCGGACTATGGAATTTCGGAAATTACCTCATTAGCAGGATTCTCGGAGGAAAGTGGAGGCACTTGCCTGCTTCCTCTCGGATTGTCACGGACGGAGGAGATCACTTTGATCTTAGCCGCGACTGAGTCAGCACTGAGCTCCTCTGGATGGGTCCTAGTGGGGTCACTCGGGCCCGTGTATTCCCACATAGGGTGAGCCATGGCCTGCAGCGGTTGGATTCTCCTCTGAAGAAAAACTTCCAGAAGATCTAGACCATTGATCCCCTTTCGCACTAAAGCCACCAGGGCTATCACCAGGATGTCTACTTCCGTTTTCTCCTCCTTGGATACAGTCAGTCGGGGAACCGACCGAATGCGTTCCAATGTATAGGGAGGAAGACTCGAATGGTCATCGCCGACTGGGACGTCTTGGCAGTAAAACCAAGTTTCCTGCCATCCCTTCACTGAGTTCGGGAATGAGATTTTCGGAAAGCAGCCTTCGTTCCTCACCTGGATTCCTAGTCCCCCGCATAGCTGGCCTACATTCGTCTTGTCCTCTGACCGAGTGGGCTTTTTCATGGTCATCACTCGGCAGGTAAAGAGATGTTTGAACAAACCCCAATGGGGGGGACAACCCAGGAAATTCTCGCAAAGGGATATGAATGCTGCTAAGTAAAGTAGTGCGTTGGGAGGAAGATGATGCAGCTGAGCCCCAAAGAAGTCCAGGAATCTACAGAAAAACGGATGCGCCGGAAGGGAAAAACCTCTTTCGATGTGACTCACCAGGAGCACTCGCTCGTTGCCCTGCGGCGAAGGCTCTTCCTCTCCCGCCTCCGGCAACCGCCAAGCCCCCGCGGCGACGAGCCCTTGACCCTCCAGCTCGAGCATGCGGGCCTTGGTGACCCGCGACTGCATCCACTCGCCTTGGGTCCACCCCGCTGGTGCACCCGCGCTTGAAGACGAGCCCCGCGAGCCCCTCTTCACCCACTCAACCTTGTCTGTCGCCTCCTTCGTCATCTCCGGCGTCCCGGGGCTTGGTCTGCGGCGAAAGTGAGGTGGGGGTGTTTTGCTCGGGTGGCGGAGAAGACGGAGGCAGAGGGTGAGAGCGAGATCTGTCTCTCCAAGAACAGTGTTCGCGTCTCTTATAGCCCGAACGCCAGCACAATCTCTGGCCGTCAATCCGCGAACGGAGCGAGATCCGCAAATCTACTGTACAGAGCATCTGGGACGCGTGGCGGAAATTTTGGCGCGGTTATCGAGGTGTCGTGGCCTCCACCCTGGATTATCGCGACACGACCATTCGCCCATGCCACGCGCGCGCTTTTTGCGGTCCTGGACGTGCGGGCATTTTTTTCGAGGAGCAATCGGATCGAGCTCCGCACTTCAGAAATAAGTCGCCATACTCCAAACGGACCGAGTTCTTAACCTCATGATTGGTTGGTCACTCGGATGGATTGGTGAATCACTCGGATCGTTTCTTCCGGGAAAGGTTCTGAGCCCTTCTGACGGGATGATGAGAGCAAGTCAAACCACTCGGTCAGAAAATATTGATCCTGAATCCACTGTGGTTTTGAGTTGGGTAAGAAATGCTTAGGCTGTTTCCGGGCACTTCCGAGTGTCAGACACCCGACCATCAAAACCTCATGGATTCGGGGGCTACTGATGAGACTACCTACTATGGGTAGGGTCATGGACTTGACATCTGGGACCCACATATGGTCCGTCAATAACAAAAAGGCCCTGGGCTGAAATCACATTCGGACACCTGTGATGATTCACTCGGATCACTCCAGTCACTCGGACGTTCGAGCTCCTGCACACTCGGTCTACCAGAAGCCCAGACGACCTGGAAGACGAAGAGATCGTGGAGCAGGAAGAGACACCCATTACGCTGTCAATAATACGTTACCTGTAACGCCATAGTTAGAGCGGCAGTTTCTGTAACGCCGCATTCATTGTCATTTAATCCAAGTGATGGCGTCGGGCCAGCGGTGGCGCACTCTATATAAGCCACCCCCGGGCGCCGTCGCAAGGGTTCCGACCCTGTGTAATCACATCCCCCCATAAGCAAACACAAAGCCTCTGGGCTCGAGACGTAGGGCTGTTATCACTCCCGAGTGAGGCCCGAACTCGTACACTTCCGAGTGCACACTTGAGCCGTTGCTAGACTTCGCCCGTACATTCTTACCCCTACTCTTATTGTCAGGATCTTTCCCATGACATCCACTATTTTAAAATGCGTTCTTAATCCAATAAAATTGCATGATATTCACTGTTTCATGTAGAGCATTTCTGCTTATGCATGTTGTACAAGAGTCAAAATTAATTAACCAATAAACAGTATGATCGGTGTATCTCGTATTTTAAGAATTAATTGACTGCATCAATATCAACCATGTTACCATGTAAAAAATGACAACATTTGCTTGATGAGAAAATTAATTCCTTCAATCTTGATCATGTTGCCGTGTAGACAATGACAACTTATAATAGAGCATTTGTTTCGGGATCTTATGTGGAGTTATAGTTTATGAGAGCACTGAACATGCATTTAATTTTCGGTTTGCAATTCTTCATGCCATGGACGCACTGCCCATGTGACCCTAAAAAATCACATGTCATATTTTCAAATCCTTTATAAACATGAGGACGTCATGACACGACAACAATATGCATACCGTGCGACAAAATTGATTATTAGACATATACATCTAATCATATAGTTGATGAAGGTGTCTAACTCCTCTGGTATGTGTCTAATAAAAAACGCATTGTACATGCAAAATTAACCGATAAACACTTAAACAATATGTCCATTAATTTTTTGACACATGTAATTTATACAAAATTATGTCGGCGTTCTGGGATCGGGGGTACCCAGGCCTGCCTGCCTGCGGCCCGGCGCGTGGCCCACCTCGATGGCACGGTTCGGCCTGGCAGCAGGCCCCTCAAGACGAGACGCTCGCGAGGGTGTTAGCCTCGTGAGGAGAACGACGCCAAGACCTCCAGGGAAGCGGCCTCCCCAGGTCGCCTCTCGAGGAGCGGAGGATCCTATGTAGTGCCTGGCCTCACGAGGCTGGGATGACGTGTGCCATGAAGACCAAGACCAGGTGGGCGCCAGCGAGCGCAGTGGGGACAACTTCACCTTTGGTGCTAAGGAGGAAAGGACGCATGCGGTTTCCCAAGGCGTCTCCCCAAAGGTTTCCATTCCGGTGCAACAAGACCAAGACCTCGAGCTCAGCAGGACGGATGTCATCGTCGAGCCCACCTTTGCATCATCACCAGCCGCTTTGCAGGCGAAGACCACCTTTCGTCAGGATAAGGTGTACCACCTGTCCCCCTTTGAATTTGGCCATTGTGGGTCCCTTCCCGCCTCCGATAAGGGAAGAGGACCCGGGCCACTATAAATAGAGGCTAGGCCGCACCTTAGAGGGGGATCGGAGGCGACGAGATCCAGAACCACCAGCCCCCCCTCGCGAGGTCGCTCACCACTGTACTAGTTCATCCACAAACCTCCTCATGAGGCAATCCACCTAAAGCAGGAGTAGGGTATTACGCTTTGCAGCGGCCCGAACCTAGGTAAACTCGCGTGTTCATCTTCTTCCCTGTGAGAGAGAGAGAGAGTCCGATTCGGTCCGGCTGTGGAGCTGTGAGCCTGGAGCCTAAGCTGGTTGGGATCTTCGCACATGCCCCTGAGTTCGAACCTCTTTGGGTTTTGCGGAGCTCTAAATCCGACATTTTGCGCGCCAGGTAGGGGACGTGTTGGAATCCTTCCCCAAGCTTCGCTTCGTCTCCACTTCCCCGTTCCCATGTCTGAAACCCGCAGAGTCCGTGCCAGGCGCCGGGCTGCTCGCGTCGCCCAGATGGCGCCCGTTGGCAGTGGCGTCCCGCGTCGCTCCGCTTCTCCAGCAGCTAACGCTGCCACCGACCCGGCTGCCCACGAGCAACAGGACTCATCGCTACCACCCACTTCGCGATGCGACGGCCGCACTGCTACCCCGTCTCTTGTTCTTGCCACGGGCTCGGGGGCTCCCACCTGGAGAGCCTCTGACCAGACCGTCGTCCTCGGCACGGGCGGCCGGCGACTCATCTACGCCCGCGCCCGAGGGCTCGAGCACCTCCACAACGACCATGCTGACGGGCGCCCAAGCCGCGAAGGGTGCATCGTTGGCCACTACGACGACAGGAGGGGCATACACGACCTCACGAGCGGCTTTCGTCGGGGCTGGCACGCGCGGCCTCGCGAGGGTGGCTGGCGGGGTCGGTCTCGCGAAGGTGCCTAGTGTTGGTAGCTTCGCGAGGCACGCCCGCTGGTGGGGAGCTGCCCTGAGCAGGCGTCTGGGTCCCCAGACCGGGTGTCACCTGCCAGGAGACGGAGGGTGGAACACACACTCATGTCCCCAGGCCAGGCGCTCCCTGCCTGGAGACGGAGGGTGGAACACACGCCCATGTCCCCAGGCCAGGAGCTCTCCGCCCGGAGATAGAGGGTGGAACACATTCCCATGTCTCTGGACCAAGCCTCGCCCGTCCGACGGGAGAAGATAAGGTACTCGCCCATGTCCCCAGGTCCGGCCCGGTCCGCCTCGGGGCAAGGAGTGGAGTGCTCGCGCGAGGCTCCCGGGCACCCCAGTGAGGCGCACTAGGGCGCCAGCCTCGCACTAGATGGGAGGACCCCACACCGAGCCTCCTTTGCAACGCGGGGAGCTGCGGTGCCACGACGGCGGCGACATTCGCCTTCGGGTTTTGGGGGGCCCGAGGCCCCGTTCCGAGCCGGGTCCTCCCTGCAGAGGGCGTCAGGGGCTCCCCCCGCGCTCGAGGGCCCGTTCGGAGCCGACCCCGTTTCGCCGCATCGTGCTTGGGGGTAGGAAGTGGGCTCCATGCCCCAAAGGCATGGAGCCCCCTGCGCTCCCCCGGGCTCAACCCGTGACACTCTCACGTAATAATGAGTGGGTTGTATACGCCCGGAGGACCCCGAGGACGCGGAGGGGTTCCTACCCACGTCCAAGTGGAAGCCCCATGCTCCGCGCTGGCGGACGACACGGTCCTCCAATGACTATGCCCACGCCCAGGTGGAAGCCCCATGCTCCGCGCTGGCGGACGACACGGTCCTCCAATGATTATGCCCACACCGAGTGGAAGCCCCATGCTCCACGCTGGTGGATAAACAACTGAGGGCGCCCTAGCGGCTACACCAACCTCACGACGGCCCCTCACGGCCCCGTCTCGCTGCATTCCCCTGGGATGCCCGTGTGAGGGGGCTGTACGAGGGCTACGCTCAGGCCGGGCTTGGCGTGCTCCACCTCACCCCTTGGTCTCGTCCTGGTGATCCGGACGCCCCAACGGCGGTCGAGGTGCTCGCCAGATTGGGTCCCGTCCTGGTGATCCGGACAGGGGCCCCCTAATCATGTAGCCCCTCGCCCCTTGGTCTCGTCCTGATGATCCGGACGCCCCAACGGCGGTCGAGGTGCTCGCGAGATTGGGTCCCGTCCTGGTGATCCGGACGGAGTCCCCCCTAATCACGTAGTCCCTCACCCCTTGGTCTCGTCGTGGTGATCCGGACGCCCCAACGGCGGTCGAGGTGCTCGCGAGATTAGGTCCTGTCCTGGTGATTCGGATGGGGCCCCACTAATCACGTAGCCCCTCGCCCCTTGGTCTCGTCCTGGTGATCCGGATTCCCCAACGGCGGTCGAGGTGCTCGCGAGATTGGGTCCCGTCCTGGTGATCCGGACGGGGCCCCACTAATCATGTAGCCCCTCACCTCTTGGTCTCGTCCTGGTGATCCGGACGCCCCAACGACGGTCGAGGTGCTCGCGAGATTGGGCCCAGTCCTGGTGATCCGGACGGGGCCTCACTGGTCATGTAGCCCCTCACCCCTTGGTCTCGTCCTGGTGATCCGGACACCCCACGGCGGTCGAGGTATGCACGGGACTGGGCCCTGCCGACGCAGAGCACAAAGGCGCTCAAAATCAGCCTTCTCGTCACCATGTTTCCTTCATGAAGGCTGCTCGTACGTCAAGGGGGGACTCCTGGGCATCGCGAGCCAGGCGCCTCACTGGTCACGTAGCCCCTCGCCCCTTGGTCTCGTCCTGGCAATCCGGACACCCCAACGGCGGTCCAGGACTAGGCCCTACCGACGCAGAGCGCAAAAGCAAGCGGGAAGGAAACAAGGCGCGAAAGGAACACCATAGAATTCAAACAAGTCATTACAAGCACCGAATGTTTTGCACTCTCAACCGAGTCTGATGCCTCCACGAGGTGTGATAAATTCCACAGGTTAAAATCTTGGAGGAAGTGCTGCCATCGCCATCGCCACCACCGCTCGCCTCTACCACCAGGGGCTTGGTGTCGGGATCTAGACACGGTGTACACCTCGTCAAGGCTTTGTCGTCCTAATCCTCGCGCGACGCTATCGAGCGGGCTAGCAGGTGCATGTTGCCTCAAGCCCCCGGCCTTAGGAGCGTTCATCTCTTGGCCCTGCCGGGCATAGCGCCCCGACATCCCAGCAACGATCGACCCTCGCTCGGGGGCTCCAACCAAAAATTGCCGCTGGAGGAGGACGACCAAGGAACGCGGCGCCTTGAGGAGGCACCTCCGGGGGCCCTAACTCCTCGCCAACCCCCCAAGGGCTTCGCAAGCAGTGGGCACCTCTCGAGGCTCCGAAGCCGTCTGTTCCAGAAGAAAGGAACTGCCCCAGCTACACCTCACGACGCAGGAACCCGCTATGAGTATAACAAGCTAAGTTATCCTAACCATGACAAGCAGGGACTTTCTATTGGCAGAAATATAAAATACTCGAGTACAAGGCAAAATACGCTAACATAAAGGCGCAAGCGCCATAATGCATCACACGCCCCCACGGGGCTCTCCATGGTTCTTGAATGCAGGAAATAAAAAACAAAAGGCGGCCTCCCGAGGATCGCCGCTCCTGAGGTCTGCTCCGGCGCCTCTTCACATCCTGGGCAACGATGGCCCCGCAGCACGCACGAGCCTTTGACGGTCAGGGCGGATGCCGAGGCGACGTGGGGAAGTGGAGGCATCCGCGCCCCGTCGCGTGCCACGCGTCGAGCCAGGCCCGCAGGCGATTGGGGGCCTGCGGCGTTTTCACCCCTCGCTCCTCGCCTATGCCTCGGGACCAGGAACAGACGTGCCTTGGGCCCGGGGGCTACTGTCGACGTTCTGGGATCGGGGGTACCCAGACCTGCCTGCCTGCGGCCCGGCGCGTGGCCCACCAAGACGGCCTGGTACGGCTTGGCAGCAGGCCCCTCAAGACGAGACCCTCGCGAGGGCGTTAGCCTCGCGAGGAGAACGACGCCAAGACCTCCAAGGGAGTGGCCTCCCCAGGTCACCTCTCGAGGAGCGGAGATTCCTATGTAGTGCCCGGCCTCACGAGGCTGGGATGACGTGTGCCATGACGACCAAGGCCAGGCGGGCGCCAGCGAGCACAGTGGGGACAGCTTCCCTTTGGTGCTAAGGAGGAAAGGACGCACGCGGGTTCCCAAGGCGTCTCCCCAAAGGTTTCCATTCCGGTGCAACAAGACCAAGACCCCGAGCTCAGCAGGACGGATGTCATCGTCGAGCCCACCTCTTCATCATCACCAGCCGCTTTGCCGGCGAAGACCACCTTTTGTCAGGATAAGGTGTACCACCTGTCCCCCTTCGAATTTGGCCGTTCCGGGATCCCTTCCCGCCTCCGATAAGGGAAGAGGACTCGGGCCACTATAAATAGAGGCTAGGCCGTACCTTAGAGGGGGATCGGAGGCGACGAGATCCAGAACCACCAGTCCCCCCTCGCGAGGTCGCTCACCACTGTACTAGTTCATCCACAAACCTCCTCGTGAGGCAATCCACCTAAAGCAGGAGTAGGGTATTACGCTTCGCAGCGGCCCGAACCTGGATAAACTCGCGTGTTCATCTTCTTCCCCATGAGAGAGAGAGAGAGAGTCCGATTCGGTCTGGTTGTGGAGCTGTGAGCCTGGAGCCTAAGCTGGTTGGGATCTTCACACACGCCCCTGAGTTTGAACCTCTTTGGGTTTTGCGGAGCCCGAAATCCGACAAATTACTCATGCAATAAATATAAAATTGCTAGCTCGTGCGGATGCACGGGTTGATGGCTAGTATATATAAAGAAGGAGTAGATGGTGTTATTAGATGTTGTGTACCTGAGCATGAACAGGAACTAATCCTACGGAGTGTCATTCTGAGGCATACGAAGGGCACCACGCTGGAGATAGAACTGCACGTAGGGTATTACAGTGTGGTTTTTATTGGCCTACTCTTTTCAAAGATGCATGTAAGTTTGTCCTCTCTTGTGATGAATTTCAAAGAATTGATAATATTGGTAGACATCAGGAGATGCCTATGAATTATTCACTTGCTACTGAACCATTTGATGTTTGGGGTTTTGATTATATGGGACCTTTTGCTTCCTCTAATGGGTATACACATATTTTAGTTGCTGCTGATTACATTACTAAGTGGGTAGAAGCTATTCCAACTAGTAGTGTTGATCATGACACTTCTATTAAAATGATTAAAGAGGTTATTTTCCCAAGGTTTGGATTCCCTAGATATTTAATGACCATGGTGGTTCACATTTTATTCGTGGTGGTTTCCGTAAACTTCTAGCCAAATATGATGTTAACCATAGAATTGCATCACCTTATCATCCTTAGTCTAGTGATCAAGATGAATTGAACAATAGATAAATAAAATTGATCTTGCAAACGACTGTTAATAAATCTAGAAAGAATTGGTCCAAGAAAGTTGATGATGCATTATGGGCTTATAGAACTGCTTATAAAAATCCTATGGGAATGTCCCCGTATAAAATGGTCTGTGGAAAAGCATGTCATTTACCTATTGAGTTAGAACACAAAGCTTATTAGGCAATTAAAGAACCTAATTATGATTTCAAACTTGCCGGTGAGTAGAGGTTATTTGATATTAGATCTCTAGATGAATGGAGGACACAAGGTTATGAAAATGTCAAGTTGTTTAAAGAAAAAGTTAAAAGATGGCATGACAAAGAATCCAAAAACGGGAATTTAAAATAGGTGATCTTGTTCTTTTGTACAATTCTCGTTTCAGATTTTTTTGCAGGAAAACTTCTCTCCAAATGGGAAGGAGCATATATCGTCAAAGAAGTTTATCGCTCCGGAGCTATTAAGATCAACAATGCAGAAGACACAAATCCGAGAGTGGTTAATGGGCAAAGAATTAAGCATTATATCTCATGTATGCCCATTAATGTTGAAACGAATAATATTCAAGTGATGTCACTAGAAGAACATATAGAAAAGACCTTCCGGAACACTCCAGGGCCCTGAAAAGGAGTAGGTATGTGATACAATAATCAAACCAACTCCGACAATTCCATAAAAATAATTTATATCCGTTTTGGAATATTAGAAAAATTGCAAAAATAAGAAAATGCCGAGGGGACCCAAGAGGAGGTCCAAAGGAAACAGGGCGCTCTGACCCCAGGGCGCGCCGGGTTGCCTTGGGAGCACCTCGTGTGCCTCCTCGGCTCCGTTTTCTTCCTGGACACGTATTATGACCTAGAAAAATACATTATATATACTCTCGTAAGTTTTGACCTCCGCATTGCAAGTTTCTCCATTGTTCTTGTTTCGGGCTATTTTTCTGTCAGGAACCCTAATTTGTGAAGCACCCATGGCTCCAGCAATTCTCCGCAATAAGCATCGCATAGTCCAACCTTCACCGGGCAAACACCCTTATAGCAAAGTCTATTATGAGTTGTCTTCCGGAGAGGAGGATGAACTGGAGGCTCCAGAAGATGCTATGAGGGAGGATAAGGAAGAAGCTGAAGGACCTGGAGGAGATTATGCTAACCACCTATTTGAGTATTCGAACAAGGGAGATATACTTTTACCCCTTCATGATGATATTTCTTTACTTGAAATTGATGCATTGAATGCTATGGAATCAATATGTGCTCAAAATACAACGCTTACCCATGAAGTTATTTCGCTGGAAGAGCAGAACCGTGCCCTTTGGAGGATAAACAATAATCTGGAATATCTACTTTTGAAGGATAAGTCTACTACTTTGTCACTGCCATCACCCAAGAAGGACACTTGAGTACATCGATATGGGCACCACCCTTAGCTTGTTCCAAACTTAGGGAAGGTGCCCCAGTATCGTATCACCATCACTTTTACCATGATCATCTATCTTACTTTGATCCTTAGCTATTTCATGATTTAGAAGAATAATGTTTTGCTTAGAGTGTTTGCTTTTATGATCTATCTATCCATGTAACCAAGTGTGAGAGTTATATAATAAAGATTAGTTTGAGTTTGCTTGCTTTACTCTCATGCTTCAATCATAGCAATGGAATAAAAAAATATCATATGCTTATCCCACGGTGAGTAATGACTTTCCATAAAAGAAGTATGCTTGATAAAAGTTGTTGGGAATTAACAAACATAGTGTTAGTCACTGACACAATTCATGCAAAATTATGAAGGGGGAGAGGAGATTCACATACATATATACTATCTTGGACATCTTTTATGATTGTGAGCCCCCATTAAATATTTTTCTACATGATAGAATATTTTCTACAAGGAAGACAACATAATAAGTTATGTTTGTTTATATTCACATAGAAATTATATTGTCATGGATCCTCTAACATGTGGTTCTCGTCTATGATCTTTTGCTTGCCAAAAATTCGCACCAAGTATCTTTCCCTAATAATAAAGTGATTATTGCTTACGTCGGGTTCACCGTCACGCTATCTATACCTAATATTAAAGGACGGAGTGTTTCTCCACTTTTTTTGGTCATCTATGATTTTTCGTTCGTCCGTCCGTTTCTTCGTACGTCGTCACCGTTTTTTTTTTTCCGTTTTCCGTTGCACCTGAAAAGAAACTGTGTTTGGTTAAAAACAAAAAATAGGGTGAGATACGAGCAATCAAAGAGCCAGGCAGGGAGAGAGAGAGAGAGTACAGAGATGGACGAGCTCGCACCACCAGAACCGAGCCAGTCGCGCCTCCGCCACAGGCCCCAATCACCGCAGAGAGGGGCTCCACCACCACATGCTTCGGGACCTCCGCCGCTGCCCCCGTCGCCCACCGGAGAGAGGGGCTCCACCACCACGCTTCGGGCCCTCCGCCGCCGTCGGGCCGAGGCAAGTGGGCTGCGGCTGGACGAGGCACTCACCCTCCTAGCGTCCAACGCGAGCCGCGAGCAGAGGAAGCGGTGCGGGCTCGGCCGAACCTGGGAGCATGGGGAGGTGACTAGGTGCGGGCGTCCAGATCAAGCGACGGTAGAGGATGCGCTGGTGGTTCTTCACCAACAGGGGGGTTTGCTGCCCTGGCTCTGTCCAACCTGGTGTTTTGGGGGCGTGCTGGATTGAGAAGAGAAAGAAGAATGGCTATGTGTTGTGGTCTTGTGGATAAGGGGCAGGGAAATGGGCGGTGGGCAGTAGGACGTGTCATCGCTAGATGGTTGTGCTGGACCGATTAAAAAAATCCTGGATGAGCCTCATTATAATTACTTGCTGCTGAATGTCATAATTTAATATTTATGCCTACCACATCTTATGAATACATATATGATAGAAGAGCATCTACGTATAAAAACATCTACAACCGGACCCTCTATACCTTCCTCAAATGCTCGAAACGTCTTTCCGGTCAGTGTCGTTAAAAAAAGTTGACCCAACCGGATCCCACCTCCTTCCTAAACGTTTGGACAAATCGGCGCCCCTCATATCCATCTCAAATCTGGGGACGATATGAGGGCTCGCGGACGCGTCAGGCCGCCACGTAGGACGCGATCCCATCCCGGACCACATTTTCTCTTTTCTTATTTATTCTTTTTTTCTCTCTTCTTCTCCATCAATCACGTGCAAGTGACTGGACATATGAGAAAAAAAATGAAAAATTCGGTTGCGAGGACGAAAAAATAGGGGCTCAAAACGGACATGTCCGGTCACTGACTGGGCACGTCCGCAGGCGTTTAGTGGTCATATTTGCTAAGTCCGAATGTAGATGCTCTAACAATTAAAAATGAGTGAAATAGTGAAAAATAAATCTTAAAGGAGAAGATGCTTGGGGCTCACCGGTATTTTATGACCATCGTAATATTCCTCAACTCTGGATGTGATCAATGTCTTGGTGAGATAGGGAGGAGAGCGGAAGGAATAAAGAGCAGATAGAGTGCGACAACGGTGCATCTTGCTCGCGTCCTGTTTCGCCATGCACGACAGCTAGAAGGGGGGAGCACTCCCCTCCGTTGTACCATCTATCCGTCAGCTCTGCATACCCTAATCCCGATTCCCATCGAGGCCCGATGATAATGTCCAGGGAAGTGGTCATGTTGGCGTGGAGGGTGTGCTCGTAATACTGGCGACAACGTGTCAATAAAAGAGTGCCAAACATTATAAACTCTTTACTTTTTGGACATAATATTTTTGAAGTGGGAAAGCATAAATATAAATTTATTTTAATAGGGATTGCGAGATATAAGTATTAATATGTGGTCCTTTTGAAGATGCTACATGTATGTGAATGATGCACAATTACTTTCGCATCAAAGAGGTAGTTGCTGCTCTATCAGATCGATAAATGTTGAGATTTCTGTAATTATTTTTATGTAGGGTTGTTGAAAATCAACAACTTATTGCAAATAACCCAATTTCTTTTGAATGAATTGAAGGAGTAAGTTTTATTAGCAGAGAAGAAGATTATGAGCTTTTGGAATACAATAGGATCTTCATAAAGTGGATTCTTATGATTCTTACAATCAATCTAATTGGAAAATTTCATCATGATAGGTAAACTCTCGAATACCACGCAAACTCTAGGGATTTATTTAATACCCGTTGCAACGCACGGGCTTTTTTGCTAGTTTTTATAAAAAAAAACTGCTATTTTATGTAATAAACCCGCAGGCTATGTTTAAGTGATAAAAAACGTTTCGATATTTTTTAGTCAGTCATCGCTGTCGCTATTGTCTAACTCAGGCGGCCCATCCAAATTTTCGTCTAACGTCTATATGGCCCAACTCAAGCCGGCCCACCTTCTGTGTAAAAAAGGCTCGCACACAAAAAAGGCTGCTAGCAACACGGATCGAACTCACCTCCACCCTGATCATGACAAGCCATTGCCAGTTCAGCTAGCACGTGTTTGTGTTTTATAGAAGGCACAACCTGATGTTTAACCGGTGGTGTCTCGACCGACTAAGATGGATCGCAAGATATGATAATACATTGTTGATTAACTTATCAAATAGTCCCACCTCGCCCCCTCAGATCTAATTTTTTAATTTATATACTTCTTGGTTTTCTTTTTGGTATCGAGGAGCCATCTCAGGAATCATTAATGAGGAAATAAGACGTCTGGTAATAAAAAGGAAAGAGGGATTGAGAGCATAAGGAAATAAAGAGGGATTTTAGATGTAATTAAAAAAAGAAAGAAGGAAAGAGTAATTAACTAAGAAGGCAAACCTGCGTCCGTCACGTGATAGAGGACTCAAGAAGGATTCCATCTGTGAAGCAAAAAAGGAATCATTATGGAGGAAATAATAAGGAAGGAAAGAGTGATTGAGAGAATAAGGAAAGAAAGTGGATTTCAGATGTGATTAAAAATGAAAGAAGGAAAGAGAAATTAAATAAGAAGGCAACCCTGCGTCCGTCACGTGATAGAGGACTCAAGAAGGATTCCATCTATGAAGGAAAACAAAAGGCATATACACCACACGTCAATTATGAGTCAAGAATATATAAAAAACACGCGTACAATTTTTTTTATGGAACATGCAAGTTGAGTTTAACTTGAGCACATACAAAAAAAAAAACATGACAAAAATAGATGTCTTTGGACTAGAAAAAAAAGTTAGATTGTGGCCGATTAAGATTTCGAATTATTAAAAAAATTAATGGGATGTACTAACGCGTGGCTTACACAACATCATCCACGGCATGCATACAACTCTTTTTATTGAACATGCAAACTGTGTTTAACTTGAGCACATACAAAAAAAAATGACAAAATTAGATGTCTTTGCACTAGAAAAGAAACTCAGATTGTGGCCGATCAAGATTTCAAGTTATTTAGAAAATTAATGGGATGTACTAACGCGTGGCTTACACAACATCACCCACGGTGGACATGGCAGTAGCATGCAATCAGATCATCATCACATGTGCCAGCAATCTCTCCAGATGAGACGGTGTGGCTCCTATCGCATTGGAAGGCATGAGCAGACACGTCCGTGCATAAAAAATACAACTAGATTTATTTATGAACTGTAAAATGATAAAAAGGAAATAAAGTATTACATATATTTCATTTCTTTAAAATTAGGTTATAGGGCTTAAACATAAAATTCGACCAGTAAAACAGAACATAAGATTAAAGTTAAAGTCAATTATAATCCAATTCCAATTTAAGTGGACTATACGTTTGTTTATGAATAATAAGATATTCGACAAGAAAAATTAATACCAATAGTTACTTCGCCTCTATACCAAAATAATTTTTATTTTTGCCCAAAAATATCACATTTTTTCTACATGGTCCGAGGCTTATTCAGTGAATGAGCTGATGTATTTCTTCTTCTGTATCTAAATTGTTGAGCCGCTTCGTTTGTAACTGAATTGATAGGCGTTTTGTTTAGGTGCACATGCCACAGTTAAGCTACTTCTTTATATCAGAACTGTAGACGTCAAGAACTAAGATATGATGTTGTAATACTAATGTTTGACGTATCAAAATTGTTTACCTCAAGAAAATATATTACGTATAACACACGCAAGAAAAACTATGTCTAAATCATAATAAAAAGTGTTCATTTTTTGTTGGTTTTATACTATATTTTTCTAAGAACAAAATAAATCTTTACTCTTATTTTCCTGCTCGACTCACTAGCACCCGTCATCAAAGTACAAGGAGTCGAACTCGGAGTCCCTGTTGTGTGCGAATCAAAGTCCATACTTTTCTCTGTTATATTATACAAAGATGGAGGATCTTTGTACAACGCTCCTAATACTATGTTGTTTCTCATGTGACAGCATGGAGGATTTCAAGGAGTTTGTTGATGTCGCCATGCCTAATGATGTGAGCCATTGCATTAGTGAAGTGGGTTAATGTTTCTTTGTCTTCCGTTGCAACGCACGGGCATTTGTGCTATATATCTATATCTATCTATACCCCTATATATATATATATATATATATATATTAATAATAATAATAATATATAATATATATAATAATAATAATATAATATATATAATAATTTTTAATTTTTTTAATTTTTTAATTTTTTATAATTTTTTATAAATTTTTTTAATTAAATTAATATATATATTATATATATATATATATATATATTTTTTTTAATTTTTAATAATAAAGCAAGGTGATATTCTTGGTTTCGTCCCGCAAGTAGATTTTTTTTTCGTAGTTTTGGTCACGTATCGACGGTCCGTCTGTCCTATTTTCCTCACGTCCGACATGGTACTAATCGCGTATCGTAAGTTGACCCTCGCTGTTTTCTCCGCTCGATGCGTCTCTTGTACGTCCCCTGCTTGCTATCGCCCTGATGACTGGGCCTTTCTGGCGTCCCCCGGTGGGCTGATGCGTGCACACAAATTCAGCCCACCAGACTGTCGACCGAGTGAGATCGAGCAATGAAAATTACTTTATGTGACGAAATCAAGCAGCGAAAATTACGTGAGGATTATTAGGACTCGTATGTAGTACCACCTCGCTCCTTTGCATATAATCAAATCAATTTATGTACGCGGGCAATTTTGCCCCATCAGAAATCATCAAGAGTAGGAGGGGAACACAGCGAAGAAATTAATCCCACGAAGGAATACCCAACAGAGGAAGGAAAGGGGTGTGGGGAAGACGAGCCGGAGCAGAGGAGGCCGGACGAGGCAGCGGAAAAACAGATACCCCGCGGCAACGCCTGCGGGAAGGAGCAGGGGCTGGGAGCGGTGGAAGGGACAGCGCCGCCCGAGACTCCCGGTGGCGCACAGATAGGAGCGCGAGGGGGTGCCGGGCTCCTGGGCCCATTACACGGAAGGTGAACAGCGGCTTGGCGGCGAACTCAACCGGATCCTACCGGATCTAGGCATGGGGACGGCGCAGGCCGCGGATCCGGTGGAGCGAGCTTCGTCGAGGCCGGCGGCGGGGAGGAAGAAAAGGAATGGAGAGAGGGCGCGAGGTGGTCCACCGGCGGAGCTCCGGCGAGGTTGCTACCGTCAGTGGGGATGCAGAAGGGGCGCCGCGGTGGGCGCAACCGGCAGAGGCGGCACGTCCCGACTCTCCCGAGGGGACCTCTGGTTATCAGGGTCGGGGATGGATAACTGTTTCTTTATTTTATTACTTGGGCTGTTTCTTTTTTGAAAAGAGTATTAGTTGGGCTGTTGACGTGGAACCGTGAGGGCGTGAGGCGCTATCAACCGATGTGTTAGCTACAGATATCCCTGAGTTCATTATACACGGATGCACAAGGTATTTGGTACAGATAGATTTTTTTATGTGTGCTAAGAACAGGAACAATAGATTTTATTTCTTGGATACAAAATCCATATATGTACGTGCATTCAAGTTCTATACGTGCATGCTACAGAATTAGTGGCTCGTATTTTTTTTTCCTGAAATCTGCTTATATAATTTCAAAAAGTGTATGCATGCTTTAAAAAATGGTTGTGTAATTTAAAATGTCTTCGTGCTTTTTGAAAAAAATACATGATTTTCCAAAAGGTACACTTGCATTTTAAAATGTTTGTATTGTTTTTCAAAAAAGAGTTTATGTATTGAAATATTGTTTGCATTTTTTAAAAAACACCCTTTTTAAGAATGTGTTCATGTATTTCTAGAAGTGTTTGCATGTTAAAAAATGTTTGTAAATTAAAAAAGGTTATGTGCTTCAAGAAAATGTTCATATGTTTTAAAAAGAATATTGATGCATGATGAAAATAAATTAAAAGCGAGTTGGATTATGAGGGATAGTGTATGGAATAGGATAGGTGCATGGTGTAGCCGGTGTAGGGCGGCCCTTAGGTCCAGCTCGACTAGATTAGCTTTAAAAGTTATAAATACTCCTTTGCGTTGGCATGGTTCAGTGTTACATCTGTTGTGCGGTGGCTAAGATCAAAGGAGATTTTTTTTCTCTTACCCGCACATGGGCTCCAAATTCCTGTTTGATTTTTCTTTAAGAACCGCTAATTGAAGCTGTTGAATAACATGTGTTAATTTGTCTCTTGATTCATCCTGTGTGAGATTAATGCTTAGTGTCTTTTCACGTGTCTTCTCTTGACATCGAATGTGCTATGCATACATTTGTCTATGGTATTTGCTCACATATTGAAGCACCTATAATGATTAGAATCCCTTCGATTAATTTTTTTTCAAATCATGCACGTGAATTACGAATCTCGTCATTCAATATATACCGACCGCCGCAAGTCTAGCTATGTCACGCTCGGTGAGATATTTTCCAATTACTCACACCAATATACTACTAGATACCGTTAACAATCTAGATATTGTCCCTCATCCGATTTGGTCACGTACCGGCGGTCCGTCTGTCCTATTTTCCTCACGTCCGAGGTGGTACTAAACGCTGCTTGATCAAAATTTTGAGTCCGTCGCTGGATGCCTGGGCCAAAAGTATTAATGTGGCCTTTAGTGTGCTTTCTATATTGCATTAAAAAAGTTGGTCCTTTCACGTATGTCTTCAGGCAATCAGCCATATTTTGTTTTACCCGTGTCCAACTCCAATACGGACAGGATTTCACACAAAATCGGCTCCTATAAGATGTAAAGGCTCGACCAGAAATACATGTAAATTGCATCGCAAGTTCGCCTCAAAGTCCACCCAATGTCTCCTCCGCCGACTTAGCTGGAAAGCAAGATGTCGCCCGACAGAATCTGTCCACCTTCGCCGGTAGTTCGTCCACTGTTGCCTCCATCGACTTCGCCGAAAAATAAGACGCCGTTCGACAAAATATGTCCAATGTCGTCTTCGCCTACTTCGCCGGAAGACCGTCCAATGTCTCCTCGTCAGGCTTCGACGGAAAACAAGTTGGCCTCCGACAGTGCTCCACAGTTCATGGGAAATTCGTCGGCCGATTCAACACCTGAGGTATGTGCACAAAAAGCTGAAATCATGGTTTTTATTTTCCATGCCTCTCCGCCCCGTTGTCCCATGCAAAAAAGGAGATCAACGAGCCGCGCACAAATCGCCTTCCTGGACGACCCGTTCAATCTGCAGCTCAACCCGCCACCGACCTTACGACGCCGTCCCGATCCCCTCGATCGCCTCTCTCCCCAACGCCACAAGCACCACCACCATGAGCGAGTGTAGCCGTCATCGCTCCTCGCCCCACCACCACCGGTGAACGTAACCGTCATCGCTCCACCGCGCCGCCTGCTAGAGCTGCTCTTCTGAGCCTCCCTTCCCTCTGCTGCTCGCTCCTGCAATTCTATGGCTCGTCTTCGCGTCTGCCGCAAGCCCAGGATACTGTTTACCGGCGTCCCAGCAGCCACACCATGCTCTTACTATCTCGAATACGAAGGCCTACCAATTAGAGATTCATGCATGTATATGATTTTTGTTATTACAATTGCAGCTCATGCCAATCAACATATCCTGCAGAACAAAGTTTAAAGGTCCTGAATTACAGTGCTATGCATTAGAGGTACATGCATGTATATTGTACATTGGTAGACAGAATATGCAATACTTGACAGTGATGTAGATAGTTTGATCAGACTCAGCTTGCTGGTTACTTATATAAATAGTTCTATGCCCGTATCTTGTTGGAAATCCAAAAATTCAGTCGCTTATGCAGCCTATAATTAACTTTTCAACATTGTTAGTTGATTTAAAAATTGAAGGTTTAACTTAAATTTTGTTGTTATTGCAGAAAATTGATGGCATCACTGAATTGACAGGCGATTTTGATAACTTTGATAACCGCCCTTAAAACAAACAAAAATTTCTGAAACAGGTGTTGAGGAGCAATCACCTATGTCAGCTATGTTAACGTCTACTTCAGTTTCTGAACGTTTTGAATCAATTGTGCCGGAATCAGATAATCAGATAGATCGTGATCCATTGCCATCACCTCCGTCCCCAACTAGCTCGACATTATCTCCGTTCTTATATGATTATCTCACACAAGGTATTTGTTTGATTTATTGTGTGTGGTTTCATATTCAATATATTCTTAAATTATTTGAATTTTTGCAGATTATGCATTGACCGACCATGATCTATGTGCTCATATAGCAATAGAATCATCTTTGATTTCGCACAAAAAAATAGAATCATCTTAAAACAATTACTGGTTAAGATAGATGGAAGTTGTCTTACAAAATCAATTGATGTGCCTGCTAGATGAAAAAGAGTGGGTAAATGATGATGTAAGTACCCTTACTCAAACAGGAAAAAAAATCTAATCACTAATATTTATTAGTAATGTATTCTTAGAAAATCTAAATTATAGGTGATCAGCACATATATATGTTGTATAAAGGACCAAATACAAGTCCAGGATGACAGTAAAGTATATTTTAAGAGTCCTTTCGTTACCTCACTATTAAGACGGGATGACAACCTTGGAATACAAGAAGATAGTAAGTTTATGACAGAGATCGTCAAAAATATATGAAGCATGACATGGTAATATCCATATCCATAATTTTCATGGTCCAGGTTTCATACATTTTTTTTACTTTCCTAATTATCTTCATTACAGATTATTATGTTTGTACAAACTATATGTGCAAATTTAGCAGCTCTGAGCATGTGTACTTGCATTTGCAATTTGCAAGTCCTTTTTCCTACTATACTGTGGCTCTGGATTGTTGTATCAATCAGACTGATATGAACCTACTCTGTGAAGATGAAGCTGGTGCTTTTGGTTTGCTACTAACATTGGTTAAAATTTTGTTCAAACACTACACGCTGTTATTCAGAGCTAGAGCATGAAAAGAAGTTAGTGTGCTTGAGACAGGCAGACGGGCCTGCAGAAATTGGTGGGAGGGAAATGTGTACCTGCTTGAGATGTACGCTCTTAGAAATTAGTATTGGATAGTAAGCACAAACTGGAACTGCAACAAATGATTGATTTTGGCTCATTGAAGAAGATGCTCAGCAGACATTTGGAGCAGAAAGCCTGCACATTTGGAGCAGAGACTGTTAAACCATCATCGAGTGAGGTGAGGTTCCCACTAAATCTACCAACTGCGACCAAATCGGTTCTAAAATGCTAAACCAGATCCAATATGTAATTAATTAATCTCCATTGCAATCAGAATGGGGAAGAGAAGAGAGAAGAGGGGAAATGGCAGGCATTACCTTTGCAATACTGGAGGTGGCGTCACGGAAGCAGGGGAGGCGGAGGGCAGCCAGGCGCGGGGGAGAATGGAGAGGCGAGCGAAGACTGTCGGGAGGCTCACCGGGATGGCAGCAAGGTGGCCGCGCTGGTGTGTGAAGCGGCGGGCGACGCACACGTGAGGTCCGCCAGGAGGACGCGCTCTGCAGAGATTTGGGAGGAGAGGAGGTCGGCGGGAGGGATGTGAGCGGTGTCATGGTGGTCTCGCCGCTGGGCGACGACAGGAGGACGACGAGCTGAGACGAAGGAAAGCGAGTCGGCCGCGTGCAGGAGACAGAGCGAGGCGAGAAGAGCAGAAGAGTGCTGGCGTTGTTCTCCATCGAGAAGGAAGACACAGCAATGGAAGAGACTGGCGGGTTTTTTTTCGAGAAGAGGCTGGCGTTGCGGGTGAGGCGGCTACTTACCGTGCCTAAAGAAAGATGGGCCGGGGCTAGCTCTTGAGTGTGTTTCTCTTTTTTTATCCTTTTTTCCTATTTCATGGTTACTCAAACAAAAACAATTTTATTTTCAGCAAATAGAATTTCTTTGGCCGGGATTTAACAGAGGTTCAAATATTTCGAAGTTTTACAAACTTTGATGAAAGCTGAGTTGGAATTATTACATACTAATATTCTCATCATCTCAAGTCGTCATTAAATCTTATTATTCTCATTTTTTATGAGAAATATGCACATCTTTTTCCAAGAGTGTGCGTGTTGTGTATAGCAAGTCTTTATGTTTCGTCCAAGCGCAATTTTTTTTACAAATGAACTTGTTAGTCATAGAAAAATGAATTAATTGAAAAATACTTAAAATTTTGAAATAATATTTCCAAAAATTACAAAACAATATTAGTGTTATTCTGAACAATTAAAAAACAATTGAAAGACCATTCCATGCACCACTACTCTTTCATCGGATGAAAGTGCGGAACTGAAATACATCCTGACGAACGATGTTAGGGAGGCTATCAATGAAAAGTGATACTCTAGGATACCTGTTTACTAGCGTTCGTCAAAATTGAATATAAGAAGTGTTGCCAAATGACACAAGGACCGAGTTCTATTAATTTTATCGCCCGTTGCAACGCACGGGCATTTGTACTAGTAATATATAATATCTATACCTTATTTTTTTTACTTATATATTATATATATATATTTTTATTTATTTATTTTTTTTTATTTTTTTTACTTTTATATATATATATATATATATTTATATATATTTTTTATATTTTATTTATTTTTACTAATAAAGCAAGGTGGTATTCTTGGTTTCGTTCCGCAGTAATTTTTATGTGCTTTTTATAATATATAAGATATATAAGCGAGGTGGTACTAATTCGAGGACGTATGATGCTTTAATTTTCCGTGTTTCGACCTCAGCTGTTGGGCCGCACGTTCAGCTGGGCTGGTCCACTTTTTTTCCTCAAAAAGGAAAAAAAATGATTCTACGATTTAACCTTTTTCTTGGTGTAGTAGATAAAATATATTTGCGTTCTGGAGTCGAACACGCATTCTCCGTCACGAAGTACCACATGCCTAGCCACCAAACCCGAGGATGTATTGTGTTCCCTTATTCATAGTCGATCACTTGTGTGGATCGGACGCCTGGGCCTTGGCCCGTTCTATCCCAACGAAGTGCAGCAGCTCATAGATTGGCCTGCCAAAAGTTACTGCTCCTACGTGGAATCAAACCCACGTCCTCTGCTTCAGTTCTAAAGTCTGCAGCCATTAGAGCTAGCTTTTGGTTGTGATAGAAGAGAGGGTTTGGTTTTAAATTAATAGTCCCACCTTGCTATTGTATGTCAAATCTTAGCAGTTTATATACCTCAACAAATAGACAATCAACAAGCCTCTTTGTCAATCAATAATCAAACAGAGGGTGAGGTGTTGGCCGGATTGTGGAAGAGACTAAACAATGAGAACAACGAGGGAATGACTGAGTGTGGGAACATAGTATATGAATCGAAGTTGGACATTGAATGAAGGAGTAAAAGAGCTACAACGTGCATCGATTATGGACGGCAGCCTACACACACGTGACATGACTGAACGGGTCCTAAACAAACCAGATATGGTTTGATTTCATCAGGAAGTTGCATACACATAGGGACACAACCATTTTTTTCCATCAAAGAAATTCATTTTACCATTTGGTCACATAAATAGACAGATTAGATTTAATATATAGTTGGCACAGCATTCAGAGTCAGGGAGATAACCAAAATAGTTGGCACATCTTTGTGCATAGTTTGGAATTTAAAAATTCAAGAATTCACTTCAGCAAGGAAACTGAATCCAAAATTTTAAATAATCCCAGTATGCCACTGTTGCACTTTGAGCATAAACATTTATGTTGAGAGAAAGCTAAACTTTTTCTTTTCTATACTCATATCAGAATTGAGTAGATTAATATTTCCATAGAAAAAACTAATTAAGCATCCATGTCGTCGCCAATTATGTGTGCAACTTAATGTTAATTACAATTATATAATGTTCAATACAACCTGTGTCTCCATCCAGTTAGAAAAATACACGGAGATACTTTTTCTCCCGTTGTAACGCACGGGCATTTTTCCTAGTCCTAGTCCTAGTCCTAGTCCTATCCTATCCTAGTCCTAGTCCTACCTAATCTCTACCTAATAATAAAGCACGGGTAACTTCTGGTCGTACGTCGTCGGCTATTTTACGAAAACATCCCTATGTTTCTTGGTATTCAACCCGCAGTCCTTCTAATAAGTCAATCGAACCGTTACGGACGAGAGAAAAGAAAAAAAAATCCGCACGGCGACCTTGCCTTACATCTCCACCTCCAGCGCATCTCCACCTGCCGCTCGCCGCCACCCTGCGACGTTGCCGCGCGCCGCCGGCCCCCGCCACACGCCGCCGACCCCCGTCGAGCGCTGGCGCAGCCGCCCCCCGCCACACGCCGCCGTCCCCCGCCACGTGCCGCCGCAGCCGTCCCCCGTCGCGCACCGCCGCAGCCGGCCGCTGCCGGGCGCTGCCAACGCCCCTCCGCCGTGCGCCTTCCCCACCCTTGCGGCTTTCCACCACCGGTGTCGCACCTTCCCCCAACCCCTCTCTCTCTTGCCACGACTCGACGCCGTCGTCCTCCACCACCAGCCCAACCCTCGCGTGTTCCTCTTCCAGCGACGCTACCCACCCTCCCTCCTCTCTTGGCCGACATCCAGTGCTCCGGCGACGGCAAAAGACAGTTCCAAACCGTCTGCCTCGCCTCTCAATCACAGGTGAGCTGACGGGAGCCGGTTTTCCTCCTCCCCGACGCTCTTCTTCACCTGGACGGAGCACCTGCTCCTCCCATCACGCACACATCGACGAAGCAGATCGTCGTTGCCCAGGCTGCGTGCAGTTCAGTGCTGCTCTGCCCCCATCGACTTCAACCACCAGCTCGCGAGGTGCACGCCATGTGTTTGTTAAAAAGACTCAGTGCACTGCAGCATCATTTTGGCTTTGTTTCATGGTCATTTGTAGGTAGCTCATTCTTGCTAATTATTGTAGCTTAGATTGCATTTGTGTATGTTACACCCCATAGCTTCATGTATTAGTTCCAATGTTACATGACCTTTGCATAATTTAGTGGCATATTAATTTTTATGGTAGTGCACGTTTGAATATAGTCCACGCTGATCTGTGTAGTGGCGTGCTCTTTTATTTATTTATTTTCAAGGAAAAGAGTTGTGTCAGTTAATGCGCCAGCCATAAAACTGAACAAGTAAAATGAATATACAGCCACAATTACCTGCTCTCTAGCAATAATAGTTTGTGGTTTATAGAGTTGACTTCAACTGTTGTCTAAAAGCCAGGTTCTAATTTTTTTTCCTATTTAATTTGATAGAGAAGAGATGGCTATTGATGAGGCCGAGCTTGAGCCTCTAGAATTTGCCCAGAAAATGCACACTCAACAAAAATTACAACAACATGTGAAGCAAAAATGTTTTTATAGTGCCTCTTTCAAAGCATCGAACTTAAGTGTAATGAAGATGCTAATTACATCATTTTGATTGGTGTTACAGCAACTGGAGATGTTAGTTCAAATTAGAAAACACTGTTTCGAGAGCCGATCTGTCATACTTGAGACTGTATGTGCTCTATGCTTGCCCCTCTCACTGAAACATACACAACTAAACTTTTGCTAAGTGTTTATGAGCAGAAGAAGCAATGCGTAATGCTTATCTCGACTTTATTGTCAATGCAGTTGCACAGGCAGTTGGAGAGTGCTGATTTCGATACCAGTGCGTCAATCTTGACTCCGGAGCAGATCCAAGGGATTGTTGAGAAATACTCCAGTTGACATATTTGAAGAGATGAGAGATTTACAATTTTACATCGCATCCAGTCTTCTCCCTCTACTATAGCCGATGGTTGTATTCTGCCCATACACGAAGCATATAATTGCCATCCAGCTTTACTTCATGTAATCTGCACTTTGCTCAGTGAAAGACTACAGGTGTTCTAATTACATTGGCAGTGGCACCTGTTGAAACCGTCTTCCTGGCTCCCGCAGCGAACTTCGCCGCCACTCCGCTGTCGATTCCCACCCAGGCGGCTGGCCTCCTTGCGGTGGTGGACTTCACCCTCTTTAATCACCTTGAAGCAGATTGTCGTTGTGCCACTGTCCGGCAATGGCGAGAAGGGTGGCTCGCGCCAAGAAGGCCAAGGTGAGTACCCACTATACGCATCTCATCGGCTTTGTGTTCATCGAGATTGGCTTCTTACGCGGCTGTCCAGGTTGGGTGGTCTGCAGGCCAGACTAGGTAGAGATATGAGTATCATCATATAATTTTGTTTCTAGAATATGTAATAGGTAACAAGCAATGTTGTTTTCAATTTACAAGAATGCTGATGTTGTTTGAATGCATATATAATTACTGGAATTAGTTTAAATGCATATACAGTACCTTGATGTTGAATTTACAAGTTACTGATGTTGGATTTACTGTCTTATAGATTTTGTAATTTACAGTTGCTCCACAAAGTTGGTGACTGTTGTTTGTACAGTGAACTGATATAGAATGCTTGATCACACAAACTAATCTGCCCGCATATTTACAGTACTCTTATGATGAATTTACAGTTTGGTGATGGTGGATTTACACTCTCCTATAGATTTTGTAATGTATTGTAGTAGCTCCATATAGTGTGTCATTGTTGCTCGTACAGTGAGTTCATATAGAATGCTTGATCACATGAATTTACATGAATGTATATTACAGTTTCCTGGTGTTTAATTTATAATACATTGATGATGGATTTATGGTCCTATAGCTTCTGTAAATTTTAGTAGTTCTTTTGTGACTGCTGCTTTTACAGTGAGCTGATAGTGAATTTTCCAATGGCCACCTCTTTTTGAGATCACCATCACTACCTGGCACTATGATTTTGCTATAACTGTTGTCCTCCTAATAGGTGCTATACTTTCTCTTTCTACTTCTTTTGTTTTGCCATGTTTGTTACATTTCATTGTGATTCTTTTATATTCATTGTTCCTCTTCTTGTTTGATGTTCTCGATGCTGCAACAGTGGCGACTGAGAATCCAGCGACACTCGAATAGAAGTTGAAGAATTCTTGTCCTTCTCTTGTGTTGAACTCCATTCCCAGGTGTGGCATTATAATGCTCTCAGTGTTCATGACATTTCCTTCGTGTGTTAGATTATTTCCAGTTTCCAAGAAATTCTGAATATCCTCTTCATTTAAATACTCATCTTCCTTTTCAGTCTGTTGTAACTGATGGTTATCCATGCTTTTCTCAGCTTCATTATTACTCTATGCATTTTCCACACATGTGGCACATTGTCTGAAGTGTATGCATTTCCCCATAACATGACGGATCCTTCATCTTCAGCTAACCAAGCGTATGCTATTTATTTATTTATTTTCTTCATGATTTTTTGTTGCTGATGCAACCTGAGTACGTGTTTACATTTCAGTTTCTCTACTTGATGTTTCTTAATTACCTGGTCCAAGCTTAGATTGTCAAGAAGTCCTACTCTCCAGGGATTTGAAGAACCGGGATCAATACTGGCTTCATCTCCTTGTGTTTGTTGCGGGACCTGCAAACATGGTACAAGGTTAGTTCTTTAAAATAAATTAAAAGAAGCTTTCTGTAGCTTGTTGCCTTGTTGTACATTGCTGTAACTTACAGTTAGAGGGTTGTACAATTATGTATCATCAAACTGGTTTTATGTAGCATCTTGTCCATCCTGGTAGTTGAGTAAGTTATTTTCTGTGAATTGCTACTGTTTCAAGCAAGGAAGTCAATAAAATTTGTTGTCTGATGTGTGTAATGTACTATGTAGTTCAGCTTTGCACAGGTACTCTATGTATTTACCTCAAAGTAGATGTCTGACTGGAGCAAGTGAATGAATGAACAGGGACCCTGCAGAGAATTAGTTTATATGTTACATAACAACAACAAACTATTCAGTTATCTGATCCTTGTCAAAAACTAATTGCTTTTTTTACTTACATTGAGAGAAGGGTCATCTTCAGTGTATATAAATTCCATGTCCTTTGCAATATTTGGCTACCTTGAATGATGCACATGTTAACCTTCTGTCTCTGTATGTTGGGTGGAGTCAAGCCCCTACATGCAGTAGAAGAATCATATTTAAGGGTTGTCGTTCAGAGTTTTTCCATGTATGTTGATGAAGTCATGCAAGTGAAGCACTTCATTGTCCCCTATACTTTTTTGTGACTTGTTTGTCTATGTATGTTGGGTGAAGTCATGCAAGTGAAGTGATATATTTTTCCGATTTGTTTGTCCATATATGTTGAGTGAAGTCAGTGAAGAAGTTCTTTTTGTTTGTCCTTTAGAAATTTATTTATTTTTGTTTTGGTTTAACGGGTAATACTGTCCAGTTTACAGTGCCTCCTAAAAGTTTGTGTTTAATTTACCGTTTTTTCGTGATGAATTTACAATACCACGATGATGGAATAACTTCCCTGTAGTTACTAGATTTTTTTTTGAATTGCTATGATGGATTTTACTATACTGTAGTACTCATAGAAGTCTACTTTTTTTTGAACTATTTGAAGGAGATTATGAGAGTACTGACCTGCAGTTTGTCTTCTTGGTGTGACTGTAGTTTCCTGATTGTGTAGCTATTCTGTCCCCTTCTTCCTCCATCCCCTTTCTCGTTGTTATCTAATCATAAAGCACACATTGTTACTGGTTGTTTCTCCTTATTTTTACTGAAGTTCCAATATCTTTCTTGTGAACTGGTTGTTACTGACTGGAATTTTAGTAATATGAACACTGCAAAATTTATCAAATCTGAATATGTGATACACTTTAAAATTTAATGTTTATTAATAGTGAGTTGACTGTAAATTTCAACTTAAGCCACTGTATTTAAGGCTTCATGACGATGAAATGTTTAGTATGTGATTAGTTCATCATGTGTTGATCATTGTACAGCAGGTTGATGATGATTTTACGGCAGCCTAATGATGAATTTATAGTATGTTTGTGTTCATGAGTTTCTTCCACAAGTATCAACTTCAGATCCTTGGTAATGCCATGAGAATTTCAGGTTTTCTTCCAAAAGTGTTGTATGTAAACAAAACTATCGTTCAAAAAAATACTCACTATTTTTAACTTTTTTAATAAAGCAATTATTTTATAAAAAAAATCATGTTTTCGAAAAAAAAGAAAACTGATTAAGAGATTATTCCATGAACTACTCATCAATTAGGCGACGAATGCCAAGTTGGCTTCTTAACGACCGAAATTCAACCGAGAAGCAATAATCCGTGTAACATTAATACCGATGTTTATTAGAACTGAATATAAGAAATGGTGCGGAATGACAAAGAACTTCTTCAGGACTTCGCGTTTGCTAGGTGCGTCGTTTGGCGAACAAAGTCCCATGTTTTAGCTAAGGAAGGTTGTACGAGTAATAAAATTTATAAAACATGGTTCCATGTCTCCCCGGGGTCATGCTGGTAGGCTCGGAATCAATGGAGACTGGTTAATAATCACAATGATTCCAACTAAAAAAAGAAATTGTACCTAATGGCACACAAACCAAGTTTTACAGGATTCCACGCCCGGTGCAACGCACGGGCATTTGTACTAGTAATAATAAAGCACTGATAGCTTCTGGTCATACGTCGTGGCTGGTTTGCAAAAAAGCACATGCTTTTAATCGAATTCAACCCGCAGTCCTTCAGTAAGTGGAAAAACACGTTTCATTTTTTTATAAAAAAACCCCTGGCAGCGTCTCTCCGGCGCATCTCGTCGCCTGCGCGGCAGCCTGCGCCCCTCCCTCCTTCTCCTCCTCCCCTCGCCGCCGACCGTTTGCGTCCTCCGGGCAAAGCCCCCGCGCGGATCCGACGCTCGTCCTCCTCTGCACCACAAGAAACAGAGCAGCGACGGCGCATCGCAGGCGAGGCAGACTTGGCGGTGGCGGATCCGAACGGGAACCGGTCGAAGAGGCGGATCTGGGGGCGCCTACCCCATTCATGGCGGCGGCGGGGCTCCTGGGCGGCGCGTCTGGAGGTCGTGGAGCTCGAAGTGTTCCCATGGCTGCGGCGATTACTCGATAGGAGGACGATGCAGGGCTCGCGAGGACGGCAAAGAGGAGGCCGAGGTCGAGGCGAGGGAAGCCTGCCTTGGCTTGGTGTCCGCGGTGCGCCGGTCGCCGGACGGGGAGGCGACGAGGAAGAGCGCTCCGGCGTTGTTGTATACATGCATGCATCAATGGCCACGGGGTGAGAGAGAGACGGAACAGAGGAGAAGGAAAGGAAGGGCAGAGGGGGTGAGAAGAGAGAGGGGAGACCGGGGTGAAGCATGCGGGAGATGCTCCTCCTGACACGCGCATGTTGGACCGCGACGGCGGAAATCATGACGGCGGCAGTTCCGAGATCCATGGGCGGCGCCATTGTTGTGGTGGAGCTGTTGCTTCCTGTTCGAGAGAGAACAGAGAGGGTGAGAAGAGAGAGAGAGAGAGAGAGAGAGAGAGAGAGAGAGAGAGAGAGAGAGAGAGCGGGGAGAAGCGCGAGGAGGAGCTGGCTCACCGGCGCAAAGTCCGGCTGCAGATCGCCAGCGGGGGGTTGACTCGACCCTTCGTGGATGAGCGCGCGGGGAGGCAAGCTCGCGCTCGGCCGTGGTGAGGGAATCTGGGAGGGCCCTCGCTGCGATGGGGAAATTTCTACCTATAAACAGCCGGGCCACGCGTCCTCTACTACTGGGTGCCACGCACCGCTCTACCTCACCTCTTCTTCTGGTCCAGTCGTTGCTTCCCAATCCCCATCCACACACGATCTTATGGTCCAGTCGTTGCACCCGTACACACTTAGGTTTTTCTTTTAACAGGGAAATGTTCCCAAACGCCCCGGATGGCGGTGACACAGGTTACATTGACGTCCTAAAAGCAACTCCGTTATCCATTTCGTTCGCCCACGTCTGCTTAGGTCTGTGCAAACAAAAATGAATGCTCAACGCCGCGACTTATTTTCATTTTGCGTCTGGTTTGTGTTCGTTCGGACCCATTTCAGGACCAAATTTGGATCATATTTGGGTCTGAGGCGGACACAAAGAGGACATTTTATGAACCCGCCTCATCCGTCTGTGTTCGGACCTGCCCCACCTGTCACCCACCCACCTCCCTCTCCTTATTTTATTCGCTGGCCCATCCCCACCCCACCTCTCTCCTCCTCTGCGCCGACGCCGGCGTGGCCGCGTGCATGTCGTTCCGCACGGCGACCAAGTTGCGGGGCGCGCGAGGCGGGCGAGGCCAAGCGGCGGGGCACGTGAGGCGGGCGCCGCCATAGCGGCGAGGCGGCGCGGGGCGAGGCCGAGCGGGTACGACGTGCGGCGCGACGCGGCGAGCTATGGGGGGCGGGGCATGGACGACGCCGATGCTGCGAGGAGCACCACCCTACGGGCCTGCGATGCAACAATGGTGTCTCAAAAAGCTACGACAGTGGATTTTCCAAGGCCAGCGGCTGGCAAGACGAGTCGGCTGCAACAACGCCGGTTGCTATGATGAGAGATTGTAGCAAAGGTGGTCGACGATGAATCGGCTGCTGCGATGGGGATGCAGCAGCGGTGACGGTAGTGGTGGCTAACGGCGAGTCGGCTGCAGCAACGTCGGCTGCTGCGATAAGGGGTTGCCGCAGTGGTCGTCAGTGTCGGCGAGCGGGCTGGAGCGACGAGGCGCATAGGGATAGATGAGGAATGACAAGTGTGTGAGGCGGATGGCACAGTGTAGCTTTTGAGAGAATTTGTATCCCGTTGCAACGCACGGGCCATTTTCCTAGTAATAATAAAGTGACTATTGCTTCCGTCGGGTTCACCGTCGCGGTATTTTTATAAAATAGTCCTTGTGTTTTTAGATAAGGAAACCCGCAGTCCCTTTTTCGTTAGTTTTCCTCGCTCGGCTATCGTACATACTCAGCTCTCCTAGACCAAATTGGACATCTCCTCTGTTCGTCTGTGGCCCAACAATTCTGGCCCACCTGTATGCCAACAATTCTGGCCCACCTGTACGCCAACAATTCTGGCCCATCTGTACGCAAAAATATTCGCTGGAGAAGGAATCGAACTCCCATCCTCCAGGTTAGTAAACACTGTCGTGAGTCGTGACCAACTAAAGCACGGGATCCGCCTGGAAGAGGGTGGGATGGAGCACGGCGGTTCGGTGGTCAGGGGCTCAGGGCGCGGGGCAGCTCGGTGGTTCGTGGCTCAGGGCACGCGGCGGCTTGGTGGTTCGGGGCTCAGGTCGCTCGGGGCGCGCGGCGGCGGGCCGCCGGGAATCAATGGACAGGGGCTCAGGGCGCACGGCGGCTCACGGAGTCATGGCCTCATGAGGGATGCCGGGATGGGGCATTGAGCACAGCGGCGGCTAGGGTTTGTCGCTCGCGGGAGACAGGGAGAGATTGGGGACGGGAGTGAATCGAGAGGTGAGGGCGTTGTCGGCGTTCTGGGAACAGGGGTACCCAGACCCGCCTGCCTGCGGCCCAGGGCATGGCCCACCACGTCAGCTAGGCTGGGCCTGGCACGGCTCCACTCGAGACAAGGCCTTCGCGAGGACCCCAGGCTCGCGAGGAAGAACAACACCATGACCGGTGGGGGGAAGGCCTCCGCAGGCCCCCTCCGGAGCAGCGGAGATCTCTATGCAGGGCTCAGCCTCAGGAGTCAAGGGTGACGCAAGGAAGGACAGGCAAGCACAGGCGTGCCAGACGGTGCAGTTGCCCCTTTGGTGCAAAGGGGGCAAGGGCAGACGCGGGTTCCCGAAGCACCGCCCAAAGGTTTCCATTCTGGTGCAACAAGACCACGACCACGAGCCTCGCCAGGCGGATGTGATCGCCGAGCCCACCTCTGCGCCGTCGACAGTTACTTTGCAGGCGAAGACCACCTTTAGACAGGGTGGGGATGTACTCCTGTCCCCCTTCAAATTTGGCCGTTGTGGGATCCCTTCCCGCCATTGTGATAAGGGAAGAGGACCCGGGCCACTGCTATATATAGAGGCTAGGCCGCACCGTAGAGGGGGGGGGGACGAACGAACGAACAGAGAGAGAGAGTAAGACAAGACAGAGAGCCAAGAACACCACTTCAGTGCCTCACGAAGCCGCTCACCACTGTACTAGTTCATCCACCACACCTCCCCGAGAGGCAATCCACCAAAGCAGGAGTAGGGTATTACGCTTCGCAGCGGCCCGAACCTAGGTAAATCTCTGTGTTCATCTTCTTCCTCGTCATCGTGCGAGTTCGCCGTAGCAATCATCGAGTAGCGAGCTAGGGCAGGGGCAAGGCCGCAGGAGATATTCGCACACGCCCCTGTGTTCGAATCTTAAGGGTTTAGCGGAGCCCGAAATCCGACATTTGGCGCGCCAGGCAGGGGGCGTGTCGGAGTCTCCTTTAAGCCTCGCTCCCGCCGGTCCGCCGCCTCGATGACCAGCGTTCAACAAGCTCCCCCCGGCCGCGGAGGATCAGCTTCCCCTGATCCCAACGCCGCCGCCGGGGATTCGCGCCCCAGCGGCGTAGTGCAGGGCGGTCAGTATCAAGCCGCCAGTATTGTTTCCGCCATCGCCGCCCCTCGCATCGCCCAAGCACACGGCGGGCGAGCGGCGCCCTCATCGCTGGCGCCGGGCAGCACCTACGTGGGGGACCTCGACGCGCACGACGCGCTGCTGCTGGCAAGCGAGATGCTTGGCCATCGACCGATCCACGGGGGCTTCGACGCATGGGCCGACCACATCACCGAGCTGGTCACCGTCGCGCGGAGGGCCATGGCCTCCCCTTCTCCTTCACGATCGCAGGCGTCAGGCGCTCAGAGCTCGCTTGCTGCGCCTTATCGTGCCCCCGACGGACTTGAGCAGGGCCCACCGCACTCCGTCCTTCTTCTCCTCCGAATCCCGGTCACAGGCTCCGGGCCGCGGCTCAGCCCCGACGATGGAGCGCACGAAGGAAACAACAGGGCGCCCCATGTGCGCGCCGACACGTGGCCCCGCGAGCCTGTGAACCGCCAGCAGGACGGGCTAACCATGCGGGAACGCGTCATCCTGTGCAAGGAGCAGGCGGCGCAGGCGCATGGGCAAGCAAGCACCCTCGGCGAGGGTGTGACGGATCGCCGAGGTAATAATCTACGCCAGGAAGCACGCGGCCCGCCCAACGGCGGTAACAAATTTAAGCAACTTCGATCTGAAGCCCGACGCAGGAGG
Source organism: Elymus sibiricus (assembly GCA_039707655.1). Classification (NCBI taxonomy): domain Eukaryota; kingdom Viridiplantae; phylum Streptophyta; class Magnoliopsida; order Poales; family Poaceae; genus Elymus; species Elymus sibiricus. The sequence continues at coordinate 397,229,423 of CM077671.1, forward strand.
GTCTGCTGGATGCGCGAGCATGGCGGCGCCCCGCCGCCGCCCGGAGTGGCCCTACCTGGCGCCCCGCCGGGCGACGCAGGAGCAGAACCGGGCCCTTATGTGGAGCCCTATGTGCCATGCTACGTCATACCACGGGATGGCTGGGTGGATCCGGCGTCTACCGAAGGCGCCGACACCCCCCAAGGATAGGGAGAACCCCGCGCGCCCTCCCCAAGCCGGCCTGGGGGCTTCCACCGACGGAGCACCAAGCCAGGAAGACGCAGACGGAAGAAAGAGGGAGGACGCCCACAGGCCCGCGGGGCACTGCGTAAGCTATCGCCCTCGCGAGGAGGCAACATCGAGCCAGGCCCCGTGGCCTCAGGAGTGAGGGCTTGGGGGAGCAGCAAGGCACAAGTAGCGTGGGCCACCCGCGGCAACTGGGACGCCGGCGCAGCCTCGGGAGGCTAGGCCTCACGAGACTCTCGAGGCGATGTTCGGCCGGCGCCCGGACGCCTCACGAGGCGGCTTCATCGACAAAACACCTTTATGGCTACACCGGATGCACTGTACTCATGTTTGGGCCGTGGGAGTGCAATCCTGCGGTCACGCGGGGAACAGTGCATTCGGGTCCGGGTCATAGAGGCGCGCAACCGAGTAGAAATGCACGGGATGGCTCTTAACGGAGTTGAGAGCAACCAGGCCGAGCGCCTGGGGGCTTGCCCAGCTATCTACGACCGTGACACTCTCACATAATAATGAGCGGGCTGTATACGCCCGGAGCCCCCCGAGGACGCGGAGGGGTTCCTCCCACGCAATGTGGAAGCCACAGCTCTGCGCTGGCGGACAAGTCAACACTGCCCTCCAATGGCTATGCCCATGCAACGTGGATGCCCTACGCTCAGCGCTAGGGGAAGACGAAGACTAGCCTAGGTGCCGGACGCGACAGTTGCTTGCTTCCTTTTTGGTGTTTGAGTTGCTACTTTTTGGAATGAAGTTTGTGGATTTCGGAACTCTATGTTTAAAAGAAAAAGGGGCGGGGATTTTTCTCTCATCGTTCTCTCATTTTTACCGGTCTTGAGTTCTCTTTCTGAATTGGTGTTTCTCAAGGGCCTGTACGCCCTGGCATTCCCCGAGGCACCTCGGAGCTGGAAAGTGAGGCCCTGTCACCTCAGGGACTCGCATCTTTCGGCAGTCGACCCCTACTCGGGGGCTTCGACCATAGCGCGGCGCCGCATCATGGAGCCTTGGGGGTTCCCAGCGCCTCCGGAGGCAGTAGCAGGCAGGACGGAATGAGGGTTGCTCGAGCGTCAAAGGGGGCTCCTGCGCAGCACGCCTCAGGAGCCTTACGGGTCGTAAAGCCACTCGCCCCCTTGATGTCGTCCTCGGTGATCCGGTCGGCATCAAGGGTGTCGAGGCCAGACCTCATGGTTGCGTCCTTTCTGGTCGTACACTACGGTGGTTGGGAAATGTGCGGGACTGGGACCTGCCGACGTAGAGCCGCTTGAGTGTCAAAGGGGGCTCCTGAGCAGCGCGCCTCAGGAGCCTTACCGGTCATATAGCCACTCGCCCCTTGATGTCGTCCTTGGTGATCCGGTCGGCACCAGGGGTGTCGAGGCCTAATCTCGTAATTGCGTCCTTGGTGATCTGGTCGGCACCAGGGGTGTCGAGGCCTAACCTCGTAATTGCGTCCTTGGTGATCCGGTCGTGTATTACGGTGGTCGGGAAATGTGCGGGACCGGGGCCTGCAGACACAGAGCACTGAAAAGGCCCCCCCCGGATCGTCCCACAGTCAAGGAAGGAGCATCCCAGGAGGAACCACGGACCATCAGGACAACCCGGCCGCACCCCGCAGCGCACAAGATCATCACCATCACACAAGCTAAGTACTGCGGGCTACCGCGCGCTGCCACCGAGGCCCCTGAGGCCTGGGGCGCCAAGAAAAACGAGACGAGAGGGACCCTGCCACAACGAGCAGCAAGGCCATAAGCAAGGGAGCGGAGACCGCAAGCGGCCCCTCAAGAGGGGACACCTCACGAGGGCCCGGCTAGCCGCCGTCGCCAGGCCATGGCGGCACCAGCGTCGAGCCCCGCGGAAGGAAACTAAGCCACGACAATGGCAAGCAGGCGGCCGGCGATAAAAAAACAACGAGAAGGCAAAGGTAATATGCAAAAGGCTAATGCCCTCCGGGGCCGAGTTCTTCTTTAAACATTGCAGGGGAACAAAGGAAACAGGGGATGCCTAGGAAGAGGAGTCGCTGTCGCCGCCGGCCGCCTCGCCGCCGGAGCCATCCTCCCCGCTGGAGGCAGTCACCCGGATGAACCGCTCCACCAGGGACTCCACGTGTGGGCGCACCTCGTCCCGAAGGGGGCGCTCAAGCTCTTCGAGCACCCGCTCCCCGACGCGCTAGAGGTCGAGCTCCGGGGCATGGCGGCGCAGGTTGGAGAAGACGACCGTCAAGGCGAGGTCCAGGAGGTCACGCGCGTCGGACTCGTTGTCCGCGTTCACGCGGGAAACGCTGGCCTCCAGCTTCTCCACCACCCTGCGAAAGAAGTCGAGATAGCCCCCGTCGCCGTGCGCACACGGCAGCGCGGGGGCTTCCCCGACGAACCGGCTCACCGCGCGTCCGGCTTGGCGGGGGATGTCGAGGTACTGCTTGGCGCGCTGGGACTCCAGCATCTTTGCATGCGCCGCCTCGTCCTGGGCGGCCTGCACGGCATCGGCCGCCTCCTGAACCTGGGCCTGGAGAGACGCCAACTCCGCCCTGGCCTCCGCTTCGCCCCTGAGGGCGGCCTGGAAGGCGGCCTCAGCGGTCGCCAGCCGGGCCCGCAATGCATCCACCTCTTCTTGGAGCTCGCCGAGCCTGCGCTTCTTGGCCGCGGGCGCCCTGGGAGAAGAAGAGGATCATGCTTGAAGCGCTGGACAAAATGACTAAGGAGGAAGGCGGCAGGGTACTTACTCATCAGCCATGGCCCAACGCCGACGAGCTTGCGCCGACCCCGAGGGCCGCTCGCCGCTGCCTCCGGAAGAGGGCGAGGGAGCCGATGGTGCCACGCGTTTCCCCGCGCCTGAGGCGTTTGATGGAAATATGCCCTAGAGGCAATAATAAAGTTGTTATTATTTTATATTTCCTTGTCCATGATAAAGGTTTATTATTCATGCTAGAATTGTATTGACCGGAAACTTAAATACATGTGTGAATACATAAACAAATACCGTGTCCCTAGTGAGCCCCTACTAGACTAGCTCGTTGATCAAAGATGGTTAAGGTTTCCTAACCATAGACATGAGTTGTCATTTGATAACGGGATCAGATCATTAGGAGAATGACGTGATGGACAAGACCCATCCGTTAGCTTAGCATATGATCGTTCTGTTTATTGCTACTGCTTTCTTGAATGTCAAATACATGTTCCTCAGACCATGAGATCATGCAACTCCTGGATACCGGAGGAATACCTTGTGTGCTATCAAACTTCACAACATAACTGGGTGATCATAAAGATGCTCTACAGGTATCTCCGAAGGTGTCCGTTGAATTGGCATGGATCGAGACTGGGATTTGTCACTCCATGTTTCGGAGAGGTATCTCTGGGCCCTCTCGGTAATGCACATCATAAGAAGCTTGCAAGAAAAGTGACTAAGGAGTTAGTTACGGGATAATGTATTACGGAACGAGTAAAGAGACTTGCCGGTAACGAGATTGAACCAGGTATGGAGATACCGACGATCGAATCTCGGGCAAGTAACATACCGACGGACAAAGGGAATTACGTATGTTGTCATTGCGGTTCGACCGATAAGATCTTCGTGGAATATGTAGGAACCAATATGGGCATCCAGGTTCCGCTATTGGTTATTGACCGGAGAGGCGTCTCGGTCATGTCTACATCATTCCCGAACCCGTAGGGTCCGCACGCTTAACGTTCGTTGACGATATAGTGTTATATGAGTTATGTGAATTGGTAACCGAATATTGTTCGGAGTCCCGGATGAGATCCCGGACGTCACGAGGAGTCTCGGAATGGTCGAGAGGTAAATATTTATATATGGGAAGTCATATTTTGGGTTCCGGAAAAAAGTGCAGTTTTTTCGGTATTGTACCGGGAAGCTTCCAGAAGGTTCCGGAGGGGTCCGGAAGTCCACAAGTGGGTCCACCACGTCCCAAGGGCTGGCATAGGCTAAGGGGAGGCGCCCTGGCCTTATTGGGCCAGGCGCACCAAGTCCTCAAAAGCCCACGCAGCTAGGGAAGGAAAAAAGGGAGAGTCCTAGTAGGAATAGGATTGGACTTTGGAGTCCAAGTCCACGTGTGTACTATTCACGGTTACTGTTCACGTGGCACTATTCCTTCTACTCCAAGCCCCTACACATATATAAATAGAGGAGAGGGGGCGCCCCAAAGGAGATACAACATTGTCTTAGCCGTGTGCAGCGCCCCCCTCCACAGTTCCGTCTCTCGGTCATATTTTCGCAGTGCTTGGGCGAAGCCCTGCGGAGATAGCATTACCATCACCGTCACCACGCCATCGTGCTGCCGGAACTCATCCACTACCTCGCCTTCTTGCTGGATCAAGAAGTCGAGGACATCACCGAGCTGAACGTGTGCTGAACGCGGAGGTGCCGTACGTTCGGTACTCGGTCGGTTGGATCGTGAAGTTGTTCGACGACATCAACCGCGTTGTTCTAACGCTTCCGCTTACGGTCTACGAGGGTACGTAGACACACTCCCCCTCTCGTAGCTATGCATCTCCATGGATAGATCTTGCGTGTGCGTAGAATTTTTTTTTTGTTTTCCATGCAACGTTCCCCAACAGTGGCATCATGAGCCAGGTCTATGCGTAGATGATATGCACGAGTAGAACACAAAGAGTTGTGGGCGGTGATCGTCATACTGCTTACCACCAATGTCTTATTTTGATTCGGCGGTATTGTAAGATGAAGCGGCCCGGATCAACCTTACATGTCCACGTACATGAGACCGGTTCCACCGACAGACATGCAACTTGTTTTGCATAAAGGTGGCTGGCGGGTGTCTGTTTCTCCTACTTTAGTTGAATCGAATTTGACTGCGGCCGGTCCTTGTTGAAGGTTAAAACAACAAACTTGATAAATCACCGTTGTGGTTTTGTGCCGTAGGTAAGAACGGTTCTTGCTAGAAGCCCGTAGCAGCCACGTAAAACTTGCAACAACAAAGTAGAGGACGTCTAACTTGTTTTTGCAGGGTATGCTGTGATGTGATATGGTCAAGACATGATGTGATATACGTTATTGTATGAGATGATCATGTTTTGTAATTTATCGGCAACCGGCAGGAGCCTTATGGTTGTCTCTTTATTGTATGAAATGCAAGCGCCATGTAATTGCTTTACTTTATCGCTATGCGTTAGCAATAGTTGTAGAAGCAATAGTTGGCGAGACGACCACGACGCAACGATGAAGATCAAGGTGTCGAGCCGGTGACGATGGAGATCATGACGATGCTTTGGAGATGGAGATCAAAAGCACAAGATGATGGCCATATCATGTCACATATTTTGATTGCATGTGATGTTTATCCTTTATGCATCTTATTTTGCTTAGAACGACGGTAGCATTATAAGATGATCCCTTCACTAAATTTCAAGATTAAAGTGTTCTCCCCGAGTATGCACCGTTGCTAAAGTTCGTCGTTTCGAAGCACCTCGTGATGATCGGGTGTGATAGATTCTACGTTCACATACAACGGGTGTAAGCCAGTTTTACACAAGCATAATACTTGGGTTAAACTTGACGAGCCTAGCATGTACAGACATGGTCTCGGAACACTGGAGACCGAAAGGTCGAACATGAGTCATATAGTAGATATGATCAACATGGAGATGTTCACCATTGATGACTATCCCATCTCACGTGATGATCGGACATGGGCTAGTTGATTTGGATCATGTATCACTTAGTTAACTTGAGGAATGTTAATTTAAGTGGGAGTTCATTAGTAATTTGATTAATTGAACTTAATTTATCATGAACTTAGTCTTGATAGTTTTTGAATATCTATGTTGTAGATAAATGGCCCGTGCTACTGTTCCGTTGAATTTTAATGCGTTCCTAGAGAAAGCTAAGTTGAAAGATGATGGTAGCAACTACACGGACTGGGTCCGTAACTTGAGGATTATCCTCATTGCTGCACAGAAGAATTATGTCCTTGATGCACCGCTAGGTGATGGACCTGCTGCAGGAGCTGCTGCAGATGTTGTGAACGCCTGGCAGGCTCGATCTGATGACTACTCGATAGTTCAGTGTGCCATGCTCTATGGCTTAGAACCGGGACTACAAAAGCGTTTTGAACGCCACGGAGCATATGAGATGTTCCAAGAGCTGAAATTGATATTTCAAGCTAATGCCCGGGTTGAGAGATATGAAGTCTCCAACAAGTTCTTCAACTGTAAGATGGAGGAGAACAGTTCTATTAGTGAACACATACTCAGAATGTCTGGGTACCACAACCACTTGACTCAGCTGGGAATTGATCTTCCGGTTGAGAGTGTTATTGACAGAGTTCTTCAGTCACTGCCACCAAGCTATAAAGGCTTCGTGATGAACTATAATATGCAAGGGATGGAGAAGACAATTCCCGAGCTCTTCGCGATGCTGAAATCAGCGGAGGTAGAAATCAAGAAGGAGCATCAAGTGTTGAAGGTTAACAAGACCACTAGTTTCAAGAAAAAGGGCAAGGGAAAGAAGGGGAACTTCAAGAAGAATGGCAAGCAAGTTGCCGCTCCCACGAAGAAACCCAAAGCTGGACCCAGGCCTGAAACAGAGTGCATCTACTACAAAGGGACTGGTCACTGGAAGCGGAACTGCCCCAAGTATTTGGCGGATAAGAAGGATGGCAAAGTGAGCAAAGGTATATTTGATATACTTGTTATTGATGTGTTCCTCACTAATGCTCGCAGTAGCGCCTGGGTATTTGATACTGGTTCGGTTGCTCATATTTGTAACTCGAAACAGGAGCTACGGAATAAGCGAAGATTGGCTAAGGACGAGGTGACGATGTGCGTCGGGAATGGTTCCAAGGTTGATGTGATCGCCGTCGGCACGCTACCTCTACATCTACCTTCGGGATTAGTTTTAGACATCAATAATTGTTATTTGGTGCCAGCGTTGAGCATGAACATTATATCTGGATCGTGTTTATTGCGAGACGGTTATTCATTTAAGTCAGAGAATAATGGTTGTTCTATTTATATGAGTAACATCTTTTATGGTCACGCACCTTTTGTGAATGGTCTATTCTTGTTGAATCTCGATCGTAGTGATACACATATTCATAATATTGATGCCAAAAGATGCAAAGTTGATAATGATAGTGCAACATACTTGTGGCACTGCCGTTTAGGTCATATTGGTGTAAAGCGCATGAAGAAACTCCATGCGGATGGACTTTTGGAATATCTTGATTATGAATCATTTGATACTTGCGAACCATGCCTCATGGGCAAGATGACTAAAACTCCGTTCTCCGGAACAATGGAGCGAGCTACTGATTTGTTGGAAATAATACATACCGATGTATGCGGTCCAATGAATGTTGAAGCACGCGGCGGGTATCGTTATTTTCTAACCTTCACAGATGATTTGAGTAGATATGGGTATATCTACTTGATGAAACACAAGTCTGAAACATTTGAAAAGTTCAAAGAATTTCAGAGTGAAGTAGAGAATCATCGTAACAAGAAAATAAAGTTTCTACGATCTGATCGCGGAGGCGAATATTTGAGTTACGAGTTTGGCCTTCATTTAAGAAAATGTGGAATTATTTCACAACTCACGCCACCTGGAACACCACAGCGTAATGGTGTGTCCGAACGTCGTAACCATACTTTATTAGATATGGTGCATTCTATGATGTCTCTTACCGATTTGCCACTATCGTTTTGGGGTTATGCATTAGAGATAGCTGCATTCACGTTAAATAGTGCACCGTCTAAATCCGTTGAGACGACACCATATGAACTATGGTTTGGCAAGAAACCTAAGCTGTTGTTTCTTAAAGTTTGGGGATGCGATGCTTATGTGAAAAAGCTTCAACCTGATAAGTTTGAACCCAAAGCGGAGAAGTGCGTCTTCATAGGATACCCTAAAGAAACAATTGGGTACACCTTCTACCACAAATCCGAAGGCAAGGTCTTTGTTGCCAAGAATGGGTCCTTTCTAGAGAAGGAGTTTCTCTCGAAAGAAGTGAGTGGGAGGAAAGTAGAACTTGATGAGGTAATTGTACCTTCTCTCGAATTGGAATGTAGCTCATCAGAGAAAACCGTTCCCGTGATCACCAATAAGAGAGGAAGATAATGATAAAGATCATGAAACTTCAGATCAAGTTACTACTGAACTTCGTAGGTCGACCAGAGTACGTTCCGCACCAGAGTAGTACGGTAATCCTGTTCTGGAAGTTATGTTGTTAGACAACAGCGAACCTACGAACTATGAAGAAGCTATGATAAGCCCGGATTCCGACAAATGGCTTGAGGCCATGAAATCTGAGATAGGATCCATGTATAAGAACAAAGTGTGGACTTTGGTGGACTTGCCCGATGATCGGCAAGCCATTGAGAATAAATGGATTTTTAAGAGGAAGACGGATGCTGATGGTAATATCACTGTCTACAAAGCTCGACTTGTCGCGAAAGGTTTTCGACAAGTTCAAGGGGTTGACTATGATGAGACTTTCTCACCCGTAGCGATGCTTAAGTCTGTCCGAATCATGTTAGCAATTGCCGCATTTTATGATTATGAAATCTGGCAAATGGATGACAAAACTGCATTCCTTAATGGTTTTCTCAAAGAAGAGTTGTATATGATGCAACCAGAAGATTTTGTCGATCCTAAGGGTGCTAACAAAGTGTGCAAGCTCTAGCGATCCATCTATGGACTGGTGCAAGCATCTCGGAGTTGGAATATACGCTTTGATGAGGTGATCAAAGCATATGGTTTTGTACAGACTTACGGTGAAGCCTGTATTTACAAGAAAGTGAGTGGGAGCTCTGTAGCATTTCTAATATTATATGTGGATGACATATTGTTGATTGGAAATGATATAGAATTTCTGGATGGCATAAAGGGATACTTGAATAAGAATTTTTCAATGAAAGACCTCGGTGAAGCTGCTTATATATTGGGCATCAAGATCTATAGGGATAGATCAAGACGCTTGATAGGACTTTCACAAAGCACATACCTTGACAAAGTTTTGAAGAAGTTCAAAATGGATCAGTCAAAGAAAAGGTTCTTGCCTGTCTTGCAAGGTGTGAAGTTGAGTCAGACTCAATGCCCGACCACGGCAGAAGATATAGAGAAAATGAAAGTCATTCCCTATGCCTCAGCCATAGGTTCTATTATGTATGCCATGCTGTGTACCAGACCTGATGTGTGCCTTGCCATAAGTTTGGCAGGGAGGTACCAGAGTAATCCAGGAGTGGATCACTGGATAGCGGTCAAGAATATCCTGAAGTACCTGAAAAGGACCAAGGAAATGTTTCTCGTTTATGGAGGTGACGAAGAGCTCGTCGTAAAGGGTTACATCGATGCAAGCTTCGACACTGATCCGGATGACTCTAAGTCACAAACCGGATACGTATTTATATTAAATGGTGGAGCTGTCAGTTGGTGCAGTTCCAAGCAGAGCGTCATGGCGGGATCTACGTGTGAAGCGGAATACATAGCTGCTTCGGAAGCAGCACATGAAGGAGTCTGGATGAAGGAGTTCATATCCGATCTAGGTGTAATACCTAGTGCATCGGGTCCAATGAAAATCTTTTGTGACAACACTGGAGCAATTGCCATAGCCAAGGAGCCCAGGTTTCACAAGAAGACCAAACACATCAAGAGACGCTTCAACTCCATTCGTGAATATGTCAAGGATGGAGACATAGAAATTTGCAAAGTACACACGGATCTGAATGTGGCAGACCCGTTGACTAAGCCTCTTCCACGAGCAAAACATGATCAGCACCAAAACTCCATGGGTGTTAGATTCATTACTATGTAATCTAGATTATTAACTCTAGTGCAAGTGGGAGACTGATGGAAATATGCCCTAGAGGCAATAATAAAGTTGTTATTATTTTATATTTCCTTGTTCATGATAAAGGTTTATTATTCATGCTAGAATTGTATTGACCGGAAACTTAAATACATGTGTGAATACATAAACAAATACCGTGTCCCTAGTGAGCCTCTACTAGACTAGCTCGTTGATCAAAGATGGTTAAGGTTTCCTAACCATAGACATGAGTTGTCATTTGATAACGGGATCACATCATTAGGAGAATGATGTGATGGACAAGACCCATCCGTTAGCTTAGCATATGATCGTTCTGTTTATTGCTACTGCTTTCTTGAATGTCAAATACATGTTCCTCAGACCATGAGATCATGCAACTCCAGGATACCGGAGGAATACCTTGTGTGCTATCAAATGTCACAACGTAACTGGGTGATCATAAAGATGCTCTACAGGTATCTCCGATGGTGTCCGTTGAGTTGACATGGATCGAGACTGGGATTTGTCACTCCGTGTTTCAGAGAGGTATCTCTGGGCCCTCTCGGTAATGCACATCATAAGAAGCTTGCAAGCAAAGTGACTAAGGAGTTAGTTACGGGATAATGTATTACGGAACGAGTAAAGAGACTTGCCGGTAACGAGATTGAACCAGGTATGGAGATACCGACGATCGAATCTCGGGCAAGTAACATACCGACGGACAAAGGGAATTACGTATGTTGTCATTGCGGTTCGACCGATAAGATCTTCGTGGAATATGTAGGAACCAATATGGGCATCCAGGTTCCGCTATTGGTTATTGAGCGGAGAGGCGTCACGGTCATGTCTACATCATTCCCGAACCCGTAGGGTCCGCACGCTTAACGTTCGTTGATGATATTGTGTTATATGAGTTATGTGAATTGGTAACCGAATATTGTTCGGAGTCCCGGATGAGATCCCGGACGTCACGAGGAGTCTCGGAATGGTCGAGAGGTAAATATTTATATATGGGAAGTCATATTTTGGGTTCCGGAAAAAAGTGCAGTTTTTTCGGTATTGTACCGGGAAGCTTCCAGAAGGTTCCGGAGGGGTCCGGAAGTCCACAAGTGGGTCCACCACGTCCCAAGGGCTGGCATAGGCTAAGGGGAGGCGCCCTGGCCTTATAGGGCCAGGCGCACCAACTCTTCAAAAGCCCACGCAGCTAGGGAAGGAAAAAAGGGAGAGTCCTAGTAGGAATAGGATTGGACTTTGGAGTCCAAGTCCACGTGTGTACTATTCACGGTTACTGTTCACGTGGCACTATTCCTTCTACTCCAAGCCCCTACACATATATAAATAGAGGAGAGGGGGCGCCCCAAAGGAGATACAACATTGTCTTAGCCGTGTGCGGCGCCCCCCTCCACAGTTCCGTCTCTCGGTCATATTTTCGCAGTGCTTGGGCGAAGCCCTGCGGAGATAGCATTACCATCACCGTCACCACGTCATCGTGCTGCCGGAACTCATCCACTACCTCGCCTTCTTGCTGGATCAAGAAGTCGAGGACGTCACCGAGCTGAACGTGTGCTGAACGCGGAGGTGCCGTACGTTCGGTACTCGGTCGGTTGGATCGTGAAGTTGTTCGACGACATCAACCGCGTTGTTCTAACGCTTCCGCTTACGGTCTATGAGGGTACGTAGACACACTCCCCCTCTCGTAGCTATGCATCTCCATGGATAGATCTTGCGTGTGCGTAGAAATTTTTTTGTTTTCCATGCAACGTTCCCCAACAGCGTTTCCCCCGGACGCCATGGAAGAGGAGGAGCGGGGAAGAAGAGAAGGTTTTTCTCTGTGGAACGATGGATGCAAGAAGACACCTCGAGACTGCAATGCCCCCCCTCCTGCCCGGAGTAGGGCGGATTTATAGGCGTAACCGCAGCCATGAGGCGTCGTGGGAGAGCAGGCGTCGTGCGCCTCTCGGGCGCCGCAGAGAGGTTTCAATCACCGCAGTATCGTCCACGTCGCCCCTCCTACCAATTGACGGGTCACTTCCGCATGGCCCGAGGAGTAGAGGCCTGAGGCAGCAGCAGCATTCAAGGAAGGGCAATGATGGCCGGCGCTGAACGGACGTCGCATCAATTTGACTTGGGGCGGTTCCTAGCGCCCTCGGGGAGCGGGAGCGTCGCCGCCCAGGCGCTCGACGCATGTAAAACCTGGCCCGCAGGCGTTTGGGCCCGCGGCGCTTCGTGCCGTCTTCAAGACTTCGCCCGGAAGCCATCTCGGGCACGCCTAGGGCCTGGGGGCTACTGTCGGCGTTCTAGGAACGGGGGTACCCAGACCCGCCTGCCTGCGGCCCAGGGCATGGCCCACCACGTCAGCTAGGCTGGGCCTGGCGCGGCTCCACTCAAGACAAGGCCTTCGCGAGGACCCCAGGCTCGCGAGGAAGAACAGCACCAAGACCGGAGGGGGGAAGGCCTCCGCAGGCCCCGTCCGGAGCACCGGAGATCTCTATGCAGGGCTCAGCCTCAGGAGTCAAGGGTGACGCAAGGAAGGACAGGCAGGCGCAGGCGTGCCAGACGGTGCAGTTGCCCCTTTGGTGCAAAGGGGGCAAGGGCAGACGCGGGTTCCCGAAGCACCACCCAAAGGTTTCCATTCTGGTGCAACAAGACCACGACCACGAGCCCCGCCAGGTGGATGTCATCGCCGAGCCCACCTCTGCGTCGTCGACAGTTACTTTGCAGGCGAAGACCACCTTTAGACAGGGCGGGGATGTACTCCTGTCCCCCTTCAAATTTGGCCGTTGTGGGATCCCTTCCCACCATTGTGATAAGGGAAGAAGACCCGGGCCACTGCTATATATAGAGGCTAGGCCGCACCGTAGAGGGGGGGACGAACGAACGAACAGAGAGAGAGAGCAAGACAAGACAGAGAGCCAAGAACACCACTTGAGTGCCTCACGAGGCCGCTCACCACTGTACTAGTTCATCCACCACACCTCCCCGAGAGGCAATCCACCAAAGCAGGAGTAGGGTATTACGCTTCGCAGCGGCCCGAACCTGGTTAAATCTCTGTGTTCATCTTCTTCCTCGTCATCGTGCGAGTTCGCCGTAACAATCATCGAGTAGCGAGCTAGGCCAGGGGCAAGGCCGCAGGAGATCTTCGCACACGCCCTGTGTTCGATTCTTTAGGGTTTAGCGGAGCCCGAAATCCGACAGGCGTGACCGCGTGAGGCACTAAGGCCGAGCGTGAGGTCAAGGAGCTCTCGCTCGTGCTTGTGTGGGCTGGCTGGATGGGCCTCTTTGTGTATGGGCTATTGTTAATTCGGTCAATTCGGGCTATTCGGTCTACCAGACCACATGACCGAACAGACCGTAACAATTTCGGTCTTTTGTTTGTGCTAACCGTTATTTATTCGATCTTTTATAGTTCGGTCTTTTCGGGTTCGGTCCCGGTCTTTTCGGGTTCGGTCTTCGGTTTTTATGCCCGGGGTGAGTCGTGACCAACTGAGCTAGGCCCTGGTGTGCGTAGGAAAAAAAGTTGATTCCAATATTAAATCGTCCTGCCTTGCTCCCTTACATGCAATATACCCAACATGTATACGTCTTTCGGTTTCCTCGGTATCAGGAAGAGATCTTGGGGATTATGACAGGTAAGAGAAACGTGGAAGGAAGAGAGGTAAGGAAGGAAAGAGTGGCTAATTTAAAGATTGATTCACACATATATATGGGATGCTATTAAACTCCTATGTATATATGATCTGCTATAAATATGGAAGGAAAGAGCGACTAAGGAAATGAAGGAAAGAGACGATAATTAACCTTCTATATATATATGGGCTGCTATTAAACTGATTCGAGAGTGCTAATTAACATTCTATATGTGGGCGCTATTAAATGATTCATTCATAAGGACGTGAATAAGTTATAAGGACGGATGTCAAATAAGGATGGAAAGAGAGGATAATTAACTTGTGTGTGTGTGTGTGATGGGCTGCTATTAAACTCACCATGCACGTGCCAGGTCGAAAGGCTCAAGAATGAAAAACGTGAATAGTGTTGATCTTTATTAGCTGAAGTTTTTTGAGTACTTTTTTAGTTGAAACTGGAACAGAAATAACTCAACTCCATGCTTGAAAGTCTCAAGAAAGAAACATGAACATGGTTCGGTGCTGATTGTTTTTAACTGAAGTTGGATTTGATGTTTGTGGGGCTATTAAACTCACCATGCACGTGCCAGGTTGAAAGGCTCAAGAAAGAAAAACGTGAATCGTGTTGATCTTTTTTAGTTGAAGTTGTAACAGAAATAACTCAACTCCATGCTTGAAAGTCTCAAAAAAAATATGACAGGGTTTGGTGCTGGTCGTTTTTCATTGAAGTTGGATTTGGTGTTTGTTTGCGTCCTTTATGTAGCGGTACTAACAATTACTACATAAAAGTCGAAAAGAATACGAACACCATCCATAGTCCAAATAGGATGACACTGTTGGACTAACATATTTACACATGATAGCACACTCAGGGGAAGCATAGTAATAACTACAATGACATAAAGCCGGAAAAGAAATGAACACCATCCATAGTCTAAATAGGATTGCACATTGCTGGACTAACATTATATACACAGGTCAGCACATACGCGGGGAGCATATATACCTAGATGTCATGTGAAGTACACGACGAAGATTTATACATGGAAGAAAAAAAAGACAAGACAATTGTCTTTAGGCACTGCTGATCTCACCTATATACAAACAAATTGTCTTCATAGAAGGTGCATGTGTTCTATATCCCAAAAAGATATGGAAGTGTTTGGTACCATTTTCCCGCTACTGATTGTAGCCAATCCTTATGAGGGACGATCCATGGACCAGGTGCGAGGAGTAGATGGCGGAGGGCGGCCCTTACGCCAACTTGATGAGTTTATAATTTTTAAAGTTTTAAACATCCCCTGGCATTGGTGCACTTCAATGACAGGTGTGTCGTGTAGTGGCCGAGCAGATCGCCTCAGGATTGACTACTTTCGGACGTGTTATGATCAGATGGACAATGTGGCCACTATCGACAAGGGGGGGGGGGGGGGAGTATAAGAGGCGACAAGGGTGTCGCGCTGTGTTGAAATATATGACGTCGCACGTGGAAGTCTTGAGATTTGGTTATTGAGTAAGGGCATGCAATATTTTTTTCTCCCGTTGCAACGCACGGGCATATGTGCTAGTAGATACTACTTCTGCATCCATAACCCCTAAACCTAGTTTCTTTCCATGAGAGTCCACCATACCTACTATGGATTAAATAAGATCCGTCAAGTAAGTTGTCATCGGTGCATAAAGCAATAAAAATTGCTCCTAAATATGTATGTTCTTTTGTTGCAAGGGAAAATAAGCTTTGTACGATCTTGTGATGGCAAAGAAATAAAAGCGACAGACTGCATAATAAAAGTTGCTATCTTAAGAGGCAATATAAAATGACATTTGTTTGCATTAAGAGTTTGCACATCCCAAATTGAAAAGTGCATGCCAACCTCTGCTTCCTCCTTCGAAGGACCTATTTTTTACTTTTCTATAATTAGTTTTATGCGAGAGTCAATAATGTTCATTCATATTCCAATCTATTAACTCTTTAGTTGGCAAGTATCATGTGTTGTGGAAAGATCCAGGCATATATATCCAGTTGGATGTAGGTGATCATGAGTCATTATTGTTGACATTATCTTTGAGGTAAACAATTTTGGGAGGCGAAAACAATAAAGCCCCTATCTTCCTATGTGTCTGACGGAAACATTTGCTCCAAAAATATACATCGAGTGTGAGAATTCATAGAAGACTAAAATGATAGTTGAATATTTGAACTTGCTATAATGAAAGCTCTTAGATAGACTCTTCTCTGAAATATGATGAATGATTATCTGAATGACTAAGAACATAGTTTGTTGGTTGTGAATAAAGTTTATGCTTCATACTTTAATTGTTGTGGATGGATTATTACTTGTTTATGAGAAGCTATATGATGAGAACTTGTTGCTATGTTAATAACCATGATGATTTCATGTCTGTATTTTGTTTTTATTGACACTTCTCTCTCCAAAACATGTGGTCATTATTATCAAGTTCGGCTTTCGCTTGAGGACAAGCGAGGTCTAAACTTGGGGGACTTGATACGACCATTTTGCATCAAGATTTCCTATTGATATTCATGTTGTTTTGTTCATCATTCCACTTTATGATACAATTCTAATGCATTTTCTCTGTTAATTCGTAAGATTTACATAAAGAGCGAAATTGCTGGAAACTGGAATTCTGGAGCTGAAGGCCATGGAACAGAGTGGAAAATATTTGGACACCAAATGACCTCAAACTTCACAGAGATTTTTTATAGAATATATAAAAATTATTGGAGCAAACAACCAACAGAAGGGGCCCACATGTTGCTCCCAAGGCAACAGGACGCGGCTGATACTTGTGATCTGCGTTGGGTTTTCCGTGAAGAGGAACGGATGATGCAACACATTATAGATAAGTATTTCCCTCAGTAGAGAACCAAGGTTTATCGAACCAATAGGAGTAACACTCAACCCCTGTCTTCAGCGACTGCACACAAAGAAGAAAACACTTGCACCCAACGCGGGCAAGAGGATTGACAATCCCATTGGACTCGCTATTTGCAAGCAAGTAAAGTGTGTAGATGACAGTTGTAAATTGCAAAGTAAATAAAAAGTAAATAAAGGCAGCAAGGAAATTGTAGCATTTGTAAATATATAAGTGAATAGACCCTGGGGCCATAGTTTTCCATAGTGGCATCTCTCATGTAGTAGGCATACGGTGGGTAGACAAATTACTGTTGTGCAATTGATAGAAAAGCGCATAGTTATGTGATATTCACGACAATGATCATGTATATATAGGCATCACATCCATAAACAAACAGGCCGACTCCTGCCTGCACCTATTACTATTACTCCATGTTGAGAGCGCTTCTATGCTTGCCTCTCTAAGTATTAAGTTCATGACAAATAGAGTAATGCTTGGAGAACGATGACATGATGTATACAAAGATAACTCAATTAATATTAATTAACTCCATTGTTTTATCCTTAGTGGCAACAATAAAAAGACGTGTCCTTGTCCCTTTCTGTCACTGTGATAAAGAACTCCACCAGATTGAACCCACTACAACGCACCCCTCTCACTGAAGAAATATCAATCTAGTTGGCCAAACTATTTCAATAGATCGTAGAGATTTACGAAGCTATAATAATCATGCAAATAAGAATCGTAATAGAATTCAGAGAAGACTCAATCTTTTTCATGAATAATCTGAACAAAACCCACAATTCATCGGATCCCAACAAACGCACCGCACAAAAGAATTACATCGGATAGATCAAAGCAAAGATGTGATGATCATTGTATTGAAGATCAAGAGAGAGAGATAGAGAGATAGCGATCTAGGTACTAACTACGGACCCATAGGTCTATGGGGAACTACTCATACATCACCATGGGAGCAACACGATTGATGTAGAGGTCCTCTGTGATCGATCTCCACTCTGGCAGGGCATCGGAAAAGGGCAACAGATGGGCACACGACGGAACAAAGATTTGCGGCGGTAGAAAAAGTGTTTCGGTAGGCTCTCTAGGGTTTTTGGGATTTATTGGAATTTATAGGCCAGAGAGGGGTGACAGGAGACACCCGAGGGGCCACCACATAACAGGGCGCAACCACCGCCCTGGGCGCACCCTGTTGTGCGGTGGCTCCCTCGTGGAGCCTCCGGCCCCCTCCCGAAGCTTCCAAGTCTTCTTTTGGTCCAGAAAAATTCATATAAAAGTTTCAGGGCAATTGGACTTCGTTGGATACTATAAACCTGAAAAGCTAAAAACATGTAGAAATCACCAACTGGCACTAGGAACTGGGTTAATAGGTTAGTGCTCAAAAATAATATTAATTGGTAAACAAACACTCAAAAAGTATCCTAGAGTGATAATAATATATCATGGAACAATAAAAAATTATAGATACGTTGGAGATGTATCAACGACCACCCCCTAGGGCACACCCTGATGCCGGTCCACAGGCGGCCTCCGATGCTCCTCTTCTGCTATATGAATGGTTTTGACCTAGA
The DNA here is from genome assembly GCA_039707655.1 of Elymus sibiricus. Lineage (NCBI taxonomy): Eukaryota > Viridiplantae > Streptophyta > Magnoliopsida > Poales > Poaceae > Elymus > Elymus sibiricus. The sequence continues at coordinate 397,247,518 of CM077671.1, forward strand.
AAAAATAAAGACGATACTTTCGTACGAAGTGCCACCGTCTCGAGGCGGAAACCTAGGCAGGAGCCCTTTTGCTCTCTCGCAGAGCGATTCTGCCGGGGAAACTTCCCGCTGGGAGGGGGGAATCCAAGCCATCATCATCACCAACGCTTCCTTCTTCATGGGGGGCGGGGGGAGGGGGGAAATCTTCATCAACATCTTCACCAGCACCATCTCATCGCAAACCCTAGTTTATCTCTTGTACTCAATCTTTGTCTCAAAACCTTAGATTGGTACACGTGGGTTGCTAGTAGTGTTGATTACATCTTGTAATTGATGCTTGTTGGTTTATTTGTTGGAAGATAACATGTTCAGATCCTTTATCATATTCATTACACCTCTGACCTTGAACATGGTGATGATTTGTGAGTTGTTACTTTTGTTCTCGAGGACATGGGAGAAGTCTTGTTATAAGTAATCAGGTGAAGTTGGTATTCTTTCGATATTTTGATGATATGTATGCTGTTGCTTCCTTTAATGGTGTCATGTGAACGTCGAGTACATGACACTTCACCATACTTGGACCTAAGGGAAGGCATTGTGGAGTAATAAGTAGATGATGGGTTGCTAGAGCGACTGAAGCTTAAACCCTAGTTTATGCGTTATTCCATAAGGAGCTGATTTGGATCCATATGTTTCATGCTATGGTTAGAATTATCTTAATTATTATTTTGTAGTTGAGGATGCTTGTGAGAGGGGGTAATCATAGTGAGTTTCTTGTTCAAGTAAGAACAACACCCAAGCACCGGTCCTTACACATATCAAATTATCAGTAACAGACGCGACTCAACTCAACATGATGAACATGACTAGAAGGAAATTCCCATGTGTCCTCGAGAGATTGGGTCATTAAATTATCAAGCAAACATATGCGAATCAACTCAACTCAACATATAAGAGAACTCTCAGGCTTGTACTTTGCTATAAAAAGGATTGGGCCACCTTGCTGCACACTCGGTACTATTGTTACTTGTTACTTGTTATGCATTATCTTGCTATAAAACTATCTATCACTGTTATATACAACACTTTTAGAGAATACCTAGCCGAAAACTGCTTGTCGTTTCCCTCTGTTCCTCGTTGGGTTTGACACTCTTACTTATTGAAAGGACTATGATTGATCCCCTATATTTGTGGTCTTCAAGGAGCGTCGAGCACAACCAGAACCTCTTCATCATCTTCAGTATCCACTAACTCTAGCCGCCGCCATTTACATCTTCATAGCCATCTCCACCACCATAGTGCTCTTGCGTCTTGCTCATACTTGTAATCGTGCATCGCACAAGACATCCATTGTAATACATATTGCAATCAGTCAATCACAATATGAGTTCTTTAATTTTCTTCTTCTTGCGATATGATCTCCATGTGTGACTAGTTCAGTAAGGTATAGGTTGAGGCATGAGCCTTGCAACCCCAGGTATTTGTTGAGGTGATCAATAAAAGTCTTTGACATAGCACCCGTATGTGCGAAATAAAATTGTTTCGTTAAGTGTCTCTTGTCTCGTCCGTGATCTTCATCCATGTAGGTACCTAGGATCATGGAGGCTGAGCACCGGTGAGTCTAGGAGCAAGCAAACTGTGACGTGTTATACTGAACATCGGCGACAGTAAGGTGTATTAGGGTAACATGGATCGTATCCTTGGGGATTCATGAGGTGTAGTCATTAAACACCCAATGCTTTTCTATGATTTGGTTATCTTAATTATAAAGGCAACCTCGCGGGACGGATAGGGCCTTCGGTAGGACAACTGATTCTTGACGGAGGACTCATGTCTGTCAAGATGTTATTTGGACACATCCACCACTCTCATATGAAACAAGCACATCTCGACGGGTGACTTCCCGAGCAGCAATTAATATCCTATCTGATCCTAACGCAAATACATGGTTGTAAGCATTAAGACCCCATACCCTCACCACTTTTTATTTGAAGTGTTTGATTCAATATTTGCTTATTGATCGGGTCAAAAGCTGGATTTGACACTTTGGCAAAAGCTTGCTAGAGACCATCGCTTCAAGGGAATCTTCCTCTTGTGGGTTCGGTACCCAGGTTTACCTCTGAAATAGGTGCGGCATACCCTTTATGTTCCAACACCGGATCAATAAAAAGGAGATGTCAAGTCCTTTTTCTGGCACTGTTGCCTGGGAGGAGTTTAGTATTCCTAGTCTTTGCTTTTAGAGTTTTTGTTAAGGTTAATTTTCAATTTTTGTTTTTACTTTTTTGCTTTTAGTCTAAGTTTTAGTTTTGTTGAAATTACAATGGCTCGTAATCTTGGGAGTTTTGCTACTCCTAGCAACAATTTCATGCATGAACCAATAGCACAACTTGATGTTGCAGCAGCTGAGTATGCGATCAAACCGAACCTAGTTTCCATGGTTCAACATGACCAATTTGGAGGCTCTTCTTCTGAAGATGCAGTTTTGATTTTACAAAATTTTACCGAATTGTGCAACATTACGCGCATAAAGGATTATGATTCTGATGCTCTAAAACTTCGTTTATTTCCTTTCTCTCTGAGAGGAAAAGCTAAGGAATGAGTTTTAGCTTTGACTAAAGGCAATATTACTTCTTGGCACTGTTCAAAAAATCATCTAATTCAGCGATTTATCGCTACTTGGGGGGTGACCGATAATATTATGCCTTATCTTCACCGTTTATCGCTTGGGTCGATTTATCACTCTGACAAGCGATTTATCAGGAATCTACCGATAAATCGGGCATATTCCTAGCAATATGCTTGCAAAAACATATGTTGATGTGTGTTTTGTGGACCTTGTTATGCAATATGTACTATTGTCCTTTTTTATTTGTCATTCTACGATGATTCAAAGGCTAGGAATCAAAATAACACTTATGTCCAATATTGTTTTGGTGTTGAATATAGCATATTTTAGTGTTGAGAACCTGGGATTTGCAAAAAAATGGCTGATTAATAGTCAGACAATAAAATTGATTAATCGTCCGATTTCTGATTAATCTCTAATCCCCGGCTATCCGAGACGCTAACGATAAGTGATATCCTCAACATTGCTTCTTGGGATGCTTGTTGTACTAAATTTTTATCTAAGTTTTGTCCACTTGCAAAAATTATGCAATTACGTTGTCAATTTACAAGTTTCAAGCAAGAATAACGTGAGCCACTAGCCCTTGCATGGGATAGAATGAAAGAAGCTATAAGAAACTGCCCCAATCTTGGAATGGAGGAGTGGTTAATCCTTCATATGTTTTATAATGGCTTGAATCACATGTCAAAAACTATGCTTTGTACAACTGTAGGTGGAATAATCATGGGAAAGCTCATAGAAGATGTCAAGAAACTAATAGATGATATGCAAGAGAATCATGCCCAATGGCATGTTGAATGAACAACCACCAAGAATGTGAATGCTATAGAAGAAAATACTTTAGAGTTGTCAAGCAAGCTTGAAGAACTAATCTTCCTGATAAAAGGTAAAGAAGAGGTAAATGTTTATGCCATCACTAACGAAGAAACTAGTGATTTAAATTATATTTCTCATAATAGCTATAATCCTACTTGGAAAATAATGGATATGCTCCTAAAATTGCTTATCCTAGTGATGGAGGAGCATACAATAATTTTAATGGAGCTAATGGTAGCAATGTAAATACTCTTAAAGAAACTCTTCAAAGTTTTATTGCTAGACAGACTGAGCAAAATGAAAACTTCAAGAGTATCTTAAAGAATCATGATAACTTACTTGGTCAGTTGACCGATAAGGTTGTTGGGCTAACAAATGATGTGTAGGACTTGAAGTAAGATCCAAAAATATTGAAGCACAAGTGGCTAAAATAGCAGAGAGCCAAACCTTGATTTTGGCTAAGTTGGCAAGTAAACTTGAGCCTAACCCGGTTGAAGAAGTTAAAATGGTAAGAACCAAGAAAGAGAAGACGAAGGTTCTTGACACAAGCCATGTGCCGGAGTACAACTACATCGTCGCAGATTTCGTGAGATGATATCCATGAAGTATCCACTATCGAAGGTAACTGATGATGAGGCATATAATGTCTTTGTTGAACAAGTTACAACCAATGTACATGAACTTGATGATGCAAGGAAAAAGCTATTCAGTAAGTTACCGGCTAAGCAAGAGGATGCATTTGAACCTACTATAGGGATTGAGATAGGATTTATAAATTCAATGTTTTATGTGATCTAGGGGCAAGTATTTCCACTATCCCCAAATTTGTTTATGATAGTCTCAATCTTGGTCCTTATGCTAATACTGAGATTATATTGAATATGACTAACTCTACTTTTACTCAGACAATAGTCATTAATCATGGAGCTATAGTTCAAATTAATGATTGCTCTGTCATGATTGATCTTGTGATAGTAGATATGCCTAAAGATCCAACTGCTCCTATAATTCCTGGTAGTCCTTTTCTAAGGACTATCAAAGTTGTGATAAATGTGTTTGAGCGGAGTGTATGATTTGAATTACTAGCTAAAGATCCGTATGTAAGACATTTCCTCAGGAAAAAGAAAATGAGGACCTACACAGAAGGTGACATCATTTTGAATGCTAGAAGCTATGGTCTCGGTGTGTTAGCACCACCTTGATCACCACTACGGTCGAGCCATCCGATCGAAAACAAGTGCTTCACAGGAGGCAACCCACATGAATAAAGTAGACAAGTAAGTTTTTACTTTTGTCTTCATAAAAGAGTGATTCAAGATCCATATGAAGAAGTGAGTTTGGAAGAGTTGTTCTAATGAAGGCTTTGCTTTGTGCAAGATGAAATAGTGTTGAATGGATGTTTGTATGCCTAAAAATATTTCTATATATTACTTTGGAACTAACCCCGCAGAAAAACAAAGAAACAGAACAGTTTCAGAAGAAACGGCTCAAAATACGGCCTTTCAAACGACCATAGGGGTCGTATGGGCGGTCACATGGCCTGCAAGAGGTTCCAGCGCAAAACAACTAGAGAAACCAGAGAAGAAGATGGCATTTAAAATAAGCACATACGCTCATTTCGGCGGTCAATTCACTTTTTCGTAGAAAATGAAGACGAATCTAGAGCATATGATGGTGTTTCAAACGGGCGCAAGCGCCTGTTTCATCTCTATGTAGACACATGTAAGCCAACCGGTTTGAAGACGGCGTTCCATGTGGGCGCTTGCGCGTGTATGAGAGGTCGTTTCGACACCTGGCGGCTGCAATAACCCCGGGGAAGGAAGTAAATCGCCCCCAACTCTCTCTTTTCTTCTTCTTCTTCCTCCAAACCTCTTAAAATCCTAGCAAAACTTCACCCTATCTCTCTACTCATTCGATTTCAGTTCAAATCCTTCTGTCTGATCGATCAACGGTATGTTTCTCCTCCAATCCCCAAGTTATTCTTCGAGAATCCACGTTCTACATGCCGAGCATTGCCATGTGTAGGATATGCATATTTTTATCCAAATTTGAGTTTGGCTTGGCTTGGATTTGTTGATGTTTTTAGAGGAATGCCGTGATCACCGTAGGATCATTATTGTTTAATTGTATTGGACTAAAAATTTGTTTTGAAGATGTTTACATGGAGGTCTTCTCGCGTACGCGATGCTTCATGTTCATCCACTACACCATCACAACAAGGTTTTACTCAGGGGATCATCTTCACCGATCATGGAGCAACACTACAAGAAATATGTCAATTTGCGACCATCACTATTGGTTGCTGAATGGTCATTGTTTTTCATTTGTGACCTTTTTATGACCAAAAACAATTGGTCAAAAGCTGACCGCCTTTAATGAAAATTAACGACCTTCTCTGTGATATGGTCGTAGAAGGCAACGGCCAAAACAAAAGGTCGTTGAACCAGCGACCTTTTGTTTTGGTTGCTGGTTGTCTGCCCAGGCCACGTCGGATCCAACGTGGCAAGCTGACGTGGCAAAATTGTGACCAAATGAAAAGGTCGTTGATTAGAATCAGCCCGGTCCAATTTAGTGTCTATATGGGCCGAGCCCATTAATTCATCCCATTTATTGTTTTTTCCATTCAATTTTGGTCAGCTACATGGTCCTGGCCCAACAATTCGGCCTTTTATTTATTTCTGGGCCATGGCCTTTTAACATTGTTTGGGCCATTATATTTTGGAGCCGGTCCCACCAATCAAATGGGTCCCACTTGTCATCATCTCACACATTGGGCCCACTTGACAGAAATTTCAAAATTGCTCAAATTATTTTCATAAATGGGTCCCACAAGTCAGGTTTCCATTCCACACGTTTTCAAATCACATACATAATCAATATTTCAAACGGAACATTACAAATGTAGTTCATCAAATAACACTAACTAAGTCCACTATAATCTGTACATAGTCTATTACAACCCAAATATGCCTACTATTACAATATTACAATAATTACAGTCTATTACAGTCAAACAAAAGAGACGACTCTTTGCTGAGTACGGCTATCCGGCTTCGAACTTCAAATTTCGTAGACCTGGAGCTCCTGTAAAAGAGTGAACACATAGGCTACCAGCATTAGAGTAGCTATTATTCCTGGAGTAGATTTGCAAACCTCCAGGTTTAGTGTACAGACTATTGAAAAATTATATACTGAAAGAGATATCATAGAAATGTAGATTTATGGACCAAATGTATGATAAAGCAACAGATTCAGCCAACTTCAAAGACCTAGATATTTGAGAGACCAATTTTATATCAGAACACTAGATGTTTGTGATGCATCTTCGCAGAACCACAAGAACACTAGATATAGTATAATATGATTCCAGGAGTATATTGCTAACCACAAGAGCATCAATCAGCAGCAGGTATATAGCTAGCAAACTATCTACTAGACATCATCAACCCTTGAACCATAACATGTCTAGCAAAGAAACAAAAAATGGGACAAGTACTAATTCTAGATAACAGCAAAACATGTCCAGGAAGGCCATCCAATGGTTTCAGCCACATCCTAATAGAGCATGGTTGTAGCAGAGGAAAGAGAGGGGCTCACAGTGGTGGTTTGCGTAGCCGATGTCGAACAACCTCTGTTCGTCAATTGCGAGCACCATGCACCTTGGTTGGACATGAAGCGCTTGTCCTCTGTTGCACCATGCACCATGCACCTTTGATGAAAGAGCTACGGCTTATTGCTAAAACCTGTGAATATCAGAAAGAGCTATCCAGTACAAAAAGTAAATCACGACAATATGTCAGCAGTAATAAATACAGAATCTGAACAAAAAGAACTACTTCTAGTTAGAATTATTTTTGTTTTGGTAAGGTATAAGAGCAGCAGGTAAAGATAACATGAACAGATTGTTTGATCAGATAAGCTATATGATTGTATCAACACATGTGTAATGCAGGTTCAGGTCAAATCCATCATATAAAACATAGATAAACCGGAGTGGAATTTTAAGTTTTGGAACCCAAGAGACAACCGTAGCATCTACACTGACATGTGTAGTTCAATTAGGTTGGTCCTGTGCTAGACAAGCTACCAAGATTTTGCTCATGCACACTGTAAACTACCAACAAAAACCTAAGCAATTAGAATGCATGCTCTAAAGCTACAGTCATGCAATGTTCTACATAGCAGCATCAATGGCATCACACAGCAGCAATTCAGAGGCTCTAAAGCAACAATTCGTTTGGGAGTATGGCATCACAGAGCAGCAGCAATGGCATACAGAGCATGATGAAAAGAGAAATAGTAGCATACAGTGGCGTCCCTTCTGCTCACACGGGAGAAGAACCATAGAGCAGAATTGACGGGGCCGAAGGCGGTGGAGATGGAAGCGGGGTGTCCCTGAGGCACTTGCATAGCTCGTCGCTCTCTCAGGCGAGCTCGTTGAGGGAGTCCTGGTTTAAGGGGTCCTCGGGAGGCCGACCATTTCTTATGGGACGGACTATGTGGGCCGCTTGCCGAGCACTGGATTGATCAAGACCCTGTCTCCAGGAAGGAAGCTTCGAGAATCGTAGCTTGTCCTCCACGTTTGGAGTAGTGAATAGGCATGTTTATCCCTTCGACGTGTAACCGACCATGTGTAAACCCTAGGTACCCACAGAGTCTATATAAGCCGGAGGGTTTTAGGTTGCAGGAAGAAGACAACTCATCTAGGGTTTAGCTATTTCGATCTCGAGGTAGATCAACTCTGTAATCCTCATACCATCAATATAATCAAGCAGGACGTAGGGTATAACCTCCGTAGGAGGGCCCGAACCTGGGTAAAACCTCGTGTCCCTCATCTCCTGTTACCATCAATTCTAGTCTCACAGCTTGGGACCCCCTACCAGAGATCCGCCGGTTTTGACACCGATATTGGTGCTTTCATTGAGAGTTCCGCTGTGATCACCAAAGGAGTCGATGGCTCGCCTTGTCATCAATGAAGAGGTCCGCAATACGGGCACTTTCGTCCCCGGACAGATCTTCGCCTTCGGCAGCATTGTGCTGCACGCCGACCCGACCGGCCATCTAGGCCGTGTCGGAAGCTTTGCCCCAGACCAAGAGGTCATATTCGGGAACTTGGAGTTCTCCATAGATTCTCGGGGTGACCTGTCACTTACCGGGCTCGCAGTATCGCCTGCCACGCCCGAAGACTCTGAGGCTTTAACCTCGGATCCGTCTTTCGCTCCTGCCCAAGGGATCTACACGGGCGGGGACTCGACTCTCAGTCCGGACCCGGTCATAGTGCCGGAAGTCCAGACACCTGTTCTTGCCGAACACTCCACCCGCACGGATACTTCGGAGGTTAACTCCGGAAGCTCTGAGCAGGCCGACCCGATCGAACTCTCGATACTCAACGAGGCTTTAGATCGGATCTCGTCGATGAAGATTACCGACAACCCAACCCCGATCTGTGTTCAGAACGGACTCAAAGCGGGTCAGGACGAATTTTTCGTCCCACCCACCACCCACTTGATAGCCACTGTCGAGGATTTAACCGACATGTTGGACTATGCCTTCGAGGAGGCAGAATACATGGATGAGGAGGACCGCGCCCTCACTCCCATTAACACAGGCGCTTGGACTGCCACCTCCACATATGACGTCTACATGGTGGACACTCCGAAAAACGATGGCGACAAATTGGGTGAAGCGCCGTCAAGGCGCCGGAAGCCGCATAAACGGTCAAAAGGAAAAAAGGGAAGAAAACCGGCACCGGGGACGGAGATACCCCGGAGGACCTCGGCGATCCCAATAACCCCGAACACCCGTTAGAGGGTCAGGAAAGGCCGGAAGACCAGCGCGACCCCGATGATCCAGATGATTCCGCAGATGACAATTACCTCCCCCCTGTCGAGGAGGAGGACATCCCGGAAGCCGACGACTTCACCATCCCCGATAACCCTGAAGATCAGGAGCTATTTAGGCAACAGCTGATAGCCATGGCCCGTAGCCTGAAAGCGAAAGAACGGCAGCTTAAAGCCGAAAAAGACAACCTCAATGATCGATGGACGAGAGTCCTCTCAGCCGAGGAAGGATATGGTACCGTCCTATCGGACCAACCTAAGAGCTATCCACGTAGAAGGCTGCTGCCACAATTCGACGACGAGCTCACTGATACGCCGTCTCTGAAACATACCCCATACGCAAGCCAGACCGCCCTCCTCGAGGACGAGACAGGATGGCTGACGACACCGGCTATAGGCTGACGATACCCCGCAGACGGGGAAAAGAGCCACTAGAGCCCGATGACAGGTTCGACCTGCGACACGACCTCGACCACAGAGCAGGTCGTACTCGATCCATCTACGGTTCCAGAGGATACTCACCCAATAGACGGGAAGAGTACCGGACTTGGATCGACCGCAACAATAGAAGCCGGGAACGAAACCGGGCTAGAACTGACGCCGATCACAGGCGCGACATAGCTCGGGTCAGAGGCGCTGCCCACCCACTGTGCTTCATGGACGAGGTGATGCAGCATCAGTTCCCAGAATTGTTTAAACCCGTAAACATAGAGCAATACGATGGGACCACTGACCCAACCGTATGAATTGAGGATTTTCTCCTCCACATCCACATGGCGCGAGGAGATGACCTCCACGCCATAAAGCACTTACCCCTGAAGCTTAAGGGGCTAGCTCGGCACTGGTTAAATTGCCTCCCCGAAAACTCTATTGGGTGCTGGGAGGACCTAGAGGATGCATTCCGATCTAACTTCCAGGGCACTTATGTTCGGCCGCCGGACTCCTCCGACCTAAGTAACCTCGTCCAGAAGCCAGGAGAGTCCGCGCGGATATTCTGGAATCGTTTCTTGACCAAGAAAAACCAGATTGTGGACTGCCCGGACGCCGAAGCAATAGCCTCTTTCAGGCACAATATTCGGGATGGATGGCTGGCTCGTCACCTCGGCCAGGGCAAACCAAGGACAATGTATGCCCTCACATCACTTATGACCCGCTTTTGCGTGGGCGAGGATAACTGGCTAGCAAGATGTAGCCCCAACCCCGAAGACCCCGGAACCTCCGACGTCCGGGATGGATACGGGAAACCGAAGCGCAACAAGAATAAGCGCCGGCACAACAATAGTGATGCCGATGATACGGCCGTTAATGCCAGATTCCGCAATTCCCGACCTGGGCAGCGGAAGAAGCCTCCTAAAAGCAATCACGATGGACCTACCCCGCTGGTCAAGATCATGGAGAGGCCTTGCCAGATCCATGGCACTCAGGAGAAGCCCGCCAACCACACCAACCGTAATTGTTGGGTGTTCAAACAGGCCGGTAAACTCGCATCCGAGGATCAAAGCAAGAGCCCACGCAGCGAGGATGAGGATGAGCCTCGTGGTCCGATCGGTGGCGGACAAAAGAAATTCCCTCTAGAGGTGAAGACAGTAAACATGATACACGCCACTCATATACCCAAGAAAAAGAGAAAGCGTGCCCTTCGAGATGTCTACGTCGTAGAGCCTGTAGCCCCGAAGTATAACCCATGGTCGGCATACCCGATCACCTTCGATCGCAGTGACCACCTGACCAGTATCCGTCATGGGGGTTCGGCCGCCCTCGTCCTCGACCCCATCATAGACGGGTATCACCTCACTAAAGTCCTAATGGACGGAGGAAGTAGGCTCAATCTGATTTATTCAGATACGGTGAAAAAGATGGGTATAGATCCATCAAGGATCAAACCCAGCAACACTACCTTCAAAGGAGTGATCCCAGGCGTCGAAGCCCGGTGCACGGGCTCTGTAAGCCTGGAAGTAGTGTTCGGCTCGCCCGACAACTTTCGAAGCGAAGACTTGATCTTCGACATCGTACCTTTCCGCAGCGGCTATCACGCCCTGCTCGGCCGTACAGCGTTCGCTCGCTTTAATGCCGTCCCGCACTACGCATACCTCAAGCTCAAGATGCCTGGCCCCAAGGGGGTCATTACTGTCAATGGCAACACAGAGCGCTCCCTCCGAACTGAGGAGCATGTGTTGGCCCTGGTGGCCGAATTCCATTACACTGATGATCAGCAAACGCCAATATCCGCCGTCAAGGCGCATAAGGCTGGGAAGCGAGCTCGGTGTCAACCGAAGTCCCAGAACATTCTTCTTCCCATAAATAGGGACTCGCCCCCCATCGTACCGCCCTAGAACCAGCGAAGTACGTGCCAAGGAGGCACAACTTTGTGCTTAAAATTCCATGGGCGGCGGTGGGGAAACACTATCATATGGTAAATGTTCGGCTAGACCGAACTATCACCGTTAATCGTCTTCGGACACACTACAGGTAC